>CM056819.1:30193243-31443243 GCA_029852735.1 Persea americana
AATTCAAGACTTGGAGAAGAAGAAGGGAAAAACACTCAAATTTCAAAGTTTCAAAATTCAAAATTCGAAATTCAAATTCTCCCTTCCTTCTACTCTCTCCTATTTTCCTATTTTCTCTCCCTCTCTTTCCTATTTCCTCCTTTTCTTTCTCCCCAAGCCAAGCAAGTTTCATCCCGTTCAAACTCAACATGCCAAACATTATAAAAGCTTGTTGGATGTCCCATGACCATACCACACACCACGCCCAGACCAACCAACGTAGGACGTCCCACCTTGGCACCCCCTCTCTCCATTGCACACCCACCACCCCCTCCATTGGCCCCTTTCTCCTCGCCTCTTGAAGATTAGTAATGTGAATATTATGAAGACAATGAAATTGAAGACCATGGAAGGCTAGTTTTCTTTTTCTAAGGTGAAAGGCGAAATCTCTGTCCTTTTATTTGTTTGCGCATATACAAGATTAGAGATCTGTGTATTTAGTAATTTCATCTGAGGAGAAATAATTTGCATTTTAGTTGCTTCATTATAAAACTCTTTGATTTCTTTTTTTCGCCTTTATATGCTTAGAGTCCCAATGGATGAATGTGCAAAAGTGCTCCAAATGTTGACTAAAAATTATTTCTGAAGATGGTTGTTTAAAATACACTGTTCTTGTTCCTTTATCTGGATGACAACTTATTTCAGAGGGGAGATCCGGAGCTATTCGTACTTCAAATCATTAGAAAGAAGTGGATCCTAAATCCTCATAATTATTTTAATTATTCCTATTCAGTCTCTTTTCAATTTAATATTTATTGCTTTAAATTGGTTATTTTGATTCTTTTTAGTGTGGTTCCAACAATTTAACTTTCAATAGTTTGATTTAGGATTTTTAGATTTAGGGTTTTTATTCAATTTTATGGGTTGTAATTGTTGCACAATTTTAATTCAAGAGACCCAATCAGTTGTATAGAATTTTTCTAGGCAAAGAGTAGAGTTTGAAAAGATGAGTAAAGCGTGGTTCTACTTTCCATCCTAGTGGATCGACCTCGGACTCTTGAGAATTATTACTTCGCGACAACCCTACACTTGGGGATTTATCTACAATATCAAGGTTGTAGCACATCGCTCCGTAAAGCTTGCCACATCACGCTTCAATTATGGCCAATAGTAACTTTCAGTTTTGGCCAATAGTAACAATCGAACAAAGAGGAAAAATCTACATATGGTCTTCATCGATCTAGAAAAGCGTATGATAGGGTACCTAGAGATTTAATTTGGTGGGTTTCAAATAAAAGTTATGTTCCAAGAGGTTATATTGAAATGATTAAAGACATGTATGAAAGAGCAGTAACAAGTATGAGAACTACCTGTAGAGAGACAAGTGAGTTTCCATTGACCATTAGGGGCCATCCCTATGCCCTTAACTCTATGCATTGATTACGGATGAGTTAACTACTCATATTTAAGAGGAGGTACCTTTGTGTATGTTGTTTGGATATGATATAGTGTTGGCAGATGAATTAAGAGATGGTGTAAATGCAAAACTCAAGAGATGGCGGGAGCCTTTAAAGTCCAAAGGCTTTAAAATAAGGCGTACAAAGGCAGAATATATGGAGTGCAACTTCAATGGGCATATACGAAGAGCTTAAACTACTGTGAGAATTGAAACCAAGGAGATACCACAAAGAGATTCATTATGTTACCTTGGCTCGATAATTAGTAAGGATTGGGAGATTGATGGAGATGTCGAACAACGGATAAAAGTGGGATGGTTGAAGTGGAGACTTGCTTCTGGAGTACTTTGTGACCGACGAATGCCAACAAGATTGAAGGAAAAACTTTATAAGACAGTGATTATGACCTACGGGGCAGAATGTCGACCAATCAAGAAAGCAACATATGCATAAAATGGATGTAGTAGAGATAATAATGTTAAGGTGGATGTATGGTAAGACTAGGAAGGATAAAATTAGAAATGAGCAATCTCAAGAGCATTTAAAGGTAGCATCAATAAGGGATGAAATTAGGAAAAAGCATTTGAGATGGTTTGGGCATGTCCAACGCAAGCCGGTGCCGGCGCCGGTAAGGAAAAGTTAGGCAATGCAAGTTGATGGCCCATCAAGGGGAAAGAGAAGGTCGAAGAGGACTTAGATGGAGGTGGTAAAAATAGATCTGAAGAAGTGCAACTTATCTGAGGATTTGGCTCAAGATTAATCGAAATGGAGAAACAAAATTTATGTAGCCGACCCGAACATAGTTGGGATACGGCTTTGATAACGATGATAATGAGTAACGTTCTTCCACTAATATAATTATCTTGTCACAATCAAAGTGCCCTAACAATCTATAAAACCCAGATATGGATATGGATACAGACATTGATACGAGGATCGGAGATAGGACTCCTCACTTAAGAAAATCTAGAACACGGATATGGATACGGGTGACCTAATTTTTCTTTAGATCACTTTTGAATAATTGAAATTATCATTGTTTTCGTCCCTTCCTAGCATTTTTTATCGTGAGAAGTAAAAATATTAAAAGAACTATATGAAATAAAGGACTTTATAAGTAGGATAGTTAAACTTGTTCCCTAAAAGTATCGGTGCAGTATCAGGTACCAATACAAGTGTTGTATCGGTACGATATGGATACCATGGGCTTGTACAAGTATCCGGGTATCATAGCTAACAATCTACCACCACACAACTCCATGATAATGCATCTCACATTGAATAGTTGGGAACACATAACTAAGAACCTTTGAAAAGAACCCATCACGTAACATGTACTCGCCTTGAGACCCATCTTGCACATCTATCTAACCAAAATTTGCAGCTTAGAGCATCATCCACTTTATTGTGTCAGTGCCTTGTGCTAAAGAGTGAAAGTGTTCTCTTACAAGAATGCAACCCACTTGGCACCTCTTCAATTCAATTCGTGTTGCCAAATAGAAAATTTAGCATAGCCTTTATAGTGGAGAGTGATTCATTCAATGCCATGTCTTGGGTGAAATCATTTCGGGGCCCATGGAAGATACAATTCTTATTTAACGAGATTCATCATCTTGCATCTCTATCCTGGGTGTCTTTAGAGCATATTAGTATATCCGAGAATGGAATGGATGATTCTCTAGCTAAGCAAGGGGTAGATCGCTCGAGTAATTTTAGTACTTATGTCATGTAGTTGCTGCAGATATTCAGTCTATAACTCATGTACCGATTCACCTAACTGAGGTCTTTTTTGTTTTGGACTAAACTTGGTTGTAATTTCTCTACATTTCATAATTTCCGAGAAAAAAAATCACAAACATGCGCTAGATCAAATAATGCCTCTAATGTTTAGTGTCTGAATGATGGGTAGAATATCTTGTCCTTAACCATTCAGTTTCTTACAATAGAATGCTACAGATGTGTCCTACCTTAACACAACATGAATACCACATGAATATCGATATGCGAAGCATCGCAATATACTTGGAACACTTTTTCAACATCAGGCAATGCTAGAATAGGAGCCTTCGTCTAGTTCTGCTTAATTAGACAAAAACTTTCATCAGCTTTTTTCGTGCACACAAAAGGACCTCTCCTGATACAATTAGTAATGGGTGCAACAATAGTGCTTACTGATGAGTTCACAAAAGATACATTTTTGTAGCATTATTTTATAAGTTTTCAAAGATCAAAGAACTCAAAACACCATTTTTAGCATAAAAATCATAAATTTCCTCTCCCCATCATCTTTGCTCATGTCTTTCCATTATTGATGGTCATTTGTATGCATTTATATGAGTTCCAATGACTTCCATACAAAATATGTTCGAAAATACTCTCAATTATATTAATTTCTCTTTGTAGGTGTTAATTGAAGATTAATTTGAATATTAAAGTTGAGATTCAAGAGTTGAAGAGAGTAAGGATAAGTTTGGAAGGCAATTGGATGAAAAAATGACAAAGTTATGCTAGTAATAAGAAGGAAAATAATAGACCTGGGTTTGGTATTTTGACCATATCTTTTTACTCAGGTGTCCGATTGTGGTGATCTCAAAAGCATTGGAAAGCTTGTTCAAAGATCCACAAATCATATTTCACAATATTTTTCCGAATTTGGACGTTTCAGGGGTCAAAATCGCACATCAATCTGGGAACTATTTTCTAAAACGGGAATCACATACATATATTCATATTTCTATTCTTGTGAAGTCCCATATTGGAAAGAAACCAAAAGAGAGCAAGGCAAATGTTTCTATATAAGGAAAAGAGCTTTCGGCATTAGATACACAAGCAAGGAGAGCCTCCTCCTCTTTACTTAAGCTATTCATGTAATTGAGAGCAATTGTAGAGAGAAAGTGAGGAAAGCCTTGTAAAAATTGAAGATTTGGAATGGAAATGAAAGCTTTATCTTCTCCAATGGGCGGCTAATCCCTTGGATTGGATCTTCTAGATGAAGCTAAGTTGATCATATTCTTTTTGCTTATGCTCTTTATTTTAATTCCCTTGTTTATGTGCTTAATATGTTAGAGTAGATTTTTCTTCATTGCAGTGTGCAACCTTCCATGCTTAGTTTCTATATTAGCATTTTACTATCTATGCTTAGGTTTGATAAATCATGCTTAGGAGTTAATATTGATGGTTTATGCTTACTTTTGATAGATAGTCATTAGGAATCTTTTCTTTTATGAAGGGAAGAAAATCTTGGCTATTAGATTCTTAATTTCTATCTTAGAGCTTTAAAGTTGTATTTTCCAAATATAAGCATTGATTTATAATTAGATTTGAGTATTTGTTTGGGAAAAGAGGAGCATTAGTGTTGGATTAGTGTCACTTAGTGGATTCTAGATGATTCAATCTATCCATTAGTATTGCTTGTTTCTTATTTTACTTACTTTAGTTTGATTCTATTCACAGTCCCACACACTTATTCACTTATTTTAGTTCTCACACTCCATTTCTCTATTTACACCATCAATTCCACCTTTGATTTTATACTACTTTAGCACATTTATTTATCTCCATCCACTCATTTTCTATCTTTCACTGGTTATTTTCACACACTTAATCACTTTATCTATCTAACATTGCTCCATTGTTCTTATTAACCTTGTTAATTTTCTTTTGTCATTAACTTTGTTACTAACTTGTTACTAACCTTGCTCTTGGTTTGTTCTCACTTGAGTTCTTCTATTTTTACTAACATCTCTTTGTTATCTAGTTCTTGTTTTCTTTTAGTTTGCATTTTTTATTTTCCTTGTTATTATCTTGTTTCTTGTTTCCATTATTTTTATTATTTCCATTTGCATTTGTTAGCTATATTTGAGTTGATACTCCTTTTCATAGATCATTTTTATTTTCTTTGTAACGATCCTCGTGGGAATGATATTCGGACTTCCATAGTCTATATTACTTAAGACAACCGTATATTTGCGGGAATACACATCACTGACGTCCGCACTAATTGGCGAAAGAATGTAGCTAATCCATGAAAACTCCTAATATCATGCACATCAGAAGGTGTTGACCAGTCTCTCATAGCCTTATGCTTCTCATCATCCACCACAATACAACCTACTATCACAACATACCGCAAAAAGACCAATTAGTCCATAGCAAAATCGCACTTTCTAATGCTTCCATATTATTTTTCCTTTCTAAAACCTCAAGGCTCAAACAGTCTTCTACAAATGCTGCTCCCTGTGCGAAGGTAGACACATCCAAACTATAGACTAGAATGTCATCAAGAAAACAATGAACTTGCCAACAAAGGATCCATGCGCCCGATTAAGCATCCTCACCAAAGTGCTAGATGCATTAGTCGATCCAAATGGCATAACCAACCACTTACACAACCCTTTTCTAGTCTTGAATGCAGCCTTCCATTCATCACTAGGTCTAATCTGTATTTTATGATATCCGCTTTTAAGGTCCATTAAGAGGACTTCAACACCAGATAGCATAACAAGCATATCATCCAGCCATGGAAGAGGAAAGCAGTACTTGAAAGTAATTTAATGCACACTCTTCATAAGAGTAAGAAGGACCAGAATTGCACAAGAATTCATGCTTTACCATATATATCCACATTCAAATAATTGGTTACTTGCCGATTGAGCTCCTCATGTTCTTTTGGAGTCATTTGGTAAGCAGGCCGATTTGGCAAGTCTTCCGAATTACTAAAG
The DNA here is from genome assembly GCA_029852735.1 of Persea americana. Lineage (NCBI taxonomy): Eukaryota > Viridiplantae > Streptophyta > Magnoliopsida > Laurales > Lauraceae > Persea > Persea americana. The sequence goes on from CM056819.1 coordinate 30,199,401, forward strand.
ATCAGATCCTGTCTCTATAGATGGCATCATCATCATCTGCTGCTAGGGGTGGCAAATGGGTCGGGTCGATTCAAAATGGGTCGGACCAGCAGTTGGGGTCCAGGGTTTGGGCTCAACCCATAACTGACCTGTTTTGAAATTGGGTCAGGAATTCCTGATATGCACCTGAGGCGAGTCAACCCGACGCAGCCCTGCATGACCTGCACTGATTGGTAATTAAAGAGGCGTACACGTGCGCCGAGGGAATAAGAAGGTAGGGATTCCTTGGCCTTTGACGTAACTCAGACAAACATGAGGTAAAAAGAGTTGGGCACTATATAGGGACCCACCAATTAAAATCCAAACCGTTCAAAATAAATGCCTCTAATATACATAGGATATCCCCAAATTTCACCTCAATCAGAATAAATACCACCGTTGGGTTAACTGTTTAATTAAAAGTGTAATTAATGCAATCTTATGCATATTTTGTTATCTTTTTTTTATCAAACAATCAATCCCGCGGTAGGAAAAACTCCGATGGAGATAAAAGTTAAGGTTTCTATATATACCAAAACGAAGTTTATTTTGGACAGATGAGATTTTATCAGTTGGCCCCACTTTGCCCTTCCACTCGTTTAACTCACAATGTGTCCAAGTTAAAGCCTTGGAGGTTTCAAACAGAAAGGAGGGGACAAGGACCCTTGTTTAAGTACAAGGGCAGCACAGGCCAATAAATGTGTACTCATTTCATTTTGCATGGAATAAAATTTCCTCTTCCTTCCTCCTTCAGAAATTTGCATAGAGCAGAAAGCTGAGTCAGGTGGAAAAGGGGAAACCGTGAAATTTGCATAAAATGAAGTTTTATGGCATGATCCAAACTGTGAATAGCATCAAAACAGTGGAAGATTATTATATGAGATATCTCTAATCAGTATATTTTGGAAATAAATAAAAAAATGAAGGAAAGTTTATGCAGGTCATGGGGGTTATGTGGGTTAAGTTAACCCTAACCTGACCTGTTTTTTCTGCTGGCCAGAAACACTTGACCCGTGACCAGCCCGTATTTTATACAAGTTGGGTTGGGTAGGTCAAACGTGGGTCAGGTTAGCGGGTCGGGTCAAGTTTTGCCAGCACTGGACTGCTGCAGCTTCTGGACTTTCATCTAGTCTGGCTTGTCGTAGTCTTCCTCATAAAATGGATCAATGAATGCTTCATCTTGTTCTACAATGTGTAGTTGCCGCTTTATTCACTCTAAAGCCATATGACCAACCTCTTGCACTTAAAACAATGCAGTCACTTTGTTGATATTGTTTTCGTCTGAATTAGTAGCTCATCGACCTGTTTGATTTGTCCACGTTGCTCGGCTACCAACCCAATCATCTCTGGCGTCCTTGGCTGTAGGATGAGAAAATCATGCGATCACCAAGTTATTATCCTAGAACATCTATCTTATGCGATTCCTCAATTGCAAATGCATGCTGATAGGCTTCGGTCGTCATATATCATGGATGCCCACCCCCACCCACCCCAGAACACCCACAACTACACAAAACAAAAGCAAAAATAAAAAGGTTATAAGAGGCCTTTGATGACAAGTTCATTTCTCTTCCCATGTCAACACTGACCTGCAAGTTGCAGACGTCATCACCAACATCATTCTTTTGTGGGTTAAACATTAGTTCTTTGTAAGCAAATTGATGTTGGTAGATTCATCATCATTCTTTTGAGGGGAGGTATTAATGTGGGATTGGAACCACCACAAATGTAGTGGGCACTAATGCACTATTATTTCTGTAATCTAGAGAGATTATAATTTAGGTGTACCTGTACGATTAGGATGAGATCCCAATTAAGGGGATATGATTGCAAGTCACTTACCAAAGATAGTGGGACACAGCTCTATAAGGAGTGGCTAATCACATTGAAGGGCACTTAATTCAGATCAAATTTCCTCTCTTTTCTAAATTTCGTTTATGCTATATATATTAAGATACAGATACAGACATTAAAATATGAGTGACTTGGCAGTTTTGAGTAAACTAGGACAAACATATAGATATTAGTATTCACCCAACAAATAGGAACTCTAGTACTATACATCCCCTAAAATGATCAGCTAGAACATAAAGATCTAAGAGCAAAATTGACCAAGCATAATGAGAACTGGTTATTCTTTATATTTGTATCCATTATCTGTATTCAGTAGGCACACAAATATACCATCTTAACCAGTAATTTACTCTTATACAACTATTCTTTTATGGTAGTAATTGACTTTCCAAGAAGCATTCTGGTATCTAACAAGAATGTGATGGAAGTTGAATTCAAGGTTTCAACTAACACTGGAGATAACTTGTCTCAACTAGAAAGAAAATATTGATAAAATATATTCAAGCATCAAAGGCAGATAACAACAAAGAACACGTGCAGGTGCTCAGGAGAACATGTGATAGCACTATAGAAGTTTTATTTATAAGCATCAGTATATCATAACAAAACAAACTTGATAAAACATGTAGTACTATCCTCAGTAAGAGGATAATCACTTGTAGAAAGCATAGGTGCCTTACTGATCGAGTTGAGCAGCAAACTGTGCAACCTTCTGCTTGCATTGGTTGGCAGAAGTTGTAGCTTCTTCACTTTGGAAAAGATCAGCAGACCTTTCAAAGTAATTCATAGACTGTTCAAAATTCTGTTCAAGTTCATATAATTCACCAATTTCCTACACATAAGATGCACAAACCCATATCAGTACTTTCTAAGTTTTTGCAAGCTCCTTAAAAAAGACCAAACTATCAGCATCTATGATTTACTGATTTTATAGAACAAAGAAAGAATGTCGATAGATCAGACTAGTTCATAAGTCATGGCATGACTCTTCAGACTCTGAGAGCCAATTGGCTGTGCTTAGTCTAAAAGTTGGACCCAATCACAAAGCAGATATAAGCTTGAAGGTTAGGCCATATTCAGGGCAGTCTGGGCGATGACAACGACACCTGTTAATCACATACATACACACATGGACACACATTCATGCACACGTGTAGAAGATAATGAGCCCTGTAAAACAAGGTTTAGGCCCAGTCCATCAAGGCCATATACAGCCTGTCTATAGTCCCATACGTGGGATCAAATATAGGATTTTGCTTATGCTAATTTGTCTCATAATACTTCCTTGTATAGACTAGGAGATATTTGATTTGTATTATTAGCATGTTTAGAGCCCTTGATTAGGGTATAATGAGAATATAAAATAGACAGACGATCCTCCCGTTTGAGGTATTCGTTTCTCTCCAACTCTGTCTTCTTCTTCCTTCTCTCATCTCATTACACATTATAACATGGTATCAAAGCGAGGTTATAATCAATCCTCTCATTGATCAATCCTTTCTAGCAAGACTCTTCTTCTATCACTGCTGATTACCCCCTGCTCAACAGTGGCGCACCACTGATCAACAATGGCCCACCAGCGACTCCCACAGTTATGATCGACAGGCCTCAAAGATCTTTTTAAGGATTTTTCTGGATTTTTTCTTCACCATTTAAGGTTGGTTTCAGGCTTCTCTTCCTCTGTCGTTTTTATTAATTATTAAGTGTCAGATAATTTTCATCAAGACCGTCCAGATTTGTGGATCTGTATCCGTTGCTCATCAAACGTGGACTGGAGGAAGTACACTTGATCTTCTTCAAGCTGCTCAGCCTCGATCTGTGATTAGACCACTCTGTGGGTCCCACACACAGATCTAGCCTCACAATTCCAGTTCGTCTGGCATTGTTTTATTTTACTGCACTGTTTTGTGTGCTGTTTCAAGTTAGCTGCTTCATCAGCCTCTCAATCTATGGGATTGCTACTGTTAGTACTTCTGATTAGTTCTGATTGCTACTGTTAGAGCTACTGTTAGTGCTGTCTGGTGGAAAAACTGCACCTTTAGTGCACTGTTGGGGCTGTTTGCTGCTGTATTAGCCCTTCATATCCAATCAATCTTGTTCTACTTCTTGCATATTGATTGGTTATTTCCGATCTGAGGGCTGATCTCGTCCTTTTACTACTGATTTGCGTGCTCTGCTGTCTCTTCTCTACTATATTCTGCAATGGACAAGTATGATGTCATCCCAATTAAAGTTAATGTGCAAAATTATATGTCCCGGTCCTTCCACTTAAGAAACTTTGTTGAAGGACGGGGACTTTTTGGTTATCTTGATGGATCGGTGACTAAGCCTCCGATTACAAGTACTACCGACTCAAAAGGCCTAGCCACTTGGTCCAAAGAAAATGCGAAAGTCATCACTTGGATCCTTAACTCTATTGATCCCTCTCTTGCCATGGCTCTTCAAGCCTACACCACAGCAACTGACATGTGGGCTCATCTAAAGAAAGTCTACCATCAAACCAATAAAGCCAGGAAATTTCACCTCGATAGTGAAATTGCCAAATATAGTCAAGGGGAAAAATCTGTGCAGGAATACTTTAATGGTTTCCTTACCTTGTGGACTGAATGGGATTCCATGTTGATCCAAACAGTCTCTTCTGGATTTCTTTCTGAGTCACTCCAGTTACAATAAGAAACTCATATTAGCCAATTTCTTATGAATCTACGACCTGAATTTGAATATGTTCGGTGTGCCCTCATGAATAGAGAAAATCCTGCTAATCTTCATACTTGCTTCCAAGAAGTCCTTCGCGAAGAACTTCGTCTCACTTCACAGTGCACTATTCTGGAAGCACCCAAAGCCTTCCTTGCACCTCTTCCTTTTGACTCGGCTCTTCTTGCAACTCCAAATCCGAAGCCGACTCAATGTTATGAATGCAAAGGCTTCGAACATATTGCCAAAAATTGTCACAAGAAATTGGTTTGTAGATATTGCAAACGGACTAGTCATCTTATTGATGACTATCGAAGCCTACAATGACAGAATGAGACAACCTAAGAAGCCTCCCTCCAATATGCCAAAACAGAATATTTCATCTGCATTTCAGGCTCAAGCACCCTTATCTGATACAGGAAGCACTTCCTCAGGGGCTATATCCATGAATCCTGCTCAAATTCAAGAACTGATCCCGAGCACAGTTACCTATGCATATGCGTCTATGGTCTTCTCTAGCAGTCGGTATCAAACTCATTCTCATATAGCATCTCCTGCCTTTCATTCTTCTGCCTCTGTTTCTTCTCCTATCACCTCTTCCACATGGTTTTTAGATTCAGGAGCCTCAAATCACATGACATCTGTAGAACATAGCTTTACAGATTCCCGCCCTTACCTTGGAAACAAGAAAATTATCACTGCTAATGGTGATCAACTAGTGTCACTGGCCAGTCCATCACCCTTCCCAATGTCTACTTTGTTCCAAAATTATCAACCAATTTACTTTATGCAGGACAACTTATTGATGATGGCTATCTTGTTCACTTTTCTTCCTCTGGTTGTGTTATACAAGGGCGACAAACTGGGAAGGTGATCGCAACAGGGAGTAAACATGGGCGCCTATTTTTGCTGGACACTGGACATCATTCCTTTTTTGCTTCTTCTTCTAATAATTTCAATAAATTGTGGACAGTTTAGCATAAACGTCTTGGTCATGTGAACAATGCTTAATTCATTTCCTTGTTTAAACTTGGTTGTTTGGAATCCACTATTGATAATAAAATGATGTCTTCTTTATCTCAATCAAAATGTGAAACTTGTTGTTTAAGTAAGAGTCATATTTTGCCCTTTTCTGTTCATAATTCTCGTGCATTAGCATCATTTGACATCATTCACACTGATGTTTGGGGCATTGCTCCCACGTTGAGTAGGGCAGGATTCCAGTACTAAGTGACCTTTATTGATGATCATTCCCGTTAAACTTAGATTTATTTCATGCGTTTAAAATCTGAAGTCTTTTCTATTTTCAAAAATTCTATAACACGGTCCACACCCAATTTAAGAAAGATATCAAGATCCTTAGAACTGATTCTGGTGGAGAATACATGTCTCATGATTTCTCTGCTTTACTTTCTGATAAAGGCATTCTTCATCAAAAATCTTGTACGCACACTCCTCAACAGAATGGAATTGCGGAAAGAAAAAACAGACATTCTTAAAACTGATCGCACTCTTTAGCATCCTTAGTTCCTACAGAATTTTGGTGTGATGCTGCACAGACTGCGGTATATCTAATCAATCGTCTTCCTAGTATTGTTCTACGCAAGACTACTACTTACGAAGTTCTCTTTGAATATACTCCTTCATACTCTCACTTACGTGTGTTTGGTTGCTTGTGTTTTGTTCATCTTCCACCTACTGAGCGCACTAAACTATCAACATAGGCTGCAAAATGCATCTTTCTTGGCTGCAGAACTGAACACAAAGGGTTCTTGTGTTATGATCGGTCTGAAAAACGCATGCTAATCTCTCGTAATGTGATCTTCTTGGAACAAATTCCATTCTTTTCATTACGCTTAGATCATCATCCTATTGTTGTGTCCTATTTGCCACAATTCCCGGAGTCTGCTTCTCCATCACCTGCTCCCAAAGTCTATGTCTGGCGTAACACGGTTCCTCCTATGGTGCCTCCCTCTCCTGATCATCTCCCGGTGCCGCCTACTGCTCCTACAGTAATAATGCTTCTTCTGATAATATCATCTCTCTGCGACGATCCAATCGTCTTTCCGTTGCCCCTAACCGCTATGGATTTCTTGCTTTCTTTTCATCTTTAGATAATGCTCCTATACCCACCTCATATTCACAGGCCTCGAAGATTGCTTACTAGTAGGATGCTATGAATGAGGAATTGCTTGCTCTCGAAGCTAATCAGACATGGGACTTGGTACCAGCTCCTAAAAGAGCCTCTGTGATTGGCAGTAAATGGATCTACTCTATAAAAGTTCACTTCGATGGAAGTCTTGATCGCTACAAATCCCGATTGGTTGCGCAGGGTTATAAACAGGAGTATGGAATCGAATATGAGGAGACATTTGCACCAGTGGCTAAAATGACCATTGTTCGTACTCTTCTCTGTGTCGCTGCAGCCCGCAACTGGCCTCTATGAGCAATGGATGTCAAAAATGCCTTTCTTCATGGGGATTTGCAAGAGACTGTTTACTTAAAGCCTCCTCCGGATATGCCTATCCTCCTAAGCATGTTTGTAAGTTGCGGAAATCTCTTTATGGACTTAAGCAGGCTCCTAGGGCTTGGTTCGATAAATTCCGGGCTGCAATTCTTCAAGCTAGATTTCGTCAAAGTCATTCTGATAGCTCACTATTTCTTAGATGGGCAACGAAGGGCTACACCTTCCTTTTAGTATATGTTGATGATATGATTATCAATGGCAATGAGAGAGCCGGCATTACGGCTCTCAAACATCATCTCATTCACCACTTCAGAATGAAGGATCTTGGTCCTCTCACCTACTTTCTGGGGCTGGAGTTCTTATGTAGCAAATCTGGCATTCAGGATCATCAGCGTAAAGATGCTACAGATTTTATCACTTCGGCAAGACTTGACGATGCTCACACTTTTGATACACCTATGAGTTGAACAACAAGATTAGTACGGATGATGGCCCTCCCCTGGATGATCCCTCTGTTTTTCAATGGATAGTTGGTAGTTTGCTCTACTTGACTATAACTCGGCCAGATATTTCTCATGCAGTTCTTACGGTTAGCCAGTTTGTGAGCAATCCTCACAAACCTCACATTGCTGCTGCTTTGCGCATACTCTGCTATGTCAAAGGCACCCTTAATCATGGTCTCTTCTACTCTTCGGGCGCTTCTCTGCACTTATTAGCTTATGCGGATGCTGACTGGGCTAGTTGCCCAGATTCTCTGCGATCTACCACTGACTGGTGTGTGTTTCTTAGGGAATCTCTGATTTCATGGAAGTGCAAGAAGCAAACCACCGTTTCAAAATCTTTTGCTAAGGCAGAATATCGGGCAATGTCATCTGCGAGTGCTAAAATCATCTGGCTACGCCATCTTCTTTGTGAATTCGGTGTCATTGTTGGTCGCTCTACACCTCTTCATGGGGACAACACCAGTACTACCAAAATTGCAAACAATCCGGTCTTTCATGAAAAAACGAAGCATATTGAGATTGATTGTCACTTCATCCATTAGCATGTTGTTACTAAGAAGATAACTCTGCCTCATGTCTCTACTTAACCAGTTGGCAGATATCTTCACCAAAGCTCTTCCCAAAACGCGTCATCATAATCTCATTAGCAAATTGATGTTTTCTGCCTTACCACATCAATTTGAGGGGGAGTGTAGAAGATAATGAGCCCTGTAGAACAAGGTTTAGGCCCAATCCATCAAGGCCATATACTGCCTATATATAGTCCCATACGTGGGATCAAATCTAGGATTTTGCTTATGCTAATTTGTCTCATAATACTTTCTTGTATAGACTAGGAGATATTTGATTTGTATTATTAGCATGTTTAGAGCCCTTGATTAGGGTATAATGAGAATATAAAATAAACAGACGATCCTCCCATTTGAGGTAATCATTTCTCTCCAACTCTGTCTTCTTCTTCCTTCTCTCATCTCATTACACATTATAACAACATGCACAGACACACGCGAGAGAGAGAGAGAGAGAGAGAGAGATGGGAAGGTCCATGCATGGACAAGGGATGCACCAAATATCAGCCATATCAGATCCCTTAAGGCATGGGGTACACCTGGATTTATTAATGGCCTCAAAGTCAATGGTTAAAAAAAAGTGTTAGGGCCCTCCGAGTGCCGATCATATAAGTTATAGGAGCTAATAAAATTTATGTTTTTCTCAAATAATTATAAGAAAGTTACACCACACCTCTACTCACCCATCTATGATCAATCTAGGGGAAAGAGTGGATTCCGCGGTCACCTAATTTGACACTCATCCGACCTCGATCACCTAATTTGACACTCATCCAAGCTATATACATCATTGGATTGAATCTCAAAGGATGAAATGGATACTTGAAAACCATTGACCTTCAAGGCCTTCAAATCAAGGGTCGACATTCGTCGTTGTACTAGAACTTTTTTTTTCTTAAAAAGATAATTAGATACTTGAAATCCACTATACGCCCTTAAATCAAGGGTTAGGTTGATCTGATGAAGATGTTTTTTTGCCAAAACTAATCCACAAAGATGACTTCACATCCCCCTCCTCCCACCATTGTCACGCATAAAGACGGGCATCACACAAGAGTGCAAAAAATGACGCAGCCAAAGGAAATCCCTAATTGAATTGAAACCCAAATTTCCAGCGTTAATACAAGAAAACAAGGAGATAAACCAAGATTTCTCACTGGTATTTATAAATAATCAAAATTTTCTTCAATCACAAAGAGAATACATCAATCCCAATGGAGAAAAGTGCAGAATATAACATAAAGAAAAGGTTTCTTCAACTGTAGACACTCTAACTCTTATGTGCATACAAAACTCTTTTAAAAACCTAGTTAATCTCATCCATGCATTTATCATCAAGCTAATCAAAACCCTTAACTCAAATGGGTCCCACTTAAACTAAAAAGGGAGAAAAAATTAAAAGAAGTTGTTGAACCATAAATTGTTGTAAATAAGTCATCAAGAACTTCTTTGGACAAATCCATCTGTGGGGTCCAGGTGGCCCATCATCTGGACAATGGGTCCTCACCACATTGAAGTAGACTCTTGGGCAACAAAGGGGTATGGTTGCTTGTTGAATCTAAGCCTGGTTTAGCCCATTTAAATGTGGTCCAAAACAAGCTTGTTTACTGTATTTTTCTGCACGAACTTTCTGCTATTTAGAGAAAACACCCTGCAGTCATTCATTTTGTCGAAACAGCCTGTGACATAGTATTTATTAAAAATTTGGGGACTATGTAGACCCATTCTTAGATCTGAAGCCATCAATGCTTCAACCTGTCCTTGCAGGGCCTCTTAGAGCCCTCCAAGTGGTCCAAAAACCTTTTGGCAAGTAGAATTATGAGATTAAAATAACAAAAATTGAATCTTCGCCAATCTCCCCGGTTTGAGAATAACTCGCCCTCAAGTTCACGTCATGCTCAACATTGAAGCCGTCAGCAACTGGCGCATCACGAACATAAGGCGTCAAATCTGTAACGTTGAAGATGTTTGAAGTATGCACATGAGACGGTAACTGAACTTGATTGGCTATCACCTGCATATGCCTTGTACTTAAGGTTGCTTGCTTCTAGCCTCTTTCGAACTTAGTCATGTGTAGCATGGGCCATTGCATCCGTATCACCACTAACTCATGCAGGCTTCTTGATGGGCACCAGATCCAACACATTAGTGGGGTTGGACCCGTATACAGTCACAAACAGACTCATCTGAGTTGATCTATTCCTCTAGAGAAAACTCACTATGAGGAAGGATTTGGTCCCCCAGTGTCGCAGCTTCTTGCCAATTATGCTACACAAGAGATTGCCTAAGCTTCAATGGACTATCTATACATGTCCATCTATGCTACACGAGATTGCCTAAGCTTCAATTATGCTACACAAGAGATTGCCTAAGCTTCAATTGACTATCTATACATGTCCATCTATCTGTGGGTGATAGGCACTACTAAATTGCAACTCGGTCCCAAGCCGTTTCAATGAAGTCCGACAAAAGTGCCTCATAAATTTGGCGTGCTGGTCCAAAGTAATTGACTCGGGATGGCATGTAGACGGACTACCTCCTTAACATAATTGGCTTTGGACATCTTACCACATGGAATAAAATGGGCCATCTTCAAGAACCAGTCCATGACAACAAAACTAGAGTCCATACATCGTTGATCTCCAGAAGACCCAGCATGGAGTCCACACTAGCATCCTCCCAAGGAGCCGATAGAACCAGTAACGACTAATGAGTGCAACGATCGGTGTTTTGTGACCGTCCCTTCGCAACATGAAAAGTGACAACTAATTCTAAGTTTATCCATGTCCCTTTGAAGTCTCAGCCAACAATAGTCTTGTTCCACCAATGCTATAGTTTTCTTAAGCCCAAGGTGCCCCAATAAAGCACTGCATGAAGCTCACTAATGATGTTCTCCCTAAATAAGCAATTAGGGACACACAACTACACCGCTCGGAAGAGGAAACCATAGATGTATAGTATAATCACCATGTTATCCATGCTAAACCATTGACCAAATCTCACCAAAATTTGAATTATCTCGATACGTTTCCCAAAAAAGATCAAATCAAATTACCCTAGTCCGCAATGTAGTCAATGCTCCCTCCGACTTACAGCATGAGCTACTTTGTTATGTATACTTGCCTTTAGCTTCAAGGTAAATAAATATTCTTGCAAAATTACAACCCACTCGCATGTCGCTGATTAAACTTATGCTGCCCATTCAAATACTATAAAGCCTCAATGATATCACTAATGTCACAAGGCTTGGGCTATGGTGCAGAATTATGCCATAAGTTGAGTGCCTTATTTTTGCACCATTTAGCTTCTCACTAAAATAAGCTATAGGCTGATCTTCTTGACTTGGTTCCGCACCAGCACCAACATGTGATGCACCACAGTCAAATTGAAAGAGCTTATCAAAATCCAGCAAGCCAAGTACGGGTGCTTCTAACAATTTTTCCTTAATTATTTTTAAGCTGACATATGCTTCTTTAGTCCATGTACAGTCTCCTTTTGTCATGCAATCTATAATTGATACAATAATAGTACTAAAGTTTCTAATGAAAAGATGGTAGATGTCGTCAATCCATGGAAACTCCGTACCTGATGTCTATTGGAAGGAGTTGGACATGCCCTAATATCTTTTACCTTCTCCTCATCAACTCTAATGCCATTGGCAGAAACAACATAACCAGAAAATAATACCGTTTCCCTCACAAAGTTGCATTTCTTAGTGCTAACATATAGATTCCATAACACCTTAAAAACATCTCATAAATACATCATGTGGGCATCAAGTGCAGGACTACAAACCAGAATATCGTCGAAACAGACAACTACAAATTTGCCATTGAAGGGTATTAACACTTGGTTCATCACATGCATAAAAATGCTAGGTGCATTGAACAAACCAAAAGGTATAACCAACCATTCCTATAACCCTTCGCATTGTTTTAAATGCAGCCTTCCATTCATCTCCTGGCTTGATCTGAATTTGATGTCAACCACTACATAGATCAATTTTAGAGAAAATTGTCAACCCAATCAACATGTTTAACTCATCGTCCAAGCAGGTATACCTGACCATAATCCAATTGATGGCCCGCCAACTCCCATCTGTTTTTGGTGTCAACGGCACCACACGGGCTCATGCTCTCATGAATATAACCCATTTTCAACAATCCTTTTACTAGAGAATTCAATTCTTCATAATCTTGAGACCTCATTCGATAGGATGGTTTATTAGGCAAACTCACACCCGGAATATGGTCAATATGATGTTGAATCTGGGTGCTAACTCATCAAGGAATAAACCTGAAAAATCCATCCACCAATGACGCTGCCGCTCTGGGCAAAATGTTATCGGTTGCAACCTCCTTACAAACCAAAGCATAAACAATCCCACTTTCTAAAGCTTCAGTAAATTTTTATCGTGAGAGAACATTTATGTCCCCAAATAAAATGGATTTTGCAGCAGTCTCATGTAGATCCCAACACAATGTTAACATTGTTCTTCACAGAGGTGAATGCGTTTTTATATCCATCATGTATAGTATGATGGTCATATTGCCATGGCCTAACAATCTGGCACACATCCATAGGCACAACACTGTACCATGCATTGCCATGATATTTACCACGAATTGAAAATGAAACTAAAAAGCATGAAGTAACTATTACCTCATCGCCTTCCTTAAACATGAAAGCTTGTACAGTGTAGTGTGCTTCTCACATGGAAACTTCAACTTCTCAACGGTGTCTTGGGAGACAACATTCTCACAACTGACACTATCCACTATGGCATGGCATTGTAATCTCCCATTGTGCAATGCCGTGTGAAAAACACAAGTGCAAGGCTAATCATCCACATGTGCCTTCGGGGTAAGAAGAGTGATGAAGATTCAAATTTGATTATAGGAATTCCCTCCGCCAAGCACCAATGCTTGCTCACGGTAAGGTGAGCACCGCAGCCTGAAACACCTAGTGGGGCCCAGCAGATGACGCATCCATGGTTAGGATGATGATTCAAGGCTCCGTCATCACACCGGTAAGAAAGTGTGGTGAGCACCGGTGCTCAGTAGGGAGGCGGGGGGCTTGATTATAAAATTCCACTCGCAAAAGAGATTTTGGGGCAATTTGAGGGCTTTCAAAAAGCCCGCAAGGACTGGCCAAGGCAATGATGGTTTCAGGTAGAAGCACAGACCATTACAGTCCCAATTATTAACAAAAACTTTTGGGTGGAGTGGAAGGAGAGGAGAGGAGAGGAGAGAGTGGGGGGGGGGGGGGGGGTTGGGGGGCATGGGGGGGTTGTGGATGGGGGGCGTTTGTAATTTCAGTGCAGGAATTTCCAGTTTAGTGGTATTTGAGCTTTAATTTTATGGGGCCTAAATGGGCCAAAATTCATGCAAATCTTATACCAATAGGATTGCCTATCAGCGTAGGGTTCACTGGTGGGATCCAACCGTCCAAACCATGGTTTAAAAAATCATCTGAGTCCAAGTCGACTCGGACTCGGGACTATTCGGGTCCGGTCTTTGGCGAGTCGCACTCAGCAACATCATTTTAAGGTAAAAAAAAAAGACAAAAACAAAAGTTTTCTTTCTTCCCTGCATTCAGCTACTTTATTAGTTGCCTGGGCTTCTTTGCTTTTCTCGTTCTTCTTTTTTTTTATCTCCCTTACTTCACCAGTTGACTGGTGCTTAGGAATGAGGCCTGCGAGTTAGAGGGGGGCTGGGATCTGGATGTGGGGTTCTTTTTTTTCTATTTTTTATTTTTTTTTTTACAACTTTTCTGGGCGCTGAACCTTGTCAATCCAGGCCCAATATCGCAGGCCCATTTAAATGTACATGTGTACATGCCTTAACTGTTATCTGTAATTATGGATCTATACCATATTTGTATTATCTTGATAAGAATGATTAGCATGTAATCAGGGATTGATCCCATATATATATATATATATATAAATATATAAGTCACAGTCGACCCTTAAGGGATAAGACATTATTCTCCATCTCTCTCTTATGGTTCTATATCTCATCTCTCAATTAATGACATGGTATCCGAGCTAGGATTTGCAATCTTCCAAGTGATATGAGAGGAATCAACCTCTCCCGGAGTAAAGAACAGATCTAGGATCTGTTTCAGACATCTCAGAGTCTATTAAGCCAAATCATCCACTGCTGATCATAGCCGTTCAACAGTGGCCCACTTGTGACCATCCCGACACAACTGGAAACCTCGACAGTCTTGGTCGCCCACTGCAGGAGGGATTTTTGGTTACTTTTTCACAATGTTTCGCCAATCAGCGGTAGGCCATTTGCTCAATCTCGTGATTTACCCATTTCTAGCACTAGTTTTCATCTCCACCGTCCAAAAGTTTGGATCCTTGGAATCAGTACACCAGATTTCATCTCCAGGAAGACAGTTACGACTGGCAATCAGATCTTACACCTGATCTGCATTCCAATCCCTCAATGGGTCCCTCATGCTCATCCAGAGACAAACCAGGGGGTCGCCTGGGTTGTTTTTGGTCTCTGAACATCTGATTCATATCAGATTGCTGCTGCTGCTTGCTGTTAAGCTGTTGTTTTCATTCTTCTTGCTATTTGTGGCCTCTACACTAGTTTTCTACTATTACATCTACTACACTACTACTGCTGTTGATTCATTAATCTATTCTACTGCTACTTCTCTGCAATACTGCTGCCATTGATTTATTGATTTGTTCATCTGCTATACTGCTTGCTGCTGCTGCTTTTCTGAAACTACATTCATCTGCTCACATGGATAAATCTGAAAAATCAAACATTTCTCTTGTTCGATTTAATGGCAAAAACTATGCTTCTTGGGCTTTTCAATTCCAGTTATAGCTTGAAGGAAAAGAACTTTGGGGCCATATTGATGGTTCTAAAACACTCCTTGTTGATGATGCCAAGAAGATTCTTTCTTGGAAAAATAAAATGCAGAGATTAAATCTTGGATTCTTTCTTCTGTAGAACCGAGTTTTATTTTGTATCTAAGACCATGCAAAACCTCCAAGGACATGTGGGAATATCTAAAAAAGGTATATTACCAAAATCAAGTTGCTCGCCAATTTCAACTGGAATTAGAAATTGAAAATTACTCCCAAGGCACGCTTTCCATCCAGGATTATTACTCAGGATTTCTGATCCTATGGTCAGAATATGATGAAATCAAGCTTGCTACAGTCTCTGAAGCACTGCTACCCGTGTTACTTTCTTTACAACAAAACAGCCATTGAGACCAATTGCCATGAAACTTCGTCCTGAGTATGAGACAGTGAGATCAAACTTGATGAGCTGCGCTTCCCTCCCCAACGTAGATGACTGTCTTCAGGAACTTTTACGGGAAGAATAACGCCTTGTTTCCATACTTGCAATTGAACAACAAAGCTCCACTGAAGCTCTGCTTGCCTATGCTGCTAAAACCAGACTTCCTCGGGACATCAGTAAAGTACAGTGTTACAACTGTCAAAAATATGGCCATTATGCAAATCAATGCAAGCTGAAAGTTTGTAAATATTGTAAGGCCATTGGTCACGTTATTGAAAAGTGTCGGAAGAAGGCTCGCAATTCTACTTCTCGCCCCTATGTGCAGTCAGCTCCAAGTGCTTACATGGCTACCACCCCACAATATGCATCTTCTGAATTCAATGGTTCACTGCCGTTTGATTCACCATCACAGCCTAGTTCCTCATCACAAACACAGTCACCCGCTCCAATTACTCCAGCTATGGTAAATCAAATGATTATCAATGCCCTGTCATCTATGCACATTTCAGGTACTGGTCCGTCCCTTTCTAACACATGGTATTTAGATTCAAAAGCTAGTAATCACATGACCTCCTCACCCACAAAACCACATCATGTTGTTCCTTACACTGGCACTCTTTCTATTCAAGCTGCCAATGGGGACCACCTTCCCATCGTCTCTGTGGGTGATGCCCTTGGCCCTTTTCCATTAACAAATGTTTTTGTGTCCCCTCATCTTGCTACCAATTTAATTTATGTGGGTCAATTAGTTGAGAATAATTACAAAGTCTCCTTTTCTTCTGCTGGTTGTATTGTGCAGGACCAGGAGTCGGGGGCAGTGATCGCGAGGGGGCCTAAACATAGTAGACATTTTACTTTACCAGTATCTCCATTTATTCAACATAAACATTGGCATCAGTTGTTTTGTTTTTTCCTTCAAAATAATTCTCGATTAAGGCATAATAGACTTGGTCATCCAAATGCTACTACATTGTCTACTTTGTTTCAAACTGGATTATTAAATAAACCTCTTGATTCGGTTTCATTTGAGTGTGATGCTTGTAAATTAGGAAAAAGTAAAACTTTACCTTTTTCTAACTCTACAACTCGGAGCAATGAATGTTTTAACTTAATCCACAGTGATGTTTGGGGCACTGCTCCTACCATTTCCCATGGTCATTTCAAATACTTTGTTACATTTATTGATGATCACAACAGGTTTACTTGGGTTTATTTGTTACATTCTAAATCTGATGTTCTTAATGCTTTTAAAATTTTTCTTAGCTATGTTGAAACCCAATTTTCCAAATGCATTAAAACTTTGCGATCAGATTCAAGGGGGGAGTATGTCTCCACTGACTTCCAATCTTTCCTAAAAAGTCGAGGAATTATATCTCAACGTACTTGTCCATATACTCCACAACAAAATGTAGTAGCGAATGGAAAAACAGGCACCTTCTTGATGTCACGAAAACGCTTCTCATTGAATCATCTGTTCCTTCTCGTTTTTGGCCTGAAGCTCTCACCACTGCAGTACATCTCATAAACCGTCTCCCATCACCTACCATTGCACAATTAACACCACGTTTTAAACTTTTTGGTCACCATCCATCGTTTAATCATCTACATACCTTCGGGTGTGTTTGCTTCGTTCATCTGCCTCCCACAGAGTGCGCAAAATTAACAACCCAATCTAGCAGGTGTGTTTTTTTTAGGATATGCAACTCACCAAAAGGGTTTTGTTTGCTATGATCCAAAGGCTCATCGCACGAGGATCTCTCGTAATGTTATTTTCTTTGAAAATCAATATTTTTTCCAAACCCACTTGGATTGTCCTTCTCTATCTTCCTCCACTTTGTTACCTAGGTTTTCCAAAGAAACAACTGTTACATGGTTTAATCCTAATTTTGTGTATCATCGAAGGGAAAGAACTGCCACGGCAGATGCCCACCCTCCAGATCCTCCTGATCCTCCGGCAAATGGTCCCACATCTAATGGTATCTTGTGCCGCTCCTCCAGAATTTCTCGACCTCCTGAGAGGTATGGATTTACCCATCCTTCCTTGATGACAACACTATCATCTGTTTCCATCCCAAGTTCTTATTTGCAGGCTGTGCAACATGATTGTTGGAACCAGGCCGTGAAAGAAGAATTAGATGCATTGACCCAGAATCACACATGGGATATTGTGGACTGTCCTTCTTCCGTTAAATCCATCGGCTGCAAATGGATCTACTCGATCAAACTAAAATCTGATGGCTCATTGGATAGACACAAAGCTCAACTTATGGCACTTGGCAACCGATAAGAGTATGGCATTGACTACGAAGAGACATTTGCGCCAGTTGCAAAAGTGACAGCTGTTCGGCTACTTCTCGCCATTGCTGCTTCTCAATATTCGCCATTATACCAAATGGATGTCAAGAATGCATTTCTACATTGGGACTTGAAATAGGAGGTCTATATGCGGATACCACAAGGAGTCACCTCTCCGTTTAAGAAGTCTGTATGTCACTTACGCAGATCTCTTTACGGTCTCAAGCAAGCTCTTTGAGCGTGGTTCGAAACATTCAGCGATCGTTTACGCACGATTGGCTTTACTCAAAGTCCTTACAATCCATCTCTTTTTCTGAGCCACGCATCTACTGGCTTTACTGTTCTCCTTGTATATGTTGATGATATCATTATCACTGGCACTAATGATGCTACGATAAAATCCCTCCAAGCCTCTCTCCGAGATTCATTCCATATGAAGGATTTGGGTCCTCTACATTATTTTTTGGGGTTAGAGGTACATCAGTCTCCTAAAGGCTTGTTTATCAATCAACACAAATATGCAACAGATCTTATTGAGCTTGCTGATCTCGATGAATCTTCCTCAATCGATACACTGCTCGAAGTAAATCTTAAGTTGAGTAAAGATGATGGCGATCTTCTTCCTGATCCACATACATATCGGAGACTCGTCGGCAGTCTTGTCTATCTCACCATCACCAGGCCTGACATATCTTACGCTGTCAATCTTGTCAGCCAATTCATGACGTCTCCTCGCCACCTTTATCAAACAGCCGTGAAGCGAATTATCATGTATTTATTGGGCACTAGAGCTCATGGTTTATATTATCCAAAAGATAATCGTCTACTTCTAACCGCTTATGCAGATGCTAACTTGGCAGGCTGTCCGGATACCAGACGGTCCACCACGGGTTGGCGTATGTACCTTGGTAAATCTCTCATTTCTTGGAAATGCAAGAAACAAGAACGGGTCTCCAAATCTTCCACCGAGGCTGAATATCGGGCCATGTTCTCTGCTTGTTCTGAAATCCTATGGTTTCGGGGACTTCTTTCGAAACTTGGATTTGCACAGACCTCTTCCTACTACCTTGAATGTCGGTAATACTGGGGCGATCATCACTGAAAATCATGTTCTTCATGAATTGCCACTTTATTCGAGACGAATATAAGCGTGATGTTATCCGTCTACCTCATGTCCCTACCGAATTTCAGTTTACAGATATCTTCACTAAGAGACCTCCTCAACCTCGACATCAATTTCTTGTCTCAAAATTGCTACTTTATGACTCTCCCGCCGCATCAATTTGAAGGGGGTGTCAATCCAGGCCCAATATCGTAGGCCCATTTAAATGTACATGTGTACATGCCTTAACCGTTAGCTGTAATTATGGATCTATACCATATTTGTATTATCTTGATAAGAATGATTAGCATGTAATCAGGGATTGATCCCCTATATGTACAAGTCACAGTCGACCCTTAAGGGATACAACATTATTCTCCATCTCTCTCTTATGGTTCTATATCTCATCTCTTAATTAATGACAAACCTGACTCGGCCAAGTCCCATGCGACTCGCCCAAGTCAGGCCAATCGAGTCCCAAGTCCGTCTTTTTAAACCATAGTCCAGACAGGGGGGCCACCTGGGCTCCACAGCCACAAACAGGCTACAAGGTCTGTGCAACCTGCGAACAGTCAAGTCGTGGTTTGCTTGTTCCTCTCTTCTCTCGCCCTTCGTTTCGGTACATGTAGGACTAATTTAGATTTAATATACTTTGTTTGATAGAAATGGATAGTGGAGAACAAATTAGGGTTTCTAAGGAGTTTTGGAGGCTTGTAAGTAGTAGTGAATGTCGAGGTCTTTGCATTATGGAAGACAATTGGACAAACGGTCTTTTATGCAATTTTTTGTACTCTTCTCCATGGAATTAGTATATTCTCCTTGGGATTGAAGAAATTAGTTGGTTATTCATTAAAAGGTAACCTTACTTTCCTCCTCGTTTTCTTGCTTAGTTATTGTTGATTTGGTTTAAGGGTTGAAATTATGGGCTTCATGTAATTTGGGATTTCTATATGGATACATCAAAGAGTCTTCCGAATCACCAAGGACCAGCTATTATCTCCATAGATCACCCATAATCACCATCATCATCCGGATCTTCATCATAAACCATATCACCATCTTCACCATCATCATCATCAACCGATGTGCTCTTTGCACGTTTACCATCCGCTTTCTGCAATCAGTTGATACATGCCCTCTGGCTCACCACATTTAAAACGTTTAATGACAACTTTGTCATTTTGTCAACCTCCTACTATGGTTCAGCCTGCGTCCCATCAGCCAGAGTCAAACCTGCTTCACTATCCACTACCTGTAGAACCACAAATCCCGAACCAACCCCACATTGAGCTGATTAAATGATGGCCTAGCAGCTTGTGATCCCCTGCTTGGTACTTTTCAATGGCTTTCACACACTGATAGGCCTCATCAATTGTATAGAGTGGGTGCACAGATAAGTCGACTTGCATAGAAGGCTCTAAAACA
The DNA here is from genome assembly GCA_029852735.1 of Persea americana. Taxonomy (NCBI): domain Eukaryota; kingdom Viridiplantae; phylum Streptophyta; class Magnoliopsida; order Laurales; family Lauraceae; genus Persea; species Persea americana. The sequence continues at coordinate 30,219,605 of CM056819.1, forward strand.
TAAATATAACACGCAACCAGCTGATCTGCTATCCCTGACACATCATTCATGGCGATCAAAAGGTGGAATTCTTCTGTATATTCACTATAGTTCTATTCCATTGTTGTATGGCTTGCAATTGCAAACAAAAAAATCAAGAAAAATTTTAATGGAAGAAAATAGCCCCTAATTTGTTTATTCATTTTTTTCCCATGATGTGATTATATCTTTCCCCATTTGCTATCTCATTCAGGCAGCTGCCATACCGCTCAATTTCATACTCTACCTGCTCTCTTTCCAAAAAAATCCTCACCTTTCATACTAACATCAAAATCAAGGACCTCCATCTTCATATTGAGATCCTCATCTTGATTTACCCTTTTGTAGATTTCTAACTGGAAATCAGTTGTAGAATGAATTATGAAATCCAACGTCAGAACCTGATTCCTAAAAAAAACGCTGATCTCGGGGTTCAAGTTGTTCCTGTCATTCAGAAGCATATGCAAAAGAACACCAGAACAAGAGCGAGAGTTTTCTGTGAAATACTCCAATTCGACATGCCGCCTTCTTGGATTTCTCTTCTTTATATAGACTTTACATTGCCTAAGTTAGGCTACAAACCATGGAAACAAAACCTAAGTAAATCTCTAAGTGTGGTAAGACATCCTAGCATACACGATTTTATCATTCTGTACACGGTTTGACTAGAACTCATATTTACAAGTGGGCTGGGCCTATTATCATATAAGTGGGCTGGGCCTATTATCAAATACTTCACACTTTAACAGTTCCAAACATCGGCTCAGAATCTCAAATTGTCTCTGCGAATCCTAGCTTTCGAGGTCTCCAGGGTCCGGCGGGTTTTCTCTCACATTCTCAATATTGTTAAGTAGTTGCTTCTACAGTTTCGCTAAATCTTGAGATATTGCATAATTCCTAAGTAAAAACTCTTAATCAATGAAAATATACATCTCCCTTATCCATAAAAAGAATACAATGATACACTCCCAGGGAAACATATCAAGGAACTCTGCACTAGAGGTTACTGCTAAGGAGACTTCTGCTTTGGTGGTCGATGGAGATCCTATGTTGTCTGTGTTGTATGTCCACTGTTAATGCAATTGGTGATAGGAAACTGCACAAACACCTACTTAACACCCCCTCCCAGGTGGGACACCACCCGGACCCAAAGCACACGCCCACACAAGACTACAACGCGGCATGGGGCCTTCTTGCCCTACGCACTTGCACCCACACAAACACACAAAGCGGCATGGGGCATTTTTTTGCCCTGCATAGTTTCGAACCCTGGACGGGTTGGCTCTGATACCATCTTAGAATTGCTAGCCACTAATCCCAAAACCAACGGTAATAGGAAACTGCACAAACAACTACTTAACAAATATTAGGCCAACAACCACGTGCTATACAAAGAGGCATTTTATCCAGAAAGAATGGAATAAATAAACAATCAAGTTGTTTGGCTCTGATACCAAATCTGATGCAGCCCAAAAAAATTCCTAAATGAGTTGAAACCTAAATTTCCAGCCCTAAATCTAATCAACAGTAAATAATGCAAGAAAACAAGGAGAAAAAGCAAGATTACGGACCGAATAATCAAAGTTCTCTTCAATCCCAAGGAGAATAGATTAATCCTAATGGAGGAGTGAAAATTTGTGCATAAACAAAAGGTTTCTTCAATTGTTGCGTAACTCTCCCAAAAACTGTCGACATTCTTTAACTCTCATGTGCGTACGAAACTCTCTTAAAACCCTAAGTTAATCGCATCCATTTTATCATCAACCTAATCAAACCGTTTAGCTCAAATGGATTCCAAATAAACTAAAAAGAAAAGAAAAAAAAAACTGAAGAAGCTGTCGAACCATAAATTGCTGCACACAGGTCTCAAGAACTTCTTTAGACAAATCCATTTGTGGAGCCCAGATGGCCCATCATCTGGAAAAGGGTCCTCACCACATTCAAGTAGACTCTTGTCCAACACAAGAGGTATGGCTGCTTGTTGGATTTGGGCCTCGTTTGGCCCATCAAAATGCGGTCCCAAACAGGCCTGTTTGCTGTTTTTCTGCAGGAGTTTTCTGCTATTTACAGAAAGCACCCTGCAGTCATTCCTTTCGTCAAAACAGCCCCTCACAGAGTATTTATTAAAAACTTGGGGACTGTTCGGGCCAATTCTTCGATCTGAAGCCACCAAACTGGTCTAAAAACCTTTCAGCAAGTAGGATTGGGTGATCAAAATTTGAATCATCATCAAAAAGTAACTTTCATGCAGTCAGTGCGCAATGGATTATGCCTACACACAGCTTTAAAAGCTTTCCAAGATAAAAGAGAGAAAACTACTGCCCTTGATGGAATAAGATGAAAGCAAAATGGTCATTAATAAAAGAAGAGGTCAATAATAAATTTGAGGGGAAGGGATGTATTTTAAAAGCCTAAAAAACATGAGCTGAGCTAAGTGAATTATGGCTTAAAACCAAATTTGCAAGTAGATAAATAATACACTATCAATGTATAAAGAACATATTAGTCATCAAATTTCAGGTTTAAGCAACAGTAATAGCTTTGAGGAAAATCAACAGACATGAATATAAATAAAGTATTACCATGAATATAGAAATCAAAAGACATGAGCATGCATACATTATTAACACAAATATTGAAATCAACAGAATATTATATAGATAAAAAGCTGGCTGTTTGCCCCGATTATAATAAATATATGGTTTCAGGTGCATTATGTTTTTAGCATGGTCAAAACACATTAATGATGATTTCATTGAAACTATAAAGGAAATAAATATAAGTGGAGTCAATAGAAAACTATTATGTTTCTAATTATCATGGGATTAGACTTATGAGTTACACTTGAACAAAGACTCAGACAAAAGACCAAGATATCAAAACAACAATTTGATTTGATGCCGGGAAGGTCAACTATAGAACCTATCTTCTCACTTGAACAATTAATGGAAAAATAACGAGGAGGAAAAATCTTCATATAGTCTTTATTGATCTAGAGAGAGTCTACGACAAGGTACCTAGAGATTTGATTTGGTGAGTTCTAGATAAAAGGAGTGTCCTAAGAGTATCTTGATATCATTAAAGACATGGATGAGGGAGTAGTAGCAAGCGCAAGAACCTACCAGTGGAGAGACAATTGAGTTTCCATCACTCAATAGAATTCCATCTGGGGTCATCTTTTAAGCCCTTATTTTTTTGCACTAATTATGGATGAGATAGCTGCTCATATTCAAAGGGTACCTTGGTGTAAGTTGTTTACAAATGATACAATGTTTGTTGATGAGTCGAGAGAGAGCAGGAGGCTTTCAAATCCAAAGGCATTAAAATAAGCCATAAAAAGATGGAATATATAGATTTTAACTTCAATAGAGATGTGCAAAGAGATGCAACTCTTGGGAGAATGGAAGCTCAAGAGTTACGACAAAGAGACTCTTTCCAGTACATTGGCTCTATAATTAATAACGAATGAGAGATTGACGAGAATGTCAAACATAAGTGGCACAGCCAAGATCCGCAATTCATGGTAAGATCAATCTCTCGAGGGATTGATCGAATCCAAGATGGATTCCAGCCCTAAGGCATACTCGTGATGAGGATAAACCACATAACTGAAGAGAAGACTATCATGACTCAAAACTTTAATTGATAATCAGCATTCTAAATACAATGAGGCCTAAGATCCTTATATAGAGGAGTTGGCTTAATCCCTAAGCAACAATATTTCCTAATATCTGACTAATGCCTAAAATAAAACAGGAAACATACTAATATTAATCCTAAACAAACCAAAATACTAAATAATACTCCTAAATAAAAGCATGCCCCCTTGGCCCTATGGGTTATACCCAATGGGTTGTCCGACCTATTGTCTAGCCTGCATCAATAAGACAAGAGTTGGATGGTTGAAGTGGAGATATGCTTGTGGAGTACTTTCTCCTCGAGACATACCAGTAATAATAAAGGAAATATTTTACAAAACAACGATTAGACCAGCTATGACCTATGGAGCAGAATGATGGTCAATCAAGAAATAGCAAATGCAAAAAATGAGCATTGTTAGTCAATCAATAAACAATACATGCAAAAAATGAGTATAGCAGAGATGAGAGTATTGAGATGGACGTGTGGTAAAACTAGGTAAGAAAGAAAAAGAAATAAGTGCACTTGAGAGCAATTAGGGGTAGCATCAATAGGTGATAAATTATGAGACTCATTTGAGATTGTTTGGACATATTCAAAGTAGGCCAAAACTGGCGCTAGTGAGAAAAAGGTTTTTCTAAGCGGTTTGAAGGCCCTCAAGGAAAAGGGGTAGGCTAAAGAGGACATGGATTGAAATAGTAAGTATAGATATGAAGTGCAACCAATTTGAGGATTTGGCAGAGGATAGATTGGAATGAAGAAACAAAATTCATGTAGCTGACCCTAGTATAGTTGGAACAAGGCTATGATGATGATAACTATGGTTCATTCATCGGAGTTCTTGCATTAGACTGGAATGGAGAAACGGAATTCATGTAGTTGACCACAACATAGTTGGAACTAGGCTTTGATGATTATGGTTCATTCATGGGAGTTCTTGCGTGAACCATGGGAGTTCTTGCATTATTGTATCGGGGTCTCATCTAAAGGCTTTTGGGGAAAAAAAAGTCATTACAGCATTTAACAAAAAAATGAAGCTTGTGTATGATCAAAAGCAATTAAAAAACATGTGGGGATATTATAAAGAAAGAGTATGAAGCATGGAACAAGCTACTTATCCAAACATGGATAGGATACAAAGAATACACTCATATAGTCAATATGGAACCAGAATGATGGGAAAAGTACTTTTAAGGTTATATATCAAATTTAATGAGCTCTTATTTTTATGTTTACTTAACACTCTAATGTGATGTAAGAACTTTCTTTTTATTGTTATAAAAAAAAAAGAACTTTCCTTTTATAATTTTACCAAACAGACTAATTGTAAATTAGAACTTAAAAATTAAAGCTATTTGTTCTAGACCTAATCCAACTCGCTCTTATTATATTAGACTCAAGTTTCTAAATGGCGTCATAGCATTGAATTCCTAGGTTCAAAGTATAGAGGGCTTTATCAAAAGGTGAGGAGAGAAGGATATAAGCCATAGATCAAGATGGGAATATCACTTTAGTGGGATTTAATTTACTAGGGTGATGGTTGAATAATCATTAATCATTTCCTAAAAAAGGAGATAATTCAATGGCCCCTCATAGACCAACACATTTAATCCTTCACCTTAAGCCTCTTTGATAGAAGGGCATTGTTTAAAAATGCAACATTTAATTCAAATACCTATGAAATAAACTGGCCGTAAATGTTTCTTCAATAAAAACAGGATGTTGCCAGTAATGGTCGCATTGGCCACCAGTATGGGTGACACAGACTGCTACCACTTCACTATAAAAAGATAGCATAGAAGCATCTAGTAGCAAAAACATTATATTAGGGATGATCAAGTGTGCGAGTCAAGTGGGCACACCTGGATGGATGGCCAATAAGGAGAAAGGATAGGGATAGTAACATCATAAGTGGATTAGGGGTGTGCAAGTTTGGTGTCCTCCAAATCAGCCTATCCATGATTTATCACACTCAAATTTCAAATTTTCAAAAGTATTCATTTCGTTTTTTTTTTCTTTTTTGTAATTCAATTCAACAGTGGACATCAGCTATAAGTGCCAAATTGAGTGAGTGTCAATTCACCAAGGGCATATGGAAGTTAGGATGGGTTGCGGGGGATAAAAATGCATACTTGCTCTGGCATGAGTCCTGATAAGTATTTAACCATTTACAACTCAAGCCCTCAACAGTTGACATGCAATTTTCTATGGGGGAAAAACATAGATTTAGAGAAGCAAGCATAAAATAGCCAGGTAGCATTTCATGGAAAACGATAAGAATGCAGCCAGCTCTGGAAAGAAAATTTTAAATATTCTAAAGGAGTGCCAAATACAATATAACCCCAACTAAGCAATCACTTCTGAACTAATATATCAGCCAAGAGTAGCATCCCTTGTTAACATTCAAGAGTATACCTTGCAGTATCTTGCAGCCATATTTAGCCTACCAATCTCCATGAAGAGATTCACGGCCTGGTTTAGGCATGTTATTGCTTCTACAGAACAAATTAAGAAATGATTATCATTAGCAAGGAATACAATGACTATCAGATAATTCAAAAGTAACGGTGAAAGATGCAACCATTGTAGTTGATACATATTCATAGGGAAGTAAACGCTCTGCTGTGGCTTAATGATAAACCATAGGAGCTCAGTTGTTTCGTAGCTAACGGGTTTGTGGAGTGCACAAGACAAGAGAGAGCATGAGACAAACATTAACATGAGGTTTCATAGATTGGACCGGCCAGTCATGGCCTTAGCTGGCCTGTCAAAGTGACGCAGAATGGATAGGCCCACAAGTGGGACCACCGAAGATAGTTTAGGAATATTTTTATTTACCTAATTATTAGTTAGCAGGTTTCTAATGTTATTGGAAGAGTTGTAATTAGGATAGTTTCTATTGTTGCATTAGGTCTTCTTAGCCCCTAAGTTTGCTTTTCCTATTTATATTGCATGGTAAAGAGGTTCTCAAATTTTTTATTCACAGAAATTGTGTGGGTATTATCTTTAAGGTGCGTCCTCATGAGAAGTCTCTGCAAAGATGAGTGATAGTGTCTGCGGACACGTGCTACGGGACCGTTATAGCGCTTCGACACTTACGCACAAGCCCTAACCCCAGGGCCTGCATTAATTGGTACTGCAAACACGTGCTTTGGCATCGTTATTGTGCTTTAGCACTTACACGCAAGCCCTAACCCTAGGGCCTATGTTAATTGGTCTTTGATACCAAATAAAGCGGTCCTAGCGTTGGGGCTTGCGTGCAAGTGCCAAAGCACGTGTGTGAAAACACTATCACTCGTCTCTGCAAAGACTTCTCACAAGGACACACCCCCAAGACTTCTTCCTTACAATGCAATATAAATAGAAAAGGAAAACTTAGGGGCAAAGAAAACCTAATCCAGCAATAGAAACTATCCTAATTACAACTCTTCCAATAAAATTAGAAACCTTCTAACTAATAATTAGGGAAGTAAAAAGGAAATAAAAATATTCCTAAACTATCTTGGGTGGTCCGGCCTATCCATTCTGCGTCATCAAGCCACCAGCTTGACAAGTTACAAGCCAGGGTTGGGTTATTTTTCTTTTTTTTCTGTTTTTGTTCTGTGTCTATGAATCAAGGCCGGGCCTGAATTTCATTCATGCCCCATGAATAAGGCCCAGGCCCAGGTAATAGAATGTTTTTCCCGTGACACCCCACCAGAGCAATTAACAAGGCTTTATGGCCAGCGCTTGTAGAGACTGAGCCTGACTTCCAGGCTCAAATGTATACCTATGAGGAGTGGCCTAACCTAACCCAGACCAGTCCCCTATTGATACAGTGATAATTTACTCTGAAGTAAATTTATGCCTCTGAATTGGGTCAGAACCTTGCGCAGAGATTTTCTTGTAAGAATTTGATGCATCTACGTAGGCTGAGGCAGCTTCATGCTTGCTGTCTAACTGTATTCAGTAAACAAATAACTACAGTGTCATAAAGATGAACATGGTGAACATTTAAAAGCCTAGCAGCAAAATAGCGAAACGCATAAACCTTCATATGACAGTTCGCCAACTTAATGTACACAGCTCCAGCTTTATCCCCTGAAACACCAGTAATATGTTTGATGATTCGGTAAGATAACTGAAGAGCTAGTCAGATGGGTTATATCACGTTGTTATTAATTCAATAATTTTTAATTGATACGTGAAAATTGATTTTCAGATTTTTATTGCCACTGCCTGTATAGATATTATTAAAACAAGGGTACAAAGGAATTTTCAAAAAAATTCAGATTATTACCTATGATTCCCAGATATTTACATAGATTAAAATATCCATTAGAAAAGATATGGATATGGGCATGAAAAGGCTGATGCCATGTTCTGCTTCCAATGGGTTTTTTTTTTTTTTTTTTATCCTTCATTTAGCAGACATTATCCACTACATATCTGTAATGATTGTGTGAATAGGGTTGATACAGTAAACGATTGTATTTTTTCATATACATTATAACAAGTTTAAATTGATTAAATAATATTTATTTCATGCTTGAAAATTAGTTGTGATTATTTCCCATGGTTGAGAAATACTGGTAAAGACTTAGAGTTTAAATAAGGAACAAAAGGGTGAAGTAGGACTGATGTCAGGTATAGATGCACATAAGCTGAAACTATTATTTTCAAGGGTACTTGCTAAATTTTGTGCACTGTAATAACATCAGTAATGCGTAATGGGTGTATGTTTATGACAAGGGCCTTTAGCACAGTGCTTATTGTCACAATTAAAAGGTCATGATTCTAAGCCAGCCAATATATCAAAAACAAATCTAAATATATGTGTCTATTGTAAATATTTTGTGAAAAAATTGTAGATATAAAGATACATGAATAGAAAATAAAATAAAAAATAGTTGGGTATGCTTAACTTAACTCTCTACATTTTCAGCCTTTCTTACCCTTTCTTGTAGTTTGACACAACATTTGCAGTGGAAATGTTGTATGAATAATACTTGTATTTATCGTATCCTTTATTTTTTAATGGTGACTTTCATTAGAAAAGGCTTAACAGTACAAGAGGGATACACTAACAGGCCTCTCCACAAGAAAAGACAAAAACACAACCTGAAAGCACAAGGCAACTTAAAAGCAATCAAGCATCAAAAGAAACAAGCCAATTCTAACACCAAACTCCCTCTTCTGCTAAAGCATCTGCCACTCCATTCGCTGATTGGGGCATATGGGAAAAGGATGCATGAAGGATTTTTGCAAGATCTACCACCTCTTCCACCTCAACCAGCAAAACCCAAGGTGGTCTGCAACTGGAGAAAGCCCATCTGATGACACAATTTGAATCACCTTCCAGCCAAATTCCTCAAAGGTTAAGGCAAAGGGCTTTACTCAATCCCGTCCTCAAAGGCCAGGAGTTATGCCTTTGCTGAGGATATTTAAAAGGAAACTCAACTGACCCTCTAATTGTGAAATTTTTCTTCTAAAGGTGGGGCTCCACACTAGATGACGCACAATCCCTTCCACATAGGAATTTACTTTTGCTAGGCAATCCTGGACACACCTAACAAAAGTGGAAATTTAGAGGTCATAGGGTTTTCTCCAAACCACTTGTTTAATCAGAAATTGATCTTCTCTCCTGACCCCACTCAATATCTATACAAAATTCCTCTTTCTCTGACAGAATGCCTTTCCATAAAGTCGAACATCGATAATTAGCATCTTGAATTTCCCAGACCTCTTTAGATACTCCAAATTTCGCTCCAACGATGAGCGTCCAAAGGCTTTCAGATTCCTCACCAATCCACCTAATGATATTTCTCATTAGTCTCTCTCCCTTGCCAAGGGAAGTCTCGTTGCAGTCTCTTTATCCGCTTAATGACTACCATTATAGTACACCATAAGACTCGAAAGCCACCCCCCCCCCCCCCCCCCCACCCCAAAAAAAAAAAAAAAAAGGTAAATATATCTTTCCAAGTCATTGGCTTCCTTGTCGACTGAATAAAGGTTATTCACCCCCTTAGTGATAAATCATAAATATATGCTTCCAAGCTGTCAGCTTCCTTTCCATTCTTTCGATGACAGGATTCCAAAGAGATTTTGAAGAGCATTTCCAAAGCAAGAGGAGTGGGTTTCATAAGGAGTGGGGCTGGGCCAAGGTTTTGGGTGAGTTTAGGCCTTGGGAGAGTTTTAGAAAACAGGTCTGGGGCAGATTTTATAAAAGGGGCTAGGGTCTGGGCCTGGTCATGGTGCCAACTTTATTTTTAAATTTTTCTAATTATATATATATATTGTTATTTTTAATTACTTTTTATATTTTCCCAAAAAAATACTCAAAAAAGCTTCGCTGAAATTCCAAAACGCCAGAATATTTCAGTTTGGAGGCCAAACCAAAATGGAGACCGAAACAAAATTGACAACTACGGTTCCAGATATCTTGATCTTTTATCCAAGTCTTCGCTCCGTTACTCTTTCCCATAATTTCAAATGGGACATAAGTTTAGTCCCACAATAATAACATGAGCCTCTTTTGAGATGATTTGACAAGTCTGAAATGACTTATTTGAGATGGTTTGACAAGTCTGAGAGTAACATAACCAATTATTAGTTTACAAGTTACGGTAGTAATAGATGTTACCCCACATCTTGATGTGCTTTCTAGGGGATGCATATGGTGGGAAATTGAAATTCCTTCTTGAGTATTACCTTACGTGTTTCATGTGTACTTTTCATTTTCTTCATTGCCAATCACTACTTTGAAATTTCTTTTGGGGTGTCACCAATCAGTTTCTATTGTTTGGTGTTGCCAAACATTTGCAGTGAAATGTGTTTCACTGGTGTAAGGCTATAGAAAATGGTGTCGACATGGAACAAAATGGACATCATTATTCCTCCAAAACCATTTTCATTCACGGAAGATGCTACAAGAAGTTTTTCCACAATGTTTTATTTCCAAGGTGATTTCATTTTCTGCAGAAACTGGAAACAGAAGATTTCACTTTTTCTATGGTTTCAGTTGCTATTTTTTGGCACAGTGACACATATTTCACAGTGAAATGTGTTTCTCCCTTATGCAGAAGACTGCAACAATGGTTCTTGGTGCTCCACCTATCCGGTGTAAATCTTCTTTGTACAGAAAATTTGGAAATTGCTTTCACTTTGAAAAACAAAAAAGTGTTGAAAACATTAAGACATAACAATGAAAATCATCCTCCCTCACAAACCATATTCCTTCTTGAAAGAATATGCTCCACACAAGCATAACCTCAGTGGCACATTTGTGTAACACCGTTTTCATGAAAAAAGCATGCAGCAGCAATCCCTGCGAGTTGTTTTTCCATGATTTGGTGCCACACCATTTTCACTGACGAAAATGACAAGTCAACTAATTTTCCATGATTCCTGAAGTTATTGAAATCACTTTTCCGTGGAAGAGGCAGTGCAAAATCATCGCTTTATCATGGGATCACGAAAACATGGCCTAAAGAAACAGCACAAGAGCAATCTGGGTTTGATTGATAAGTGGAATTCCTTCTTAGACTTCACCCTATCTGGGAATTCCAAACCCCTGAGGGATCTATTCTCCATAAATATCTCAAATGTTGAAATTAGAGAGAGAGAGAGAGAGAGAGAGAGAGAGAGAGAGAGAGAGAGAGAGAGAGAATTTCCAAAAGCGCCCGGATTTGCTCCATTAAAATGGAAGAAATCGCTCTGGAATGCTCTACATCATCCTAGAACACCAAAAGCTTATTTTGAAATTGGCATTTGGCGAATTCCAATGACAAGAAATTGAGGGTTTCTGAAATCCCCCAGAATTCCTAAACATCTTGCTAGACCAAACAGACAAATAAGGTTGATAATTCTCATTACAATTCCAAATACCCAAATACGTACTAAACTAACAAAATCCAACATCAAAATGAAAAAAAAAAAAAACTTTCTAAAAAAAAAAAATCATCATTTTTCTTGTTTGACTGATTTAACAGAATAAACAATCGAACCCCAATCGATGGAAAAGCAATAGAGTAAAATTCAACTATAAAAGGGGCATAGAGAAATCAAAGGAGATGAAGGTGATAGAGAGGAATGAATACAGGATTTGGCGAGTTTGTAGCAATTGGCAGCCTTGTCGTATAAATCAGCAGCATCTTCGTATTTGGAACCGAAGAGACCCCAGCCGTTGATCTTCTTCTCCGCCTTCTTCTCATAATCCTCTCCTTTCGCCATTTGATCCCCCATCTCTCTCTCTCTCTCTCTCTCTCTCTCTCTCTCTCTCGTTCCGTAGATCGACTCGAAAACAATACAATGCAGTCGCAGAGACGAAGCAAACGAAAGGGAATTGAAAATGAGAAGGAGTTGGGACTGGGAGGTATGCGATTTTCAGCCGAGGTCTAGGCCAGGGACCAGCGTAGGGCAAGTTACAAAGCCCGGCCCTTTTGCCGACCCCAGTCTTGGCCTAGTTACTTTTTTTTTTTTTTTTTTTTCCTTATGAGAGGGTTTCGTGTAGCATGGGGATGTAAATGGGTTCACGATTTGCCGAACTTCCTCTTTAAAAATTAAATTTTGGTCCTTATTTAGGCCCAAGTAAATAAATGGGTCTGGGTTCTTTTTTGGACCCGTGACCTAAATGGGTCCGTGTTGAGGTCTCCACCTTAGTTCTGGCCTGTGAATCCGGGACTCGACCTATTACCTCAATTTTCAATAATCTCTCCTAAAAATTAGGTCTTTTTCCATATCATTCTCTACCTATGCTTGACCCAGACCCTAACCCATCCCGTATAGGATTTTAGTTCCAATTCCAAAATAGGTTGGCTCCGGTTCCATCTTCTCATTAATGGCTCCGGATGGGCCCGAACCGGAACCAATCCATTTACATCCCTGCTGTAGCATATTACCCAAGAGGAGTATTTCCCTAGGTGCATGCACAAAATCCACACAGGTGTGCAGCAGGTAAGTTTAGGGTGAGATTCCAAGATGAGTAGAGCAAAACCCATGGCTTAAGCGAGTCACCCCACTCCTTAATTGGTGCCCAGTTACAAATATATACATATTATTGCGTTAAATACAGCTTGGTGAGTTGTTAGTAGTTTCAACAGTTTGAGTTTTAGAGATTATATCTTTATTATTTAAAGTATTCTGTATGTGATCTTTTATATGAATATTAGGGATGGCAAGCCTGACCCATTTCGCATTTACCCTATTTGACATCAACCGCCGTGCGTCACTGGCATGTAATGAGAATATTTTCATAGTTCTTGGCGCGATGGGTGCAGGGTCGGTCCGCATGGATGGTAATTTTAGTGTCGCACTGTATGTAAATATAATCGCACGGGATATCACACGTGAGGATACATTAAAACCATCCATGCAAGTAATAGGATGTCCTGACATCAAACCATAGACAAGTCTATCAAAAGTAAAATAATGCGGAAGCATAAAAGCTCAACCGTTATTACATGTTTTGGAAAAATCCAATCAATGCCCTCTGAAGGCTAAACAACTAGAACTATCCAAACTGAAAATTCCCAAGCCTCGCATATATCGCCCTCACACCTAGAACAAAGTCATTCGGGGTCTACTCAACTACATCAGACGTCTTCTCAACCGCCTCCACCGACTCTGTCTCAACGACAATGGCAATGTCCCCTATAATGTCCAGGGCATCAAGTTAGAGCAAGTAAATACAATCACACAAGCATGTTACATCAAATATAGTGCATTGTAACGATAGCAAGGACTATGAATATCTATGCATGATTATTCAGATAATACATTGACATCAATGAATTATGTGAGAAAAGCAAAAACAAGTAAAATGGCAATCCATATAAGCTCATCCTATCGACATTACAATACTTATACGAGCAAGGTGTCCGTGGCAAGAGCTAGATAATACACGCACGCATGCACGCAGTGGCAGATCCAAGATTTTCATTTGATGGGGGCTTATGATAATAACGGTCAATCAATATTTTATTGTTCTTTCTTAATATTAACTTTGGCAAAAGAGAAACTATATTACATTTACAACATATCTAATTACAACAACTAACATTCTATCACTAATAGTAATATCTTAACTCAAACAAAGCTTTTACATATTATATACCACTTCGCCTGAATGATCATACACACGGACTGAGCCACGAAATATATGCACACTGTATGACATTTCTACAAAGTGTTTTAAGGTTCCTTCTTCAAAACCCATATTCCAAGTGGACAGAAAGATTATGGATATTAAGCAATTTGTGTATATTTTCCACATATATATATAACCTATAAATCTGTTGGGTCACAATTTTCTAATCCAAATCATTAACATTCTCAAATTAATGATAACCATCAATACGTTCAGTTTCATATCTTTTAAGTTTTAATGGATTTTGAGAATGTGTTTAATGCATTCAAATAATCCAAATAAATTTAAACCACCAAGTGTGTTCATTTACACATATGAAAAGTGAAACTGATAATTTGAGAAGCATGATAAAGTGTTCAATGATCTCTAATTCCAAATTACGATTTTGAACTAAGTCTATGATTCTAATCCTATAATTGTACATTGAGGGGATCAAATATATGATATACATGATTGTAATCCCATTCATATCAACTCCCAAGATCTAAAGAAAACCCTTATATTAACTAAGTCTAAAATGTCTTATAACTCTATGAATCCTATGCCTTTTTTTATTAAATACACCTTCATTATCAAAACCAAACATACGTTTTATACTTTAAAATTACAGAAAAAATAAATTTGATTTGTTCAGATCCATGTAAACCCACAAGTTGAATATAATACTTAAGGCCTATTTGAAAAAAGAAGATCAGTTTCGACCACCAGTTGAAAGGGGGTTTTTTTAGTTGGGAAAGGAAGGTGTGGGGGCTAGGTCAGACTCCCCTTAGGGCCCAAGTAGTTTTTTTTTTTTTTTTTTCAGTTTTACGGGGGGCTCCATCCCAATGATGCAGGTCCGCCCCAGAACGGACGCACACACACACATATAAAACAAGCAAATGTACCACAGATCTCCATAAATGAATTATTTGTAGCCAACAAGTATATAAGAATATGGTATCAGAGTATAATCACTACAAAATGAGGCTTAGCTGCAACAAGCATAACAAGACTAAACCCACACAAGACAGGTCCGACTAGAAATGGATCAACACTAAGTGGTAGGGGTGTATACAGATCGGATTGGTTCGGATTGGGCCAAATCCGTTGCCTACGGATTGATGGATTTGTAATCCGTCACCAATCCGTTACTGTTAAAATCCGATCCGATCAGATCCGTGGACGAGCGAATCGGATTGGATTAATCCGTTCAATCCGTTACTGTACATTACATGTAAAAAAAAAAAAAAAACCCATGAAAAAATTCAGATTCTTCCTCTACTCTCAACCATTCTAAGACTCATACTCCAACAATGCAATGAATAAAATAAGAAATTGAGAGATACTATAAGCAAGACAGATGGATGCATATGTAATCAAAATGTTTCACAATGTACATAATACTCACATGTACATAATACCCCATATGAGATTGTAGCCATATTCTTTTGAAATGATCTGAAAGAGATAGAAATGTTCAAGTGGGAAAATGAAAGAATGAGGGAGACAGAAAGAGAAGAAAATGCAAGTGTAAGCATGTGGAAGAGCAGAACACTAGTTAAGAGACTTTCAAAGGGTGGTGGTGACCTTTTGTCACTAAGCTAACCAGAATAAGCAAAATAATTGAACTTTGAAAGTAACCTGATGGGTTTTGGAATCCTCTTGGATCATTCTTAAAATTTCATCAGTGTGTCCACAGCCAAAATTCAAATTGTAAAAAAAATTATTATCACTTAAATACACTGTGACATATATTCTAAATTTTTTTCCTTATTTTAAATTTAGACACCTAATTTTTATTTAGACCCCTTATATATTTTTTATTTATATTTAATGACAACGGATCGGATCGGATTGAATCCACGGATTGAGAGTGAAATCCGCCACCGATCCGTTGCTAACGGATTACACAATATCCAATCCGCCACCAATCCGTTGGCCTTCGGATCGGATTGAAATCCGCGGATCGGATCTGATCGGATTGAAGGATTGACGGATTTTTTGTGCACCCCTACTAAGTGGTGTCAACATATGGATCAATGGTACTCTAACCGGACATAGTAAAATGGTAGGCTGCACAAACCAGCTCATCTTGCAATGGGCGAGCACATCAAGAGGTGTAGCACTATACTTCCAGTTCCATCTAGCTATAGGTCATCAAGGTAACCCAAGTATATAAATGTGTATAATAAGTCAATACTAGAATAAGGTCACTAGTCCGTCCTAAGTCCAAGGTACAAGTCCGTGACAACATAATACCAAATATAAACAACACAACAAGCATAAACAACTAAAAAAGCATGTACAAACCATGCAAGTAATAGACGATAATGAGAAATGTATCATGAGACAGTGTAAGACAATGTAGAAAGACAAGATCTAACTTAGGGCCTACATTGCCCTAGGTCAATGTCATCCAATCCTACATAGCCTTTTAGGATCCCCGATGTCTAATTAGAATAATATATCGGCATCCCCGAAGTTAAGTGGCATCAAAGGCCCTAAACCTTTGCACCCTTGACCTAGCATTGGCCTAATCAAATTCAGGCAATCCATACCAAAATGTCAACTCAAACATCGCCTACGATCAGGGGCGGACCCACGTTAAGAGCAATGGGGTCATTGGACCCCGTTGGGATTTGAAAAGCCCACAGATTTTCAATGGGCTGCTGGCCCATGACCCTGTCAACCCAAGAAGCTTGACCCCTTTTATTCATAAACCCTTCCCCTTCCCTTCGAAACCCTTCCCTTTCCTCTAACTCAAACATCAAACATTCAAACCCCAAATCCTCCCCAACCCCAAATCTTTGCTAGGGTCCGGGACACCTTCATCAGCTTCTTCGAGGGGAAGGAGCACATCAATTGGAAGTCCAACCCCGTCGTGCCTGTCAACAATCCCACCCTTCTTTTTGCAAATGCAGGTATTGAATCTTTGCTTTCCTTACCTTCTTATGTTCGATTGTTACTTGTTAGTTAAATAGGGATTTTGGTGCCAATCTGTTTCGAGTTTTGGAGTAGAATACTTTAATATGATGATTGGTTTTTTTTTTTTTTTTTGGGGACTGTTTTTTGTATCTAATTGATGGGTCTTTGATACTGGAGAAATGGGTTGAAAATGGAAATGATTTTTGTTGTTCAGCTTGTGTGGAATTATCAAGTTTCTGGTGATGGAGGACATGTGTTTGGTGTTTATTGGGTTCTAAAGCGGAAGGTGCAGACAACCCATGTATATATATATATTTTTTTTGGAAGAAAACCAATCAGGTTCCAAGAAAGATTGTCCCTTTTTAGTAATGTAGGGTGATTTTTTTTGTCAAAAGAAGAGGGGGATGGACAATTGTGCACAGTTGTGCTTGTAGGAAAGAAGGGGAGATGTATAATTGTGATTGCAACCGTTAATGTAGTGTTCACCCTTACTTAGGTGTTCAAAGCTGAAACAGTTAGGGAGGTGTGGTTGAGTGAACACATTTCTATGCAAAAATAGAATATCTTGTTGTGGTGCTGTGTAACTATTTTCAGAAATCCCTATGGTTGTTCAAAGATGCTTCTATTATGCATAATATCAGAAATCAAGGAAAAAGGATTCTGGCTTCAAGGGGGTTATAGCCATTTTGTTATGCATGATCACTGGAATCCTACTAAATGGGATTTTGCAATCTTTGTAATACAGGCAGCTTGGTTTCATGTTAGTGATCTTTGCTCAGAAAACCCAAGTCTTGTGTGTGCATCTCATATACTGGTGATCATTGCCCCTGCTTTTTTTTATCAAAAGCTACAAAGCCATGTTTCCACCTGTTCGAGAAGTAAATGAAGAACCAGAAAAGTTACTTATATTTGGTTTTGAGAGGGGAAGAACCATGTTTCCTACTCTCAATCACAATCCTTGTACTACCTCCCTTCACCATGCTGTCATTAGGAAATAAATTCCTTGTCTTCATTTTAATGTCAGATGTAGCTTCTAAAGAGGCCCTCTTGTTGTTCAATGGCAATGATCAATTGAAAACCGAGAACGCCCTCGCTGGAATCCAAAATGATTTTCGACTTCTTGTGGGTCTAGAGCTATGCTTCTTTATTGCATATTGACATTTCTAAACTATTTATTAGATTCTTTACTTAATATTTTCTTGGTTTCACATACTGACCATTTTCATTTATAAATACAGATGATCTCATTTGGATTCATATGATGAGAGATTTGCTTAGGACTTAGGAGCTTAAGGAAAGAAAAAAAAAGAGGTACTAATTTTCACATGATAATTATTTTTTACTTCTTTGGAGTTCTCTAGAGTTTCTTTATTATTATTGTGGTTTGATTGCTGATTGATGTGCCATCTTTTTAGTCTAATTTGATTTTAATCCCACTTATTAGAATAAGAAATTGATCTCTTGAGAATTGGGTGTTAGTTGTAGGATTTCTTACCAAAAATAATATCGAGAACCATGTCTTTAAACCATCTTAAATGTGGAGATTACTAGTTGTTGGTGTAATTTTGATGGAGTTAACTTTATCTTTGTATCAGATATGGAGAATTATTACAAAAGAAAACCAACTACTAATCTATCATCTCCAACATTAGAGAATGATAACAATGATCAAGTGCCATCACCCTCAAAGAAAAGTTATGTAGAGGTTAACCTAGCAGATCTTCCCGCTGACCCTGGGTTGCGGAATCCAATTGCAAACTATCATCATAAGGAACGAGAACAAATCCTAAGGGCGTATCTACAAAAGGGTCCTTGTCAGCCTCATGACCATATCTTTCCTTATTCGGAGTTTGGACAAGTGAAGAGACGATTTAATCCTGCTTGGTTTAAGGAGTTTAGTAGTTGGTTGGAGTATAGCATTAAAAAAAGATGCTGCATTTTGCCTATGTTGTTATATTTTTGGAAAGCAGACACATTATGATGTTTTTGTAACTAGAGGATATAGGAATTGGAAGAAAAAAGAAAGAATTGCAGATCATGTGGGAGGCCCTAATAGTGCTCACAATCAAGCATATGAGAAGTGCCAGAAACTACTAAATCAGAAACAACACATCGATACAGTTATTATAAAGTAATCGGATCAAGCTCAAATAGAGTATCGAATCCGTTTGAAGGCAACACTTGATTGTATTCGCTTACTTCTACGCCAAGGGTTGCCTTTTCGTGGTCATGATGAATTTGAGAAGTCTAGCAACATGGGTAATTTTCTTAAACTTTTGAAAGTAATCGCCCAACAAAATGAGTCCATTAAAAGAGTTGTATTGGATAATGCTCCTGAAAACCTGAAATTAACTTCTCCTAAGATTCAAAAGGACATTGTGAGTGCAGCTGCATTAGAAGCCACACGTGATATCATTTCCGAGCTTGGAGATGCGCCATTTGCCCTTTTGGTGGATGAGTCTCGTGATATCTCTATGAAAGAGCAAATGGCCGTTGTTGTACGCTATGTGGACATGCAGGGATGTGTGATTGAGCGTTTTCTAGCCATAGAACATGTTACATATACTACTGCTCAATCACTTAAGGGGACAGTCGAAGCAATATTTTCCAGGCATGGATTGAGTTTAACACATTTGCGTGGGCAAAGTTATGATGGTGCTAGTAATACGCGGGGTGAGCTTAATGGCCTGAAAACACTAATCATGAATGCGAATCCCACTGCATTCTATGTTCATTGCTTTGCTCATCAGCTTCAGTTGACGCTCATTGCTGTTGCAAAAAAACACCAACCAATTCCCCAATTCTTTGACTCAGTTTCTCAAGTACTAAATGTCGTTGGAGCCTCTAGCAAACGCAATGACATGCTCAAACATATACAAGCTGCTAAAGTCGCCGAGGCACTGGATAATGGTGAACTTGAAAGTGGACGAGGTTTGAATCAAGAGACTAGCCTTAAACAGCCTGGGGATACACGTTGGGGCTCGCATTATGATACATTGCTTAACTTGATCCTCATGTTCTCTTCTATGGTTGATGTGCTTGAAATTATTTCAAAAGATCATACGAGTGAGCACATGGGTTTTGCATGTAACTTAATGCTTCAACTTGAGTCTTTTGATTTTGTATTTAAAATGCATTTGATGAGAGATTTATTGGGGATCACGGATGAATTATCAAAGACATTGCAGCGGAAAGATCAAGATATTGTCAATGCCATGGAACTAGTAAGAATATCAAAGGAACGATTACAAATGATGAGAGATGATGGGTGGGATTCTCTCCTTTCTGAAGTCTATACATTTTGTGATAAAAATGAAATCATCATTCCCAATATGGATGATTTGTTTGTTGATCGAAAGCGATCACGATGCAAAGCTGAAGTGACAAACCTACATTACTTTCGTGTGGAGATATTTCTCACTAGTATTGATAAGCAACTTCAAGAGCTCAACCGTCGCTTCAATGAGGTGAACACCGAGTTGCTTGTTTGTGTGGCATGCCTAGATCCAAAAGATTCATTCTCCGCTTTTGACAATATCAAGTTGATCCGCCTCTCGCAATTTTACCCAGTTGATTTTTCAGATTTAGATCGGGTGAAACTTAGTAATCAACTTGCAACTTACATTATTGATATGCGCAGCAACAATAAATTTTCAGAAGTGAAGAGAATAAGCGGTCTTGCTCAGAAGATGGTTGAAACAAGAAAGGATATTGTGTATCCTTTAGTTTATTTGCTTCTAAAGTTGGCTCTAACCTTACCAGTTGCCACTGCTTCTGTTGAGAGGGCATTTTCAGCTATAAGCATTGTGAAGAATCGATTACGCAACCGAATGGCGAATGAGTGGATGAATGATTGTTTGCTTCTTTATATAGAAAAAGACATATTTGATAGCATTGATGATGAGAGAATCATGCAACGCTTTCAAAACATGAAGAACCGTCGAGGGCAATTGTAACAAGTTTCTCTTATAATTGTGATATGACTTTTGATAGAGAATGTTAGTTGCTTCATGCTTGATGTATTTAAATACTTTGTATCTATTTAAATGCAATGCATTCTCTCTTTTGCCATTGATAATGTGAATAAATAACATTAAAATAATGTGAATACATAGCAACAAAATAATGTTTGAAATCTTCAATTGATCATCATTTGCCCCCCTCAAACGAAAATCCTGGGTCCGCCACTACCTACGATGGTCCCACACTTAATTCACAAAAGGGCATGACATGATTAAGGGATCCCAAACTGGTCCAAATGTTTGAAAGTATGAGTTTTGCAGTTAGAGAAACTCACGTTTTTGCTTAGTTGTGGTCTAGGTATGACTAGCCATGAGTGTACCACGAATAGCCATACGACTCACCATGGGTAACCATACGACTAGTTGTTGTGGAACTTACGGCTTGCTGTGTATAAAGGATTCTATTTGAAAACTATTTTCAAAAAATATGCGGAATAAAAAATTTAAAGCTTTTGAAGAACCTTAGAAAATAAAAAAAAATCATCGCACAGATCTTAGCATACTAATTTAAATAATCTTAAAAAGAAGAACATAAAATAGATTTTACCTTGTTGTAGATTAATCATTCTCCTTTGATTTATAGATCTTCAAAGATCTTCCTAAACTCTTTGATAATGCTTCTCCTCTTAGGGTTTGCTAGGTCTCTCCCAGCTAGAAAATTTCTTTCTCCAATCTCTTAGTGTACCTCTCACCGTATGAGGGGCTTATATAAAATAGAAGAAAAGGAAAATTCTTGTAAGTTTCCATGTGGGATCCTTTTAGGATGAGACGTTCTACCCTACATGGGAATGAACCCATTAAAATTTTCTCAATTCTCCTCAATGGGCCTCAAAGTTTTAACTAACATGAGATACCCATATTACAACTGAACTCTCGAATAGAATACTTGCCACTATTAGGCCCCTTCCACAGGTTATTTCAATTCAATTAGCATTATCCTTCCAACTACAATATCCCTTAGAGCATGTTTGGTAACAGGTAAGAAATTCATAGATCTGATGATTCTTCACTACCACCGGAAGAATGATTCCTCGCTAGGAATTTGTATAGTTGAGGATCTTACATTCATATTAGTGTGTATCGATACATATAGTTGAGAAAAATAGAGTTAGGTGTGCAAATCCACTTAAGTAAGGATTTTCAAATCTTATGGGAGGTGGTCGGATCTGAAAATCCCAACAAATGAAGATTTTTATTCTTCCAAATCCTCAGGAATTTACAATTTCCAGACATAGATTTACCACGACTTTAGGGAAACTAAAAATCTTTTCCCTAAATATTTGGTTGCCAAACATGACCTTATGGGCCTTTGGGGACTGAGTTACTGTCTAGCCCGTAGCCACATAATTAGGATCTCCGTAAATAACCAAACACTTTTCTTTTGATGAACTTTTCTCATAAATCATTCAATCAAAAAAAAAAAAAAAAACCTTAACACATACTTATTATAAATCTATATTTTTTAAAATACATTTATCGAGCAAGCATTCAATTAAATGACCTACTAGCTTTGCTTATGAGCAATAGACTATTCTTATCCCAATATTGGAAATTCTCCTATCTACTTAGGCATGGATTCCTTGTAGGACACTTATAATTACTCAAGTGGTTCATCGACCACCCAACTATCACCGTTTCATAGTCCTTTTAATATTGGGCCATCAAGATGTAATTAAAATAGTTGGATAAATATTTAGTAATATGTAAGCTCCGCATGTTAAAGAATAAACTAAATAATGTTTGTGTGTGAATTTTCTTTCTTTAATAGTTAACTTTAAGGCCTGTTTGGCAATGTGCCACCGAGACGTTCTCGCGTTCCTATGGCACTGAGAGAAGGAAAAAACGTGTTTGGATTTGTTTATATGTCGATCCAAGTTATTATTTCATGTAGCGATTGGTGAAAACATGGCCCACTGGATCAAGATTTTTGGAATGATCAAAAGTCGTTTTTTTTCCAGAAACAACTCAATGGAATCGTGTGAAATGACTCCTATTGAAACATCTCAATATATTCCTCGTCTCTCTCCCTCCCTCTACCAATCCCTGCGAATCTTCTTCTCTCCATCCCTCCCCTATCTCCCTTTCTCCCTTTGTTTATCTCTCATATATGAAGTGGCACTTGATTTCAATCATTCAACTCCAATCGAAGAGATTAACCCACCTTTATAATAAGGAATTTTTATGAAAAAATTAAACTTACACTTTAATTCAACGATTTCATGAAGAAAAACTATAAAATGAAGAGATAATTGTTCGTACATTTTTTTTTTTACAAAACCACCCAAGTTGACGATATCGTCAACTTTCAACGATATTTTGATCCGTCTTCTTCTACTTAATGATCAAATGGTTATGAAAATCATTGTATTTTGTGTTTCAGTGGTCTTCTTTAAGTAGTCTCGGCAATCTTTCTTAGGTGTGTACATAGTTTCTACACATTTATCACCCCCCCCCCCCCTTTCACATGAGTTTTGAGAGTTCGAGTTTGGAGTGTAAGGTGTTCGGTGAAATGCCTAAATGGGAATTTTCTCTCAATTTGGCGATGACTTTGAGTGAGGTTTGAGGGGATGAACTTGGGTATGCTTTGTGAACATTTAGAGTTTGAAGCCATTTATTTGGAAAAATCTCATAAGTTTTGATGTTTATGAGCAACACGTAAGGAGCGTTGTTGGGCAATCTTTGAGTAGTGAATGCAAGTTTTTTCCAAAGTATTTTATTGTTTGTGTGGAGTTTTAGATCCCAAAAGTGTTCCTTTTTTTTCTTTTTTTTTTTGGTTAATCTAGAAGACTTGAACCAGCTTTAAGAATGGACGGATTTAACATACTTCATTATGTTGTTTGTGAAAGACTTTTCAAACCCTTTTTCTTTGATGTATTCATAACCTCCTTTCAATTTTCCTTCATTTGTTTAAAAATGAATATTCATCTACCGCTAAATTTCAGCATCATCACCTCTAAACCTAAAACAATTAGGCAAGGAAACCATCAAATAAGAAGAAAAGTTGTAGGAGGTTGACGATATTATCAACTTAGTTGATAATATCGTTGACTAGGGTAAATTTGTCCAAAAATATTTACAAACAATTATCTCATTATTTTATCTTTTTTCTTCATAAAACCGTTTAATTATGATTTAAATTTAATTTTTTCATAAAAATCCCATATAATAATTACTTTTGTTAACAATTTGTTATATTTCATAGTTTTCAATAGAATGACAAAGCATTCAGCAGCTTCATGTTCTTCCATAACTTATCTCATCGGTCGTCCATGTTTTCAAGCCAATGACTTAGGGTGTGGACTATGATGGTGGAAGAGGAAGATATGGGAGTGGACACTAGGGTTGGACCCAGTTAATCTTTAGTTTCAATCATGTATTAAGGTTTCCTTGATATAATCCATGCTAGACAAAAAAGAGAGGGTATTTGGTTAATTTGTGTATTTGTTGATTAGAATTAACTCTCCTCCCCATGTTAGAAATGCCTTTTTTAAAGTGTCTATATTTTGTTAGTCATTCTTATTCAGTTTTGATTCATGATATACTTTCCCCCATGTTGTGTATTCTGGATGGATCTAGTCAATTTAGGTAGAATCATCAGTTGATTATTAAGTAGGCCAAATATTCAAGCCTTTGTAGTGTTATATAGTTTGATTAGAACCTAATTGTTTTTATTGATTTTTAGAAAAAAGATATTTAGGTTTATTTCACTTCAATTTTCTTTTTTAAAAAAGTATTTAGGTTTATTTTGCTTGTGGTAAGACTTTAACTTAGACAATTATTTTTTATTTTCTTTGTAATTTATTATTGAATAGTAGTTGATATCTACCTTTGAAAATTGAAATAGGTTGCCACACAAATATTGCATATAATATTCTCAATGGAACGTGTTGACATTGGGTTGCCAAACAAGTTCTTCATAGCCTAGTCTCAGCATAATCTGGTTTCAGCATGACTTGCTCTCGGCACAAGAACGGGAACAACACAGAAACAATGCCAAACAAGCCCTTCGCCGGAAGTCTATCACATGCAATCCGTAAACGTATAATTAAGTAGCTAAGCACATATGCATTGTCTCTACTACAGTAGCTCAAGAATTGACTAGTTCTCATACTTGAGATCATGTGCTAGTAGCTTTGGTAGCCACATAAACGAAGTGCCCAGCTTCATCCATAGCCATGACGTTTTGAGGAACAAGGAATTAGTGGATTAGTTCTCTTGAGTTAGCCAGATTACATAACTCCTAATCAACCTATTGTTAGGGTTTTTGTGTTTTGCAACTTGATGGATGCATTATTTTTTAGCATCATTCGAATTTTCACATGAGCATTGAATTTGAAAAACTTGAAATTTTGATTTTCACATGTATTGTTTTAAAGCGTTTTGAACTTATGTTACATGCATGTTTTGGATTTTAAACTTTGATATATTAAGTTTTGGAAAGAAGATTTTCGAATCAAGTAAGCCTTTGGACCTAGAGTTTTAAATCATCTTAGGCTTTGATAGGTTAATGTTTTGGATAACACTTTTAGATTGATTAAAACATGAGTTTAAGCATGATTTCCTTGGCCCATAACTCCCTCTAGCAAATTACTTTGAAGTAGCTTTTTACTTAATCTTTTTAGAAGGCAAAACTTTTTTGGTGCTACAGTATTTTTGCTACAGTGTTTGTGTTACAGTATTTTTGTTATAGTGTTTTGCTACAGTAATTTTGATACAGTGATTTCGGTCAACCGAACTGGATGTCGGTCAACCGAGCTTAAGATGTTGGTTAATCTAACCTTGACCGAACCCACTTTGGTTCGCTTTTCAGAATTGTCAGACTAGCCCTTCTTTTACCGTTGGGAGTTCGGTTAACCGAACCTGAAGTCGGTTAACCGACAAACTAGCTGTTGAACAACTTTTTCTATATATATATATATATATATACAGCTCATTCCAAAGCCAAATTTGAGGAACCAAGAGGCCCTCCTAGAGGTGTTTGAAGGCCAAACAAAGGGGAATGAGCTAAGGGGGGCTAGTTGGTCATAAAAGGAAGCTAAAGCTTGGAATCATGAGTAAATCATCTAAGTAAGCTTAGTTTTCCTTATCATATGTTTTCATGCTTTGTTTAAATATTTGAAAAATCTATGTTAGCATGATAACTATGATATGTTGAATCCATTACTTACATTTAATCTTTGATCTTAATTTTATTAGATTCTTTACCTTGATTCAAACCAAGTCTGTTTTAAATTTCATAAATCATGATTTACTAAAATCTTTGATTTCTTTTATAGCATGAATCATTTACTTGGTTGAATCTATATATGTTGTTTTCAATCACATAAGAACAATGGTTAACCTAGTTGGTTTTTTAAAACAACATTATACATTGATGTGATCTTTATCAATCAAAAAATCACGCAAGTGCACAGGTATCTAGATAAGATAGTGGCAAAAACGGGTTGAACCCACATGGAGCTAATTAAAGAAACTTTTAAATTACGAGAACTAATTAAGTAACAATTAAATAAAGTTTTGAATATTTAGAAATAAAAGAAAGAAACTAATTTAGAAATACGAAATCTACCAATTAATAAAAGTGATTAGAGCAGGAATCCAATAAGCATCCACCAATTATTTTTCAAGTAACCCTAACTTGTTCCAATTTTTACTTCAAATCAAAGACAAATCAATGTTTTTAATTTGGAAAATATAACTTTAAAATCCCTTTTTAATTATAAAAACTCAAAACTCAAGACTTCCTTCATCTCATTAAAGAATAATTTAAGAACTTCCTGTCGGATGTGAATTTCGACCCCCCCACCTTCCCTCTCCAAGAGAGGCATGGTTTGGGGACATCTCCATTCATCTATATATGCTATTTAAATTTTACATCGAAAATGAGGATTCCAACTACCCTCAAAATCGATGGATCACGATCGCCAGCTACGGTAAGGCCATAACACCATTCTTCGACAAAAGTCGAAGAAATATGGGGAGAAAAATAATAAGGTGGGTTATTCCTCTCATCTAATGTGCTGCCGGCAACACACGACGGTTGTCTTGTCACATTAATTTGGATCTCTTTGGGTCTCTTTAATTTGGGTTAATTCAGGGCCATGAGTTAAAGTCCGAATAAAGGTTAATCCTCACATAGCATAATCATAATATGTCCAAGTAAGATAAAATGACTAAAATAAAGAAAATAGAATAAAAGAGGGGGGAGGTGCCAACTATTTAAGAAGAGGATCGGCCCCGTTCCCGGGTACCCCCTTCTGATCCCTTGGCAAAATAGGGTTTAAAGGCTGATTTTTCAAACCAAAATGATGATGCAAATGAGACTTTGACTTGTGATTTCTGTGCTTTTTTCGTGTATGATACACGATTGATAAAAGTAAAAGGCCGATGGGCCGTAATTTATTGAAGTGGCCGATGGGGCCAAAATTGATTGGAGGTGGCCAAAATTGATTAGAGGTGGCCAATGAGCCAGTGTTTGTTTTAGGGTGGCCGATGGGCCGTGATTGATTAAAAGTGTGTGCGAAATCACTCATCTCATCTCGTTATTCTCATTTATTCAATTTTAGAAGTCAGTTCTTTATTCCCTTTTATCATTGAGCTCGATTAAACATCTGGCACCTGAGGTGGAGGAAAAAACAAAAGGAAAATCTTTTTGGATTTATTTTGTTGGTTTTATAGTTTTTATGGCTTTTCTATATAGGGCTAGAAGGGCCTAACTAAGGGATTTTTACTTAGATTTACGTGATTAGTGCTTTACTACTGATCATCAGATTAACCTAACCTAGGGTCCTAGACCGCCCACATCAGCTCTCCCAGTCCCCTAACGGAACAGGAAAAGTGACGAGGTGAAGCCTAATGCTCTAAGCTACCTAACTAGGCAATCCGATCTATATCTAGGTGTGAATAGCCTGAGTTTGATGGTTCAACGCCTAAGCAACTTATTAATTGTGATTTTTAATTGGTTCGGTTTGTTTTGAGTTGAAGATTGATTAAGAAGTGGATTAAATGTATTTTGGGGTTCTGTTTAAGTTATTTAAGGTTCTGGAATTTATGGTTTAATTTAAAACGTGAAACGATGTCGAAATCAGCGAAATGGGGTTGACAGAGGACTTGGGCACCAGGGGGGTGGCGCCTAGGTTACTCTAGTGACTTGCGCCCCCAGACAGTGGCACCTAAGTGGCTGTTTCTGGGTGGTTTGGCTAGTGACAATGGTATCGATACTGTTTTCGGAATCCAAGGGGTCCTCACTTGGTTAATATTTCAAATTGTTTTAATTCTCCGGTGTTCAAATGTCAAAGGGATTCGGATCCAGATTTTGAGACGAAACCAAGAGTTCGCGTTTTCGTGCAATTGAGAGGATGGGCGCCAAGGGGGTGACGCCCAGGTGGATGGCTTGAGATTTCCAAGTATTCCGGATGGGATTTGATATTGGTCTTTGGGTCCGTGGGTTGTTTTAGGTTCTGGTTTCAATTAATTTAAATTATAAGATGTTTAATTACTCGTTTTAAATTGAAGTTGTGAACCAAGGTTATAGTGTAGGCTAGGCGCCACAGGGGTGGTGCCTAGGTGGTTGTTCGTCGATTCGTAAGGGCTTTGGGTGCTAAGCCCAAATCGATTAAAGTTTCAAACGTTTTAAGTTAAAAGTGTTTTAATATGTTGATTCGGATTGGTTCGAATGTTAATTAATTATGTTAAGTTGTCGGTTAGGGTTCTTTATGAAAACAGGTAGGCTGGGCGCCCAGGGTGTGGTGCCCAGGTGGATTTGGAAGATGGGCGCCCAAGGGGTGGCGCCCAGATGTTTATTTTGTGGTTCGGTCGGTTTGGTATTTCTTAGGTTGATTTACGGTTGTGCGTTTATGGTTGATGTATTTTAAATTAAAAGTGTTCTATTGCGATGATTAAGATTAAATTCCGTTTCAATTAATTAGGCTTTAGTGACTGGAGAGGCTGGGCGCCCAGAGGGTGGTGCCCAGGTGGAGGTGACAGGATGGGCACCCAGAGGGTGGCGCCCAGGTGTCTGTCTTGTGTGTTCGAGTTGGTTCGATGTTTTAAGTTAAGTCGGGCTCGTGGTTTCAATTGTTTTAAACTTCGAGGGTGTTAGGATGTGTTGATTTTGATTGAATTCGGGTTTAATTTCAAGTGAGGTTTCCTAGTGGTAGGATAGGCGCCAAGAGGGTGGTGCCCAGGTGGATGTTTTGTGGTTTATTCATTTTGTATTTTTCAAGTTGGTTTGAGTCCAAATTGATTAAGGTTTCAGGTCTTTTAGGTTAATAGTGTTTGAATGTGTTAATTCGGGTTTAATCAATTAAGTTTAATCAAGTGATGGTTTCCAATGGAATGGGATAAGATAGGCACCTGGAAGGTGGTGCCCAAGTGTATGGGCAGGCTGGGTGCCAAGGGGGTGGTGCCCAGGTGTCTGTTTTATGGTTTCGTGTTGATTTTGCGTTTTTAGGCCGGTTCAAGTCTAAATTGATTGAGGTTTCGGGTTTCTTAAATCTAAAAGTGTTTTATTATGTTAACTAGGATTAAATTAGGGTTGTGATTAATTAGAAGTTTGAATTAAGGGTTCTTTAGTGATGGAATAGGATGGGCGCCAAAAGGGTGGTGCCTAGGTGGACTTGGCAGGCTGGGCACCCACGGGGTGGCGCCCAAGTGGACTGTTTTGGAGTTGTGTTGGTTTTGAGTTTTTGAGTTAATTAGAGATTAAGTTGATTAAGGTTTCAATTATTTCAGGTTTAAAATGTTTCACTGTGTTGATTCAGATTGGTTTAAGGTCTTAACTAATTATCTTAAGCTTTAACCAAGGCGTCTTAGGGAATGAACCCTTGGCGCCCAGGTAGCTATGGAAGGATGGGCTCCCAGGGGGTCGCGCCCAGGTGGCTATTTTTGGGGTTTTAGGTTTTTGTGTTTTTTTAAAGTTCTTAATTACTTTTAAATCCGAATTGATTAGGGTCTTAAGGTTTTAGGGCTCTTAATGATTTGATGTTTCTTAAATTAACTAATTATGATGTTTAATTAATCTTAGGATTTATCCTACTTAGGCACTAAATTCAATAACCTAGACTATCTAACTATTATTTTTTTGGGTTTTCTGGATATCTTTTAATTTGTTTTTGGTTTTTCCTCTAATTTACTAGAGAGTAAGGAAAGAGAAGATGGGGTTTTATGTTTTATGATTTTTTTTTGGGATTTTCTATGGTTATGCGATTCAAATGATATGATGTGAAGTGTGACAAAAATGGTAATTCAAAGTTCAGAACATGTCAAACAAACAAACATATCATCATCATGCAGTTTCTAAATGAACTAAATGCGGAAGATCGGAAGTTGTCCACAAAAGTGGAGAAATCCACTTGGGCGCCACACCTGTGGTGCCTACCCTGCTCAGTCAGAGTTTTCAACGGAACACAATGAATGCACAAGAATCTTAGTGTTTTCAACACAACTTCCGATATTCAGCGACTGATGCGAATGTATTAATTCGAACTACTAGCAATGCAACTAACGAACCTATCAGCAAACGATGCAACGGGCGGAGATATAGAACCCGGACCCTGTCTCAGAAGGGTAGGCGCCCAGGTGGTTCGAGAGAGGGCAGGCGCCCAGTGGGTGGTGCCCAGCCTTTCTGCCAAAGGTTGTTCACGATCTTTTCAATATAAATGATGATGATGATGATGCTAATGCGAGATCTGACCTAGCTATGGAATTAGAACTACGAAATCAAAGAAAATCTACTATATTAGAATGAACCTAAACATGTTACTAACATGATAATGCATTAATACCATTTTTATCACAAGTTAATGTAGATCTATGATGCTCAAATGGCCCTAAGCATGTTTCTAAACATGAATGGTAATGGAGTGTAGTAAAAGAAGGGAGATCTAGGAATACCGGTATGATGAAACGTTTCTAAAGTTCCTAGATTGAAGCTTTCGCAAAGACCCATGGCTCCAGTTGAAGATATGGAAGTCTCCTCCTCTCTTTCTCCTTCTTCTTCTCTAGATCTGAAGTTCTTCTCTAATGGTGCCTACCTTTTTTCTTCTTTTTCTATTCTCTCCTTTTTGTCTCCTTTCTTAGGGTTTTTGGGTAGCCTCCCTTTGTAAATGAAGTTAAGAGGGATTATATAGGTTTGGGACGAGTTTAGAAGGGCTAAGGCTTCATTAATTCGTGTTTCTAAAATGTCTCACGCATCCCTAGGGGCTTAAGCTATTTTGGGTTGAATTAGGGTTTGCGAAAAGATGGGCGCCCATGGGGTGGTGCCAAGGTGGTTTGTGCTTCGCTTTTGGTCCTTGGTCCCATTTGGAGTCGAGATTGAACGAATATATCTTCAGCTAGGGGGGACCTACATTAGCACTAATAGGCTGGGCGCCACATAGGTGGTGCCTAGACAGATTTCAAGGCTGGGCACCACATGGGTGGTGCCTAGGTGAACTTCAAGGCTGGGCGCCACATGGGTGGTGCCTAGGTGGTGCCGTTCGTCTTCGATGCTTGGTCCCTATGTATGAGTGGTCCCGATCTAATCTCGAGCCAAACAAGTAAATTTGGAGGCTGGGCGCCCACCATGGGGTGCCTAGGTGGTTCTGGATAGTGTGGGCGCCACAGGGTTGGTGCCTATGTGGAACTCAGTAGGGTAGGCGCCACATGGGTGGTGCCTAGGTAGAGTCGCTTCATTTTCGGAGTTCGGTCTCTACGTTGAGTGGTCCTGGGCTACTTTTAGGCCAACTAGTGGAATTTGGAGGCTGAGCGCCCACCATGGGATGCCTAGGTGGCCTTGGGTTGTGTGGGCGCCCACCATGGGGCGCCTAGATGGTTTTCCATAGGGTGGGCGCCACATGGGTGGTGCCCAGATGGAGTTTTGTCATTTCTTAGGACAAACTTTGGAAGCTCATAACTTTTGACTCGCTTATCAGATTTGGACATTCCACATATCGTCGGAAAGCTCTCGATGTGAGGAATCCAAGGGTCCAAATATCCTGATGAATAGGATCTAGAAAACAAGGGTGGCTTCTGGACTAATGGATTCGGTTTCCTAACTTAGGCTAATCGGGTGACATTTTGGCAAACTAAGCACAGTCTTTGTATGAATTAGCCTACGCATGTCTTAAGTGGTTTGGAAAAAAGGTTTGAGTAGTATTGTGGTTCACTACTTGTGTAAGTGGTGGGTTGGGCTCGAGATCTCGACGCGACTTGGCTTTTCTCTCACGAATTTCTAGAAATTGTCGAACTAAGTCTAAAATTATCAACAAGCATCTTCATCGTCGTTAATTAATATGAATTATGTCATTAATCATTCAATTATGGGTGAAATGGGGGCACCGCCATATAGGATAGATATTTAAGGTTATCATAGGGGGCCAAATGAGGTGTCTACACTACCCATCAAAAGTAAGTATAAACCATCAAAATATTTAAATCCTAAGCATGGCCTATCAAACCTAAGCATGAGTAGTCAAAAACTAATTTTTATTTTTAGAAATAAAAAATGGAGATTTGCTTAGGGCACGAAAACAAGCCCATTAATCAATAAGCACATAATCATGGAATACAAATTATAATTATTAAATAAATAAAAAGAAATTACTTACCTTCATCCATAGCTCTAATCAAGAAAATTAGCTCACCATTGCAAAGAAAACTTCTTGATTTGTCATTAAAAATTGCATCTTTACAACTTCTCCTTCACAAAAATTCTCCTTCAAAATAAATCATTGGACATGGCCCAAGGCTACCAAAATAAAATAAATAAATAAAATACTAATGGAAAACAAGAAAGGAGGAAAAGAAAGAAGGGAATTGGAGAGAGGGAGTGTTGCACATGCGATATCCTCCATCCCCTTTTGGGTTGGTTTTATAATTGTTGATACCTCCTTTTTAGCAAAGAATCTCCTCTCTTTTAAGACTTTTGTTTCCTTATTTATAAAGATTTCTTGCTTAGGACTCAAGGTAGGCTTCACATTTGGAAAGAATTTGAATTGGAGATGATTTTTTGACTAAGTATAGTCTCTTGGGCTCTAAGTCTTGGAAAATTGAACTCCTCAAAGATCTCTAATGTTGCCAATTTTGAAAACTTTTTGCAATCCCGCATAGAATTATAACAGGTAACTTTCCGAGGTCATATTTCCCTCAATATAGTTCCGATTTATGCAATCTTAGGCTCCACGGATATCTACTCGAAAAGAACTTTCCAAAGGAAGGTAGATTGTACCAATCCGACTCTCAAGTTGAAAGTTATGACCATTTCAATTTGATGCCCCTGAAAGATCCGAGAATAATTGTGCAATTAAGAGAACTTCTATGTTTAGCATGCAATGGGGTGTGTGGGACCCATGTTGGACATCCAAGGCACGCATGGACTCTTTATTTGCTTTCTTATTTGATTCTCTTCTCATATTTGGCCCACTATCTCACTTGCAACTTTGACTAGTCAACTTCCCTTGCAAAGTTTCTAATTTTCTCTTTCTTTCTTGATTTTGGCTTCCAAATTTAGCAAGTCAACACCATCTTTCCAAATCTGAGTTTCTTCTTTCCTCTTTGAGAATTTCCAATCTTTCCAACTCCACCAAGATGTCAAGATATGTAGGCCCACCATGAAGGGTGTCCCGCCTTTGATCTCTCTCAAATT
Organism: Persea americana; assembly: GCA_029852735.1. NCBI lineage: Eukaryota > Viridiplantae > Streptophyta > Magnoliopsida > Laurales > Lauraceae > Persea > Persea americana. Next base: position 30,252,939 of record CM056819.1, read on the forward strand.
TCACCAATGCAAGTCTCACTCTTGATTTCTCCTAGATAAATAAAATTAAATAATGTCAATAATAATCAAGTGTGAGGAACTTAGATGGACTATGCATGGGACCCTATATGCCTACTTAATGCACCAAAAACACCCAACTTTCCAAAAATAACACTTGGTGTCAAAATTAGCAAGTATGCATTAGTGAAGCCAAAATAACTAATTTTTGGGTGATGAATGAGATGAAAATCCCTAATTTCACAAAAGTCATGCAATATAATGAATTTTGACCAAATTTGACTAAGATTCCAACTTTGATGCTCAAATGCATGAAATCATGAAATCAAATGTAATTCTATGCATTTAATCTAATTTAGTCCACAAATGCATATGAAATGATGAATAAAAGCTACAGTTTTGTGGACTTATCATACATGCATCACATGTTTAGTTTAAAATAGTTTCATACAACTTGTAAGCCTTTAATTTTCATGTCATCAACAAGTTAGTATTTATATTTGTGAGTTGTATTTCACTTCAATCAAATATCTTTGTGTGCCTTAAACTTTTAAGTGCTTTGAGCATATATTCATTGGGCTTAATGTTTAAACTTGATTAAAGTCTTCACACAGACACCATGAGCATTCATCTTTGCATTTCATAGAGCGTTATGTGAGTTTGATTTTCAATTTCATATCAGCCTATGTTAGAGGCAAATGTATTGAGCTTTAATTGTATTTCTTAAAGTGTTTGTGTAGACACTTATTTGAGAAATCATTTTGTATAGGTTATTGCTTAGCCTTAGAAAAGCATAAGTGTATGGTTAGGGGTAAACCATAAAACTCAAGAGGTTATTGCTTAGCCTTAGAAAAGCATTTTGTAAAGGTTATTGCTTAGCCTTAGAAAAGCATAAGTGTATGGTTAGGGGTAAACCATAAAACTCAAGAGGTTATTGCTTAGCCTTAGAAAAGCATTTTGTAAAGGTTATTGCTTAGCCTATTGAAAAACATAGATAGTGGAAATCCGGTGGGGTGTAGGATCACAAGCTGGTAGTGGATGTAGGCATTGAGGCCGAACCGCCATAAATCATTGTGTTGTGGTTGAGCTATAGTGATTATTATTCATACCTTCCGTATTGTGTTTCATAATCATCATTAGTGACTAAGTTAATTCTAAGAAACTAAAATTTGACATAATTGATCACTAACTAAAAGCTCACCCTATTCACCGGCCCCCGCCCCCGCCCCCCCCTACAAAACCACCCTCTAGGGTTCGGATCCCAGACTTTCACCTATAATGCTCTCATGGACGTTGATGGTATCTCATACCTCATTCATCATCTCATGCTCAATGAAATTGGTCAATGTACCCTTATTGTGTGAACATAATAAACTAGGTTAAATTTAAATCAAATAAGATTAACTCCTTATCAAACATAAATGACTAACAGGGATAATGTTTAACACTGTTAAACTACAACAACTATAAAAAATCCAAAAGATACCACTCATTATCTTGAATAGAAGTCCCGAATTCCTCCATTAGAGCTCAAGAGCTGCATGACACTTGTCTCAGAATCTCAATCCCACATCAAGTTTGAAACACAAGATCACCCTTGTCCATATTCATCACCAAGCCCTAAAGTTGTAATGTCTAGTTTATAACCCAACTCCCCTTCCCTGAGAATTGCAAGCTCTCATACTCATCTTCCACCCAAATTCTCAATCAAGAAAACTCCCATGATGCTGTGATTTATAGGTATCTTGGTTAAACAAAAAATCTCAAGTACTCTGCGCATTTTTTTAGTGAAAAACATGTTTAAGGTGTATATTTTGCCAAATACACCCCTTAGAAAACAAATGGGCATTTTCCAAAAATTGCATTTTATTACAAAAGGTCCACGGTTTTTTTGTAGAGGCAAAAGTCCTTTTTCAAGTTTTAAATAGTTAGAAAGTCCAGAATACCCCTCTTAATACACTACGTGTGGTATACAAAAAAGGAAAATTGATTTTGTGAAAACTTTCATTTGGAGAAAAAAGAGAGGAAAAAATCGTCAATTTCGTGAAGATGATTTAACTGTAAAAATCAAGGATTACGACAATTAACGGAAAGAAAAGGGTGAAAACTAATTCAAAGAAGAATAAATTATCCAGAAAATCTGCACGTGGAATTGGGCATCTTCTTCTTCTTCGACCTCTGTCGCCATTCTCTTATATTTCGCTTTTCTTCCATTCTCACTCCCACTCTCTTGAAGATCTGCCAATCCAATCTCTCTTTGTCTGTCTGACTCTCTCTGTCTCTATTTCAGATTTAATCAAAGGAGAGACAGAGTGATGAGATCTGGAGAACAAGGAGAGGAAATGAGAGAGAGAAATAAAGACACCTAAATAGGGATAAATTAGCCAGAGGTCCCTTAACCTTGTCATTTAAGGCCTCTAGTCCACAACATTTTCACTTTATCTGATTTATTTCAAAAGACTGATAAGTTTGTCAACTAAGATAAATTTATCTGTCTTTCGAAAAAAACTCAAATAAATTTATATATCTTTTCCAAGAAACTCACATGCATTTATCTGGCTTTCGAAAAGAAAGTCACATAAATCTGATTCGAATATTTGGAAAATAATCTGAACAAGAAATTATGAAAATACAACAAAAGAAAGGAGATATAGTAGCCACTTACGTTTTTGACGTAGTGAGGAAGAAAACCACATAAGAGCACAGAAACTCTCGTGCACGACTAAAACAAACCCATTAAAAATGAGTCAATGCTGATCTTGTATGGGGCAAAAATCTGTTCAATAATTCTTCTATGTGTTGGTGCAATTCTTTTCATGTCTTGTGGGGCAAAGATCATAGAAACTCTCGTGCACAAGAACTCCTCAACAATGAGGTGGGGCAAAGATCAATTGGAAAAAATAGGCCGATAATTAGATCTTACGCCTCTCCACCAAGATTGGTATGATATGAATGACATGGTGATCTGATGATTGCAAAGAAAACCCATAAAGCTTCTGCAGTGCCTTTGTAGTGAAGCGTACTTTGGTGTAAGAGGCCTGGAACTGGGACTGGGAGGTGTGTGAGTCACGGGTTCAATCCAACGAGTTACTACATGAGGGAGTCTTGCTTAGAAGCATTGAGTGTTTAGTAGAAGACATAGCAACATTTGAATAATTAATTACGTGTACATGTGTCATTTATAGTGTCTCGAAATATCGATTCTGCTATGGCTTAAGTGACCTCGAAGTGACTACAGGAGCGCAGTAGCAGAGCAATACGAGTAGCAGATATCTATCAATCATCGTTCTTTCCCATTTGAATTTTGAAACTTGATCTAAAACTAGGAAATAAAATTTGTGAGACGGCTTGATGCGTTTATAGGAAAAAATCAGTCATTAAACATCATGTTAAGGAGCTTAAAACTAGGGATCAAATGTGTGACATAACTTTAGACGGTTAGAATGGCAGATCAGTCATGCAAATGTTTGATTTGGCATACTTTGGGGCCTCCACCTGGAATAAGTCTATGCGCATGGACTAGAGGCCATAACCGAAAATCCTGTGAATTAGAAACTTAAATGACAATGTTAAGAGATCTTTGGCTAATTTTCCCTACAAAAAAGGGTGAATCTTTTTCTCTAAACAACTCAAAACGAAGGCTACTCTATTGCATTGCTATGTGGAGTAACTTTATTTGGGTGTGACCGTGTGAGGTTTTGAGGCAGCCATCGGTTTTGGGTGTATGGGTGGGGGAGAGAGGGATTCTAGCCGACACAAATAAAAAATTCAAATCTATTAGATAAAATTTGAATGGTGAATGAAACAACAAACGTCACTCATGAAAATTGATTTGTAAAAAGGTCACCCACATATTGATGCGACCCGCCCTAGACGTCCCTTCCATCTCGGGCTTGTTTGGCAACTCTACTAATAGAGTCAAGTAAGGTAAATCCCCCATTTCTGAAAAAAAAAAAAGTTACACCAGAAGCACTTGAATTCAAATTCCCCACCATATTTTAAAAAAATTAAGTAAAAAAGCAACCTCATTTCTTCCACTAAAAGACAAAAAAACTCCACAATCAATACAAAAAATAAAAAGGATTCCATAATAAACAACTAAAAATAAAATACCATCATAATCCACTTATATTTTATTATTTCTTCAAAATAATCTTTGCTTCACTCAACTCCAATAGTAAAGCCCCCCATTCACTTAGTGAAGCATGGGGCTGGAATGAATTCACACTTGAAAAATCAGCCTTTATCTAAATCATACCTTCATACATACCCATCTCATTCTTGGCACTTGCAAGGGCATGCTTTCAGGTGGGGCCCTTATATACAAAGGACTTGCGTCTTTGACGAGCATTGTCCGGAAAATGTGGTTAGACTCTCAAGTGTAAGCAGAAAGAATCCAAATTACTTTAATTTTCTTAGCACCCTTTACGCCTTGTGACTTGACACCATTGCCAAAACTCACTGTATCTGAGTTGTATACCGTCGGATTGTCAACCATCCACTGATAAGATGAGCACCAATCGACCACACTGCCATAGCCATCGATGAATCTGCCGCATTTATGGGCTTTTGTCACTATGGGTGATGGGTATTTTCATTGTAAAACAGTACTTTTTTTTCTTTTTTTTTTATTTTTATGGTGGAACTCCATCATCAGTGATTAGACGGGAGTGAACCCATCATGCTGTATCAATATGTGCTCGTGATCTCCCTGGGAAGCCTAGTTTGACACTTTACTGGTATTGGATAGTAAAAATCACGTAAAGCCTTCATAATTTAGATAAAATGTCATATAAAAAGTACTTTAATTCAAAAAAATTTTTACTTTTTAAAAAAAATAAAAAAGTAACTACTTTTATCCGCTAAAAAATAAAAAAAATTTCATTTTTCCATACAAAGGTATAAAAAAGATTTCATAGCAAGCAGCTAAAAATAAATTACAATCATAACTCACTAATATTTTATTATTTCTTTAAAATCAACTTTACTTCACTTGACTCTATTAGTAAAGTTGCCAAACTGGCGAGGTTGAGATTGGTTTTTTAACAACTGTAAAAGTCAGCCCAAGCCCATGCCTAGGCCCACCCATTCAGTCAATTGGGTCTAGCTGGGCCAGGCTAAACTAGGGCTTTCCACTGATTGTTTGGAAAAATATATACTAAATTACAATCACTCGTTAGGCGGCGTGTGCTTTGGGCTTTCCATCACTTAACCCAATCTGACCCAAATGCTAACTGGGCCTATTTTATATGTCCAAATCCGGCCCAAACTGGGCTGAGCCTAGCTCAACCAGTGAGCACCTCTAGGCTCCAGCTGCCCTGGCGGTCGTATGCATTTTTCATTTTCTTTTATTGGATTTGGGCCTTGTTCTCCATTGAAAAATTATAGTACAATTGAATATGCCTGGCGAAAGATCCTCACCTTCGTATGAGGGCAAAGTAAATTAAAGAGGAATGATATTTTATTCCTGGACATTCCTGCTTCTTACTTGACCGAAGAGGTAGCAATATAATCTCATGAGATGCTTGTTGAACCTATGACCAAACCCTTAGTGCAAGAATATCTCACTACATATGTAAGGTGAATGTGACTGAGATATATGTAAGTTTGTATTTATTTATTATTTTGATAATGGAGGGTTTCCCAGTCCTTTGAGCTTAAATAATCCCTACGTGCCCAGCGGGAGTCGAGTAAATCCACTATGGCCCCAGTGTGATAGTGCAGTTTTAAACCCTCAACCTTCGGATATAAACTGTGGTCTTGAGCCAATTGAGCTACCCATCAAGAATGTAAGTTTGTATTTAGTGAGAGTGTATAAATTTATTTTATTTATTTTTATGATGTTTTCCCTCATTATTCTTAGATACATGCATCAGATGTTTTAAATTATCCATGCATATTCATATCATGTGTTATATTGGTAGAAATCACATTAAGCCCGTGCATTAGATGCATGCATGTAGAAGGGGTGTCAAGCAAGGGTAATTGTCTCTCCTCAGCTTTCTTTCTTCTTTGAATAAAGAGGGAAAAATAGGAATGGATCTAGGACTTTTTTATCTCATACTCTCTTACCCCTCCTCAACTTTCATTACTCCTTGATAAATCTAGAAAACAATAAATGCATTTTGTCTTTTGGTCTCATTCAAAAGACATTAAAGGAGCTATCGATTTTAAACCCCCTTTTCTTTGATATCCTCCTCCATCGTCAAAGTCCAACCTGCATCTAACTATTATGCAGTTGTCTTTTAAGTAGACATGGTATTTAGTGTAGCTGGTGAAGAAGGTCCACTTAAGAAATGAAATAGTCTCTGAACGTGAATTCGGCTTGTTTGGATGTATGGTAAATTGAAGTAAAGTAAGGTAAAGCATCAAATCAAGAAAGCATAAAATATAAGAGGTTATGATGGTCATTTATTTTTAGTGGCTTGATCATGAATCTTGTTTACTTTTTGTGTGAAAAGATTATTATTTTTTTTCATTTAGTGGATAAAGGATGTTGCATTTTTACCTTTTTCCTTAAAATGAGTGAATTTTGAATTTGTATACTTTTTATATGACCCTTGGCTTTTCTTATTTGAATAATGGAGGCTTTACCTCACTTTACTTCAATTCACCTTCAATCCAAATACGGGGTCGTTGACCTTGAGTGGGGCCCACTTAAGGAAAAGTATAAACTCTATAAAAGACCCTTATTCTCTATTAAAAATAAAATACTTGCTTATGATCTGGATCTAAGTCAAATTGACTATTCTGAAAAAATTGAATTGTTTATAACATTTTATTGAAATATTTTTCTTTTTAAGTCATCAATATGAAGCTGAGTCATTTGAGTGAAATCTAATTAGGACCGTACACTATATAAGGAGGCAAATTTTCAATAATTTAGATGTTTTATAAGTGGGCTTTTGTCGTGAAATTCTTAAATGATTCCTTTTCCCCTCCTTTTTCTATCTTTGTTGTGTAGATACCATCCATGGGCATTAAAATCATTTAGAGATCATATGAGAAACTGTACTCAAATACCACACAATCCGTTTGTGGGATTGAACTCTTTAAAATATTAGTATTTTTATAATATTTATCTAAGTATTCTAAAAGTTATTACTTTGACTGTGGATAAATTTAGTGAAAGAAAATCTTAACCTACGAGCAGATCATATTTTGTGCTTGCAGTCCAACTTGTGGGGCTCACTTGGATGCATACTATTATTGGTGGGTTTAGATGGAAAGGTATCTTTGCATATCATGCAAAAAATCACTTGATTAGATTATCCTATATCTCGATTTAGCAACCTTAATGTTTAATACTCTTTTAAACATACATGTATTTTGAAATTGAATCCAACAATGGGTAAAGGTTTGATGAGCATCAAGTGAACCCTATAGAGTTAAACTTTAAATGTAATCTGCTCATGTGAGAAAACTTTCCTCATGATCTATGTGAATTTTATGTAGATTATTAAGGGAATTGAGAACTCATTTTTTGAATGGTTAAAACTTTTCAAAGGTGTGCCCAATGACATTATTGATCGACCATCGGAAGAAATTTCTGGCTCCGTCAATGCATGCGTGGCACTGGACAAGTGAGGCCATCTACTCGTTTGGATTAAAACCGCCTTTGATGCATTGGTATGATATGTTGACTGAGCTCATGTGGACCTCACTAGTGCATTAGCATGCATGGAATACCGACTTCTTTGAGCGAGCAAAACTTAGTCTTGCGTGCATTCCCACGATATCGATGGCTACTCTGAATAGACTTTGTGAGTCCTTGAGCAAGCAAAACACACTCACATTGCAACACATGTCCACATACCTACATGTTTATTGAACCGTCTATTTTCAAAAATAAGAAATCCAATGTTTGGGTTTTATTTTCTTGGAATGCACTTTTCGTATTCATTCATTTTTCATGTAGACAAAGTATTGAAAATCCCATGGAAAATAACCCTTTTAAGAACCCATTTCTTATTTCGTAAATTGCCATCTTTTATATATAGTCCGCGTCCCACATAAGATATATCGTGAAAGAAAGAGACAATTATAAGAAATCCCTCAACTTACTATGTTAGTCTATTAATAGACTTAGACCCTAACTAGTGGGCTTGGGATTGAGCTTGGAGCTTTAAGTCAGAATGATGACGCCTTTATTTTTCAACTTGTTGGGCCTAACCCAAAGTAACTCAACCTTTGCTGAGTTGGATTGCTATCGGGACGGGCTGACCCATCCCTAACTGGGTTGAGCTAGTTTGCTCATGAGAGTGGAAGGTGCTGGCATCTATTGATGTGGCCGCAGTGTCACTCGTCGGTCGAACCCACTAAGATATAAGATAGGCCTTCACACATGGGAAATACATTATGGGTTCCCATTTTGGTAACCACATCAATCAGTTCCCTGTTTTCTCTCCTTTCTCTTTCAACAAATGGCAACAATTGGGAACCCTATTCCAGTTAGATTTGAAATAAGATTTTTCAAACCTCTATAAAAGGGTATGGAACGACCTTTGAATACCCAAGTGATTGATTTAATCATTCAAAGTGCGGAAGAGAAAAGATAGAAGAAATAAGAGAGGAGAGATTAATGTGGGAAACCCACCATCTAGATTTGGTGCAACCAATCCAAACCATCCATGACTTCACTCCACGACCAAGGTGTCCATCCTTGTCCTCAAGTGTGCAGAGTCAAATAGATGAGATCGAGCTCCTATAGATGATGTCAGATCCATCATAATATGGTTCTGGTTCCTTCACGCAAAGACCAGATCAAGTTTGATTACGTTTTAGATATAACCTGGGTCTCATCTAAGTGTTGGATAGTTGGATAGTATCTTGAATGATCACGAAATAATAATAAAAATATTTTAATATAATTAATGACCAGCATAATAATCCGTGGTAAGCATGAACATGACCCATGCATGGCTAGGGTCCTCCTCTCCATCTAACTACTTTTGAAATTATTTTTGTTAAACAGTTGCATATTAATATTGTGTCGTGTATTTTAGGTTAGTTATTTAAAAAGGCAAAAGGTCATGAGTTCAACTATCTTGCCTTACACTTTGTTAGCTTTTTGCCAAAGCTCAATTACCTCGGTCAAAATTGAGAGGACCTTGGCCAAAATTGAATCCAAAAACCTCAACTTTAATATATTACAATGGATCTAACCAGGTCAATGCTTTTACTGATTTTGACCGGAGCCTTGATTTTCAACCAACCTAAGTACCTGACTGTTGAAGATGCCTGGTGTAGTGTTGTGGCTAAACCCAGTTCGACGGACCATTTTAAAATGCTGCACGACGGATGTCCAACTCGACTGGTCTACTACCAAGTCACCTCAGATGTCTAAAAACTCGGCTTTCTCTTGAGTTTGATCTCCATTTCAAGGCTTACTGTTCACATACTGTTGTTCCATGTACTGCTGTACACCATTCAAATAGATCATTCCTCAAGTACCGGCACCTTTCTGTGCAGACAAAACTTTGACAGTACTTCATAGCTTATATTTTAGAAAAACAACAGAGAATGAAAGTGATCATCACCCTATGCTCATACACTGTTGTTAGAACCCATGGTCCCACCATTATGGCCTCATCTCTCCACAACTCTTCCCTTTGCCACTTTTTAAATGAAAACATTAGGAAAATAAATAGGTGAAATGATATGGGTATCTGAGCTCTCTTATAAATGGAGGGTGAGGTCTTTGGCATCTCTATTCTTCAGCTCATCTGTGCAAAGCTATTGGTTTTCGGCGCCAAAAGGTATGTTGTGCAAGATGGAGAAGCAGGGCACGTGCCTGACCTTCTAATTACAGATCTCTTGAAAAGATGAAGAGGTTAGTTAAGTCTAACATGTGCCCATCTTCTCCATCATGCCCATCCTACCTCATTTCCACTCCATGATCATATCATCAATCAATCTCAGTAGTCACTGGAAGAGTCTTGGTTCTCTGGTTGGTTTATCTTAGTCAAGTGTGATGGTACAAGTGATGATCCCATATGCACTTGGCGTGTAGCACGTTTGAAAAAACCCCATGAATTGACCTCAGGTACCAATTTATTTTTTATTTTACCGACTGCTTAGGTTGGTGTAGTCATTTCTTAGCCCAGAGCAATTTTGGTTATTGGGCAGTAAAAATTGCTAAGAGTGCCCTTATATTTTGATCTGATCAGTCAATTTTTCTTTTTTCATTCTAGCGTTAAGACTGTGCTACTAAAGAAGACATCTTAATCACTACTTAAAAGAAGTATGATTCACTAATCTCTTTTCTAGTGAGTTTGATTGAACCACAAACTTATAATTGAAAATTGTAACCATTGCATGGTGCAAACTAGTAAACAAAATGAGTTGAATGAAGTGTTTTTCAATTATATATATTAATATATCTATCATTAACTGACACCTTATATGAATTATTGAAATAGGTAGGATTGAGTGGACCATCCTATTGTAGCATTTGACTAAATTGGTTAATCTCATTTATTACAAAATTTGAACCAGAACACAAAACAATTGCAAAATCCTCTACTCATTAATATATGAGTGGATCATCCGATTGTAGCATTTGAGGTTTATCTCATATATTACAAAATTTGAACCAGTACTCAAATAATGCCAAAATCCTCCTCTCAATGGTAACTGTGAGCCATCTCCCTCACCACACTCACATCATGAGTCTCTCACCCACACACAAATATACGCACTCATGATATGTAAGTGCACCATGAGTCATCTGGATTCAAAAGGGCTCATTTGCCCACTTTACATTGAATTCCTAGAAAAATCATAGTAAAGTGTATATAATGAAGCAACAATAAAGATATATACATAGGACCTATACATGTGTCCTATATGATAAAGCTTGCAAGGATCATCAGGATATTCAAATTAGAAAGTTAAAACATGCTGAGATGAAACAACAGCTGTTGATATTTTATGTCCTTCACTGTCGTACATAAAAGAAATTTTCTCTCTTTCTTTCTTAAAATGAAAAGAAAACACTATTAGAAAATATTTGTCAAGGGCAAAATATAGATAGTGTCATAGCATACACAGATAGTCCCGTGATCCGTCCTAAAACAGAGTTTGCAAATATAAATTATTCCGATGTTAATCGGGTGTCGTATCCACTGGGATAAAAAGACTAAGTTGCGTTGTTTTCTAAATTCCTAAACTAATCCTAATAGAAAACAAAGTATTGATTTCTAAACTAATTCTATGAGAAAACGAAGTGTTGGATTAATGGGTTTGATTCCTAAAATAACAAATTAAAAGACAATGTTTTAATTCAATCAGAGAAAAGATCTCAGGGTACGACTTCACTCTAACCTTGCACAATGGCAAGTATAGGCCTAAGGTTCCACTATTAACGCTATAAAGACTCGTTCTTGTTACAAACTTCACAGAGTCAACAAATAAAGGATGTAAATGTAGATCGGGGCATAACCTACCTCTATGGCATAGATCATCCTAAATCTAATAACACATTCAATCAAGCACCGTTATATGACCTAGTATTCAAATTTACAAGATTAAAATACCAAAGAAAGAGATATTGCATTAAGAGAATAAAATCCAATCAATGGATAACATCATTGTCATATAACCAAAAGCGTTTAAAGGAAAACCATAGAACCTATACATCACCATATATACAAGGTTAAGGCTTCATCGCAACCCTAAGATAAAAGTTTAGTTACTCATGGACGGCGATTGGCGAAGAATCTCTGACGAAATCCCCATTGACGCTCTTCCAAAGCTCCAAAACCTCGCTCCCGTTCTTCTCCCAAGATGTGAATCTCCACTAAATCGAGTTTAAAATTTAATTTATAGGTTTTGGCATGAGAAAACCTCGTCAAAATGAGCTGGAGACGGACCTCGGACGGTCCGGGCGTTCGGACGCCTGGAAGTAGTAGCTTCTAGGTTGAATCTGTGGCCGGGCGTCAGGACGCTAGGCAGAACCTCCGGGTCAATTCCGGTTTTTCTAATTCTTCGTCATTTTCTTCGTTTTGCGCCAATTTCTTCTCAATGCTTCTAGGACACCTATAAACATAAAAACGACATAATTAAACTAATTATTGTTGACACCAAAAATGTCACCTTGCCTCATCAACATAAAAAACTATATGGAGCCGCATCCTATTACAAACAGGCAAAGCTGCTTCAAGTATCAGATCTTGACAAAACCAAACAAAAACTACAAGATCTTTCAAAGTAGCCAAAAGAAGAGTACACATGAAGTTTCGGGCCATTTCGACACCATTTGGCCTAACTTCAATCCTCCAACAGCTGAGCGGGAGCTCCCCGCGGCGACAGTGTCAAATACATCAAATCTTCGATCAGAGCCTATGGATGGTCTCAAAATACCTCCAAAAGGCTCCATGTCGAATTTCAAGTCAAACCGACACCGTTTGACCCTCCATCAACTCTCGAACGGCGAAATCAAGCCTCCCGGCGACAAGAACCTTTGATGCCGCCACCCATCAAATAAAACACATGAGTAGCTTCTGCATGCTTCCAAAGGGCTGCACGTCAAATTTCAGGTCATTCCGACAACGTTTGACCCGGTTTTGATGCTCCGAAGCAAAATCAAGCCTACCGGCGGCGAAGCTCCCCGGGACCATAGCACCCAAATTGGAGCTAATTGATCATCTCAAAATGACTCCAATAGGCTCCCCGTCAAATTTCAGGTCAATCGGACATCGGATGACCGTACATTAAAGCTCGACATCTTCCGCACGGTGAAATCAAGTCAAGCATCGACGGGACCCCAAACGGCTTCAAAACCCAAATAAAAGCCCATGGTTGGTCCTATCTAATGCCCAAGAAGCTTCACCTCAAATTTCAGGTCTTCCGACATCGTTTGACCCAGTTTCAACTCTTGGTGGAAAATCGGCTACGGAGTCTTCGGCTTTTCCAAAAAATAGGAAACTTTGTGCTCTGATTTGTACAGCCTTTCGACAGGTTTTCTTTAGAGGAATTAAGCCAATAAATGAAGAGAAATGTCAAAGAAAAATATAGGAGAAAATAGAAGCGAAAAAGCTGAGAAATGACAAAGAAACGGCGACCGGAAGGCGACCGGAAAGTAGACCAAAGTCCAAGGTCGCCAGCCCCATAGTCGCCGGTGACCCTGGAAATCTGAGTCGCCAGATTTCCTCCAAAAGTGCCGTTTTTCCGTTCTTTTTCGTGTTTTGCGATGTTTGGCCCCTGTAATTTTCTTAAAATCTGATTTTTGAGGCATGATATCCATCAATCTTCATCGACATCACGGATCCGCTATCGAAATCATTTGATCATCGTCGGACACTCTGAAACTGCCAACTGGCCGACCAAGAAAGCAAACTTTATGCCCGACCGATCAAGAAATCGACTGGACAGATGTTGCCGGCCCATTAGTGGCAACCAATGTCTGAATTTTCATCGTCATCCGACATCAAGCAACGTACGGATCCATCGATGATCATCGCAAGAAGAATTCCAAAAGACGCGGCGCGGCCCGCGACTCTTCAAGCGACTCGGCAGCCAATTAATGAAGTTAAATGACCCTTTTATGGCAATTTATTAGGGTCATTAACTCATTATTTTGAACGGCCCAATCAGAAGCCAAGAAATGGGAGTTACAAGTTCAATTAATCATGACAATTAACCATGTAACTCCTATCATTATGGAGATTAATCATGGTAATTAATCATGAAACTCCCATCATCATGGAGATTAAATGCCCATTATTCTCCATCGGCCAATCAAAATCCAAGACAAAGGAGTTACAATATAAAGAATTAAATACTTATAACTCCTCCCATCATTGAGCATTAATATCATTAATGCCCATAAAACCCTCCTAATGGCCACAAAAAGCCTATAAATAGGCGGTCATTCTAAAGGGAAAAGCCAGAAGAAAAAATCATCTGAAGGATCCTGAAAAATTGTCTGAAAACTATCCTGAAGAATTCTCTACAAAAAGAAGCTCTCTCACTTTGAAGAAACTCTGCTGCAAATTCTACAAGGTGATCGAAGTCCCTTGGGGGCAACCCTCCCAAGATCTCCTCTCTTCTTCTATCCAACATGGCCTAGATGCGGCATTTCAGCCTGTCTACTTGGTTTTTTATTGGATATAAGACCTTCCTTTGGTCTTTGTCCTCTAAAAGTCCGAGGTCTAAGCCAAGCCAAGTGAACTAAAGCATCAAGTGTTCTCATCTGAAGGACGATAGTGGACTCCATATATGACTCGCGACTGTCGATCTGAATGAGTCCCCACCATCGCTTGAGAAGTCAGATCCATTTTTCTTTCTTCTCTATTGTATTTTATATTTTTAAAAGAGACAAAAATCACAATTCTTGTCTTTCATCATTGATAAGATTTGTAAATCGTTTTCCATGGCAAAATCGCCTTCTACGGCACAAAACTGCCTTTCACGGCAAACTAAACAAAATCGCCTCTCACGGCATTTTAAAATCTTGTCTCTTTCTTTAAATATGTATGCAACAGAAAGTTAGAAAAAAAGTTTGATTTCCTTTCTACTTGTGAAGGTGAATCTCCGGATCACCACTTCAGATTCCAAGTAGAATAGAAAATCTGGCATACCCGTACAAAAAGAAAAAAATGTTGATGCTCACCTTTTTTTTTCTTCACCCCGCCACACCCCGGCGGACTCGGGACGAAGGAAGGCAGAGAGAGAAAAAGATTGGTCCATCAAGTTGGCACACCCGGTGGGACCTGTTCAATTGAGAACACGATGCTTAGAATCCTTGGCTCCCTTATAGTTGGTGGCCTATGTTGGATCTTGTATCTAAAAAAAACATGAGATGAGATTCTTTGGAAACTTCTTTCTTTGAACTTGTTTTCATTCTTTCTTTTCTCAACAAAAAAAAAAGGTTTTCTCTCTTTTGGATTAAAATTAGAGAAACTTTGGTTCTTTCCTTTTCGTACAATGGCTCGCAGAAATGTTTGAGCCAACGTTCGGATTGGGAGGGGCCATTTTCCTCTTTTTGATGGGTCCATTGGAGATCTTTAAAAAAAAAAAACAAAGAAAAAGTTCAAAAAAAAAACCCTTTTCAAGTTTCTCTCTTTTGGATTCAAATTAGAGAAACTTTGGTTCTTTCCTTTTCGTACAATGGCTCGCAGAAATGTTTGAGCCAACGTTCGGATTGGGAGGGGCCATTTTCCTCTCTTTGATGGGTCCATTGGAGATCTTTCAAAAAAAAAAACAAGAAAAGTTCAAAAAAAAAAAAAACTTTTCAAATTTCTCTCTTTTGGATTCAAATTAGAGAAACATTGGTTCTTTCCTTTTCGTACAATGGCTCGCAGAAATGTTTGAGCCAACGTTCGGATTGGGAGGGGCCATTTTCCTCTTTTTGATGGGTCCATTGGAGATCTTTAAAAAAAAAAAACAAAGAAAAAGTTCAAAAAAAAAAACCCTTTTCAAGTTTCTCTCTTTTGGATTCAAATTAGAGAAACTTTGGTTCTTTCCTTTTCGTACAATGGCTCGCAGAAATGTTTGAGCCAACGTTCGGATGGGGAGGGGCCATTTCCCTCTCTTTGATGGGTCCATTGGAGATCTTTCAAAAAAAAAAAACAAGAAAAGTTCAAAAAAAAACTTTTCAAATTTCTCTCTTTTGGATTTAAATTAGAGAAACTTTGGTTCTTTCCTTTTCGTACAATGGCTCGCAGAAATGTTTGAGCCAACGTTCGGATGGGGAGGGGCCATTTTCCTCTCTTTGATGGGTCCATTGGAGATCTTTCAAAAAAAAAAAAAAAAAAAGTTCAAAAAAAAAAACTTTTCAAATTTCTCTCTTTTGGATTGAAATTAGAGAAACTTTGGTTCTTTCCTTTTCGTACAATGGCTCGCAGAAATGTTTGAGCCAACGTTCGGATGGAGAGGGGCCATTTCCCTCTCTTTGATGGGTCCATTGGAGATCTTTCAAAAAAAAAAGTTTAAAAAAAAACTTTTCAAATTTCTCTCTTTTGGATTCAAATTAGAGAAACTTTGGTTCTTTTCTTTTCGTACAATGGCTCGCAGAAATGTTTGAGCCAACGTTCGGATGGGGAAGGGCCATTTCCCTCTCTTTGATGGGTCCATCGGAGATCTTTCAAAAAAAAGAAAAAAGAGAGAGAGCATTAAGGTTGCACCAATTGCGTTCTTTGACCAAAGTGGATCTAAGAAAAGCCTTGTCCAGAGTGTGGAGGCAGCTAGACTGTTCGAGGTAGAGGTCCTTCAAACGGGTTCATTAAGTAATCCTACCCTTACCTGGGGGCTAATCTATCCACTAAGGTTTCATAAGATCGAATTGGAAGACCTGTGTGCACTCTTCCAAAAAAAAAAAAAAAAAAAAATTTAAAAAAAAAAAAAAAAACTTTTGTCACTATTGTGCTCAAATTGGAGGAATTTTGGTTCTTTCCTTTTTTGGATATAGGCTCGCAGAAATGTTTGAACCTGTATTCGGATTGAAATACCATTTGCCCTCTTTTATGGATTTAATCTTGACTTTTCAAAAAAAAAAAAAACTCTCATCACTATTGGATTCAAATCTGAGAAATCCTGGTTCTTTCCTTTTTTGGATATAGGCTCGCAGAAATGTTTGAACCCGTATTCGGATTAAAATACCATTTGCTCTCTTTTGCGAATCCAATCTTGACATTTCAAAAAATCTCATCTCGTGTCCTTTAAGGATGCGATTTACAACATTTGTGTCTAGCGGTGCTAGTACGCCCTTTCGGTTCTACTGTATTCGCGACTGACACATTTGTATCTCTAACCTTATATCATTTTACCTCGAGTGAGCTTCGCTTCTCGGTAATTTGAATTAAGGTTTACAATTGCTTCTAGCGGTCCCTGGAACGCTCATTTCGAGCCGACCATACTTGCGTTTAGAACAATTGTACCATCTATGGCTTTTGGCCTTCTTCATTACGATCAAAACGGGCCATGCCCCTGAGCGATTTGAAAAGACAAAACCATAGTATAGCCCATTTATGATCACCATATTCTTGTGATTACTAATGGATGTGGTCTTGTTTCAGAAAAGTTTTTCAAAACTAACAATGGCAGCTTCGTTGACCATCACCTTCAATGAGAACAAGTACCAAGTCATGCTTCAAGAAAAGCAAAGCAAGGGCACTTTCAAGCGCCCCGTCAGCTGCCGAAGCATCACCTCCCTCGACAACTCCCAAAACACCGGGTCGACCTCCACTCCCCGGACCATCGTCTTCGGGTCACTGAACCATTCCCACTACCCGCAGAAGAGACGGTGCCTGCTAAGAAGCAGAAGACCGCCCCCCAACGTGTCGCTACCCCGACACCAAAGATGGTCGCCAAGAAACCTGAGGCTCGTGGCAATCCCATGAGGCCTCAACCTAAAAAAAACAAGTCTGCCCCAAGACTTGGTCCCCGCGATCTTCACCAAAACAAAGAAGGTCCCGGACATCTACAAAGCCAGCATACCTGGCTCCTCTCAAAGAGAACCGGTTTTATCCTCTTGCTTACATCAAAGGAGAGACACCTACCCTCCACCGAACTACAAAACTACTCAGCACGAGCCAGCTTGCTCATACAAGCCCAAAATCAAGTCGTGCATCACAAGGCCTTGACAAGAACTTGCCAGGGCCTGCTCTCCTGCAACTCGACCCTTCATCTCAACAGGGGACGAGCTTGCAAAATTAAAAGCTTCGCTGCGACAAGCTAAGGACCACGTCCAAATCTTGTCCGTGCCAGTCTTCAAGGAAGACAAGCTCGGTTGCTGCGCACAAGGGACAACGTCCTTCATTGCCAGAGCACAGCCCGAGCCAACCGATGCTCAAATTGCCCGTTGCATACGTCGCAGCATGGCATATCAACAAAAGAGATTAGAGAAGCAAAGAACCCAGCATTCTGAGCTTCAAATCTCCCAAAAATGGGTCGAAAAAGAAAGACCCGACCAAGTTACTGCTGTCCACATGGTTGGCAAAACCAAAAGACGCCAGAAGTCAGCGACGAAAATACATGTCAGACGACCGGTAACACGCAGTGTCTCCCGGACGAGAAGACTCAGGAAGACTCTCCCACTCCTTCAAGCCAGGGACATCGGAGTGATCATTCCTCGGGCTCTTCATCTAAAAGAATGAGCTCCAGCTCAGTCACTAAGACCGTATCCTCTTTCGACTCACAAAGGATGAATGTCTTGGTCACAAACTCTAAGCAACCTCCACCACATGACGACATGGCTTTACGCATTCAGCAGCTAGAGCAAGGACAGCAGAGAATAGAGGTTCTGATGGAAAACCTCCTTCTCACTCTCCAGCGTCCACCAAACAATGAGGAAGTTCCTCCACAAGATGAGGCAAACGGTGGAGAAGATGAGTCACGCGCCCTTACTAAAAAGGACGTGGACAATATCCTCGCCAAAGAAAAAGAAGAGGATACACTGAAGGAG
Organism: Persea americana; assembly: GCA_029852735.1. Taxonomy (NCBI): domain Eukaryota; kingdom Viridiplantae; phylum Streptophyta; class Magnoliopsida; order Laurales; family Lauraceae; genus Persea; species Persea americana. Next base: position 30,271,342 of record CM056819.1, read on the forward strand.
CATGGGATCAAGCCACCATATCCCTTATGGATGGACTCGGTTCCGTTTCCCCTAAAGTTCAAACAACCTTTTCTCCAAACGTATACGGGGAAAGGTTCAGCCAGACAGCATGTCATCCACTTCAAGATCCTAACAGGGACGATTGCGGATCAAGATGCACTCAAGATCCGGCTCTTTGCAAGTACCCTAAAAGGTACGGCCTTTGATTGGTATTCCACTCTGCCAAAGGACTCCATTCAAAATTGGACCATGCTAGAGACACGTTTCCTGACCCACTTCAAAGGTGAGGATCATCCTGTTACTATGACTCAGCTCTGCAGCCTTAAACAGGGAGAGAATGAGTCGACATACAACTTCATTCACAAGTGGAAAGCAATGGCATACAAATGCTCAGATGTGTTGCCACAAGCGTCACTAGTCGACATTTGCTGAAACAACATGAGAGCAAGGATCCGCTCCATGATCATCGGCAACAAATCAAAAAACTTGGGATAACTCCTAGAAGCGTCTATGGAGGCTGAAACGGTGATCAAAGACCTCAACAGTCAGAAGTCATTAAAGAAGGAGTAGACCGCCATTCCAACCTCCAAGCCAAAGAAAAAGGAGGTTCTCAATGTGCAAACCAAGTCAGCTCCTCGCCACCAAATAAAGCTGAAAATAAAGCTGCAGGTAAGAGACCTGAACTCTCTGATGCCTTCAAAGAATGAGTAGAAAAGAAATACCCGTTCGATGAAGATGTTGAAGAAATATTTGGGGCTCTCTTGGCAAATGGCAAACTCACCTTGCCTGACCCCAAAAGACCGGGAGATGTCGGCAAAACCAACGATCCCCGATATTGTCCATACCACCAAATGGTCTCGCATCCTCTCAACCAATGTTTCGTTGTGAGAGAGAAGATCAACGCAAGGGGGTAAGTTTGCTATCTCCTTCGTGTCTATCATACAAGACACAGATTCAGAGACTGAAGACGATACATCGTCAAGCCAAGCTGATATTCAACAAGTTTGGCCTGCTCTCACTCCATTAGAGACCCCTGCTGACATAGAAGATCCTGCGTCTGCTACCTTCGTCGTTCCGGAAACGTCGGCAGAAGATAAACCAATCTTCTTCCATAGATCAAACGCTTCTTCATCAAACTGCCTGCTTGAGCCTTTCCAAAATGAAGGTATGCCTCAACTATCCTTGTATAGTCCAATGGCACAAGCTATCATGAAGAAAATGGGCTATGACGCTCAAAATCCAATTGGTTTGGGTGGTGGCCGTGGTATTCTCACACCATTTGGACCCACCCTGACCAAAAGTCAGCTGGAAGATTGGAAACTCCACCGTCGTATAGACAAGTCTTCATACGGAATGGGGTATGATCCTGACACTCCGATGAGACAGCTGACACAAAGGCTGCATAGTCGTTTTGCCGACCAAACCTCAACATCTCATGTCAATGAAGACATCGATCTCCCTGGATATGTCTTTGAAGAGTTACCCGACAAGGACCCAGGAACCTCATCAAATTGGTATGATTTCTCTGAAGATGAAGAGGAATTATCCAATGACACAGAAGCACGGTTCTCTGATTCAGAAGAGCCATCGTCTCCAAAAGAAGTACCTTACTTCGACCCAGTTTCAGCTGGTGATTGGGATCATCTCATAGCAAGTCTTGAGAAGAATACCGATCAAGAAGATTTATGGACAGAAACGGAGCCATGGTCTGAAAATGCCCTTGGAAATCCAGAAGGTCTTGTTGAGCTGGAATCCTCCGAAAATATTGTGGAGGAACCACCTTCAAACCTTCCGACAGAAGATTCTGTTCAAAAGATAGACTTGGGAACACCAGATAACCCACGTCCAGTATTCATAAGCAAGAATATAAAGGATGAGTAGTTACCCGAGTATGTCTCTTTTCTTCGTGAGTTTGTTGATTGTTTTGCATGGTCTTATGTCTCTTTTCTTCGTGAGTTTGTTGATTGTTTTGCATGGTCTTACGCTGAAATGCCTGGCTTAGATCCCAAAATAGCAGTTCACAAACTCAACCTGCAAGAAAATGTCAGGCCTGTAAAACAAGGCCAAAGAAGATTTCGTCCTGATGTGATGGACAAAATTGAACAAGAAGTTAAGAAACTCAAAAACGTTGGCTTCATCCGCGAGGAACAGCATCCTGAATGGTTGGCCAACATCGTCCCTATGACAAAGAAAAATGGGCAAATCAGAGTTTGTATTAACTATAGAGACCTGAATAATGCATGCCCCAAAGATGAATTCCCGCTCCCCATACCGGAGGTAATGATTGACAACACCTGCGGGTTTGAGCGAATGACTTTCATGGACGGCTTCTCTGGCTACAACCAGATAAAGATGCATCCCAAAGATGAAAGGCATACATCCGTTCGGACCCCATTTGGCGTGTATTGTTACACTGTCATGCCATTTGGTCTGAAAAATGCTGGTGCAACATATCAAAGGGCTATGATGAAGATATTCCAAGATATGCAGCACAAGACGGTCGAATGTTATGTTGATGACCTCGCCGTCAAAAGCAAAAGGAAAGAAGACCATCTCCAAGATCTTCGAGAAGTCTTCCTCCGGCTTCGCAAACACAAACTGCAAATGAATCCCCTCAAATGCTTCTTCGGTGTCTCATCGGGTAAGTTCCTCGGATTCATAGTTCGGAAAGCTGGAATAGAACTTGACCCCATCAAAGTCAAGGCAATTCTAGAAATGGCATCTCCAAGGACCCTAAGAGAACTAAAAGGGCTTCAAGGAAGATTGGCATACATCCGACGGTTCATTTCCAATCTATCAGGAAAATGCCGTTCATTTTCTCACCTGATGAAGAAAGGTGTAGACTTTGTTTGGGATGCTGAATGTGAAGTTGCATTTCAAGACATCAAGTCATACCTGACCAAGCCTCCGGTGTTGGCTGTTCCCACAACCGGAAAACCATTCATCTTGTACACAAGAGCTCTCGACTATTCTTTGGGCGCTCTACTTGCACAAGAAAATGATGGAGGAAAAGAAGCTGCTCTATACTACCTCAGTCGCATGTTGGTAGGTGTAGAGCATCGCTACTCTCCAGTCGAAAAAGAATGCTTGGCAGTGATGTTCGCCGTACAGAAGCATTTGCGTTTAGTGAAATGAAGACCTCGCCAGTCATTCAATTCTTACGAACCAACATCATTTGTCGCTTCGGCATACCTAAAAGATTCGTCCATGATAACGGACCACAATTCCGGGATCACAGATTCTACAGGTTCTGCGACAAATATAAAATCCAAAGTTTTCCTTCTACTCCGTATAACTCGGCAGCGAATGGACTAGCAGAAGCCTTCAACAAGACACTCTGCAAAATTCTCAAGAAAATGGTCTTTACTCACAAAAGAGACTAGAGCGACAAACTGCCTGAAGCTTTATGGGCTTACCGGACTACCGTTCGAGGACCAACGCATAGCACACCATTCTCCTTGGTCTATGAATGTGAAGCAGTTGTCCCCCTAGAGGTACAAATTCCTTCTTTAAGGGTATCTCTACAAAATGAAATGACGTAAGAAAGCAACGTCAAATTAAGACTCCAAGAACTGGATAATCTCGATGAAAGACGACTCGAAGCTTTACAAAGCGTTGAGCTTTACCAAGCACGCATGACAGGATCTTTTGACAAAAGGGTCAGGCAACGTGCCCACAAAAAGGGTGACTTGGTTCGTGCGGTGAAAAGGCCAATGGTTTTTGCCCACAAATCCAAAGGCAAATTCGAACCAAAATGGGAGGGACCCTTCGTCATCGACAAAGTCTTCTCCAATGGCGCATATGCTTTTCTAAACATGGAAGGTGACAGATGTATGCTGCCCATCAATGGCAAGTTCTTGAAGCGGTACTACCCTTGAAGACTTCCTACATCGGGTCAGAGTGATGCCTACATTGCCAAAGCCTATTCCTAGCTACTTGCTTGTCAAACCCACCCCTTTTAGAGTTTTCATCCCTATGTTGAAATTTCTAAAAAGCCAAAAACAATGCTTACTTTCAATGTTTCATTATTAAAAAAAAAAAACAAAACCAAACCCGAAATCCAAGTTTAGGAGCCTTCCCTAACTTGACCAAAACTTTCAATCCTTGAACCCAAAATTCACAGTTTGAAACAAAAATCAGGACTTAGGAATTTTCACCCTAGTCTACCCTGACTTTTACCACCAAAGATGGTTTTGAGTCAAAATTTACGACCCTTGTGTCTTTAAACAAAAAATGGTTTTTCAAAAAACAATTGTGGGGAAGCCACGTTTAGTCGATACTCACACAAAATAAAAAATCGGAAGGATGCGAACCCCATTCGATACTTCCAAAACCTCAAAATCGCAAGAAAGCGACACTTCGTCGATACTTGCAAAATTTCAAAAAAAATCGTGGAGACACAACGTTTCAGTTGATATCCACAACCCAAATTTAAAAAAAAAAAAAAACAAACAAAACAAAGGTTCGAAAAAACATCAAATTTCAAAAATCGTGGGGAGGCGACATTCCATCGATACCCACAAAACCAATTTTTTGAGAAAAAAGCAAGGAGGTGACATTCAGTCGATACTTGCACCCAAATCCACGAGGAGGCGACATTCAGTCGATACTTGCACCCAAATCCGAGAGGAAGCAACGTTCCATCGATACTCACAACCGAATGAGCAAGGAACCGACATTCCATCAATACTTGCAATACCATTCAGCAGGGAGGCGACTCTTAGTTGATACTTGCATTTTTTTAAACAAAAAACCTGGCTTTCACGCGAAAACCCGGCTTTCATGCCAAAGCCCGACTTTCATGCCAAAAACCTGGCTTTCATGCCAAAAACCAAAATCTGGCTTCCATGCCAACAAAACAAAAACCTGGCTTTCATGCCAAAAATAAAAAATCTGGCTTCCATGCCAACAAAACAAAACTTGGTTTTCAAAAAACTTAGCTTGTATGCCACAAGATCTGGCTTTCACGCCAAACAAACAAAAATTGGCTTCCATGCCACAAAACAAAACTTGGCTTTCACGCCACAAAAATCGGCTCTCATGCCAAAAACCGACTTTCATGCCAAACAAAACTTGGCTTTCACGCCACAAAAATCGGCTCTCATGCCAACAACCGGCTTTCATGCCAAACAAAATTTTGGCTTTCATGCCATCCAAAATTCGGCTTTCAAGCCATAAAAAAACCAGGCTTTTTGCTACAAAAATCTGGCTTTCATGCCTAAAAACAACCATTTGACAATATTTTCACAAAATGACAACCTTTTGATCAAATTTTCAAACAAACCATTCCCATTCAATTTTTGCTTATGTTTTCATCAAAAGTTAACTTAAGTGAAATAAGGGGATACAAAAAAAGAAGTGCCAAAAATGTTTATACATGGAGGTACCAAAAGAAAAGAAGAAAAAGTTTGTTACAAATCAAGAGGCTAGTCCGACTTTTGTTACCATAGGCTTAACTCCGCAAGCAAACACTTGGCCTTAGCCTTCAAAGCTTCCAGGCCGCGTTTCTTCAGAATCTTCCCATAAAAAGCAGTAGGCCGTCGCGATCCATCCTCAACACGAGGAAGCTCTTCCCAGAGAATCTGCCATTGTTCATATTCTTGAGTCTTCCTCCGGAGATTGCTTTCGACCTCCTCAACTTGGCGAATGAGAGTCCTCTCTCTATCACGAGCTTTCAAAGTGGCAGTCCACTTGGCAGCGGCTTGTTCTTCCAATAGCTCAAGGCGCTGTCTGGCTTCGGTGACCTCCCTATCAAGGCGGTGCTGGTCCTGTGTCAGCTCAATAATAGCCAACTCGGTGACATTCCTCTCCTGAACGAGCTGCTTCCGAGTCCGCGAGATCTCATTCAAATCAGATTTGACCTCGCTGGAGGGCTTCAAAAACATCTCGTTGAAGAAATCAACATTCAGAAAGCTTTTGGTCTCAGTCCACTTGTTGCCTAGAGCGATGACTTCATCAACAAAAGCCTTGGCATCTGTAATGTCCACACCGACTTCTTCGCTATCGGCAAGAATGTCCTGCGCATGCTTCACCATGCCAAAACCAGCCTCCAAATGGCCAGAAGAAAGAGTCTCGACCCATGAGCTCAAGACTCTCTTCAACACCTTCCTCGCAAACTGACGGGATGGCTCAGATGAAGACTCGCCATGCTCCGTTGGTCGACTACCCGTGTCAGGCATCGTTGGAAGAGTAATCAAGAAGCTCTTTCCAATCGGAGCCGCTGGGGAAGGAATATCAGTAGGCGGACTCGCCTCTGCCTCATCAAAATTGGTGGAAGAAGCCCCTACTCCTGGATCGGTCACAGGTACCCCCTGCTCTGGTTCTGAAAAAGATAGAGGAACTTCTTCTGTCACCTCACAACCTGCCAATGAAAAATGAAAAAGGTATGAATATGATCTTGTCAAAAATCAAAATATCAAGATTATCATTACAAAGTACCTTCTTCGACGACTGGTGGAATGCTTTCTGCCTCCATGAGCTCATCCGAAACATCATCAAAAGTTGTGTCCATGGATGGCTCAAAGTCGTCGGAATCCTCTAGCAAGTCAGCTGGCAAAAATATATATATATATATATATATGTCTGCAAGTGGCGGTAAAGAAAAAAAAGAAGAAGAAGAAAAATCATACCAGGAGGAGATTCTGGATCTACTTCAGAATCTCTGGGTTCTTCCTCAGATGCCACGATAGGATCCGTCACCGCCTCATCGGTCGGAACCTCGGGCATCATCGAACCATCATCTTCTGCCAAAAGAAAGAAAGCAGTAGATCAAAACAAAAGCTCTCATGAAAGAAAAGAAACGGAAAGAGAAAAGGGAAAAGCATACCATCATCAATGGTCTATTCCCCTCGGCTTCTCTTCTCTGGAGGCTCGTCATCATCCCCTGATGCCTCCTCAACAATGGTGGAAGGAATTTCCAGATCAGGAGAACTTTTGTGCCGCCTCTGACTTCGGCGGTGTCCCCTTCTCCTCTTGCTCCTACGGGACGAACTGCTGGAAGCACCCTCCCCACCATCAAAATCAGGCCTTTCGCCAGAGTCCTCACTGGACGGTCTGCTCTTGCCAGTAGACTCCATGGAAGCCTTTGCTCGTTCTGCTTGTATCCAAGCAGCAACCTCAGCCTCCTCCTCGGCAAGCTGCTCCAAGACCTCACCAGGTATCTCTTGTGCAGCTCCCGATCTAATGACGTCCTGTTCCTCAAGAAAACCTGTTCTGTGCCTTTCTCCAGAAAGGAAAGCCAGAACTTCTTCTCGGCGGACGCCGTCTGACTTCCCAAGGCCCTTCCCGGAAGACTGTTTTACATCAAGCTCTTTCTTGGAAATCCCCCGGTATGCTGAAAAGCTCGCCACAAACCATTTTGTGAAGCCAGCTGTCCGGAAAGTAGGCAACTCAGGATAAGAAATCAGGGCAGTAGTGTCTTCCACGCTATAAAAGGCCCATGCATTTCTCCCGTCCTGCAGACCTCCAAAACGCTTCACCTTGCTCGAAGGCGCTCCAACAACGCCTTGAGAGAAGCCCAACTGCATGGCAAAACGAGAGGGAACATACGGCTGGATGTCGACAAAAAGATGTCTACGGTACACCATCGTGCCAACACGTATGTTAAAAAGCCAACTCCTCGCTGCATTTGACAAAGAATAGTGTCTCCCAGACCCTGCCCTGGTCGAATCACGGGAGACACCAAAATCAAAAGCCTTCTTCCTCAAACCCGGAGAAAGCTTCACTGAAGACTGCCCCATCTCGACGTCCCAGAATCGTCGAATCCTCAAACGGGCAGATAAAAAAGATTCGGAAACAGGCTTCCCTCTAGCCAACCGAATCATAAACGGGTCATCGTCCTAAGCAGCACCCAATCGGTGGAAACTGGGACAGTGGTATACATACCACGAATAGAAAATGTGGGCTAAAAATACCCTGTTCATGCGAGGCCCAAGCCGAACCAGGAAAGCAGCAGCCTGTAATTCGGTACACAAATAGGAGTAAAGAGCAGGCACCAAAGCAAGCCGCTCTCTGAAAGCCATCTGACAAGCCGGAAAAATGCAATGCGGCCTAATGTGCGTTCCATCTCCTCCAGCAAAAACAGCCTCACCCAGCCAATAAGTGAGGTAAACAGCGAGATCTCTCCACAGCGCAATGTCAGAATGAATGGCGTCTGTGCTTGCGAAGAATACCCTCAAATTCTCTCACATGACGGAGATCTTCTTCGAATCCAGGTTCTTAGCCCTGGCTTCCTTGGTCGTACTCTCAGAAGACTCCCCGCTGTCAAAGAAGTTGGAAGACAAAAAGCTACCACTCCTCCAACTGCTACACTGGACTTTCGAGCCCTCCTTCTCCTTCAAAAAATCATAGAAGGCGACGAGCTGAAAGTACAAAAGCTTGAACTCCTCGGACTGCTCCTCAAGGACGCTGTCGATAGGCATAAACTCCTCATAGAGATTGCCGAGGATAGGTAGCCCAGTGATGGCACTCAGTTCCTTTAAAGAAAAACCAATCTCACCATTCGTGACAACGAAGGTGTTGGTTTGTGGAAGGAACGACTCCAGCATGGCCATAAAGGCCTCATCGGAGAAAACCACAGTTTGCCGAAAAGCGCGAACCGCATCAAAAATCTCGGCCTCCTTCAGAATGGCACCGCCAACCTGCAGGATGTGATCAGTCCACAACTCCCAGCTCGAGTCAGCACTGAAACGGCCACGAAGTCGAAAAGGCTTCACCCAATTGCTGCCATCGCCCTTGAAAATGCCAAGGCCCACCGGTCTCAAATCGACCGAAGAATGGTCTGAACCTTGGTAGCCGCTGGCTGGCATCAAAATGTCCATATGGGCAGGCGACTTCTCTATAAAACCAGAAGGGCCGCCAACAAAAACCCCGGTCTTGATCACATTTGTCCTCTTCATCCAGCTTGGAGGATCTTCCCTCTTCGAGCATGTGGAGGAAAGGCTCATGATCGAGATTTTCCGATCGAAGGACGACCGGGTAGAAACAGTTCTCTTCTCACCATCAACTGTGAAAGAGAACTGAAAACATCTCCTTTGGTACGTTGAATCGTCGGGGACAGCATCACCAAAGAAGAAGGTAGGCTTGGGCACAATGCTCTGATTGTCCGTGACCCAGGGACGGTTGCTTACCATAATCTTATAATACTCCTCATCCTTGAGGGCAATCAAACGTTACCTCATCTCATCTCGGTTGAGCGAGTCACACTCTTCCAAGTTCCTTGCAACATACTGAACCTCCTCCCAGGCCTGCTGTACGGCCGCATTAGAGGATCTGGTAGAACGGCGAGGCGGATCAGTGACCGGCTCCTTACCCTTGTTCGTTCTGGAGGAACTACCTACAAAGGATGGAAATAAAAAAAAAATAAAAAATCAATCATCAAAATGACAGAATTTTGCTAAAAAAATCTAGCGTAATTTTGGCATGATTCCAGGGTAATTCTGAAGAAAAGGGAAACACCCCGAAAGAAATAGGAGCTTGAAGATGGGCTCAACATCGCTGCAAGCTCATAATCATGGAAAATTCTCGAAAAAGGCTCGAACTCAAACATTGCTACGAGCTCAAGCCAAAGCTTCTCAAATATCCACAAGATTAGAAAATGGCTCAACATTGCTGCGAGCTCCAGAATCCAAAACTTGCAAAGTTCCTTAGAAAATCCCCGCAAGACCAAGAAAGGGCTCAACATTGCTGCAAGCTCCAAATCCTAAGACTTCTGAAAAGATTTCCAGGTGTGCACTATCATACTTCCAATTCCATTTTCTAAAAAAAAAAAAGGCATAGAAGGAAAGTTGTCATGCATGCGCATCTCAGAATTCAAAAAAAAAAAACAAAGAAAGAAAAATTCTTGCCCGTACGGCCCCACACAAAAAAAAAGAGATAAAAAAAAAGAAAAAAAACACACGGTAAAAAAAAAAACAGAGAAACAGTGAGAAAAAAAAAGGCCACAGTAAAAAAAAGAAAAAAAAAAGAAAGAGAGAAAACCGTGTAAGAAAAAAAAAAGAGAAAGAAAAAAAAACGTGTAAAAAAAAGAAGAAGAGATGCACGTGAAAAAAAAAATAAAGAAGAGAAAGAAAAATAAAAGAAAAGAAAAGGAACGAATGAAAACCCTTTTCTATTCCTACATGGGGTTTCTTAAGAAAAAAAAGAAACTTACTTGAAGCCATTGATGGAGAAGAAGAAGAAAAAGCTTGAAGATCCTTGAAGAAGAAGAATTCTTGATCTTGGAGCACTCTTGAAGGTTCTTGCAAAACGAAGACAATAGGAGCAAGAGATCCAACCTCCCCTTGCTTTTATAGAAGAGAGCAAACCAAAAGAGGAAAGGAGGAGAAAAGGAAGGAGGTAAGTGCTACAAAATTAACAAACTTCCTAAAAGAAAGGAATTATGGGATTTTCTTTCCCAATGAGGAGCTCTTTTGAGAAATTCTCTCCAAAAAGAGAGGGATTATGAGAAACTTTCTCCCAAAGAAAGATACTTTGAGAAAATCTCTCCCAAAATCAAAGAAACTTGAGAGATTCTCTCCAAGTAAGAATATTTTTACATATTCTCTACCAAAAAAAGATATTTTTAGATATTCTTAACAAAATGACACCCCATGAGATCTAAGCCATCTTTAAAGCTTAAGGTCCCATGGGTTAGCCCACATGAGCCAGGTTTGACCACCTAGGCACTAAAAGTGGCTTTTAGTCAAAATTCCTCTTACCAAGAGCATAAAAAAAAGGTTCCATGCCTTTTTTGAGTTGATTGGACCATACAAAAAAATTCAAGCCTCATGAGTTTCCAAAAATCCAAACCATCCCACCTCATGAACCAAATTAAGCAAAAACCTTAAAATTGACATTCCACAAAAACTCAAACCACTCCAACGGACCCAAAGTTGTCCCAAAGAGTGACCAAAATCTAAACCATGGTCTCCTAACTCGCCACATACAGTTTGTTGGGTCGCAAGGCCAAAACCAAAACCAAGTCCAGGTCCCCTAACTTGCCACATACAACTTGTTAGGTCACAAGACCAAAATCAAAATTCAAAACACGACCCCCTAACCTGCCACATACAGCTTGTTAGGTCACAAGGTCAAAAACCAAAAACCTTCTTCACCGCCCGATGCGCAACACAAAGCCTTTAGGTTCACAAGGTCAAAAAGAAAATCCAAAACCCAAAAACCCAATTCAAATTTCATTTTCAAAATTTTGCTTTGAGATGGTACGTGATGTCTCTCACTGCCATAAAATTCCCTTGGAAACTCAAAAGGCTACACTATCAAGAAAAATGCTCAGAGACTCTTGGTCAAGTCAAAAGTTCTCCTTCAAAGTTTTCTTCGAGGTACATCGACTGCAAAGGCTATCCAATTCGTCGCTGTACCTCGAGGGGGCATTTGTTGACACCAAAAATGTCACTTTGCCTTATCAACATCAAAAACTATATGGAGTCGCATCTTACTACAAACAGGCAAAGTTGCTTTAAGCATCAGATCTTGACAAAACCAAACAAAAACTATAAGATCTTTCAAAGTAGCTAAAAGAAGGGTACAAATGAAGTTTCAGGCCATTTCGACACCATTTGGCCTAACTTCAATCCTCCAACAGCTGAGCGGGAGCTCCCGGCGGCGACAGTGTCAAATACATCAAATCTTCGATCAGAGCCTATGCATGGTCTCAAAATACCTCCAAAAGGCTCCATGTCGAATTTCAAGTCAAACCGACACCGTTTGACCCTCCACCAACTCTCGAACGGCGAAATCAAGCCTCCCGGCGACAAGAACCTCTGATGCCGCCACCCATCAAATAAAACACATGAGTAGCTTCTGCATGCTTCCAAAGGGCTGCACGTCAAATTTCAGGTCATTCCGACAACGTTTGACCCGGTTTTGATGCTCCGAAGCAAAATCAAGCCTACCGGCGGCGAAGCTCCCCGGGACCATGGCACCCAAATTGGAGCTAATGGATCGTCTCAAAATGACTTCAATAGGCTTCCCGTCAAATTTCAGGTCAATCGGACATCGGATGATCGTACATCAAAGCTCGACATCTTCCGCACGGTGAAAGCAAGTCAAGCATCGACGGGACCCCAAACGGCTTCAAAACTCAAATAAAAGCCCATGGTTGGTCCTATCTAATGCCCAAGAAGCTTCACCTCAAATTTCAGGTCATTCCGACATCGTTTGACCCAGTTTCAACTCTTGGCGGAAAATTCGCTATGGAGTCTTCGACTTTTCCAAAAAATAGGAAACTTTGTGCTCTGATTTGCACAGCCTTTCGACAGGTTTTCTTCAGAGGAATTAAGCCAATAAATGAGGAGAAATGTGAAAGAAAAATACAGGAGAAAACAGAAGAGAAAAAGCCCGTGAAACGACCAAGAAACGGTGACCGGAAGGCGACCGGAAAGTGGACAAAAGTCCAAGGTTGCCGGCGACCTTGGCCCATTGTCGCCGTTGACCATGGCCCAAGGTTGCCAGCCCCATGGTCGCCGGCGACCATTGGTGCATGGTCGCCAGCGACCCTGGAAATCCGAGTTAACGGATTTCCGCCAAAAGTGTCGTTTTTCCGTTCTTTTTCGCGTTTCGCGATGTTTGGCCCCTATGATTTTCTTAAAATCTGATTTTTGAGGCATGATATCCGTCGATCTTCGTCAACATCACGGATTCGCCATCGAAATCATTTGATCGTCATCGGACACTCCGAAACTGCCAATTGGCCGACCAAGAAAGAAAACTTTTTACCCGACCGATCAAGAAATCGACTGGACAGATGTTGCCGGCCCATTAGTGGCAACCAATGTCTGAATTTTCATCGTCATCCCACATCAAGCAACGTACGGATCCATCGATGATCATCGCAAGAAGAATTCCAAAAGACGCGGCGCGGCCCCGACTCTTCAAGCGACTGGGCAGCCAATTAATGAAGTTAAATGACCCTTTTATGGCAATTTATTAGGGTCATTAACTCATTATTTTGAACGGCCCAATCAGAAGCCAAGAAATGGGAGTTACAAGTCCAATTAATCATGACAATTAACCATGTAACTCCTATCATTATAGAGATTAATCATGGTAATTAATCATGAAACTCCCATCATCATGAAGATTAAATGCCCATTATTCTCCATCGGCCAATCAAAATCCAAGAAAAAGGAGTTACAATATAAAGAATTAAATACTTGTAACTCCTCCCATCATGGAGCATTAATATCATTAATGCCCATAAAACCCTCCTAATGGCCACCAAAAGCCTATAAATAGGCGGTCATTCCAAAGGGAAAAGCCAGAAAAAAAAATCATTTGAAGGATTCTGAAAAACTGTCTGAAAACTATCCTGAAGAATTCTCTGCAGGAAGAAGCTCTCTCACTTTGAAGAAACCCTGCTACAAATTCTACAAGGTGATCGAAGTCCCTTGGGGGCAACCCTCCCAAGATCTCCTCTCTTCTTCTATCCAACATGGCCTAGATGCGGCATTTCAGCCCGTCTACTTGGTTTTTTATTGGATATAAGACCTTCCTTTGGTCTTTGTCCTCTAAAAATCTAAGGTCCAAGCCAAGCCAAGTGAACTAAAGCATCAAGTGTTCTTATCTGAAGGATGATGGCGGAGTCCATACATGACTCGCGACCGTCGATCTGAACAAGTCCCCACAATCGCTTGAGAAGTTAGATCCATTTTTCTTTCTTCTCTATTGTATTTTATATTTTTAAAAGAGACAAAAATCACAATTCTTGTCTTTCATCATTGATAAGATTTGTAAATCCCTTTCCATGGAAAAATCGCCTTCTACGACACAAAACTGCCTTTCACGGCAAACTAAACAAAATCACCTCTCACGACATTTTAAAATCTTGTCTCTTTCTTTAAATATGTATGCAATAGAAAGTTCGAAAAAAAGTTTGATTTTCTTTCTACTTGTGAAGGTGAAGCTCCGGATCACCACTTTAGATTTTAAGTAGAATAGAAAATCTGGCATACCCGTACAAAACGAAAAAAATGTTGATGCTCACCTTTTTTTTTCCTTCACCCCGCCGCACCCCGGCGGACCCGGGACGGAGGAAGGCAGAGGGAGAAAAAGACGGGTCCATCAATTATACTCATCAAAAGGTATACCAATGTCTAAATTGAGGGGCCTAAATGGTATATTTTAGGCTCTTATCACCCCGCCTCTGGTATCTTGTTCCTAATAACATCAGTCCTTTCTCATGGGATCGTCAAACAATTATGATTATCCTTTCCTCTTGAATAGTGGGAATTCCATTTCAATCAAGTTAAATTAGACCAACTATTTGTTATGGAGAACAAAGTTGTTAGTTAGGACGTTTTGAAAGCCAGCATTTTGCCATATTCATCTTTGATAAATACCACGACCAGCCTGACAAATCTTGTCCCCTGCTGTACGACTAAACTTTTTGAATATGATTATAGTTGGCGAAGAAAATCCAATAGATTCTTGCATGATGGATTATCATCATCCTTATTACTTTGTGCAAATCGAGTTGGGTTTCGTTATATGAATTCTATTTTTCTTTCTTCATTTATTTTGAGTCAAATTCTTAGATAAATTATACTTTTTTATATCTATTTTATTAACTACATCCACGTCCTCTTTATCTTATTCATTTTTTTTGTGGGCTATCAACCTGCATAGCTAAATTTTTCCTTACTGTTGCCATTCCCGGCATGCGTTGGACATGTCCAAATAATATCAGACAAGTTTTTCTAATTTTATCCCCTATTAATGCTGCTAAATGCCCTCGAAAGAGTTCATCTTACATGAATTGATAACTAAGAATTTTTTTGAGGATGCGGTTTTTGAACATGTCAGTTGTTTTGAATTCATCCGCAGTTGTGTGGATAGTATTGGAGAATGCTTTTGCACAATCACTTTATGCAAGAGAATATTTCAACTTGAAATTGGAAATTTATTGCTTAAAAACGTAGACACTACTTACGACTTCTTGTTTGACGTAATTGGGTTAAAAAGCAGACAAAGTTATTCAAAGACTAGCATTTCTAAAAGTGGTTAAAATTAAAAAAGCAAATATATGTCCAAAACAACCATCCAATAATATTCCCTTTAATAGGAAATAAATCAATGAGAGATCGGAAATGAATACTTAGTCATAAGTAGTAATTTCAGTTGTCAAGGACCCATCTACATGTCAGGGGAAATATTCTCCTACTAGTGGAATGCATACTTTCCAGATGCAGATAAGCTCATGTGGCCCACTTAGATGCCTACATATCAGTGGGAGTGGTGTACATGGAACGGTATCCTTATGGATAAAGATTAACAAAAAAAATCAGCCCCATCAAATCAACCTAGCCGTTGATTTAACACCCATAAATTTATAGATCTTTTAATAACATATTTATTTGAAATCTAATCCCTTGGTGGATAAAGATTTGATGATATTGAAATTGGACCAGTGCCAAATCATGGTGGGATGAGAGCGTGAAATGGCCTTCACCGACCAAAGGTGGGCCCAAGTGGCCCCCACAAAGTTGGACTGCATATACTGGGCTCATAAGAGAACATTCCTCCTACATGTTCACCTTATATCCTTCATCCCTCACCTCTTTATTAGAGTCCATTTGACCATGAATTTTCACGTATTAAATTAAATGCAAACTAGCAATTCATATGTATTCAATTCAATGCAAACAAAAGGGTCGTTAGGTATAGCTTAAGTAAGTTTAAATCTCCCTATGGTGATCTAGTGCTATTAGGGAATTAGTTATGAAAAGAAGATTTTCTGTTTTCTCAGGGGCTACGATGATGGCATGAAAGTTTTACTGCTAGCATATGCTTAAACCAACCACGCCATCTTATACAGGCGTCATATGCTTGTTAGTAAGTGTTAGACTTAGTTATTACGGCCGACTGCTATGTCACCAAATATTGCCCCAGTCACATTAAAGGAACAAAAATGCACCTCAATTATTTGCACGAACATTTTCTCTTTTGTTCACCTTATGTTTATCCTTTTTAAAGCAAAAAGGAATGCCCCATTGTATCCCATTAATGGTTCTTGCTTTTATCACCTATATAAAGACAATGTAAGGAAGAAATAAATATCAGAGATTCACAATCTTCTTCTTCCCTGGTTTGATTATTGATTTGGCAAAATATTCTAAGGTGCCAAGAGACTTTTTTAATGAAAGGTAAATGAAGGTTTTTTGAGATCCAATACATCTATCCAGAAGTTTACTCACCAGGCATTCATCTCTAAACTGATAAAGTGACTTGAACATGAGCAATTTCTAGTAAGTCTCTTTTGGGCTTTTAACAAGTACACTATTTTATCTCGGTCTCTTGTATTATAGTGGACTTGTGCCATTCTATCCAAAGCTTCCACGATAATCTCTCGCTAACCAAAAAAAAAAAAGTTTTGATGCTCTAAAAAAAGTGTATGGACCCTGTGTGGGTAAAACATCGTAATGACAAGATTAAGGGATGATCACTGTAAGAGCACTAGCTATTCACCCCGATCTTGGTAAGCACAGCACAGCAGTTCGGCGGCTCGGTAAGGAGCACCGGCTCAAGAGGCCTCCACCCGGTAGCTCGGTTAGGAGTGCCAGCTCGGCACAGTGCGAGCACGGCCAGGCCGTTCCTGGTCCCGGTAAAAGCGCTGAAGGCAGAGTGGGCCATCACCCTCCTTTAAGAAGTACGGGCGTGCCCTGTCAGATAGGAGCGCTCATTTATGGCGATATGATCGTTCATTTATGACGATAGGATTGTTCATTTATAGCGATAAGAAGTTGGCTTTATCATTCCTTAACATCAACTGACCGAAAGCATGGAAGGTTCTGATGGAATGTGCCCTTTTTACCTACCGCCAAATGTCAGGGTAAGGCCCGATGGGACCTTACCCCACCTACCCCCACTCACAGAGAGAATGAACGAGGAATATCTACATATACACATGAGATATGCCCCATGGAGGTACTCAACACGCAATACACAACATACTATCTCTCATTCTCTTCTTCCTCCTCCTGCTTAGTTTTCTCAGAACTAACTCACGTATCGGAGTGCCTTTGGCTCATGTTTACCAAGGGCTCTAACCCAAGTCATTTCCTTCCCTTTCAGGTTCTTGGCGTTCGGTATTCCCTGATCTACAAAGTTCATCTCAATCTAAGTGGGTGTCGTGTTTTCACCGCCTACAGTTTAGCGTCGTCTGTGGGAAACTGAACAAAAAGCTTACAAACACCATGGCTCCAAAAACCAGAAATGGCAAAGGTCCGTCTAAAGGCAAGGGCCCGTCTATACAGCCTGTACTGGTCGAAAGCCGACCACCCCCTCGACAAAGGAGGTCAGGAGAAAGGTCCCTTACGGTCCAATCAGTATCGCAGTCTAGGGGGCTGACAATGCCTTCCTTTCACGATGTTCCACCTCCATAGCAGCCCCTCTATAGCAATGAGCACGCCAGGCGAGGTGACAAGTCAGTCACCAAGCTGCATGAAAAGTCAGCGCGGGCTGGATCCCAGTCCCACCATCAAGCCAATCTTGACGAAGACGAAGACCCTCACCTGGATGATATCAAAGCTCAGAACTGCCTCCTCCAGGAGCAGGACGAGCTTATCCGGCGGCTTAAGCAGTAGCCCCAGGAGAGGAGAAGGGCTTGGAGCCCACCTCTCGGGTGCAACCATGTCTCGGGTCCTCCACCCAAGCACAGCCAGGCTCCTCCGGCCCACGAGCGGGACCTGAGGCACGTCCTCAATAATAAGAGGCGTGATCGGGTCCACGGAAAAGAAGACTCCAGCAGCAGCCACGTGCATGAAGGGCCGAAAAAGCAGCGGCAGATACCAAAAGACGAGGAGGAGCTCAAGCAATGGATCGACCAGTAGGTTAAGCAGACTATCCGCCAGAATATGGAGACTGCTGGTATCGCCCGAGATCAGTACAACGCCTTTGAAGCTGAAGACACAGGCGCATCTCCTTTCTCCAGAGAGATCAAAAAATACTCCCTCCCCGAGAAGTTCAACGTCCCAAGGTTTACCCTGTATGATGGAACCTCGAACCCTGCGGCTCACCTCCAACATTACATCCAGAGGATGTCGGTCTGGGGGGATGACGACTTCCTGAACTGTCGAGTCTTTTCCTCCAGTTTGGAAGATCTCCCACTGCGATGGTTTTGTTCACTCCCTGAAGGCTCCATCTCCAGTTGGCGGCAGCTCCGGACCTCTTTCCTGGAGAAGTTCCAGGCTCATCGCGTCATCCCTAAGACCGATGCTGATCTCATGGCCCTCCGGATGCGAGAAGACGAGAACGTCACCCAGTTCGCCCGTCGATTCTGGACTGTCTACAGCCAGATTGAGTGCGCTTCTGAGGAGATGGCGGTGAAGTCCTTTCAGCTGCCTCTGCGACCGGGCATCCAGCTTCAGGCTCAGTTGGTCATGTACCCCGTGGCCACCATGAAAGAGCTGATGACCCAGGCAAACCGGTTCATTCGGGCAGAAGAAGACGAGGTCTAAGGTCGGGAGAACTTCGGCCTCATCCAGAAGGACCGACCATCCAAGGGAGACAACAGATCCTCCAGGAGGGAGGACCGTTGCGGAGACCCATCCCCGGATCGGCGCAGGGCCCGGTCCTCAGATCGGCGCCAGGCCCCTCCACCTCGGCAGCAGCCTCGGGGAGCGGCAGAAGGTCAAGGCATGAAGCCGCCACCTTCAAGGTGATGAATACGATCTTCAAGGTGCCAATATATAAGCTCCTCAACAAAATAAAGGCGCAGCCCTTCTTCAAGTGGTCGCAGCCAATGAAAAGTGACCCCTCCTCCCGGGACCAGAGCAAGTTCTGTGCTTATCACAAGCAGAGTGGGCACAGAACTGATGAGTGTAAGAGCTTCAAGTCCCACCCGGAGAACTTTGTGAGGGAGGGGCACCTGAGGGACTACATCAAGGAAGAAGGCCGAGACAACAGCCGACCTCCGCGCCGAGATGATGGTGGCCAGGACAGCGAACCGGAGGGCAACTTCAATGTCATCCACCTCGCTCCTTCGCCTAAGGGGAGCTCCCAGGCCCGCGCCGAGGCCAGGAGGGCCTCCCACCAGAAGTAGGTGCTGATCGCAGTAGCAGAGGCAACTTCAAAGAAGGCCAAGATGGAGGGGCCCAGAATATGGTTCTCTGACAGGGACTTGGAGGACGTCGAACTCCCACATAACGACCATCTAGTACTCACCTTGAAGCTGCAGAACTTCTTGGTTCAGAGAGTGCTTGTCGACCCAGGCAGTTCGTCCGAGGTCCTGTACTATGATTGCTTTAAGAAGTTGAAACTCAAAGACGAGGACCTCCAGACTGCCCATACCCCTCTGGTCGGCTTCAGTTCCAAGCCAGTGTACCCAAAGGGGAAAATCTCGCTCAGAGTCCAAGTAGGGGGCGCATCCAGGCAGGTTGACTTCCTAGTGGTCGACGTTCCCTCCCCTTACAATGTCATAATGGGGAGGACGTGGCTACACAGCATGGAGGCTGTGCCCTCCACCCGTCATCAAAAGCTCAAATTCCCTCTGGAGAACCAGTCTGCCCGTACGAACGTGATCACCGTTAGAGGCGACCAACACATGGCCAAGCAATGCTTGCTGGCCGTGCTGCCTGGCGAAGCCGAATCTTCCCAATTCCATATGGCCGAGTTGGACATGGAGGCCGAGCTCGGGGATGTTGGCCGGGCTGCAGCGCAGAAGAGCGTAGAGGACCTCACCGAGGTCAAGATAGACCCCGCCGGCCCGGACAGATTCTTCCTGATTGGAAGCCGGCTCCCCGAGCCTGAGAAGGCAGCGCTGCTCAACCTCCTCCTCGAAAATAAAGAGGTCTTTGCTTGGACACCATATGAGATGCCCGGCATCGACCCAGCAGTCATCTGCCACAAGATGAATGTGGATCCCAGCCATAAGCCCATGTTTCAAAAAGCACGCCGAACTGGGGTCCCGCAAACTGAGGCCGTGATTGAGGAGGTCCAGAAGCTCCTCGAGGCAGACGCAATAAAAGAGGTCCACTATCCGCAGTGGCTGGCCAACACCGTGGTGGTAAAAAAGAAGAAAGGGAAATGGAGGGTCTGCGTGGACTTCATCGACCTCAATAAGGCCTGTCCCAAAGACAGCTTCCCTCATCCGAAGATAGATCAACTCATTGACGCCACTGCCGGACACGACCGCATGAGCTTCCTCGACGCCTACCGGGGATACTACCAGATCCCCTTGTACGCAGCGGACCAGGAGAAGACAACTTTCATCACCCCCAGGGGCACCTATTGCTACAAGGTGATGCCCTTCGGGTTAAAGAATGCGGGAGCGACATACCAGCGGCTAGTGACGAAGATGTTCCAGGCGCTGCTCGGCATGACAGTGGAGGTCTACATCGACGATATGGTCGTCAAATCTAAAAGGTCGCAGGACCACTTGGCAGACCTCTGCCGGATTTTCGGCATCCTCCGCCAGTTCCAGTTGAAGCTGAACGCATCCAAGTGCGCTTTCGGTGTCGGTTCGGGCAAGTTCTTGGGGAGCCTGGTCACGAAAGGGGGATTGAAGCAAACCCTGACCAGATCACGGCGATCCAGGAGCTCCAGAGTCCGACCTCTGCAAAACAAGTCCAGCGGCTGACTGGCATGGCTGCCGCGCTCAACCGATTTATCAGCCGAGCTTCCGACAAATGCAGACCTTTCTTCCAGCTCCTGCGAAATGGCTCCAAGTTCCAATGGACGCCGGACTGTGATCAGGCCCTGCAGCAGCTCAAGCGCTACCTTTCTTCACCACCGCTACTGTCGACTCCAACTAATGGAGAAGCGCTGTACTTGTACCTGGCGATCTCGGACCACGCAGTGCTCTCGGTGCTCATCAGAGAGGAAGACGGCCAGCAGAGGCCTATCTATTACACGGGCAAGATCCTGTTCGATGCCGAGACCCGGTACTTGCAGCTCGAAAAGCTTGCCCTGGCGCTCGTCAGCGCCTCGCGAAAGCTCTCCCATTACTTCCAAACCTTCACAATAGTGGTCGTGACCGAGCACCCACTGAAGGCTCTCTTCCAGAAGGGAGACTTCTCTGGTTGGATCTCCAAATGGGCTGTCGAACTGGGGCAATATGATATCAAGTATCGGCCAAGAACGACCATCAAAGCCCAAATTCTAGCAGACTTCATTGTGGAATTCACTTCTCAAAATTCGGCGCCGACCCTGCCCGACACCGAACTGGGGGGCAATAAGGATACAGAGGCAGTCACCAAGACGGAGCAAGAACAGTCCTGGAAGAAGTTTATGAATTCGGCTTGGAAAGTCTTCGTCGATGGATCATCAACGTCCAAGAGGGCTGGCACTGGCATAGTCCTCCAGTCTTCGGAGGGCATTGTCATCGAGCAAGCTCTAACACTCGGCTTCAAGGCGTCCAACAATGAGGCCGAGTATGAAGCGCTCATCGCCGGACTGAACAGTGTCAAAATCTTGGAAGCTCGGCCCGTAGTGGTTTTCAGTGATTCTCAGTTGGTGACGAGTCAGCTCAGTGGAGATTACAAAGCTCGGGACGACAGGATGGCGGCCTACCTAGCTCACGCCAAAGAACTTCTCTCCCAGTTCAAAAGAGCCGAGGTCTGGCAGATCGGCAGAGAGTCCAATTCCCATGATGACGCCCTTGCCAGCCTCGCCTCGGCTGTCGAAGCCAATAATAAAAGAGCTGTTGAAGTGGAGACGCTACAAAAGCCCAGCATTGAACTCCAGCGACCTTGGCCGCTCATGTACCTCGATCTCGGTCCGAGCTGGATGGACTCAATCGTTGCATACCTGAAGGACTACTAGCTGCCCGAAGACAAGACCGAAGCTCATAAGATCAGGCTGAAAGCAACCCGGTTCTGGCTCTCCCTAGATGGTAGACTCTACAGGAAGTCATTTACCAGGCCCTACCTCCAGTGCGTTCATCCAAGCAAGGTCGAAGATTTCCTCTATGAAATTCACGAGGGGGTCTGCGGCAGTCACATTGGAGGACGGTCGCTAGCCTACCGAGCAATCAGCCAAGAATACTGGTGGCCATATATACAGAAGGACGCCCAGATCTACGCCAGAAGATGTGAAAAGTGCCAGAAGTTCTCACACTCTATCCACCAGCCAGCGTAGGACCTAAGCCCTCTCTCCACTCCGTGGCCTTTCGCTCAGTGGGGCTTGGATGAAGCTTGGACATCGTAGGACCGCTCCATCAAACTCCAAGGAACAAAAGGTGGCTGATAGTAGCCACAGACTACTTCACAAAGTGGGTCGAAGCGGAGCCTCTGTCCTCCATCACCGAGCAAGACACAAAGAACTTTGTATAGAAGAACATTATCACGAGATTTGGAATCCCCCAAACTCTCATCTCCGACAATGGAACACAGTTCGATTCCAACTTCTTCAAGATCTTCTACCAGGAGTATGGCATCCGAAATGTCTACTCCACCCCGGCGTACCCACAAGGCAATGGCCAGGCTGAGGTCTCAAACAAAGTGGTCCTTGACGGAATCAAGAAGAAACTCGACTGAGCCAAAGGAAGGTGGGCAGAAGAGCTTCCAAGTGTTCTATGGGCTTACAGGACGACTCCAAGGCGTTCCACCTCGGCTACACCGTTCTCCCTTGCCTACGACATGGAAGCAATTATTCCCCTTGAGGTCGGAACTCTGTGACCAGGGGCTGAATGACCTGAATGTGGCCCGAGAGCTGGACTTCGCTGAAGAACAAAGGGAGGCGGCAGCTATCCGCCTGGCCGCCTATCAGCAGCAGTTGGCCAGGGGATACAACCAGAAGGTCAAAGAAAGAAGATTCATGGTGGGAGAGCTAGTCCTGAAGAAAACACTTCCTGACGATCGAAATCCTAACGAAGGCAAACTGGCGCCCAACTAGCAGGGGCCGTTTAAAGTACTTTCAGCAGCGGGGAGATCCGCGTACAAGCTTGAGGACATGAAGGCAATGAGCTGCCATGGCCATGGAATGCAACGCACCTAAAAAAATTCTACTTCTGAAAAATGTATTCAAGGATTCAAACATCAATAAAAGTGCATTCCTTTGGAATGGATCTCTCTCTTTCAAATTACTTCAAGTTATACAGCTCGGCAACAATGCCAGCTTTCTAGGGGCCCGGTGACAGTCCCCGCCTCGGCTCGGCAGCTCAGTCAGAGTGCCAACCGCCCCTAACTCCGTGCCAGCACCAGCTATGGTGGCAAAGCCAAAAGCATTGGGGACCCGGTGACAGTCTCCGCCTCGGCTCGGCAGCTTAGTCAGAATGCCAACCGCCCTTAGCTCGGTGCCAGCACCAGCTACGGCGGCAAAGCCAAAAATGTCCAAGGCACTGACCTCGGCGCTTAGGGACACCTCGGGTTGTTAAACCAAGGAGGATTCCTTCGTCGAGTCAAAATTGGCAGTCTCCGCTCTTAATGGTTGTGGGTGCATATTGGGACCACGGTTTATGAACCGAGCTCGGATAAGGGCAGACGTCCAATTTTAAAGCTTACAAAGAGATCGGTTATCGAGACCAACTAGTTAGCGAAGGAAGCATAATAATGTAAACGTCGTCCATGCACCCATTTCATCACAAACAGGAAAAAGAAAGTAAAAAAGAAGCCAAATAGTGCAAAAAAGCTACTGTTTCATTTGCAAAGATCTTGATTACAAACAGATAGGAGGGATACAAAAAATAAATAATAATATATATATACAAAAAAAATTTTGAGGGCTGCAGCTTCCATGTTGCAGTCAATCTCTGGAGGAGCCTTGGTCACTATCGCACTGGCTTCGAGAGCGGCCGAGGTGGCTTCAGAGACGACCACGCTGGCTTCGGGAGGGGCTTCGAGGGCTTCAAGAGCTACCACCGCCGTTGGAGGAGCTTCCGAGGGCACGACAGAGCTGGCTTAGGCGCTTGCCGCTGGAGGAGCTTGGGGAGATGGACCAGGGACTGGAGGCGAGGTAATGATGGCACGGAGATCGGAATCCAAGCTAGGAAACTTGGGGGGATTCCTGAGCATAGGGTCATCCCCAGGAACCCCAGCCTTCCTCAAGGCCGCCTTCCATCCGAGCTCCCAGCCTCGGTCCCGGATGCCTGGCAGCTACGCCTTGTAGTTTGCGGGCAGCTGCTGCACCTCCTCCTCCGTGATGGCTTTAAGCTCGGTCACATACTTCTCCTCGAGCTCGTTTTTCCGCCTTGCCAGTGCAGACTCAAGCTTGGCCGCCTTCTCCCTCGGGGCAACCTCCAGCTGGCCCCTAGCCTCATTCATCTCAGCGAGTAGCCATTTACTTAGCCCTCGACTTGACAGCAGATCCTTCTCCATTCGCACCAGCGCGGCCCGAGCGCCGTCAAGGTCAGCGAAAAGGTGAGTGTTCTGGGCCGCCTCCTCATCCGCTTCCTCCCTCAAACGCGCCACCTCTGCTTGAGTCTGCTCAAGGTCGACAGCAAGACCGGTGTTCTTACTCACCTCCTCCCTTAGCAGCTCGTCCTTGGCTTCTTGGGCCTTCTGCAGTCTTTCCCTCTCTGCCTGCAGGTCCTCCCTTTCAGCCACCCAGCCAGCCGCCCTGGCTTCGGCTGCCTCCATCCTTTCCATGCCAATTTGGCACTTTTGTATCAGTTGTAGAACAGAAATAAGAATCAGAAGAGAAACATCGAAGTCAAAGCATGAAAGAAATATCAGAAGCATTACCTGCACCAACGATTGCATGGACGAGAGAAGCAGTGACTCGTTGTCCATGGACGCCCACTTCGCCATGTCCAGTGGGAGGGCACAGGCTCGCCCCAGCGCGGCCACGACGTAGGGGCTGCCACTAGCACGGTCCGTCACGGCTAGCGGCCTCCTCAGTGCGCCCTCGATATCTGGAATCCATGGGATCAGCGGAGGGGCCAAGAGAGTTTCCTCAGCGGAAGAGCCAGGCAGAGCCTCAAGCCTCAGCCTCTTCCAAGCCCGGCGCTCCTCCGCGATCTCGGCAGGCCGCACCCGACCTTCTGCTCTTGGAGGGAAGCCCAGGGGCGAGTCCTCTATCTCGATGGCAGCAGGGGCAGTGGAGCCGACCTCGGCCACGGCGATAGGAGGGGCCTCAGCCACAATGGCAGCAGGGGGAGGAGCAGAAGGGTCGACCGCAGCCACGGCGGCAGGAGGGACCTCTACAGCTGCTGCAGTGGCAGGGGGCGGCGAAGCCGGGGCGACACCAGGAGGCTGGAGGGCATCCAAGGCCTCACCCCTGAGGTCCCCGAAAGTCGTGGCTGACAGGTCCTCCGCTACATAGCGTTGGCGACGATGGTGCTACATCTCTTCCTCTTCCTCTTCTCCCGAGCTAGAAGGTCCCGAGCCAGAAGATGCCGAGCTCACAGATGTGCTGGAGGATGCTACGAGTCTCTTCCTCCGCCGCGAAGGCCCGCCTTCGGCTGCCGCATTCCCGGTGGGTTTTGGGTATGTTAGTGGAGCTGAAGCCCGGACACTGGACTCGACCAGTCGCCCAGTGGAGATCGCGACTGTTACTGCCTCTAAGCTGGGGACCGTCGCCGTCACTGGCTCTGAGCTGGTGCGTTCTCCGCGCAGCATGGAGTCTATCCCGGTCACCCTTCTCGAAGTATTGAAGGATTTGTAATGGGGCGTATACTCCAGCAGTGACCACGCAGCTCGGCAATCGTGACCGCGGTAACTCCTCACTTTTTCGTGCCAGTCGGTGTTCACCTTCCAGCGGTTTTTCCTAGCTACCTCCCTTTTCTGGCGAAAATCTGCATAAACAGAAAGTTGTTAGTCAGATAGACAAAAAATAGCGAAACTGCAAACCGAAAAGACTTCGGCCTTTACTTGGAGGAATTCCTATTCTTCGAAAAATCCAGACCGTGGTGCTATCCTCTGCTTCGCCAAACTCCCATCCTCCTTTGACGAACACTCGATCTTCGCCCGCGTACTTGTTGGAGTCCTCCAGCGCGGTAACGAAGCCAGCCTGGCGAACCCTCGGCCGGAGTTAATGGGTGTTCCCTTCTGCGGATTTGCAGAGGTCGTATGTCTCCTCGATGTTCGGGACACCGATGTTGATCCCCAGGATCTCGTTCAGCCGCACTACTCCCATGATGATTTTGTATCCATTGGGTAGTAGTTGGTAGGGGCATAAATCCCATTCCCGGAGGCAGTCCCTAAGGAGCGGATGAAGGGGGAACCGGACCCCTCCCTCCACGACGGAGACCAGCCAAAACGGCATCCAGCCGTTGTTGTAGGTAAGGCCATCATCAGGGTCATCTGGTCTGACCTCTACATTAGTGGGGATCTTGTACATGTTCCTAAAAATAGCTATGGAGACCAGGTCCTCTAGCAGGTGTCTGTAAATTCCCATTTTCTACCCTGACGGAAATCTATCTAGAAAAAAGGAAAAGAGAGAAGTAGGAAGAAACCCTACAAAGGGGACTGCGCAGACAAGGGTGCTAGCAACTTACAGGCGACAGAGTTCTCCAGCAATGCGTAGCAGAAATTCTAGTAGAGCGAAAAAGAAAGTCAGGACGAAGAAGATGCCCTAATTTATAAGGGTTAGAGGCGCCGTTTCGGATTTCGAGGAGCGCCTTTAATGAGGCGTCGCCTCAAGCAGCCCTAACGTCACCTCGCGCAACCTTAATGTCCTTTCGAAACGATCGCATGACTGTTGAAGAGGCGACACATGCCACCAGTGGCGCACTTCCTGAGGGCTATTAAATGCCTCGGACAGGCGAAGAGACATCTCGATAAAGACCGCACGTCAGCAACGGTCACAAGGATAAGAAGGGACCCCCTTTGAACCGAGACTCCACCATCTCGGTACCCTTTCCCACACTCCGACAACCTTTCTTTGAGCTCGGTAGCGGTGCCAGCTAGACAGAATCACTTAGCTTCCGACCTCCTCAAGTTGGAGGACTTCCAGAGGTCAAAAGCTAGGAGGCAGTTGTGTGGGTAAAACACCATAATGACAAGATTAAGGGATGATCACTGTAAGAGCACTAGCTATTCACCTCGATTTTGGTAAGCACAACCCAGCAGTTCGGCGGCTCGGTAAGGAGCGCCGGCTCAAGAGGCCTCCACCCTGCAGCTTGGTTAGGAGTGCCAATTCAACGGGGCAGCTCGGCAGCTCGGCGTGAATGCCAGCTCAGCACAGTGCCAGCACGGCCAGGCCGTTCCTGGTCCCGGTAAAAGCACTGAAGGCAGAGTGAGCCATCACTCTCCTTTAAGAAGTACGGGCGTACCTGTTAGATAAGAGCGCTCATTTATGGCGATATGATCGTTCATTTATGACGATAGGATTGTTCATTTATAGCGATAAGAAGTTGGCTTTATCATCCCTTAACATCAACTGACCGAAAGCATGGAATGTTCTGATGGAATGTGCCCTTTTTATCTACCGCCAAATGTCAGGGTAAGGCCCAATGGGACCTTACCCCACCTACCCCCACTTACAGAGAGAATGAACGAGGAATATCTACATATACACATGAGATATGCCCCATGGAGGTACTCAACACGCAATATACAACATACTATCTCTCGTTTTCTTCTTCCTCCTCCTGCTTAGTTTTCTCAGAACTAACTCAGGCATCGGAGTGCCTTTGGCTTACGGCAGCCAAGGGCTCTGACCCAAGTCATTTCCTTCCCTTTCAGGTTCTTGGCGTTCGGTTTTCCTTGATCAACAAAGTTCATCTCAATCTAAGTGGTTGTCGTGTTTTCACCGCCTACAGACCCATTCAATAGATCCAACCAAATTTGACCCAAGCCATTGTGCAAAAACGAACATCTAGAGACGGTAGATGAAGTAGAAACAGGAATCAACAGTTTACTTCAAGAGGACATTGATTTGTTCGAATGGATTGTCATGGAGTTACTTTTATGCAAAATAATGGAGACGGGCAGCCACACCACCAAATAGGACTCGAGCACAAAATCAGAATACACATAAGTTAAATCTATGGAGCCCCGGTCACGACTCGCGATGCTGTTAAGTGTGGAATCGATTTAATCACCATATACTACTTTAGCAAAGGATATAACAGGGCACTTGCAGCTAGGACCATGCTAGACACTCAAGACTCTTGAGTGGTTCGTAGCCATTGGTGTTCCAACACATGAGACAGAAATTCAGGTAAACTCAAAAATATAATTCCTTGCATTGGTACTGATACAGTAATTGTTGGTGATGGAAAGAAATTGTATCTCTCTCAGGTCACGTAGGGGAAGCTTATATCAGTATTGGATCTAACTTGATGTCTTCAAAAACATTTTTGCTGGCCTGTAATACGAAATTAGCATAAAGCCCGTGCAATGCATGGATTAAGATTAAAAACAAATAATAAATTAAAAGTAATGCCAAAATTAAATATTAATTAATAAAAATAGATGATTAGATTGAATGATAACCCATTTGTGTAATCATTCAAATATAAATTTATTTTATAAAGTTATTAATTATAAAGAAATCCATATATATATATATATATTGCTTCAACAGTTGGTCAATAAATATGTATAGATTAATTTCTCGTTCTTTTGATTTAAACTACTTATATGTTAGTTAAATGCTTATATAACTTAAGACATTTCTAACCATATTTTATTTAAATGTTCACTTTAGTCCATTTGTACGAGAAAATGCGTCTTAAATTAATAAAACATACTTTGACTTTAAGGTGGGCCCACCTTTTGGTGCTCTGATAGTTGTGAAACGTGCCTTTAATTACTATATAATACATATATTAATAAGAAGTGGTCATATGCTGATGTCCGCGTGAGAACTCTCATGGGGACGAGTTAGTTTGGCACAAGTAGGCCCCGCCATTGATTGATCTAAGCCGTTCAAACCACAAGGCCTCCTTAATCCACTTGGATAAGTTTTACTCATTAAAGTAAAAGTAAATTGTTGGATTAATTTTTGTATAAACAGAGGCACTAATAGACCAATAATTAATCATTTCTTAAACATATTAATCACTTCGATGGTGGATCTTACTCCAATTGAATTGAGATTTGAATTGTTATTGTTACTACAGGTATTTGATGAGTTAGATTAAGACAAAGAAAAGGGCCCGTATGAGCCAATGTCCTCTTATTCTCATGAGAAGTGACCAAATTTACTCTAATAGATGTTAGTCCAAATTAAGATCCAACGTATACTTGATAATTTTAATATTTTATTTGTGTAATTTATATAATATTTAATCTACAAGGAGAGAAAGTAACTTCCACTGGAATGTAATTTCCGCCATTTTGCCATTTAAGATGAGGTATTTATTTTGAACGACTTGAATTTTCGGTAGGTGAGATGGGTGTGAAGTTACTTGGCTTACTCAATTTGTGAGAGGACCCAATTAAAGAGGATACAGAGCCCTGGCTCATTAAAGTTGCTGGGGGTCCACTGCAGACCCATCTCACAGGGTGACCGAATTCCACTGTCGTATTTATTACATAAGAATCATGTAGAATATGGTAGGAACTCCATATGGGGGCTCACATAAATAGAATCACAACTGTTCAAGATAAATTTTATCCCCTTTGATAATTT
This sequence comes from Persea americana, assembly GCA_029852735.1. Taxonomy (NCBI): domain Eukaryota; kingdom Viridiplantae; phylum Streptophyta; class Magnoliopsida; order Laurales; family Lauraceae; genus Persea; species Persea americana. Next base: position 30,300,793 of record CM056819.1, read on the forward strand.
ATTTTAAGAAATCTCAACTCCAAAGGAGCGGGTCTTACCGTCCAATTAAACACACATCGGCTGAAATGCCACATTAGTGGAGCTGAAAATTTAGGAGATATCCATGAAAGCTGGTATTCATCTTGAACCATCCGGTGATTCATCTCTACCGGTGGACGACTAGATGGAGTTGCTATTAGGGTTACAAACGGGTATCTGATTCCTTAGAAGTTCCGACCCGTAAAAAACTGAGTATGGAACCTATTTTAGGTTCTAATTCATAAATGGGTCCGGGTCCGGGTCCGGGTCCAAAACCTAATTTAGGTTCCGATTGATAAATGGATCCGGTTTCATGTTTATATAGGTTCCGACCTGTGGACCCAAGACCTGGCAGATGAGTCATTGATATTGTAATTTGTACTTTAAAACTAACTCTTTTTTGACATTCTTGTGTATAATACTTGATGTTGTAGAGTTGATGTACCGTTATAAATTGAATGATACGATGAGTTTAAGAAAAAATAAAAAATCAAGAGAAAATAAAATTGATTTTGAAACGAGATTCAAGTCTTTCAAGTGGACCTAGTTTCGGAACAGATCCAAATTACCGGACCTGGATTGAAAACCGGATCCGGAATCGAGCCGTTATTTTAAATCAGGTGCGAGTCCGAGTTCACTGTGGTTCGGATCCGGACCAGCGAAAGGGCGGCAAACAGCTGGAATTGCGGAAAAACAAGGACGCCACGTGGCCTTTGATCTATACTTGGCGGGAAAATGCTCCTTTTTAGCGCGGGAAATCAGTGCCTCTTCCATTCTTCTTTCTGTTCCCACTTTCCTCCCATTTCACAGAGAGAGAGGGAGAGGGAGAGGGAGAGGGAGAGAGCAGAGACTCTAGCTACAGATGGTGGGCCTCCCTTTCGACTGCTTGGCCAATCCTCTGGGAGCCGTACGGCTAACCTTCGAGAAAGCCGCGTCCGCTTCTCCCCAAGGGCTCGATCAGGCGACCCTCAACAGCGGCCAAGACTGGGGCGCCATCGACGTCTTCAACAATTTTCTCTTCGAACAGGGCGGCCTCTCTCATGTAAAAAATAATCACCATAATCTTCTCTTACTCACCTTTTCCTTTTCAATCGGATCAATCTTCCATATTGTAAAAAAGAGTGACCTGTATCCAGAAAATGTAGATGGTTTTCACTTTCTCTTCTTATTCCTGATTAATTAGCTTCTCTTCACCCTTAGTACCCAATCCTCGCTCTAAGATCTCAGTAGAGCTGGTAATTCTCAATGTTCATCATCATTGGTACATCTGGATATACCCCAGATTTTGTTTTTAGGTTTGTTGGCTCCAACCGTTTGTTTGGAGGCACAAATGGTTAGTTTGATGAAATGGGTAAATGCCAATGACACAGTGTTATCTATGTATAATGGCTATGTCAAACCTAGTTTAAAAAAAATAAATTATATGGAGACCTTCTGAGTGCACTTTTTAATCTGTTCATTTTTATTTATCATTAAATTCTTTAATGTATGATTGCTATTTTTTGTTACATTTATAGGTTTTGACATGTAGTTTTTTTTTTTTTTTATCAAAAAAATTTATTATTGTTGCTTTCAGATTTGCAGATGTTTTAATATCTTTCAAATAAGAATTATTGTTATGATTTTTTTTTTTTGAAATTCTTGTGTCTAAGAAATCCACTTATTTGAGATGTTCACTTCAAATAGGTCCCGATCCTGGATCCGGTGAATCTCCATCGGATTCGACCTAATTCTCTAGTTCGATTTAGGGGAATGGTGCAAGACATGCTTGGCAATGAATTTTATGTTGGCACTTTCAAGGTATGTTTCCATGTAAAGTTTAATTTTTAAAAATTTTAAAAGGTGTACCAGGGCCATGCAGTTGTGCAATGCATGGTGGCGACTCTACCCAAGAAAAGATCGATTACAACAATTGTTGCCCCATGGCCATGTATAGATATTAAACAAGTAAGAATATATATTTTGGATTTCCCATGTAAATTTGATAACTGTTTTGAGTTTGTATGCAACTAATTTTGCATATGTGAACCTTGATTTTGATAAAACATTGATTTGAACTTGCACAATTGAGTCACAAATCTGACTAAGCATAAATGATATATGTAGTTTGTTGAGGTCAACGTCCACCCTCGCTCCTGGGCGGTCATAATTGTGGTTGAGCCCTCGCCTTCACTATAAAACTATTGTTGTGCATTTTTTATCACCAATTGGTTTTGGGATAAGTGGTACTTCAATGGGGTGTAAGATTCTACAAATGGTTTCAGAGCCTGGTAGGTCGGGTGTTCGAGTCACGGGACACGCGTTTTGCGAGTTCGCAGCAGGAGTCGCGGCGGGTGTGCCGTTGAGGGAGGGTGTGCCGTTGAGGGAGGGATTGTAGAGGTCAACGTCCACCATCGCTCTTGAGCGGTCATAATTGTGGTCGAGCCCTCGCCCTTACCATAAAACTATTGTTGTGCCGTTTCCTATTACCAATTGGTTTTGGGATAAGTGGTACCTCAATAGGGTGTAAGATCCTACACAGTTTTAAAAACTACATGTGGAAAGGCCATGACTAAAGATGTTATGCATTTATAGAACATCAAAACAAGATTACTTGTGCCTTTTACCAAAGCCCAACCCAATGTTTCACGCCTATGATTCATTTAGAACTCTTAGTTCAAGCTAACCTTGGTACAAGTCAAGCCCTTGATAGAAGTGCCAAAAAGTGCTTTTAGTAATTTCTTTAGTCAAGCTCAATTCTTTATCCATTAAGGAATCGAAAAACCAAAACAACTTTGGAAAAAAAAAAAAACATTATGCCCTAACTATTCCTTGCATAACTAGAAGGTCTAAATGGAACCTGATCTCATACAAAGATTATTGAATTTCACTTTCTCGTGTCAATGCTTCAAATCATGCTGATAGCCTCTCTCATTTCTTATCAAGTTCATATCCCAAGCAAATTGTTATGGAGTTTTTATGAGTTAGAATTATTAATCTATAGAAGCTAAGGATAAGTGATATGTGAATCTTTTTTTGAGTCCTCCTAGTTACAATGTTGGTATATAAATGAAGTAAGCCCTAATACACATTGGCACCTAACCTAGGTCATACAGCACAAATCAACATACAACTTGCAAACATAAAGAAACAAATTTTTTGATTTGATGGAAAATTGGAAAAAATGAAGCCAAGATCCACTGTCATTGACTTTTATCTTGTTGAAATGCAAACTTATGCGAACATCTTAGAAAGACTGGGCAATTGTGGTGTTTCCTCATGTTTCCCCTGAAGCAAATAGGTAAAATGGAGAAAGTGAAAACAAGGGAGAGGGTGCATGACTTTATTAACTAACATGATTGGCACAACCAATGCATAGGCAGTGCATAGTATAACAAAGTCTTGGTCCCATCCACACATAAATCTATCATATTACTAGGCCAAATATCATGTTCATTGCATCAATCGACATTTTGAACCATGTTGTGTTCCATTTCCTTGGAGTATTTGAATAAAACATCTCACATGGGACCCTTATTTTATCTTCTATTGGATCTATATGTAGCTTTTCTCTCTGCAACCATGCTCACAGACAGATTTTTATATATTGGTCTTTGAGTGCTAAATGTCTGTGTGCGCAAAACATGAAGCTCTGAGCATTGTTTTCAACTTTATTACTCTTCATAAACATTCTTCTCAATGTATTATGCATTGCGCTTAAGTTGCGTTTACCAATTAAATGCGTATATATTCATTGTCATCTTTTCAATATATGATATAAACCAACAGGCACCATTAAAAAACTTGTGGGGGTTGGTTTTTGGGTCTAGCATCCATTCTGTGGTTTAAGTTTATTCTCGCATCAGGGCGGCTCATTTGGTGTCATTTGGTTCCAGAATGGAACAAGGCCTGGTTCTCCATGGTTTTAAATTTCTCTTGGAATCAGGTTGACTCGTTTGACATTGATTGGTTCTAGAATAGACAAGGCCAGTATATGGTAAGAGGCCTAGTTTTCTTTGCTCCCGATGAGTTGGGGAACATGTTGAACTCTTTTTGTATGGTCCTAGAACCCCGTTGGAGAGTTTTTTTGTATCATTTTTCTACTCTTAACTCTTGTGTTTCTTCCTTTCCTCCTATTCTCTTTTCTAAGGTTCTCTTGAGGTAGTTTTACTAGCTCATGTATTTGTAAGATTTCGTCATATTTTCTAATCTTAATTCCTAGGGCGTTGGGCTCCATGCCTGATGGCCTCGCCCATACCCTTTCACATGGGGGAGAGAGCAAAATCACTCTATTCTTTTATCATTAATCAATGTCTGAAGCCAAATGAAGCATTACATCACTTATATAGTTAAAAGACAAAACCCTAATCGTAATCTCAACCATAGAAATAGTTAATGGTTAAGATAGACCACTTAAATAAAACTTCAAATAATGGTTGACCCATGGGGTCATGGGTCTGTCTACATTAACTCTCCCTGTCTTGGAGTGTCTTGGAGAGAACTCGACCTCGAGTTCTATAGACGTTCTCCGGGATAAAAAATCGAACACACAAATGTTCGAGTTTCTTATTGATTTTCCTTTTCTTTGCGTGGCTTCCAAGTATGACAGTCCTTTCCTCTTTTGAGAAGTAAATTAGTGTTGTTCCCTCTTTTAATTTCTGAACTCAGCTTTGATGTGTGGTCTGATTGTTGGATGCATCAGTTGTCGACATTGTATTAGCAGATCACCATCTTCTAAAAATGATTGCTTATTCTCGGAGATTAAATCAATGTGGGGAACTTCAATAACTTGTTCTCCATCTTCCTTTGCTTCTTGCACTTGTTGATCCGTGCCGTCAACAGGAAGAGACTAAATTTCTTTGTCTTCCAATGCAGTTGAAATATGATCGTCATCATGAGTTGTGCATGTTACTTTATTTGAGGTGGTTATGGAATCTTCTGCTTCTTGTTCTGGCTTTTTAATGTCAGGCTTGATTTTTTTTTTTGCAACGGGTTCCGCATCGTGAACCATGGTTGTCATTGGGGACTTTCTTTCTTGGGAATTAGACTTTTGCATGTGAGACTGTTTAAGCATGTGCTCAACACAGACTGCTTCCTTGTATCGATCAAAAATGTCTTTGCAGTCTTTCATTTTCTACAATATGTCCAGTCGTAAACCTTTGAGGAAGCAATCGAAATCACATCGCGCTCTTCAGTTTACATAAACACTGCAGCTTGGGGAATTCGTTGGTATATTCACCAGCGGTCAAGTCTCCTTGTCTCAAATTAAAGAATTGCTCAAAGCAGACCTTATTCTCATTCTTTGAAGTTGATCGTCAAATTTAGAGGCAAAATCTTGCAATTCCATATTGACTTGGAGGTAAGGACTGACAATTTGATGCTCTTCGTAAAAATCAAGCTGACCTGAAGTGTTAGTGAAGATAGATTGTTGATTGGAATCCAAATGGGCAGGATATCACCGATTGAAGATCAGTCGCTGGAAACGAATGTGTTGATGTCAGTGCCTGGGAGGTGCATCCGTCGTTATGGGATTGGATACCACTGCAATTTTAGATGAGTTGGGCTGGGTCACATTAAATTGACCCACTTTCATCAAAAGCCGACTTGGTTTGGATCTCTAGCCCAATGATTTGTGTGGCACGTGTCAGGGCACGTGAAGCTGAAACCCTTTCAATACTCTCTCGCCCTGATGCAGGGCATCACATGTGGGATCCAAGTGATGTAAAATCTAGTTTAATTTCTTATTTTATCATTCAATTGTAATCAGGATTAGCTTTCCAATTTTATTTGGATTTCTTATTTCCGAAGTTATTTATTAGTTACTTTCCAAGTTTGAATAGGTTTTTTAGCCCCTAAGTTTGCTTTTTCTTATTTATATAGCATTGTAGACGTGAAATTCTCAAAGAGTTTGATTAATAGAATTGCGTTATACATTTGAAGGTGTGCCCTTGTTATTCTCTTTGTGGAGACTTATTTTGTCTGCAGACACATGCTTCGGCACTTCCTTGCAAACCCGAACCCTAGGGCTGCTTCACGTTCTCTCTCTTGCTCTTTATCATCGAAACTAAAGAAAGGGGGAGAACCTTCTGTTCACTTACTACTCGCCGAATATGGAGATGGTGAAGCGAGGCAAGCATGGAAGTGATGAAACTGATCAACGGTGAAGATGCTTAGTGTGGGTGATGACTAGGACGTGGTGTTGCTTTGCTTTCGCTTGGCCAATGGTGATGTTGGACGGAGCTATCCGTGGTGATGGCAACGACAATGGTGGTGATGAATGGGCGTTGCAACTGACTACAAATAGATGTTGGTGCTGCAAAGAGTAAGGCAGAAGAAGGGATGACAAGCCTGGGAGACATTGATAGCGGTGATGGTGAGTGCAATGAGCAGTTGCAGCCTGCGGGAGTAAGGTAAAAGAAGGGATAACAAGCCTGGGAGACACTGATAGTGGTGATGGTGAGTGCAATGAGTAGCTGTGGCCTGCGGGGTTTGCTGATGGTTGTATGACGCTTGATGGCCGGAGATGGTAGCTGTGCCAGTACGCTTAATTTCTCAAATCTTTTTTTTTTTTTTTTTGTTGTCTCAGTTGGGATTCTGTAAGGAGAATGGGGAATGGATTGCTGGTGGGGTTTGGGTTTTGAGGTGTGGTCGATTGAGTTCGACCGGGCTTGGGGCTGATGGATTGAGTGTGGGTTTTGGAGGTGAGAGTTTTGAGCGCTTTGGTTTTGTGGAGGCTTTGGGATTCGGATTGGGTTATGATGGGTTTGGATTTGAAGATTAGATGATATATATATTATTAATTTTGTTTAAGTTTTGGGAAATTTAGTTCAGTCAAAGGGGATAAGGATATTGGGTTTTCAATTTTGGGGATTTGGAAGATAATGGCTTTGGATTTTAGACGATTTAGGGTTTCCAATTTGGGAAAATTGTGAGTCCGGTCAATGGGTAATTGGTTTTTAGGGCTCAGATTGGAGAGGGCTCGGGATTCTAGCATTGGTCATTGTGATCGATTAGGGTTTAAATTGGGATTTCCTAGGGTTCTGTGGTGCTGGGCTTATGACGAAAGGACGACGGTAGGAGTTTGGAATGATTTCAATAGGATTGGTGGGGTTGTTTGGGTTCAACAGTGGTAGGATGGAGGGGATCGACAATTGGGATCAAGATTAGGGCTTTTGGGGCTGCCAAATATCAAATACGAGGATTAATCTTTGCCTCTGATACCAAATGATGCAGAGCGAGGATCGATGCAGGGGGGGTTGGGCAGGGGATGAAGATAGCAGATGTGGGGATAGATCAGGCCTCATGCCCGATGGCCTCACACCATACCGTTTCAGAGGGGAGAGAGCAAAATCACTCAATTTTTTCTTCATTAATCAATTTTGAAGCCAAATAAGGCATTACATCACTTATATAGTCAAAAGAAAAAACTCCAAGAGTAATTTCAACCGTATAGATAGTTAATGGTCAAGATTAAAACACTTAAATAAAACCTATGGACCCTACTTGCATAACTCAATAAACTCCAAATAATTAAGTAAATAAAGGAAATTAAATTAATAGGCACTAACGTTATTGTTAGTTAGAAATTGTCTCATGAACCCTTATGGTTTATTGATAAACTTTATACTCTGAGTGATTAATGAGAAATAATGGCAGTTTCTGTTAGTTTCATTAAGTCATGTGCATCATTAGCTTTCAAACAAACTAAAACATCTTTGTAATATGAGACGCTGTTTGCATATTTTATTCTGGACACTTTTTTTGTGTTCAATTATATTTTTGGATTTTTTGAAAATTTTGGTGACCTTCGAAGAATAACCAGACCAAATCAGTCAGGCATGGACAGCATGGACCGACACTGATAGCACCGATGCATCCTGGTGCCGTTTGACACAAAGACCTGCACCGGAGTTTAAAACCTTAATCCAATCATTTTAATCAATAAAAACTTGCACATATTACTTTAAAACTCCTTTACTGATGTGGAGTGTTTTGTGCTTTGAAATATGTTTAATGAGTTCTTAACACCTTTTCTTGCAATTTTTATGGGTTTGGAAAAGTCCAAACAAATTCCTTTTGATGCTTGGCACTGATGAGATGAGGTAATAATTCATCTCCCTCTGCCAAAGTTCTTCACAAACAATCTGGAAGATTAAAATAAATAAATCTTATTTGTCAATTTTGCACAAAGCAGTACCTCATATGATCTCCACAATAAGTCTTCCCCAAAAACTGTAAGAGAGAATTAGTATTTATTGTATAAAAAGATACAAGTCAAGGTTAAATTCCTTTCCATATATATATATATATTTTATCAAATTCTAGGATTCAAATCAGAAATTTACACCATGTATTATGATTTTTGATGCTCCCAGAATGGTTTAACATGGAAGACGAATAAATTCACTGATGTTTCTTCATATCCAATCCCTTCTACATCTGAAATGCGAATCTGGGAACGACGTCTCCTATACTGTGTGACGGTGAGCTATTATACTCAGATTCATTACTACACATGATATGTTAGGTACCATTTCTTACAATGCCTGTGCTTGACTTTTCTTCCTAGGTTCCGGGACAGAATTCATGGGTCGTGCAATCTTCCTCTAGTGAAATTGGGTTTAACAGATCCAGCAGTTCCTCATTCCAACATGGTGAGAAGCGCTCCAGAGACGAAGTTAGCAAGGACACAGACTTAAATGTAATGAAGTGGTGATCTCTCTAAATAACTACAATTGTTGTTACTGTTATATGCTGATATGATGTTTGCTGACAGGCTTCAGATCATGAACCAAGCAATTCATCTATGTTCACCAAGAGGCAGGTAAATGATATGCAGCTGCACTAATTAGTTGGTTGCAAATTTTTAATTTGAATAGAAATCATTTATTGTAACTAGTATAGTTGAGATTTGGCTTATTTTGATGTGCTTTAAAAAATGACACTATTTTAAACTATTGATGTTTGAGTTACAGAAAAAACTTCAGTTGTATTGTATGAGTGCCTTTTAGTTGTTTCAAGTTTGGTACTTCAAGTATGGACTGTGTTAGAAATATCAGAGTACTTGAGACTAAGAAAATTTCTTTTCATTCTCTAATAAATAATGGAAGTGCCAATCCAACATTTTGTTTTTTCCTTGCTTGTAGACATTTAGGTAGACAATTTTATTACCTGTATCCATTTTGTGTAACAAAATACCCTTTTGCTCTAGATGTGTGAAAGTGAATTCTAAAATAATGTTGTCTTTTGAAATGTTTCGTGTATCTTTCTTCTTTTCTTCCAGCGAGAAAATGGGCATCCTTGCGAACCATTTCAAACACCACAAGAGGCAGTAGAGGATACCCATCCTGGACCAAGCTTGCAGTCTGTTCTCAAAACCAATTCCCTTTCGTGTATGGTCAAGGTAAATATTGAATGAAGATACTTTTTTCATCCATTAGAAACCATTTTGAGTTTAAATCTTGTACGCAATATTTACACTCTTAGACATGTAGTTTAGTGCACTGTGCGTATTGCCTATTTTTACAGCTATTATTCATAACATAATGATCTAATGGGATTAGGGGATTCATCTCTTTCCAGATATATGACTCCCTGGAGGCTGATTTGAAGCTCAATGATGTTTTTGAGTTCATTGGTGTTTTCACTTTCGATCCAGAGCTTGCAGTTCACAAGGATGATTCCGACGAATTTTCAAATGGCATCTGCGATGATGCTCTGGTTCATTTACCTCCTAGTAAGGTTGTGACACTATCTTTCAAACCTCATGCTGCATAGTGTGGCACTATCTTTCAAACCTCATGCTGCACAGGGATATTTAGCAATTTTTTTTAAAAAAAGGAAGCCGAAAACCTCTGCTGAGTATGAAAGTATAATGTACCGTACAAGAACGGCTGCATAAGTGGGGAGGCCTACTGAGCTTTGATAACCAACTTTGATAACCTGAGACCCTGAGAACGGGAGATGTTCAAAGGGCCCAGAACAACTAAGCACGCAGTGCAGCTACATTTGCAAATATAAAAATTTGATGCATAATTCCCTCTTTCACTGTAGAATCTGTAGAAGATAGTGTGGTTTAGGCCCAAGCCCAGCCCAATAAGGCACAGACTCACTCTCACGTGGGATCTATCATAATAGATTGTATATAGCTGTATATAGCTGTAGAAGATAGTGTGGTTTAGGCCCAAGCCCAGCCCAATAAGGCACAGACTCACTCTCACGTGGGATCTATCATAATAGATTGTATATAGCTGTATATAGCTGATTCTTCTCAATTAAGGAGATATTCGCTGATTCTTCTCAATTAGGAGATATTCTTTCATTCCTTTTATGATTCTAATTTTGTATTCATGCCTTGTATAGAGCCTTGATTAAGGCACATAGAGATTATAAATATAAGGTCGATCCTCAATGGAAGTAAGACATTCACTGCAATTATTTTCTTCTTCTTCTTTCATGCATTCTATGCATTCTATCATGGTATCAGAGCTGTGATTGTGATCAAACCTTTATCTCTCTTTGATCAAATCCTCCTCATCTTTTGGCGTGCTTCCTCTCTTATTCTTTACTGCGACTATTGCTGCTCAATAGTCTCTGTCGTGCCTCTGATCAGTTGTGGCCCACCACTGATCGACTTCGGATCATCAAGCAACCTCCACAGTTGGGATCGCCAGTCTTTAAGGAGTATTCTAAGGATTTTTCAGGATTTTTTTCTCACCATCTGAGGTTGGTTTCTTCCTCTTCTTCCTCTGTCGTTTTTGATATTCCTGTATCAGATAGATTTCATCACAACCGTCCAGATTTGTGGATCTGTATCCAATCCTCATCTATCTTGGACTAGAGGAAGTACTTTTGAACTCCTTCCAGACATTCTACTCTGATCTGTGATTAGATCATTTTGTGGGGCCCACGCACAGTTCCAGCCTCCATAATCAAGCTCGCCTGGGTGTTTTATTGCATTTTTTTTGTGCTGTCTGCTGCTGGTTTGCTCTTCGGACACCTCATCTGCCATCTTAGCAGATTTCTAGCAGATTTCTAACAAGTTCTAGCAGATTAAAACAGTTTTCAACAGATTTCTTTTATTATATTACCAGATTTCATCCTTTGTGCCTTCTGCTTCTCGTCTGATTAGCTGTTTTTGGTCTGTGAACTGATCTCTTCTTGGAATTCTTCTTTACAAATGGACAAGTATGATGTTATCCCTGTTAAATTTAACGGGCAGAATTATATGTCCTGGTCCTTTCACTTGAAGAACTTTGTTGAAGGACAAGGTCTTTTTGGTTATCTTGATGGGTCTATCACTAAGCCACAGATTACTAGTGCCACTGACTCCAAAAGCTTAGCCACTTGGTCCAAAGAGAATGCTAAAGTGATCACTTGGATCCTTAACTCCATTGATCCATCTCTAGCTGTGGCTTTCAAGCATACACTACCGCAGCTGACATGTGGGCTCATCTCAAGAAAGTCTATCATCAAACCAATAAGGCCCGGAAGTTTCACTTGGATAGTGAGATTGCTAAATATGCTCAAGGGGATAAAACTGTGCAGGAATACTTTAATGGTTTCCTCACATTGTGGACTGAAAGAGACTCAATGTTGATCCAAACAGTCTCTTCAGGATTTCTATCTGAGGCTCTCAAGTTGCAAGAAGAAACTCACATTAGTCAATTTCTTATGAACCTACGCCCCGAATTTGAATTTGTTCGATCGGCTCTCATGAATAGAGAAAATTCTGCTAATCTTGATATCTGCTTTCAAGAGGTCCTTCGCGAAGAACTTCGTCTCACTTCCCAGCGTACTATTCTGGAGGAACCAAAAGCCTTCCTCGCTCCTCTTCCTGCTAACTCGGCTCTTCTGGCAACCCCAAATCCGAAGCAGACTCAATGTTATGAATGCAAAGGCTTCGGTCATATTGCCAAAAATTGTCGTAAGAAGTTGGTTTGTCGGTATTGCAAAAGGTCCGGTCATCTTATTGATGACTGTCGCAGCCTACAGCGACGGAATGAGACACATACTAAGAAGCCTCCCTCCAATATGCCAAGACAGAACATTCCAGCTGCATTTCAGGCTCAGACACCCTCATCTGATACAGGAAGCACTTCCTCCGGGGCTATATCCATGACTCCTGATCAAATTCAAGAACTGATCCAAAACACAGTTACATCTGCTTATGCGTCTATGGGCTTCTCTGGTGGTCGGTATCAAACTCATTCCTCTATAGCCTTTCCTGCATTTCATTCCTCTGCATCTCTTTCTTCTCCTATCACCTCATCCACATGGTTCTTAGATTCAGGAGCCTCCAATCACATGACATCTGTAGAACATACCTTTACAGATTCCCACCCTTACCTTGGAAAAGAGAAAATAACCACTGCCAATGGTGATCAACTACTCATTTCTGGAGTTGGTACTATTACTTTATCTAGTGTCTCTGGTCAATCCATTACCCTTCCCAATGTTTACTTTGTTCCCAAATTATCAGCCAATTTACTTTCTATAGGACAACTTATTGATGATGGCTATCTTGTTCATTTTTCCTCTTCTGGTTGTGTTATTCAGGGGCGACAAACTGGGAAGGTGATCGCGACGGGGAGTAAACATGGACGCCTGTTCTTACTGGACATTGGACACCATTCCTTCTTTGCTTCTTCTTCTAGTAATTCCAATAAATTGTGGACCCTTTGGCATAAACATCTTGCTCATGTGAACAATGCGCATTTAATCTCATTGTTTAAGATTGGTTGTTTGGACACTTCCTTTAATAATAAAATAATATCTTCTTTCTCTCAATCTAAGTGTGACACTTGTTGCTTAAGTAAGAGTCATATCTTGCCTTTTTCTATTCACACTTCCCGTGCATTGGAATCTTTTGACATTATTCACACTGATGTTTGGGGAATTGCTCCTACCTTAAGTAGGATCGGCTTTAAGTACTATGTAACTTTTATTGATGACCATTCCCGTCATACTTGGATATATTTCATGCGGTTGAAATCTGAAGTGTTTTCAATTTTTCAAAAATTTTATAACATGGTCCAAACACAATTTCAAAAGGCTATCAAGATTCTTAGATCAGATTCTGGTGGAGAATACATATCTCATGATTTTTCTGCCTTCCTTTCTGATAAAGGCATTCTTCACCAGAAATCTTGTCCCCATACTCCTCAGCAAAATGGAATTGTGGAAAGAAAGAACAGACACATTCTTGCAACTGTTCGTACTCTTTTACTTGCGTCATTAGTTCCTCCAAAATTTTGGTGTGATGCTGCACAGACTGCTGTGTATCTTATCAATCGTCTCCCTAGTTCTGTTCTAGGACAAACTACTCCTTTCGGAGTTCTCTTTGGTCATTCCCCTTCATACTCTCACTTGCGTGTGTTTGGCTGCTTGTGCTTTGTTCACCTTCCACCCACTGAGCGCACTAAATTATCACAACAGGCTGCCAAGTGTATATTTTTGGGCTACAGTGATGAACACAAAGGATATTTGTGTTATGACCATTTCGAAAAACGCATGCGGATATCTCGTAATGTGGTTTTCTTGGAACAGGTTCCATTCTTTTCCTTAAAATTAGAAGGTCATCCTATTGCTGTGTCTTATATGCCACACTTCCCGGAGTCTGCTTCTCCATCAACTTTTCCCAAAGTCTATGTCCGGCGTAACACGGTTCCTATGGCGACTCCCTCTCCTGCTCATCTCCCAGAGCTGGCTCCTGAACCTTCAGGTAATACCAGTTCTTCTGATAGCATCATCTCTCTTCGACGCTCTAGTCGTCCTTCTGTTGCTCCTAATCGCTATGGTTTTCCTGCTCTTTTTACCTCCTTGGATAGTGCTCCTGTACCCACCTCATATTCACAGGCCTCAAAGATTGCTTACTGGCAGGATGCTATGAATGAGGAATTGCTTGCTCTTGAAGCAAACCACACGTGGGATCTGGTACCGGCCCCTGATGGAGCTTCTGTGATTGGCAGTAAATGGATATACTTCGTCAAAGTACACTCTGATGGAAGTCTTGATCGCTATAAAGCCAGATTGGTTGCGCAGGGTTATAAACAGGAATATGGAATTGACTATGAGGAAACATTTGCCCCAGTGGCTAAAATGACTACTGCTCGTACTCTTCTTTGTATTGCTGCAGCCCGCCACTGGCCTCTTTGGCAAATGGATGTCAAAAATGCCTTTCTCCATGGGGACTTGCGAGAGACTGTCTACTTAAAACCTCCTCCAGGATATGCTTGTCCTCCAACGCATGTCTGTAGATTGCGGAAAGCTCTTTATGGACTTAAACAAGCTCCCGGGGCTTGGTTCGATAAATTCCGGGCAGCAATCCTTCGAGCCGGATTTCATCAGAGTCACTCGGATAGTTCTCTATTTTTGAGATGGACACCAAAGGGCTACACATTCCTGTTAGTCTACGTTGATGATATGATTATCAGTGGCAATGATATTGCCGGAATTGCAGATCTCAAACTCCATCTTACTCGCCACTTCCGAATGAAGGATCTTGGTCCTCTCACCTTCTTTCTGGGGCTTGAGTTTGTGCGTACCAAATCTGGCATTAGGGTCCATCAGCGCAAATATGCTACAGATTTGATCACTTCGGCCAGGCTTCATGATGCTCACACTTTTGATACACCTATGGAATTAAACATCAAACTCAATTCAGATGATGGCCCTCCCCTGGATGATCCTTCTATTTTCCGGCGGATAGTTGGTAGTTTGCTCTACTTAACTATGACTCGGCCGGATATTTCTCATGCAGTTCATACGGTTAGCCAATTTGTTAGCAATCCACACAAACCTCACCTTGCTGCTGCTTTACGCATACTCCGCTATGTTAAAGGCACTCTTCACCATGGTCTCTTCTATCCTTCTGGTACTTCTTTGCGCTTATCTGCTTATGCGGACGCCGACTGGGCTGGTTGTCCAGATTCTCGGCGCTCTACCACTGGCTGGTGTATGTTTCTTGGGGACTCTCTAATTTCATGGAAGTGTAAGAAGCAAACCACTGTGTTGAAGTCTTCTGCTGAGGCAGAATATCGGGCAATGTCATCAGCTAGTGCTGAAATCATCTGGCTACGCCGTCTTCTCTGTGAATTCGGTGTTCGTGTTGGTAGTTCTACTCCTCTTCATGGTGACAACACCAGTGCTACCAGAATTGCCAACAATCCGGTTTTTCATGAACGGACGAAGCACATTGAGATTGATTGTCACTTCATCCGTCAGCATGTTGTTACTGAGAAGATATCTTTGCCTCATGTCTCTACTATTAACCAGTTGGCGGATATATTCACTAAAGCTCTTCCCAAAACGCGTCATCATGATCTTACTTGCAAATTGATGTTTTCTACATCACCACATCAATTTGAGGGGGAGTGTAGAAGATAGTGTGGTTTAGGCCCAAGCCCAGCCCAATAAGGCACAGACTCACTCTCACGTGGGATCTATCATAATAGATTGTATATAGCTGTATATAGCTGATTCTTCTCAATTAAGGAGATATTCGCTGATTCTTCTCAATTAGGAGATATTCTTTCATTCCTTTTATGATTCTAATTTTGTATTCATGCCTTGTATAGAGCCTTGATTAAGGCACATAGAGATTATAAATATAAGGTCGATCCTCAATGGAAGTAAGACATTCACTGCAATTATTTTCTTCTTCTTCTTTCATGCATTCTATGCATTCTATCAGAATCCTCATCACTGTTGATTTCCCTTAGAACATTGATAGACAAGGCTGGGAAGTCATGAAAAGCAAATCCCTTAGCTCATCTATGAAGCTTATCAAATCCAGGGAGACTCATAATCTACCTGCAGCCCAACCTAGGCACACAAAGAATACCCTTCGATAAGACGTGTATTCAAATTCACAGCTTCACGCGTGTATTTGCATTACTGGTAGTTGTGCTTTGTTAATCACCAGACACTCATTGGGCCCAAAAGTCTGTAGAACCATTCCATAGAGTCATGGATTACTCTTGCCCATACTTGCACGACACTGACATCAAATTAATCTTAAAAGACATTTTGAGTATCTACTTTTCCTATTCTGAAAATCTGTAGCCTGATGGAACTATTATTTCACTTGAACTGTCTGTACCTTTTTATTTCATTTGAACTATCTGAAACTTTTCAGCTGGTACACTTCTGTAATTTTTCAGTTAATGGATGTTTACTTACACCTACTTTTACAGGTTCCGCGGCTGCATTGTTTAATACATCGGAAGCTGGGCGCTCATGATTTTCTTCTCAGTACCTATGTCATTGAGGTGATCACTATCCTGCAAATCTCTCTCATATCCTATCCCTGCTTTACAGGAAATCGTGGCATCAATACTTTACTTTAAAGGTGTGAAATTATAAATTTTATGGCCCATTTCTTTATCTTTAGTATAGATTAATTAGAGTTCCATCATGGGCTTTGCCAAGTTGTAGTTTTTTTTGGTCATGTGATGCTGGACCGAGAGAATTTGTTTCAGTTTAGGTCATACTAGCAAAAGTTCTTGTAGCGTCATCATGGTATATGGATTATGCACTGATAACCCTTTCAGATAATTCTGGCTGTACCATTCTAGTTGTACAAATGGTAACTTGAAAATGAAACAATTCTACATGTTAACAAGGGAAAATTTAAATGATCGAGATACGTTTCTAAGGGGAATTTGGGTATATCTTATCCATGATGGGTGTTATCATAAGAATGAAGTTGATCACCAAAATGGTGAAACCTGCATTTGTAGTTTATCGCACAAGCAATGATTTGGATGAGCATTATATATTTCCTCTTCTTCCTTATCCTGGTTATTGATGCATAAGTATCTATCCTAAATATTGCAGCCATTGCCAAGTTTAATCAAAGGGGTTCGGGAAGCACTGCTCAGACATCTTACTGCTATTCTAGGAAATGATGGTGTAGCAGCTCAATGCTTGCTGTTGCATCTTTTGTCCAGGGTGTGTTTTTTCTCCATTTTCTGATTTTCATTGTGTTATATACATCCTGCTAGAACCTTGAAAATCAAGTATGCATGTTGGGTTTGCTTCTCAAGCCATCAGTTACGTTGTTGTTGCTTTTGTCTTTATTTAGGTGACGATTCTGTTACGTGTGGTACATCTATATTTTTTCACTATTCACTGGTCATAATCCCTCGTGGATGGGTCTTCCAAAATTTCTCAATTAGGCTATGTGAACCTATCAAATTTAGGTATTTCAACCAAAAGATAAAATATAATTTTTACTGATAGACTTTTTAACCATCCATTTCATTCATTAAATATCTCCAATAAAATGGTCATGATTGTTAAGTCTATTTAGATTAAAGGCCCATGCAAAGCGCCTACCCTATTTTTGGATCTTGTAAATGTATTCCATGCATTTGAGGATCCATTTAGCAGAAACACACTGGCATAATTGAGCCCCTAGTTTCTGCGACAACAGAAACCCCACCTTGATGCAGATTGTCTCTCAAAACTAACCTAACTGCCTTTTGCTTTGCAGCCATGTTTCACAACAATTGACTGCTTTTTGGCTGCAGGTGCATGCTCGGGTGGACAGTTTTGCAGTGGGGAAATTATCACTGAACCTTTTTGGTTTTAGCAGTGAGACTGTTTCTATTTTTGGAAATCAACTCATTCTAGCACTGCAAAACCTATTGCCTTTTTCACAATCTATGCCTCTTGCCTTGGAATATCTCAACACTGCTACACTTGGACCAAGAAAGGATTACAAGACAAATAGGTAAATGGAACTCCTCCAGTGACTCCCATAAGGATAATCTGTTGTTTGAATGATTATAATATGAATTGGTATTTGATTTAAATATTTTCATTGATTCTTGTTTCTTCTGTATGGTTTGGGCAGCATGGAAATCATAAACCATGTCATCATTAGGTTGATAATGGATTCTCACTTCGGTCCAAGTGTATATTATATGCATAATGCTTGCGATTTGTTGTACATCTGAATACAACACTAATTCTGCTTGCACGCCTAATGATGAAGTTGACATTGTGAACAACTATGTCTATCCACTTGTATGGATCCCTGGTTGTAACGCTGATGATGGGGAGTATGTGGGTGTATAGGTACTGTTTACCAGAACTAAAAAAAAAAAAAAAAAACCGACTATGTCTTCAAATATTTTTTGTAAATGACACGTGGAAATTTCAAGATTGGTTTCTTTGTGTGTTCAGATCAAAAGTTTTGTCAAGATTGGTTTCTTTTTGTGTGTTCAGATCAAAAGTTTTTCTTTAAATCTTGACATCTTATGTGATGACTTTTTCTTCACTTTCATATTTCCAGAGTGGCATGTTCTTTTTCTAATGTCTCAGTCTCTGCAGGCTGGTTAGTGGAGTTCTGCAGCTAGCCCAAGGTACCCATCTAACAATTGATGAGACCCAGCTGAAGGCAGGGACTATAAACTCTAATGGAGTTGCAAATTCACATCTGCTTAAGAATTTATTGGAAAATCAAAAGGTAATTTTTGTATATTATTATTATAATTATTATTTGTTTTGTTGCACTTCCCCTCATTAAAAAAAATCACCAAGCTTTTGACATACCGTTCTTTTTAATATTCTAAGTTTTGGGAGAATACACTTGTGATTTTGAAATCTAAATTTCTGTTTTCCTTTATGGAGGAATCACGGCTTCAGAGCCCTGCCATTTAATTATGGAGGAATCATGGCTTCAGAGCCTGCCATTTAAGTTTGTGGTGATATCTATACATATGGGCCCCGTGTCGGTCGTTTGTGTTGTTGAAATGATGAACCAATAGATGTTGGCCAGCAATATTATCTCCTCTGCGTTTGAAGTTTTCTATTCTAGCCAATCTAAAGCCAAATCCTCAAGATAGGCTGCACTTCTTTAGATTTATCCTTACTACTTCCATCCTTTTCCTCTTAGGCCTATCCCTTTTCCTTGGCGGGCCATCAACCTACATAGAAAAATTTATCCTCAATGGTGCTGCTGCGGGCTTGCTGTGGACATGTCCAAAAAACGAGTCTCTCTTAATTTATCACTTATTGATGCTACCCATAAATGCTTCCAAATGTTGCTTCCAACATTATGTTTCATATGTCATTGCTGCTCTAATTGTTATCTTGTAAAATTCTCCCTTGAATCTTGTTGGTATGCGAGTCATGGAGCACTCCCAAAGCAAGCTTCCTCTTCAAGCATCATGGTCTTATCTTTTGTTTGACATCTTTTGTAATCTCTCCATCCTTACTAATTATTAAGCCAAAGTATGGGAATGGAAATGTACAACATTGGTAATAAACTGCATGTTATTAATTGAGACACACATTATGGTTATAAGCCTTACAAAAGAAAAATGAGAATACTATTCATACCCAATTGCCAGGATAAGCTTCATTTAAATAGACGAGTGAATGATTACAAACCGGCAAGGATCCCTTTGGTTAGGGATGCTCTTCTCTTAATGATTCTTTATCATAATCTACTATTATCTCTTAGATATGTTAAATGCTCTCTTGAGGTATTATACAATAAAGTACATTGAAGTAATATTCTGCTTTTAATCCATCGTTGTACTTTGTATATTCGCCTCTTCAATGTTCTCTCTTTACACTTCACCTAAAATTGATGCAGAGTCTCTTTGTAAACAAGAAAATCATGGAGAGTTAATGTGAACTAGATCATGATATGCGACCAAAAGGCCTTCATAGATCCCCAACTCTAACTTAGATGAGAAAGTCTAATAGATAAACTATAATAGATCTTTTCAGATTAAAAATACCACACTTGTCTGCACACCACTTCATAACTAACTTTTCTACTATTGATCACACTTTTCTGTCAGTAACACTATTAGCATGAGGGGTAGACACATTTCCAACCAAACAATTATATCTTGGACGGACCATGACATTTTAGCACTTCTAGTTCATACAGCTGCTTCTGAGCCGGTATTTAATGCTGGAGGAAGGTACTTGACCCGTATAAGTGTTCAAAATTTGGGACTTTAGAAGCCTTGGTTTGTTCCAAGATCCGATTAGTTCAGAGCAATATGATAAGTGATGCAGTAGATGATCTTTTAGATATATTAAAAGTAGAGTAGATAATTAAATGAATAATAACTTTATGAGATATTATTATATGCATTATCATTAGAAAAGAATTACTATTATTCCTGTCCTAGTCCTTGAGAGCGATCAAGGGCCTAGCTAGTTCAAGCCTGCTGAGGGCTTGCCTAGGCTAGGGCTCAACCCGCATAACAGGTTGAGGTTAGACCCTAGCTTGGCTGGGGCACGGGAGTAGAACTTCCAAAGAATGTAAAATTTTAAGACATCATGATTTAATTATTAAGAATGGGTTTAAGTGTATATACTAAATAGGCATCTGACACTTGTTTCTCAGGGCATGTTTGTTGGCATGAGGGGTGGAATGGAATGAAATTAAGAGTCAAATAAATCAAGAAAAAAAGAAAAAAGAGGGGTTTGAAATTTAAGGCACAAAAAGACAAAAGACCTACTTTAGAAGGCTCTAAATGAAAGAAAAAGGTGCTCGTAAAAGGCACTAAATGAAAAAAAAAAAAGATTTTCTTAAAAGGCAATAAATGACGGAACCCCTCTTCTTTCTCTTGATTTTGACCTTTAATTTTATTCCACTCCACCCCTCATGCAAACAAGCATGCCTTTAATATAGAATAAAGAATGCATCTGATCTTTGAAATCTCATGTCGTCCACAAATTGTGATTTTAATCTTCCAAAATCGCAAAAGGTCTCATGCTTTAATATAGAATAAAGAATGCATCTGATCTTTGAAATCTCATGTCGTCCACAAATTGTGATTTTAATCTTCCAAAATCGCAAAAGGTCTCATGCCCAAGTGATAACTTTAGAGTTATTTAGGTTCCATGTAGTTTTTCCTTTGTGATTTTAATCTTCCAAAATCGCAAAAGGTCTCATGCCCAAGTGATAACTTTAGAGTTATTTAGGTTCCATGTAGTTTTTCCTATGATATCTTTGGGGATTGAAATGGTAACACCAAATACCAAAAGTGTTGGTCCTTCAACATAATGTTTAATGTAAAATGTGCAATAATATAATTTTTTTTTTCCATATAGTCTAATTCAAAATACATATCCCTTCTCTATTAAGAAGAAAATAATATCTAAACAGACCCCAACTAGAAATTGGAAAACTGATAATGACTGAAAAACTGATATAGAATCAGATAAAAAATATATGATCACATGGACTGTCATCAAGGTTAGCAAGTACTATAAATTACATGCAGTAGTCTTTTGGTCAAAAGAAACAAATCCTTGGAGATGGTAGGATCAAACAATCTCTCCCGCATCAACTGTAAATTTCTTGCATTCTAAGGCCCTTTTTCAAAAGAACAACCTTGGGGATGGAGACTTTGTGGAGCTTCTTTTACAGTTCCTTGCGAAAGTCTCCTTTCCAAATAATGGATGTTGCACAAAATCCCTCAGTAAGATCCCTGTGAGCCCATTCTTTTACAACCATATGACCATGCTCTAAAACCATATAAACCTTAGAAAAGAAAGACTGAAAACTCTTTATACCCCTTAGTGAGGACAAGATTCATTAAAAAATGTGTGGATGATTACGAACAGGTAACAATCCACTTTGATTAGGGATGCTATTATCTAAATGCTCTCTTTATTTAATCTGATGATATCTTTATGATATGCTACCGTCTTTAAGATATAACATATATAAAGTTTATTGCATGAACATTGTTCTTAATCCATCGTGGTAGTCTCCATGATTACCTACTTCGGTGTCCTATCGGTGTCCTATCCTTTACAAGGACGCCGTTATTCCTTTCTAATCCAATTGTTAGGTGTTATATGATTAAATTGTGGACTGTATTGTTGCATGTAAGGTCCTCATATTTATTCCTGTTTATTTCAGGTTGACTATGATTTTGAGTACTACAAGATGGAGATGGCTGCAGATGTCCAGATACTAATCCTTTCTGAAGGGAAATCAAACATTTTGCCTGCTGATTTGGTGTTACCCTTCCGTCCATCTGTTGTTGCTTCTGTTGTTAATGGAACTGCAGAGGAGCTGCAAGCATGGAGGTGGTATTTAGCAACTCTAAGATCACTCCCACACAATATTGAACCAGTCATTCAGAAGGTATGCTACAAATATTTGCTACATAAACAAGACTCTTTACCTTTGTGGGGATAAAAAGCCAACACTACTCTGCTGCAAGATAAGTTATCATTGTCAGAAATATCAATTTGGAACATATGTGATGTGTGTTGCTTATGTTGACTTAAGATCTGTTTGGCAAGTGACCTGTTTGAAACAGAGCTGATTCAATTAGATTTGTTCAAAATAGAGCTGTTTCAATTAGAACCTTCTACAAATTGACTGTTTGGTCATTGGTGTGTCCGATTCAATTAAAAAAGCTAACCTGTCGTACAGTAAAACTTGTCATTTAGTGAAAGTAGTGGAGGCAAATTTGTCATACTAAAAGTAGTACGAGAAAATTTATCATCTTGTAAAAGTTATATGGGCAAACCTAGTAAAAATAAATACAAAAAAAATCTGATTGCTTTCGGCATTCATCTCTGTATTAAGAAGTTGTATTTTTGTTACTTTTTGAAAAAGAGGCAAAGGTAAATCAGACATTCAAGTAATCCCAAAACAGTCTAAAGCACTGAAACACCTATTTCAGTTAGTTTAAAGTCAAATAGACCAACAAAGTGTACTTTGCACATAGAGTTTTGTCTTAGTCCTTTTCACGGATTTTCTTTCTTTTTTTCGTGTTTGCATTTAACATTTAGATTAAATATCTCGAATAGAATTTGGAGTTTCTCAAGGATGCACTTTCCTTCGATGTCAAACTCCACTTGAATGGTGCCACTAGCGCCGGTGGCGAAGCCGGGAATTTCTTGTAGGGGGCAAGGATGATGAGCCAATAATATTAGTGGATTTATGAAAAATCTAAACCATTAAAAAAATGGCCCATTCCCTTAGTCTTCAAAAGATTTGACTTAAAGGTTAAATAGTAACTTT
Source organism: Persea americana (assembly GCA_029852735.1). Taxonomy (NCBI): domain Eukaryota; kingdom Viridiplantae; phylum Streptophyta; class Magnoliopsida; order Laurales; family Lauraceae; genus Persea; species Persea americana. The sequence goes on from CM056819.1 coordinate 30,323,810, forward strand.
TGGAACATTTAGATAAATATTATAAAAATATAAATACATTGAAGATATTAATATAACAGTAGGCTGGCATTGTATTTGAGTGAAGTATCTCATAGAAAAGGAGTCATTTCTTTATTGGCCTAATGATTTCAAGGCCTCCAATGTTATCTACTAATGATTTGAAGGCCTCCAATGTTATCTATGTAGTAGAGAATAAAGATTTAAAAAAAAGAAAGAAAACAATTAATTCTTCTTCCACAATAGTGGGCCTACTCATTAAACATCTTAATCATTGAAAAAAAGCCTCCCCATGTAGTCTGTGATCCTTATCATCTATTAATCAAATGGCCCACCTTCACATTAACTTTAAGAATACTCAAATAAATTGTTATAAACAATTGAGATATTTCATATGGACCAACTTGACATTGGGCCTAGGTCGTATTGAGTTAAATTTTTAACGGAGAATAGGGCATTTCTTTTGTGAGGTTTAGATTATTTCTAATGGGCCCCACTAAAGGGATCAACTGATGGCCAGGATTAAAGCATCCAATTACTGAAAACATAAACCATAAAATAACATAAAATAAAACTCTAAATAAGCTAAAACTTGAAAATAGATGGGCTAGGTCCGAAGAGTTTGATTGAAATAGATAGGTTGGGCCCACATGCTGGCCGAACTCGGGGGATCATGGGTTTGTCTTGCATCAATTAATGCGGAACGGAGGGGAGATGTGGAGTAGGCAATGATAGAGATGGAGAGATGGGAAAAATTGGCTCGACGCCAAACTACAATTTAGGAGACAGAACTCTGAGAGAACTTTAAGAGAACTTGGGGAAGATCCTAAAAGCATTCTACTCTTTTTATTCATCATTAACCATTAGAAGCCATAAAGGCTTTACATTACTTATATAGGGAAAGAAATAATCCTAGAACTAACCTGGACCATCCAAATATATAGATGGTAAGGATTAAAATATCCAACCACTTAAAACATAAACCATAAAATAGGATAGAATAAAACTCTAAATAAGCTAAAAAATGGAAATAGATGTGTTGGGCCCAAATTGCTTGGTTGATATAGATGAGTTGGGTCCACATGTTGGTCGACCCATGGGGATCATGGGTATGTTCTGCATCATTAACCATGGAGGATCCATATTTCAATCCCCTTTTCATTTTTATTGAGTAGTCCCCCACTAAACTCACTTGGAATGGAAGGCTTGTCAAAAAAAAGAAAAAAAAGAAACCCTCTACAAAAAAGAATTGTTGAGATATGGGATGCCTACTTTTGCCATTCATGAAGGAGAATAATGAGTGAAGGGGATATGAAAAGTTTGTTCCTTAGCTTTTAGAAGAGAACCAAAGACAAGAATGCCCATATTGGTTTTTCAAATCCCCTCTTCATTGTAAAGAGCAAAGAATTTGAGCAGGAGAAAAAAAGCATAAATTTGAATTTTAACAAAAAAAAAGTGTTTTTGTTTTTTGCCCATCCTTGAGCACCACCCCTCCTAACCCTCGTCTCCCTCCACCATTGACTAGTGCTACCTACATTTGTTTGCTCTACTGGCCTGCTTGCGTTGAGGACAACATCTTCGTGTAATTTCACATCTTTGCTGCTCATAAATCTGGTTGAATCCTGGTTAGTCTACCCCAATCTTTACCCTTTCACTTCAATCAGCATATTCCATAAAGACACACTTGACTTCTTTTATTTTGACTTGTTAGTTATAATGTGAGTTAGAATAATTAGTTGGATTACTTGACTATACCTCTTCCAATATCTTATAGTCTATTATTGTGGAGGAATCATGTCGCATGTCATGTTCACTGCCTCTACCCAAAAGTCAGAATCCTACTAAACAGCGTACAACACTTAGAGCATCATGTTCATCCTCTCTTCAACTCAATTATGTTGTTGAGTTCCCGTAGTTAGTTGCCTAATGCCAAATTATGCTCTAATCCTTGCAGTAGTCTTAAACTCCGTCGATCTGTTTTCTTTATCTGTCCTAAACAGTTTTACCTTCTTGCCAGTCTACTTCTCAATCATACTCTCCCATCGCTTGAATGTAATGAAGGTTTGATCCTTACTTTTCATTTTTATCAAGTTTAGACTTTCCTCAAGTAATCATCAATACAAGGAAACATATATCGAGAGTTCCCCCCTGCAAGGAGCCTTAGGACCCGTCAAATATGAAGGAATGTAATCGAGGAGAAGTTCATTGCGGTGAATACCTGTTCTGAATTGACTTTGTGATGTTTTCCGAAGATGCATTTCTCATAGAAGCTCAACTTGCTTGTCGTTGTTATCTTCATAGAAGCTCAACTTACCTGTCGTTGTGCCATATCATGGACATCGTTTGTATTAACTCTGTTAATGCATGCTCACTCATGTGGCCCATGTTCAAGTGCTAAAAATGCATTGAGACAGAATCATGGTCACGTGTGGAAGACACAACTGCTCCAACTATAACTGTATATTTGGACAAAACATGCAAATTTTCAATCCTCGTCTTTTATAAGATTTAGATCACCTTTTACAATCTTCATTACTCCACCTTCGACTGAGAGTTTACAGCCATTAGAGTTCAAGGCACCCAAAGAGATAATATTCTTTTTTCATATATCATTGATTTGTGTACCATCTTTTATGTGAAGAGTGAACAATTGCTGCTTTAGATATAATCAATTTTGAAAGTGTTATGATCTAGGGCCTATGGAAAGAGATCAATCGCACACAAGAACACGGAGATTTACGTGGTTCGGCTTTTGGCCTACGTCCACGGGGAAGACGGGAGAACTCACTTTATAATCAGAAGAAGGTGTACATCATAGAGACCCTAAGTCTCTATTTATAATATCAGCCCAATACCCAGTTACACCCAAACACTACTTCTAATCACAGTAGACCTATGATAATAGACCTACTTCTAATCTCAGTAGACCATGGGCAATACAGGGGCCCGGTTTATTTATAATTTATTCAATTGAGCCAAACAAATAACAAATCTCCACCTTGGCGAACATTGAAGCTGATCTTCATGCACTTAACACGTCTCACCGTCTCCACCTGCCCCTTAGGGCACTCAGGTACTGATCACATTAATCAAGTCCAAGCAATGCTTGAACTTGACTGTTGGAATAGTCTTGGTCATCATGTCTGTTGGATTCTCCGCCGTAGCAATTTTAATTATTGCAATAGCACCCTCGGCGATGACATCTCGAATGAAATGAGCCCTTACATCTATGTGCTTGGTCTTTTCATGATACTTTGGATTATGTGTCAGATCGATCGTACTCTGACTGTCACAGAAAACAGTAACTAGCTTCTGTTCCAATCCCAGATCTCCAACCAAGCCTGTCAGCCAAATAGCTTCCTTCACTGCCTCTGTAGCTGCCATATATTCTGCTTCAGTGGTAGACAAGACAGCTTTGGATTGCAATGCTGCCTTCCAACTAATGACACCGTTAGCAAAAGTGAAGACATAACCTGTCAGGGACCTTCTTCTGTCTAAATCTCCAGCAAAATCTGAATCAACATATCCAATAACACTTCCAGAAGTGTTATTACTTCTGTCATAAATTATCCCAACATCAGTAGTACCTCTCAAGTAACGGAGTATCCATTTCACTGCCTGCTAATGGGCCTTTCCGGGGTTATCCATGTATCTGCTAACTACACTAACCGCGTGTGAAATATCTGGCCTCGTGCAAACCATGGCATACATGATACTCCCAACTGCACTAGCATAGGGAACACGAGACATGTGCTCCACCTTTTCCTTAGTTTGTGGTGACAAAGCAGCAGAAAGTTTGAAATGGGCTGCCAATGGAGTATTCACAGGTTTCGAACTTTGCATACCAAAGCGCTCCATAACCTTCTCAAGGTACCCTTTTTGTGACAAAGACAATTTGCCCGATTTCCGGTCCCTTTGAATCTCCATTCCAAGAATTTTCTTCGCAGCACCTAAGTCTTTCATCTCAAATTCACCACTCAACTGAGTTTTCAACCTGTTGATCTCAGACATGTCCTTTGCAGCAATCAACATTTCATCAACATATAGCAGCAAATAGACATACGAGCCATTGGAGTGTTTCTTGTGGTATACACAATTGTCGTATGCACTCCTCAATAACCGTTTCCAACCATAAAGGTGTCGAAACGCTTGTACCACTGCCTAGGAGACTGCTTCAGACCATACAGCGATTTCTTTAGCAAACAAACGTGGTCTTCCTTTCCATGAATTTCAAACCCCTTTGGTTGATGCATATAAATCTGTTCATCTAGCTCGCTATGTAAGAACGCAGTCTTGACATCAAGCTGCTCCAACTCTAAATTGAATTTAGCAACCATAGCAAGTAGCACCCTGATAGAACTATGCTTCACCACAGGAGAGAACACTTCATTGAAGTCAACACCCTCCCTCTGAGTATAGCCTTTTGCAACCAGTCGTGCTTTGAATCTAGTGTCTTCCATCCCTGGAGTTCCTTCCTTTTTCTTGAAGACCCATTTGCATCCAACAATCTTCTGGCCTTTCGGAGGTTTTACTAACTCCCATGTCTGATTCTTGCGAAGAGATTCAATTTCCTCACCCATGGCTACGGCCCATTTTACTGATTCTTTGCTAGTGATGGCATCCCGATATGTAACCGGCTCAGACTCAATACTCTCAGCTGTATTAAGAGCGTAGGCAACAATATCTTCATACCCGTATCTCTGAGGTTTCTTAATCTGCCTCCTTTCTCTGTCCCGAGTAAGTATGTAATCATCCGGAACTGCACTTTCCTCGTTTGAGCTTTGCATCTCCTCTACATCTTGTTGAACTGGGACATCTGTTTGCACTTTATCCTGCAATTTTTCTGGAGCTTCCTTCTCAAGCTCCACCTGTTTACTGACACCGTTTTGATCCTCCACCTTTCCAGCATCTTGACGCTCCTTCGGTTTTAGCATAGCAAACTCATCAAAGGTCACATCTCTGCTTATAATGCATTTGGGAGATTTCCCATCTAGGCACCACAGCCTATATCCTTTAACACCATCTGCATACACTAGAAATATGCACTTTCTTGCCCTTGGTTCAAGCTTTCCATCATTCACATGAGCATAGGCAGGACAACCAAATATCCGCAAGTTGGTGTAATCAGCAGGAGCTCCAGACCATACCTTTACAGGAGTTTTGCATTCTATAGCTGTTGATGGAGACCGGTTTATCAGATAACAAGCTGTGTTAATAGCTTCCGCCCAAAACTTCCTAGGTAACCCTGCATTAGAGAGAATGCACTGGGTCTTCTCTAGAATAGTCCTGTTCATCCGTTCTGCAACTCCGTTCTGTTGCGGTGTATTTCTGACTGTGCGATGTCTCACAATACCTTCATTCTTGCAGAACTCATTAAAAGCACTATTACAGAATTCCAAGCCATTGTCAGTTCTCAAGCGTTTGAGCTGTTTACCTGTCTGCTTCTCGACCATAGCCTTCCATTGCTTGAACTGTGCAAAAGCTTCATTTTTGTGCTTTAAGATATACACCCAGACCTTCCGAGAATAGTCATCAATAAAGGTCAACATGTATAAACCACCACCAAGAGATGGAACACGAGAGGGACCCCAAAGATCAGAGTGGATATAATCCAAAGTACCCTTTGTCCGATGAATAGCAGTCCTGAACTTGACTCTACATTGCTTTCCGAAGATACAATGCTCACAGAAGTCCAGCTTTCCTGTTTTCTGACCACACAGTAAACCCTGTTTAGTCAACTCATCCATACCCCTCTCACTCATATGCCCAAGTCGCATATGCCATAACTTGGTAATTTCTAAATTTGAATCTGAGGACGACACAGCTGCAGCACCTGTAATTGTACTACCTTGAAGAAAGTAAAGACCATTCTGCTTCAGTCCCTTCATCACTACAAGAGCACCCTTCGAGATTCTCATAACTCCACCTCCAGCTTTGTAGGTACAACCATTGGAGTCAAGCGTACCCAAGGAAATCAAGTTTTTCTTCAACTCTGGAATATGCCTGACATCTGACAATGTTCTCACAATACCGTCATGCATCTTAATTTTGATTGCACCTATCCCAACAACCTTACACACTGCATTATTTCCCATAAGCACTTTACCACCATCAATAGATTGATAATTGGTATACCAATCTCTGTAAGGACACATATGATAGGAACAGCCTGAATCAAGAATCCACTCAGTGGCTGAGCTACCAACAGTAACCGAAAGAACTTCTGCACCATCAGAATTAGTCTCCGCAACATCGGTTGCAACTCCGGCAATTTCTCCAGAATTAGATTTCTCTTTCCCTTTACGCTCTGGACAATCTTTTCTAAAATGCCCTTCCTTGTGACATTTGAAGCACTTTAATTTTCTAGTTTTTGATTTTGACCTAGATCGGCCTCTTCTATTATGCTCTTTCTTCTCTGTTCTGCCACGTGCTACCAAACCCTCACTAGATTTGTCATGGTTTTCAATTGCAACCTTTTTCTTTAACTCCTTGGAGTTCAAGGCTGACTCAACATCTTCCTTGGAAAGAGTTTCTCTACCATACATCATGGTATCAACAAAGTTCTCATACGAGGGTGGTAAAGAGCATAGCAACATGATAGCTTGGTTCTCATCATCAATTTTGACATCTATATTTTCCAGATCTAAAATAGCTTTCGTAAAAGAATCAATGTGAGTTGAAACAGACGTACCTTCCTGCATTTGTAATGTGAACAATCGCTTTTTCAGATACAAGCGATTTGTGAGAGATTTTGTGATGTACAAGTTCTCCAACTTTTGCCATATGCCAGCAACAGTTTTTTCCTGAACAACCTTTCGCAGTACACCATCACTCAAGAACAGCAGAATCTGACCATACGCCTTTTCCAGCAACTCATCCTTCTCTTCATCTGACAATTTTTCAGATAGAGCATTTTTCCCCTCAAAGCTTTATGCAACCCATTCTGGACCAACAAAGCATGCATCTTCAGACGCCAAAGACCGAAGTCATTATTACCGTCGAATTTTTCAATATCGAATTTAGCAGCCATTCCGCAAATCTTTCACTGGAACTGTGTAGATCTGGTCACCACGAGCACGCTGGAAGAAACGGATTTGAAATCCGACTTTGGACGGCTAAGATATCGCAGAAATAAGTTTCTGCGCTCCGATCAGTCAATCTTCTTTGTTGACCGTTGAACAGCCAATCTTCTTCCACAACAGCGTAGATCTGCTCGCAACGAGTCCGTAGGTTCAAACGGATCTCAGATCGGACTCCGGATTTTCAAGATATCGCGAAAACAATTCTCAGCCTTCGATCTAGTCAAATCTGCCTTTGACCGTACAGGTGCTGACGTGTTGTTGACGTCAGCAGACCTTACCAGCGGGCTTTGTTTCTGGGCTTCTTCTCCACGGGTCAGGTCAACTTGGACTTGACCCGACCTGGATCTATCTTGGCAGATGGGCTTTGGTAAACAGGTCGGGCCGACCTGGACTGGACCCAACCCAGAAACTAACCCAGTTTAAATGGGTTGTCTTCTTCGTCAGGTTCTGGTTCTGTTCCAGAACCAGAACCAGTGATGCCTCTTGCGACCACTGCACGGCGGGGCAGCAGCGGCAACCCCCCTTCTCCGGCGACGGCGGCGACACGCAGCGGCGGCAGCGGCAAGGAGTCCGGCGACGGCGATACGGGCCCCACCGAAAGAAAAACCAATCCAAATCGCTGCTGTTTGTTTCGGTTTTTCTTTCTCAAACTGATCCTCCCTCTCGGCACAAACTCAGGCACAAGCAGCGGACCTCTTTGGAAACAGATCCTCTGAATGAATCTTCTCCGTTGAGGATTCAGAACAGGGAGCCAGTGATCGTCTCTCTACTGTGATCGTCTTCCTGGATCGGTTTCTACCAGTGGCCCACCTTGTGATCTCCTAATCAACAGATCTCCTTCGATCAAAGCTCTCAAATCCGATCCAGCGGATTTCTTCCGATCACGCAAAAATATCTCTGATACCAGTTTGTTATGATCTAGGGCCTATGGAAAGAGATCAATCACACACAAGAACACGAAGATTTACGTGGTTCGGCTTTTGGCCTACGTCCACGGGGAAGACGGGAGAACTCACTTTATAATCAGAAGAAGGTGTACATCATAGAGACCCTAAGTCTCTATTTATAATATCAGCCCAATACCCAGTTACACCCAAACACTACTTCTAATCACAGTAGACCTATGATAATAGACCTACTTCTAATCTCAGTAGACCATGGGCAATACAGGGGCCCGGTTTATTTATAATTTATTCAATTGAGCCAAACAAATAACAGAAAGAGTACAATTGCTGCTTTAGATATAATCAATTTTGAAGTGACTTCTCCATTTTGAGGTTTTCGAGTTTATTCCATATGTCCTCTGTAGACGACACGTTCTTGATGTATAGCATGTGATCTGCAAGAGACAAGCAAATTGCACTTATGGCCCTCAGATCCTAGTCATCCTGATCACCATCCTTAATAGTTTTAGGTTTCTTTGATTTTCCTTTCAGTGCCTTTTGCAAACCTTGCTGAACTAGTAGATCTTGAACCTTAACTTGCCACAAGCCAAACTTCTCTTTCTCAACGAATTTCTCCACCTCGAACTTGATGCTCGCAGCGTTCCTTGATGTCTTGAGTGTATTGTGAATATCTCTATCTCCTTACTAAGTCATCCAACTGCTCTCATTTCTGTATCACTGCATATATCTAGTCACCAGGAGTGTGATGGTGAAACTGAAAACAAATATAAAATTTGAGTTTGGTTGGCTCCACAATCACAAACAATTTCGGCCTTTGATTTGGTCAAATTTGATATTGACAATCATCACAGAGGTTGGCATTGAATCATATGTTGATGTTAGAGATACTCTTGCTGCTGGGCTTTTGGAACATGGATTGGATCTTACTTGGGCCAAATTTTGTAAAGTACAGAGAAGTTGGTCGCACTGCTTCTAAAAGATGTTGTGTTCTAGCTGTCACAGCAGTGCCAATCCAGAGGTGCTGCAGATCATGCAATGGCGATGCTGATGGCGGACACGTGGAGGCTGTGACACAAATGTTCCCTGGTACTAGACAACAATGTAGCAGCCCACGTGCTAATGTGTCCACGACTGACACAATTGGACGGCGCCAAAGGCCGACATGTGTCCTGGACTGCCTTTTGGGTGACGGGTTTCCTCTCTTGTTTCTGATGCTCTACACAATATGCTGAAAACCCTCCTTTTTCTATCTTTGTGTTCTGTAAGGCAGACAATGACTGTTGTCGTGAAGTACCTGTGATAGATTTGGATGCAACCCACTTGTTTGGGTTTTGCAGTAACCAATCTGTCCAATGACCTTCCTTGCAGCGGCCCGCTTGATTACGATATCCAATCAAAGCTGCAATCACATATCAGTCTGTGGATCGACCACACTCGAGGGGCACCTGCTAGAGAAGATCCCTTGATTGCTAAATCAAATCCAAGCGGTCTAAAGCCTTGCTTTGAGATACCAAGTGTTGTGCGCGTGTGGGAGTGAAAAACTCGTCTACACACATGCACACAAGGGCTCTGCATGGTTCAGCAGTGTGCCTAGCTCCAAAAGAAGATACATCTTTCTTTTTCTCTCTTAGATCTAGGGTTTACAGGCTTATATTATATTTATAACCTTTCTCTTTCTTAAGCTCTGAGAAAACTCTATACCACTACCAAAATACCACTGACAAAAATGTGGTCCGTAGCCAATCCAATGGACCAATTTGGTTAATCCAAATACAAGCCATCAACCCAACATAGAATAATGTATATAATACATTTATATTTTGAGTCAGGTTTGGAGTTTTGAATCAGGTCCAGCTGGGTCTATGTCTAACATGGACCCAACCCTTTACATCCATAAGTTTGGTCGTGATTTTGTGGTAAGCTGAAAGGGAAAAAATGTGGCTCAAGTCAATTTGGCCCATATGTATCTCTGATTATTATTTGTTTCATATAAAAGTAAATTCATGGGATTCTTTTTGGGGACATTTGTTCAAATTTTCAAGAAGTGGTTCTGTTCTCCAAGGCTTTGGTGTAGCTTAAAGCTTCTTGTGATTGCAACCTTCTTTTCCCCTTCCTTCAGAAATCTTTTCATATTTTTGTCCTTGGGTTTTTTTTTTTTGTTAGCTTTTTTGCTCCTACCTTATTCAGTTGTGCTTAGTAAATGCTGTTGATTACAAAATAAAAAGGGTTAGGTATACAGTGCTGGAGGTAGTCGAGAAGAATGATTAAACTTGATTGGAATTATTTGGGCTTTGGCTTTATACTTTAGTCGCTAACATGTTAGATATGTAAATAGCTAGAAGACGGTATTCTACAGCGCATGACAATGTCTTTCTGGACCACAATAGTTACCAACTTGTCCATGATTTTTCCTTCTTGTCCCTAGAAGATTTGATATCTGTAGAGAGTTTTAGAACCATTAGGATTCTAGTGAACTCCCTATTTTGACCTACTGGTAAAATCCAAGGGGAATACTCATGCCTTGCATCTTGAGTTTGTACATTTGGCCATCTTAGTTGGTAATCCTTTCACTAAGAGCCCTTTTTTTTTTGTCAATCATGATTGTTGAGCTTCTCCTTGATGTCATTTCTCTTGGTAGTCTATCAAATTTATGGTCTCAATTACTGGATCAAGGGCTCCACATGTACAAATGCAGCTTTGCATTTTCTTGCAAACATGCATGCATATACTATGAATAACTAGTGAATGAATCCACTGCACCGAAGTATGAATTATTTGTGACTGGAAGATCTCAAATGAGAATTGTTGATTATGTATTACAGACAATAGAAGATGACATGGTCTCAGCCAGGCAAGAAGATCGGAAGTTGGGCAGTGAAGATTTTAGCAGGTCAGTCATTATCTATCACGATTGGTATTTCGTCTTTTTTCTGTATTTGCTATTAGTGTTGATCACCAACTATTGCAGGTGGCTAACCATGGCTCGTTTGATGGCTGCAAGCTTCGGCGAGACATTTCTATCTATGGAACACTGGCAAATGGTTAAGGAAATGGAGAGGTTGAGGCTGGAGAGGTTCAAGTGAATGGGTATACAAATGGGTACTGTCAAATGATTGTAAATGAAGTCCCATTCGGTTTTCATGCATGCGAGGAAATGAATTCTTATATTTTGTGCCCGTCTAAGGAAAATATTTCATTAGTGTATGCTAATGTTTTCATTGTGATTATTTTAGAGCTTTTTGCATATACCACCCTAAGGTTTGTAGGATATGTAAATAGGCTCCTATGCATTTTCATCATTTTACCTTTTATGCCTCCAACCATCTTTTTAGAGTGAAACGTCACATTTGCCCATCTCTTTATCCTTATATGTTTAAATTCAAAGGCTTGAATTTATTTTTCTCTAAAACTTATAATATTGCTAATTACATTTAGGAGAAAATAACCGCATGTAAGTATATTTTTATCAATAGAGGGCCTATTTCATTAAATCCAAATCTACTATAATGAGAATCAATGCATATGTTTATAATTAGTTACAATTGGTCTAATCCCTGCATGAATCACTATTTAATTGATGAAAGTTATACATAATTAGGCTTCATGTGCATTAAAAAGCTATTAAGAGAGGCCGTTGGGAATTGTGATACAATAATGGAATTTTGGTGGATAATAATATAATGATGTTTGTTTAATTGATATAAGGGCAAAGTTGTTATTTTCATATAAGTTCAATACAAATCCCATGATCATTATTCATTTTCATTAGAAATACTGACTTTGTGGACATGAAAGCTATTGAAATGAAAAGATTGGGGATTGTATACAAATACTAAAACCGCAAGGGTCTATTTATGAAGCATACAAACCTTAGGAGGGTATATAAAAAAAATCTCATTATTTGATCTGGCATATTATACGCTGAATTTGTGTTGAATCAAATTTTTTACATGCAAGAATGAAAGGTCTGTGGAACTGGTTACTTTTGCAGATGTACACAAGTGCCTAAGGGCTTCAATATTTTCATAGAATTCTTGGAAATTTAACTCCGGTGAGGGATGAAAAACATAAAGGTAATGTGTAGTCTTGTAGATGGGAGGGTTGAAGGATATGAGGTAAAAGGTAAAAGGATACACGGTAGACATGTTCATATTCCTGTAATTCAATTTTCACTAGCTTGACCACTTACGTATTGCACGGACATGTAAATGCATTAAAAACCAAATGAAATATACCGTAGTAGTATTGATAGGGCCAAAAATTTAAAGAAATAATTAGTTTTATGATATTGCTGTCATTGTTAAAAAAAACTGAAAAATAAAAAGTAATAAAATAATATAAAATTTAATAAGAAGGAACTAATATTTATTTTATGGACGTTGGAAATTATTTGATGCACGTTAAGTATTTCAGTTTTTATTTTAATTTTGATCAAGCATGATCAATCCTATAGATGGGTCAAATTCCAATTAAAGTGGTCTTATGTAAGGGTGGTATTCCCATGTAATTATTAAAAAAAATTAAAAAAATAAAAAAAGGGGAGGGAGATCTATGGGCCGCTCATGGGTTGCACGGCCCAGGTCCGACTGGGGCCCGGCCCAGCACGACATGACCAGGGCCGTGCTAGGCTGACCCCCAAGAGGTTGGGCCCGGCACGGCACGACCCGCATATTAGACACGGACCGTGTAGGCCAGGCCCAGCCATGATTGGGCCCGATCTTGTGCGGCATATTTTCATCCCTTGTCTTATGGGATTTATTTGGTTTGAGTCTAAAAGACCCCAGTTACAAATTAAAAAAAAAAAAGCGCATAATATTCAAGAAAATTTTGATAAAAGTAAAAGTTATATATCATAGAGAATAATATTGATCATGATTTTAAATTATCCAATGAGATAGACGTGAGTTTCTTTGTTATCAAGAAAGAAGAGTTTCTCCTTTATATTCGTTTTGATAAATGGGACTGAAAAATAATAAGATGGTTATTTTAATTGTATTAACTGAAAAGTTTTAAGGTAATAACATAAACTTTGCAATTTAGAAGTTAAAGATTGAAATTAGAAGGGTCAAAATTAAAATTGGTTATGTCAAAATCAGGAACTTTAATATATAATAGAGGGATTTACCAAAAAAATGACCTTAGATGTCCACTAAACTAAAAAGTCCCCAGTAGTTCATATGATATGAAAGTGGTCTTCTCGCAAAACTTTTCTCTTTTTTGCCATTTTTCGACGAGCGTCTACTTCGTTGCTCATTTCAATGGGACCAAGCATCTCAAGATTTTGCAGAGTGACGACGTTGTCCCTCATCTCAATGGGACCAAGTGTTTCAAGATTCTGTGGAGCGACAGTGTCGTCGCTTATTCTACCCCTTCAGCAAGTCCTCATAAATGGTTGGGCAACGACGTTGACGCTGATCTTAGTTAGAAAAAAAAAAAAAATCATTAGATCCACTATGATGCGCACGCGCACTATGTGATTCAAAGAAGCCAGGTTTTCTTTAATATGTGTGGTGTCGAGGGGGAGATGACCATGTTTCTTTTAAAGAAAGGACAACGGTTTTTAGTTTTTTTTTTCTTTTCTTTTGCCCCTTTTACGTTGCTTATTTTATTTTATTTTATTTTGTGGGGCTCTTATTAATGATGCTTGCTTTTTTTAATTTATTTATCATCGTTTTGGGCATTCATAAGTAGGAAAATTGGTGGGTCTTTGAAGGGAATCAATCGATGAATTTATAGGTTTAAAACTGAGCAAATTGTAAAGGAATTGAGATATATTATCATCAATATCGAAGGCATATTGGGAAATGATATGTTCCATTTAAAAGTTATGTTTCATTAAGAGATCATTTGTTGCATCTCAATGGATTTCTAAACACAAACTGGGATGTTTGATATTATTGGGGGGCATCATTCGTTTATTCCTTGAATACTAAGAGTGCAAAAAAAAAAAAAAAAATATTTTGTTTATGGTACGCTTAACTACACCATCATCTACTTCTTCTAGTCATTCACCATGGAAAAGATGTAACGACATGATTCAATCATGGCTTCTGACCACCTATCCTTATGATATCCCCAACAGGGTTATGTACACTACTACTACTATATCATTCAGAAGCCTTGTCAAGAAGGGGAAAATGGAGGGACTAATTAATCGGTTAATGCATTGCAAAAACACGTGTAGTGCATGAATATTAATAATTTTATGATGTTATATTGGAAATAGGTTGAAGGAAATTAAAAGAAGATGAAGAAACTCACAAGAATCGTTATTTTGAAAAACAAACAATGGGTAGATGTAAAAAAGAATATCTCCACATGATATGATGCTTAAGTCTATGATGTTTCAATCCAAAACATGTTGAAAAACAATCTCTGAGACCATGTTGCAAATTGTTGAGAAAGAAGGAGGCAACAAAATCACCGGATGGGGGAAAACGATGCGGAGAAAGAAAGGAAAAATAGGATTTTAGGGGTTTTGTAAGGTTTAAACTAGTGACGACATCGTCGCTCAATGAAAACTTCAATAAAAAAACGAAAGTGATCTCAGGGGATCACTTTCGTATCGTATGAACTACTGGGGGCTTTTTCGTTTAGTGGCCCGCTAAGGCCATTTTTCGGGTAAATTCCTCTAGATAATATATATATATATATATATAAATAATGGTTGATGTATAAATGATCATAATCATTCTCATTTGTATATTATTTAGAAAAACATATATCAGTTTGAAGGTGAGGATGTAAACTTCAGGATACCGTTTATGTACGATCAATCTAATGGTTATAAATGTATGAAACAAAACAAAAAAAAAAAAAAGTAGTAGTTTAAACACAATTGAGGTAATTGCAATGAATTGGGAATTGGGTCGGGTCGGTTTCATCTAAACCCAATAAACAAGCATCTCAAAACCACAACAAATGTATAAAATAAAAAATAAAATAGGGTTGATGTTAATAAGTTAGGTTTGTGACCGACAATCCCAAGTGTAGGGCCGTGATATAGTAATAATCTGGTGAGTTCAGGTCGATCTACAGGGAGCAATGCTTTTTATGAAACTTTCCAACTTTTAACTTATCCTAATTGGAAATTAAATCAAGCCTAAATAGAAACTAATTAAATTACACAAAAATTGTCCAAATACTGAAAATTAATAAGTACAACTTTCCAAATAAGAAAATAAACCTAAGCTATGAAAGGAAGCTTAGGCTATTCAGCCCTATTCTAATTGTAACCTGCAAAAGTAACAAACTCATCAAAACAACTAATTTAATATAAAATTCCCTAAATTAAATCCTAATTGCAAAAAAAAAATCACAATGCAAATATGGATGATTTATGATTTCCTAAATGGAAAGTGATAAGTCCACAAAATTGTAGTTTTCATTCATCATTTCATATGCATTTGTGGACTCAATTAGGTTAATTGCATAGAATTACACTTAATTTCATGTTTTCATGTATTTGAGCATCAAAGTTGGAATCTTAGTAAAATTTGGTCAAAATTCATTACATTACATGACTTTTGTGAAATTAGGGATTTTCATCTCATTCATCACCCAAAAATTAGTTCTTTTGGCTTCACTAATGCATACCTTCTAATTTTGACGCCATGTGCTATTTTTGGAGAGTTGAGTATTTTTGGTGCATTAAGTAGGCATGTAGGGTCCCATGCATAGTCCATCTAGATTCCTCACACTTGATTATTATTGACATCATTTAATTTTATTTTTGTGGGATAAATCAAGAGTGGGACCTGCATTGGTGAAATTTGAGAGAGAACAAAGGCGGGACATGGGACATGCTTCATGGTGGGCCCACATATCTTAACATCTTGGTGGAGTTGGAAAGATTGGAAAATTTCAAAGATGGAAAGAGAATCAAATAAGGAAGAAAAGAAAGAATCCAAGCATGCATTGGACGTCCAACATGGGTCCCACACATCCCATAGCATGCCAAACATAGAAGTTTTCTTAATTGCACAATTATTCCCGGATTTTTCAGGGGCAACAAATTAAAATGGCCATAACTCTCAAACCCAATATTGGATTGGTGGAATCTACTTATCGTTGGAAAGCTCTTTTCAAGTAGATATCCGTAGAGCCAAAGATTACATAAATCGGAGCTATATTGAGGGAGATATGACCTCGGGAAGTTACCTGTTATAATTCTATGCGGAAATTACAAGAAGTTTTCAAAATTGGCAACATAAGAGATATTTGAGAAGTTCAATTTGGCAAGACTTGGAGCCCAAGAGACTACACTTAGCAACAAATCATCTCCAATTCAAATTCTTTCTAAGTGTGAAGCCTAACTTGAGTCCTAAGCAAGAAATCTCTCCAAATAAGGAAACAAGTCCTAAAAGAGAGGAGATTCTTTTCTAAAAAGGAGGCATCAACATCTATAAAACCAACCCAAAAGGGGATGGAGGCATCTCGCATCTAGCCCTCTCTCCAATTCCCTTCTTTCTTTTCTTCTTTTTTTGTTTTCCATTAGTGTTTTTCTTTATTTATTTTATTTTGGTAGCCTTGCGCCATGTCCAAGGATTTATTTTGAAGGAGATTTTTTGTGAAGGAGAAGTTGTAAAGATGCAATTTTTAATGACAAATCAAGAAGCATTCTTTACAATGGTGGGCTAATTTTCTTGATTAGAGCTATGGATGAAGGTAAGTAACTTCTTTTTATTTATTTAGTAATTCTAATGTGTGTTCCATGATTATGTGCTTAATAATTAATAGGCTTGTCTTCGTGCCCTAGGTAAATCTTTATTCTTAAATTCTGAAAATAAAAATTGGTTTTTGACTATTCATGCTTAGGTTTAATAGGCCATGCTTAGGATTTAGATCTTTTAATGGTTTATGCTTACTTTTGATGGGTAGTTCTTAAATTATTTTTTTTCTTTTATGAGATGAAGGAAGTCTTGAGTTTTGAATTTTTATAATTGAAAAGGGATTTTAAAAGTTAGATTTTCCAAATTAAAAACATTGATTTGTCTTTGATTTGAAGTAAAAATTGGAACAAATTAGGATTACTGATAAATAATTTGCGGATGCTTATTGGATTCCTATGCTCTAATCACTTTCATTAATTTGTAGTTTTTCATCTTTCTAAATAAGTTGCTTGATTTTATATCTAAATACTCAAAACTTTTCTTGATTGTAGTTAATTAGTTTTCTTAATCTAAAAGTTTCTTTAATTAGCTCCTTGTGCGTTCGACCCGTTCTTGCCATTGTCTCATCTAGACACCCGTGCACTTGCGGTATTTTTTTTGATTGATATTGATCACATCACGGAGAATGCAATTTTATGCAAGTTTCTAAAAATCTGATGAATGTTGTGAAATTCTAAGTAAGGGAAAACTTGTGCACATGCCTGTTCTCACTGGACTGTATAATAGCTGGAATTCGAACCTTGATGATGTATGAACATACAAAAAAAAAAAAAAAAAAAAAAGTGAAAACTTTTTCATCTAACATAAAATATGCAATTAAAGTTTTTGAATCAGAAAAGGTGACGTTAAATTAATCAGAAAACTTATTGGAAATAAAAGGAACAAAGGTGGAAAAAGAAAAGCGGAAAAGGTGTATTAAAGATCTAGAAACTAGATGATTATACAAGCATTGAAAATGCAATTATGAAGTCCTCTCTTCTCAGAGTAGGAAAAAAATGCAAGTGATTAGGTGATGTCTCTCGACTTTTAATTTATTTTTTTTTAGTTTCAAAATCCTAGATCTAATCATGTGAAATATTGTCTCCAATCAAAACACATAAAAGAACTAGAAAGAGAAAATTAAACCACTTACATAAAGAACACGTAGAATCAATCCAAGTAGTGTCTTTGTTTCTTGATCTTTGAATACAAGAAATTAGTGTTCTTCAATCTTTTTCATTCTCTCAACATGGCCTCTCAACCTATGCCTAAAAGAATCAAAAGAAAGAAGAAGAAGAAGAAGAAAGGGACTTAGAGAGAGAAAGGAGTGGAGTGGAGAGAGAGAGAGAGAGAGCCTCCAAGGTGTTACACGTCCGGCCCCATGGATGCTTCCCTTTTTATTCTTTTTTCAAAGCTTTGTTTTGTCAAGACCCTCTCTTTTGCTAAGAATCTTCTCTCTTTTTGCGTAGGCCTCAAGCTAGACTCCACACTAGGAAAGGACTTGACTTTGAGAAGATTCTCTTCGTCTTGATGCCCAAGTGTTGCCTTGTAGAACTCCTAAAATATTTCCAAAGATCCCATGTGCCGTGTAAGAGATATCTTTCCAAAAGTTTTAAGAAAATTGCTTGGCATGAGACTTCCATGGAGTGGACGTCCAGTACATGTATGGAGCCCATGTCGGACCCCACTTTGACTTAGTAGAAATAAAATCCGTTGCATACTTGGCTGATTTGGGTTTCCTTTTTATTTGTGTCAATTGACCACTTTCCTCTTTTATGAATTTCCAACTTTTGAACCTCCAAATTTCTCTTTAACTTTCCCATCAATGTGCGGGCCCCACTTTCTTGATTTATCCTACAACTTGAAAATGGCAATTTTAACATTAATCATATATAAGAAGATAAATATGAACCATGCACGGGACCATACCTGCCCAAAGATGCACCAAAATGACATTTTTCAAAAATACCACATGGTGCCAAAAATAGCAAGTATGCATTGATGATGCCAAAAAACTAATTTTGGGGTGATAAATGAGATAAAAAACCTAATTTCACAAAAGTAATGCAATTTAATGAATTTTGAACAATTCTGACAATTTTCCCAAAAATATCCCCAAATACATGTAATTATGAAATTAAGTGCAATTCTATGCAATTAAACATAATTAAGTCCACAAATGCTCATGAAATGATGACCTAAAGACTTAATTTTATGGACTTATCAGTTTGGTTAGGTGTGGGTCACCTTCTAATGAAATTAAAGTAGGTCACTTTTCATAACTCTTGTAGGTTGTCACACCTCTGGACCGGATTAGCACAAATGTCTTTGTCTCAGTGCGCGTTGCGCCATTGCGGGAGAAACAATTTAACAATTTCTCGGCACGCAATCATGTTTCCCACAGAATTTTGCGATGTGAGAGCCAAAATTCTTCAATGTTACAAGCATTCAGTAGAAGCTTTTACAAACAATTTAACAACATAAATATGAAATGAGACAAATATCAGAGTACAATGCAACATTTCTAAGGTATAATAAAAGGGAAATATTCTCACCCGATCCGTGCGAACTCAAATCGCTACCGTCGGATTGCATTTGAGATCCAATGGTCAGTGTCATGTGCATAAAACAGGGAAAAGCTTGTCTGGTTATGTGGTTGACTTCTTCCCTTGAGCGGTCTCCCCCATCATCTCTGGTCATCCTCGATGCCTCATTTCCGGTCTCCCCCATCATCTCCAGTCTTTTCTTCTTCGACGAAAAAAAG
The DNA here is from genome assembly GCA_029852735.1 of Persea americana. Taxonomy (NCBI): domain Eukaryota; kingdom Viridiplantae; phylum Streptophyta; class Magnoliopsida; order Laurales; family Lauraceae; genus Persea; species Persea americana. Next base: position 30,343,209 of record CM056819.1, read on the forward strand.
AGGGAAAAGCTTGTCTGGTTTGACGGTTGTCTTCTTCCCCTGCGCGGATCCTCGCCATTGTCCAAAGCCCTCAAAATCCCTCAATCGCTCCCGCTCCCCGGCCGCCAAATCTGGTGATTATTTCCATCTGATTTTTTTTTAAATCATAGAAAAATTTTTAATTAGTTGTTTGAATCCTGATTAATTTTATTTAGTAGATTTCTCCCGAGTTCAATTGACTACCAACAAGCGTGGCCATGTCATTGTCAAATTCTAATTCCAATCAATGGGTGCCAAAGTGCTCATGTGGTGATATGATTGTTTGACCTCTTATACAATGTCTAATCCAAATAGAAAGTTTTGGAGATGTCCTAATTGGAAAGTAAGTGTTTCATATGCGTTTTTTTAGCAATAATGCTATGATGTACTGATTAGAGATTTTTTTTGTTTGTTTTTGTTTTTGCAGCATTAACATGGTTGCGGAAGCTTCAAATGGAAAGATGAAACTAACAATGAAAAGAATCTAGCATATATGATTGAAGATATGAAAAAGATGATTGGTAGTATGATGGATAGGCAGAATGAGATTTTATGGGCAGCAGTTGAAGAGATAAAACATGCATCTGAAGAAAGGAAGAAATCAAATAAAGCAATTTTTCTAATGATCTATTTGTGTTGTCTTATGAGTGTAATTTGCACGTTGAAAATATTATGCTAAAATATGTGAGGGGAAAACTGGAGGAAGGAAGTGTTGAATGGATGTTGTATATGTTGACAAAATTTAATCCAATGGATGTTGTATATGTTGACAAAATTGAATCTAATGGATGTTAGCCCAAGCGTATATATGATTTTCCTCTCATGTTTATTGTTCTCTCTTGATTTGTGACATTGTAAGTTACATTGGGTGCTATTTTAGAAAAATACATGTTACACTACAATATGAATGTTCAACCCGGTTGAGAAAATCTGCACACACGTTGTTGAGTACCCCTGTTTAGGGAATTTTTTAGCTCACTTCCCTAGGGATTTTTTGGCTGAAATTCTGTACTTTCGAAGTCCATATCATGGACTTAAAATCTGCCAATTCTCAGTTCAATACAACCACGTTTGCTATGTTTTAAACTATGGCAATTTTTCAACCCGGTTGAGAAAATCTGCACAGACGTTGCTAAGTACCCTTATTTAGGGAATTTTTTAGCCCACTTCCCAAAGGATTTTTCGGCTGAAATATGGGGATTTCCAAGTCCATATCATGGACATAAAATCTAATAATTTTTAGTTCAGTACAACAATTTTGCTATGTTTTATATTATCGTAATTTTTCAACTCGGTTGACAAAATCTGCAAAGACGTTGCTGAGTACCCTTGTTTAGGGAATCTTTTAGCCCACTTCCCGAGGGTTTTTTCATCTGAAATTCTGGTATTTTCAAGTCCATATCATGGAAATAAAATCTGCTAATTTTCAGTTCAGTACAACCAAGTCTGCTATGTTTTAAACTATGGCACTTTTTCAACCCGGTCGACAAATCTGCACAGACGTTGCTCAGTACCCCTGTTTAGGGAATTTTTTGGCCCACTTCCCGAAGGATTTTTTTTCTGAAATTCGGGGATTTTCAAGTCCATATCATGGACATAAAATCTGATAATTTTCCATTCAGTACAACCAAGTTTGCTATGTTTTAAACTATGGCACGTTTTCAACCCGGTTGACAAAATCTGCACAGACGTTGCTGAGTACCCCTGTTTAGAGAATTTTTTAGCACACTTCCCGAAAGACTTTTCGGCTGAAATTCGGGGATCTCCAAGTCCATATCATGGACATAAAATCTGATAATTTTCAGTTAAGTACAACGACATTTGCTACGTTTTAAACAATGGCAGTTTTTCAACCCGGTTGACAAAATCTGCCCAGACGTTGCTGAGTACCCCTGTTTAGGAAACTTTTTAGCCCACCTCCCGAAGGGTTTTTCACCTGAAATTCAGGGATTTTCAAGTACATAACATGGACATAAAATCTGCTAATTTTCAGTTCAGTACAACCAAGTTTGCTATGTTTAAACTATGACACTTTTTCAACCTGGTTGACAAAATCTGCACAGACGTTGCTGAGTACCCCTGTTTAGGGAATTTTTTAGCCCACTTCCCGAAGGAGTTTTGGCTGAAATTCGGAGATTTCAAAGTCCATATCATGGAAATAAAATCTTCTAATTTTCAGTTCAGTACAACCACGTTTGCTATGTTTTAAGCTATGGCACTTTTTCAACCCGGTTGACAAATCTGCACAGACGTTGCTCAGTACCCCTGTTTAGGGAATTTTTTAGCCCACTTCCCGAGGGATTTTTTGGCTGAAATTTGGGGATGTGAAAGTCCATGTCATGGACATATATCAGCTAATTTTCAGTTCAGTACAACCAATTTGCTATGTTTTAAACTATGGCACTTTTTCAACCTGTTGACAAAATCTGCACAGATGTTGCTGAGTACCCCTGTTTAGGGACTTTTTTAGCCCACTTCCTGAAGGATTTTTCTGCTGAAATTCAGGGATTTCCAAGTCCATATCATGCACATAAAATGCGCTAATTTTCAGTTCAGTACAACCAATTTTGCTATGTTTTAAACTATGGCACGTTTTAAACCCGGTTGACAAAATCTGCACAATCGTTGTTGAGTACCCCTGTTTAGGGAATTTTTTAGCCCACTTCCTGAAGGATTTTTTGGCTGAAATTCGGGGATGTCAAATTCCATATCATGGACATAAAATCTTGTAATTTTTAGTTCAGTACAACCAAGTCTGCTATGTTTTAAACTATGACACTTTTTCAACCCGGTTGAGAAAATCTACACAGACGTTGCTCAGTTCCCCTGTTTAGGGAGTTTTTCAGCCCACTTGCCGAAGGATTTTTTGGCTGATATTGGGGAATTTTCAAGTCCATATCATGGACATAAAATCTGATAATTCTCAGTTCAGCACAACCAAGTTTGCTATGTTTTAAGCTATGGCCCGTTTTCAACCCGGTTGACAAAATCTGCACAGACGTTGCTGAGTACCCCTGTTTAGGGAATTTTTTAGCCCACTTCCCGAAGGATTTTTCATCTGAAATTTGGGGATTTCCAAATCCATATCATGGACATAAAATCTGCTAATTTTCAGTTCAGTACAGCCAAGTTTGCTTTGTTTTAAACTATGACACTTTTTCAACCCGGTTGACAAAATTTGCACAGACGTTGCTGAGTACCCCTGTTTAGGGAATTTTTTAGCGCACTTCCTGAAGGGTTTTTTGGCTGAAATTTGGGGATTTCCAAGTCCATATCATGGACATAAAATCAGCTAATTTTCAGTTCAGTACAACCAAGTTTGCTAGGTTTTAAACTGTGGCACTTTTTCAACCCGTTGACAAAATCTGCACAGACGTTGTTGAGTACCCCTGTTTAGGGAATTTTTTAGCCCACTTCCCAAGGATGTTTCGTCTGAAATTCTGGGATTTCTAAGTCCATATCATGGACATAAAATCTGCTAATTTTCAGTTCAGTACAACCACGTTTGCTATGTTTTAAACTCGGGCACTTTTTCAACCCGGTTGACAAAATCTGACAAAATCGGCACAAAATTGACAACATCAAAACAACCCGTGGAGTCATATGAAACTACATAAATAAAATATTGACGACATCCTTTGAAAGCCTGCATTCAAATGCACCCCCTTCATTCGAAACAAATGACCATAATACATTACAAGTTCCAACATCAAAACAACCTGTGGAGTCATATGAAACTACAAAAGTCCAACCTTGACAACATCCTTTGAAAACCTGTGGAGCACCTCAAAATTACAAATCAAAATGAACCAGCAATCATCACAATTGAAATCTGATGCCAAACACACCTCTTTCATTTGAAACAAATGACCATAATACATTACAAGTTCCAACATCAAAACAACCTGTGGAGTCATATGAAACTACAAAAGTCCAACCTTGACAACATCCTTTGAAAACCTGTGGAGCACCTCAAAATTACAAATCAAAATGAACCAACAACCATCACAATTGAAATCTGATGCACATCTTCATTTGAAGCCTACAAAATAAAATTGCAAAAGTAAATTAACATTCATATAAACTGAAATATGTGTAAGTGAACTACATAAATAAAATATCTCTTTTTACAACGAAACTGCATCCCTAAATCTGTGTCAAAGTACCATCATTGGAAATGCCATTTCCAAGCCCTCACATTCAATAAGATCATCATCCTCGTCTTCTAAAATACTCCCATCGTTTCCAGAAACATGAACTATAGGACTGAAGAAGAATAGAAAGCACAATCTATATGATAATAAAATTAAAAATCAAATGTAAAAGATTCTAATGTTAAAAACAAATTATACCTCTTGACGAGCATAGGACAATTGCGCATGTCATGTGCAATGTCACGCCTGCCACATCCACGACAAAGCCGGGGTTTTCTCAGTGCTTTTTCCTTAGAAGACTTCAATCTCTTTGGACGACCCTTTGTCTTTGCATTCTTTGGCGCAAGATATCTCTCTTCATGGCAGGTCCCCTTGTCTCTTCTCTTACTGTCATCTTTTGCCGTTACTTCCTTTTCATTTATCTCACGAATACTCTTCTTTAACTCTTGTAAAACCTTCTTCACATGTTGGTATGTTGTTTTACACATGGATGTCTCATCAACGACTATTGCAGCATCATATGATAAATCTCCATGTCGTTCAAGCAATGAACAACCGCATGAAAAGCATGCTCTGTTGTCGGATTCATCGTCTATTCTTGCGAACCTTGGCTATCTTTTTAAAATAAACCGTTGAGGCAATTCATAAATTTTCTCTTGTTTGAAAACACAAATGATATGTCCACATGGAATTCCTCGAATCTCAAATAATTGACATGAACATTTTGCTTCTTTGTTGTCCTTTTTATAGAGGACGATTCGTTCAATTTCTTGATCATTTTTTAATGAAGAAACATTATAAACACGTTGCTCGATGTCATCATATATGAGCTCAACAATGCCGCATGTTATGTAACAAAACCGTTCTTGAAACTTGTAGAACATCTTTTTTGTATATATTTTAGACATCCTCTTCTCCATTGGCAAATCTGCCATCAATCTTGGTCTTCCATTTATAGTGTCATGATCAGCCTTGAACTGATGATACTTTTGAGTTGTGATGCCTCGCTTATATCGCAACATAAAATTGTACAAACCATTCTTCTGTGTCACGTATTACTTAAGGAAGGCATTGATACTCTCACTTCTTGAAGTTGTAGACATCCATCCAAAAAATGTCTCTCAAGTACGTTGGCACCCACATCTCACAAATACCGTACATGGAATGCAACCATTCATTGTCTACAAGATCAAATTCTGTCAACATATCCTACCAAGCCATCTTGAAATGTTCTATTGTGATAGCATTGTATGCAATCTTCTTAAATCTTTTGATGAAATTCGGATTATGAATTGCAATTCCACCCAAATTCTTTTGTAAATTCTGCATAATGTGCCACAAGCAATAACGGTGACATGTGGTGGGAAAAACGGACTTGATCGCTTTTGTCATTGCAGCATCTTGGTCCGTTAAGATTGCTTTTGGCGGGTCCCTTCACATTGCTTCAATCCATTTGTTGAATACCCACACGAATGTATCAAAAGTTTCATTTGATATAAGACAACAACCAAATAATATTGATTGATCATGGTGATTAATTCCGGTGAATGCACCAAAAACGAGACCATATCTATTTGTATTATATGTTGTATCAAATGAAACAACACCCCCAAATTCCTCATATGACTTCTGAAAATAGTAATCGGCCCAAAACACATGTTTAATGTGATCATCATCATCTTTCTCAATGGCAAAATAACATCTTGGATCTCTCTCCTTCATTTGTTTGAAGTACTCAAAGAACATCTCACCATCTTGATCTTTTGTTTCTTCCCTTTTGTTTCTAATTTGATTTCGAAAATCTGTCTCAGTGAAGCCAACTTTATCTCTCCCACCTGCTTGAAGCTCTAGTAGTGCCATTTGATCCTTCGGTCGTAGATTAGCAGCCCCATAAGTATAGATCAATTTTTTCTTGGGAGCACTGACTATACGATGTGGTCGTAGCAGAGTCTTTCTCGAGGTACTTAACAAATGAGTATGCTCCACAATAATTTTAAATACCACCCATTTCCCCTCCTTTGTTTTTTTAATTTGAAGGTGTGCCCCACAATCTGCCCGCGTATCTGAGTTCCGTCTCTTCACTATAGTTCAACGCCTAATTTTTCTTTCCTAGAACCTTCTTTGGAGCATACAAGTTCTTTCCTCAAAATTTCATTATTTAGCCTAGTCTCAGAGCTTCGTCTGATACTAAAACCCGCCAATTTCGCATAAAGGTTATAAGCATTGTAAGCCTCCTCTATGTTCTCAAAAATAATTCCAACTTTCGATATTTTCTCCTCCTCAACTTGTGGTATAAATGTATTAATTGGTAAAGGTGGACTTGCACCATTCTTTTGGACGGTTTAAGGACAATAATAGAACCACACCATGAAAATCATGCAAAACAAAACCAAATAAAAGTAATAAGAAACTAATTATTAAGGCTGTAGTAAATTATTCCAACAGTACTAATTTCATGTCACATGTTATAGTCACTGATAGTCAAAGTTTGGATCTAACAATCAAGATAAATTCAGATTAAGGCATGTGCAAAGGTGTTTAAGGCAATCTACTCCTATTAGTTATTACTGACAAAAGGATTTAAAGTTTCTGAACAGGGTATTTTTTGTTTGTGTGTGTGTCCAATGTGGCACATTTTCTGTTGTCTAAAAGTAATTTTGATAAGATTGTTTTGTGCATTAGCACTAGCAGCATGAACCTTCATGTAGAAGAAGGTGCTACTGCCTATTTACCTTTCTTTTTGGTCATATTGACCACGCAACTATTGTGGTCATTTGCCAAGGCAACATTTAACTCGAAATTTTGTGCTATGTTTAGTTTCTATCATTTTTCAATGCATGGATATTTATCAAACATGGTTACACATTTTAAAGTCTTTAGGATTAGTACATCATGCTTCCTTATCTTGATAAAAAAGATGATTTATGATTCTTCTTATTGATTGAGCCATAGTAATTAACACATTAGCGATTAACATATGCAGTTACATGGAGGCGTGTTCAGAATACTTTCCAGAATTGTTTGTAAAGTGTTAGGAATTTTTCCAGCCTTAGAGGCAGCACAACCAAGGAGCAAGTCTGGCATACAGGCACTTTGTTCATTGCATGTGGCTCTTGAGAGGGCTAAGAGTCATCTTCTGCATTGCTCAGACTCTAGCAAACTTTACCTGGTAAAATTATATTTCCAGTATATTCTTATCTTTTTGAAAATTTGATTAGCTGGTGTTAAAGCCTGAACATAAGTTTATCAGGTCTGGCCGCTTTATCATTTTCGAAGATTGGTGTTTTTTCATTAGTCACCAGTGTGAAGATATAAATATTGATAAGTACTGATTAATTTATAAGCTTGCAAATACATTAATCACAAACATCGATTGTGCAGAGAGAGAGGGAAAACCTGTAAAGCTTCGGCCAGGTAACTAACCACACATGAGAATGACTGCTGCGAGAGTGTTGTGACATCGATGGGGATGGACGTCCCTGTCTGCCATATGCCATGAAACTCAGATGGGGATGGTTGCTCCGAGGTGGTCTCAATAGGGATGGCCGCCGTATCAGACCACGAGCCTGGAGATTGAGATGGGGATGGCTGTTGTGAGGGGGGTCCATACCTGGAGCCGCAGTTGGAGAGCTGGGTCTACAACATCCATTTGGAGGGCTTTGGACGACAGCGAGGATGGCCGGAGATGATGGGGGAGACCGCGCAGGGGAAGAAGACAACCACAGAACCAGACAAGCTTTTCCCTCTTTTTTTCGTCGAAGAAGAAAATACCAGAGATGATGGAGGAGACCGGAAATGATGCGTCGAGGATGACCGGAGATGATGGGGGAGACTGCGCAGGGGAAGAAGACAACCACAAAACCAGACAAGCTTTTCCCTTTTTTTTTCGTCGAAGAAGAAAAGAAAAGGGGAAGAGTCCGGTAGAAGCTAAGTCGTCGAGGATGGCCGGAGATGATGGAGGAGACGAGAAACGAGAAGATGAACTGGGAGCAGTGGTCGATTGAAAGAGATTTTTTCCCTTCTTCAACAAGGGATTTGGAGGGCCTGAGAGCTGGAGCTTCTGATGGATTTGGAGGGATTTCACCCTTTTGCATTGTTTTATGTACATGACATTGACCGTTGGATCTTAGATGCGATCCGACGATAGCGATTTGAGTTGGAACGGATCGGGTGAGAACAATTCTCACCCGATCATTTCCCATATTTAATACCTCTTAATATTACATATCTAGAAGTAAACAAAACAAAGGTCTAATCAAAAGATATGAAAGGTAAAACTATCCAAAAAGATGCGATCCAATCGGTTGCAAAATGCCCAAAAGATGTGACGTCCACCCTCATGCCAATTCAATGCTTCATACTTCATCATCTGCGCTCCACTTTACAAAACCCTGTTGTTCTTTTTGGATTTCCTGAATATCCTGCTCATGGGCAATGGGGTCATCATCTATAACACCAAGCGTAGTATTAGACTATGAATAGGCTAAGCAAGTAATCAATGTAAATAACAACATCATGTTGCTTCAATATAGAATATAATGTAGAAGATTTTCGAGCGGACCATCCAAACCCAACTCCTCTATTTACACGGGTCGCACTAAGTTTTAGTAGATATGAATGGAGTGGACTATTGGATCAAGGGACAAATTTATTGTTTTATATAAAGTCGATAAAGTTGTGGACCATAGATTGACCTCAAATTTGATATCTAGGTTGGCCCACTTGTGTGTGAGTGCGTGTGTGTATATATATATATATATATATATAGAGAGAGAGAGAGAGAGAGAGAGAGAGAGAGAGAGAGAGAGAGAGAGAGAGAGAGAGATATTTAACGCTACAAAACTCTTTGGGCATTTTTCACAAAAAAATGCTCATCTTTTAGCCAATGAAAGTACGACACGTGTCATAATGGTACACTTATCCATTCTCTCTCCTAAATATTTTCCTAAAATTGTGGGTATTTTGTGGATTCTCTTAAATCATTGGCTAATAGATAGGGGCAGACACTCCCCTTCTATGGATTCTGAAAATACATGCAATGTCGCCAAAAAGTTTGTACACTTCTATCTTTGTGACCTTGCACAATAAAACTCGCAAGTCACTTGTAAAGCTTTTCCTAATTGTCGTTTTAGAAACACAACCTTTACATTCACTAGGTGCAATTTCTAGTCATCATCAACTACCTTTTTCATTGAGATTACTATGGATAGGAATTTTACAACCGGAGAAAACATACATTTAAAATATATTCCTTCCAATTGTGTGAATCCTTTAATTGCCAACTATGAATTATATTTATTTAAGGATCCATTGAACTTAAATCCACCATCTTAAGAACCTATGACCTTGATCTTGTATTAGATCAATCATCTGTCATACCTGGTTCTTATTAGTTAATTCTATTTTCTCTCTCATAACATCTAGTCAATTTTGTGCATTGACTGCTTTAGTATAGGATGTCAGATCCAATTCCTTCACGATTTTCATTAAATTGGAGCAATCTACCACTCTTGTTGGATGTTATCATTACTATGATTTCAAGATCAAACGGGTTGTCTCTTGTTTAGTGGGTTCTGGCCAGGACTTCTATCTTAGATGTTATCTATGTTGAAGCTAAACCTGACCTCAACACATCATCCTCTGAAATATTGTGCCTCATCTCGATGATCTTCTTGGGGTCTATTTGGAAGTAACCATTCTGACACTTAGTTATCATCCAATTATCGTGATTACATACACAATATTCCCTTAGATGATTCTAACGATAAAATAAAACTTTGTTTTCTGTGGCCATAATGGCAAGTGTAGAAAATTTCCTTGACCTTAACATGTAGGATGTTTTTCACAACTTCTATGACTCTTATAATGGTCTTAGGCACAAATCTGTACAATACTTAAATGAACATTTATCATGCAATCAACATCTCCCCCTGACCCGTCATAAAACAGGGTTTGCAAAAATAAATCATCCCCGCTATTATCTCTACTTGCGAAAGCAAAGATATTAACCGGGTGTCGTATCCACTGGGACAAAAAGGCTAAGTGCATGTTTGGTATCTCTTATTTTTCACCTCTATTTGTCTATTTGTCTAAATCGGATAGAAGTTAGAAAAATTAGAGCGTTTGGTAGATGACTTTATCCTCTTCTTATTTTAGAGGAATAGAGGCAGATCTTCTAAATTTGAAATGCTCACTTTCTGGACATGTGAAAAATAGAGCCATTGGCTCTAAAAAACTTAGAGGCAAATCCTCTAAAATTGAAATGCCCTCTTTTTTTATTGCTATTTTTTTAATGGCTCTATTTTAAATGGTCTGTTAGAAAAAGAGTAGAGATGCCAAACATGGCCTGAGTTGCATTGTTTCCTAATTCCTAAACTAATTCTAATAGAAAACAAAGTACTGATTTCTAAACTAATCCTATTAGAAAACGAAGTGTTGGTTTGATGGGTTTGGTTTCTAAATTAACAAATTAAAAGACAATGTTTTAATTCAATTAGAGAAAAGATCTCAGGGTACGAAACCACTCTAACCTCGTACAATGGTAAGTATAGACCTTGGGTTTCACTATCAATGCTAAAAAGACTCGTTCTGGTTACAAACCTTCACAGAGTCAACAAATAAAGGATGTAGGTGCAGAGCAGGTAATAACCTATCTCTAAGGCATAGATTATCTTAGATTTAACAACACATTCAATCAAGCACTGTTACATGACCCAGTATTCAAATCTACAAGATTAAAATACTAAAGAAAGAGATATTGCATTAAGAGAATAAAATCCAATCAATGGATAACATCATTATCATATAACCAAAAGCGTTTAAAGGACAACCCTAGAACCTATACATCACCATAAACTCAAGATTAGGGCTTCATCGCAACCCTAAGATGAAAGTTTAGTTATACATGGAAGACGATTGGCGAAGAATCTATGACGAAATCCCTATTAACGCTCTTCCAACGCTCCTAAAACCTTGCTCCCAATCTTCTCCCAAGATGTGAATGTCCTTCAAAACGAGTTTGGAACCATATTTATAGGTTTTGGGTCTAAAAATCTCGTCAAAACGCGGAGCAAGTTGGTCACCATCCGGTCTGGGCGTCCAGATGCCAGGAAGCAGCGTCTGGGCGTCCAGACGCCAGGAAGCAGCGTCTGGGCGTCCTTTGCTTTCTCCGGGCATCCGGATGCCCGGATCTGGCATCTGGATGCCTGGAGGTAGTACCTCCATGTCATTTCTTATTGTTCTGGATTTTTGCAATTTCTTTCTGTTTTACACCAATTTCTTCCCAATGCTCCTAAGGGACCTGTAAACATAAAAATAATATAATTAATACTAATAAATATCACCTAAAGGTATAACAAAGTTCTCATTGAGGGTTCCAAATGGTGTATTTTAGGCTCTCATCAAACCCCGGCCCCCCCCCCCCCCCCCCCCCCCCCCCCCCCCCCCGTAAACACAAGGAAGTCTCGTATGGCTAAATATGAACCTAACACGATCAATAAAGAATGGTTTCACATTTAGCCATACCATTTTCTGTGGGTTGTATTGAAATAAATTTCATACATACACAATATTGCACGTATACTCAATGTTGTTTGATCTGCATAAAAAAAATGCACACATCTCTCCTCTCAGACCAAATTGTTTATTTATTGCCCTTTTGGTTCTGTACTTCGTTGTTATACCATTCAAATATTTTTAAAAAAGCCTTAAGCTCATGCCAATCAGACAAACTGTCTGAATTTGTTGAAGCCACTTAAACGAGTAATAGTTTCCTATCCTGTAAAGTTTTGAACCTTTTATAATTGTCAGAATTTACCAAGGTGATCGAACACAATCACAACTCTCCACTTCTAGTTTATGGGGGAAAAGCCCACTCTGCCTTTTTCCATCTAGACATGGTTTAGATACAGGTACCTCTCATACCAAGGGCCAACATAAGTCTCAACATAACTAGTCTACTTATTGTCTCCATGTTGATGTGTTTTGTTCTTAAACTCATAGTTGTACCAAATGGCACACCCAACACACACAAAAAAATAATAAAAAGAATTTGAAGATTCACATTACAGGGCCTAGCTCTTAGCCAATACAAATCATCTCAGATATTAAAAAAAAAAAAAAAAAAAAAAAAACTAACAATCTCTTATGCATATAAAATCACATCTACATTGCATTTGATCAGATTCATTTAACACTAGTTGTCTTACGGGATTTTCTCCCCTCCCTAACAATTACCAAATACAGTTATTCGCATAGTGTCATTGACTCAAATGTATTTCATTTTCATCATTTAAGATTTTACTCTCTACATAGATGCTTACGTCTCCGAATCTTAATCCTTATCTTGAAGATTCTAATACCACAGAAAATCCACAATGGAATCACCGGTTTCGTTCTTTTGTCTTTGATACTACTTGATGTATCTGGATGTGAAGATTCTAATACGCAGCTAGAGATCTGCATGAGTTCTGACGATTGGGAAGCTTAAGAAATCTATTGGCATTTGTTTTACTTACGGGAATGGAAAGTATCCAACCGCAGGGCTCCCAAGGAGTCACGCTTATTGTAGACTTATTCCCCAAAAAAACCAACATCCATGTAATCCTATTCCTATTGGGGTCTTATGTGGGGACAGAGCAAGTCTTATTCTTAGTAGGAGTCTAATCTCTATTGGCCCTTTGTCGTGCTTGATCTGATGTGAGACCCGTGGCATGTGGGCCACATGATTTTCTATGGACCCCACCACCCTAATGGGTCATTTAGGCCCATCCTCATGTGAAGGCCCATTTGGGTTCCTACTTAAGTTCACATGTGTGAGTGTAGATATTCTTAAACCCCATTCTCTTTATTTCAAATCATAAGACAAGCAACATGGGAGAGTTGGGTTGAGAGAAGAAGAGAAGCCATTGTTCACTAAGGTGGGTTCCTCTTGTTGAGAGTGAGAAAGAGAGATATTGTTTTCTTTTCTTTACTTAAGAGGGGTTTCTTATACATGAGAAGGTGTTCCTCAAGTTACTAACTTGAGAAGTAGAAGCTTGCAATCTCCCATTTGCATAGTGGATTTGATTTGAAGGCTCCATGGTTTTTCACTCTTATTTTAGAGGGTTTTTCAAGTATATTGGCGTGTTCCTTCTTTGCTCTTACTCTCTTCACTTTTCTTCCATTATTACTTATTGTGGTTGCTTGGCTTAGATTATGCATACTTGGAATTTGTTAAAATTCCTAAGTGATTCACATAGAGGGGAAGAGTTCTGTAAGCCCTGCTGGAAATAGGGCTACAGTGCTGAAAAGAAAAGTTGAAATTAAAACAATGGTACCAGATTGCAGATTGTGAAGAGCGCTACATAGGCAGAAATCGATCAAGATTGGGGCCGCGGCACGTCTAGCGACGCTCTCTTTAGGACGAGTTCCGCCCTTCCGGGATGAACCCAGATGCGAACAGGATCTCTGCAGGAACTGCCCTCAGGATACAACGGCCTTCATAGATGATCAGGCCTGGTCGAACACCAAGTCCAGATCAAGCTCCAAGAACCACAGAATGCTCAGGAGAGAAAGGAAGAAGAACAGAGTAGTTTTTTTTCCTATTTTTTCTGTTCCCAGACAAGCTATTTTATATCCAAAAATACTGTTATTGGGCTTTAAGATCAGCGATTAATCACAATATTAATGCATTAATAAAAATAATTAAAACGCAATTTTGAATTTCAATTTTGAAACTGTTTTAAAATTGAAATTTCTGCAACGTTAAGTGTTTGAACGTTGATAATTAAAACGTTAATAATTAGAACTAAAACAGTAATAAAACACGTTTTTTAGTAGAAAAAAATATTAGAAATTTTTGCAAAAGTGAGCCATTTCTATATCAGAATATGGGTCCCTCGTGGACGCACGCCCGGTTAAACGTTTTCCGGACCGGCCACCCCGGGTCAAGCCCGACTCGCGTGCGCGCATAGGGCCCATGACAAAATGTTCCAAAACTCTTTAAGGTATATGGAAGTGAAACCACATATAAAGGTATCTCAAGAGTTGAGTTTTAGTAATGTGGGATGCTAAGAATTCTAGTAGTATACACCACCCACAAAAAGCAAAAGCACAAAGGACAAAACACCTTTTCAAAAACTTCCAAAAAGCACCTTATGAATTTTCTGAAACGCCCAAAAAACCCAACAAGCTCTCCAACAAGTGCTATTAGAGCTTGGGTTATTTATACAAGTTGTATCCATGTGAATCACGATGAAGATTGCTACACCAATGATGAGAAATCACTGATGTGAAGTGTGAGTAGATAAGAAATGGGGTTTTGATCCTATGCTCACTCACGTAGTCACGTGTGTAGGAGGGAGTCTCCACCCATTTTTAAAATTTTAAATATTTTCCTGTTGCCACTCTGTATAATCTGAGTAGACAAAAATGCCATTACTTGTATTAACCTTTGCACAACAACCCGGACATCTATAACAGATATTTGTAATCTAAGGGCACGTTTATTTCCTAGAACTTCTGATAGGAATCCCATATGTTAGGGTTTTTTTGGACATGATGTGACACTATGTCCCCTGGCATTTACAAATCCCATGTTTTTTCACGACCATTTTCAAACTCCAGCCACATGAAAGTTCTCAAATGACCTTTAAGAATTTAGGAATTCCACCATCTTTGCTTTTTGATAGAATTTCTGGATGCTCATATACAAGGGAGCATCCAGGAGTTCTAGTATGTCTGGAAGAATTCCTTGAACTCCAACAAAGAAACAGGTCCTAAGTGAGATCTTTTTATGTAAGTCCCGGAAGTTATCGCCAAAGAAACTTTTTAGTAACAGCTTGGAAGTCATTTATCTTAAAATTTTTATGGGCCATTTCCTTTTTATACATGGGATAAGAAAATAGATTTTAGATATGTAAATGTTGCATATGCAGATGTTATACATGTGAAACACATTATCATGTGCGTAAAAATTATCATTTCAACGTGAGAAATTTAGTGCATCCAACAGTTTTAAATGTGTTTTGAGTTTTTTTAATTTGTTCACATTAATATAAGAATATTGAATTTTTAGAATAATGAATTGAATGCCCATTAAAGTGCAGCAAATTAGAATTATAGGTTGAAACTTTTTTGACATTTTTCACAAAATTCATGAAGATTTTAAAACTTGTATACATAACTATGTTGTTATAACTAATTTATCTTAAATTTTTAACTATTGATGCATATGCATATTCATTCCTCTTATTATAGCAATATTTAATATTGCAGTGATTCGCTTTATGTCCCTTCTAGTTCTAACCATAATCCTACCATTGTCAAATTCTCTAAAACATCCATACTAGTACCCCTTTTGGTTTTGGGACAGGGAGCTCATTTAATATTGACCATCCAAATCACATGGTATGCATCCTGTGATAGTGCATTGGTACTAGCACTAATCCTTTTTAATGGTGGGCGTGTCCACCCATAATATTTGTAGAAATAAATGTTAAAAAATAAAAAAAATATGCTTGTCTTTCGATCATCATCTGTGTTTAGGCTTCCGGTCTTCATCTTTATTTTAACCGTTGGCATGTCCACTGCGCTCAATTATAATATATTAAGCTAGAAGGGTTTTTGAACTAATTTGGACTATTGGTTATAATTTTGATGGTAAGTTATTCTTTTTTCCTCCATTATCTCTCATAACTACCCACTTTTTATCTCATTCAACACCTATTTTATCTCATATAACTATCCATGACTATTCCTCACTCTTCCTCTTTTGATTTTGGTAAAACTCCTTTTTGTCCACATCTCCTATTTCATTTATGCATATGCTCCCATTTCGTTTTATCTCACTTCTCATACTCTCTTTCTACTCTACCTACTCTCAATTGTAAAGGTACGGTCATATGTTTTCTTTTTTCTTTTTTTATATTTTATTTCTAAAATGTTATATATTAGGGCTGGCATTCAAGTCAATACTTATTTTTAAATTACATGAATATTTGATTTGCATTGTACTTGTGCTTTGCACAGGTAACTGTGCTAGTTATACTATATTAAAGTCAACTATGTCGGCTTTAATTTTGACAGATGGTTATACTACTATATTTTAAATCTTTCATTTTTTTCTTCTCACTTACCAACCCCTCCATTGTTATCTCACTCCACCCATCTTTATCTTTTTGTGAAACAATATAATTGCTCATCTATGTTATCATTTATCTTATGTGACCGCTCATATAACTACATGTAACTACTTTGTATTTGAAAACCAGCTTGTCTTCTTTGACATGAGATGAAAAGGTTCGAGTTCTTAGCTTCCTCGTCTCCGAAGAAATGGCGGTGAAGATCAAGGGTAGAGTTTTTTTTATTTTTTATTTTTTATTTTTTATTTTGGGAATTTCTTTATCATGATTCCCTGGTGTGTTTGGATGTGTGGTGAAGTTAAGTGAGGTGAGGTAAAGCCTTCATTTTCCAGACAAGAAAAGACAAGGTCCTATCAAAAGTACATAATTTCAAAATTCCCTCCATCTTAAAAAAAAAAGAAAAAAGAAGTGAAAAAAGCAACCCCTTTCTCCACTAAAAGAAAAAAAACCCCCACTTTTCTATACTAAAAGAAAAAAAGATTTCATGCCAAACAACTAAAAATAAAATACCATCATAACCCCTTATAATTTATTCTCTCTTGATTTAATGCTTCACCTCACTTTACTTCAATTTACCATACATCCAAACACATTTGAGAACTTTCCATTTACATGATGTCTTGCCTAATGCATTCAAATAATATATTTAAAAAGTTCTAAATCGTTAACTTCTGTCATAAACTCTTGTTAATTAAATATTTCTACCATGACATTCTCATTTCCATTTCCCTTATGTTTTCCTAGTACCCATGATCCAACAGCATCAAATCTGATTTGTATTTTCCTTTGGTACCATCCCAACTTGTTTGAATAAAGCTACTTGTATTTTTTATTATTATTATGTTTTATCATCATTCTCCTAAAAGGCCAGGCACCGCAGATTTCTTGTGAGCATGGCCTTTGCATTCATCAGTTAGGCCTTTTTCCAAAAAGAAAAATTGAAAACCTATCTCCAATTGTACAGGTGTTAACCCAAATTTCACTCACAATAAATTTTGGCTGCTGTTGCAGTTAATTAGGACAAGAAGTCCTCCTTAGGGAGGTGAAAAAGTAGGATTAAGAATTTAAGATCCAGTGCTTATGGATAAAGAGATATTATTGGCAATTTTCATCCAAAAGAACACCACCCAGTTACAGAGCTCTGTACTCATGATGGCTAAAAAAAACATGTCTTGACAAGTAATAATTAGATATTGGTGGGCCTAATTTCAATTAAGTGATATTTGGCAACATATACATTTGTCCTAGTACATGTGTGGATCAAGAGATTTTAAGTTGTTTAAGTACTAAATGTGAGCTCCTTTATTGGACTTACGCAATCGTCAAGGATATAAAACAAGGTCTTGAAATCTGTTGAAGGATTTCTCATATATAGGACTTTATGAAGTCATGGAATCCCATTTTCCATGTTTTCTCATATCACTTGTAATGGAGGGCACTCTTTTGTAACAAGCAATAATTGTGACAGATTACTATCCAAGATCAAGCCTCCATCTATTTTAATGTTCAGAGCCTCCTTGACTCCTATCCTCTTTATATTCAACAGATATATGATGACCAGAAGAAGCCAAGGAGGGACACAAGAAGAAGATGATGTTTTGATCTCATAAAGAACTCCACATTTTTGGCTCTAGTGTCTCTTTTGGGCCATCAGCAAGAGCATGACAATACTATCATCTCATCTACCTCCTTTTGGTCTGTGAATAGTTCCAGTCCTGTAAATGCTGCTGTAAATACTAATGTAAATATGTACTGCCTAGTAGGGTCTGTTTCTGGTCTTGGGGCTCTTTTGTTTGTCGTTGCTACTATAAACTTCACTTTCAACAACCAAAAAAAAAAAAAAAAAAGAAAAAGAAGAAGAAGACATGATATAAAAGAATTTCATTTTCTTCCTTCCGAAAACAATGGAGGATCAGAATAACCCTACACATTGCCGGTTTCTTCACACAAGTAAATCTCACACAAAGAGAGTAATGGACCAAAGAGCAATGATCCCATCTCCTCTGTACATAGAAAAATAATAAATACACATCCTCTACGAAAACCAAAAGCAATTCATTACAGCCGCAACCACCAAAAAAGGGAGTCAAGACTCGAATGTACAAATACAAGCGGGAGAATTATAGTAGTAAAATAGAGGGTCTCTCCAAAAGCTGCGTCTATTATTCTCTTTCCGAAGGATTTCTCCAGAACCCATTACCGTTACTGTAGAACTTGCTCCACATCTCCTTCTCCATGTCCCACACTTCCATGGCGGGTGACTTTTCCGGCCACATTCCTACTGAAACAGTGCGCACCTCAAGATCGTCGCCGTCTAGGCGCTTTGGCTGTAACAGGCCGACTCTCCGGTTATAGCGCTTTTTCTTGAGCGCTTTCCGGCAGAGCCCCGCCGGGAGCTTGACAACAGTGACGACAAGTATGTCCACGATCACACACGGGCAGCAGCATCCAACTGCCACACACTCCGCTGCGGTGCCTCCTGCCACCTCGGCCAGGCGTGAGCTCCCTGTTGGGGTCTCGCGTGATAGGCGCTGTTGCTTCCGTAATGGTGGAGTAGGAGGAGGGAGCGGGGCGATCCTTCTGGCCATGTCTGCCTCTGTAGAAGTTGATCAAATTGAATTGGATTAAAAACACGAGACTTCGGTAAAAGCGGACAGTATCACATAGACAGTGAGCCCAGGCTGTTATCATTGGATAGTTGAAATGGCTGATAAAACAAATAAAAAAAGTTACACTAACAAATGTTATCATGAGTGGCAAAAATCTCACTGTTAATTGATTTGGTTAACCAAGTGGATGACAATAATCACTTTGGAAAGTGTATGAATAATGCACCTCGGAGATTTCCTTTTCCTTTGATTATGATTTGCACCTGTTTCAAACACCAATACCACATTTGAATGAACAAACCATATTTCTTATCACTAATGGTGGCTTTGTTTGCATGGAACTAAATTTCTAGGAATCTATGGTACAATACGTTTTCCAACAAGGAAGAATTAATAGAAGTTTGAGACGTAACTGGGATCTTGACTTTCATCTTCATTTTTTTTTTTTGTTTCAATTTTATTCACTTCGTTTGAAACACATTTCTAAAAATTCCTAATATCCTAATTTAATGCAGACAATAAGCTCTAAAGAGAAGAGAAAACCTTTCAACACAGAAAAAAAAAAGGCTCTAAAGAAAGAGAAATCATACCTTATATATAGTGTAGCAGGTTGGACACTATGTTTCAGACAGGCGTGCGTGGTTCGGAGAGTTGTAGCTACAGATTTGCTTTTGGTTTGATTAAAGAGAGGATGATGATAAAGGAGAGGAGAAAGACGTAGATCCTAAACCTCCCTTGCTTGCTTATGGGAGGCTTGAATCAACCTTAATGAATTACAAAAGAAACTTGGGGGCTCTGCTATCCATATATCTACAAGAACAATAGGTGCCTCCGAATCAATCGGTCGGACTGTTGGTTTTGACGTTTTCTTGCATTTGCTTTTGTTGGATTGTGGATGAGAAAAGACCAACAAAATGCGGAAAATGAGAGGAAACCTTGAAAAGAGGAAGGTATATTAGCAAGCAGTTAGTGATTTGTCTTTAGGATTTGAACATCTATTAACATTTTCTACATTGGGTCAAATTCTGTTTGGTATTTTATTATGATCCACACCTGCCTCGCCCTGGCCTGACTTGGATCTTTTATAAGTGGGCCCCATTGAGAACTGCCATGAATTTACAACACTAATGTTAGATTATGTGAGAATTTTAAGTGGGTCCAGCTCTAATTGACTGAAATTTCTAATGAGATCATGGTTATATATTATGTAATGAGTTCATGATGAGGTGAATCTAATTCTAGGATCGCCTGCAAATGAGACTTATGTAGCGTGCTTATAGCTGTGTAGATGGTTGGCCCATTTTAAACGTAAATAAATGTATCAGGTTGATCTGTGTTTTAGATATTAGATGTGAGATGGATTTAGTAGGGTGAGTTAAGACTTGGGAGTTTGTAAAGGGTAATATTGGAAAGTGATTTGTTTGGAAATTGATGAGGGTAGTTTTGGGAAGAAAATAAAGCGGGTAGCCGTTATTGGCACACAGATTTTTACTTTTCCCACACAAGGAATTTGTCTTTTTTTTTTTAATTATATTTTGATCCCTCTATGAAATGACCAAAATACCCATTATCCTATAAAAACTCAAAACATATTCTCTTTTCACACATAAGCTCATCTTCTTCCCTAAAAATTTCTCCCACCCATCTCACTCTCCAGTCTCCACTTCTCACTCTCCACTTCCCTCACACAACGGTTTTGGGCAACTCATCTTCCTTCATTTTTTGCTCTTGGGCAACTTGTCTTCTTCCATCTCCTTTATATTTCCTTCTTCTTGTACTTGATCTTTTTTCATTCCATCTTTCTAGTGCAATGAAGGAAGAAAACAATAATCAAATGGTACCTTTCAATCAGAGCACCAGTTAAAAGGTCTGTTTCTTTTGTTATTTTTTCGTATTTTTTTCACTTTAGTGAATTTTTTCTTTCTTGGAACGAGTTATATGTCCCGATATGTATGGTCTTTTATGTCTGAACAGATTGCATACGTACGTCTTTCAGGTTCGAACAGATTGCATATGTTCAGATGGTAGTTCTGAACAGAATGCATATGTTCGGAAGGTAGTAACCGAACACTTTGTTATTGTCTGGACATATCAGACCGATCAGTGTTATTTCGTTCGGAAGTTTGATTCCGAACATGTTCATATTTGTTGTCCGGTCTTTTATATTTGTTGTACATTTTGCAGGTTTCTACATAGGAAAATCAAGTTGGATCGGACTTTGTCATGGATTATACCAGTGAGTTTATAACTCAAGAGGTCATATTGTGAATTTATTACTCAAATTACAATCGTTCGTTATTAAATTCGTATTAAATTTGTTTATAGTAGATATTTCATAGTCGCGATTCGTTGATTAGTTGGGCTCGTTGTGTAGGAAGGAAAAAGGGTTTTGTCATTGTCATAAAGTTAAGGTTTCAAATGCTGCTCAGGTAGGTGTCAAAGCTAGAGTACTCCTTGCATACGGGAGAAGTGGACAATATAAGCATGAAGAGGGCCACAAGCGAAACAAGGTCTAACAATTAGGTTCAGAGAAACGTGGATGCCCTTTCACATTAAAGGGCAAACAAAAAGTTAGACTCAAATGATGATTGGATGTTGGAAGTCGTATGTGGTGTGCATAATCATTCGGTTGCGGAACATTTAGAAGGCATTCATTTACGGGTAGATTATCAGAGGAGGAAATAAAGTTGTTGGTTGATATGTCCAAAAGTATGGTTAGACCGAAAGAAATTTTGGTTACGTTGAAACAAAGAAGTAAATTAAACGTAACCACAATGAAGACAATATACAATGCACGTTATAGATATAAAGTTAATGAGCAGGCTGGAAGAAGTCAGATGCAACAATTGCTTGGGAAGTTGGCAAAGCATAATTACGTTGAATGGAATTGTGAGGATTGCGAAACTGTAACTAACTTGATTTGGATGCACCTAAGTAGTTAGATTTGTTGCATGCATTTCTACATGTTTTGATAATGGATTGTACTTACAAGACCAATCGTTATTGCATTCATCTATCGGAGATTGTTGGAGTCACATCCATAGACATTACCTTTTCTATATGCTTTGCATACCTTCATGCAGAACGGAAGAGAATTATGCATGGGCATTGGGTGTATTGCGTTCTATTATTGGTGATGTTAATCTTACCAATGTGATTGTAATGGACAGAGAATTGTCACTCATGAACCCCATTAGCAGTGTATTCCATGGTGCTGCTCATTTATTATGCAAATGGCACATTAATAGAAATGTATTGGTGAGATGCAAGGAGTTGTTCAAAACGAAAGAAAAATGGGACAAGTTTATTATGAGCTAGAATATGTTGGCGTCTTCATCCACAGAAGAGGAGTTTGGTGAACAACACTGTAAGCTAAATCAAGAATTCAGTACGTATCCCGGTGCACTCAATTACGTGAAAGGCAGTTGGTTGGATGTATACAAGGAAATATTTGTCTCCACATGGACAGACAAATGTATCCATTTTGAGAATACTACATCAAAAGGGTACTTTTTAAAGAATACTAATCATTTGATTTACGCTTATTAATTACTATGCCTCACCTCTTAACAATTCTATGCAGGCCCAATAGTTCACATGGATAGCTCAAGAGGCAACTTGGATCAATTCAAGGAAATTTTGAAGCTTGTTGGACTAAAATCCACAGTTTGCTTGAGTTGCAGCATACCGGTATCAAAGTTCGTTTGAGAAAAGTAAGAAAATTGTGCCACATAATTTCACGCCGGCCGAATACAAACAGCTTCGTGGCAATGTCTCTAAAAATGCACTTGAAAAAATCTTAACAGAAACAAAGAGAGCCAACCTAGTTGGAATTAACGCCAGTGCTTGTGGTTGTGCTATTCGACGCATACATGGATTACCTTGTGCGCACGAGATTGTAGAATATATAAGTGAATGGCAGTCTATTCCTCTAAGTTGTATACATCCGCATTGGTGTAAGCTTAATATGATACCAACTGCTCCACCGAAAAATTCTTCTATGGGGTTGGATTGTAAGGCAGATTTGGAGTTACTTGTACAACAGTTCAATGAGTATGATTATGCGAGAAAACTGCAACTTCTAAAGAAGATGTGAGAGCTATCTAAGCCAGTACAGTACTCATTTGATAAAACCCGAAGTAATATCAAGAACAAGAGGTAGACTAACTATGAAAGTTGACATCTCAACTCGACGAGATCTAAGTGCTTTTGAGTTGGTACCATCTGCACAAGATAGTTACTCTCCTAAATCAGTTGCAATGACAGAAGCTAAAGATAAATGATGGCTGGAATGCAAATCAAAGATAAGAAAAAAGGCTAGGGCGATTTATACGGGGTAAAAAAACATCAATAATTATGTTCTCTCATTTCCCGTGGGGTTGAGACCTTACATTCGGCATATAAAGGACGTTGCAGTTGATGGTAACTGTGGCTTTAGAGCCACCGCTGGATTGGTTGGCCTAATTGAGGATGGATGGAGGCAAGTTAGGGGAGATTTATTACAGGAACTGCTTTCACATGTAGACCACTACAAATAATCATATGGGGTGGAGAACAGAGTTCAGAAATTAATTGATACATTATCATACTATGATGACAACCCATCAGTGGACTATTGGATGACTATTCCTGACACTGGGCATCTTAATTTGTACATGAAAATACATAATACAGAATAATAACTTCATGTGATACAATTTGTACATGAAAAGTCTGCATAATTACCAGGTCAGTGCTCATGGAATCAAATCCCTCTCTCGTAATCCTTGTAAAGGAGCAGACTCCCTACGAGGGACCCATCGATGGACCCGGGGCTGGTCGGACTAATAGTAAATGTCTGGAGTTAGAGCCAAACATTTGAAGTGCTCGCACAGTCAAGCTTCTAGAAGAGTCAAGTCACCGGCTATTTATTTCACTTCATGTCAGATTGCTAACTCCAACTGCCTGTATAAGTATGCCAGCGTAGCAGTACCCCATGGGTACGAATGTACGACCTCCAAATCCACCAGTTGTGTAAGAAATATGATCGGCACCCGTGTGCCACTCTTGTCTGTGAACAACGTACAGCCTAATAAGTATAGAAGGTAAGCTCTTATTGCACAGTCAACCATCTCGTGCCCATCATCGTTAGATACACCGGCAAACCTTTCCCGTAACCACTCTAGTCTAACCGATTGGCCCCACACCTGCATCAGCTCTTCATGTGTCTCTATGGGTTCTACTCTTAGTGTATCAACAAGGAGTGCTTGAGCTTCCTAATATGCCATTCTTTCATTATAAGATATAGTCCGCCCTATTACTAGGATGCCTATGATGGATGCAACATCATCTAAAGTGATGGTCATCTCACTAAATGGCATGTGAAATGTGTTAGTCTCAGATTGCCACCTTTGCACAAAACCCGATTCAATAATCTTATTGACGAAGTGGTATGATGTAGTCACTAAGAGAGCCAATCTAGACCTAGATATCAACTCTTTAAACTTATCAAACTCATTCAATTGCCATAATGACACTTTCTAGCCGTGACTTAGACACTTCAGTGCTCCTTGGTCCTGCATTCAACCATTGATATATTATTGAAGAAATTAATAAATAAATCAATCTTGATATGAAACAATTGAAACACACCTGTTGATTCCAAATGTACCCAGCTATATGTGTATCAAAGCTGGTCAATAAGGACCTATCTTGTGGCCCCGGAGCTGGTTGCTCTTCCATCTTAGGTTGTTCTTCAACATCCTCCTCAGGGACCTCTGGTTCTTTTACAACCTCTTCCACTCTGTGGCGGCACCTCCTATTTGAAGCGGTAGGTCGTACCCTAAAAGAGCTTGGTCGGTCAATATCTGAAATATAAAAATAAAGTATTTGTAGAATAACATAAAAGTGTGTTTTCAGTAGACTGTTTCGAACTGTAGGTTGGAACAAAAATATAGTGTTCGGACGATCTATATGTTCCGGTGTTAACTTTCAGACACTTGCATTCTGTTCGGCCACGCAAAGACCGAATAGTCACGATTTCTTGGTGAAAAACCCTTTTCTATGATGGATGAAAAACATCCCAAATGCATGAAAAAACACTAGCATTATTTGTAAAATCTTACATTGAATGAGAATCTATCCCCATAACAAGTTTTCATGAAGAAAAGGTAATCTAAGATAGAAAAAATGGTAGAGAAGAATTGGAGAAGAAGAATGAAATGGTAATGGTGGAGAGTAACAATTACCTTTGGAAGATGAGATGGTGTAGAGGATTGGGAACGCCGGAGAGACCGAGATGCCGGAGAAGTGGAGAGTCCTGGTTGTGATTTGTGTGGGGGAAGAAAGGGAAGAGGACATGTGTGGGAAGAAAGAGGGAAATGGAGGGATGGGTAATTTGGGGATTTTTGGTATGTGTGGAAAGGAGTAATGTAATTTTTAAATTATAGTGATGTGTGTGGAGAGAATTTGTGTGGGAAAAGAAAAATTTTGTGTGCCAGTAGAATTTCCCTAAAACGGTTCTATGAGGAGACGTGAAGGAAGACATCCACGAAGCCTCTTGAATTTTGTCCCTCCAAAAATGAAGTGGCATGTGGTCGTTGGAGATTGGTAGGAGTTGTATTATACTATGGTGGGGAGACGCTGCACCATACACGAGCCCTTTATAAATAGGGGTGTTCCGCGACAGGTCCCTCAACATTTCACTTTCTAACCTGAGATCCACAATCTTTTTTCATAGTATGGTAGGTTTTTTTTCCAAATTTGAGGATCTAAAATGTCCAAGTTACCCTCTTCATCTCTGCAACTTTACCATCTTCCATGTACCCTCATCAACTCATCCAAACCATTTAGCCCATACCAAATTTGAACCTTCTCTCCATCTTATCCCCTCAACCACATAACAATCCACCGCACAAAACAAAACAAAAAACAAAAAAAAAAAACAAAAAAAAAACACAATCACCAAACCACTTTCACGGGCTACAAGCCTTGCAAACACTACATCTAAGCAAACAACCCTATCTCTCTTTCCTACCCAGTAATACAGCCAACTCAAATCCCCATTCATCTCACCACTCTTCACTCGAACCTTCAACCTAAACACCATTGTTACATCTCATATCCAACACACAAATCATTCTCAACACTAAGCATCAAATGCACAAACAGATACCATCCCAAAGTGGGTCAGAAAACTGAAAACAAAATAAAAAAAACAAAAACATCTCAGTGTAGCAACCAAATGGGAGGAAGACGGGCAGTGTTTGAAATAAGTGGTTTGAGTTTTTTGAGGAATGCAGTTGACGATATCATCACAAATTGATGATATCATCAATTGGGGGTATTTTGGTAAGAAAATCTTGTACGAACCACAAACTCGTGGTTTTAATGTTATTCTTCATTAAACCGTCTAATAAGACTTCAAAAACTTAATTATTTAGTAAAACTTTCGTCTTTTTTCTATTCCAATAACTGATTAAATGCGAGAGGTGAGATAATACTTGAAGATTGGTAGAATTGGTCGATCTCTCTTGTGTACAGCAGATAGACTTGCCATCGGGAGACTTCAATCTATTACCCTTTAAGAAAAGCGAGGATAGTATCGTGCTTCAGCTGCTCGTGCAAATTTCTCTATACACAGTGGACGCCACTTTAAACTCTATCTCTACACACCCATTACACCTTGCATGGATGATGTTATGTTGGCCCGGTTGCTTGAGGGACAAATGGATGAGGAATGAGGGACATGGGGAGATGGAAAGGCCAAAACGAATGCCTCATTTGCATGGATGTTGGCTCGGTGGCTCAGTTGGTTAAGGGACGTGTGGAGGGATGAGGGACATGTGGAGATGGAAAGCCCAAAACGGAAAACTCAAGCAAACTTCGTTTCTAGACTCTTCGTCGGAGACCAAGTTTGCATGTTCCTTTCCTCCCACGATTGTTCCTCGCACCACCATCCTCTGAAAAAGGGGCAAAAAAACGAGAAGCACTCTTGCAAAAAAAATAAAAAAATAAAAAAAATAAAAAAAAACCTCTCCATCTCTCTCAAGCCTCACCCATCTCCATTTCTATCGCTCATCTTCAACTCCAGATCTGGTTTTGGTGAAAACATGTTACTCATCTCTTCTCTTCATTTTACCCAAATCCTCTCTCTATCTCTCTCTGTTTTTTCTCTTAGGTTCTTCATAAGCCCATCACTAGATGCAACTCAGAGATTTTTCAAATTCTTCATCTTAGGTATGAGATTGTATTTCTTAGTTTTCTTCTTTTGGATTATTTATTTGAAGGTCCAATTGTATTCTGAGGTTTTTTGTAATTAGATGTTTGTCTTGGATTCTTAAGATTGGAGATTTTGATTTTTTATTGGGCCTTTTGTGTGTATATGTAATCTTGTTCGTGAGCTTTTTGGAAAAAGCCATGTGTTTTTCTCTTTATGATCATCGAGATTAATGGGGATCTTTTTTTTTTTTTCTTTTTTTATATACTTTCTGCACCTTCAGTTTCATTTGTTATTTAAATTACTTGATGAAGAGTCTCAGATTAAGACACGGCGTTAAAAATATTTTAATGAAAATGTATGCAAAATTTCGCTCGTTGTGATGCTCTTTGATTTTTGGAGGAATTGTGGTCAGGGAGTATCTGCATTTGATTTTTAGACAATTTGGGGAAAGGAGTTGAAGAAATTTCATTTTATTAATTTTTTTTCATTTTATTAATTTTTTTATCAGGTGCATTTTTTTTTTTTAGTTTTACTACAATAATTCGATTGGGAGATATGCCATTGCTTGTGAGATTTAATTCTGTTTCTGCTGGTAATGGCTTGAGAAAGTCACATTAGAAGAATTTTGTTTGTGGAGATTTTATGCTTAACTATGGATATGATGTTTCTGATGAAGGATTGGGTATTTTAAAATATTAGTTTTTATAAAAGTTTATTTCACAAGTAATGAAAAGATGGAGTCTCAGTCAGCATCTTGAGAATCCCAGAGGTTTCTTTTACACAGGTAAAGTATTTTTATTTTGAATCTTGTAGCCATGTTACATATACTATTTTAAAATGAGTAATCCATCACACGTCGACATGGATTTGTGTCTGATTCCTCATCTCACATCTGCATTCTTCAAATATGTTTAAAAATTGTTTCATAGTTGAGCATATATTGCATTCTTTTTAGTTAAAAATTGAGTTTTTATCTAAAATTAGATCCAAGTATTTTAACGAATCTTACAATTTGGTGCTTCTTTGGGGCTAACTTTTAGACTAATCTTAAAGGAAAACATAGCTGGAGAGTTGATCTCTATTACGATTGGTTAGTGGTTTTGCCCTAATATTCATATGTGATAAAAAAAAAGTTATGTCCAGATCCATTAACATGAAAATGCAAGTTATAGAGAATGAAATGACAAAAAAATAAAATCTTACACGAACTTAAGAAAGTAGAGGAATAAAATGAACCAAACACTATTTATACTTATGAAAGAACCAGTGAGCTATTCAACTTCATAAGAAGAGAATTTTAGATTTTCTAGGCTAAAAGACTCCTCTAAATTAGAGTGAGATGAGTTCTAAAATAATCTGTATTCAAACAATTCTCATATATCAAAAAAGGACCCACAGACTCCAAGTTTCCAAATCTTCACAACTAACAGAAATTTTGGTTTTTCCAAATATCTGACGAGTTGGTGTTGATATGAGATATTTTGTGTACTTCTACAAACATGGCAAATGTGTACATTCATTTACACGTAAGGGCCTCATATTGTTGGTTTCAATGGAGCTTAATTTCCACTTGTTTAAAATAATATTGTGTGGGTAAAACACCGTAATAACGAAATTAAGCAAGGATTATAGGACTCGCTGATCATCTCGGCCTCTGTGGTCATATCCCGTCAGCTCAGCAGCTCGGTCAAGAGTACTAGCACGGAAGTGCGGCTCGGCAGCTCGGCGTGAGTACTAGCTCAGCACAAAAGCACAGCACGGCCAAGCCATTCTTGGTTTCAGAACAAAATGCTGAAGGCAGGGTGGGCCGCCACCTTCCTCCAGGAAATACGGCGCGCCCTGACAGATAGGAGCATTCATTTATGGCGATAGGATCGCTCATTTATGGCGATAAGAAGTTAGCTTTATCAGCCCTTTACATCAACTGACTGAAGGCATGGAAAGTGAGGATGGGATGTTGCCTTTTTCACCTACTGCTGCCTGTCAGGGTAAGGATCGATGGGACCTCACCCCACCTACCCCCACTCACAGAGAGAATGAACGAGGAATGTCCACATATATACACTTGGGATCAGCCCCATGGAGGTACGTAACACAATACACAACACATTGTCTCATTCCCCTCTCCGGCCTCCTGCTGTTTAGCCCTCTTCCAGAACTAACTCAGGAATCGGAGCGCCTTCGGCTCACGGCAGCCAGGGGCTCTGACCCAAGCCTTTCTCCTTCTCTTTTCAAGTTCCTTAGCCCCGTGGCGTTCGGTCTTCCCTGATCTAAGAGGTTCATCTCCTCAATCTAAGTAGGTGTCATTTTTACCGCCTACAGTTTGGCGCCGTCTGTAGGAATCACTGAACGAAAAGCCTTCCAATACCATGCCTCCAAAAACCAGAAATGGTGAAGGACCCTCCAAGGGCAGGGGACCGACCGTGCAGCCTGTGCTGGCACAAGGTCCACCCCCTCAACAGAGTAGATCAGGAGGAAGGTCCCCTACAGTCCAGTCGGTATCACAGTCTAGGAGATTGACGATGCCTTCCCTTCACAATGTCATGCCTCCAGAGCAGCCCCGCCACAGCTATGAGCAAGCCAGGGGAGGTGACAGGTCAGTCACCAAGCTGCGTGAAAAGTCAGCAAGGGCTGGACCTCAGTCCCACCATCAGGCCAACCCTGAAGAAGACGAAGATCCTCGCCTCGACGAGATCAAAGCGCAAAACCGCCTCATTCAGGAGTAGGACGAGCTTATCCTACGGCTCAAACAGCAGCTCCAGGAGAACAGGAGGGCCCGGAGCCCACTCCATGGGCGCAGCCACGCCTCCGGTCCTCCACCCAGGCAGAGCCAGGCTCCTCCGGGGCACGGGCGAGACCTGAGGCACGTCCTCGATGATAAAAAGCGTGATCGGATCCGCGGAGAAGAGGACTCCAGCAGCAGCCACGAGCGTGTGGAGCCAAAGAAGCAGCGGAGGATACCAGAAGACGAAGAGGAGCTCAAGCAGTGGATCGATCGGCAGGTCAAGCAAACCGTTCGCCAGAATATGGAGACTGCTGGTATCCCTCGAGACCAATGCAACGCCTTTGAAGCTGAAGACACAGGCGCATCTCCTTTCTCCAGGGAGATAAGAAAGTACTCCCTCCCCGAGAAGTTCAACGTCCCGAGGTTCACCCTGTATGATGGAACCTCGGACCCTGCGGCTCACCTCCGACATTATGTCCAGAGGATGTCGGTCTGGGGGGAGGACGATTTCCTGAACTGTCGAGTTTTTTCCTCTAGTCTGGGAGATCTCCCCCTACGATGGTTCTGCTCACTCCCAGGAGGCTCCATCTCTAGTTGGAGACTGCTTCAGACGTCCTTCCTGGAGAAGTTCCAGGCTCACCGCGTCATCCCTAAGACCGACGCCGACCTGATGGCCCTCCGGATGCGAGAGGACGAGAACGTCACTCAGTTTGCCCGTCGCTTCTGGACTGTTTACAGCCAGATCGAGTGCGCCTCTGAAGAGATGGCGGTGAAATCCTTTCAGCTGGCCCTGTGCCCAGGCATCTAGCTTCGGGCACAGTTGGTCATATATCCCGTGACCACCATGAAGGAGCTCATGGCCCGGGCAAACCGGTTCATCCGGGCGGAGGAGGACGAGGTCCGCGGGCAGGAGAACTTCGGCCTCTCCCAGAAGAGCCGACCACTTAGAGGGGAGACAGACAACAGGTCCTCCAGGAGGGAGGACCGCCGCAGAGACCCGTCCCCGGATCGGCACGGGGCCCGGTCCTTAGATCGTCGATGGAACCCCTCCACCTCGGCCACAGCCTCGGAGAGCAGCAGGAGGGCTGGGAACGATGCCGCCACCTTCAAGGCGGTAAACACGATTTTCAAGGAGCCCATCTATAAGCTCCTCCACAAGATAGAGTCATAGCCTTTCTTCAAATGGCCTCAGCCCATGAGAGGTGATCCCTCTTCCCGAGACCAGGGCAAGTTCTGCGCTTATCACAAGCAGAATGGGCACAGAACGGATGAGTGCAAAAGCTTTAAGTCCCATCTTAAGAGCCTTGTGAAAGAGGGGCACCTGAGGGACTACGTCAAGGAGGAAGGACGCGACAGCAGCCGACCTCCGCGCCGACATGATGGCGGATAGGATAGCAAGCCGGAAGGCATCATCAATGTCATCCACCTCACTCCC
The DNA here is from genome assembly GCA_029852735.1 of Persea americana. Classification (NCBI taxonomy): domain Eukaryota; kingdom Viridiplantae; phylum Streptophyta; class Magnoliopsida; order Laurales; family Lauraceae; genus Persea; species Persea americana. The sequence continues at coordinate 30,374,472 of CM056819.1, forward strand.
CCGGCGAAGGGGAGCTCCCAGGCCCTTGCTGAGGCCCGAAGAGCCTCCCATCAGAAGCAGGTGTTGACTGCGGCGCCGGGACCAGTTGCAAAGAAGGCCAAGACAGAGGGTCCCAGAATATGGTTCTCCGACAGGGATCTAGAGGACGTAGAACTCCCACATAACGACCCTCTGGTACTTACCTTGAAGCTGCAAAACTTCTTGGTCCTGAGAGTCCTTGTCGATCCAGGCAGCTCGTCCGAGATCCTGTACTATGATTGCTTTCAGAAGCTGAAACTCAAGGACGAGGACCTCCAAACTGCCCGAACTCCTCTCGTCGGCTTCAGCTCAAAACCAGTGTACCTGAAGGGGAAGATCTCCCTCAGAGTCCAAGTAGGAGGCGCCTCCAGGCAGGTTGACTTCCTGATCGTCGACGTCCCCTCCCGTACAATGTCATAATGGGAAGGACGTGGATGCATGGCATGGAGGCTGTGCCCTCCACCCGTCACCAGAAGCTCAAGTTCTCCCTAGAGAACTCTTTCGGCCGGACCGACGTGATCACCATCAGAGGCGACTAGCACATGGCCAGACAATGCTTGATGGCCGTGTCGCCTGAAGAAGCCGAGTCATCCCAGGTCCATATGGCCGAGCTGGATAGGGAAGGCGAGCTCGGGGATGTTGGCAGGGCTCCAGCGCAGAAAAGCATCGAGGACCTCACCGAGGTCAGGATCGACCCCGCCGACCCGGACAGATTTTTTCTAGTCGAAAGCCAGCTCCCCAAGGACGAGAAGACACAGCTGCTGGACCTCCTCTTCAAGAGTAGAGAGATCTTCGCGTGGACACCTTACGAGATGCCCGGCATCGACCCAGCAGTCATGTGCCACAAGCTGAATGTGGACCCTAACCACAAGCCCGTAATCCAAAAATCTCGCTGAATCGGGGTCCCACAGACTGAGGTCGTAGCGGAAAAGGTCGAAAAGCTGCTTGAAGCGCAGGCGATAAAAGAGGTCCACTACCCGCAGTGGCTAGCCAACACAGTAGTGGTAAAAAAGAAGGCGGGGAAGTGGAGGGTCTGTGTTGACTTCACTGACCTCAATGCAGTCTGTCCCAAAGACAGTTTCCCCCTTCCAAAGATCGACCAGCTCATTGACGCCACTGCCGGACACGACTGCATGAGTTTCCTCGACGCTTACCGAGGATACCACCAAATACCTCTGTTCGTGCCTGACCAAGAGAAGACAGCCTTCATCACACCCTGGGGCACCTACTGTTATAAGGTGATGCCCTTTGGGCTGAAGAACGCAGGGGCGACTTACCAGCGGCTGGTGACCAAGATGTTTCAAGCACAGCTCGGGAGGACTGTGGAGGTTTACATCGACGACATGGTCGTCAAGTCTAGAGAGTTGCAGGACCATTTGGCCGACCTCCGCCAGGTTTTCGGGATCCTCCGCCAGTTCCAGTTGAAGCCGAATGCATCCAAATACGCCTTCGGTGTCGGCTCCGGAAAGTTCATGGGGAGCCTGGTCAAGAGAAGGGGGATTGAAGCAAACCCTAACCAGATCTCGGCGATTCAGCACCTCCAGAGCCCGACTTCGGCTAAACAAGTTCAGAGGCTGACTGGCATGGCTGCCGCGCTCAATCGCTTCATCAGTCGAGCTTCCGACGGGTGCAGGCCCTTCTTCCAGCTCCTACACAAAGGTTCAAAATTCCAATGGACGCCGGAATGCGATCAGGCCTTGCAACAGCTCAAGTGCTACCTCACTTCACCTCCGCTACTGTCGACCCCAACCCATGGTGAAGCACTGTATCTGTACCTCGCGGTCTCAGACCATGCAGTGAGCTCGGTGCTCATTAGAGAAGAAGATGGCCAGCAGAGGCCTATCTATTACACCAGCAAGATCCTGCTCGACGCCGAGACCTGGTATTTACAGCTCGAGAAGCTTGCCCTGGCGCTAGTCAGCGCCTCACGAAAGCTCTCGCATTACTGCCAAACTTTCACTATCGTGGTCGTGACCGAGCACCCACTGAAGGCTCTCTTCCGGAAGGCAGACTTCTCCGGTCGGATCTCCAAATGGGCTGTGGAACTGGGGCAATACGATATCAAGTATCAGCCCAGAACGGCCATCAAAGCCCAAGTTTTGGCAGACTTCATTGTTGAATTCACCTCTGAGAGTTCGGCACTGACCTTATTCGACACCGAACTAGGGGACCATGAGGATACAGGGGCAACAACCGAGACAGAGCATCAACAGTCCTGGAAAGTCTTCGTCGACGGATCCTCAACGTCCAATAGGGCCAGCGCTGGCATAGTCCTTCAGTCTCCAGAGGGCCTTGTCATCGAGCAAGCTTTAACATTCGCCTTCAAAGCATCCAATAATGAGGCCGAGTACGAAGCACTCATTGCCGGGCTGAACAGTGCCAAAATCTTGGAAGCACGACATGTAGTGGTTTTCAGCGATTCTCAGTTGGTGACAAGCCAGCTCAGCGGAGATTACCAAGCTCGGGACGAAAGGATGGCGGCCTACCTAGCCCACGCCAAGGGACTTCTCTCCCAGTTTGAAAGGGCCGAGGTCCAGCAGATCGGCAGAGAATCCAATTCCCATGCGGACGCCCTTGCCAGCCTCACTTCCGCTGTCGAAGCCGGTAATAAAAGAACTGTTGAAGTAGAGACGTTACAAGAGCCTAGCATCGACCTCCATCAACCTCGGCAGCTCATGTGCCTTGATCTCGGTCCGAACTGGATGAACCCCATCGTTGCATACTTGAAGGACGACCAGCTACCCGAGGACAAGACCGAAGCCCGTAAGGTCAGGTTAAAGGCGACCCGATTCTGGCTCTCCCCAGACGATCGGCTTTACAGGAAGTCATTCACCGGGCCCTACCTCCAGTGCGTTCACCCCAGCAAAGTTGACGATTTCGTCTACGAAATTCACGAAGGAATCTGCGGCAGTCATATAGGAGGTCGGTCTCTTGCGTACCGAGCTATTAGCCAAGGTTACTGGTGGCCGTACATGCAGAAGGACGCCCAGCTCTACGCCAGAAAATGCGAAAAGTGCCAGAAGTTCTCTCACTCTCTCCACCAGCCAGCCCAGGACCTGAGCCCCCTCTCCAGTCCGTGGCCTTTCGCCCAGTGGGGCCTGGACATCGTTGGACCACTCCACCGAACCCCAGGGAACAAAAGATGGTTGATAGTGGCCACGAAGTACTTCACAAAATGGGTTGAAGCCGAACCTCTGTCCTCCATCACCGAGTTAGACACGAAGAACTTTGTGTTGAGGAACATCATCACGAGATTTGGAATCCCCCGAACTCTCGTTTCCGACAACGGAACGCAGTTCGATTCTAACTTCTTCAAGAGCTTCTGCTAGGAGTACGGCATTCGAAATGTCTACACTCCACCCCAGCGTATCCACAAAGCAATGGTCAGGCTGAGATCTCGAACAAAGTGCTCCTCGACTGCAGTAAAAAGAGACTCGACCGAGCCAAAGGAAGATGGGCAGAGGAGCTACCGAGTGTTCTATGGGCCTACCGGACTACTCCAAGGCGCTCCACCTCGGCTACTCCGTTCTCCCCTGCCTACGGCATGGAAGCAGTTATTCCCCTTGAGGCCGGCCTCCCGACCTTGAGGTCGGAACTCTGTGACCAAGCCTCAATGATCTGAACATAGAGCGAGAGCTGGACTTGGCTGAAGAACGAAGAGAGGTGGCAGTTATCCGCCTGGCCGCCTATCAGCAACAGTTGGCCAGGGGATACAACCCGAAGGTCAAGGAGAGGAAATTCGCGGTGGGAGAGCTAGTCCTAAAGAAAACACTTCCTGGCGACCGAGACCCAAACGAAGGCAAGCTGGCACCTAACTGGCAGGGACCATTCAGAATAATTTCAATAGCTGGGAGATCTGCCTACCGACTTGAAGACATGGAGGGGAGGGAGCTGCCACGACCATGGAATGCGATGCATCTCAAAAAGTTTTACTTTTGAAAACATGTACTTAAGGGTTCAAACAGCAGTAAAGAGCAATATTCTTCAGCAGACCTTTTTCAAAATTGTTTCCAAAGTTACGCAATTCGGCCGCTGTACCAGCTCCCTAAGGGTTCGGTGCCAGCACCACCCCGCGGCTCGGCAGCTCTGTTCAGAGTGCCAACCGTCCTCAGCTTGGTGCCCGCGCCAGCATTGGCGGCACAGCCATAAGCGTCCAAGGGTCTGGTGCCAGCACCACCCTGCGGCTTGGCAGCTCTGTTCAGAGCGCCAACCGTCCTCAGCTCGGTGCCCGCACCAGCTTTGGCGGCACAGCCATAAGCGTCAAAGGGTCCGGTGCCAGCACCACTCCGAGGCTCGGCAGCTCTGTTCAAAGCGCCAACCGTCCTCAGTTCGGTGCCCGCACCAGCTTTGGCGGTACAACCATAAGCGTCCAGGAGTCCGGTGCCAGCACCACTCCGCGGCTCGGCAGCTCTGTTCAGAGCGCCAATCGTCCTCAGCTCGGTACCCGCACCAGCTTTGGCGGCACAGCCATAAGAGTCCAGGGGTCCGGTGCCAGCACCACCCACGGCTCGGCAGCTCAGTCGAGTGCCTGCCTTCCTGGCTCAATTCTCGCACTAGTTGCGGTGATAAAGTCAAAAACTCCCAAGAATACCTCAAGTTGTTAGCTTCTGCTCTCAAGGGTCATGGACGCCGATCAAGACCACGGTTCATAAACTAAGTCTCGGTCATGGGCAGATATCCAATTTTAAGAATGACAAGGAGTTCGGTTATCCAGACCAACAACTTAACAAATAAAGCATAGCGACATGAAGTCGACCACACACCCATTTCATCAGAGACGAGAAAGAAAGCCAGAGAATGCGAAGAAAGTTTTCATTAATCGAGATCCTGATTACAAGATGAATGGAAATACAATAAAAGAAAAATTACAAAAGGGACTCAGAGGGCTGCAGCTTCCACATTGCAGTCAATCTCTGGAGGGATCTCAGGAGGGACCTCGGCCACGACCGCGTTGGCCTCGGGAGCAGTCGGGGTAGCTTCAGAGACGACCGCACTTGCTTCAGGAACGCTAGCCTCGGGAGCGACGGCTTCGAGAGGGGCCTCGACGACTGCGGGCGCATGGGAGTCCTCAGGGTTGGCGCTGGCAGCTGGAGCCTTTGGGGGCGCCTCGGGGGCGGTGCTCGCCTCCGGACAGACTTGCGGAGGAAGGCAAGGGGAAGCCCGAGACACGGCTACGAGTTTCGAGTCCGAGCAAGGGAACCGTCGGGGATTTTGGAGGAAAGGGCTATCTTCAGGGACCCCAGCCTTCTTCAAGGCTGCTTTCCATCCAAGCTCCTAGGCTCGGTCCCAGATCCCTGGCAGCTGAGCCTTGTACTCAGCTGACAGTCTGCGGACCTCCTCCCCCATGATGGAGTCATGCTCAGCCAGGAACTCCTCCTTGAGCCTGGCCTCTTGTTTTGCCAGAGCAGACTCAATCTCGGCCGCCTTCCCCTTCAACACCATCTCTAGGGAACCTTGCGCATGGTTCCGCTGAGAGAGGAGCCTCCTGTTTGTCCCCTTTGCATTCTGCAGGTCCTCTTCCAGCCGCCCTACCGCAATCCGGACGTCGTCAAGCTCGGAGGCAAGATGGAGGTTCTGGGTCTTCTCGTCCGTCAGCTCGTCCCTGAGGCGCTCGACCACGACCTAGGACTCCTCGAAATCGAAGACGAGGCCAGCATTTCTGCCCACCTCTTCTGCCAGCATCGCGTCCTTAGCCGCCAAGGACGCCCGCAGCTCGTCCCTCTCGACCACCCATTCCGCCTCCCTCACCTCGGCTGTGTCGAGCCTCTCTATGCCCATCTGGCATTTCTGTAACAGCTACAAGAAGAGAACCCGAAGTCAATAAAAGAACACCGGACTAAAAGCTCGGGGGGGGGGGGGGAATATTGCACTTACCGATACCAGAGAGCGCATCGAGGAGAGCAGGAGTGACTCGTTGTCCATCCCAGCCCACCTCGCCATGTCTTGAGGAAGGGCACAGGTGCGTTGCAGCGCTGCGACCAGTTGGGGATCGGTCGCGCGATCTGTCTCGGCCAGCTGCCTCCCCAGAACTTCCTCGATGGCCGGCCTCTACGGAGCCAGGGGGGGCAAGATTGTTTCTCCAGCAGGCGGAGGCAAAGAGGGGCCAGGCGAGGCCTCAACCCTTGCTCTCTTCTCGGGTCGCCCCCCCTCAGTGACCTCGGCGGTGCGAGCCCGACCTCCAGCCCTTGCAGCGTGATCGTGGGGTGAGTCACCCACGACGATGGCCGGAGGCGGAGTCGAGGCGACCTCGGCCGTGGCAGACCGAGTAGCCTCGGTCGCGGCTGCACAAACCGTCTCGGCATCTGGGGCAGGAGTTCCACCCGCAACGGCCAGGAGCGTCGCAGCCACTGCCTGAGGGGGATCTCGGACCTCGCCTCCGATGTCCCCGAAGGCCACCGCAGACAGGTCTTCCGCAGCGTAGCGCCGCCCACGCTGGCGTAGCATCTCTTCCTCTTCCTTGGAGCTGGAAGCTACTAGCCTCTTCCTTCGAGAAGGCTGGGGCTCAGCTCCCGAGGTCCCGACAGGCTCCGCGACGAGAAGTGCTGGAGCACGGTCTCCAGACTCAAATTAGACCTCAAGCAGGAATCGCGACTGTCACTGCCGCCGAGCTGGGCACCGCGGTCGTCGCTAATCCTAGGTTGACGCCTTCCCCGCGCAGTACGGAGTCTATTCCCGACATCCTTCTGGAGGTGTTGAAGGATCTGTAATGGGGTACGTACCCCAGGAGAGACCACGCAGTACGGCAGTTGTGACCGCGGTAGTTTCTCGCCTTCTCGTGCCACGCACTGTTCACCCTCCAGTGGTTTTTCCTGGCAAGCTCCCTCCTTTCGCGAAAATCTGCATAGACAAAAAAATTGTTTTAGGAGCCAGGCGTAGAAAAGAGAAAGAACTGCAAACCGAAAGGACTTCGGTCTTTACTTGGAGGAGTTCCTATTTTTCGAGGAATCCGGACCGTGGTGGCAGGCTCCGCTTCACCAAACTCCCATCCTCCTCTGACGAGTACTCGGTCTTCGCCCGCGTACTTGTTGGAATCCTCCAGCGCGGTCACAAACCCAGTCCGGCGGACCCTCAGCAGAAGGTAATAGGTGTCCCCTTCTGCGGATTTGCAGAGGTCCTACGTGTCCTCGATGTCCAGGACACCAAGGCCGATTTCCAGAATCTCGTTCAGCCGCACTACTCCCATTATGATTTTGTATCCATTGGGAAGTTGTTGGCATGGATGCAACCTCCACTCCCGGAGGCAGTCCCGGACCAGTGGATGAAGGGGGAAGCGGACCCCTCCTTCCACTACGGAGACCAACCAGAACGGCATCCAGCCATTGCGGTAGGCGAGGCCGTCATCAGGGCCATCCGGTCTGACCTCCACATTGGCGGGGACCTTGTATGCATCCCTAAAATAGGCTATGGAACCTGAGTCTCCTAACAGGTGTCTATAGATCCCCATTCTTAGCCCAGACAAGAGTCTACCTAAAAGAAAAGACGAGGAAAACAAAAAGAAGTCCTACAAAAGGGGACTGCACAAACAGGATCGTTGGAAGTTCGCGGACATCGGAGAAGTTCTCTTGCAGAGCGCAGTAGAAATTTGAAGAAAGTTGAAGAAAGTGAAGACGAAGGAGACGCCCTAATTTATAAGGACTAGAGACGTCGTTTCGGCTTTCAAGAAGAGCCTTTAAGAGGCGTCCCCTCAATCAGCCCTAACGTCCCATCTCGCAGCCCTAACGTCTTCTCGAAGTAATTGCGTGGCAGCCAAAAGAGGCGACACGTGCCACCATCGGCGCGATATCTGAGGGCTATTAAATATCCTGGACAAGCGAAGAGACATCTCGAAGGGGACCGTATGTTAGCGACGGCCACCGGGCCCAGGGGGACCCTCCTGATCCGAAGCTCCTCTGTCCCGGTAGCTCCCTCTCATACGTCGGTAACCCTCACTCGAGCTCGGTAGCGGAGCCGGCTATACAGTCACCAAGCTTCCGACCTCCTCGAGCTGGAGGACTCTCAGAAGTCGAAAGCTAGGGGGCAATTGTGTTGGTAAAACACCGTAATAACGAAATTAAGCAAGGATTATAGGACTCGCTAATCACCTCGGCCTCTGTGGTCATATCCCGTCAGCTTAGCAGCTCGGTCAAGAGTACTAGCACGGAAGTGCGGCTCGGCAGCTCGGCGTGAGTGCCAGCTCAGCACAAAAGCACAGCATGGCCAAGCCATTCTTCGTTTCGGAACAAAATGCTGAAGGCAGGGTGGGCCGCCACCTTCCTCCGGGAAATGCGGAGCGCCCTGACAGATAGGAGCATTCATTTATAGCGATATGATCGCTCATTTATGGCGATAAGAAGTTAGCTTTATCAGCCCTTTACATCAACTGACTGAAGGCATGGAAAGTGAGGATGGGATGTTGCCTTTTTCACCTATTGCTACCTATCAGGGTAAGGATCGATGGGACCTCACCCCACCTACCCCCACTCACAGAGAAAATGAACGAGGAATGTCCACATATATACACTTGGGATCAGCCCCATGGAGGTACATAACACAATCCACAACACATCGTCTCATTCCCCTCTCCGGCCTCCTGCTGTTTAGCCTTCTTCCAAAACTAACTCAGGCATCGGAGCGCCTTCGGCTCACGGCAGCCAGGGGCTCTGACCCAAGCCTTTCTCCTTCTCTTTTCAGGTTCCTCAGCCCCGTGGGGATTTCCGGCGTTCGGTCTTCCCTGATCTAAGAGGTTCATCTCCTCAATTTAAGTAGGTGTCATTTTTACCGCCTACAAATATAATTAAGTGAGCTTATTGATTGACAGTGATCATGCTCTTTTTTGTTACTCTTCTTTTACAATTTGCAGTATTATCTTGTTTCCTATATTGATAACTCTCTATACTACCGAGTGGTTTATACATTTTGTGGATGGATTTGTTCTCTTTGATCTACACGCAACTTGGGTTTAATATCTTCGGTATGTTCCATCATCATCTCTTCATGTAAAAAATCAGCCATTCATTTCATTTCCAAATATCAATTTTCCATTCTTCTCTATCATCTTTCAGTTGTTGGTTGGGGTGTGATGCCTACCTCTGTTTAATGGGAATGAATACCTTGCCTTCATCATCTTAACAATAGATAATAGGTGGGACTGATTTGGTTTTACCTCGACAATTTGATGCACTCATCTCAAGTAGTGACAGCTGATGGACAACAAAAGCTCTATTGGTGATGAGCAACAAAAGGTTGTTGGTAGCTACATCATTCCCATTTGTAGCCACATATCACTTGAATAATCATGTAGCACATATGACTTAGATGGTGATGTGAGTTGTAGGTAAATCACCTATTCTATTTTATTACACCGTAGTTGGTTTTCAAACGCTCAACATTGTTGACGTGATGTTGGAATGTCAACTGAAGACAGGGAAGAAAACAAATGCTCAAAAGTCTCAAATCCATGTCAAGGCTCATTGTTGGGCAGCCTATTGAGAATAGAGTGCTCTGGCTTATGATCACACTCAAAGTCAAGATGAACAAAAGCACGCTTAACTTTAGGAAGTTCCCCTATCTTTATTTGCAAGGACTCTCCAGTGGCATGAGTTCTCAATCCCCTATATTTTAGGCATTGTCATTCTTACCCCTACACCCCTGCTCACACTGAAGACATCTTTTTCTAAAATGATGCTCACAATCCTTGCATTCAGTAAGGAATTGGATAACCATTTGGATTTTTTACTGTTGTGATCGTGTGTGCAGAAGCGTGCGATCAACAAGCAAACAAATTAAGCCACACAAAAGAGAACACAGATTTACGTGGTTCAGTGATTTCACACCTACGTCATGGTCAAAGGCTCGTATTCTTCTTCTCTACTATTCAGAGTTTTTTCCCCCCACCATTAGGGTTACACATCAAAAGGGATAATATGTAGTTTTAGACAAAATACCAAATTACCCTCAACCCTAATACAAATGGATTGGGCCTACAAAACGAGCCAAAAAAAAACCCAAACCCATAAAACTAACAACCCAAACCCATAAAACTAACAATTCTCCACCTTAGCAAGATTTGCAGGTTACAACATTTTCCACCTTGGCATGCAATCACACGCCTCCAAATGCGCCCATAGGTGCCATACACCCGAAGGTGCTCAAACTGGCGGATATTGATCAAGTCCAAGCAATGCTTAAACTTGACCCCAGTCACAACCTTAGTAAGCATATCTGCGGGGTTATTAGCAGTTGCTATCTTCTGAAGAAGTATATCTCCCTCGTCAACAATCTCCCGCACAAAATGATACCGTACGTCGATGTGTTTCATACGTGAATGATGAACCTGATCCTTTGCCAAACAAATTGCACTCTGACTATCACAATGGACATCCATGTGCTCCTGAAAGATCCCCATATCATCAAGTAAACCTTGAAGCCAAATGGCCTCTTTAATAGCCTCTGTCACCGCCATGTACTTTGCCTTAGTAGTCGACAAAGCAACTGTAGACTGTAACGTTGACCTCCAACTCACCGGTCCCCTTGCAAGTGTGAACACATAACCTGTTGTAGACCGGTGCTTATCCAAATCACTAGCGTAATCGGAATCCACATATCCAACCACAAGCTGACCAATACTATCATCCCGCTGAAACACCAAACCAACATCCACGGTACCCAGAATATACCATAGGATCCATTTCACCGCTTGCCAGTGCCTTTTTCCTGGATCATGCATATATCTGCTCACTATACTGACAGCTTGTGAAATGTCGGGCCTAGTACATACCATCGCATACATCAAACTACCAACAGCACTTTGATAAGGAACCTGAGCCATGTACTGACGCTCATCATCTGTGCTAGGAGACATAGCAGCAGTAAGCTTGAAGTGAGAGGCAAGAGGAGTACTTACAAGTTTTGTTTTTGCATCCATACCAAAACGCTGTAGTATCTTCATCAAATGCTATTTTGCGACAGACAAACCTTGCCTTGCACCCTGTCTCTTTGAATTTCCATACCGAGTATCTTCTTGGCTTCCCCCAGATCCTTCATTTCAAATTCAATACTCATTTGAGTCTTCAATTTTTCAATCTCCACCTTGCTCTTAGAAGCTATAAGCATATCATCGACATATAAGAGCAAATAAATGAAGAGTCCATTCCGTAGTTCGCGATAGTAGACACAATGATTAAAAGAACTCCGTGTGTACTTCTGTCCAATCATAAACTTGTCAAATAGTTTGTACCACTGTCTTGGAGATTGTTTCAAACCATACAACGATTTTTTCAGTTTACATGCCAAATGTTCTTTACCAGCAACCTTATACCCATCTGGTTGGGTCATGTAGATCTCCTCATTCAAATCACCAAGCAAAAATGCAGTTTTAACATCGAGTTGCACTAACTCAAGATCAAACTGAGCAACCAAGGCTAACAAAATACGAATCGAAGAATGCTTCACAACGGGAGAGAATACCTCATTGTAGTCAATGCCTTCCTTCTGTGCGTAGCCTTTAGCCACCAATCTAGCCTTGTGCCTGACACTGTCCTTTCCTGGAGATCCTTCCTTCATGGTGTAGACCCATTTGCAACCAATTGCTTTCTTCCCGTTAGGTAACTGTACTAGCTCCCAAGTGTCATTCTTATGAAGAGATTTTATTTCTTCATCCATTGCATTCTGCCACTCTACACTTTCTGAATGCCTCTTTGCTTCTTTGTAGGTAGTAGGAACACATTCTTTAACCATTGGAAGAGCATATGCCACAATGTCAGTGAACCGTTAAGGTTTTCGAATATTCCTTTTTGGTCTACTGGTTGCAATAGAATCTGCTTGTTCTTGTGGAGGCTCCTGGGCTGGAGTCTCCTCCTCACCTGTATCATCACCTTCTAACTCAACTGGGATGACATCAACTGGAGTCTCCTCCTCATTTGTATAATCACCATCTGACTTAACTGAGATGACATCAAACTCCACCTGCTTTGATTTACCACTGGCCTTGCTCTCATACTGAGAGCCATTTTGCTTGTTCTGTTTCCACACAGCAGCTTCATCAAAAGTCACATCCCTGCTCAGAACAAGTTTCTTGGAATTTGGACACCATAGCCGGTATCCTTTCACACCACTGCTGAAACCCAAGAATATAGCTTTTTTGGGCCTTTGGATCCAACTTACTCTCTGTGACATGGTAATAAGCAGGACAACCAAATATATGCAATTTATCATAATCAGTAGCGGGTTTTCCAGACCATACCTCAATAGGTGTTTTTCCATCAATCGTAGCAGACGGTAACCTGTTGATGAGATAACATGCATAAGCAACTGCCTCACCCCAAAACGCTTTGCCTAATCTAGAATTAGACAACATACACCGAACTTTCTCCAATATAGTGCGGTTCATGCGTTCTGCCACCCCATTCTATTGCGGTGTTCTACTAATTGTGAAATGCCTCACGATCCCCTCATCCTGACATACTTGCAAGAAAGGATCAGACTTGTACTCTCCACCGTTATCTGACCGAAGCCTTTTTATCTTTCTGCCAGTCTGTGTTTCAATCATTTTCTTCCACTTCAAGACTTCATCCTTGTGCTTTATGGTGTACACCCATACTCTCTTGGAGAAGTCATCAACGAATGTAACAAAGTAATGCATACCTCCCAAAGATGCCACCCTGGTAGGACCCCATACATCCGAATGAACATAGTCTAATGTGCCTTGAGTGCGATGGATCGCGGTACCAAACTTCATTTTCGTCTGCTTGTCAAAAACACAATGTTCACAAAATCCCAACTTGCAGGTCTTTGCACCTTGCAACAAGCCTTGCTTCACTAAACCCTGCAGTGCTCTCTCCCCAGCATGCCCTAGACGCATGTGCCACAATCTAGTAGTGTCTGTAATAGTCTCTTTCGAGCCATCAGATACTGTTGCTGCTCCACTTACAACCGTACTACCTTGTAAGAAGTATATATTACTTCTTCGGACACCCTTCATCAACACAAGTGCACCATAAACAACTTTTAGAACTCCACCTTCCATGGTAATCTTGAAGTCTTTGGAGTCTAAAACACTTAATGAGATGAGATTCTTTTTCAAATTCGGTACATACCGAACATCTGTTAAAACTCTAACTGCTCCATCATGCATTTTCAAACGGATTTTTCTTATCCCTTTTGTTTTGCAGGCACTATCATTGCCCATCAAAACTGTTCCACCGTCCAATTCTTGAAAGCTGGAAAGCCATTCCCTGTTGGAACACATATGATAGGTACAACCCGAGTCTAAAATCCACTCGTCAGAATAGCATACCAATGAAGAAACAGTCAAACTAAATTCAGAATCATCATCCCCATTGTGTCCAATGTTTGCAACAGATTTATCTTTGTCCTTATTTTTCAACTTTGGACAATCCTTCTTCCAATGCCCCTTTTTATGACAAAAGGCACATTCATCTTTTGCAGGTGGTTTTGATTTTCCTCTCGATTTAGAACGAGATTTTCTACTAGATTTTCTATCATCTGATCTGCCTCTTACGGTCAATGCATCATACGATGAATCCTTGTGGGCTTGTTTGTCCTTCTTTCGATATTCATTATTCATCAAAGCAGCAGAAACAACATCGTATTTAACCTCAGTCTTCCCGTTGATCAAAGTGTGAGTAAAATGATCATAACTATCGGGAAGTGAATTCAGAAGAAGTAATGCCTTATCCTCATCATCAATTTTTACATCAATGTTCAGCAAATCAGCAATAATTTTATTAAAATCATCGAGATGTTCGGTCACAGAAACACCTTGACGATACTCGAAGCGGAAAAGTTTCTTCTTCACATAGATCCGATTCTCCAAGCTCTTGGTCATATACTTTTCTTCGAATTTCTGGCACAACTCTTTTGCAGAAGTTTCTCTCATCATCGAGTATTTCTGATCCTTCGCAAGACATAATCTGATGGTGCTACATGCCTGATGATTGATTTTCTTCCATTACTCATCCTTCATATCTGAGGGTTTATCCTCCACCGCAATTTCCAACTCTTGTTGGCTTAGAACATCTCTGACCTCACATTGCCACATACTAAAGTTATTGGTACCATCAAACTTCTCGACTTCAGATTTTGCATTCGAGATGATGGTCTTTACTGATGATGAGCTTGCCATTTTTTTTTTATGTCTGCCAAACTTTCAATCCACTTCGTTTAGATCGTAGACCTCGTCGATACAAATCCAACAAAAAAAACGGAGCTCAATTCTGAGTCCAGATGGCTCCGAAAACAGCAAAACAATTCTGACCGTCAATCTGGTCAAACCTTTTGTTTTACTGTACTGCTGGCTGACGTTAGCGTGCTGCAGGGAACTGTTGCTGGGCTTCTATGCTGGGCGGGTCAGACCTGACCCAACCTGAAACTGGCCTGGGACGTGGAGCAGACCCAACTGGATCGTCTTCTTCGTTCAGATCTGGGTTCTGAAACCAGAACCAGATTGCGGCTGTCTTCTTCGACAACGATGAATCACTGCAGAAGATGGCAATGATGGGCAGTGGGCGGCGATCCTCCTTCTCCGGTCAAGTTCCGGCGAAGATGGCGACGGGCAACAGCGGCTTCAAATCACAAAAAAGGCCTGAAATCATCCCAACGTAGCTCGGAACCTGCTGCTGCTTCTTCGATTTTGTTCTGCACACAGAACAGAAACTGGCACAGATTAAGCCGGATCAATGGACCAATCGGGATCCTCCAGCAAGAACCCTTCTGCGATGGGTTCTGCAAAACCAAAAGCGAGATGGAACCCGGTCTCGTCTGTCGATCCACCATGTATAGAGATGGCCCATCGAAAGTGTCTCACAGATCTTGGTTGATCGCGAACCACAACAATGCTCTGATACCAATTTGTTGTGATCGTGTGTGCGGAAGCATATGATCAACAAGCAAACAAATTAAGCCACACAAAAGAGAACACAGATTTACGTGGTTCGGTGATTTCACACCTACGTCCACGATCAAAGGCAAAAAAAAAAACCTAAACCCATAAATCTAACAAATCTCCACCTTGGCGAGATTTGCAGGTCACAACATTTTTAAAGCTTGTAGCACCAAGATGACCCAAACCCAAACACAGATTGGCTGACCCAAACAAATCTCCACCTTGGCTTCCATTCCTCCAGTTTCAGGTTGGGTCAGGTCTGACCCGCCCAGCATAGAAGCCCAGCAGCAGTTCTCTGCAGCACGCTGACGTCAGCCAGCAGTACAGTCAAACAGAATGTTTGACCAGATTGACGGTCAGAATTGTTTTACTGTTTTCGGAGCCATCTGGACTCAGAATTGAGCTCCATTTTTTTTGTTGGATTTGTATCGACGAGGTCTACGATCTGAATGAAGTGGATTGAAAGTTTGGCAAATAGAGAAAAAATGGCAAGCTCATCATCGGCAAAAACCACCATCTCGAATGCAAAATTTGAAGTCAAGAAGTTTGATGGTACCAATAACTTTGGTATGTGGCAATGTGAGGTCAGAGATGTTCTAAGCCAACAAGAGTTGGAAATTGCGCTGGACGATAAACCCTCAGATATGAAGGATAAGAGAGGCAAGAGGAGTACTTACAGGTTTTGTTTTTGCATCCATACCAAAACGCTGTAGTATCTTCATCAAATACTGTTTTTGCGATAGACAAACCTTGCCTTGCACCCTGTCTCTTTGAATTTTCATACCAAGTATCTTCTTGGCTTCCCCCAGATCCTTCATTTCAAATTCAATAGCTGTGTTCTCTTTTGTGTAGCTTAATTTGTTTGCTTGTTGATCGCTCACTTCCGCACACACGATCACAACATTTACGTACAGGGAACAGCTTCGCTTATGGGTGGTTCATATCACCAATGTAAGTTTTCCGTCATCTTTTATTGCCATTGCAAAAGGATAAGAATGAATTATCTTTTACAGTATAGTTAATATTTTCCATTGTACATTCGGACCAACAATTTTCTGAACAATTTTCGGGGTTGCCCCACACATATGCCCTCTCTAACTACTTGATCACCCTTTAGTATGGCCTTCCCATGATATCACCACGTATTAACTTGGTTGCTACCATCCATTGCACTGGGGCCACTTTCCAGTTGATATACATAATCATATTTATCATATATGTCAAGAAGTTGAAAAAAGTTAAGACTTTCTCAATTTAATCTTCCTGTTACCTTTTCTTCTAATTCTTTGGATTTTTTATTTTCTTGGTTTTGTTACTCATTTTCTCCAAATATTGTTGACAGGTGAAGATGGTTGGATTATTGGTGGCAGTTTTTTGGTGTATTTGCATTCATTGCATTTCTTAGCGTGAGGGTAATATGTCCTATGCGATAAGTCTTTGTTGGATCTTTGAATTTTGCTAATCTCATAGCCAAGTTTGGTTCCCTGCTATTTATCATAGTATGTTCATTGAAAACTATTTATTATCCTGTTACAGAGGTTGAACCACTGACTCCCAAATCTTAGCGTACTTACTGTTGTGGAATTTATGCCATTTTAGCTTTCACTTTCTACATTCTTGATGAGCATCTCATTCTTTGCTTATGGAGTGCTCAAGCATAAACTTTTCATTTAATTAAGTGTATAACATACCGATCAAATTATTTTCCTTTGAGGTTTTACTGTAATCTAATTCTCTCTTTTTTCTCGTTAAATAATGTAATATATTTACTCATACAAATTTTTTTTACTTAGTTCTATTTACCATGAATTTGAAATTGTTTTACATAAATTTCAGGGCCCAAATGAGGTCGGTCCATAAATTTCAGATCCCAAATGAGGTTGGAACTTTTTGGGAATCGTAGAACTTGCATTATATGCCTACTATTGCAGCAAAGGATCAATAGAAGTCTCCAGTAAAGACTCGAGAACCATTGATGCCATTTTATTGTAGCCAAATCTTTCAACGACACAATAAACGGTGCAGTTAAGTTATTTTTTTTTCACTCTTTCACTGTTACATACTTGTGAGATGCCATGTGTTGTTGTTGGAAACAATATCTTTCCAAGTGATGTGATTATCAACTTTTGCCCTTTTGGGGTGTGTTATTCAAATCTGTCAAATACTGGAAATTCATTTTTTTTCCTCTCCCCGTTTATAAGGTGTTTAAGAGAGAGATACTTCTTTTCCTACCCAGGTGATTGGTTTTGCAGAGTATACATTTATTCTATTTCTTTTTTCTTGAATTCATGAAACTGGTTGCTTCCATGATACAACTGGAATCTTGTACATATTATAAATAGAAAGCAGATGACTGTTAACTTGCCACTAGGAGCATTTGCTCATCCTTTTGTTGTAGAAATATGCCCTAATTCTTCTTCTCCTTCTTTTTCCTAATGATCTCATTGTTGTTGCAAATGTTATGGTCATTAGCAAATGATGTGATTCTTTCTAAGAATTAAAGGGGCAAAAGTTATTTTATAATTTTATTTATATTGTTGAAATAATCCTAGTCTCCAACAATGATTTGTAGCTGGTTTGGAATGTTTGAGCCACTGGTTTTACATAACAGGATTGGTAAAGATGTGATAATGTAACTGAATCATGGAAAGTTTGTCTGCTTCCTTTGATTAGTTGTAGCCGATGCATGTGGTTGACTTTTTGTTGCATCCACCCTCTTAATTTTTTTTGTGTTCCTTCCAACTCTTCTAAATTAACATCAGATTTATTTTTATTTTTTATTTTTGTTTTCATTGCACCTACTTGATAAAAACTCACATTTTCTCAAGTCTGAATAAATTCGGTCCAGTCTAATAGGTATCACGAAAGGATTTCTTCTATATGAATTACTTGGAGGCACGTGCAGAGTAGTAGTAATATAAAAAGCGATAACCTTAGATAGGAATGCGAGACCCAGTATCTTCTCAATCGCTCGAGTTGAACATTTCTGAATATATGATATGAGATACAAATCGTGGAAAGTTATTAAAGTTTCAATTATTTAAGCAAAGATACTCAAACATGTACACCCTTTTTCGACCCCCTTTTGATTTTGCTATCACATCCAAGTTCAAGTGATTCCTATGCCCTTTGTAGGGACACCCCAATTCTCCCCCCCAAGCTTCTCACCATCTTCTAATTTAACAGGAGATGGGGGAGGAGAATAGAAGTGCAGTACGCGGCAGGCGATGGCGAGTTGAGGCATGATAGTGAGGTGGGGCACTGGGCACAAGTACTTTGTCCTCTCTTCTTTGTTCCCAGCTATTGACCAGTGCCCATCTCTTTTTCTCCTTTTTTTTTTTTTTAACCTTACTGACATGGTAGATTTTTTCTGGAAAAATTAAAATAAAATCTTGATTCCAGCCATTTAAGTCGAAGTCCAATAGCCGAAAATACCATTTTGGCATGGCACCGCAACGAAATCCATGCAAAACTTGTCCGTCCGGATTTTAGACCATTACCACCAAAACGCGTGATTTTGGCTCAAAATCATGCGTTCTAGTGGCTGAAATCCCGAGAGACAAGTTTTAGCATGGATTCCGCTACGGTGCTATGCCGAAATGGTATTTTCGGCTATTTCAGGCAAAAGGAAAAGATATTAATAACAATGCTTGGATATCAACATTTATGTGTTTAACTTCTATGTTACAAAGTTGGGATCCTCTATGGGGAGCCACGTTATACTTCCCTCTCCATTTTGGGGTCTATATAGGAATAACTTGGATCGTTCAAAATGAATCTTATCTCCCCTGAGATTGATTGTCAAGCTCTTTTCAAAAGCTTGGGTTCCACTATTTGATTTAGGCAGAAACACGAGCGACTTCTAAGAATCATACGTGTTGTTAATCAAAATCAAACGGTTGGATTTACTCCTTTTAAAATGAAACTTCAGGATCTCAGATAAAGGGCTGTGATTCATGTTGAAGTGTTGAACTATCCCTATGTGACAAGCAATTCATTTAAAATGATAAAATCACGGTAATCAATCTGTCTGCATGAGGTGGTATAATCACCACACAAACATGCAGTGTACAGCTGATATTGCTTTGGTGACTTTCTTCAGTTTCGTTGAACGACACTGTGTGACAGTATATACACGTGGCATACTGTTACTGGATACATCACGAGACGTCTCAAAAGGTTGTCAAGCTTCGATGGAACCACAAGTTTTTTTCATAATTACAGATAACCACATTTGTTACAATCCAAAAATGTTGATGAACTACTTTGACTCACAAAAAGAAGCGAGTTTCTAAACAATTGATGAAATCTCATCATATTTTGTTGGATGGAAATTTTCTGATAGATAAACTATTTAGGATCAAACTAAGAATGTCGATTAAGTTGACATTAATCCAATGAACCTTTCACATTATCACCTTGAATTGAATGTCAATAGTATTGGCTTTGAGGAAATCTTTACTCTTTTAGGAAAAATTAGGGTACATCTTAAGTAAATAAAAATTGGCCATTTGATGATAGTCAAAACGTTGAAGTGGTCTTAAAATGGTATAGGCAATTGTTTGTTCTAAATCAAAAGAAAAGAAGGGATGTGTTTTTTCCAATTGTTAAAAGACTCAGGTACTTTTATGTAAATATGTCCAAAATAAGTCTTTATATGTCAAGAAAACAAATTATCACCACTGCTGGCCCTTTTATAAAACAAATTATCAGCACTGCTGGCCCTTTTACAGAAGAAGAAATCTAATCTATTATTGCGCTGGTGGCGGTCTTCATTTGACCCTAGAGTTTAGCAGATTGTAAATACACAGTATCTAACTCGCCAGACTTAAAATTAAAGGCTAAGATCATTAGATTGACAACTTATGGCCAACTACTCTAGCCGTATCCATCTCCCTACCTCCATTGATGTCTTGCATTGTGAAGGTGGCATATGTGAAAAGGTGATCCAAGGGAGTGAGTAGCTAACCTGATGAAGTGCAGATCGAAGCAGATGGATACATGGATGCATTGGATCGAAATAAGGCTCGCCGTGCAGGGCTCAAATGGTATTGGGCCTGAAATTCGGGTATCGGAGTCAGAATCGTGAACGGAGCCCCATTTTGGAACGAAAACGGCGAGATCTTCAAAACCCATTAATGGACTCCTTGTTTTTAGGCCAAATTCCATCGTTTAGGCCTCAAAAAAGACATTTTTGTCATTTTTGGAAGATTCTGTTTTTTTTTTTTTTTTTCGAATAAGTCAAGATTATCGAAGTCAGAATCGCATCCCATCAATTCTACCTTCAATCTAGCATTCAGTTTTAGTAGTTTCTATGATTGGTAGGATTTTGCTAATTTTTTGGGTAAATCTCGTGATCTATGAGATTTGGAGATAATCCCTTATTTGTTTGATTGTAAGCAAGACAGGAGGGATTATTATTGAAGGAGAAGTAATATTGAAGTTTTTTCTATTGTTTTGGCATTCAGTTGAATTAACAAAACATTAGGTGTTCATTGTTCGTTCCTGGTATTATCCTTTGAGAATAATTAACAGGTTTCGTCAAATATTGTGCGTCTGGGATCACCCCATCACGTTAGCTGCATCATAACCTTAAAAATTCGACATGTTAGCTGAAAATCTCTGAATCCAAAAATAAAAACAGAAGGCAATTACGACGTACAATGCCTTGGTGGCGTCACCCACCTCAGGGTTGTTGAAGTCGCATAAGACTTGGGATTTACTCACTTGGAATACCCACGCCATTAAAAAAAAAAAAAAACAATTTCTTTTCTTGGTGGAGTCTATTTGTCCCAGATGATAAATGGATTGAATCAAGCCCACCAATATATTCTGTTGATACCTATGATATTTTGCTCTCAGAAATACCCACACCCCCAAGCACCCCCTTTACGAGTCCCATGCCAACAACGACACAGCCAAGTTGATTTTGTGGAGGCTAGGTGCCCCCACCCACCACCTGGGGCGGAAATAATTGGGAGATGGGGGTGGCCCGACGCCCTTTTAAAGTTTCACAAAGCCCCTTAAAATTTCATATAATTTTATGATTTGTTACGCCCCCAAATAATTTCTTTATTACAGAATGCCCCCCTCTCCAGGAAAGTCTTCCAGTTCTGCCCGTCCCCACCACTTTCAAATTTCAACTGGTGCAAGTTGGGCCTCCTGTTTGATTAAATAGAAATATAAAAAGAAAAAAACAATAATAGTGAAAATCACATGACAATTGGAATGAAATTTTGGTTTTTTTTTCTTTTTTTGGTAAGCGGAATGAAATTTAGATATGAGCAAATAAAGAAGAGTGATGATACCGAGAAATTTTAGATAACAAGAATGCAAGTGTACTATGATTTCTCTCTATTTTCTCATTGGATCTTTTAGGGCTTGTTTGACAAATCTTATATGCTTGGAACAGTTTTGCATGAAATATAGCTGCTTCAAATGGCCCTATTTGAAATAGATGCTTTAGAAATGGTCTCATTTGGCAACACACAAAAAATGATTGAAATAGACTTTACTAAATCAATGGTTGAAAGTTTTTCATAAATATCTTAAGGTCTACGAGGAATCAAGTTTTGAAATTTGACCCCACAGCCATGTAGAACCTTCCAAATAGCTTTAATAGTTTGGGTCTAATTTGTGGGGCCCATAAAACCTAAATAATAATATCAAATGATATACTTTTTTTTGTAAATATCTCGAGATCCGCAATAGATCAACGGCTCAAAGTTGATTCCATAGTCGTGTTTGGACTGGTGAATATTTCCAATGGTTCGGATCTTAGTTTACTGGCCTGAAACTCAAGAAAAAAAAAATGAAAATGGATGGTACAAATCACATTTCAACTGCATTGTTCTAACCCGAGTTATCTAACGACTATTATGTTTTCATCATTATCTCAAGATCTGGACAAAATCAGCGGCTGAAATTTTGAGCCGTAGCCGTTTTTAGTCTTCTAATGAGGATTAACGGATTTGATCATGATTATGGGCTCAACAAAAGTCCAAATCCACGGTCCTGCAGTTTTTTGCAAATATCTTAAGATCTGTAACATATCAACGGTTCAAATTTGATCCTATAGCCGTGTGTCATCTTCTTGAGACTTCCAGCGGTTCAAATTACCCTGTGGGGTCCAGGAATTTAAAAAAATGGAGAGAGAGAAAAGAGCGGTGACCGCAATCTCACCACCCAAATGCCGGCTCTTTCCGCTTTAGTCGTTTCTGTTTGTTTCAATTCACTTGAAAAATGGGGTTGGGCGGAATAGAAATGGGTGGTCTATGTGAGGTTTCAAATGGAGGTGGTTCTGATCATTACCAAACACATTTAAAGAGTTTTCAAACCTCTTTAAGATAATAAGAGCCTCCAAATAGAGTTTCCGAAAGGTTAGTTCATGAGAGCTTCTAAAAAAAGAAGGAATATCTTATTACATGAAGGAAGGACAAGTCCTGTTGATCTTCCAGGAGACGACGAAAGCAGGGAAGCCTATCTCAATCACTTATACTAGCAAAACATGCTCGCACTTGACAAGGGCAATATAATTCATACTATAAAAGAAAATCTGTGAACTTTTAAAAATTTATAATAATAAAAAAATAATTATTTTTGGATAAATTATATTGAAAAAAGAAAGAAAGAGATATATACATTATAGAGATCTGGCACAAGGTCATTACATATTTAACATCATTGGAAGGTCTTCTCTTCAATTCATAGTAGTTATAAAGCATGCTTCTTTCTTCCACAATTTAGTTACGAAATACAAATGTATTAGTGACCTTGGTAGCGACTAATACTTTACTAAACTCATTCATCTAAAAATAGTATTACGGATAACTCTACTCATAGACTGATCATACAAAATCAAAAGCACCAAACCTACATAATAAATGATAAGTTGGAAAGTGAGTATCATGTATAGAAACAAAAGGATTTTACCGAGAGAAACAGATTAGGTGACCGCCATACCAAAAGTGTAATTTTAGGTTCCCTCGCACCATATCAGTTATTTTGCCCAAAAACGTGTTTTTTTTTAATGTTCTCTACTAGGGTCTCTATCGAAAGTGATAACATTCAAGTTAAAAAATACAAATCCCAAAATCCACGTACGCTACTTCTTGTGAGTTCAATATGAAGACGGGGCAAAAAAACAACCAAAGAGAAAATGAATAAAGAGGAAAATTATGTAACGAAGGAAGATCATCGCCCATTAGAAAAGTCGAACCATTTTGTCCTATTCACATCCCAAAATCCCATAGGTTAATAGTAATAGGTACACTGCTTAGCAAGATGACACATCAAACTCCAACATAAAGCCAAAGACGATAGTGCATGGATGGAAATCACATCCAAGTGGCAGGGCGTGGCCTAATGATGATCAATATAGATGAAGGCCCAACACGCCCAAGTGAAAATTAGGCAGCATGTGCAGGTCCCTAAAATTTCTCCTCATGTGGCCCAAATGAAAAAAAAAGTAACTTCTATTTAATAAATCTAGACATTAAAGACAGTAAAATCTGACACCTATCGGTACTCTTTGATTTTTTAGAGTTTCTTCATGTAATCTGGATGGATGAATTTCCTTATTTATAGTTTATGTCTCTCAGTAGAAAATAAAGGAATGACTTTATCTTTTGGAAAAAAATTAAAAAAAAAAAGAACTTCTTTTTTAAAGATATAAAATCTGGTTTCACGATGGGTCTTGTTTTCAATCCAATCCTACTCCATTTGGTAGGTATTCTGGTTCCTATGTTGTAGACCGAACTCCCAACCCTAAGGAAGGAGACCTGATTCTGTCATTCTAATACAGATTTGTGTAAGAAACCAGATTTTTTTTTATTAATATGACATATCATGAAGTCCGATAAAAAAATCCATTAGGGGACATTTGCATTTTACACATGTAATAGGAAAATAATTTTTATATATATAAATGTTGCATATTCAAAAGTTACATACCGCAAAACACATTTCCAGCTTTGTCAAAATCAACATTTTCATATGAATAAATGAGCACGTCGAACAATTTTAGATGTATTTAGATTTTTATGATTTTTTTTATTATAAGTCTTTCAAAATCTTTCTGCTTGTCATTTATAAGATAAAACAATGAATGATTCGAATCGAGAAATTAGGGGCCCACAAAAGTGCAAAAAATTAGATTTGTAATGTTTTTTTATAAAATTTTAAAAATCTATAGAGATTTAGGATATGAAATTGAAGGCCTTTTCTTGCACATAAAAGGAAGGTGTTTTGATCTTTTAGCTCAATGCAGGGTTTTTAATGCATTGTATGGAAAGGGAAACCAAATGAATAATACATCTCATCAATCAATATAAATGTCCATTATATTGATTTCAATAAACAAGACTTACAATCAAAGCTTTGTGAGAGATTCCATTTTTCAGTTGAGTCTTCATTTATATGCTTTGACCCCTCTGATTGCTCTTTCAATAGCCTCATGGTAAAACACTGCTTTCCTGGGCTTTGCAGTTTGTTGCGTTATTATTATATTTTTAATAATTCATTCAAATGTTTCTTTTTTGAAAATTAACTTTTTTACGTAAGACTTTTTTTGCTAGTATTATTAACCAATTTTCCTTTCTCATGATTGAAAGGTAAATAACCTCTTAAAATCTCTCAATTCCGTTGAAGCAAAGGATTTTAGTTTTCTGGTAGAACATTGAAGCAGAGTTAGTTGCCATCTACGCAACTATTGACAAATTAGGATAACGGCTTCTCTTTTTCTAAAAGAAAAATGAGAATATTTAGTATAAGAATAAGACTTTTCTTGGTAAATCTAAGAATAAGATTAGAATAACAAATCTGGGTATTAACCTATTTCTGACTTAAGATGAGAATGAGGTGAAATACTCTCCTACAAGCATTCTGTGTATTATAAATCTGCGGTCCAACTAGAGGTGAATACTGGGCCAGGCATCCCAGTCACGGCACGAACCATCACCGAAAAAGTCGTACTTGGGCCGTGCCCGGCTTGTTGCTTGCCCGAAATGGCACGACCCAAAAGATGGATCATGCTGGGCTAGGGCGCCCTGGGCCGTGGCACTATATGGCCTAGGTCCTTAGCGGTGCCGTGTTGGGCTAGGGTGCCTAGACTGTGGTGTGCACAACATGACCCATATATATAAAGTTTGATTTTCTTTATTTAAATAAAATATAAGACTTTAAATAATTAAGGTTTCTCATTCATTTTTAAATTAGCATAAATATTTGTGCATTTATTTTAATAGTTTCAACTTTATTTCAAGTTAAGAATCCTCAAAATCCATAAAGTCTCTTTCAATTAATATTAAAAAATTAAAAATATATAAAATTTTTTAGAAGAGACATGTGGGCTGGCTTGTGGGAGCACAGACTAGCCTAGCTGGGGCACGACCTAGCACAGCACAAAAAAATCCGTGTCTTTGGCCGTGCCAGGTTGAGCCCCAGCTGACTTGGGCATGGCACGACATGGCCCAGGCACGGTTGGGCCAGCATTAGCCTTCATGACCCAGTTTTCACCTTTCGGTCCAGCTCATGGAACTTTTTGGGCCGTAACTATTCCTATCATAGATAGTAGGATGGACAGGAGGGACTCTTTACATAAAAGAATCATACAAGAACCGGCCTATCAAATTATTCTAGCCCTTGATTGAAGGAGCTTAAAATTTAATGGTTTATCAGCAATAGACTATTTTGAGAATCAATCCGATGGTGAGAAACATTCAATGGGTATTAAAATGGACATGATCCAAAAATCATGGGAAGTTAAAAGTGTGAAAGGTGCAGCAATCATCAAAGGTGAGCCCAAGTGACCCCCCATAGAAATTCTCATCAAAACAAGATCAGCAAAATTCATTGACCCGGATCCCTTAGATTTCCGAGGCCCACCAATCCCCATGAATCTTGCTAAAGGTGAGGGGGAGCTACACAAAATGCCTTTCTCAAGGGCCATATTTTAGAATTCTGAGAATGAGAATTCTTTGAATTCTTGCAATAAGTGCCATGTGACCCAATACAATTCAAATTCATGATCATCTAAAATTGTAAAGTTCTACTAACTATCCAATCAAACATTAAACACATTAATCGTGGGTTCTCTCGTGAAGAGATTCCTTTCAAATCGTGAGCTATCATTTTGAAAAAGTTGCAACGGCGAAGCAATTCAAAAGCAAAAAAATTAGCTCTGAAATTTCTTCTTTTCTGAGATGTACTTTTTTTTTTTTTTCTTCTATTCAATGAATTCCACCAAAAAATTCTAAGTCGACTGATATTGCAAACTGTTTGGAGATAATCCAACCTAAGATCAAAATAAAGATTTTCTTCCCAACCATGTAATGACCCTGTAACCTATATGGAGGATTGCTTGCTAAAAACCAATGGCTTAGACTTTCCTAGATTGCAGAGTATAAAATGACTTTGACTTTCTTACATTGCAGAGTACAAATTTATCTTGTCTAGCATGCCAGAAGCCTCTATCACACGTCTTTCTTAAGATGATAAATACTTCAAAAATAAATAAATAATAACATAGTCTTTCTTAAAGAAGCTAAAGTCTCCCCTTACAAACATGTAGTCTTTCTTAAAAGATGCACTCTGTGGGTACCAACACGTCGAAGACAAGGTCCTCTCGCCACATTTGAAGTGTATCATGTGGAGAGAGAAAGGAAATGTACCTGCTAATAAATTAGTCAGGTATGCCCAATACGTGAATTATATAGTGGTTTGGTGGCATTTTACATCAGACCTCATAAAATAATAGGTAAGTGTTGATGCGTTGTTACATCCTCTGTAAAATTAAAAGAATATTCCTATAAAAAAAATAACGCAGTTGCCAAAAGAGTAATATTTATTGTGAATTATTAGAGTGTCAACTTTAGAACCTGCATGCATATCTAGGTGTGCCCCTGGCAACTCTAATGCAATGTTACGTAGTGAAAATTTGAACTCCAACTGAATTGAAAAATTATAAATAGCCTTTAAAATTTTTAGAATTTCGGCTTTCAAAATGTGGAATGAGCTATGTATGCGATGGTAAGGAAAAGACCTTTAAAGAGATGTGACAACTTGACTGCCCGATATTATTAGCTTTAGTCTGAGTTCTCCTTGAGCTAGTTTTCAGAGATTCCTAGGTACATTGTTACGAAAACTTGCGTGGGCTTTACATTTGAAACTTAGAGCCATTAAATTTCATTGTTAGTCACTAAAAATGGGATTTTGACCATACACTTGGCTTTAGAATTAGATATGCCCTCAGCCGTGCTTAATTTTAGGGATTTTGACCATACGCCTTTTTTTAGAATTACATGTCTTTTACCTTGTTTGATTTTAAATAGCTCTCTAAAAGTGTACTGTATTTGTTGTATGTAGAAAAAATAACTGGAATACCCCTTGCTGTATGATGTTTGCAATACGATGTAATCGATTCACAGCCATGTATGAATGAATATTCAAGATGTGAATGAATGGTACGATTCTGGTTACGGTGAAATTTTATTCTAAAGCCCTTTGAAATTCAAACGCTAGACGGCTAAAAGCCCCGTGATGGGAGCATCTCCGTTTTCCAAATGGGAGGATCTCCGTGACTCCGTCCAGCCCAGCCAGTTTCTTTTTTAGATTCTCATAGAACCACTCCAAATGAGAAACTTTCAAATTCATCCTTCCTTGTAAACTTTAAAAAATCACAGGGGTGCCATCGTACATTCTCAACAGCACCTCAATAGAATATTCAAGAGCCAGGGTGGAAAGATCGAAGAAGGCAACGAACGGACCATAAAAGGACAAGTGTTCTTCCCCACCTCTTCCCATTCCTTTTGATTTTCTGAGGTTTAGAATTTGGATCTGCTCATCATCTTCTCCTTTCCTTATCTGAGGCAAATACTACGGTATGATTCTTCTCTAATTCAAGCTCCTTTTTGATGCAACTTTCTGTGAATTAGGCTTCTGTTGATTTCTTAAAGCTTGCTTCTTTAGTGGATCTGATGATTGTAAATGCTCTACTTTGGAGAGTTTCGTTGTTTCTTTTTGAAGATCGGAGGGTTTTTTTTTTTTTTTTTTTTTTTTGTTGAAAAATCTCATCTTTTGAGTTCCATCTCCTTTTTTATTGTCAGTTTCTAGAAGGTTTTCAATTTGTAGCAAAGTTTGATTTTTTATGCCCTTAATAAAGGTGGTGCTCTAAATGAATCTTCTGTTTTGAGGACTTCTGTCCCCTTCTTGAATTTAGTGTGGGTTTCTTTGTTGTGCTCTCTACTGATGCTTTCATGTTTAGAGCAACTCTCATCGGTTGTTGTAAAAGTATATTGAGTTTGTATTACATTCCTATTGAATGGGTTTGATTCATATGTGCATTGAGATTTCTGGGTTTCAAGGTTTGGAGAAATGTGGTTTTTTTATATATTTAAAACAGTTTTTTTTGCGATTCATATGTTACATTTTGTCAATCTAGTAATGAGCTCTTGTCAGATGCAGTAATGTTGTGAAAAATGTGCCAGCCTTCATCTTGATTTGCAATTGTTTTTTGGGTCTATTTTCTCAATTGCATAACTTAATTCTTATATAAATAAAAATATTTAGATGAAAACCATCTTATTGGTTCTTATGCGTGGTCCACCCTATATGCTTTGTGACTTGGCCCAACTATGATCAAGTCACCCTATTAATAACACTCTTTCAACACACCCACCCATTTGAATTGTCACAACCCCTAATTAGACACTCATCCAAGTGTCACTGAATTTTAGATTGAAATGCAAACATAGATGCCTTTTAAAGCCCTTGAACTTGTGGGACATAGAACAAAGGGTTAAGATCATCTAATGGGGTTGCTGTTTTGCACTTCCCTAGGTATCATTGTGATATTTCCATCACCAACCTACCTCCCCCATTCTGGGCAAGTTCACAAGTACTATGTGAGGACCCGCATTCACTAGTAAAACTATATTTATAACTGCCTAGTGGGATGGTGCGACGTGTTGATGTCACCCTGGATCTGTGAATGGAAAATAGACCTGCTATATGGGATTTGGCCGAATCCACGAAGGATTCAATGAGATAGACCAACTCCACAATGGGAGTTGGCCGAGTACCTCATTGGATTCAACACACACGAGTACTCTGTCTTCAATCGAAGAGAAACACTCCTAGCCATAGGGAAACCAAACAATTCTTTATTAAAAAATGAAAGTTGTCTCTCTCAATGGAGGGATTACAAATATATAGGAAGGGATTGGATGTCCCTTTCCTTGTTGGACTCTACTTTCCTCAGGATTAACAAAAATTAAATCATTGAAGGAAACTAAATCTTTTAAAACAAACCAAACCAAAGTATTTGGCATCTCTATTTTCCACCTATATTTGTCTAAATGTTTAAAGCGGGAAGAGCTTTGAAAAATAAGAGCATTTGACCTACAATTTTATCCTCTGCCCACTTTAGAGAAATAGAGCCAAATCCTCTTAAAATGAAATGCCCCAAATCTGGCCTCTTGAAAATAAGAGGCGCAGGGTCTTGTAAAAGTAGAGGCGGGATTGATTTTTTAATACAAGTATACCCTTGGACAGTGTTTTATTGCCACCGAAAGTCCTTTGAACAAAAAACCTGCATTGTGGAGTGAATAGATGAAAAATATGAGGGAGGAAAGCCTGGCTTTTTTTTTTATGTGTTTGGCCGTCTTGAATGAATCGGCCATTTTAGGTCTTGTGTGGTTCACCCATGTTGGATCATGGATTGGTTGTAGAATTTGTTGTCACCACCACCGATTTACTAAAAAGATAAGGGTTTTTTTTTTTTTATTTTAATTAAAGTTGGGATGGTTGGAGAATATATAGTGAGAAAAGAGGGGAGTTTTCTTTCAGCCGTTTATTTCATCTCAGGCATGTTCTTTTCCACCAGATTTGGAGAGAAAGGGCTGTTTATTCTTGGTAGAATATAGGTCTTGGATGAATGGAGTTGAGTGTGTTATTTGTTTCTCTCAAAAGATCGATTTTTTTAAAATAATGACAAAAACTACCTCTTTAGTAAGAGGCATACTACCCCTCTAATAAGAGGCAAATAGAGGACACACCAAATGGTCTATTTAGAATAGATCTGTGCAATGCCAAACGATTTTTTTTTTAGCCTCTTTTTTTCATGGCTCTTTTTTTTTTATAGCTCTATTTTCAAAGAGTCTATCCAAATTAGAGTAGAGATACCAAACAAGGCCTAAATTCTAAATTTTAAAGACTCCTAAATAAATCAAACTCTTAATTAAATGGTTGTCTTATTGGGCTTATGGACTGGGCTCAATGGGCTAGCCGAACCAGGGGTTTGGCCAGCATCACATGTGAGCAAAGTCTATGGGCCCATGTGGATGTGTGCCAACCATAAAGGGCATGAGAAATTGAAAGATCTTGATTTTTGCTCTATAGACTTTGCACACATGCAAAGTCTATAGGGCCCATGTGGATGTGTGGCAACCATGAAGGGCATGACTTATGAGGGATTGCAAGATCTTTATGGGAGCTAGGTATGTGCTAGAAATCAACCCCATCCAATTATCCTAGCCTCTTCATCTTAACAGTCCACACATTTCCCAATGGTTGAGATAAAATACCTCAACATATCAAACGAAATTGGATTGAGTTGATTTTTTCCATTAGTAAACACTTTTAAGTATAATATCGTCCCCACTAAGTCATAATAACCTGTATCGCTGTCTTATCTGAAACTTGCAAAATATGTTCTAAATTAAACTGATATATATATTCAAATAATTTGAAATATCACAAATTTAACAATATGCATTGCAACCATAATTTTGAACAAACCATTAGTTTTAAATACTTAAACTCAAGAAACTAGTAGTATTAGTGTAGTACTCAATTACCAAGTAAGTTGAGAGTAAGTTTCAACTTTCAGGTAACATTTACTCCTATATCAAGATGAATTAATTAATGAAAGCAGTGGAGTATGGGCATAGGGGTGTTATGGTTGAGGAGGGAAGAAGCCTTCATATAAGAATCCAACAAAATCTTGCAAATCACTTGAGTTTTGGTTAAAAAAGAGGCTTGAAAAGTTCTAGCATAGTCTTAGGAACCTACATAGATGGTTTGGGAAAGAAAGAAGTGAAAGAAAGAAGGGGAAAGTAAGTCAAAAGAGAAAAAAAAACATAATCGTATGATATTTTGACCGTTGGTTTCAAAATATTGGCTATTACATGGAGCAAAATGTTAGCCAATCAAGAAGCTACATATGCACAAAATGAATGTAGCAGAGATGGAAATATGACAGAGCGTATGAAAGAAAGGATAAAATTAGAAATGAGTACTTTGGAGAGAAATTTAGGGGCAACATGATGCAATCATAGGATTACGATCGCAAGTGCCGGAATACAATTAGAGTTCCCACGGGAACAATCACACGAAGAAGAAACTCTCCAACGATAAACCCAGAAAGGGAAAACTCTATTAACTCACAATGTCATATATATAATAAAAGAAACTTAGGGGTTAAGAAATCAATCCTAATCAAACTAGGAAACCAAATAATAATCCTATCCAAATTAGAAACTAATCATAAGTACAACTTTTTAAATAAAAATTAGAAACTAATAACAATTAATAAAGAATTCCTAAACTTCCTTGGGTCCCACAATTGGACCATTAGTCTTTCCCCAACGGATGGATTGTGCTGCTGCATCATTCTCCCCAGGTTGGAAAAGAGTTCGACCTCGAACTCGACTCCGCTTCTTGATGTTGCTTTTGTAAATAGTGTGTACTTAGTGCTTCTTTGGTGAAATAAGAACTTGATCATTTCTTTGGTGGTGTTGGCTTCATAGGACAGAGTGTGACTTGCTTTTCACCATGCATGAATGTGTATGTGTTGTTGCGCATGTCATTAGTGCCATTTTTTTCATACATCCATGGACGACCCAACAAGATATCACAACTAGCCATGGGTACCACATTACACCACATGGTATCTGTATAATCTTCACCAATGGAAAAGGTAACTGGACATGCATTCCGTACTTGCACTTCATCACCTGTCATTAACCATCCAGCAAAATAGGGACGATGATGCTTCCGAACTTTCAGCTGCAATTGATCTACAAGACCTTGAAATATAATGTTCAGACAATTTCCTCCATCAATGACTATCGTGCATTCCTAACCATTGACTGTTCCTTTTGAATGAAAACTATTATCTCGCAGCCATTTCTTCACAGTAGTTGATGTAGTCTCTTTGATGACCATGAGATACTCGAGATCCAACTCGGGCATAATGTCCTCCACCTCCTCTATTTCATTCTCTTTAGGATCATTTGGAGTATCTTTCACATCACTTTCATAGATGGATGCGTTTGGAACATTCCATTGCATAGTGCTCTTGTTGTTTACAATTATAGTATGTGATCCTATTTTGACTTTCGGGCTTGGTGAAAACTTTCTCCGATGAATCACTCAGTTTAGAACCTGCAATTGAGGAATTCTTTTGCATAATCCATTTAATGCATTAAGTTTTCTGGCTGGATGATTTGCAATTCCCTCAGCTTTAATACCATGCTAAACAATCTCATCAACATTATCAAAATGCTTGAATGTGGGGATATATTGTATGTCAAGTGTAAGCCCATTAAAGTATATGTTAACTAATACATCATCATCTTCATTCAAACCACAACGAGCTTGCATGGTCATAAACTCCTCAGAATACTCAACAACTGTCTTAGATCCTTATTTCAAATATTGAAAACTTGAACGCAGATCTTTGCAGTAATTGACATGAAGGAATTTTTGCTTCAACAGATTTTTCATCTCGGTACTTGTCAACGAGGTCAATTTTTTGGTTTCTTCTCTTCTTTTGCAACTCAGCCCACTATATCGCAGCATAATTGCGAAATCGTGTTGCCACTAGTGTAATCTTATGACCATCCATCATTAGCTTGTATGCAAAAATATATTTAACACACACTAACCAATCCATGAATTCATCTGGTTTCAATTTTCGATCATATTCGGGAATCACAAGTTTAATATCCAAATCACAATCAACATTGACAGCATGTGGATCTCGTTGATTCCGATTATGTCCTACATCATTTCGATGATTATCCTCACGCCGATTAGTTTCTAAATTAGTTAAATGTGTTTCAATATTTGCAAAAGTCTCTTGCATTTGAACCATCGTTGCTGATCGTTGATTAACAGTTACTGATAATTTCCCAACGTTTCCCCTCAAATCATCATCATTATTGGAGGAAGACTCCACCTCTACATGCTTCTTGGGAGGCATTTTTCTTAATACAATTTTAAAATTTTTGGATGACTTGATGAGTAGATTTGCTCTCCACGATTGCATTGGCGAAAACGGATCTGAAATCTGATGGTAGATGAACACGATATTGTAAGAAGAAATCTCAACTGTTGATCGGGTAAAATCGTCAAATCTGCCGTTGATCAGATGGTTCTGATGCAGAGATGATGTCAGCACAACTTTACTAGCCTTCAAATAGATTTGGGTCCTTCAAGTTGACCTAGACCTGAACACAACCCAAACTGGCTCGGAACTAGAAACTAGGCCCAATTGATGTAGGCCCACAGCGTTATGGAGTTTGGCACGTATCACAGTAGACACGTGAAGACCTTTCTTGCTTGTGTTCTGTGCGCTGAACAAAGGCCAAACCTGTCTATGTGGGGAGTCGCTGGGTGGGTTCGTCTGGTATGGGTCCTAGGGCCTGGGATTTACAGAGATGGTTTGGCAGTGGGGACGGCTGGTAATCTGTTTGTAATGGTTGTGGGCAGCGGATAGGATTCGGCAGGGAGGGTATTGGATGGCAGGGAGGTTATGGGATGATGCATGGAACGAGGGATAGGGGTAATCACGCCTACGATCGGGGATCGTTCGTCTCTGATACCAATTGATGCAATCATAGGATTATGATCGCAAGTGTCGGGGCACAATTAGGGTTCCTACAGGAATAATCACACGAAGAAGAAACTCTCCAACGATAAACCCACAAAGGAAAAACTCTTTTAAATAAAATCTCTGAGATTATTAATCTCTACAATGTCATAGATATAATAAAAGAAAATTAGGGGCTAAGAAATCAATCCTAATCAAACTAAGAAACCAAATAATAATCCTATCCAAATTAGAAACTAATCCTAAGTACAACTTCTTAAATAAAAATTAAAAACTAATAACAATTAATAAAGAATTCCTAAACTTCCTTGGGTCCCACAATTGGACCATAAGTCTTGCCACAACGGATGGATAGTGCTGCTGCTGCATCACAACATCAAAGAGGGGATAAAATTAAAGAAACTCGTTTGAAATAGTTTGGGCATGTCCAATGCAGGCCTGCAATGGTGTTGGTGAGGAAAAAATTGTCTATGTAGGTTGAGGCCCACCAAGGGGAAGGGGTAGAGCAAAGATGACATGGATGGTGATAGAAAGATTAGATTTGAAGACGTATAACTTATTTGAGGATTTGGCTCAAGATAGATCATAATGGAGAAGCAAAATTCATGTAGCCAACCCAACAAAGTTAGGACAGGGCTTTGATGATGATGATGATATACTATATATGCTTACTTGTGATCTATGCCATTATTCACTTGGTTTCACCATGAAACCTACAATGACAGACAATTCTAGTCGTTTTAATGTGGAGTACAAATAGGCACGAGAAAACCCAATAAAATGGTTGGTGATCACTCAAAGAAGTCTGTTGGTTGGACAATTAAGCCCAATATGTAAGTTCTGGAAGCTACTAATTAGATGTGTAGCTCAAGGGGACTGATGGTTAGGATCATTATTTTCATGTACCATTTGGCATCTGCCGAGCAAACATGCAGCACAAAAGCTACATGCGCTAGCCAGCATGCATGTTTTGTGTTTAGAACGTTAGGTCATACAGCTATATGTCAAACTGCCTTTTAGTCAAGGGCCTACGCAAGATGGGACATTATAGCTCAGGCAGTTATGATCAACGCACTGTAGAAATGGTAGGTTTTCTTGCAGTATTAGGCTATATTTTTTTAATTGTGCGAATTTGTTGCTCTGGTTAGTGGGATTGTCATCAACATCCGTGGGCAGTCATTTGAAACTGAAGTGCTAGCGCCTTTTAGTATTCGGTTGCTATAGATATTTTCAAACTCGGAATCTACAAAAGATTATAAGTTTTTCATTTTTGTAATTTGGTGTTCTACTGAGTTTCTTACTTTCCTATCTCTGGCTCTTAATTTAACAAATTTTCTCTCATGAGCTTTTTACTTTTGCTTGTCTTCTGAATTCTTGTACTTCTATTGATGCTTCATTTGTTCTTTTTATTTCTTTTGATATGCATTTTGATCATTTTCTCCTTTCTCTGACATTGCTAAAACTTTGAATTGGGTGTTGTCGAATTTCTTCAGGACTAATCTCATTGAAAGACTTAAATATCAGGGAATGCGGAAAGATGTGGTGGAGCACTGAGAAGACCTGTGATGCCAATTCGCTCTCAGCTCTATATGAGTTTCCGTTGTTCATCCTTGATGAGATTGGAGGGCAAGCTGTCTGTTCATCTCTTCTCTGTGCTCAAATGCACAATGGAGCTCCAAGTTATATAAAACCAGTAGTGCTAAAGAACGACCTTTGTGAAGACGGCTAAGCTTCTAGAGTCTTAAAACTCGTGCCCAATAAATAGAAATTGTTTTAGCGGGAGGACATAATATATTACTGCATCTTAGACTAAGTGAAGTTTTAATGGATAATAAAGGGGGAATTTTGATGCAAAGGTTTGAATTAGGAAGGCTATTGGGGCAAGGTACTTTTGCCAAGGTTTACCATGCAAGGAATCTGAAAAGTAGCCAGAGTGTTGCTATAAAGGTGATAGACAAAGAGAAGGTTTTGAAGGTAGGAATGATTGATCAGATCAAGCGAGAAATATCAACAATGAGATTGGCTAGTCACCCAAATGTTGTTCAGCTTTATGAAGTCATGGCTACCAAAACCAAGATATATTTTGTTTTGGAATATGTGAAAGGCGGTGAGCTCTTTAACAAGGTTGCCAAGGGCAAGCTCAAAGAGGATGTTGCATGGAAATATTTCCAGCAGCTGGTTAGTGCTGTGGATTTTTGCCACAGCAGGGGTGTTTATCATCGTGATTTAAAACCTGAAAACCTACTGGTGGATGAGAATGAGAACTTAAAGGTTACAGACTTTGGATTGAGTGCCCTGGCAGAATCCAAGCGGCAGGATGGTTTACTTCACACAACTTGTGGGACTCCCGCTTATGTTGCTCCTGAAGTGATAAGTAGAAAGGGGTATGATGGTGCAAAAGCTGACATTTGGTCCTGTGGAGTGATATTATTTGTTCTTCTGGCTGGATATCTTCCATTTCATGATTCAAATCTGATGGAGTTGTACAGGAAGGTTGGCAAAGCGGAATATAAATGCCCTAATTGGTTTCCACCAGAAGTGCGTAGGCTGCTAGCAAGGATTTTGGATCCGAACCCAAACACTCGGATTTCAATTGTGAAGATCAAAGATAACTCTTGGTTCAAAAGGGGATTTGAAGCAAAGTTTACCAAAGGTGAAACAAAGTCCAAGGAATTGGCTCCCCTCGATACTGATGCAGCATTTGCTTCAAGTGATACTGGTGTTGCTGCACGTAAACCAGAGTTAGTGAAACCACAAAACCTGAATGCGTTTGATATCATCTCTCTTTCTGCTGGATTTGATCTTTCTGGTTTGTTTGAAGACACCAACTGCAGGAAAGAAGCACGGTTCGCTTCTAAGCAGCCTGCCTCGGCCATCATCTCAAAGCTGGAGGATATTGCTAAGCGATTGAGGCTGAAGGTAAAAAAGAAGGATGAAGGAATATTGAAATTGGAAGGATCCAAAGAAGGAAGAAAAGGAGTGCTTTCAATTGATGCCGAGATCTTTGTGGTCAATCCATCATTTCATTTGGTGGAGGTGAAGAAGTCGAGTGGGGATACACTGGAATATCAGAAGCTATGGAATCAGGATATGAGACCAGCACTGACTGACATTGTCTGGGCTTGGCAAGGTGACCAGCAGCAACAACAAGAGTCTTTGGTATGTTCTCTAGGACAGTCGCTCTAATTCAAATTTGTACTATTGCGCAGAATGTTCCTCATTTAAGTGATTTCCTAATGTTATCTTCTATCTGTTATGATCTGCCTGTTTTGAAATATTCTGTTTTGACT
Organism: Persea americana; assembly: GCA_029852735.1. Taxonomy (NCBI): domain Eukaryota; kingdom Viridiplantae; phylum Streptophyta; class Magnoliopsida; order Laurales; family Lauraceae; genus Persea; species Persea americana. The sequence continues at coordinate 30,411,553 of CM056819.1, forward strand.
CTATATGAAGACTTATATTACTTGTGAACTAGTTGCTTGTGATCATGCGCTTGAAGACGGTTCTCGGGTGTGATTCTTCATGAATCTTTGAGCAGGCGAGGTTATTTTCCAATATAACATTCCTAGTTCTTTGTTTGTGACATTTCACTGTAAGCGTCCGCCCAGACATTAATACATTATCCCTCAATGCATTTCGCAGTGGCCCGGAGTTCATTCCAATTTGATTTGAGGATCACCAATGAATTGAGAAAGGATAAATTATCCAGTCCAGCCAAGATGCATTTTTGTGATCCTCTTTCACCTGGATATATAACCTTCGTCATCAGATGATGGCCGTCTGAATAGCCCAGACTGGCCCTGACCCAAGCCAGCTTGGACTGTGTTTGGAACTCTGTTTGCCTAGTTCACTTGTAGAGTGAATTAAAGTGAAGGGTCGGCATAAGAAGAAACGGGGTTATTTACGAAAATACCAAATTTAAAACATTACATCCTCTCTTTTTTGTAAGGGACATTTACTTCAAAAATCCCATTAAAAGGGGTAATTACAACTGATGTCCTTAAATTTTTATAAAGACGGCCAAGGACCTCCAGCCCAAAAGCCAATATTTTATTTCGTTTTTGCCCTTGGTTAGTTGATGTCACAATAACCCTAAAAAAAAAAAAAGGTTCTTCACCCCCCAATCAACAACAGTAGAATAGAAGAAAGAGAAGAAGGAGATCAACGAGATCAACGCTATACCCTTTTTTTTCAATCACAGTAAGAGAGAGATTGCTCGATATCAACAAAACTCTGAACAACGGAAAGCTCAATTTTTGTTGACGCTAATTGGGCGTTTTTGTTGACGTTAACACAGTTCTATGTTGATTTCAACGAATCTTTTGTCGACATTAATAAATTCACAGGGTCACTTTGCTGCTAACTAGGCATTTTTGTTGACGTTAAGACAATTTTATGTTGATGTTGACGAATTTTCTATCGATGTCAACAAATTGACAGGTTCACTGATTGTAATAATTGTGCATTTTTGTTGATGTCGATAAATGTTTTGTTGATGTTAACAAATATAACTCATGACAGAATAGGGAACTGGTTATGTTAACATCAACAAAAAAAAGGGCAACATGGAAAAAAAAGAAATGATTTAGGCTGGAGGTCCTTAGCCGTCATTATAAAAGTTTAGGGTCTTCAACTGTGGTTACCCTATTTAAGGGGATTTTTGTGGTAAATGTCCTTTTTTTTTTAGTAAAGTCAATAAGCAATTCTCTCATTCCACCAAATGTCAGAAGGCCATCTACCTTTTTTTTTTAATTTTTAATAAGGGACAAAAAGATACCTTTGCAAGCCACTAAAAGACTAAAAAAGCGACACATTTTGATTTGAACCATCTAGCTTTATTTTCTCTTGATATAACTATTGGCTCCACTCAACAAATGAATTATTCAAAATCTACATTTTTAGTCTAAGGGTATTTTTTTTTTTAAAATTGTACTAGGCATAGATCAAACTAATGGCTACAACAATCATAGTAGCCAATAGCCAAAACACTATAGAGTGGGCGATATGTAGTGGTTGCGGAGATACATAGCGACGTAGCTGTGCAAATTTCGTAAGTGATAAAAAACTCGAATATTGTGTAGCAGTCATATATATATATATATAGTGATTTGGAACCATACACATGTAGAGATAATTTTAAAAAATATTATGGATTAGAAAAAATAGAAGAAAAATAATATTTTAAATTAAAATTGTTTGACTCAACTATGATTTAGGCCGTAGCGCTGTTATTTTAAGAATAGTATAGTGACATCAACTGCGGCAACCGATAATGCGGCTTCCGCTCTACGTAGCGCGACTGGTATTTTAAATTTATTGTCTTACCTAATGTATAGTTTATTGGTGTTGAGTTCTAAAATTGAAACTCTTTCGCCTGACCTAAAATTGATCTGAGAAAGCTTTATTTTATTGACCTTAACAATAATTTTGGCCAGATCTTATATTGTATGGCATGATATGTACGTTCTTCATGTTCTTGGCACTACTATCAAGCTTGCAAGTTGAGATTATAAGATACGACAGCTTGTTAGGGTGTTAGAGAGTTCCCACTAGCAAATTCAAAAGGCTGCTTGTTTTGGACAACAAAAGATTCTTCGGTGGGTAATGCATTTTTGTGGCGATCCCTTTCTACAAATGAGTTAGGTAAAAGCTCATTTGCTGTACTTCCAATTGAAATAATTCACATGTTAATAAGCCTAACAATAAAAAGTCATAAATGATATAATCAAATGTAAGTGGTGCAAGAAATACTGTTTGAAGTCAATGGTGGGGTTAGGAAGATAAGAATGTCTCTTTTCTAGAGAATATCTTTTTATGTTTGGGAACTCTGTTTATTTTGCGGCACACTAAAGTCATTGATTTGAACTGGTATTAAACCCACATCATATTCGTTTTAGGCAATTTTCCTTTCACATATTGCTAAGGAGTTTGGCTCATCTTAGGCTTGACTTTGACAAATCCTGAGTTCGTGAAGGAGTGGAACTCCACGTGAGGCCTACCCATTGAAACTTTGAGTTGCTCAAAATTAATGCCCAACGATAATCCCAAATTTTACCCAATTAGATCTAGTTCCATTGTAAGACTGTCCATTTGATAAAAAGGCATAATTAATCATTGTTGTGTACATGCATGTGAAAGCGTGAAATTTGTGATTGACAATCAAGTACACATGAATTTGCGTTACTCAGCGATGGTCCTACATCCATGCACAAAGATAATCCACTCTTTTCCCACTGTCAGGATTAGGGTTATAAGCTACATGATCCATATAGCTTCATCTTTCTTAAGCCCTAAGAAAGCTATGACAACATGGTTTAAAATACCAGTCGCTACGCACTAGAGAAATAAGGTCCCTCACCCTCACCCTTTTCCTTTTTTTTTTTGTGCGCACGCGCAATTGTATGAGTTACCCATAGAAATTGAGTTGAGAACATCCACTTACTCTACTGGTGAGTTGTGGCAGTCCTCACCTGCTTATCTAAGGTTCGAACCTTAGGTATGCCACCTCTTCCCACTTGTGTGGGCTCTTTTCCGACTTGTGTGGGCTTTCGTCTTGTTTGTACGAGTTGTCTTCCAGTGTGTGTAGGCTCTCTCTATTGGGTTACCAAAAAACCAAAAAAAAAAAAAATACCTATAGAAATTGAGTCCGTATTGACTTCCTTGTTTTCACTAATTTCAATTACATGGCCTGCCTGAGTGTTAGAATAGAGATTTATATGCAACATCAAATTTAGAATGTGTATACTGGTTTCATTTGAATGAAATAAATCAACGTGATGATTGAGGTCCCCTGTTTTTTAAACTGCATTAGAAGACTTTATAATGATTTCTTTCAAATGAATCAACATTATATCTGCAAACTCTGAAATTGCTTTGAGTATGCAATCATCTAAACATTCATATGCACACACATATTTGACAACGATCATATAACAACTTATTACCTATTTGACATAATTTTGGGAATGTTTCATTCCAAGAACGAATAAAGAAAAACTTGAAAATTTTGTTTGACAAGAATTTTGTGAGAAATATAATCTCACGAGATAGAAAGAGGAGTGATATTGGAAGGGGAAAATTTCATAGATGTACAGAAAGGGAGAAAAGAATGTCTGACAAACAAACAAGCCCTTTCTTTATTGGCAAAAACTAGTTTTGGCCCGCCAGTATGCCGGGATGGAAAGCTTAGCAGTCAACTTTTCCTCATTAAATATGGAACTTTATGATAAGGGTTGCTTAGTTGGTTGGCAACTTTTTCTCTCAACCAACTGCTCACATTTGATCCCCAGGCATGTTCCCCTCTTCCCAGTTTGATCTCTAGGCATGTTGTCCTCTTCTCATGTGTGTACCATCCTTTTACCTTGTGTCCGGCTTTCTTCCCACATACGTGGGCTCCCTCATGGGTCCCAACCTCTTTGGCCGGGGCACAAAAACAAACAAGTGTGAACTTTTTTGAGCAAGAAGGGGAAAAAAAATTATGTTGAGTGCATTTTAAATTCCTTACGAAGATATTCAGAAGCAGGAATCTTCTCTACCAAATTGATGACTTCTTATACAAACGTGTCCGGACTTGTTTGGGTACTAGCATTTCATACAAATATTTGGATCATCTATGGAATTGGCATAGTGAGTAGTGACCTGAACAGTCACAGCAACTGTACCTAATATATAGAGGTGCCTATATATATAAACATGGGTGACGCTCCTGCAGAAGCATCTCTCAATTTACTATGAGAGATAAAGAGGGGGCCCTCATAATAAGGTGGGAGAAGCTCTCATAGGAGCATCTCCCTGTAAACAAAAATTATCACTTCCACAAGGCGCATGGTGAAACCCAGGCTGTGGGGCCCGCTGTTGGCCCGTCTGAGTGGACCGCACACACTCCTAGACTGCACTGGTACCATTGGTTTGGCACCCATTCGGACGTACTGGGCTGCCAGATCAACTGTGCACTCGATTTAGTCGGTGAGAATTTGCGACCTTTGATCAAGGGTCCCACGAGATCATCTGCGCCTGGGTCGCCGTACACAGGCAGCTAGATGATGGGAGGTGGTGGTTGGTGTTGGATCGTGGGAAAAGTAGTGCTTTAAGTTTAGAATATGGACTCAAAACACCAAGCGCTATAGAGCATGAATTGAACAATGTATCACCACTCATGGGCGTCCAATGATCCTAACAATCAGCCAGAATGCTTAGTGGCTGTGCAATTTTCATCGTTATAATCTATGGAAGGACGACGGTTTCAACAAAAAAGGGATGACTTATCTCCATCCTTCTTTCCGTTAATGGGGAAGATCACATCAGCTCTTAGTCGTCAACTGTGCCATGATCATTGTACAGTTAAGCCAAATCCATTATCTTGTCGAGCATATATTTTCCACCACAAATATAAAGTCGTCCAATTTTTTTTTTTTGCTTTTTCCTGAGTGTGTGTACCCACCTAATACGATATTGCAATTCTGTGCCACCTTTTTAAGAGTTCATTTGTATTCTGAAAATGTATACGCAGAAAATTTTCTACTGTTTGGCAGCAGGTCTGCTTTGAAAAACTTGTAAGCAGAGACAATCTAACACGCTACCAGATGGAATGCTCTGCTATACCTTCACTGGAACGGAAGTTTGTATTTTATGTATATTAAGGTTGCCTACAACAAATACTCAGATTTAGATTCTGTGTATACTAAGGTTGACTAAAGGAACGGAATTTTGTATTTCCTATATATATATATATATATATTTTAGTGATTTGGGACTATATAAGGGTAGAGACAACTTTAGAAAACATTATGGATGAGAAAAAATAAAAACAAAATAATGTTATAAATTAAGATTGTTTGACTCAACCATATTTTAGGCCACAGCGCCGCTATTTTAAAAATAATATAGCGACATGAACCACGGTAACCAATAATGCAGCTGCTATGCTATGTAGCAACTGGTATTTTGAGCCATGTCATGGCTTTCTTAGGGCTTAAGAAAGATGGCGCTATGTAAATCATGTAGCATGTATCCCTAAACCTGACAGTGGGAAAAGAGTGGATTATCTTTGTGCATGGATGTAGGAACATTGCCAAGTCACGTAGATTCTTGTGTGACTTGATTGTCAATCACAATTTTCACACTTCCACATGCATGCACACAACAATTATTAATTGTGCCTTTTTATCAAACAGATAATCTTACAATGGAAATAGATCTTATTTGGTACAACTTGGAATTTCCTTTGGGCGTTAATTTTGAGCAAAAGTTTCAATAGGTAGGCCTCACTTGGAGTTCCACTCCTTTATGGACTCGTGATTTCTCAAAGTCAAGCCTTAGACGAGCCGAACTCCTTGGCAATATGTGAAAGGAAAATTGCCTAAAACGATATATGATGCGGGTTTAATACCAGTTCAAATCAATGACTTTAGTGTGCCACAAAATAAAGAGAGTTCCCAAACATAAAAGATATTCTCTACAAAAGAGATGTATTCTTATCTTCCTAACCACACAATTGACTATAAAAATTATTTCTTGCACCACTTACATTTGATCATATCATTTATGACCTTTTATTGTTGGGATTATTAACATGTGAATCATTTCAATTGGAAGCACAGCAAATAAGCTTTTATCTAAGTCATTTGTAGCAAGGGATCGCGCGCCACAAAAATGCATTACTCAATGAAGAATCTTTTGCTGTCCAAAACAAGTAGCGTTTTAAATTTGCTGGTGGGAACTCTCTTAAAACCCTAGCAAGCGATCGTATCTTATAACCTCAAATTGTAAGCTTGATAGTAGTGCCAAGAACATGAAGAACGTACATATCATGTCATACGATATAAGATCTGGCCAAATTTATTGTTATGGTCAATAAAGCTTTCTCTTACCAATTTTTGGTTAGTCGAAAGAGTTTCACATTTTGTCACGACCCGAGCCCGAGATCCAATTATCACCAAGCTAACCCACAGTCGCGATCGCATACTTACTCCCGTAAATTTTGAATTAACTGAAGTTAAAATAGAATCCACAAGGGATAACATTCATTCATCTGTCAATTACACAATTTGCGGAAATACACATTCAACCATACCAATTTACAATTGTACAGTTCTATACAAAAGTAAAGGTTTTTATACATATAACTTTTGTCAACCACTACATATTCAAATACAATGCAGAGTGACAATGAGTTAAGTTCTCAAAAAGAATTTCCCTCAAAATATTCTCAAAACCACTTAAAAAAGAATTCCTAAAATATTCCATATTCATTTTCGCACTCGGATATCATGTTAAATAGTATTTTATCTATTCCATTCGATCAATCATTCTGGAGGAACCGGAGCGGTCTCCTCCACTGTTGGACTGGTATTGGCAGTCGGGCATGTAATGCTATTAATAACATTAGTGAATAAGACGGTTCAACAGTGTATATACAGATCTTGTGATAACATATGTTATTACATATACTAATCCATAACAGTTTAATTCAATCTATCAATTAAACATTCAATCCCATTTCTAGACAATTCATTAAATAACAATAACATATGAGTCAAGTAGAGTCAAATAATAGACATTTACAAATTGGTAACTACAATAGCATTCATTTCCTTTTCTTTCATTTTATTTCATTTTATATCATTTCATTTACCATCTTCCAAAAGGAAAGAATCATCTTCCCAAAAAGGGAAAGAATCATTTTCTTTTCAATAATGTGAGATCTACCAGTGCCTGGGCGAGGGACAACTGCCATCACCATGGAGCTCCGGAACACCCCAATCCATCTACTGCAGTAGGAATAATCATTTTTTTTATTTATTAAATCATTTTAGCTCGTTTAGAGCTTAAGTATATTAGTTATGTAATGCCAGACTCAAGAGTCAATACCTTTAATCAATTTCTAGATTCAATTCAATTCAATAACATTGGAAACAATTTCATTTTATAGACTTGAGAGTGATAGTTCAAACACAATTCAATTCTAAATAATTAGAACAATTCACGGATCAATTCACTATAGTTTTTCCAATCTAAACCATTCATTTAGATAGAACACTTGGTTATCTAATACACGTGTTATTTTTTATGAATATCACATTAGGTATAATGTGCATTAAAGTCACCTTCATTATTACCAATGAAGGTTTAGTCTATAACTGATTGTAGCCCCAAGTGCAAGGCCGCGATTATAATAATAATCCATTAAACCAGGTTGATCCACGGAGAGTTATTTTTCGCAAAACCTGTCTTATTGAAAAAAACTAATTCTAGCCTAAAAAAAATCTATACAAATCAATTGTCCTACTTAGATTAACAATTACTTATAAGTATGAAAAATTAATTACAACCCAAGAAAATAAAATCCTAATATAGAAATCTAATCTAACTACTGCAACCACTAAAAGATCTGTCAGTCCAACCAATTGTAATAATTGTTAAGATGCATAAAATGAAAAATAAAATAAAATAAAATCAGTGAATAAAAAAATGGATTTTAATTCTAAAACTTTGTAATAGTTACTTTGTTTGATGCCATCAAGAAAAATCAAGACCACCGCACCAAGTGCGCACTATCACTACGCATAAAAATTCGATGTTGACCCATTGGTGAAGACCAAGACCTCATAAACTTGATTTTTTTTAATGAAAGAACCATTACAAGAAAATAACCATTACAAAATTATTTGAATCAAAATAAAGTGCATCCAATCTTACCCTAGACACATGAAACACTAAACGGAGGAGAGGGACTCGTAGGCTCGAACGACGATCCAACCAGCTCTGGTTTCGCGATCTGAAATCTAAGCAAAAAAGGATGATTGATGACTGGTCCAATGGTGGAGTGACAATAGCAATGACGTAGAAATCCAAGTGCTGGTGTGCCTTAGAGAAGGCCTATATTGATGGAAGGATAAGAGATGGAGAAAGATTAATGGAAAAAGGGATTTTGTGTGTTGCTGGTCGTCCAAGGGAGGATGGGGGGTGATCTCACGTGCAGCCCCTTATGGATCTTTTTTATATTCTTTTCATCACTTGTAGTCCAAGGTAGCATAGTTTCATAAGGCTCTTTGCTTAATCCCCAATTTTGGATGGGATTTTTGTAGGTTTAGGAGATTTTTTTGGGGATTACATATTTAAATTCTCTTTTGAATTTATTGGTGTGCAAATCTTTAGAACTCTCCTTATTCCTTGCAACTCCTTTACTCGGGCCCACTTTTTTTTTTTTTGCTATGAGGGCAAATTTTGTATTAAAGAAAAAGAAAAAGGATGGGCAATGAGCCCCCAAAAAACAGAGGAATTTACAAAAGGAGGGGAGGCTTACAAAAAAACCAGACCCCACTGGGTAGGCTTACAATAACCGAACCCCTCTTGGAAGAGGACAGCAAAAAAGGCATAGAAGACAAAACAGGAATGAAGAGAAAACTACGCAAAGAGAATGATGCAACGGGGAGAGAAACTCGACCATGCACAGCCCATACACAGCACAGAGAAAAAGAACAGGGAGGCTCCGAACTCATCATGAAAAAGAAGGCTGAAGCTCTACACTTCACCTAGCTTTTGAGAAGAGAAAAGAAGATCCCAGAACACAGCAAAGAACACTGCAGCACCAAATTCCAGACTGCATTACCCATAGATAGAACACCCCTAAAGCGAAGCTTCTCAAACTACAGAAAGTTCCTGACCGCTAGCAGAATGGGATGAGTTGGAGGAGTGGAGTTCTGGCTTGTCGCATGAGTGTTCATACCCTTCAGACGATCTAGGAGGATTGCTTGGGCACGCTCAAGAGAAGGCTCTCTGCTACTATGCTTGGAGTCATTTCAGAGTTGCCCGAGAACGGAGATGGCGTTGAGGAAGATGGCTGCTGCACAATACCTACCTTGGGTATCTCCAGCCTTGGCAAGGGAATACCAGATGGAGGATGCTGAGATTGGATCAGGAAGCCTAACAACACAAAAGTTGAGGAGCCAGCACCAGAGTTTCTGAGCTAAAGGGCATGAGAAGAATAAGTGCAGGTTTGATTCTTCATATGAAAAGCAATTGTGACATCATGAAGGCAAGGACCAACCTTTTCTTTTGGCCGAATCTTCCATGGGAGTGCTCCTGTGCATTAAGCGCCAACTGAGGTAGGCCAGTCTTGGATTGACCATTTTGTTCCAAATCAAGCTAGGCCAGCCAATAGAATAGCTAGGAGTTCTGATAAGATTCCAAGCATCTTGAAGAGATAGCTTCCCTGAGGAGGATTTCCAGGAGAGAGAGTCTGGGGCATGGGAGGAACCTAGAGTGATTTGGTAGTGGCTTAGGAGAGAAGCTCTTATAGGAAGGCTGGCAGCTGGCTTGGGATGACCAACCACTTTGAAGAAAAAGAAATGCCAAAAATAATTTCTGAATGTGTTGTAATCTTGAAACATTTATAGACCCACCTCTTTTGGACGTGTGACTTGGATGCATTGGACGTCATCATGGATAGACTCAGGTAATTAATTGCACATTCCTTTCTTTCTTCTCCTTCTTTCTTTAATTAATCCCTTGACCTCTTTAATTGCGACTTCCCATACTTAGCTTTTGTTTTGAAAGTTTGAATCTCAATAAATCTCCTATAAAAGAGGAAAGTATAATTTCTGAAATTCTTGAACGTGTGATGCTTAAGAAGGCTTTGTGTTGTACGTCCACTTTATCTTGGTATTGGATAATGCTTGCTTTGTGATTTTCCAAATAATGGAAACCCTTGATGCTTGGATTCTTTTGGAATTGTTTCCATCATCAAATTTGTTTGTGGACCGTCCTTCAACGGTTGAAACTCTTCTTTTGCTTGAATCTATCCAAACTTGGGCCCACTTCCACCTTGAGAAAGAATCCAAATCGGGATTTATAGATTTTATTCAGGTTTTTGAATGCATGGTGGACCCCATATGGAACTTCACTGCCTTGGTTCTCACTCTTTAAATTTTGTCTTCTTGTGGGTCCCAAATTCTGATTTTCTGCCCCGGAGAATAAAATAAAATTAAAAGAATAATTTTTGTGAAGAAAAGTATAATGCAATGCATGGGCCCAATAATGTAGAAATTGATACTTTCACCAAGACATGCGATTTTATGAAGTTTTTGATGATTATGACTTAAATTCAAACATGAAAGACCAAATGCATGATTTTGTGAAAATCAATTAATTCAATGCATTTTGTGTTAATTAAGTCCACAAATTCATATTAAATAATGAATTAAAAGTGCATTTTTGTAGACTTATCAATAACTTAACCCATGAACAATCAATAGTTCTACTTTTATTATCCAAAATTCTTAGCAACCTCCAATCACACTTTAATTAGTCTCAAAACGAGTTTAGGGAGTACTTATGCTCACAAAAAGCAATTAGAATTCAAACATAACCATAATCAAACTGGACATGTCCCAGTTAGGGCCCTGTTCGATGAATTGGACGTTCAGATTCAATCGATCGGACAGCCTTGGGCTTCGGTTTTAGAGCCTCTGAAACTGATTTCTTTTCCTTCTTTTCTCCTTCCTTGAATCTTAAACCTGCACAACAATTAGGACCTCCTGTCCTCTCCTTAATTACCATCACACATACACAACTCCTTCATTCCATCCATTCTCAAAACAAATCAATTCTACAAATTAATGGAAATAGCTCACAAAACTCCAAATCAATGGAATATCTATGGAAATTAACATCTATTACAAATAATTGTTTATACTTGACTCAATTTCGAATTCCACTCAAAACCCCCTTTTCTTAATAGCTCAATTGAACACAATCACCTCTTCACCTCTTCCCAAGCCCTAATTCAATGAAAACATTCAAAATAAATTGTTATGAGCTATTTGAGCTGGAAACTAACCCTAAACACTTAATAGAATTTCCGAGTTCTTCAAGGGACTCAATCACTTACTTATAGCTCAATGGAAGAAATCTTGGCTCTCTCTCTCTCTCTCAAGCTCCAAACACTCCAAAAATGAAAGACAACTTGAGGAAGAAGATGATGAAGTCCTCTTAAAAAATCACTTGCAAACCTTCCAATCTTCACTTGATAGAGAAAAAGAAAGAAAGAAAAAAGAAGAAGAGCCTAGGGTTTTCCCTCGAATGCTTGAGATGGGAAATGAGTGAATGAACTCATTGAGCTCATTTTATCTCTTATAAGTCAAATTTTTAGACATAAACCCTCCATCTAATTCTCTATTTACAATTGGAGTCAAAAGAAGGGTCATTTGGCCAATCTCAAGTCAAATATAATCATGTATATCATGAAAGTTCATATACTCTTTGAGATACACGTGCTGGTGTCAAGTGTTACCGTATTCGACAAAATACGTAGAAATTCGTATTTACGAAAAAGTCCTCGTTCCTTCTTGTTTGACCCTAAATTAAAGTTAATTACCCTAGTTTCATTCACATTTAATTCATTAAGTTCAATTCAATTATTTGAGACTAAATTGTCTCATTTGTAGTCATTAACCACAATTACTCATTTAATCATGCTTAATTAGCATTAACCTCAATTACTTAGTCTTACTCACGATTAGTTCGGGACTGGGTGTAACACATTTAGAACTCAACACCAATAAACTATACATAAGGTAAGGAAAAATTTGAAATGCACCCACATAAGTCGCTGAGCACACCCAAATTTTAAATTTTTTTCTATTACCAAAATACCCATATGTGAAGTACCGAAAGTACCACTGACTTCATCTTCCTCTTCAACCGATTTCTTCTTCTCATCCTCATAAAGCTCCCACCAGTAGTTCTTAGAAGAACTCATCTCCCAATTCATCTCTCCATTTCCCCATATAAGCTACCACACCTCCAATCTTAGACATCACATTGTGTTTCAGAGAAGTAATATCCAATATGGACCGGCAGATGCTCATCTATAAAGAGAAGGCATCGTTTTTTTGACATATTGTTCAGTTTTTTTCCGTTCACATCCTGCACAGAATTGCAGAACTGCTCATCACATGTAGTGCTCGGCCATCTTAAGCGGTGCAATGTAATAGTGCTTGGCCATCTACGTAGTCGTGTCCTGCACGGTTTTCATACGTTATGCAAAAAAATTATGCACGATTTGGAGTCACCATGCACGTTTTTATGCGCACGGATCTGCGTTTCCGTGCATAACGCAGACATATATATTTCTTTTTTTTGGGTTTCACTCTATTCGGGATTTCCCTTCTCCTTTCTCCCATCCCTTTCATTAAATGGTGTTTCCCTCCCAACTGCAACCAACCCTCCATTCCGTTTGCATAGACCCCCTTCCATTTTTTTAGAAGAAGAGGAGAAGAGGAGAAAGAGGAAAGGGGACAATTTGGAAATTACTATTGGTGGGCTTAGCAAAAAGATATCCTTTATATTTTTTGTGTGGTAAACTTAGAATGTGGGTGTGCTCAGCAAGTTTTGAGGGTGCATTTAGAATTTTCCTAAGGTAAGACCATAAAATCTACTTATATAGAGTAAACTAGAGAAATAAGGTCCCTCTCCCTTTTCCTTTTATTTTGTGTGCGGGCACGCAGCTTTATGAATTACCTATAGAAATTGAGTCCCACTTCCTTCTTTTCACTAATATCAATCATATTCCTTCTGTGACGGATCTCTCTCTCTCTATATATATATATATGTATGTATGTATAATGTCTAATTGAAAATGTGTATTGGTTTCGGTTGAATCAAATAAATAAACATGATAATCGAGGCCCCCTTTTTTTGTAACTTCCTTAAACATGTAATATTATGACTGTATAATGGTTTCTTTGAAATGACTCAACATGATATCTGTAGATTCAAATTGTTTTAAGTATGCAATCATCTAGACATTCATATACAGATACATATCTGACAAGAATCCAATAACAACTTATGACCTATTAGACATGATTTTGGGAATATTTCATTATGAGAATGAGGGAAGAAAAACTTGAAAAAAATATTTGGTAAGCATTTTGTGAGAAATAAAGTCTTGAGAGATAGAGAGAGGAGGGTATGGAAAGGGAAAATTTTCATATATATGTAGAAAAGGAGAAAAGAATGTCTGAGAAACAAGTTTTTCGTCATTCATTCTAACCAAACAGGCCCTTACCTAATTGCAAAATCCAGTTTTGGCCCACTAGTATGCATGATAATCGTGAGTAGGGGATGAGAGGGATGGAAAGCTTAGCAGTCAATTTTTCCTCATTTTACATGGAACTTTATAGTAACTAGGGGTTGTTTAGTTGGTTGGCAACTTTGTCTCTCATGCAGCTACTTTGGTATGATCCCTAACTATGTTGTCCTCTTCCCACATGTGTACCATCCTTTTTCCGTTTGTGTGGGCTCTCTTCCCACCTACGTGGGCTCTCTCATGGGTCCCAACTTCCTTGGCTGGGGTACCATAAAAAATTTAAGCTTTTTTTAGCAAGAAACAAAAAAGTTGTTTTGAGTGCATTTTGATTTCCTGACAAAGAGATTAAAAAGAAGGAATCTTGTCTAGCAAAGGAAAACAAAAAGTAAATTCCCATAGCACCAAATTGATGACTTCTTACACAAACATGTCCCGACCTTAGTACTCGGAACCACCCCTTAGCCTTCTCAATCCCGTTCTGAAGACGCGGATCTATGTTTTTGGAGCGGAACCGTCCTTGGAGCGTGGATAAACAGAATATGGAGTGAACCGTGTAAAATCTTTGGGTTATATGCATTTTCTTTTTTCTATAATCTTGACATTTATCTTTTGAATGAAGAATTGTTGCAACTTAATAATTATTGTCTATTTTATGTTATCAAATTATAAAGTTAAATTTATTCTCCATTTTTGATACTTGAATATATGGATAAGATATATTTGTGTCCATTAGTTAATTGTTTATAAATCCACAACCAACATGTTGTATAGGCTCTCTGGAGGCGCTCCAGGCATAATTATTTTAAAATTTAGCACTTCGGCGTTCTCGCTCCTACTCTCCCACTGCGGGGGCACTTAGGTCCTAATATATAGGGCAACTGTACCTAATATATAGGGGTGTGTATAAATAAACGTAAATTATCACTTGCACCTGGCGCATGGTGCACCCTAGGTAGTGTGGCCCATTGTTGGCTCATTCTAATGGACCGCACATACACTCCTCCTAGATTGCATTAGTCCCATGGGTTTGGCACCCATGCGAATGTATCGAACTGCCTGATCAACTGTGCACTTGATTTGGACGGTGAAGATTTGGAACCCTTGATCAAGGGCCTCACGTGATCATCTGCCCCTGGGTCATCGTACACAGCAGCTAGTAGAGGTGGGGTGGGGTGTGGATCAAAACCCATGGGTCCTATCCCTAGGTAGGCCCCACAGCCCATTGCACACGGGAAGCCAATGTGAGCAATGCGTGCTGGTGGTAAGACTATATATATTTAACAATAACTAATAGGTATAATTGGTGGCCTACTTGACTAGGTGGCACATTTTGATTGGAAACTTAAAAATCTTTTTCTGTGATCTCCAAACTTTGGAGATCCACACTCGTTTCTTTTGTATTTTTACTTCAAAACACTGAAAGGTATAATTTGTTAAGTAGTTATTTGTGCAGTTTCCTATCATAATGTGGACTAAAACACCAAGTGCAAGAGAGAATGAATTGAATAATGAATCACTAGTTGCGCGTCCAATGATCCTAACAATCAGTCAGAATAAGGCTATGCATATTTTCATCGTTCAAATCTATGGAAGCCCGACGGTTTCAACAGAAAAGAGATGACTTATCTCCTTCATTCTGTCCATTACGGGGAAGATCACGTCAGTTCTTGGTCCTCAACTTTGCCATGATCATCTATACAGTACATTGCCAAATCCATTATCTTGTCGGGCTCATATCTTCCACCACAAATATGAAGTTATTTTTTATGTCCTTTCTCCTGAATCTGTGTACCTGTGTAGGGGTAATCCTGCAGTACTGAGATTATGCTAGCTTCGGTAATAGTACCGGCTGGATTTGTCTTGGTCTCGGTCTTAGTGTTAGCTCGGCAACAGTACCAGCTCGATAATAGTACCGGTTATACTCAACTCGGCAGCTGTACCATGACGCATCCCTCTCATGGCTACTCCTGATCTTGGTATGAGTACTAGGTGTCAGTCAAATATAACCATGCTCCTATGAAAAGTACAGACATGTTATAGGATGTGCTGTCAGATAGGGTGAGCGACTGATAGCGAAAAGAAGATGTCCTTGTCAGGCGGCCACGTCAGCAGTCATGGAAGGAATGGGAAGCCATCCGATGGGACTCTCCCTCCACCTACCACCATGTTAAAGTAAGGTCAGATGGAGGTCCGATGGGACTTCTCCACCAACTACCTCCACTCAGGAAAAGGTCAATGGGATTCCCGTCTATATATATGCAAAGGGTCAGTCCCAGCATAAATGCATATACCAAAGCATACACACTCTTCCCCCATCACTCATCCTTTGTTTAGTTGCAGAACTAACTTCGGCATTGGAGTGCCTTCGGCTGACAACAGCCAAGGCCTCTGACCTCTGTTTCTCTTTTTCCCTTTCAGGTCTCAGGCATTCGGTCTTTCCCAAAGAGTTCTACATTCATCTAATCAAGTTCGTGTCGATTTAGGCACCTACAGTACCCACCTAATAGGATATTGCAATTCTATGCAACCTTTTTAAGTGTTCATTTGTATTATGAAAATGTAAAGCATGAAATCTTCTGTTGTTTGACATTAGGACTGCTTCGAAAAACTTGTAAGCAGAGATAACTGTACATTCTACCCTCTAAAAAGATGAAAAAAAAAAATTAAGAAAGAACACAAGAAAACATGGAGCAGAGGTAGTTCTTTTGCTAGTACTTTCCAGAGGTCCACTTGTATGCATGCCAATTACAAGGGCATTGAGTGTGAAGACTACTTGTAGGATCTTACACTCCATTGAGGTACCACTTATCCCAAAACCAATTGGTGATTGGAAACGGCACAACAATAGTTTTATGGTGAGGGTGAGGGCTCGACCACAATTATGACCGCTCAGGAGCGAGGGTGGACGTTGACCTCAATAATTCCTCCCTTAATGGTACACCCGATGCGACTCCTACTGCGAACTCGCAAAACACATGTCCCGTGACTCGAACACCCGACCTACCAGGCTCTGATACCACTTGTAGGATCTTACACCCCATTGAGATTCCACTTATCCCAAAACTAATTGGTGATAGGAAACGGCACAACAATAATTTTATGGTGAGGGTGAGGGCTCGACCACAATTATGATCGCTCAAGAGTGATGGTGGACGTTGACCTCAACATTAAGACATGATGAAAGATCATGTGGGGTATGGGCTGTGCAAAGTATAAGTTCAATCGAATTCATTTTAACTGTCAATTCGAGGGCCATAGGAGTCCATGAATACTTTGTTAAGTTTACTTCAGACGTGATCCAATTGGAAGAAGAATAAAGAGTGATCACATCAATGTCAATTTAGAATGAATGCTTATTCACACGTGTGTGTGTGTGTGTGTGAGAGAGAGAGAGAGACTGGGTTTTGACTGATAAAAGGAGGCCCCTTGGTACTGAATGAACTGGGTTTTGGGTCTCTTGTCTCTCTGTCTCAAAAGTTGTTCTTCTATATAATTTGAAGAGCACAAAGAAATCAATTGGGCATCCATAAAGCTCAGAATGCATGGGACAGCCAAAATTAAAATGTTAATAATGCATCTTGTCTTTTTATAAAACCATCACTAAAACAGTACAGAAACATATTCAACAATCGATATTCAAATATCAATTCCGGATCTCCAGTACACT
Organism: Persea americana; assembly: GCA_029852735.1. Taxonomy (NCBI): domain Eukaryota; kingdom Viridiplantae; phylum Streptophyta; class Magnoliopsida; order Laurales; family Lauraceae; genus Persea; species Persea americana. Next base: position 30,428,869 of record CM056819.1, read on the forward strand.
GGTCCTTACATTCACTACACATGGGAGTTATATATATTCCCACGTGAAGTACCAGAACGGGAACATTTGAAGCCCAGCTTATTCACGATAACACATTAAAATACTTGGACAAATACTAGTAACAGTAAAAGCTAAACTGAAGATGCCTAGGCGCACTGGAACTCAGTTGGGACCCTCTTCCCACAAACATTGAGCAACAAGCTAAGGGACAGTGGGATGTTGAGGTTAATGCCCAGCACATTGGCTTTTAGGGCAGTGCACAGGCAGACTGCGGCTTCCAGATCAACAAGGCCTTGGATGAGGGAGCAGCAAGGTAGTGTTGGTGGGGAGCCCACTTTCGCATTCACCAACCCAAGCACATTGGCACAAACGCCTAGCTTCAGTGCATCTCTTGGGCACGTTCCAGCAGGTGAAGAAGGCGTGGTGGGAGTAGTAGGGTTTGGAGTAGGCTTTGCCTTTGAAGGAGGGGGTGGGCAAGGGACACTCTGGGTGGCAGTGGCAAACGCAAAGAATACAAGGTTGAGAGAGAGGAAAAGAGCAGCAGCAGAGGCAGAGTTCGTTGAGGCCATCTCCAATAATGACTTGTGGTGTCTGGTGTGGCTTAATTAGCTAATCTTATTGAAGGTAGTAGCTAGGCCTTGTGATGAAGAGGTTCCAATCGAGATGCTGTATTTATAGAAGGAGAGAGTGGAGTCAAGTCAAGAGATTGGGAAATAATAATAATAATAATAATAATAATAATAATAATAATAATATATGTGATGCGATGTGAGTAGCTGGCCATGCGAGGGACGAAAGTGGTCACGGGTGCTATGGGAAGAAGCAATATTTTTTTTATCACCGGCCAAGGTGCTTGAACTCAAAAAGAGAGAGCCCCGACTGACGAAAATACATTCCACTTAAGTGGAAAAGGAGCTTGCATAAGTAAAAGGATAGCACTCAAAAGTGGAAAGGAAATCTGTCATGTGGGAAGAGATGGCATACCAAGGGTACGAATCCTAGGTTACCAGGTGAGAACGGATGCTCGTTACCACTTGGGGATCTGCAGTTGAATAACCATTAATTTAAGACAAAATTGTTCACTGTTACTGCACTTAAGTTGAAAGGACAACCATGCGCATAACAAATTAAGGTGTACCCAAGTGGGCCCCAAGGCGCTGGACTGCCGATAACTATATGGTTGCCCCTAGGAGAATAAACATACAACTGATCTAGTGTGTGTATTTAATTAAACCTATTTTTGGCAAGTGCATCTTAATTTGTACTAAGTGATGTCAGGCAAAGAAAGTGATGAGCCATAGCACCCTTTTTCTTAACTAGAATTCCTCAAAGGAATTTATCACGTTGGAGATTTTTGTACTTTGGCATTTGCAAATGCCATACGTCTCCACCATCATTACAGAATTCCAACAACATGAAAGGTCTAAAATGACTTTTGGGAATCCATAAATTCCATCTCCTTCGCCTTTTAGTGGAATTTTTGTATGTACAGGTAGAAGAGAGCATCTGAAAATTCTACTATATTTGGGGATTCAGGAATTCCCCAGACATAAATTTTTTAAAATATTCTAACCCTATGGCCTCTCTCAATGCCAACTGTGCGTTAGGATCGTTTAACTGGAATCCTTAATTTTAATATAATCTACACTGCTAGACACTTAATTGTTGTCATTTCAAATTGCGGCCGCCCGCTGATGAATGTGATGAATCTTAGAGCACATGAAGCATACTGGTACAGGGCCACAGGCTCCTGAATTTGAATTGGTTCTGGAACAAGATCACTGAGAGAGTATCATGCATTCTCAATCACTCTCCTTAAAACAGGCGCCTGACGAATCCAAACTTTCAAGGCATTGCCGACATGAAGGAAGGTTTTAATCCACCCTTAATTTAGTCTCTTTTGGACTTTCTCCTTTGTTTTTGTGCATGTATGGTGTAAATTTTATTGACCATGTCAATAGGGTTTTTTCTTAAAAAAGGGGTCGATGGGATTTTATCTAAAAGATTGAAAGGCGCCGTATTAAGGAGAAAAGCACATATATATTGCCCTTCATGATTGAGATATTGACTTCAAATGCTACTACTTTACATCGTAAATCTCTTTTTCAATAGATCTCATTGATCCGTGAAAGATTCGATTTCAGGTTGGCTTTACACCCAGTTTTTTCATGACAGTGTTATTTACATCTGTATTAACCCAAATCATATACTAAGCTGACAGACTAGATCCTCTCTCTCTCTCTCTCTCTCTCTCTCTCTCTCTCTCTCTCTCTCTAAATATATATATATATATGCATTTAAAGGGAGAAATAATTATGATAATATTAGGATTTTCTCACATTTTTATCATGACATTTTCAGCTTATTGAAGTTTTGAGGAAATTGGGATATTATCAAGAAATTAATGTTTTTGGATAATATAATGACAGCAGCATGATATTTTCAAAATTTTGTCCATATTTATGACACTTGTGTCAAACTCTGATTTATCTTCTTTCAAAATTGTGGTGCTATTTGTTTTGTTGCTAATTTCAACATTTCGACCGATGGAAAGCTCTAAAATATTGATCAATGATTTTATGTGATGGAATGCCATTGGCGACGTGATTGGAGGACAAAGCTGTATAATATTTCACTCACTCTAGAAAGAAAATTGGTGAGAGATCCACTCCGATTCCTAGGTAGGTGGAGGTGCTCTCTCTCACTCTCTCTCACACACACAAAGTTGTTTTCCCAATGAGTAAGAAGCTATCCTTCAGACCCATTCTAGAAGCAATAACATAAATGCATCCTGATTAACTAGCGGTACTATTAGGGTTGCTAAAGGAAATTACTAAAAAGGGAAATTAGTGGATTGGATGGGAAATAGTTATGATAATATTAGGATTTTCTTGCATTTTTATCATGACATTCTCAGCATATTGAAGTTGTGAGAAATTGGGATATTATCAAGAAATTAATGTTTTTGGATAATATAATGACAATAGCATGATCGATTCACGTCTAATTAACAATATTTCAAATATTCGTGTGATGTGCGGTAAGGCAGAGTCCCTAGACCATCTTTCTCTTCAATGTGAGGTGGCCTTCAGAGTTTGGAGCAGCTTTGTTGGCAGGTGCGGTTTTTCATGGTATAGCCCAAAGAGTATTGTGGATGTGACGTAGTCATAGTTGGGTGGGCGCTTTGTGGGGTGTGACCGAATCTTATAAAGTTTATGGTCAATTTGGAAGGAAAGGAATAATAGGATCTTTAGGGGTTCTTCGTCATCAACAACAGATCTGATATCCAAAATCACAATAAGAATTGCAAAATGCGCTTTGGTTAGAAAGGAGTTTTCTAATTTTATCTTTAACGATATTATTTATAGTTGGGGAGCTTGCATGGGGTGTGGCTCTTTTAAGGAGAAGAGAACAATCCCTTGGCGGTCCCCTCCTTTCTAGGTCTCTAAGCCTACGTGGGGATGGTGCTTCGAGGGGTAAGCCATGTTCGGCCGGGATTGGAGGGGTTCTTCGCAATTGTAAGGGAGAGGAGTTATATAGTTATGTTTTCCAAGTATGTGGGTGTCTGAGATTCCAATGAAGCAGAGGTGCTAGCCATTATTGAAGGTCTTCATTTGTCTTAAAGTAGATATGGTGGTACACTTATTATGTAGAGTGATTCATTTAATGCAATCGCATGGGTGTAGCTAAGAGGAAGACTAATTCTTGGAAGTTTAACTTCCACTTGAATGAAATTAGAGAGTTATCAGTTGGAACTGATGTTTCTTTCCGTCACAAGGTTAGATCAGGTAACTCCATGGCAGATGTGTTGGCCAAGCAAGGGATTGATAGGTTGTTTTATTGGGTGGGTGTGTTTGTGTAAGTGGGGTTGGAGGTGGTGCATTTTTTCTGTACATCCGGCCCCGTCCTCATTTTTCTTTGGTTTTTTGTATTTTATACTTTTTTTTTCTGCGAATGAAATCTTTCGTTACCGTTCAAAAAAAAAATAAATTATGAGATTGGCCTTACTTGGCCCCTTGTCTGAGTCACAAATCCACATTAGATGTGACTCTAAGATTCCTTTATCTCTATAATACAACCTTATAGTTGTCCTCGGTGATTTATTTAATAATATGAAAGGTGGTCGTGGTGATCTTTATTATTGATTGAATAATGATCCCAACCGCATAAAAATATTCTCCCGTACTTGTTATGACTTGAGGATGATGCAGCATGTGGTTCATTAACATCCTTCTAAACTTTTTTTTTTTTTTTTTGGTTTCTTTAATAAGAGAAAAATTGTGTTCTCCATTGGTCACTACATAATTAGAGGGCTTGAGATTATTCCAACTGAACCCCACATATTTTAGAGATAGATCGCTATCAAGGGTTGATGCGGAAGTAAAAATAAAAGCTCATTTTCTAGACGCTATAGCTCGAACCGCGTCCAAGACCCACGTTCACTCTATTGCATATTTTGTGGAGAGAGAGAGAGAGAGAGAGAGAGAGAGAGAGAGAGAGGACGCGGTTTTAGGGACTTCAAAGGATCGAAGAAGGTTGAAGTTTGAAGAGGCTTTGGCGCACTTCAAATGTAGTCATTTTCTTTTTGTTTTAATCATTTCGGTGTGTACTACAGCGCAAGGATATGTCAACAGGATGCCAGAGGCAATGTGATTGGAGAACAAAGTGGCTGGACTTTTCACACTCACTACAGTAAGAAAATTGGTGAGAGATCCACTCCGATTCCTAGGTAGGTGGAGGTGCTCCCTGTCTCCCAGCACAATTACCGAATGAGGTAATACCGACTCTCAAGTTGTTTTCCCAAAGAGGAAGAGGTTATCCTCCAGCCCCATTCTAGAAGCAATTATATATGCATCCTAATTAGCTAGGGGTACTATAAAGTTACACATGTCATTGAAATAAACATGGTAAAATGAATCACATGTGTAAATAGTGTGAAAAGGATATTATTAGACAAACGTAGTAAAAATAAACGCATGTGTAAGCTTTACATACTTAAAATTTGAATATTTATCATTTATATGTGTAAATTATATTTACATATCCCACGCGTATAAGAAAAACAACTCCTAAAGTGAATTACTAAAAAATAAAGTGAGTGGACTCATGAAAAGAATTGGGCTGAGACCTCTTGGCATCAATGTGGCCATGAGTGTGAGATTGGCCTTACTTGGCTCCTAGTGTGGGTCACAAATATTCCACATTAGATGTGACTCTGAGATTCCTTCATCTGTATAATACAACCTTATAGTTGTCCAAGTTGGTTTATTTAATAATATGAAAGGTGGTCATGCTGATCTTGATTATTGATTGAATAATGATCACAACCGCAGAAAAATATTCAGCGAACTCAAAATGATTGATGAAATTGGAGCACATGGGAAAGGGATTTGTTGGTTGAAGTTTGAGGAGGCTTTGGCTCACTTTAAATGTTACCGTTTTGGTGTGTATTACAGGGCAAGAATATGTCAGAAAAGATAGTGTGTCAAAAAATTGTGTCTATAGTTTGAATGAGATTGGATTAAATTTTTATAGAGTTGTGTCTATTCATAGGAAACTCTTCACCATGAAGAGGCATGTCTTTTAGGTTCGTGACTTTTGTGAAAAGTCACGATTATATCTATTTATACCATCCATGGATGGAAGGTGCATCAATCATCAATTCTCACTCACTGGGTCGTTAAGAGAGTAAAAGCATAGTTTTGGTTCGTTGGGCACCGGGATTATAGTGTTACTTTTGTTTGCATGATCATTGTATTCTGATAGACAGACGTTCATGAATCGTAAGCACCGTAGCGAGGGTGAATCTGTCTTAAGGACACAGCGTCAAATGCTAGCTTTGATCAGTCTTCCATTATGTAGTTTTGTGTTCGAGTAATTGCAATTCTCGTTTCGGTGACTGTAAATTTGCATTTTGATTTCTAGATTTATGTTTGCATATTTGCATGGTAATGAATAGAATCACAAAAGGAGTAGTATTTGTTCATACAATCTTATGACAGAATCCAATTCGCTTTTGTGAATTTCCATTTTCAAGAAGCAAAATCTTTTATTGGGTATTTTTTAATACTAAACATAAACATGCATATTGATTTGCATTGCACCTAATATGTTGTGATGAGAATGGTAGGAGAAGATGAGGTTTAAGTTTAAGGATGGAAATAAGGTGACTGTTGTGCTTGGCAATTGGACAATTTAAATCAAGCAGATTTGTAAACCTGAATGTCAAACTAATGCTAATAACAGTAATTAAGGTTGTGTGGGTAAAACACCGCAATGAAGTTAAGCAAAGATTACGGCTAAACTCGCCGAACACCTCAAGCCTCTGTGGAAGGAGCTCTTTAGTTCGGCAGCTCGGTCAGTAGCTCGGTAGCTCGGCACCACGGTTCGGCAGCTCATCATAAATACCAGCTCAGTACAAGGGCATGCCACGGCCAAGCTATCCTTGGTCTCAGACCACAGTACTAGAGTCAGAGTGGGCCGCCACTTTCCTCCTAGAAATACGGCGCGCCCAGAGAGATATGAGCAAACATTTATGGCGATAGGATCGCTCATTTATGGCGATAAGAGGTGCACTTTATCAGCCCCGTACGCCAACTGGCTGAAGGCGTGGAAAGAGAGGGAGGGGTGTTGCCCATTTCACCTACTGCTGCCAGTCAGGGTAAGGACCGATGGGATCTCACCTCACCTACCCCCACTCACAAGAGAGAATGAACGAGGAACGCTCACTTATATATACACATGGGATTAGTCCCATGAGAGGTACGCAATACACAACTCACAAATACTACACATCGTTTCACCCCCCTCTTCCTCCTCCTGTTTAGCTTTCTCAGAACTAACTCAGGCATCGGAATGCCTTCGGCTCATGGCAGCCAGGGGCTCTGACTCTAGCCTTTCTCCTTCCTTTTCAGGTTCTTGGCGTTCAGCATTCCCCATCCTAAGGAGTTTTACCTCGATTTCATCTCAATCTAAGTAGGTGTCGTTTTTACCGCCTACAGTTTGGCGCCGTTTGTGGGAAACTGAACAAAAAGCTTGTAAAACACCATGCCTCCAAAAACCAGAAATGGCGAAGGACCCTCCAAAGGCCAGGCTTTGTCCATACAGCCTACGCTGGCGCAGAATCTTCCACCTCCGCCCCCTCAGCAAAGGAGGTCTGGGGGGAGGTCTCCCACGATCCAGACACAGTCGCGGTCTAAGGGAGTGACCATGCGCTCCCTTCGCGACGTCCCACCTCCGGAGCAGCCCCACCATAGCCATAAGCGGGCCATGCAGGCGACAAGTCAGTCACCAAGCCACACGAGAAGTCAGCGCGGGTTGGATCGCAGTCACATCATCAAGCCAGCCTCGAACAAAACGAGGACCCCCGCCTGGATGACATCAGAGCATAGAACCGCCTCATCCAGGAACAACATGAGCTTATCCAACGGCTCAGACAACAGCTCGACGACAAGAAGGAGCAGAGCCCGCCGCCCAGGCGCCTGGGCCACGGGCGAGACCTGAGGCACGTCCTCAACAGTAAGAGGCGCGACCGAGACCAAGGGAAAGAGGGCTCCAGCAGCAGTCACATGCACGAAGGGCTGAAGAAGCAGCAGCGCCAGGTTTCGGAGGATGAAGAGCTGAAGAAGTGGATCGACTAGCAGGTGAGGCAGACGATCCGTCAGAATATGGAGACTGCTGGTATCGACCGAGACCAGTATACCGCCTTTGAAGCTGAGGATACTGGCGTGTCTCCTTTCTCTAGGGAGATAAGAAAATACACACTCCCCGAGAAGTTCAGCGTCCCGAGGTTCACCCTGTATGACGGAACCTCGGACCCTGCTGCCCACCTCCGACATTACGTCTAGAGGATGTCGGTCTGGGGGGATGACGATTCCCTAAACTGCCGAGTCTTCTCCTCCAGTTTGGCGGATCTCCCCCTGCGATGGTTTTGCTCGCTTCCTGAAGATTCCATCTCCAGTTGGCGGCAGCTCCGGACCTTCTTCCTGGGAAAATTCCAGGCTCATCGCGTCATCCCGAAGACCGATGCCGACCTGATGGCCCTCCGAATGCAGGAGAACGAGAACGTCACCCAGTTCGCTCGCCGGTTCTGGACTGTCTACAGCCAGATTGAGTGCGCTTCTGAGGAGCTAGCAGTGAGGTCCTTCCTGGCCCTGCAGCCAGGCATCCCGCTTCGGGCACAGCTGGTCATGTACCCCGTGACCACCATGAAGGAGCAAATGACCCGAGCAAATCGGTTCATCCTGGCAGAAGAAGACGAGGCGCGAGGTCGAGAAAACTTCGGCCTCACTAAGAAAAGCCAACCGGCCAAGGGAGATAGCAGGTCCTCCCGAAGGGAGGATCGTCGCAGAGATCCGTCCCCGGATCGGCGCAAGGCCCGGTCCTCGGAGCAGCGCCGAACCCCCTCTGCTTCGGCATCGGGATCAGGGAGCGGTAGAAGGTCAGGCCACGAGCCGACCTCCTACGTGGCAGTAAACACCATCTTTAAGGAGCCGATCTATAGGCTCCTCAACAAAATAAAAGCGCAGCCTTTCTTCAAATGGCCGCGGCCAATGACGACCGACCCCTCCTCCCGGGACCAGAGTAAGTTCTGTGCCTACCACAAGCAAAATGGGCATAGGACCGACGAATGTAGGAGCTACAAGTTCCACCTGGAAAACCTCGTGAAGGAGGGGCACCTCGGGGAGTACATCAAGCAGGAGGGCCGAGGTGATGACCGACCTCTGCGGCGGGACGCTGATAACCAGGACAGCGAGCCAGAAGGCATCATCAACGTCATTCACCTTGCCGCCCCACCTAAGAAGAGCTCTCAGGCTCGCGTCGAGGCCAGGCGTGCCTCCCATCAGAAGCAGGTGCTGACCGCGGCACCAGAGCCGGCCGCGAAGAAAGCTAAAATAGAAGGGGTCAGAATATGGTTTTCTGACAGAGACTTGGAAGACGTTGAACTCCCACACAACGATGCTCTGGTGCTCACCTTGAAGCTGCAGAACTTCTTGGTCCAGAGAGCCCTTGTCGACCCTGGCAGTTCGTCCGGGGTCCTCTACTATGATTGCTTCAAAAAATTGAAACTGAAGGACGAGGACCTCCGGGCTGCCCGTACCCCTCTGGTTGGCTTCAGCTCCAAACCTGTCTATCCCAAGGGTAAGATCTCCCTCCGAGTCCAGGTGGGAGGCGCCTGCAGGCAAGTTGACTTTCTAGTAGTCGATGTCCCCTCCCCATACAATGTTATAATGGGGAGGACATGGCTGCATAGCATGGAAGCAGTGCCCTCCACCCGGCATCAGAAACTCAAGTTCCCTTTGGAAAACCGGTCGAGCCGAACGGATGTGATCACCGTTAGAGGCAACCAGCACATGGCCAGGCAATGCCTGCTGGCCGTGCTGCCTGGCGAGGTTGAGCCATCCCAAGTCAATGTAGCCGAGCTAGATAGAGAGGCCGAGCTCGGGGACGTCTGCAGGGCTCCGGCGCAGAAAAGCATCGAGGACCTCACAAGGTCAACATTGATCCCGCCGACCCCGACAGGTTCTTTCTCGTGGGAAGCCAGCTCCTCGAATCCGAGAAGACAGAACTGCTCGACCTCTTCGTAGAGAATAAGGCGGTCTTTGGCTGGACACCCTATGAGATGCCCGGCATTGACCCTGCAGTCATCTGCCATGAACTGAAAGTGGATCCCAACCATACTCCCGTGCTCCAAAAACCGCACCGGACTGGGGTCCCGCAGACTGAGGCCGTGGTTGAGGAAGTTCAGAAACTCCTCGAGGCAGGCGCGATAAAAGAGGTCCACTATCCGCAGTGGCTGGCCAACACCGTGGTGGTAAAAAAGAAGACGGGAAAATAGAGGGTCTGCGTGGACTTCACCGACCTCAATAAGGCCTGTCCCAAAGACAGCTTCCCTCTTCCGAAGATCGACCAGCTCATCGACGCCACTGCCGGACATGACCGGATGAGTTTCCTGGATGCCTACCGGGGGTACCATCAGATCCCCCTGTACGCGGCAGACCAGGAGAAGACAACTTTCATCATTCCTAGGGGCACCTATTGTTACAAGGTGATGCCCTTCGGGCTAAAGAATGCGGGAGCGACGTACCAGCGGTTGGTGACAAAGATGTTCCAGGCCCAGCTCGGGAAGACGGTGGAGGTCTACATCGATGATATGGTCGTCAAATCCAAGAGGTCACAGGACCACTTGACCGACCTCCGCCAGATTTTTGGCATCCTTCATCGGTACCAGTTGAAGCTGAATGCATCCAAGTGCGCCTTTGGTGTCGGTTCCGGCAAGTTCCTAGGGAGCCTGGTCACAAGAAGGGGGATCGAAGCGAACCCTGACCAAATCACCGCGATCCAAGAACTCCAGTGTCCGACCTCGGCGAAACAAGTTTAGCGGCTGACCGGAATGGCTGCCGCCCTGAACCGATTTATCAACCGCGCTTCGGACAAGTGCAGACCTTTCTTCCAACTCCTGCGAAAGGGGTCCAAGTTCTAGTGGACGTCGGACTGTTCTCAGGCGCTGCAACAGCTAAAACAATACCTTTCGTCTCCACCGCTGCTCTCCACCCCAACTTTTGGAGAGGCACTGTTCTTGTACCTGTCGGTCTCGGACCATGCAGTGAGCTCGGTGCTCGTCAGAGAGGACAACGGCCAGCAAAGGCCTATCTATTACACGAGCAAAACCCTGCTGGACGTCGAGACCCGGTATTTGCAACTCGAAAAGCTCGCCTTGGCGCTCGTTAGCGCCTCTTGAAAGCTCTCCCACTACTTCCAAACCTTCACAATAGTGGTTGTAACAGAATACCCACTGAAGGCTCTCCTCCGGAAGGCAGATTTCTCCGGACGGATCTCCAAATGGGCTGTCGAACTGGGGCAATATGACATCAGCTATCAGCCCAGAACGGCCATCAAAGCTCAAGTCCTAGTGGACTTCATTGTGGAATTTACTCCTCAGAGTTCGGCACCGACCTCGCTCGATACCGAACTAGGGGGCGATCGGGGTGCAGAGGTTGTCACCGAGACTGAGCAAGAACAGTCCTGGAGAGAACTCCTAGACTCGTCCTGGAAGGTCTTTGTCGACGGATCCTCCACATCCAAAAGAGCTGGCGCTGGCATAGTTCTCCAGTCTCCTGAGGGCCTCGTCATCGAACAAGCTCTGACACTCGGTTTCAAGGCATCTAATAATGAGGCCGAATATGAAGCGCTCATTGCCGGACTTAACAGTGCCAAAATCTTGGAAGCCCGGTCCGTTGTGTTTTTCAGCAATTCCCAGCTGGTGACAAGCCAGCTCAGCGGAGACTACCAAGCTCGGGATGACAGGATGGCAGCCTACCTTGCGCATGCCAGGGGACTTCTCTCCCAGTTCGAAAGGGCCGAGGTCCGGCAGATTGGCAGAGAATCTAACTCCCATGCAGACGCCCTCGCCAGCCTCGCCTCGGCTGTGGAAGCCGGTGACAAAAGAACTGTCGAGGTAGAAGCGCTGCGGGAGCCCAGCATCGACCTCCAGCGACCCCAGCAGCTCATGTGCCTTGATCTCGGCCCGAGCTGGATGGATCCCATCATTGCATACCTGAAGGATGACCAGCTGCCCGTAGACAGGACTGAAGCTCGAAAGGTCAGATTGAAAGCAACCTGGTTCTGGCTCTCCCCAGACAGCAAGCTCTACAGAAAGTCATTCACTGGGCCTTACCTCTGGTGCGTTCACCCCAGCAAAGTCGACGATTTCCTCTACGAGATTCATGAAGGAGTCTGCGGCAGTCATATAAGAGGTCGGTCTCTTGTTTACCGGGCTATCAGCCAAGGTTACTGGTGGCCGTACATGCAAAAGGACGCCCAGCTCTATGCCAGAAAATGCGAGAAGTGCCAGAAGTTCTCTCACTCTCTCCACCAGCCAGCCCAGGACCTGAGCCCCCTCTCCAGTCCGTGGCCTTTTGCCCAGTGGGGCCTGGACATCGTCGGACCGCTTCACCGAACTCCAGAGAACAAAAGGTGGTTGATAGTAGCCACGGACTACTTCACGAAATGGGTCGAGGCTGAACCCTTGTCCTCCATCACCGAATTAGACACGAAGAACTTTGTGTGGAAGAATATCATCAAAAGATTTGGAATTCCCCGTACTCTCATTTCCGACAACCCCGGCGTATCCTCAGAGCAACGGTCAGGCCGAGATCTCGAACAAAGTGCTACTTGACGGAATTAAAAAGAGACTTGACCGTGCCAAAGGTCGGTGGGCAGAGGAGCTGCCAAGTGTTCTATGGGCCTACCGAACTACTCCAAGGCGTTCCACCTCGGCTACCCTATTCTCCCTTACCTATGGCATGGAAGCAGTCATTCCCCTTGAGGTCGGCCTCCCGACCTTGAGGTCGGAACTCTGCGAAAAGGGTCTGAACGATCTGAACGTAGGACGGGAGCTGGACTTGGCTGAAGAATGAAGAGAGGCAGCGGCTATCCGCCTAGCCGCCTATCAACAACAGTTGGCCAGGGGATACAACCCGAAGGTCAAGGAAAGAAGGTTCGCGATAGGAGAGTTGGTCTTGAAGAAAACACTTCCTGGCGACCGAGATCCTAACGAAGGCAAGCTGGCGCCCAACTGGCAGGGACCGTTCAGAATTACCACTACAGCCGGGAGATCTGCCTACCGACTCGAAGATATGGAGGGGAAGGCGCTCCCGAGACCATGGAACGCGACGCATCTCAAAAAATTCTACTTCTGAGAAATGTATCAAAGAAATCAAATATCAATAAAAGGCGCTTTTTCTGGAATGAGTCTTTGCATTACTTAGATCCCCCGCGGCTTGACGCCTCTAATCGGAGTATCAACTGTCAGCTCGGTGCCACCACCAGCTTCGACAAAGATACACATCAGGGTCTGGTAGCAGTACCTCCCTCGCGGCTCGGCGCCTCTGTTCAGAAGGACAACCGCCCTCAGCTTGGTGCCTGCACCAGCCAGGGCAGCACAGTCATACGCACATCAGGGTCTGGTAGCAGTACCTCCCTCGCAGCTCGGCTCCTCTGTTCAGAGGGCCAACCGCCCTCAGCTCGGTGCCTACACCAGCCAGGGCGGCACAGCCATACGCACATCAGGGTTTGGTAGCAGTACCTCCCTCGCGGCTCGGCTCCTCTGTTAAGAGGGCCAACCGCCCTCAGCTCGGTGCCTGCACCAGCCAGGGCGGCACAGCCATACGCACATCAGGGTCTGGTAGCAGTACCTCCCTTGCGGCTCGGCGCCTCTGTTCAGAAGGCCAACCGCCCTCAGCTCGGTGCCTGCACCAGCCAGGGCGGCACAGCCATACGCACATCAGGGTCTGGTAGCAGTACCTCCCTTGCGGCTTGGCGGCTCTGTTCAGAGGGCCAACTGCCCTCAGCTCGGTGCCTCCACCAGCCTGGGCGGCACAGCCATATGCACATCAGGGTCCGATATCAGTACCACCATCGCGGCTCGGCGCCTCTGTTCAGAGGGCCAACCGCCCTCAGCTCAGTGCCCGCACCAGCCTGGGCGGCACGGCCAAAAGCATCAGGGTCCGATACCAGTACCACCCTCGCGGCTCGGCTCCTCTGTTCAGAGGGCCAACCGCCCTTGCTTAAGTACCTATTATACTACTCGGCAGGCTACTTGTGTCAATACTCATTCCACCACAAACAAGACAAGGATTATGCACAGAACATGTGGAAAAAGAAAATGCTGTTTTATTACGAAAAGATCTGCCTGAATACAATGTATGGAAAAAGAAAAAAGAATACAAAATTCAGAGAGCTGCAGCTCCCTTATTACAATTGGTCCCGGTTGCGCTCTCGCTGGGAACGGCAGAGGCAGTCTCGGGCACCACTGGGGGAGCAGGGGCGACTTCCAATGAGGGGGGAGCTGGGGCGACCTCCGAGGCTGAAGGAACTGGGGCGAATTCCGAGACGGATCGCAACTCCGAGTCCGAGCGAGGAAACCTGGGGGAATTCTGGAAAATAGGGCTGTCCATAGAGACTCCAACCCTTTTTAAGGCCGCTTTCCACCTAAGTGTCCATGCCCGGTCTCGGATTCCTGGCAGCTGCCCCTTATAGTCTGCTGCCAGTTTGTCGACCTCCTCGTTCATCATGGCCTCGTGCTCGGCTTGGTACTCTTCCTTGAGTTTGGCCTCCTGCCCTCTCAGAGCCAGCTCGAGCTCGGCCGCCTTCCCCTCCAGAGCCATCTCCAGCTTTCTTTCAGCTAGCTTTCTCTCGAAGATGAACCTCTTGTTCGTCCCTCGCAGCATCTGCATATCTTCCTCCTGCCGCGACGACGCGAGCCGGACCTCGTCTAGTTCCCAGGAAAGGTGGGCGTTTTGATCCGCCGCCTCCTTTGCTTCCTCTTTGAGGAGCTCGGCCAAGGCCCGTGCTGCGTCGAGCTCGGCAGAAAGATCCGCATTCTTGCTCGCCTCCTCCTCCAGGGTCGCGTCCTTTGCCGCCAGGGACTTCAGCAGCTCCTCTTTCCCCGCCGCCCAAACCGCTGCCCTGGCCTCTGCTGCGTCCAGCCTCCCCATGCCAGTCTGGCACTTTTGCAAGAGCTGCAGTAAGAACAGTGTCAGCTAAAGAAACGCAGCAGAAAAAGAGAGGAACATGAATAAGTGTACATACCGCTACCAACGACCGCATTGAAGAAAGCAGCAGCGACTCGTTATCCATCTGTGCCCACCGTGCCATGTCCTGGGGAAGGGCGCAAGCTCGTCCCAGAGCGGCAACCACTTCAAGGTTGACCGCTCGGTCCGACTCGGCTAGTTGCCTCCCCAGCACTCCCTCGATGTCCGGTCTCCAAGGGACAAAATCGGAGGGAGTGGCGAATCCCCCGACCGACAGAGGAGGTTCTGGGGCAGGTGGGAGTTCGACCCTCGGCCTCTTCTCCGGCCTGCGCGCCTCGACGACCTCGGCAGGACCCTCTCTGCCCGAGTCGGAGGGCGACTCGTCAACGAGTATGGCCGAAGGATCAGCGCCGACCTCGACCGCGGCGGGAGGGCCGGATTGGGCCCCGTCAACGGCTTCTGGTCCTGTCTCGGCCGCGGGAGCAAGTACCTCTGCAGCGGCCATGGGCGTCGTAGTCGGGGCGACGTTCGCGCCTCGAAAGGGGTCCGAGGTCTCGCCCCCTATGTCCCCAAAGGCAGCGGCGGACAGGTCCTCGGCCACGAAGCGCTGGCGACGACTGCGCAACATCTCGACTTTGGATTCTTCCGAGCTGGATGAGCTCCAGGACTCGCTGGAAACGACAAATTTCTGCCTCTGCCGCTTGCGCCCGGTCTCGGCTCTCTCGGTTGCCGCTGGTTCACGGACAGGAGGCTGTTCGCCCGATTCTGCCGGAATCCCGCTGGGAATCGCGACAGTCACCGTCTCCGGGTTAGGGACCTCGGTTTGTACGGTGTTCGGGCCGATGTTTCCCCCGGGCAGCACGGAGTCAATCCCTGTCACCCGCCTCGGGGTGATGAAAGACTTGTAGTGGGGGATGTACCCCATGAGCGAGAACGTGGCTCGGCAGTGATGGCCGCGGTACTTCCGCACCTTCTCGTGCCAGTTACTGTTCACCGTCCACCGGTTTCTCCTGGCGAACTCCCTTCTCTGCCGAAAACCTGCAGAAACAGAACGATGTTAACAGAAGGGAAGAGACAAATAAGGTTAACTACAAAACCCAGGGGGCCTCGGTTTTTTACTTGGGGGGACTCCTATTCTTCGTGGGATCTGGGCTGTGGTGCTGGGCTCTGCCTCGCCGAACTCCCATGCCCCTCGGACAAAGACACGATCCTCCCCCGCGTATTTATAGGAATCCTCCAGCGCGGTCACGAAGGCTGTTCGATGGACTCTTAGCCGGAGGTAGTACGTATGCCCTTCTGCAGATTTGCAGAGGTCATACGCCTCCTCGATGTCCGGGACACCGAGGTTGATTGTCAATATCTCGTTCAGCCGCACTACTCCCATGATGATCTTATACCCATTTGGAAGTAGCTGGCAGGGGCTCAACCCCCACTCCCGGAGACAGTCCCTGAGGAGTGGGTGAAGGGGGAACCGGACCCCTCCCTCCACGACGGACACTAGCCAAAATGGCATCCAGCCGTCGCTGTATGAGAAGCCATCGCCAGGGCCGTCTGGCCTGACTTCTACATTCGCAGGGACCTGGTATGCCTCCCTAAACAGGCCTATGGACAGTGGGTCCCCTAGCCAGTGCCTGTGAACGCCCATTCTCTACCCTAGACGGAGAACAACCTACTAGAGATGGAGAAGACAGAAGAAAGAAGTCCTACGATGAAAGGCCGTGCAAACAAGAGTGCTCGTAGGTAGTACTGTTCTTCAGCAGAATGCAACAGGGATTCTGAGGATCGAAAAGAAGGAAAACGGAGAAGGTGCCCTAATTTATAAGGGATGGAGGCACCGTTTCAGATTTCAAGAGAAGCCTTTAATGTGGCCCTACCTCGAATGGCCCTAACGTCGTCTCGGGCAGCCCAGGCGTCATGTGGATGTAATTGCGTGCCCTTCGGAGAAGCGACACATGGCACCGGCGCCACATTTCCAGAGGACTATTAAATGCCTCGACAGACGAAAGGGCAACTGCCTCGACTGGCAAAAAGAACTTAATGAGGCGCTCCACGTCAGCAAAAGAACTTAATGAGGCACTCCATGTCAGCAAAAGGTGATAAAGAAGAGCCCTAACTGATCCGAGACTCCTCCGTCTCGGTAACGCATCACGGGTACTCAAAAGATCACTCCCGGCCTAACATAGCCACTCAGCTCCTGACCTGCTCCAAGGAGCTCACAGGTCAGAAGCTGGGGGGGGGGGGGTGGGAGATTATGGGTACACAGCAGACCGAGACCACGGTTCATGCGCCGGGTCTCGGTCATTGGCGGATGTCTCAATTTTGAGAATGGCCAGGGGTTCGGTCATCCGGACCAACAACTTAAACAAGAAAAGCAATGCGACATAAGGTCGACCACACACATTTCATTAAAGACAAGGAGAAAGGAAGCCAGAATGTGAGGAAGGTTTTTCATTAATCAAAGCTCCTGATTACAAGATGAATGGGGATGCGATTAAAAAAAAAAAAAAAAAGAAAAATTACAAAAAATTACAAAAAGCCTCAGAGGGCTGCAGCTTCCACATTGCAGTCAATCTTTGGAGGAACCTCGGCCACGACTGCGCTGGCCTCGGAAGCGGTCGGGGTAGCTTCAGGAACGACCGCGCCAGCTTCAGGAACACTAGCCTCGGGGGCGCCAGCTTCAGGAGGGACCTCGACGACCGCAGCCACTTGGTAGCCCTCGGGATCAGCGCTGACAGCTGGAGCCTCTTGAGGCGCCCCGGGCGCGGTGCTCGCTTCCGGACAGGTTTGCGAAGAAGGGTCAGAGGGGACCCGAGACACGGCCGCAAGTTCCGAGTCCGAGCAGGAGAATTTTGGGGGATTTAGGAAGAGAGGGCTATCCTCGGGGAACCCAGCCTTGGTCAAGGCCGCTTTCCACCCAAGCTCCCAGGCTCGGTCTCGGATCCCTGGCAGCTGAGCCTTGTAATCAGCGGACAGCCTGCCGACTTCCTCCCCCATGATGGAGTCATGCTCGGCGAGGAACTCCTCCTTGAGCCTGGCCTCTTGTTTTGCCAGGGCAGACTCGATCTCGGCCGCCTTCCCCCTCAACGCCATCTCCAGGGAACCTTGCGCCTGGTTCCGCTAAGAGAGGAGCCTCCTGTTTGTCCCCTTCGCGCTCTCCAGGTCGTCTTCCAGTCGCTTTGCAGCAATCCGAAGATCGTCAAGCTCAGAGGCAAGGTGGAGGTTCTGGCTCTTCTCGTCCTCCAGCTCGTCCTTGAGGCGCGCAACCTCGGCCTTTGACTCATCGAAGTCAAAGACGAGGCCGGCGTTTCTGGCCGCCACCTCTGCCAGCGTCGCGTCCTTAGACGCCAAGGACGCCCGCAGCTCGTCCCTCTCAACCACCCACTCCGCCTCTCGCGCCTCGGCTGCATCGAGCCTCTCAATGCCCATTTGGCACCTCTGCAACAACTGCAAGATGAGAACCCGAAGTCAATAAAACGACACCGGACTAAAAGCTGAGGGAAAAATACCGCACTTACCGACACCAGGGATCGCATCGAAGAGAGCAGGAGTGACTCATTGTCCATCTCGGCCCACCTAGCCATGTCTTGAGGAAGGGCGCAGGCTCGTCCTAGCGCTGCGACCACTTGGGGATCGGTGGCGCAGTCTGTCTCGGCCAGCGGCCTCCCCAGAACCTCCTCAATGGCCGGCCTCCACGGAGCCGGAGGAGGAGGCAGGGTCGTCCCACCAACAGGCGGAGGCGATGAGGGGCCAGGCGAGGCCTCGACCCTTGCCCTCTTCTCGGGTCGCCCGCCCTCAGCAAACTCGGCGGGGCGAGCCCGACCTCCGGCCCCTACGGCATGACCAGAGGGTGAGTCATCCGCGACGACGGCCGGGGGCGGAGCTAAGACGACCTCTGCCTCGTCGGGCCCAGCAACCCCAATCGCGACGGTACCAACCGTCTCGGCGTCTGGGGCAGGTGTGCCACCCGGGAATGCTGGAGGCGTCGCAGCCACTGCATGAGGAGGATCCCGGACCCCGCTTCCGATGTCCCCGAAAGCCGCCGCGGACAGGTCTTCCGCAGCGTAGCGTCGCCCGCGCTGACGTAACATTTCTTCCTCCTCCTCTTCCTCCGAGCTGGAAGCTACTAGCCTCCTTCGGGAAGGCCCGGGCTTGGCTCTCGAAGTCCCGACAGGCTCCGCGGCAGAGACTGCTGGAGCACGGTCTACTGACTCAACCAGACGTCCGGTGGGAATCGCAACAGTCACCGCCGCCGAGCCAGGCGCCACGGTCGTCGCTGTTCCTTGACTCGTGCTTTCCCCGCTCAGCACGGAGTCTATTCCCGATACCTTTCTGGAGGTGTTGAAGGACCTGTAGTGGGGCACGTACCCCAGGAGAGACCACGCAGCACGACAGTTGTGGCCGCGGTAGTTCCTCACCTGCTCGTGCCACACGTTGTTCACCTTCCAGCGGTTCCTCCTCGCAAGCTCCCTCTTTTCGCGGAAATCTGCATAGACAAAATCGTGTCAAGAGCCAGACAGAGGAAGAAAGGAAAGAACTGCAAACCGAAAGAACTTCGGTCTTTACTTGGGGGAATTCCTATTTTTCGAGGAACCCGGACCGTGGTGGCTGGCTCCGCTTCACCAAACTCCCATCCTCCTCTGACGAGTACTCGGTCTTCGCCCGCGTACCTATTGGAGTCCTCCAGCGCGGTCACGAGCCCAGTCCGGCGGACCTTCAGCCGGAGGTAATAAGTGTCCCCTTCTGCGGATTTGCAGAGGTCATACGTGTCCTCGATGTCCGGGACACCGAGGCCGATTTCCAGAATCTGGTTTAGCCGCACTACCCCCCATTATGATTTTGTATCCGTTGGGGAGTAGCTGGCATGGGCACAACCTCCACTCCCAGAGGCAGTCCCGGACCAGTGGGTGCAGGGGGAAGCGGACCCCCCCTTCCACTACAGAAACCAGCCAGAACGGCATCCAGCCATCATGATAGGTGAGGCCGTCATCAGGGTCATCCGGTCTGACCTCCACGTTGGAGGGGACCTTGTATAAATCCCTAAAATGATCTATGGAGCCTGGGTCTCCTAACAAATGTCTATAGACTCCCATTCTCGATTCAGATGAGGACCTATCTAAAAGAAAAGACGAGGAAAACAGAGAGGAGTCCTACGAATAGGGACTGCACAAGCAGGATCGTCGGAAGTCCGCAGGCGCCGGAGAAAGTTCTCTTGCAAAGCGCAGTAGAAATCTGAAGAAAACAGAGGAAAGTGAAGACGAAGGAGGCGCCCTGATTTATAAGGCCTAGGGGCGTCGATTCGACTTTCGAGGAGAGCCTTTAAGAGGCGTCCCCTCAATCAGCCCTAACGTCTCCTCGAAGTAATTGCAAGACAGCCAAAAGAAGCGACACGTGTCACCACTAGTGCGATATCCAAGGGCTATTGAATACCCAGGATAGGCGAAGAGACATCTCGAAGGGGACCGCTCGATAGCAACGACCTCCAGGCCCAAGGGAACCCTCCTGATCCGAAGCCCCCTCGTCCCGGTACTACCCTCATATGACAATAACCCTCACCGGAGCTCGGTAGCGGGACCAGCGCCACGGTCATTGAGCTTCTGACCTCCTCGAGCTGGGAGGCTCTCGGAAGTCAAAAGCTAGGGGGCAATTGTGTGGGTAAAACACCGCAATGAAGTTAAGCAAAGATTACGGCTAAACTCGCCGAACACCTCAAGCCTCTGTGGAAGGAGCTCTTTAGTTCGGCAGCTCGGTCAGTAGCTCGGCAGCTCGGTCAGTAGCTCGGTAGCTCAGCACCACGGTTCGGTAGCTCGGCATAAATGCCGGCTCAGTACAAGGGCATGCCACGGCCAAGCCATCCTTGGTCTCAGACCACAGTACTAGAGTCAGAGTGGGCCGCCACCTTCCTCCTGGAAATACGGCGCGCCCAGAGAGATATGAGCAGACATTTATGGCGATAGGATCGCTCATTTATGGCGATAAGAGGTGCACTTTATCAGCCCCGTACGCCAACTGGCTGAAGGCGTGGAAAGAGAGGGAGGGGTGTTGCCCATTTCACCTACTGCTGCCAGTCAGGTTAAGGACCGATGGGACCTCACCTCACCTACCCCCACTCACAAGAGAGAATGAACGAGGAACGCTCACTTATATATACACATGGGATCAGTCCCATGAGAGGTACGCAATACACAACTCACAAATACTACACATCGTTTCACCCCCCTCTTCCTCCTCCTGTTTAGCTTTCTCAGAACTAACTCAGGCATCGGAGTGCCTTCGGCTCACGGCAGCCAGGGGCTCTGACTCTAGCCTTTCTCCTTCCTTTTCAGGTTCTTGGCGTTCAGCATTCCCCGTCCTAAGGAGTTTTACCTCGATTTCATCTCAATCTAAGTAGGTGTCGTTTTTACCGTCTACAAAGGTTATGGAAACAAAAGAGACAAAAGATATGGTCACTTGAATGGAAAAAGCCATTTTCGATTTTCTAACATGTTGAATTTAATAAGTGGCACTTTGTCTTCTTGTTAATTTTGTTAAGTCTTATTCATTCTCTTACTAATTGTTGTTTGCAACCTCTGGGTGAATAGTAGTGACTGTTGGTCACACTGATGATACTCAAGTGTTGTGACGGTTGGTATTTTGTTTGAATTTTGATCTTTCAACTAATGGTTATTAACCTCTCGCCCCATAAGAGACCAAGTGCTTTGGATTTTCTGGTTGTACCATCTATATATCTAAAGGAATGTGATATCACTACAGTTAACCAGAAGCCTTGAAACCACGAATACTTATTTCTTAAAATTTGTCATAATAGGTGTCAAAAGCTCTCCAATATCCTCTCTCCCCAAACTAATCTCTCTCCACTATCCTCTCTCTCAACTACCTTCTTTGTAACTGCTCTCTCTAACTGATTGGAAGTGCTCTCTCTCCAATCTACTAATCCAAATGCACAGAATATAAAAAAAAAATTTGACTCAAATCAGAGGAGGAGGAGAGATATAGAATGGAGATCACATAAAAGTTTGTTTACTAATGTGGGGTTATTGTGAACTTAATCAAGGTGACCCATCAATTTTTGATGGAATTACTGTGTGCCCCACCTTAAAATGATGGCATGATTTGTATATAGTAATCTTTACAGTTAAATTGTTAGATTTGAGTAATTATGGTAGGCTCTGACGAAATCAAGGTGACCCATCAATTTTTGATGGAATCACTGTGTGCCCCACCTTCAAATGATGCAATCATATTGCAGCCCAATCTGTAAAGATTATGTGATTTGTATAAATTTTATTTCTGACCCATCGATTTTCTTTTTGATGGAATCACTGTGTGCCCCACCTTAAAATGATGGTGGGGTTATTGCGAACTTAATCAAGGTGATGACGAAATCAAAGTGGCCCATCAATTTATGGTGGAATCACTGAGTGACCCACCTTAAAATGATGGTAGGCTTTGACGAAATCAAGGTGACCCATCAATTTTTGATGGAATCACTGTGTGCCCCACCTTAAAATGATGGGATGATTTGTACATAGTCATCTTTACAGTTAAATTGTTAGATTTGAGTAATTATGATAGGCTCTGACGAAATCAAGGTGACCCATCAATTTTTGATGGAATCACTGTGTGCCCCACCTTCAAATGATGCAATCATATTGCAACCCAATTTGTAAAGATTATGTGATTTGTATAAATTTTATTTCTGACCCATTAATTTTCTTTTTAATGGAATCACTGTGTGCTCCACCTTAAAATGATGGTGAGGTTATTGCAAACCTAATCAAGGTAATGATGAAATCAAGGTGACCCATCAATTTCTGATGGAATCACTGTGTGACCCACCTTAAAATGATGGTAGTCTCTGACGAAATCAAGGTGACCCATCAATTTTTGATGGGATCACTGTGTGCCCCACCTTAAAATGATGGTATGATTTGTACATAATCATCTTTACAGTTAAATTGTTAGATTTGAGTAATTATGGTAGGCTCTGACGAAATCAAGGTGACCCATCAATTTTTTATGGAATCATTGTGTGCCCCACCTTAAAATGATGCAATCATATTGCAGCCCAATCTGTAAAGATTATGTGATTTGGGTAAGATCCCATATCAGTGCCCTATTTTCTTTCTAAATTTTTATTCCCTTTTATATTCACTATTCATTAATGGCCACAAAGAGAGTCAAATTGGCAAGAATTTTAGGTCATTAATGATAAAGATATTAGGTCTAATTAATCCCAGATTTTTGGACCTATATAGGGCCAGATTTTTGGTCTAATTCTTGATTTTTATTGGGTCTAAACTGGGCCTAATTTTTTGGTGTAAATCATGACAGATTTTTGGTCCATTTCAAGACAGAATATTGGGTCTAAACCAGGCCACATTTTGGCGCATATATAAGCCATATTTTCGGTCTAAAATAATTGTATTGTTAATAACTGCACTGAATCAAATAGTAAAAGGACTACAAATAAAATAATTAAACAAATTTAGTTTTCATGGAATAATTATTAAATGATGTACTCGGATAAAAATTATAATCTGCATAGAATAATTTATATGGAGAGTTATAATCCCTTTAAATTTGATAATTTGTAGAATGACATTATAATTTCCCTACTCTCTTTCAATCTCGCTCTTCCTTTCTTCCCCACATTCACCTACTGCACATCCCTCATGCGCGGTCTCCCTGCACAGGCTGCTGCACCCCCTCCCTCATCCATTTACTTGAAAACCATACAAAGTCAAGATTATGTGACTTGGGTAAAGATTATGTCATTTGGGTAAGATCCCACATCAGTGCCCTATTTTCTTTCTAAATTTTTATTCCCTTTTATATTCACCATTCATTATTGGCTGCAAAGAGAGTGAAATTGGCAAGAGTTTTAGTTCATTAATGATAAAGATATTAGGTCTAATTAATCCCAGATTTTTGGACCTATATAGGGCCAGATTTTTGGTCCAATTCCTTATTTTTATTGGGTTTAAACTAGGCCTAATTTTTTGGTGTAAATCATGACAGATTTTTGGTCCATTTCAAGACAGAATATTGGGTCTAAACTAGGCCACATTTTGGGGCATACATAAAGCCATATTTTGGGTCTAAAATAATTATATTGTTAATAACTGCACTGAATCAAAGAGTAAAAGGACTTCAAATAAAATAATTAAACAAACTTAGTTTTCATAGAATAATTATTAAATGATGTACTCTGATAAAAATTATAATCTGCATAGAATAATTTATATGGAGAGTTATAATCCCTTTAAATTTGATAATTTGTAGGATGACATTATAATTTCCCTACTCTCCTTCCATCTCCCTCTTCCTTTCTTCCTCACATGATTCACCTGCTTCACATCCCTGATGCGCGGTCTCCCTGCACAGGCTGCTGCACCCCCTCCCTTATCCATTTACTTGAAAAAAGCCCGTGCATACTTATTTCTTTCCTTCTTCGAGTTGAATTTAGTTTTATTTATTATTTTTTTATGATATTCCATCCA
Source organism: Persea americana (assembly GCA_029852735.1). Lineage (NCBI taxonomy): Eukaryota > Viridiplantae > Streptophyta > Magnoliopsida > Laurales > Lauraceae > Persea > Persea americana. Next base: position 30,452,903 of record CM056819.1, read on the forward strand.
TCGAATATGCCCACGCATTTTATCAAAATTGTCCATTCTGTTTAATTAATTTCTTCATGCATCAAACATGCCCACGCATCTAATACGCTCATCCACCTAAATTAGCATTTCCATTTTTTTTAGTTTGATTTAATTTGCTCCTAGCCAATGCATTAAAAATATGTTCATGCATTAATATGCATATGCACCATAGAGCTTGGTTACTTTTTATTCCTTTCAGATAATTTTAACATTATAATTACATAAAAAAATATCAACAAAAACAACAAAAACAATATAGAAAAACCAATCCAAAAGTCCAAAAAAAACAAAAAAAAGAAAAAGAAAAGTAAAGAACAAAAAACAGAAGAAAAACAAAAAAAAATAAAATAAAATGAATTCTAAGTATTAGATTAAATAAAAGTAATTAGCTTAGATTTAATAATTAATTGTCATCTCCTCCCCTCACATTAGGATTAGGGAATTTAATTAGGAAGTTATAAGTTAGTGAGATTGATGAATAAATAAAAATTAATCACTCTCCTTGCCTCCCTTTTCACTAGGGTTAGGAAGACCAATTTAGGGAATTTTAGAATCTAGAACCATACCGAAAATAAAAAAATAATAAAAACTAAAAGGACAAAAAAAAGGTATAAAATATTCAAAACCATAAAATATTATTAAAATTAGAGTTATAAATTAAATAGTAGTTTAGACTGACCAGGTCAGACCCTAGACCAAGATCTAGGTCTTCCCCAGCCGGGTTAGATTACCTTTAGTTTATTTAATCTCATTTAGTTAGGCCCCACTCTTTTTCCTGGCCCGCTAAGGGACCGGGAGAGCGGATGAAGGCGGTTAGGACCCTAGGATAGGGTGGATATCCATTAGGGAAATGGATTAGTCATATTAAATCCAAGTAGGAAATAAAAAAAATTTACTGAACTAAATGAAATATGGACCGGCGCCTAGATTAACCCAATTTCAAATGCATTTAGGGGTCTAGGTAAATAATTCCATGCTAATTCTTTTATTTATTTACTTACTTTTTTTTTTCAGATATATTCTACGAAATTATTAGAACTTTTCGGTGATGTGACTGGAACACAAACGCGAGTATATTGAAGGAGCTCTAAGGATTCTCATTGAGGTATTTAATAATTCTGTTTTGGCTGAAATCAAATAATGAAGATTTGTCAAATCTTATGGATCATGTGTGTTCGGGCATCATATCATATGTTGAAGCATAAACGAGTTATATTACATGTTTTTCAACAAGTTTGGGTTGCTAGATGTTGTCCAATTTCAATCACATCTTATTGGTATTTTTTAAATCAAATTATGAAGAATTGTCACATCTTATGGATCATGATGTGTCTTTGGTTTTTTTTCAACATTTTTTTTCTTTTTCCAAACTGAGGTATTTAGTACTTTGTATGTGTTCATTTTGAATTACATGTTAGCATCACCAAAGAATAACAACCAGCATAAATAGAGTAAGAAGAAATAAACAACCAAAATGAAATAACTATTGTTCATAAACTTAATTGAATCAACGAACTAAATTGACTAGATTTAATCTCAAACAATTGCTGAAATTAGGCTGAGTCGTTACAGCCAGATTCCGACGGCAAATGGGTTGAGTGTCTGGTCTAGTCTAGAGCTAATTAGGTCATAAACCACCCCAAATAGATAGCTGTGCTAGGTTGAAACACAGACTAAAAGAGAGTCCTAAATAGACTGAAAACTAGCTCAGTAAACTACTATGAAAAGCTAAAAATCAAATCTGTGAATAGACTTGCTCATTAATGATAAATATATTTGGCCTAATTATGACCAGATTTTGGGCCTAAATAAGGCCAGATTTTGGGTCTAATTCAAGAGAGAATATTGGGTCTAAATCAGGCCAGATTTTTTCTTATAAATCAGGCTAGATTTTTTGTCTAATTCAAGACAGAATATTGGGTCTAAACCAGGCTACATTTTTCAGTCTAAATCGGGCCAGATTTTGGTCTAATATAATTCAAGACAAAATATTTGGTCTAATTCTACCCAAAATTTGGGTTAAAAATCAGGTAATAATTCTGGGTCTAACTTAGGACAGAATGGCAGTCCAAATCAAGCCAGAATTACAAATTCAAGTCAGTCCATAATTAGTATATACTTTTAATTCTAAACCAGTTTAGACTTATAGGTAAAAAAAAAAAAAAAAGAAAGGCCAAGATTAGGCAAGAATTACAAGCCTAAATCAGGCCGGAATGTAGCATAATTTAGCCTAGTAGAAGCTTGGAGTTGGCACAGTGAAATGAGATAAGAGATGAAGATGTGTGAGGAATGAGTCTTCGTTGGAGGCTTGATATTTAGATGAGGATTAAGTGGAAATTTGGGTTAAGCCCCTGGTGCTCTAAATGTGATTATTTGAGCTTCTTCAACGCGTCGAATCGAAATGCGATAGAAGACTAAAGTTCATGAAATGACGAGACCTACCCGATGCACCTAAACTCACAAAAACTCATAATCTCATAAAAAACCCTGAAAACTCCCCGAAATTGCAAACAAGCGCCCTACTCTATCTAAACGTACTCGGACTTGCGCGAGACTTCGCACGCGCAATCCACATGCCAAACCCGACTCGCCAAGACTCTAAACTCACTTACTAACTAATCAGGCAATTAATTATAATTAATACGGGGTTAAGGTACGGGGTGTTACACAAACATAATATCGGGGTGTAATGCATAGATATATTATCTCTAAATGGAACGAAGTGATTAAACTTGAGAGTTCCAGTTTTATTTTTATACATTGACTGCATATATTTCTTGATTCATTTTTATAGTGCAAGTTTATATGCTACATTTTCCTTGTGAAACATTATCTTCCAATTTTTGGGAGTGAATCTTCCTTGATGATTCCAAACGATGTATTAGATGCCTGATGAACTCAGATTTCGGTTAGACTATTATATATAAAATTGTTACAATATCCTTTGACACTCCCAGGCCTTGATTAATGTTAAAGATTAATCAGATCTCTTAGATATACATGGGGATTGAGTTCTAATATTGTTCCTAGATAATAATTCATGCAGAAAGAATTGGATTTGATGATGATTCAATACAGATTTTGTAATTATGCACTTTCTTCCCCCATACAAACGGTATCTGTCAACAGGGGATGCGGGATCCCATGGCCCACTTGATGAGGGTTCGGGACCATGGATCTGAAGGAGAACCCTTGCTCGACCACTGTAGCACTGGACCCATGTAGAATGGGCCCCACAAGGTGGACCATCCACCTGCCTCTAGTTCAGGAGGCTTGTTTGGGAAAGGGGAATATGGTTGTTGTCGACAGTCTTTTGGGAACCATAGGACTGTCCTGATCAAGGATCAGATCCTTATGTCTGGAATGGGACCCAAGTGTGACCCCAGTGGTGCTGGTCCCATGTGAAGTGGGTCCCGGTTGGCTCACCAATTTGTGGCATTAGATATGAAACGCGGAAGACAGTATACATAAAAGACCCTGTTTGTTTTGAGACCAAGGGACAGGGTGGACTATTTGATCATTGATCAGGTCCAAGGATCTGCAGGCACACCCTTGGGCAACCCGAAGTACTAGATCTGACCATGGGTTAGGCCAGTGGGGTCCACTACCTAGTATACGCTAATCCTAGGCTTGTGCTATTGTGTTTCGGAAGGTGAGTTGTATTTGGGGAGAAATATGGGTGATGGGTTTTGTCTGATTGTGAGTTTAAAAGGTGCACTAAGGCCTGCTACTTCTAGGAAACATCCCAGAACCCTTGTCTTAACTTTATGATTGTTATTAAATTGCTTATGGACCATATTGCTTGATATAAGAAATCTATGGAACTCTGAATTCTTTAACTCTTAAATTTCTGTAGTAATTGTTTTCTTTTATGGAATGGGTTAATGTCAAAAAGGGTGGACCCCCCTACACCATAGCCACCGGTTATGATTAGTAGTGGGGCATGGCTAACACTAATTTGATAATAAAAATTGTCATGAATCCTCAGACAAGTGCATGTCTTTTGGCATGAGCCATTTCACGTAGTTGTAACTGTTCATAACTACTTTTGTAATGAAATGTATCTGGCAAACACAGATGTGGACATTGAGGCCCATCATTGATCAATCTTTAGACCGTCGATCTGAACGAGTCCCCACAATCTCCTAAGAAGTTAGATCCTTTTCTTACTTTTTCTACTGTATTTTGTATTTTTTTTAAAAAGACAAAAAATCACAACTCTTGTCTTTCTTCATTGATGAGATTTGTAAATGGCCTTTTATGGAACAAAACCGCCTTTCACGGCAAACAAAAGAAAATTGCCTTTCACGGCACTCAAGATCTATCTCTTTTCTTAAAAATATATGTGCAATGAAAAGTTAAAAAAAAAGATTGATTTCCTTTCTTCTTGTGAAGGTGGATCTCCGGATCGCCATTTCTAAATTGCAAGTAGAATAGAAAATCTGGCATACCCGTACAAAAAATGTTGATGCCCGCTTTTCGCCCCGCCATACCCCGGTAGACTCGGGGCGGAGGAAGGCAAGAGCCGGGTCCATCAAGTGTCTTTTGGCATGAGCCACTTCACGTAGTTGTAACTGTTCATAAATACTTTTATAATGAAATGTATCTGGCAAACACAGATGTGGACATTGAGGCCCACCATTGATCAATCTTTAGATTGATCGATTTAACTTTTATTCATTTATTTATTTATCTGCTGGATCTTTAATTTTTGAGTTGTTGGCATCCTGTAAATTCTGGGGGGTTATATTTGTGTTTTCCTCAATGTTGTCACTATAAATTAGTTATGAGTTTTATTTTACAACCTAGTGGGGAATTATTATAGATATGTGTGAATTCTATGAGTGTAGGTTGTAATGGAGAAGGAGGGTTCTTTTCCATGTATAGATAAGAATTATCCCACATAATTCACGTTATCATTTAACACGAAATTTTGGCTGTGGTATTTTTTTTTTTTTTTTTTAAAAGCATTAGAAGCCTGTTTGTGCCATTGCTGGTGTGATTTAATTGCAGTGATTATATGAATATAGATTTTTCACTTGTGATTTACAAAGTTTTGATAATCCTAGTACATGTGTTTGGAAGGTTATTGGTACATACCAAATTCCAATGAGTGCTAGATGGATATATTAAATTTTTTGATAATCCTAGTACATGAGTTTGGAAGGTTATTAGTAAAGGCCAAGTTATTAATTGGTTTTGATTGATCACTTATACGAGCGATTGCAAGGCAACGTTTGCTTGGATATTTACCATCGGTAATAGAGTGGTTTGATAAGCTCCAAGTAAATGAAGATATGATTATACAAGCCTTGATAGTAGTGGACAAAGAGATATACTGGCTAAAGAATTTTCCATAAGATAAAAAGTTGTGGCCACAACTAGTATAGCTAGTTCTTTGCACCGCAGGATAAATACTATGTTGAGAAGTTGTGATTTGCATCATAACTTTTGGGGGGAAGCATAGCGTAGTCACCTATGAATTATTAAAAGGTTGAAAACCTTCCTATAAATTCTTAAAAGTGTAGGGGTGAGTAGTTAAAGTGACGGTTCCAATTCCTAAAAGGACTAAGGGATGACCTAAAACTATTGATTGTATATTCATCGGTTATGTTTCTAAACTTGTGTCAGCTATCTATATTCATTGTGATAGTCAATCAGGCATTGGTATGGCACAAAGTAATATGGTAAAGTTTTGACATATTCGTCATAGACATAATACCATAATATAGTTGCTCTCAAATGGAATTGTGTCCTTTGGTTATATGAAGTCAAGGTAAAATATTACGGATCCAATAACAAAAAGTTTGACTATAGAGCAAACTAAACATCGAGGGGAATAGGCTTAAAGTCTATGATTGAAAAGTCGCCGTAATGTTAACCCAACCTAGTTGACTGGAGATCTCAAGATCTAGGTTCAAAGGGACAACCGAATTGTGAGTGACTTAACGATATCACTATGGAGATAAAATTTCCTGCTTATTCCTATGATAGAAATAGTGATGGGTGCAGCGGTTGTTAGGGTAAGCTAAGTTTTTAATGATTTTTATAGATTGGCTAAAACATATGGGGTATGGCAGGATACTCTTAATAAGAATCACCTATGAGAGTGTGAATTAGGCCGGTTCTCTGAGAATGATAAGGCTAAATTCTCTAAGCACTCATGAAACAATGAATTGTTCATGTCCAAAATGAACACAATCATGAGAACCAACTGCGTCCGGGAAGATTCTTTGTGAATTTTATTATCTCGGTTTTCACAAAAGGTTGAGTAGTTCAAGACATCATTTTCACTGATCAACAAGCAAATCCAATAGTTATTCACATGGGAAGGTTCAAGGCTGGAAGCTACTTTTCTCTATACAGAAAATTTCCAACTGTACTATCTCAGTGTTTGCATATCATTTGCATTGCTTTTAGTCAATTTCATTCATGAGGGGGATTTTTAGAAAATTATGTCTATAGTTTGAATGAAATTGGATTAAACTTTTATAGAGTTGTGTCTATTCATAGGAAACTCTTCACCATGAAGAGGCAAGTCTTTTAGGTTTGTGACTTTTGTGCGAAAAGTCGCAATTATATCTATTTATACCATCCTTGGATGGAAGGTGTATCAATCATCAATTCTCACACACTGAGTCGGTGAGAGAGTACAAACACAGTTTTGGTTTGTTGGGCACCCAGATTGTAGTGTTGCTTCTGCGTGCGTGATCATTGTATCCTGGTAGACAGACGTTCAAGAATCGTAAGCACCGTAGCGAGGGAGAAACTATCTTAAGGACACAGCGTCAAACGCTAGCCTTGATCAGTCTTCCATTATGTAGTTTTACGATCAAGTAATTGCAATTTTGGTTTCGGTCACTGTAAGTTTGCATTTTGATTTCTAGATTTATGTTTCCATATTTGCATGGTTGTGAATAGAATCACAAAAGTAGTAATATGTGTTCATAAATAGTGCACTGAAGAAAAAAAGTATGCTGCTTCTTGTTTCAATATGTTTTCCCTCTTCACTAGTGTGGGCTGTTGGTCGGGAGTAATTACTTTCAACTGAAGACCTGGAGTGGGCATTACAATATATTTTCTTTCAATTTTGACATGAGATTTGAGACATGTGGGGTTTGCATCAAATAATCTCATTTGATGACTAATGAGTTAAGAAGAGATGGAAAATGAATAAACCCGCCATTGTGCTGATCAAATCTTAGAAGTTCAAGGTCCCAATTATATGTCCACCATATATCCTTCTATTCTCACTTATTTAATAATCTTTTCTTGGAGCGTATTTTTACCATAAATTCTTGTATATTGAATTTCATGTAGACAAACTGTTTTATCCATTTAGAATATAGTGGCCAATTTAGAATTTTAGCAAAATATCTCAAAGTTACGTTGTGAAAATAATATAATATTTATTATGTAAAATAAATAATCATGCACCCACACACACAACACATACCCTACACAGAGTTTGACACCTTCGGAATTGAGCCACACCAAATGAAGTTGGTGTCACAATGATTGTGAAATTCACCAGGAGGGTGAACCAAGACACGTTCAATAGTGAAATTCACCTTTCTATTTTTCATGATTGTGTAAATTTATTAATTGTCATTATATTCGCTTGTTTATTTTTTTTTTTTTGATGAAAGCCAATAAAAAAAAGGGATATTTCTTTTTGCATAATACATTTGTTCATACCATAAATCTTTTAATTGAGATCATTCGAATTTAGAAAATTTTGTGAAGAACCATTTTTGTCTTTAGGTGTCTCAACATGTCTGGCTATAGATATTTTTCTTTTTATCTACAATGAAAGCACTTAAATCGTCATGTTCATGAATTACAGAGAGGGTAGATATAGTAGCATCGAAATCTGATTCAGATAATTTAACTTATTGTATATCTTCATCTTTTGTTTCTGAGTATACAGGGAAAGACATTCATGATGGATGAATATAAGGGGGTCTTGGTATAGAGGAAGAAAAAGATTTATCTGGTGTTAGAATTTTGTATTGGCTTAATTCATGGGTTGGACAAAACTCTAGGCGTCCATTGAGTTGTATTTCCTATTTAGAAAAGGACTCTGTAGATAGAAGACTGAAACGTATTAGAGGAAGAAAGCTGAGAGAAAAATTGCTAAAATTTTGAATCATACAGAATGTGATTCGCTTGAGCGACTAATGCATTCGTTCGAGCAAACCCAGACAGAATGTGTTTCGTTCGACTCACCTTCATGATCGCACGAGCAATAGTCTGATACGCGAAGACAGTGGCTTGTTCGCTCAAGCGGACTCACTGGTCGCTCGAGCGAACCTGGGCGAATTTTTATAAATTTCCCTGTTTTCTTTCCTGATTTGTCTCAAAGTTGTGTTGTTGATTCCTAATCATATTACAATACATGAGGCACGAATCCAAGGCTATATAAAGGACTCAAGGGCTATTCTAAAAGCATCCCTCACCTCTCAAGTTTTGATTTGGAGATTTAATTGAGAGAATTCCTCTCTAGAGTTTTATTAAGGAGTTGTGCTGCCAAGTTCTCTAGAGCCAAGTACTTTTGCATCCTTTGTAGAAGATTTTCTTCTTGTAAGAAGATTTGGAGAGTCAAGTGCTGGATTGGGTCTGTTGCAATCAGCGATGTGAAGTCGTTAAAGCGTGAAGCGATACAAGATAACTTTAGTCCTTAGGTAGGGAATATCTAAGGAAGAAATCTGAGTTTCTTATAACTGCGAGATTCATAGTGCTTGATTAGATCCAATTTGGATCCGTGGTTTTTCACCCAATTAGGGTTTTCCACGTAAAGGTCTGCTGTCCTTGTGGTGTGTGCTTGTGATTTTATTTTCGCTGCATATTTTCTGATTTTGCACACTTTTTGGACTGATTTATTGAGTTGACCAATCTAGAGATCTTGTACCCTAAAACTTTCAATTGGTATCAGAGCGAGTTGCACTAAGTTGTTATGTTTGATTCAAAGAGATTTCTAGAATGGTACTCAATCAAGAAGGGACACCAACTACAAAGCCCCCTTTGCTAGATGGTACTAATTATGCATATTGGAAGCAAAGGATAATTGGGTTCCTTAAGTCCATTGATGATGATGTTTGGGATATTGTTGAGGAGGGCTACTCCAAATTAACAATTGTGGCTAATGAACAAACTGTTCCTAAACCTAAAGCCCAATGGTCTAAGGATGATAAGCATGCCTCCAATTGTAATAACATGGCAATGAATGGAATATACAATGGAGTGTCTGCTGAAGAGTTTCGTAGCATTTCCACTTGCAAAACTACAAAAGAAGCATGGGAAGTCTTAGAGACAGTTTGAGGGTACAGACACGGTGAAGCAATCTAAATTGGAAAGATTGACTAAAGAATTTGAAACCATCGTGATGGAAGAAGATGAGACCTTCGATCAATTTTATGCAAAGCTGAATGATACTGCCAATTCTGTTTTCATTCTGGGTGAGGAAATTCCAGAAAACAAGACTGTCAAGAAAATTCTGAGGTCTCTACCTTCAAGGTTTGATTCTAAAGTTGATGCAATTGAATAAAATAAGAATTTGGATACCCTTAAGGTAAACGAACTGGTTGGAAATCTTTAGACATTTGAAGCAAACCGTCTGGATAAAGGGAAATCAAAAGATAAAGGTATTGCTTTGAAAGCCATCTCAGAATCAAGGAAGAAATCTGAAAAGAAAATTGAGTCTGATTTTGAATCTAAGACTGAAGATGATCTGGCTAAATTGTTTAATTGTTTCAAGAAGTACATGAAGTCAAAACAAGCCAAGTGGAAGAGTTCCAAATTTGCCAAGAAGGATTCTGGGAAAGAAACCAAGTGTTTTGAGTGCCAAGGCTATGGTGACTATGCTAATGAATGTGCCAACAAGAAAAAGGGTATCAAGAAGAAGGCTCTCAACACAACTTGGGATGAAGAATCTTTTGAAGAAGAACAAGAAGAAGAAAAAGATCTTGAGGCTGATCCTTCCGGTAATGTGAATGGTAAGTTTGTGGCGTTTTTGGCTAAGTCTTTAACTAACAATGAAATTGATGACGATCAAGATGATGAGATGTCAGGTCAAGAAAAAGATTATGAAGAGTTGTATCATACCACCTATGCCAATTGTGTCAGGATGACCAAGTATCGTAACAAGATCACTATCAAATTCAAGGCTGCTCAAGAAGAAAATTCTGCACTGAAGACCGAATTAGAGCAAGCCATGAAAAAGATTCATCTCTTGGAAAGTCAGAAAAAGTGCATAGCTGAAAATTTGACTACTGATGGTCAAAAACTTGAGAAGGCTGAAAAAGAAATAATGAATCTAAAGAAAGAGATAGTGATGGTGAAAGCTGGAAATCATAACCTGCAAGAAAGACTGAAGATCACTCTGTCTGAGTTAGAAGTCAATCAAGCCTCTCTAAACAAGATGAACACTGGTTCGAAATTTCTTACAAACATCTTGGGTAGTCAGAAGTCTCATTTTGACATAAGCGGTCTTGGCTATGATCATAGTGCATCCTCTTCCAATGCTAAAGGTAAAACAATTTTTGTTTCAAGTGTTGCACATGCTACTCCACGTACTGCACTTTCATATAATGTGTTGAGTAGTACAAAGAAAAAGAGTGTGTCGCAAGTTGATCGCACATCCACTTGTCATCATTGTGGAAAGAAAGGACACAGTCGTCCCCATTACACGAAGCTGAAGAGTCTACCAAAGACCAAGTAATAGTGTAAGAATTTTTCTCCACCTAAGACGACTCAAATTTGGGTTAGAAGGTCTGATTTGCCAAAAGAGTTTGCTCACATTGTACTGAAAGCTCAAACTACACACGTGTGGGTGGCTACATATAAAGATGCCTGATCAAGGAAGTCAAGCTCCCACCCCAGTGCTGCTACGATGATACATTCAGGGGAGTTGAAATTGAGGGAGAGCTAATGCATCCAGATTAACAGAAGCTGCTTGACGATTTTTTGTTTGTCAATTATGGACAAAAAGGGGGAGAAAGGTGTCGGACTAAGGGGGAGAACAAGAAGTTTAGGAACAAGAAGTTCAAAAGAAGTCGGAGAGAATGCGGATCTACATGCGCTGATTGCAATTCTTTTAAAAAATTCAATGTATTTTGGGTAGATCAAAGTGTATTGTCCTAGAGAGTTTTGTCCATGAATTGCCAAAGGGGGAGATTGTTAGAATTCTGTGTTGGCTTAATTAATGGGTTGGACAAAACTCTAGGGGTCCATTGAGTTGTATTTCCTATTTAGAAAAGGACTCTGTAGATAGGAGACTGAAACGTATTAGAAGAAGAAAGCTGGGAGAAAAATTGTTGAAATTCCAAATCATACAGAACGTGATTTGCTCGAGCGATCAATGCATTCGCTCGAGCAAACCTAGACAGAATGTGTTTCGCTCGAACTACCTTCATGATCGCACGAGCGATAGTCTGATATGTGAAGACAGTGGCTTGTCCGCTCGAGCGGACCCCCTGGTCGCTCGAGCTAACCTGAGCGAATTTTTAGAAACTTCCTTGTTTTCTTTCCTGATTTGTCTCAAAGTTGTGTTGCTGATTCCTAATTATATTACAACACATGAGGCACGAATCCAAAGCTATATAAAGGACTCAAGGGCTATTCTAAAAGCATCCCTCACCTCTCAAGTTCTGATTTGGAGATTTAATTGAGAGAATTCCTCTTTAGAGTTTTATTAAGGAGTTGTGCTGCCAAGTTCTCTAGAGCCAAGTACTTTTGCATCATTTGTAGAAGATTTTCTTCTTGCGAGAAGATTTGAGGAGTCAAGTGCTGGATTGAGTTTGTTGCAATCAGCGGTGTGAAGTCGTTGAAGCGTAAAGCGACACAAGGTAACTTCAGTTCTTAGATAGGGGATATCTGGGGAAGAAATCTGAGTTTTTTGTAATTGCGAGATTCATAGTGCTTGATTAGATCCAGTTTGGATCTGTGGTTTTTCACCCAGTTAGGGTTTTCCAAGTAAAAATCTAGTGTCCTTGTGGTGTGTATTTGTGATTTTATTTCCGCTGCATATTTTCTGAGTTTGCACACTTTTTGGACTGATTTATTGAGTGGACCAATCTAGAGATCTCGTACCCTAAAACTTTCATCTGGGAAAGAAGAAGTTGTTGTTGTTGATCTGTAAGTTCTATCTTCTGAAGGGACTCATCTTCTTGTAGATGAAAAATATGATCTTGACGTATTAGCAAAATTTATTGTTATTTTACCATCTAGATCATGTTCTGTAATTGATTTTACTTCATCTTGAAGTTGAGGTATTTTATGTTATGCTTCATCTATCTCCCATCTGCCAGAAAGATTCATATCTTCCCACACTATGGTTTTAGGGGTTGTGACTTTATTTTTGAAATTTGTAAGGAACAACACATTTACTCCTTTTATTTGGGATGAATAGGCAATTTCAGGGACAATTGTATTTATAACTTTATAATAAATTCTATAGACTATTGCTACATTTAATTTGTGATCGAGGTTTCATATTGAACTCTTTGGTGTGGATGCCTAGAGTGATTACTTCATAGGCACCTAAATCATGAAGAGATATGGAGAAATTGGAAAAGCAATTGAAAAAGGCAGGGCCATCATAGACAGCGGCTTTGACCATCCCTATGAGGGACTCTCTAGCTGATTCATGTCTTTTATCTCTTACATAATTAAGTAAAAGCAGATGTATTCAAACCAATTCTTATTAATGGGTTTATTGCAACTTGAGTGAGACCTATATGCATGTAATTTGTATTTAGCTTTCTCTAAGTATATTCTTTCCACTGGGATTACACAAGATTTTTCTTCATTTTGTTGAATTGATTTGGTTTATTCAACCATCTTGATTAGATAATTGGACTTTTTTGAACAAGCCTTCTTTATAAATTCCTTCTAATGAGACTTTTGGGATAATGTAATCTTGAATAGATTTTTCTATATCATGAAAACTTATCTCTTTCAAACTTCTAATTGGAATTTTATTTTTTGTGGGAATGATGAATGATGATGTAGAAGAAGAAAAAAGTAGAGTTCATTCCAATTTGATTTGAGGATCACCAATGACTTGAGAAAGGATAAATTATCAAGTCCAGCCAAGATGCATTTTGGGGATCCTTTTTCACCTGAATATATAATCTTCATCATCAGATGATGGCCATCTGAGCAGGGGTGCTCATAGGCTGGGCCAGACTGGCCCTGACCGAAGCCATCTTGGACTGTGTTTGGACCTTTGTTTGCGTAGTTCACTTGTAGAGTGAACTAAAGTGAAGGGTTGGGCATGAGAAGAAAAGGGGTTATATACGAAAATACCAGATTTAAAACATTACATCCTCTCCTTTTCTTTTTTTTTTTTAATAAAGTCAATAAGTAATTCTCTCATTCCACCAAATGTCAGAAGGCCATCTACTTTTTTTTTTCTAATTTTTAAAAAGGGACAAAAAGATACCTTCAAGCCACTAAAAGAAAAAAAAGCCACACATTGATTTGAAGCATCTAACTTTATTTTCTCTTGATTTAACTATTCACGCCACTCAATAAGTGAATTATTCAAAACCAACATTTTTAGGTTAAGGGTATTTTTTTAAAAAATTGTACTAGGCATAGAAGTAGCCAATAGCTACACCATCGTAGTAGCCAATGGCCAAAACATTACAGAGTGGGCGATATGTAGCGGTTGCGGCGATACATAGATATAGCTGTGTGAATTTCTTAAGTAATAAAAACTCGAATATTATGTAGCAGTCAGTTATATATATATATATATATATATTAGTGATTTGGAACCATATAAGGGTAGAGATAACTTTAGAAAATATTATGGATGAGAAAAAATAGAAGAAAAATAATGTCTTAAATTAAAATTGTTTGACTCAACTATGTTTTAGGCCGTAGTGCTGCAATTTTAAAAATAGTATAGTGACATCAACTGCGGCAACCAAAATTGCGGTTGCTACGTTACGTAGCAATTGGTATTTTGAACCATGTTATCATGGCTTTCTTAGGGATTAAGAAAGATGGAGCTATATAGATCATGTAGCATGTAACCCTAAACCTGTCAGTGGGAAAAGAGTGGATTTTCTTTGTGCATGGATGTAGGAACATCGCCGAGTCACGTAAATTCGTGTGGACTTGATTGTCAATCACAAATTTCACGCTTTCACATGCATGCACAAAACAACGATTAATTATACCTTTTATCAAATAAATAATCTTACAATGGAACTAGATCTTATTGGGTAAAATTTGGGATTACCCTAGGATGTTAATTTTGAGCAACTCAAAGTTTCAATAGGGAGGCCTCACGTGGAGTTCCACTCCTTCACGAACTCAGGATTTGTCGAAGTCAAGCCTAAGATGCGCCGAGCTCCTTGCCAATATGTGAAAGGAAAATTGCCTAAAACAGTATATGATGTGGGCTTAATACCAGCTCAAATCAATGACTTTAGTGTGCCGCAAAATAAACAGAGATCCCGAACATAAAAGATATTCTACAGAAAGAGATATATTCTTGTCTTCCTAACCCCACCATTGACCTCAAAAAGTATTTCTTGCGCCACTTACATTTGATTATATCATTTATGACGTTTTATTGTTGGGCTTATTAACATGTGAATTATTTCAATTGGAAGTACAGCAAATGAGCTTTTACCTAACTCATTTGTAGAAAGGGATCGCCAAAAAAATGCATTACCCAATGAAGAATCTTTTGTTGTCCAAAACAAGTAGCCTTTTGAATTTGCTAGTGGGAACTCTCTAACACCCTAACAAGCCGTCGTATCATATAATCTCAACTTGCAAGCTTGATACTAGTGCCAAGAACATGAAGAACGTACATATCATGCCATACAATATAAGATCTGGCCAAATTTATTGTTGAGGTAAATAAAGCTTTCTCGGATCAATTTTGGGTCGGTCGACAGAGTTTCAATTTTAGAACTCAACACCAATAAAATATACTGTTATTTGTTTGGCTCAATTTAATAAATAATAAATAAATCGGGCCCCTGTATTGCCCATGTTCTACTGTGATTAGAAGTAGGTCTATTATCATAGGTCTACTGTGATTAGAAGTAGTGTTTGGGTGTAACTGGGTATTGGGCTGATATTATAAATAGAGACTTAGGGTCTCTATGATGTAAAACCCCTCTTCTGATTACATAGTGAATTCTCCCGTCTTCCCCGTGGATGTAGGCCAAAAGCCGAACTACGTAAATATCTCGTGTTCTTGTGTGTGCTTGATCTCTTCTCATAGGCCCTAGATCACAACAAACTGGTATCAGAGCATATTTGGCGTGATTGGTAGAAATCCAACGGATCGGATTTCAAGAGGGTAATTGATCGGGGATTTGAGAGAAACAGAACTCAACTGTTTCTGGAGTTCTCGGTCTACAAAAAAGAGGACGATCGCCGCCTGCGCCTGTGCCGGAATTGGAGAAGTCCGGTGATTATTGCTGTTGCCGTTCTCGTCGCCTTAGAATCGCTGCCGCTACTTGTCACCGGCGCTGATCGGAGGAAGGAACAGGGCGCCAATCGGATTGAAGGGGATCTGGTCTCGCCGGAGAAGAAGATCGCTAGAACCGCAGAAGAAGTGTCGCTGTGCTGTTGAACGCCTGCGCAGGAACCGGAGAGGAAGAAGACAGCAGGAAGGGGGCGGTTTTGGGTTCGGCTGGCCCCACATCGCTGCTGAGGACTGCACGCTGTCGTCGGAGCCATCGCCGAGCTGCGCATCCCATCGCCGGTGTCTTCGCCGCTTCCGCCCGTCCCCGGAGAAGGGGGGTCGCCGCTACTTTCACCGGTGTTGTGTGCCGTTGCCGTGGAAGCAGATTGCAGAAGTTCAGTTTCTGAAATAGAACTTGAAACAGAGGAGGAAGGAGACCCCTTTGGGTCAGTTCAGCAGCAGGCCAGTCCAGGTCAGGTCAAGCCTGACCCGTTTCAGAAGCCCGTTAGCCAGTCCAGGTTGGGCCAGTGCAGGTTGACCCGACCCCCTCTGCAGAAGCCCAGAAGCAAAGTAAAAGGCGCTGACGTCAGCAGATTCGTCCGGTCAAAGGTTGTTTGACCAAATCGAAGGCTGAAACTGTTTTCGCGATATCTTGACGATCCGGAGTCTGATCTGAGATCCGTTTGAACCTACGGACTCGTTGCGAGCAGATCTACGTTGTTGTGGAAAAAGATTGGTTGTTCAACAGTCTACGAAGAAGATTGACTGATTGGAGCGCAGAAACTTATTTCTGCGATATCTTAGCCGTCCAGAGTCGGATTTCAAATCCGTTTCTTCCAGCGTGCTCGTGGTGACCAGATCTACACAATTCTAGTGAAAGATTCGTGGAATGGCTATGAAGTTTGACATTGAGAAATTCAATGGAAATAATGACTTCGGTCTTTGGCGTCTGATGATGCATGCTTTGTTGGTCCAAAACGGGTTGCATAAAGCTTTGAGGGGAAAGAATGCTCTATCTGAAAAATTGTCAGATGAAGAGAAGGATGAGTTGCTGGAAAAGGCATATGGTCAGATTCTGCTGTTTTTTAGCGATGGTGTACTGCAAAAGGTAGTTCAGGAGAAAACTGTTGCTGGCATATGGCAAAAGTTGGAGAACTTGTACATCACAAAATCTCTCACGAATCGCTTGTATCTGAAGAAGCGGTTGTTCACGTTACAAATGCAGGAAGGTACGTCTGTTTCAACTCACCTTGATTCTTTCACAAAAGCTATTATGGATCTGGAAAATCTCAATGTTGAAATTGATGATGAGGACCAAGCTATTATGTTGCTGTGTTCGTTACCACTCTCGTATGAGAACTTTGTTGATACCATGATGTATGGTAGAGAAACTCTTTCTAAGGAAGATGTTGAGTCAGCCTTGAACTCTATGGAGTTAAAGAAAAAGGTTGCAGCTGACAATGATAGTTCGGGTGAGGGTTTGGTAGTACGAGGAAGAACAAAAGACTCCAGTGATAAGGGCAAACATAGATCCAACAGGAAAAACATTCAATGTTATTATTGCCATAAGAAAGGGCACATCAGAAAAAACTGTCCCGAAAGGCAGAGGAAAGGGAAAGAAATAGAAGATTCGTCATCTGATGATGATTCAGTCAGTGTTGCAGATGGAAAATCAGATTATGTTTCTGATAATGCACTTTCTGTGATTGAAAATGGTATTCATCCTAAGGATGAATGGATTCTTGATTCGGGTTGTTTTTTACCATATGTGTCCTAATAGGGACTGGTTTACCACTTATAGAGAAATCAACGGTGGTAGTGTCTTGATGGGCAACAATGTTGCATGTAAGACGGTTGGAATTGGAACAGTTAAAATCAAGATGTATGATGGAATCGTCAGAACGTTGGCAGAAATTCGGCATGTTCTTGATCTGAAAAAGAATCTTGTTTCTCTTGGTGCCTTAGACTCCGATGGTTGTAAGTTCTCAGCTGAAGGTGGAGTCATGAAGGTTGTGAAGGGTGCTCTGGTTCTTATGAGAGGCAATAGAGTTGGAAACTTATATGTTTTGTCTGGAAATACAGTTACAGTTGGAGTTGCAATGTCTTCCTCAGATGACCATGAATCTGTCTCAACACGCTTATGGCACTTGCGCCTGGGTCACATGAGTGAGAAGGGATTAACAATACTGAGCAATCGGAATTTGCTATGTGGCACAAAGACAAGCAAGTTGGATTTCTGTGAGAGATGCGTCTTCGGGAAGCATCGAAAGGTCAGTTTCAAGACAAGTATTCATCGCAGGAAATGTATCCTTGATTATGTTCATTCAGATGTATGGGGGCCTTCTAAGGTTTACTCCAAGGGCGGGTCTCGGTTTATGCTGACTTTTATTGATGATTATTCAAGGAAAGTCTGGGTTTATACTCTGAAGATGAAGGATCAAACCTTTGTTACATTCAAGCGATGGAAAGAAATGGTTGAGAAACAAACTGGCAGAAAGGTGAAGAAGTTGAAGACAGGTAATGGCAAGGAGTACAGGTCGACAGAGTTTGAGAACTATTGCACGGATCATAGCATAGTTCAACATTACACCACTACAGAAACTCCGCAGCAGAATGGAGTTGCAAAGAGGATGAACAGAACGATCTTAGAAATAGCTCGTTGTATGTTGTTTACTGCAGGATTGTCCAAGGACTTTTGGGCTGAGGCAGTAAATGCTGCAGGCTACTTGATAAATAGGTCTCCACACACAAAGATTGGTTGCCAAACACCAGAAGAAATGTGGTCTGGTAATCCAGCTGATTATTCTAACTTGAGGATCTTCGGTTGTCCGGCTTATGCTCGCGTGAAAGCTGATAAGTTAGAACCAAGGGCTGTTAAGTGCATCTTGGTGGGATATGCTTCTGGGGTGAAAGGATACAGGTTGTATTGTACTGATGAAGATTCACCCAGATTTATAATCAGTAGGGATGTTACATTTCATGAGGATGCTTTACTCGAATCGAGAAAGCAGGTGAAGTGGACAGAGGTAGGTAGCAACAGTGACACCGTTCAGGTGGAGTCCGACATCCTAGTGAGGAAGGAGAGTGCATCCGACTCCTCCCGAGATACAGGGGATCGTCAGACTGTGCAGCAGATGCAGCAGATAGAGCCGCAGATGCAGCAGACGGGTAGACCGCAGAGAGAAAGGAAACCGCCGGTTAGATACGGTTTCGAGGATATGACGACGTACGCGTCGACATCAGACAGTGGCTGTGATGATATGGTTGCATACGCATTGACGACTGAGTCTCTTGAATTAATGGAAGGGCTGGAAAGTAGTCAACAGGCAGCAACTATGACTGAAGAGATGTTGTCTCTTGATGAGGAAAATCAGGCCATTGGATGCAAGCGGTTCTACGAGGAAGATGAAGGAGCTTCCAGTGCAGGTAGAGTGCAGTTTAAGGTTCCTGATCATGTATGTAGTTTAAAGAAATCATTGTACGGGTCGAAGCAAGTTTCTGGACAATGGTACAAGCGATTTGGTGCACTCATGAAGGAATGGTTTAAATTCAAGTTCAAGCATTGCTTGGACTTGATCGGTGTGCTCAGTACCTGAGTGCCCTAAGGGGCAGGTGAAGACGGTGAGACGTGTTTAGTGCATGAGGATCAGCTTCAATGTTCGCCAAGGTGGAGATTTGTTATTTGTTTGGCTCAATTGAATAAATAATAAATAAACCGGGCCCCTGTATTGCCCATGTTCTACTGTGATTAGAAATAGGTCTATTATCATAGGTCTACTATGATTAGAAGTAGTGTTTGGGTGTAACTGGTTATTGGGCTAATATTATAAATAGAGACTTAGGGTCTCTATGATGTAAAACCCCTCTTCTGATTACATAGTGAATTCTCCCGTCTTTCCCGTGGACGTAGGCTAAAAGCCGAACCACGTAAATATCTCGTGTTCTTGTGTGTGTGCTTGATCTCTTCTCATAGGCCCTAGATCAAACATATACATTAGGTAAGACAATAAAATCTACTCATATAGTTTAAACTAGAGAAATAAGGTCCCTCACCCTTTTCCTTTTCCTTTTTTTTATTTTGTGTGAGTGCGCAATTGTATTTACCTATAGAAATTGAGTCGAGAATGTCCACTTACTCTACTGGTAAGTTGCAGCAGTCTTCACCTGTTTATCCAAGGTTCGAGCCTTGGGGACGCCACCTCTTCCCACTTGTGTGGGCTCTTTTCCCTCTTGTGTGGGCTTTCTTCCCACTTGTACGAGTTGACCTCCTTTGTGTGTGCAGGCTCTCTCTATTGGGTTAAAAAAAAAAAAAAAAAAAAAAACCCTATAGAAATTGAGTCTGTGTTGACTTCCTTGTTTTCACTAATTTCAATTACATGGCTTGCCTGAGTGTTAGAATAGAGATTTATATGCAACATCAAATTTAGAATGTGTATACTGGTTTCATTTGAATGAAATAAATCAACGTGATGATTGAGGTCCCCTGTTTTTTAAACTGCATTAGACTTTATAATGATTTCTTTCAAATGAATCAACATGATATCTGCAGATTCTGAAATTGCCTTGAGTATGCAATCATCTAAACATTCATAAGCACACACATATTTGACAAGGATCCAAGAACAACTTATTACCTATTTGACTTAATTTTGGGAATGTTTCATTCCAAAAATGAATAAAGAAAAACTTGAAAATTTTGTTTGACAAGAATTTTGTGAGAAATAAAATCTCACGAGATAGAAAGAGGAGTGATATTGAAAGGGGGAAATTTCATAGATGTACAGAAAGGGAGAAAAGAATGTCTGACAAACAAATAAGCCCTTTTCTTATTGGCAAAAACTAGTTTTGGCCTGCCAGTAAGCACGGATGGAAAGCTTAGTAGTCAACTTTTCCTCATTTAACATAGAACTTTATCATAAGGGTTGCTTAGTTGGTTGGCAACTTTTCCCTCAACCAGCTGCTCATGTTTGATACCCAGGCATGTTGCCCTCTTCCCAGTTTGATCTCTAAGCATGTTGTCCTTCTCCCATGTGTGTACTATCCTTTTACCTTGTGTTCGGCTCTTTTCCCCGCATACGTGGGCTCCCTCATGGGTCCCAACCTCTTTGGCTGGGGTACAAAAACAAGAAAGTTTAAACTTTTTTTAGCAGGAAGGGAAAAGAAAAGGGAAATTCCAAGATCACCAAATTCCTTACGAACAGATTCAAAAGCAGGAAACTACTCTAGCGAAGGAAAAAAAAAGGGAAATTCCAAGATCACCAAATTCATGACTTCTTACACAAACGTGTCCCGACTTGTTTGGGTACTTGCATTTCATACAGATATTTGAATAAGCTGTGGAATTGGCATAGTGAGTAGTAACCTGAACAGTCACAGCAACTGGACCTAATATATAGAGGTGCTTATATCCACTCATCATGGGGAATAGGGGGACTAAAAGATCCAAGTGGGGCTAACTTAAATATCAAATTTAAAGTCAATCTAATGCCTCTAACCCCTTCATCCATGGTCCACAAGTTTAATAGCTTTATATCAAAGAAGAAAAATTGACCTTCAATCCAACGGTCTAGTTCATCCGAATCCATACAAATTCATGAGATTTAGTGACTATTAGGGGGTTATGAATTAATGGTCAATTTGGATGGGTCATAAAGTGGGCTACAATGGGCATTCCGAACCGTGCGGACCGTAAGGACGGTTCTTATAGGACCACCTCCCATATATATATAAACATGGGAGATGCTCATATGAGAGCATCTCTCACCTTTTTATGACAGATAAGGTGGGGCCCTCACATTTAAGTTGGTGGCATGGATATGAATGTGAGAACCCCACCTTATCTCCCATAATAAGGTAATAGGAGCATCTCCCTGTAAACATAAATTATCACCTGCACAAGGTGCATAATGATCTGAGGCTGTGGGGCCTGCTGTTGGCCCATCTGAGTGGACCGCACACACTCCTAGATTGCACTGGTACCATGGGTTTGGCACCCATTCGAACATACCTGGCTACCAGATCAACTGTGCACTCGATTTAGTCGGTGAGAATTTGAGACCTCTGATCAAGGGTCCCACGCGACCATCTGCGCCTTGGTCACCGTACACAGGCACCTAGATGATGGGAGGTGGTGGTTGGCGTTGGATCGTGGGAAAAGTACTGCTCGATTTTAGAATGTGGACTCAAAACGCCAAGCGCTTTAGAGCATGAATTGAACAATGCATCACAACTCATGGGCGTCCAATGATCGTAGGAAAAGTGCTGCTCAATTTACCGACGTAAATATTTTGGTTGGCCAGACGAGATATTTTTTTGTCAGAAAAAAAAAAAATTTTTACCTACAATTATTTGACTTTTACCGATGTTGTCAAAACGTTGGTAAATTTATTTTACTTTTCTAAAAATTTAATATAACTTTTACCGACGTTTTTTTTCATCGGCAAAATCAAAAGGGAAATTAAATAAAAAAAATAAAATTATTTACCGATGTTTATTTTCGTCAGTAAAAGAAAAAAGAAAAATAAATAAAAAATAAAAATACCTTTACCGACTTTTTTCTTGTTGGCAAAAGAAAAAAGAAAAATAAATAAAAAATAAAAATAATTTTACCGTCGTTTTTATTTTCGTCAGTAAAAGAAAAAATAAAAATAAATGAAAAATAAAATACTTGCACCGACGTTTTTTGTCGTCGACAAAAGAAAAAAGAAGAATTAAAAAAAATAAAAATACAATTATTTCCGATTATTTCCGTCGGTAAAATGTGTTTTTATTTTTTATTTATTTTCCTTTTCTTTTGTTGACAAGAAAAAAAAAACGTTGGTAAAAGTATTTTTTTTAAATGTTATATATTTTTTTCAATATAATTTTCCTGTAAACCTGTTTATACACCAGTAACAGAAAAAAAACCTTTTCGTGTACCTATATTTAATATAAAATATGCATGCAAATAGAAGTTGCTAAATAAATAAACAACCATCGGCATTTTTCATCAAATCATTCATCTCATTAAACAAATATTACATAGCCGAATCCATTATCTTGTCGAGCATATATTTTCCTCCACGAATATAAAGTCCTGCTTTTCTTTTCTTTTCTTTTTTTTTTTTTCCCTTTTTCCTGAATTTGTGTACCCACCTAATACGATATTGCAATTCTGTGCCACTCTTTTAAGAGTTCATTTGTATATGGAAATGTGAACGCAGAAAATTTTCTGCTGTTTGATAGTTGACCTACTTTGAAAAACTTGAAAGTAGAGATAATCTAACAAGCTACTTGACGGAATGCTCTGCTATAGGTTTCCTGGAATGGAAGTTTGTATTCTGTGTATACTAAGGTTGCTTTCAACAAATACTTAAGTTTAGGTTCTGTGTACTAAGGTTGTCAAAAGGAATTGAAGTTCGTATTTCATATATATATATTAGTGATTTGGGACTATATAAGGTAGAGGTAACTTTAGAAAATATTATGAATGAGAAAAAATAAAAAAAAATGCTGTTTTAATTTAAGATTGTTTGACTCAATTATGATTTAGGCCGTAGCGCCGCTATTTTAAAAGTAGTATAGGGACATCAACCACGGCAACCAATAATGCGGCAGTTACTCTATGTAGCGACTGATATTTTGAACCATGTCATGGCATTCTTACGGCTTAAGAAAAATGAAGTTATATAAATCATATAGCATGTAACCCTAAACCTGACGGTAGGAAAAGAGTGGATTATCTTTGTGCATAGATGTAGGAATATTGCCGAGTCACGTAAATTCTTGTATGACTTGATTGTCAATCACAAATTTCCCGCTTCCACATGCATGCACACAACAATTATTAATTATGCCTTTTAATCAAACAGATAATCTTACAATGGAACTAGATCTTATTCGGTAAAATTTGGAATTACCTTTGGGCGTTAATTTTGAGCAAAAGTTTTAATAGGTAGGCCTCACTTGGAGTTCCAGTTCCGCTGTTCCACTCCTTCATGGACTCGTGGTTTCTCAAGGTCAAGCCTTAGACGTGCCGAACTCCTTTGCAATTTGTGAAAGGAAAATTGCCTAAAACGATATATGATGTGGGAAACGATATATGATGTGGGCTTAATACCTGTTCAAATCAATGACTTTAGTGTGCCGCAAAATAAACAGAGTTCCCAAACATAAAAGATATTCTCTACAAAAGAGATGTATTCTTTTAAAAAGTATTTCTTACAGCACTTACATTTGATCGTATCATTTATGACCTTTTATTGTTGGGCTTATTAACATGTGAATTATTTCAATTGGAAGTACAGCAAATCAGCATATATATATATATATTTATCAAGTAAAAGGGTTAAGAGGGTACAGACTCCAGACTGCTGGTGTATCACGGCCAAAGACTAAAAAAGACATGTAGGTGGAAATTCTAGAGAGCTGTGGACTAGACCAACTTGTATCCAAAGTCTAAACCAGAGTAAGTGGAAAGGCCTTCTTTTTCTACATCACTTGTGAAAAAGGAAGGCAGGCCATCATCATGCAGTGGTTGACGGAACAAGTCACCTGGGCAAAGACAAGTGTATTGAGCGCGTGGGCCTGCCTCATGACACCCCTATTGATTGTCTGTTCAGTGTTTTTTTTTTATTTTTTCTGTTTTTTGGTGAATAACGTCTAGCATATAATTTGGGCTTGTAAGATCGAACGATGAATAACGTCTAGCATATAATTTGGTCCAAGTGTCTGAATGGATGGATAGGATACCTAAAAGGTGAGCCTGCCATCTTAAATGTGGGTTATCAGTAGAATTGAATACATTTAAAATCATGGCCACTCATCTCTGTGAACTTCATAGTGATATTTGGAGTGTGATATTTGGAGTCATTTGTAGAAAGGGATCGCGCAACAAACATGCATTACTAAATGAGGAATCTTTTGTTGTCCAAAACAAGTAGCTTTTTGAATTTGCTAGTGGGAACTCACTGAACACCCTAGCAAGCGATTGTATCTTATAACCTCAACTTGTAAGCTTGATAGTAGTTCCAAGAACATGAAGAACGTACGTATCATGCCATACGATATGAGATCTGGCCAAATTTATTGTTAAGGTCAATAGAGCTTTCTCTGACCAATTTTAGGTCAGTCGAAAGAGTTTCACATTTAGAACTCAACACCAATAAACTATACATAAGGTGAGGAGAAGTTCTAAAAGCACCCACGTAATTTGTCGAGCACACCCAAATTTTAAATTTTTTTCTATTACCAAAATACCTATATGTGAAATAACGAAAGTATCACTGACTTCATCTTCCTCTTCAGCCAATTTCTTCTTCTCATCCTCATAAAGCTCCCACCATTAGTTCTTGGAAGAACTTATCTCCCACTTCATCTCTCCATTACCCTATATAAGCTACCACACCACCAATCTCAGACACCATAGTGCGTTTTAGAGAAGTAATATTCAATATGGACCAGTAAATGACCATCTATGAAGAGAAGGTATCATTTTTTGAACACATTGTTCATTTTTTTTTCCGATCACGTCCTGTATGGAATTGCATAACCATGCATCACATGTAATGCTCAGCCATCTTAAGCCATGCAATGTAATAGTGCTCGGCCATCTACGGAGTCGTGTCCTGCACAGTTTTCATACATTGTGCAAAAAAAAATTATGCACGATTTGGAGTCGCTGTGCACGTTTTTATGTGCATGGCTCTATGTTTCCGTGCATAACGTGAATAATTTTTTTTTTTTTTTTGGGTTTCACTCTGTTTGGGATTTCCCTTCTCCTCTCACCCATCCCTTCCATTAAATTATGTTTCCCTCCCAACTGCAGCCAACCCTCCATTCCATTTGCATTGATCCCCTTTCATTTTCCAGAAGAAGAGGAGAAAGAATAAAGGGGGGTAGCTGGAGATTACTGTGGGTGGGCTTAGCGAAAAGAGATCTTTTATATTTTTTGTGTGGTGAACTCAGAATGTGGGTGTGCTCAGCAAGTTATGTAGGTGCATTTAAAATTTTCCTAAGGTAAGACCATAAAATCTACTTATATAGAGTAAACTAGAGAAATAAGGTGCCTCTCCCTTTTCCCTTTATTTTGTGTGCGGGAGTGCAACTGTATGAGGTACCTATAGAAATTGAGTCCCACTTCATTCTTTTCACTGATTTCAATCATATCCCTTTGGTGATCTCTCTCTCTCTCTCTCTCTCTCTCTCTCTCTCTCTCTTCATATATATATATATGTACGTAGCCATAACGTCTAATTGAAAATGTGTACTGGTTTAGGTTGAATTAAATAAAAAAACATGATAATTGAGGTCCCCTTTTATTGTATCTGCCTTAAACTTGTAATCTTATGACTCAACATGAAATCTGCAGATTCAGATTGTTTTTAGTATGCAATCATCCGGACATTCATATACAGATACATATTTGACAAGGATGCAATAACAACTTATGACCTATTTGGCATAATTTTGGGAACATTTCATTATGAGAATGAAGGAAGAAAAACTTGAAAAAATTATTTGGCATTTTGTGAGAAATGAAGTCTTGAGGGATAGAGAGAGGAAGGTATTGAAAGAGAAAAATTTCATAGATGTGTAGAAAGGGAGAAAAAAATGTCTGATAAACAAGTTTTTCGTCATTCATTCTAACCAAACAGGCCCTTACCTAATTGGCAAAATCTAGTTTTGGCCCAAAAGTTTGCATGACAATCGTGAGTAGGGGATGATAGGGATGGAAATCTTAACAGTCAACTTTTCCTCATTTTACATGGAACTTTATGATAACTAGGGGTTGTTTAGTTGGTTGGCAACCTTGTCTCTTATGCAGCTGCTTAGGTATGATCCCTAGCTATGTTGTCCTTTCCCCACATGTGTACCATCCTTTTTTCATGCGTGTGTGCTCTCTTCCCACCTACGTGGGCTCTCTCATGGGTCTCAACCTCCTTGGCTGGGGTACCATAAAAAATTTAAGCTTTTTTTAGCTTGAAAAAAAAAGTTATTTTGAGTGCATTTTGATTTCCTTAGAAAGAGATTAAAAAGCAGGAATCTTCTCTAGCAAAGGAAAAAAAATAAAATAAAAAAGGGAAATTCCCATAGCACCAAATTGATGACTTCTTACACAAATGTGTCCAGACTTTAGTACTCGGAACCGCCCCTTAGCCTTCTCAATCCCGTTCCGAAGACATGGACCGGTGTTTTTAGAGCGGAACGGTCCTCGAAGCGCGGATAAACAAAATATGGAGTGAACGGTGTAGAATCTTTGGGTTATGCGCATTTTCTATTTTTTCTATAAGCTTGACATTTATCTTTTGAATGAAGAAATCTTCTGACTTATTAATTATTGTCTATTTTATGTGATCAAATTATAAAGTTAAATTTATTCTTCATTTTTGATACTTGAATATATGGATAGGATATATTTGTGTCAATTAGTTAATTGTTTATAAATCCACAAGCACCATGTTGTTTAGGCTCTCCAGGAATAATTATTTTAAAATTTAGCACTTCGGCGTTCTCGCTCCTACTCTCCCACTGCGGGGGCACTTAGGTCCTAATATATAGGGCAACTGTACCTAATATATAGGGGTGTGTATAAATAAACGTAAATTATCACTTGCACCTGGCGCATGGTGCACCCCAGGTAGTGTGGCCCACTGTTGGCTCATTCTAATGGACGGCACATACACTCCTCCTAGATTGCATTGGTCCCATGGGTTTGGCGATCGAACTGCCTGATCAACAGTGCACTTGATTTGGACGGTGAGGATTTGGAACCCTTGATCAAGGGCCCCACGTGATCATCTGCCCCTGGGTCACCGTACACAGCAGCTAGTAGAGGTGGGGCGGGGTGTGGATCAAAACCCAGGGGTGCTACCCTAGGTAGGCCCCACAGCCCATTGCGCACGGGAAGCCAGTGAGTAATGCGTGCAGGTGGTAAGACTATATATATTTAACGATAAGTAATAGGTATAATTGGTGGCCTACTTGACTAGGTGGCACATTTTGATTGGAAACTTAAAATTCTTTTTCTGTGATTTCCAAACTTCGGAGATCGACACTCGTTTCTTTTGTAATTTTACTCCAAAACACTGAAAGGTATAATTTGTTAAGTAGTTATTTGTACAGTTTTCTATCACAATGTGGACTAAAACACCAAGCGCCAGAGAGAATGAATTGAACAATGAATCAGGCGTCCAATGATCCTAACAATCAGCCAGAATGAGGCTATGCATATTTTCATCGTTCAAATCTATGGAAGCCCGACGGTTTCAACAGAAAAGAGATGACTTATCTCCTTCATTCTGTCCATTACGGGGAAGATCACGTCAGTTCTTGGTCCTCAACTGTGCCATGATCATCTGTACAGTACATTGCCAAATCCATTATCTTGTCGGGCTCATATCTTCCACCACAAATATGAAGTCATGTTTTTTTTTTTTTTTGAATCTGTGTACCCACCTAATAGGATATTGAATTCTATGCAACCTGTTTAAGTGTTCGTTCGTATTCTGAAAATGTAAAAGCAGGAAATCTTCTGCTGTTTGACATTAGGACTGCTTCGAAAAACTTGTAAGCAGAGATAACTGAACGTTCTACCCTCTAAAAAGATGAAAAAATAAATAAATTAAGAAAGTACACAAGAAAACAGAGAGCAGAGGTAGTTCTTTTGCTAGTACTTTTCAGAGGTCCACTTGTATGCATGCCAATCAGAAGGGCTTTGAGTGTGGAGACTCTTAAGACAGAGGATGAAAGATCGTGTGGGGGATGGGCTGGGCAAAGTATAAGTTCAATCCAATTCATTTTAACTGTCAATTCGAGGGCCACAGGAGTCCATTAATACTTTGTTTACTTCAAACGTGATCCAATTGGAGGAAGAATAAAGAGTGATCACATCAATGTCAATTTAGAATGAATGCTTATTCACACGTGTGTGTGTGTGTGAGAGAGAGAGAGAGAGAGAGTGGGTTTTGAGTGATCAAAGGAGGCCCCTTGGTACTGAATGAACTGGGTTTTGGGTCTCTTGTCTCTCTGTCTCAAAAGTTGTTCTGCTATATAATTTGAAGAGCACAAAGAAATCAATTAGGCATCCATAAAGCTCAGAATGCATGAGACAGCTAAAATTACAATGTTAATAATGCATCTTGTCTTATTATAAAACCATCACTAAAACAGTACAGAAACATATTCAACAATCGACATTCAAATATCAATTCCGGATCTCCAGTCCTTCCATTCACTACACATGGGAGTTATATATATTCCCATGTGAAGTACCAGAACGGGAACATTTGAAGCCCAGCTTATTCACGATAACACATTAAAATACTTGGACAAATACTAGTAACAGTAAAAGCTATACTGAAGATGCCTAGGTGCACTGGAACTCAGTTGGGACCCTTTTCCCACAAACATTGAGCAACAAGCTAAGGGACAGTGGGATGTTGAGGTTAATGCCCAGCACATTGGCTTTTAGGGCAGTGCACAGGCAGACTGCGGCTTCCAGATCAACAAGGCCTTGGATAAGGGAGCAGCAAGGTAGTGTTGGTGGGGAGCCCACTTTCGCATGCACCAACCTAAGCACATTGGCACAAACGCCTAGCTTCAGTGCATCTCTTGGGCACGTTCCAGCAGGTGAAGAAGGCGTGGTGGGAGTAGTAGGGTTTGGAGTAGGCTTTGCCTTTGAAGGAGGGGGTGGGCAAGGGACACTCTGGGTGGCAGTGGCAAAGGCAAAGAATAAAAGGTTGAGAGAGAGGAAAAGAGCAGCAGCAGCAGCAGAGGCAGAGTTCGTTGAGGCCATCGCCAATAATGACTTGTGGTGTGGCTTAATTAGCCAATCTTAGGGAAGGTGGTAGCTAGGCCTTGTGATGAAGAGGTTCCAATCGAGATCCTGTATTTATAAAAGGAGAGAGTGGAGTCAAGTCAAGAAATTGGGAAATAATAATAATATATGTGATGCCATGTGAGTAGCTGGCCATGCGAGGGACGAACGTGGTCACGGGTGCTATGGAAATAAGTGGAATTTTTTTTTTTCACCGCCAACGTGCTTGAACTAAAAAAGAGATATCTCCACGTATACGGGAAGACATCATACTCAAGTGGAAAAGGAGCTCGTACAAGTGAAAATATAGCATTAAAAAATAGATAGAAAACCTGTCACGTGGTAAGAGATGGCATACCAAGGGCTCGAACCTTGGGCTACCAGGTGAGAACGGAAGCTCGTTATCACTTGGAATTTGCAGTTGAATAACGATTAATTCAAGACAAAATTATTCACTGTTATTGAGTGTAAGTTGAAAGGACAAGCATGTGCATATCAAATTAAGGTGGGCCAAAGTGGGGCCATGGAACTGGACTGCCGATAACTATATGGTTGCCCCTAGGAGAATAAATAAACAACTGATCTAGTGTGTATATTTAAACGAATCTATTATTAGCAAGTGCATCTTAATTTGTACTCAAAGATGTCAGGCGAAGAATGTGATGAGCCATAACACCCTTTTGGCATTGGATTGAAAGACTCAGGGCCTTTTTCTTTAATAGAATTCCTCAAAGGAATTTATCATGTTTGGAGATTTTTGTCATTTGGCATTTGCAAATGCCATGCTTCTCTACAGTTGTTACAGAATTCCGACAACATGAAAGATCTAAAATGACTTTTGGGAATCCAGAAATTTTAACTCATTTGCCTTTTGGTGGAATTTTTGTATGCTCAAGTAGAAGAGAGCATCCAAAAATTTCACTATATTTGGGAATTCAGGATTTATCTGGACAGAAATTCCTCAAATTCTAACAAAGAAACAAGCCATTTGCCTTGTAACTCTATGCCCTCTCTCAATGTCACCCGTTAGGATCGTTTAACTAGAACGGGTACCATCTTTGCATGGTGGAACCCTTAATTTTGGTATAATCTACTCTGCTCGACACTTAAATTGCTGTCTTTTCAAATCGCGGCCGCCCGCTGATGAATGTGATGAATCTTAGAGCACATGAAGCATATTGGTACAGGGCCACAGGCTCCTGAAATTGCATTGGTTCTGGAACAGGATCACTGAGAGAGAGTATCATGCATTCTCAATCACTATCCTCAAAACAGGCGCCTGACGAATCCGAACTTTCAAGGCATTGCCGACATGAAGGAAGGTTTTAATCCACCCTTAATTTAGTCTCTTTTGGACTTTCTCCTTTGTTTTTGTGCATATATGGTGCAAATTTTATTGACCATGTTAATAGGGGTTTTTCTTCAAAAAAAGGTCAATGGGATTTTATCGAAAAGATTGACAGGCGCCGTATTAAGGAGAAAAATACATATATATATATATATATTGCCCTCCGTGATTAAGATATTGACTTCAAATGCTACTTTACACCATAAAACTCTTCTTCAATAGATCTCATTGATCCGTGAAAGATTCCATTTTCAGGTTGGCTTTACACCCAGATAATTCATGGCAGTGTTATTTACATCTGTATTAACCCAAATCATATAGTGAGCTGATAGACTAGATCACCACCCCCCCCCCCCCCCCCCCCGTTATATATGCATTTAAAGGGAGAAATAATGATTCTCTCTCTCTCTATATATGCATTTAAAGGGAGAAATAATGATTCTCTCTCTATATATATGCATTTAAAGGGAGAAATAATGATGATAATATTAGGATTTTCTCGCATTTTTATCATTACATTTTCAGCTTATTGAAGTTTTGAGGAAATTGGGATATTATCAAGAAATTAATGTTATTGGATAATATGATGACAACAGCATGATATTTTCTAAATTTTGTCCATATTTGTGACACTGGTGTCAAACTCTCATTTATCTTTTTCAAAATTGTGGTGCTATTTGTTTTGTTGCTAATTTCAACAGTTCGACCGATGGAAAGCTCTAAAATATTGATCAATGATTTTATGTGATGGGATGCCAGAGGCAACGTGATTGGAGGACAAAGCTGTATGATATTTCACACTCACTATAGTAAGAAAATTGGTGAGAGATCCACATCGATTCCTAGCTGGGTGGAGGTGCTCTCTCCCTCTCTCCCTCTCACACACACGCAAAGTTGTTTTCCCAATGAGTTACGAGCTATCCTTCAGTGCCATTCTAGAAGCAATAACATAAATGCATCCTAATTAACTAGCGGTACTATTAGGGTTACTAAAGTAAATTACTAAAAAGGGAAATGAGTGGATTGGATGTGAAATAGTTATGATAATATTAGGATTTTCTCGCATTTTTATTATGACATTTTCAGCGTATTGAAGTTGTGAGAAATTGGGATATTATCAAGAAATTAACGTTTTTGGATAATATAATGACAACAGCATATTCTAAGAAGGAGATGATTCACGTCTAACAATATTTCAAATACTCGTGTGACGTGTGCTAAGGAGGAGTTCCTAGATCATATTTCTCTTCAATATGAAGTGGCCTATAGAGTTTGGAGCAGGTTGGCAGGTGTGGTTTTTCATGGTGCTGCCCAGAAGAGTATTGTGGATGTGACAGGGTCTTGGTTGGGTGGGCGCTCTGTGGGGTGTGACCGAATCTTATAGAGCATGATATCATTTGTTATTTTATGGTAAATTTGGAAGGAACGGAATAATAAGATATGTAGGGGTTCTTTGTCATCAACAACAGACCTGATATCAAAAATCACAATAAGAATTGCAAAATGCGCTTTGGTTAGAAAGGAGTTTTCTAATTTTATCTTTAACGATATTATTTATAGTTGGGGAGCTTGCATGGGGTGTGGCTCTTTTAAGGAGAAGAGAACAATCCCTTGGCGGCCCCCTCCTTTTTAGGTCTCTAAGCCTACGTGGGGATGGTGCTTCGAGGGGTAAGCCATGTTCGGCCTGGATTGGAGGGGTTCTTCGCAATTGTAAGGGAGAGGAGTTAGTTATGTTTTCCAAGTATGTGGGTGTCTGAGATTCCAATGAAGCAGAGGTGCTAGCCATTATTGAAGGTCTTCATTTGTCTTAAAGTAGATATGGTGGTACACTTATTATGTAGAGTGATTCATTTAATGCAATCGCATGGGTGTAGCTAAGAGGAAGACTAATTCTTGGAAGTTTAACTTCCACCTGAATGAAATTAGAGAGTTATCAGTTGGAACTGATGTTTCTTTCCGTCACAAGGTTAGATCAGGTAACTCCATGGCAGATGTGTTGGCCAAGCAAGGGATTGATAGGTTGCTTTATTGGGTGGGTGTGTTTGTGTAAGTGGGGTTGGAGGTGGTGCATTTTTTCTGTACATCCGGCCCCGTCCTCATTTTTCTTTGGTTTTTTTGTATTTTATACTTTTTTTTTTCTGCGAATGAAATCTTTCGTTACCGTTCAAAATAATAAAATTATGAGATTGGCCTTACTTGGCCCCTTGTCTGAGTCACAAATCCACATTAGATGTGACTCTAAGATTCCTTTATCTCTATAATACAACCTTATAGTTGTCCTCGGTGATTTATTTAATAATATGAAAGGTGGTCGTGGTGATCTTTATTATTGATTGAATAATGATCCCAACCGCATAAAAATATTCTCCCGTACTTGTTATGACTTGAGGATGATGCAGCATGTGGTTCATTAACATCCTTCTAAACTTTTTTTTTTTTTTTGGTTTCTTTAATAAGAGAAAAATTGCGTTCTCCATTGGTCACTACATAATTAGAGGGCTTGAGATTATTCCAACTGAACCCCACATATTTTAGAGATAGATCGCTATCAAGGGTTGATGCGGCAGTAAAAATAAAAGCTCATTTTCTAGACGCTATAGCTCGAACCGCGTCCAAGACCCACGTTCACTCTATTGCATATTTTGTGGAGAGAGAGAGAGAGAGAGAGAGAGAGAGAGAGGACGCGGTTTTAGGGACTTCAAAGGATCGAAGAAGGTTGAAGTTTGAAGAGGCTTTGGCGCACTTCAAATGTAGTCATTTTCTTTTTGTTTTAATCATTTCGGTGTGTACTACAGCGCAAGGATATGTCAACAGGATGCCAGAGGCACTGTGATTGGAGAACAAAGTGGCTGGACTTTTCACACTCACTACAGTAAGAAAATTGGTGAGAGATCCACTCCAATTCCTAGGTAGGTGGTGGAGGTGCTCCCTCTCTCCCAGCACAATTACCGAATGAGGTAATACTGACTCTCTAAGTCGTTTTCCCAAAGAGAAAGAAGTTATCCTTCAGACCCATTCTAGAAGCAATTATATATGCATTCTAATTAGCTAGGGTACTATAAATTTACATGTCATTGAAACAAACATGGTAAAATGAATCACATGTGTAAATAGTGTGAAAATGATGTTATTAGACAAACATTGTAAAAATAAACGCATGTGTAAACTTTACATAATTAAAATTTAAATATTCATCATTTATATGTATAAATTATATTTACATATCCCACGCGTAAAAGATAAACAACCCCTAAAGTGAATTAATAAAAAGGGAAGTGAGTGGACTCATGAAAAGAATTGGGCTGAGGCCTCAATGTGGCCATGAGTGTGAGATTGGCCTTACTTGGCTCCTACTGTGGGTCACAAATATTACACATTAGATGTGACTCTGAGATTCCTTCGTCTCTATAATACAACCTTATAGTTGTCCAAGTTGGTTTATTTAATAATATGAAAGGTGGTCATGCTGATCTTGATTATTGATTGAATAATTATCACAACCGCAGAGAAATATTCCGCGAACTCAAAATGATTGATGAAATTCGAGCGCATGGGAAAGGGATTTGTTGGTTAAAGATTGAGGAGGCTTTGGCCCACTTTAAATGTTGCCGTTTTGGTGCGTATTACAGGGCAAGAATATGTCAGAAAAGATAGCGTGTCAGAAAATTGTGTCTATAGTTTGAATGAAATTGGATTAAATTTTTATAGAGTTGTGTCTATTCATTGGAAACTCTTCACCATGATGAGGCATGTGTTTTAGGTTCATGACTTTTGTGAAAAGTCACGATTATATCTATTTATACCATCCATGAATGGAAGGTGCATCAATCATCAATTCTCACTCACTGAGTTGTTAAGAGAGTAAAAGCGTAGTTTTGGTTCATTGGGCACCAAGATTATAGTGTTACTTTTGCATGCGTGATTATTATATTCTGGTAGACAGACGTTCATGAATCGTAAGCACCGTAGCGAGGGTGGATCTGTCTTAAGGACACAACGTCAAATGCTAGCCTTGATCAGTCTTCCATTATGTAGTTTTGTGATCGAGTAATTACAATTCTAGTTTCGGTCACTGTAAGTTTGCATTTTGATTTCTAGATTTTTGTTTGCATATTTGCATGGTTATAAATAGAATCACAAAAGGAGTAGTATTTGTTCATACAAACTTAAGACAGAATCCATTTCACTTTTGTGAAATTCCATTTTCAAAAAGCAAAATCTTTTATTGGGTATTTTTTTTTTAATACTAAACCTAAAAAGCATGCATATTGATTTGCATTGCATCTAATATGTTGTGATAAGAATGGTAGGAGAAGATGAGGTTTAAGTTTAAGGATGGAAATAAGGTGACCGATGTGCTAGTCAATTGGACAATTTAAATCAAGCAGATTTGTAAACCTGCGTGTCAAACTAATGCTAATAACGGCAATTAAGGTTATAGAGACAAAAGAGACAAAAGATATGGTCACTTGAATGGAAAAAGCCATTTTCGATTTTTTAACATGTTGAATTTAATAAGTGGCACTTTGTCTTCTTGTTAATTTTGTTAAGTCTTATTCATTATCTTACTAGTTGTTGTTTGCAACCTCTGGGTGAATAGTAGTGACTGTTGGTCACACTGATGATACTCAAGTGTTGTGACGGTCGGTCACAATATTGTTTGAATCTTGATCTTTCAACTAATGGTTATTAAGCGCTCGCCCCATAAGAGACCAAGTGCTTTGAATTTTCTGGTTGTAATATATATATCTATTGGAATGTGGTTTTTCTTCAGTTAACCACAGACCTCCAAACTAAGAATCATGAATTTAAAAAATACCTCAAAACAGTTGTCAAGATCTCCTTCCATTCCAGCTATCTTGTCTCCACTCTCGATTCTCTCCACTATATCCTCTCTCTAGAGTAACTACCCCATAACTTACTCCAAAAAAAAAAACAAACACTCTCCGCCATCATCTCTTCACACATGCCCCAGTGAATCCATTAGTTGGGACCACCACTTAGACACAAATTATTCGAAATCATCATCACTTCTTTTATGAGGGTTGGACTGAATTAAAGTGGGGTCCACTTTTATTAGATCTTATGTAAAAGATGTGACTAAATGAAAAAATAAAAAAGAGAGAGGGAGGAAATATGTGCTTCTTTGCCTAATTTTATTTGGAACGGGCCCCACCTATTTTGGAGTAAAACTTGGCCTAAGATGAGTACATAGGATAGTGACTTTGTATGGTTTGGATTGTTCAATTGGGCTTTGGGACCCACTTTCTTTTGACCCCACCTATTTTGGAGTAGAACTTGGTCTATGATGAGTACATAGGATAGAAACTTTGTATGGTTTGGATTCTTCAATTGGGCTTTGGGACCCACTTTCTTTGAGTAATACAAGGATAGTGACTTTGTATGGTTTGGATTGTTCAATTGGGCTTTGGGACCCACTTTTTTTTTACCCCACCTATTTTGGAGTAAAACTTGGCCTAAGATGAGTACATAGGATAGTAACTTTGTATGGTTTGGATTCTTCAATTGGGCTTTGGGACCCGCTTTCTTTTGAGTAATGTAGAGGATAGTGACTGTGTATGGTTTGGATTGTTCAATTGGGCTTTGGGACCCACTTTCTTTTGACCCCACTTATGTTGGAGTAAAACTTGGCCTAGGGTGAGTACATAGGATAGTGACTTTGTATGGTTTGGATGAGTGGGCCACATGGGTAGGACAGATTGAATTAAAGTGGGGTCCACTTTCATTGGATCATATGTAAAAGATGTGACTAAATGAAAAAATAAAAAAAGAGAGAGGGAGGAAATATGTGCTTTTGTGCATAATTTTAATTAAGCTGGGTTACAGCCAGATTTTGACAGCAAATGGGTTGAGAGTTTAGTCAAGTTTAGAGTTCTAATTGGGTAAAAAACGACTCCAAATAGATAGATGTGGTGAGCTGAAACACAAACTAAAAGAGAATCCTAAATGGACTGAAAACTGGATGAGCAAACTACTATGAAAAAGCTAAAAATCAGATCTGTGAATAGACTTAAAATTACTTTGGAGTTTGGCTACAAATAGGATTTAGTTATGGTGGATTGGCTAAAAAAAAAAGGTTTTTTTTTTATAAATACAGGCCTAGACCCTTGACCAAGCAAGCTAAAAAACAAGGCCAAATAAAAATGAGTTGAGGTTGAAGACTCAACCCAAGTTTGTCCTTAGACAGGGTTAAAGTTAGCTCAAGTATGGCTTTAAATGGGCCAATAAATGAGAGCTATAAATATGTATCATGGGCCTAAGTTTGAATGTAAAGCAGCTATACATAACCAAATGTGGCTCTACAAAGGTTAAATATGGTCTCAAATGGTGACTATAAATGGTTTTAGACCTAGCTTGAATGAGGGTTGAAAATAAATCGAGTCACATTAGATATACAGGTTGGGCTTCACTAAACATGTACCTGAACCCATAACCTCGATTCAATCAGAACATTAAATATATTGGGTTTTCAACAAATGTGTTGAATTTATCCACGCAGAGAATGAATTTAGATTCTAGCTCGATTTTCTACATTGGTCTGTGGTGGGATTACAAATGGGTTACAACTTAACCCAAATTGGTTTCTCTAAACGGGCTAAGACTTGATCCAAACTGGATTCTCTAAATGGGTTTCACCTCAAACTGAAATTTCAAACTGTCTCATTATTGGGTTACAATTTGCCCAGATTTCCCTTAGTAAACTCTCTCATTATTGGCCTGAAAGGGAATGAAATTGGCCAGAGTTTCAGCTCGTTAATGACAAAGATATTGGGTCTAATTCAAGCTAGATTTTGGGCTTAAATAAGGCTAGATTTTGGGTCTAATTCAGGACAAAATATTGGGTCTAAACCAGGCCAGATTTTTTTGTGTAAATCAGGCAAGAACTTTGGTCTAACTCAAGATAGAATATTGGGTCTAAACCAGGCCATATTTTTTGTCTAAATCTAGCCAGATTTGGGTCTAATTCAAGATATCATATTGGGTCTAATTCAGGCCAGATTTTGGATAAAAGACCAGGCCAGAATTATGGATCTAACTTAGGCCAGAATGACAATCTAAATTAGGTAAGAATTATAGATTCAAGTCAGTCTAGAATTATTCCATGCTTATAATTCTAAACCAGTTTAGATTTATGGGTAAGAAAACAGGCCAAGATTAGGCCAGAATTACAAGTCTAAATCAGGCCAGAATGCAGCCTCATTTAGGGCAGAATATGTCTTTTCTTTCTTTTTTTTTTTTTTTTTTTTCACACGTGTCCGGGCTTCATCAAACTCCATTTACGCCTCACATAAAGAATAAAACAACTGGAAAAATACATGAAGATCAAATTAGCAACAAAAAGGACTCAAAAGTTTACTAATTAATACATTTAATAAAACAATTCATGTAAGTCTGTGCATTTGGTGGTTCAGTGGTCCGTGCATAGCACGGAGTTTTGCTAGTTTACTCCAAATAGAAGGCAAACCTACTTGATAAAATGAGGGGACACAACTTTTCTCTAAGCCAAAGGAACTTGACTACCAGAAATTTCATCCAGATGTTTTGCTAGTTGTTGACATAAAACTGTTATGTTCAATTCCCCACAAAGGCAACCAATGGTTAAGGCTCTGAAAAAAAAAAAAAGAAAAAGAAAAAACAAACAGCGAGAAGTGGGCCATGTGGTGGAGGTTATTCGACGGTTGTCTTGGAGTTTTCTAGATATGGTGTGTGGTTCGACGAGGGAGGGCCTTGGAAGTTATGGCCAATGTAACTTATAAAGCATTTTTCACCGAAAAGCCGAACCTCGAATCTCTGCATAGAAGAAGAATGTATAAAAGGGTAAAAAATTCTATCCCTAGAGAATTGTCGATGGGTTTATTGCCTTGGGTCGCCCCACCATGGCATTGATATGGCATTGTTCGCAACATCAGTCGACCGCACCAACAGTCTGTACTCTGCTGATACAGTGTCCCCGGTCGACTGTCCAGAAGGCCCGGTCGACCGGCCTGCAAAGTACCTGGTTTTTTGAGTTGCTTGGTTGTATGAGATACTAACTTGCAGGTGATCTTGTCCTCTCCATATCACTACAACAGTTCACACTTTCAGCGACGAATTTTTTCGTTGCCGAAGTTCATAAAAACGTCGGTGAAGGTATTCACCGACGAAAACAATTTCGTCGCCCAGACGTCGGCCAAAATATGTCAACAAAACATTTTACCAACGAAAAATAATTCCGTCGGCCAAAATACAATTTTTACCGACGCTTTATAGACATTTTACTGACGTTTTTTTCCCGTCGGCAAAAGAGTAAAGAAAACTAAATAAAAAATAAAATATATTTACCGATGTTTTTTCTCCGTCGGCAAAAGATTAAAGAAAACTAAATAAAAAATAAAATATAGTTACCGACGTTTTCGTTTCGTCGGCAAAAGATTAAAGAAAACTAAATA
This sequence comes from Persea americana, assembly GCA_029852735.1. NCBI lineage: Eukaryota > Viridiplantae > Streptophyta > Magnoliopsida > Laurales > Lauraceae > Persea > Persea americana. The sequence continues at coordinate 30,491,953 of CM056819.1, forward strand.
AAAAATAAAAAATACTTACCGACGTTTTGGTTTTGTCGGCAAAAGATTAAAGAAAAGTAAGTAAAAAATAAAAATTTATTTACCGACGTTTCCTTTTCGTCGGTAAAATGAAAAAAATAACAAAAATTAATACAATTGTTACCGACGTTTTTATTTTGTCGCTAAAAATGACAAAAGAAAATTAAAAAAATTAATGAGACTTTCACCGACGTTTATTTATCGTCGGTAAAAACTAAAATAGAAAATAAAAACAATAAATAGACGTTCCCCGACTTTTAATTTTCGTTGGTAAAATGAAAAAAGTAAAATAAAAATCTAAAAAGACTTTTGCCGACGTTTCTGTTTTGTCGCTAAAAGGAGAAAAGAAAATAAAAAAATTAGTAATACTTTCACCGACATTTTATTTGCGTTGGTAAAAGTAAACAATTAAAAAAATAAAAAGACTTTCACTGACGAAAAAAAAACGTCGGGCAAAGTCTTTTTAATTTTTTAAGATTTTATTCGTTTTTTCAATGAAAATTTCTTGTAAACCTGTTTATACACCTGTATCAAAATATAAACCTGTTCATATACTTATATTCAATACTAAAAATGCTTACAAACAAATATTAATCAAACAACCATCGCCATTTTTCATCAATCCATTAATCTCATTAATCAACAATGAAATAGTCCCATAAAAATGTCCAATATACAAATACAAATAAACTAGAAAGAATAAAACACCCGCAAAGTCTGCTGCAACTGATCCCAAAACGTCCATCAATCTGCAATGACAAAAACAACATTAGAATATTTTCAATCAATTAAATTATAAAAGAAAGATATACATGTATATATATATAAACTATAAATTAGAATCTTTTTACTCTACCCTTATCGATTTTCGTTCCTAAGTCCCTAACCGTGAGTCCTATTTGTGAGCCGTCAGTTCCTATAGGTTACACTCATCTCGAACGAAGTGCCCGTGCAAGTTTCGGATTTTTTCGGTCTCCGGTTCCAGTTCCGGACCCCTGGCGGTCCGTTTTGGAGCCTAAGTGTCGGAAAAGTGTCCCTTTTCTCTCCAAACTCCCTAACCGGGAGTTCTATTTGCGAGTCATCAGTTCTTATAGCTTACTCTCATCTCAAGTGAAGTGCCCGTGCCAGTTTTGGAATTTTCCAGTCTACGGTTCCCATTCCAGACCCCCGGCACGCCGTTTTGGAGCCTAAGTGTCGGAAAAGCGTCCCTTTTCGCTCCAAACTCCCTAACTGGGAGTCCTATTTGTGAGCCGTCAGTTCTTACAGGTTACTCTCATCACGAGTGAAGTACCCATGCCAGTTTCGGATCTTTCCGGTCGCAGGTTCCCGTTCCGGACCTCTAGCGGTCCGTTTTGGAGCCAAAGTGTCGGAAAAGTGTCCATTTTCGCTCTAAATTCCCTAATCGGGAGTCCTATTTGCAAGCCGTCAGTTCCTACAGGTTACTCTCATCTCGAGCAAAGTGACTGTGCCAGTTTCGAATTTTTCCGGACGCCGGTTCCCTTTCCGGACCCCCGGCGGGCCATTTTCGAGCCTAAGTGTCAGAAAAGCATCCCTTTTCGCTCCAAACTCCCTAACCGGGAGTCCTATTTGCGAGCCGTCGGTTTCGACAGGTTACTCTCAACTCGAGTTTAGTGTTCATGCGGGTTTCAGATTTTTCCGGTCCACGGTTCCCGTTCCGGACCCTCGGCGGGCCGTTTTCGAGCCTAAGTGTCGAAAAAGCATCCTTTTTCACTCCAACTCCTTAACCGGGAGTCCTATTTGCGAGCCGTCAATTCCTATAAGTTATTCTCAACTCGAGCGAAGTGCCCGTGCTGGTTTCAGATTTTTCGGTCCACGGTTCCTGTTCCGGACCCCTGGCGGGCCGTTTTCGAGCCTAAGTGTCGGAAAGCGTCCCTTTTCGCCCCAAACTCCCTAACCGTGAGAACTATTTGTGAGCCGTTAGTTCCTACAGGTTACTCTCATCTTGAGTGAAGTTCCCGTGACGATTTCGGAATTTTCCGGTTGCCGATTCTCGTTCCGGACCCCAGGCGGGCCGTTTTCGAGCCTAAGTGTCGGAAAGGCGTCCCTTTTCGCTCCAAACTCCCTAACCGTGAGTCCTATTTACGAGCCGTCAGTTCCTACAGGTTACTCTCATCTCGAGCGAAGTGCCCGTGCCGGTTTCGGATTTTTCCGGTCGCCGGTTCCTGTTCCGGACCCCCGGCGGGTCGTTTTCGAGCCTAAGTGTCGGAAAAGCGTCCATTTTCGCTCTAAATTCCCTAGTCGGGAGCCCTATTTGCGAGTCATCAGTTCCTACAGGTTACTCTCATCTCGAGTGAAGTGTCTGTGCCAGTTTCGGATTTTTCCGGATGCCAGTTCCCTTTCCGGACCCCCGGCGGGCCATTTTCGAGCCTAAGTGTTGGAAAAGCATCCCTTTTCGCTCCAAACTCCCTAACCGGGAGTCCTATTTGCGAGCCGTCGGTTCCGACAGGTTACTCTCAACTCGAGTGAAGTGTTCGTGCGGGTTTCGGATTTTTCCGGTCCACGGTTTCCATTCCGGACCCCCGGCGGACCGTTTTCGAGCCTAAGTGTCGGAAAAGCGTCTTTTTTCTCTCCAAACTCCTTAACCGGGAGTCCTATTTGCGAGCCGTCAATTCCTATAAGTTATTCTCAACTCGAGCGAAGTGCCCGTGCTGGTTTCGGATTTTTCCGGTCCACGGTTCCTGTTCCGGACCCCCGGCGGGCTATTTTCGAGCCTAAGTGTCGGAAAAGCGTCCCGTTTCGCCCCAAACTCCCTAACCGTGATTCCTATTTGTGAGCCGTTAGTTCCTACAGGTTACTCTCATCTTGAGTGAAGTGCCCGTACCGGTTTCGGAATTTTCCGGTTGCCGATTCCCATTCCGGACCCCAGGCGGGCCGTTTTCGAGCCTAAGTGTCGGAAAAGCGTCCCTTTTCGCTCCAAACTCCCTAACCGTGAGTCCTATTTACGAGCCGTCAGTTCCTACAGTTTACTCTCATCTCGAGCGAAGTGCCCGTGCCAGTTTCGGATTTCTCCGATCGCCGGTTCCTGTTCCGGACCCCCGGCGGGCCGCTTTCGAGCCTAAGTGTTGGAAAAGCGTCCCATTTCACTCCAAACTCCCTAATCGTGAGTCCTATTTGCGAGCCATCAGTTCCTACAGGTTACTCTCATCTCAAGCGACGTGCCCGTGCCGGTTTCGAAATTTTCCGGTCTCCAGTTCCCGTTCCGGACCCCCGGCGGGCCGTTTTGGAGCCTAAGTGTCAGAAAAGCGTCCCTTTTCGCTCCGAACTCCCTAGCCATGAGTCCTATTTGCGAGTCGTCAGTTCCTACAGGTTACTCTCATCTCGAGCGACGTGCCCGTGTTGGTTTCAGAATTTTCCGGTCGCCGGTTCCTATTCCGGAGCCCCGGAGGGCTGTTGACGAGCCCAAGTGTCGGAAAAGCGGCCCTTTTCGCTCCGAACTCCCTAACCGTGAGTCCTATTTGCAAGCCGTTAGTTCCTACAGGTTACTCTCATCTCAAACGAAGTGCCCGTGCCGGTTTCAGAATTTTCTGGTAGCCGGTTCCCATTCCGGAGCCCCGGCGGGCCGTTTTCGAGTCGAAGTGTCGGAAAAGCGTCCCTTTTTGCTCCAAACTCCCTAACCGTGAGTCCTATTTGCGAGCAGTCAATTCCTACAGGTTACTCTCATCTCGAGCGACATGCCCGTGCCGGTTTCGGAATTTTCCGGTCTCCGGTTCCCGTTCCGGAGCCTCGACGGGCCGTTTTCGAGACTAAGTGTCGGAAACGCGTCCCTTTTCGCTCCAAACTCCTTAACCGTGAGTCCTATTTGTGAGCCGTCTATTCCTACAGGTTACTCTCATCTCGACCGACATGCTCGTGCCAGTTTAGGAATTTTCCGGTCCCCGGTTCCCGTTCTAGAGCCCTGGCGGCCTGTTTTCGAGCGTAAGTGTCAGAAAAGCGTCCCTTTTCGCTCCAAACTCCCTAACCGTGAGTCCTATTTGCGAGCCGTCAGGTCCTATAGGTTACTCTTATCTCGAGCGTAGTGCCCGTGCTGGTTTCAGAATTTTCCGATTGCCGGTTCCCGTTCCGGACCCCCCGGCGGGCCGTTTTGGAGCCTAAGTGTCGGAAAAGCGTCTCTTTTCACTCCAAACTCCCTAACCGTGAGCCCTATTTGCGAGCCGTCAGTTCCTACCGGTTACTCTCATCTCGAACGAAGTGCCTGTGCCGGTTTCAGAATTTTCTGGTCGCCGGTTCCCGTTCTGGAGCCCCGGCGGGCAGTTTTCGAGCCTAAGTGTCGGAAAAGCGTCCCTTTTCGCTCCAAACTCCCTAACCGTGAGTCCTATTTGCGAGCCGTCTGTTCTTATAGGTTACTGTCATCTTGAACGACGTGCCCGTGCTAGTTTCAGAATTTTTCGGTCGCCGGTTCCCGTTCCGGACCCCTGGTGGGCCGTTTTCGAGCCTAAGTGTCGGAAAAGCGTCCCTTTTCGCTCCAAACTCCCTAACCGTGAGTCCTATTTGCGAGCCGTCAGTTCCTACGGGTTACTCTCATCTCGAGCGAAGTGCCCGTGCCAGTTTCGGAATTTTTCGGTTGCCGGTTCCCATTCCGGAGCCCCGGCGTGCTGTTTTCGAGCCTAAGTGTCGGAAAAGGAATCCAATGTTTTTGGTGAAGAAATCTATTTTCCCAATTTTAACATGGCTCAGATAGAGGAAAATTTCCATGGAACACTTTGACCTGTTGTGGGTTACGGTTTGTGATTCAATCCAACAATTGGGAAATTCAAAGCATGCATAGTTTAATGAGTGTGAATTAGTTTCAGGTTGGATCAGGTCAACTATGCCCTCAACCTCAACTCATCCAATACATAATTCAGGTTGTGCTTTTGAAGCCCAAACCTAACCCCAATCTGAAAGAGTGTGACCGTTTGTCGCGACCCCGAACCGGGGGTCCCGGGACCGCGACGGGGGTGGTATAGATGATGAACCACCCCTTGTAATGATTGTAAGTTTCTTTAATTTCCCACAGGTTTCCGCGGTGAGGAATCCTCATACACTCATAGAACATTTATATTGGTGCGGAAGCGTGTAGCAAATCAAACTTTTAATCCAATCACATCAAATAAGACTGTTAATAAACAAGTATAGCATGATGTCAGAGTGAGCAATGATCTCATTAGCATTCCCACAATGTTAAGTTAAAGTTTAAACAAAAGAACAAGTTAATTAACATTCCCCAAAAATAAAGGCCAACAAAGGCCAATACAACCCAAAAGCATAAAACAATATCATTCTCAAAATTCCCAAAATGTTCTCAGCTCCGAGCTAAACCGAATGTCTACATGACATCGTCAGCTTGCCATTCTACTAATCGTTGCGGTTCACCGACCGCCTCCTCTGGCTCCTCCTCAAGGGCAAAGACGGGAGCTGGACCTGAGTACCACAAAAATTGGGTCAGACACGACGGTCTGGCAGGCGGGTGAATAGATAATACCAAGAAAGAAATCAAAGTATATCATAGTTATAACGAAAACTGTCATCAAACAGGATGCATAGTTCATTTAAAGTAAAGATGCAATACAAATCATGCGGGGTAACCAAGGTGCAGGAACTGACTAGGTGGCAACCACACTAAAGCTACATCCTCTCTATCACTAAAGTGATGAGAGCACATTGCGTGCATTGGGCTCAATCACACGAAGTGACGAGAACCAATATTATAAACATATACATATACATATACTTATACATATAGCTAGGCAAGACCACGGCCGCGGACCGGGTAACGGGACAGTACGGGATCCAAGTTGCAACTGGCGGGAGCACAGGGGGAGACCCAAGTCAGTTGATCAGACTGACAAGGATGTCCAAGCTTAGTGGTGCCAACTCTTAGGTTACATGGTAAATCAAAACATATACAAAACTGTATCAATATAAACATACGGGCAAACGGGGCATTGTGCTCATAGGCACACATGTCATATTATTATCCATACATGCATAACAGGGCTGGGGAAACACATCGGTGTATAAATCGGAATCTGAGACAAAACCATTAAGGTCGGGTAATTACATATATAATTTGAGTAAAACAAAGCAATAATTTCTAATATCATTAGGGACTAAATATTGAGGCTTCCATATTCAGGCAACATGTATAAGGATCTCGTATGTCTATATTACCCTAATTATGGTACTCGAATGATAGAGGACATATTAAGTTTCCTTATGCGCGTTGATGAATCTAAAAGTCCCAATACCTTTTCCGAAATGGTGTTTCTATCTATGTCAATCTCCTTATGTCATCCCCTGGGTCTTTCCAAGGTGGTAGGGCATCAGAACCACCCATCCAAACCTTTAAATACCATATCTGAAACCAATGGAAAGGACTCAGGAATTCTGGGTAAAACTCGGTCACCTGTCGGTCAGATGGCGGTTAGCCGCCGAGGTGATCGGCGGTTAGCCGCTGGCTGACCGCGGAGCTGACCGCGACTCACCCTGCTAAAATGTAGCATTCTGTGTTTCTAACCGTGCCTCGCGGCTACCTAGCGGTCACTAGGTTTGGGATTGGCGGTTAGCCGCGAGGTGACCGCGCGGCTGACCGCGGTTCGCCTGTCAAAATGCAGCATTCTGTGTTTCTAACCGTATCTGGGTCGGCTAGCCGCCGGTCACCTGTCGGCTAGCCGCCGAGGTGACCGCCCGCTGACCGCCCAGCTGCGGGAATTACACATCCGGTGCAGATTTCAGTCATTTCTCTCCCAAACTATTTCACATCAACTCCAACCCTTTCTTAACGTGAAATAGATCCATTCTCTACCATTTAACATTGAATTCCTTCCACCAACCACCCTTCTCATCAATGCATATTCACCTACCCATCCAAATCTCATTTAATGCAAGTACAATACCATTTAAGAAGCTTATAATGACCAAAAATAAACTTTGATGAGGAATGCATTTATTATCATAAAGCTAAGGAAGAAACCATGTCAATAAATACATTTCTAAATCATTATGGAATCATGATAACTCAAATGACATATGAATAGTAAAAATCCACATTTTTGACAAAGTAAGAACTTATCCAAGTTGAATCTATTCATCCACTTGCCTTGGTCTCCAAGTAGGCTAATCAATCTCTAATCCTTCAATCAAGCTCAAAATCTACAATCTACACAAAATCCCCAAAATATACAACATTACAACCCCTAAAATGACAAAATCAAGAAATAGATGGAGATAACTTCCAATAATCAAGGTGAAGCACCTCCTAGGCTAGATGAATCCAAATCTAAAAGATAAGAAGAAGAGCTTACATGGAGGTTCTTCAAATACACAAGGCTTGTTCAAAAGACAGCTTGGAATGGGGCTCTCTCTCAAAGAAAGATATCAAGAGGAAGCTCTCAAGGAGGGGAAGAAGATTGTAGCATCCACTTAGCCTTTAGCAAGAGGTTGGGAGAGATTGAGAGAAGAAGAAGCAAGAAGCAATGGAGAAAACCTAAGCTGGGCTGGGACTCCTCTTTCTCAAGAAGTTGCAAGAAGAGGGGGAAGAAGAAGACTTCCCCTTATATAGCTAAGGCAATGGGTCCCACAACTTAAAGGTTCAAAATGGGCTAGAACATCATTCTACGGGCTTCGGACGGATTCGACGAAGAACGAAGAATTGATCGTCGAAATTTCTACTTTCCAAAAAGTATATATTTTACAAGTTTCGGGGACATTGAAAATTGTGTCCAGATTTTGTGTAAAAAGACTGTTTTACCCCTATCAATGGCAAAGTAGGGTTTAGAGGTCTCGGATGGAAACGGAGCAAATACGAAAGTTATCGGGAATCATAAAATACATTCAACGGAGCAATTTACCGATTTCCAGAATTATAACTAAATCCCCAAAACTAATCAAGACACAAGAAAAGGAACCCCCAAAGGGCCCCACTAGGTCAAAAGAGTTCCCAAAATTATTCAAAGCTATAAAAAGCTATTCTAATCCAGATTTAACCCTTTTCCACTAATCTCACTTATAACTAAAACACGTCTTAATTAACACTAAGCGGAAACTCTCGGGGCGGGGTCTTACATCCTCCACCCCTTAGGGCATTTGGTCCACCAAATGGAATAAAATAACTAACCTCGGGTAGTAGATGCGGATACTTCTTCTGGACTTGATCCCGTAATTCCCACGTTGCCTCTTCAGGTCCGTGATTTTCCCAAAGCACTTTCACCCATTGTATTGTCCTTGTCCTCAGTTCTTGCTCCTTCGTATCGATGATCTGAATAGGCTTCTCGACATAAGTGGCATCTTCTCTGATCTCTAATGGTTCATGACGGAGTACATGTGACGGATCGGGGACGTACTTTTTCAACATAGACACATGGAACACATTGTGCACGCCGGAAAGCTCGGGTGGTAAGGCTAATCTGTAAGCCACGTCACCAATCTTGCTCATGATATCATAGGGTCCAATGTATCGCCGAGATAGTTTGCCTTTCTGACCGAATCTCAGAGTCCCTCTAGTAGGTGACACCTTCAAGAAAACTTTATCTCCTTCCTTAAAATGTAAGTCCCTTCGATGAGAGTCTGCATAACTCTTCTGTCTACTCCGGGCTACTTTCAGACGTTCTTGGATCAACTTGACTTTGTCGCTGGTTTCACTCACCATAGTCGGTCCATGAAAACTGCGAACGCCTACTTCTTCCCAACAAACTGGAGTTCTACACCTCCTACCATACAATGCCTCAAAAGGCGCCATCCCAATGCTCGAATGATAACTGTTGTTGTAGGCAAATTCGCAAAGCGGTAGGGTCTCATCCCATTGAGTCTTGAAATCTAGCACACACGCTCGAAGCATATCTTCAAGAGTCTGAATTGTTCTTTCCGACTGACCATCTGTTTGTGGGTGATAAGCGGTGCTGAACTGAAGCTTTGTTCCCATCGACTCATGCAAAGTCTTCCAAAATCTCGAGACGAATCTGCTATCTCTATCCGAAGTAATGGAGACTGGCTGCCCGTGACGGCTGACAATCTCGTTGACAAATAACTCCGCGAGAGGTAACATATGCATTTTCTCTCCGGTCTTCATCGGAATAAAATGAGCTGATTTGGTGAGACGGTCCACAATTACCCATATGGAGTTGTTCCCTTTTCTGGTCCTTGGCAATCCTGAGATGAAATCCATGGTGATATGTTCCCATTTCCACTCTGGGATCTCTAATGGCTGCAATAACCCTGGAGGTCTCTGGTGTTCTGCTTTCACCAACTGACACGTCATACATCGAGAAACGAAAGCTGCTATTTCCCTCTTCATGTTGTTCCACCAAAATCTGCCCTTCAAGTTCTGATACATCTTCGTGCTACCCGGATGCATAGAGTATTTCGTACTGTGCCCCTCTGTCATAATGTCGTTCTTCAAATCTTCAATATTGGGCACGCATAGACGATCACGATAGAATAAGACTCCATCCACAATACGAAAGTCAGGACGTTCTGCTATATGCTCTGAGATCTTGGCCAACTCTGGATCTTGCAATTGGTTTTCCTTGATCTTCCGAATGAACGAGGGTTCAGACACTGACATGTTGGCTAACATCACTCCCTCGCTTAGGGGCTGAAAATCTACCCCCAACTCTTCAAATTGCTGAAAGAAGCACGTAACTCTTAGGCTTGCCACACTGGCTGACTTCCTACTCAAGGCATCGGCTACTACATTTGCCTTTCCCGGGTGGTATTTGATCGGAAAGTCGTAATCTTTGATGTATTCCATCCATCTTCTTTGTCTCATATTCAACTCCTTCTGAGAGAACAAATACTGTAAGCTGCGGTGATCGGAGTGGACTTCGAATCTCTCCCCATAGAGGTAATGTCTCCACATCTTTAGTGCAAAAACGACCGCTGCTAATTCCAGATCATGCGTCGCGTAGTTCTTCTCGTGGTCCTTCAACTGACGTGATCCATAAGCAACGACTTTTCTATCCTGCATCAACACACAACCGAGTCCTATATTCGAAGCATCTGTAAAGATGGTGTAACCGCCGCTCCCGGATGGTAAAGTGAGGACGGGTGTTGATGTCAATCTCTTCTTCAACTCTTGGAAGCTGGCCTCACATTGGTCTGTCCACACATAGGGTGCATTCTTCTTGGTCAACTTTGTCAATGAGGCTGCAATCGACGAAAATCTTTGCACAAATCTTCGATAGTAACCCGCCAATCCAAACTTCTGATTTCTGACGCGTTCTTCGGTCTTTCCCACTTCACAACTGCATCTATCTTGGCTGGGTCCACTGATAATCCTTCTTTGGAAATGATATGACCTAAAAATGCGACTTCTTCAAGCCAAAAATCACACTTAGCGAGCTTCGCATACAATTGATTATCTCTCAGAAGTTGCAATGCTATCCTCAAATGCTCTTCATGTTCTTCTTTAGACTTAGAGTACACCAAAATGTCATCAATAAATACCACTGTGAATTGGTCTAAGTACTCCGCAAATATCTTGTTCATCAAAGCCATGAATACTGCTGGTGCATTCGTCAGTCCAAATGGCATCACTAGAAACTCATAGTGTCCATATCTCGTCCGGAACGCTGTCTTCGATACATCTGAATCTCTAACTCTCAGCTGATGATAACCGGATCTTAGATCGATCTTCGAAAAATAAGCAGCGCCTTGCAATTGGTCAAACAATTCATCTATCCTTGGCAATGGATACTTGTTCTTGATGGTAGCTTGGTTCAATTTCCGGTAATCAATACACATTCTCATGGAACCGTCTTTCTTCTTGACGAATAAAACTGGAGCTCCCCAAGGTGAGACGCTCGGTCTAATAAAACCTTTGTCCAACAATTCTTGCAACTGGATCTTCAACTCTCCTAATTCCGCTGGAGCCATCCTGTATGGTGCGATAGATATTGGAGCGGTCCCTGGTAACAATTCGATGGTGAAGTCAATCTCCCTAACCGGTGGTAAACCTGGGATTTCTTCTGGAAAAATGTCTGGGAATTCGCAAACAATTGGGATCTCCTCCACCCCTTGGGACCGTTTATCCTCCGTGATAAACGCTAAATAGCATTCACATCCACTTCTCACTAGTCTAGCAGCCTTCAATGCTGAGACGAATCTTGGACAAGAATTTCTCCTCTCCCCATGGAACAAAACGCCTGCTGGGGTCTCCTCTAATTTGAACGTGAGGGTCTTATGGAAACAGTCCATCGTAGCATGGTACCCTGCTAACCAATCCATTCCTAGAATGACATCAAAATCATACATCTCCAATAAAATGAGATTCGCCGGTAACACCACATCTCCTATCTTAATAGCACATCTAGGATAGTACTTCCTACACACAACTTGTTTGCCTACGGGGGTGGACACCGTCAACACATACTCAAGTTCTCTAGCAGGCATATCAATCAACTTAGAAAATTTTGGAGACAAGAATGAGTGCGTAGAGCCAGGGTCAAACAAAACTTTAGCTTCAAATCCACAAACTAGGAGTGTACCTTCCACCACGTTATCCGCTGCCTCTGCATCAGCTTGGTTAATTGCATACACTTGTCCTCGCTGTTGAGGCCTATTTTGAGCCTGTTGCTGCCTTCCTTGGTGTGCGTTCCTAAACTGCTGAGGAGGACGCTGATTCTGGTTCTGTCCTTGCTGACGAGCTTGATGCTGCTGTGGAGGTCTATATTGTTGCTGTGGAGCCTGCTGCTGGAGTGGCCTGGGTTGGTTCTGTACGGCTAGTGCGTTCTGAGGTGGTGCCTGGCGCTGTGTTCCTTGTTGTTGCTGGTTCTGCCTGTTGTTACCTTGCCCAGCTTGCCTTGGGCAGTCTTTGAGCTGGTGTGCCATGGATCCACATCTGAAACATGCTCCCGTAATCGTACGGCATTGAGCACTCTCATGGTTCTTACCACAGTGAACGCAAACTAGGGCATTCTGCACGTTTTGTTCATGCCTCGGTCGCTTGTTCTGATGGTTCCTTGGTTGGTGATTCTGTTGGTGAGCTGGTGCCTTTCCTTGGATCTTGAGGATCTTGTTGTTCAGGTTCTCGAATTTGTAAGCCCTTCTCACAGCCTCTTCAAAAGTGTTAGGTGGTACAACGCCCGTGGCATCCCTTTCGATGATCGGGTTGAGTCCTTCAAGGAACCGCGTTATCTTCTTCTCCACAGTGTCAATTAACTCGGGGGCATATCGAGACAACCTCTCAAACTTCGTGAGGTACTCTTGCACAGTTGTGTTACCTTGTACGAGCTGCTGAAATTCGATGGCCTTCTGTCTCTTCACATGTGTCGGTACATACTTGTCACCGAATTGTCTCTTGAAACTTGCCCAAGCATCTGCATCTGCTATAGTCCTATACTCAGCCTTGATTGTCTTCCACCATATGTCCGCTAGGCCGGTGAACATGGAAGCGGTGAGTTGCACTTGCTGTCTACCGGTACATCGGAATATCTCGAAGATGTTCTCTGTCTGTTCCAACCAGTCGTCTGCAGCTAGTGGGTCCTCATGCCCAGTGAACTCCTTGGGACCCCTCTTCCTAAACTTCTCGTACAGCGCATTGGGATCGTGTTCCCTATTGTTGATGACGATCTGAGTACCTGGAGGTTGCGCTGGTGCCGGTTCAGGTCTCCTTTCCAATACTTCTAACAATTGCCTTTGCATCATAGCCATCTCCCTAGCATGCTCTTCATCCTTCCTGGCCATTTGCTCTTGCAATCTGGCTTGATTTTCATTGGCTTGACGTTGCTGGTCAAGCATGGCTTGCATCATTTGTTGGAATTGATTCTGCATATTTGGATCCGGTATGCCGTTTCCTAGTGGCCCGGTGTGTTCACTATTGCTTGCGGTGGGGTTGTCGTTTACGGGTCTTTTTCGAGGTGGCATATCACTATAAAACAAATTGTTAGCACATAAAGTCATATAAGGGTCACACATTGCTCACACGAGTCTAACTAACGAAAAGTCTAACAAGAAGTCTAACGGATCCTCGCCACGTCCTTAGGATTTCTAGTTTCTTTTAATTGCCTGAAACACGTCTCGCTCTGATACCAGCCTGTCGCGACCCCGAACCGGGGGTCCCGGGACCGCGACGGGGGTGGTATAGATGATGAACCACCCCTTGTAATGATTGTAAGTTTCTTTAATTTCCCACAGGTTTCCGCGGTGAGGAATCCTCATACACTCATAGAACATTTATATTGGTGCGGAAGCGTGTAGCAAATCAAACTTTTAATCCAATCACATCAAATAAGACTGTTAATAAACAAGTATAGCATGATGTCAGAGTGAGCAATGATCTCATTAGCATTCCCACAATGTTAAGTTAAAGTTTAAACAAAAGAACAAGTTAATTAACATTCCCCAAAAATAAAGGCCAACAAAGGCCAATACAACCCAAAAGCATAAAACAATATCATTCTCAAAATTCCCAAAATGTTCTCAGCTCCGAGCTAAACCGAATGTCTACATGACATCGTCAGCTTGCCATTCTACTAATCGTTGCGGTTCACCGACCGCCTCCTCTGGCTCCTCCTCAAGGGCAAAGACGGGAGCTGGACCTGAGTACCACAAAAATTGGGTCAGACACGACGGTCTGGCAGGCGGGTGAATAGATAATACCAAGAAAGAAATCAAAGTATATCATAGTTATAACGAAAACTGTCATCAAACAGGATGCATAGTTCATTTAAAGTAAAGATGCAATACAAATCATGCGGGGTAACCAAGGTGCAGGAACTGACTAGGTGGCAACCACACTAAAGCTACATCCTCTCTATCACTAAAGTGATGAGAGCACATTGCGTGCATTGGGCTCAATCACACGAAGTGACGAGAACCAATATTATAAACATATACATATACATATACTTATACATATAGCTAGGCAAGACCACGGCCGCGGACCGGGTAACGGGACAGTACGGGATCCAAGTTGCAACTGGCGGGAGCACAGGGGGAGACCCAAGTCAGTTGATCAGACTGACAAGGATGTCCAAGCTTAGTGGTGCCGACTCTTAGGTTACATGGTAAATCAAAACATATACAAAACTGTATCAATATAAACATACGGGCAAACGGGGCATTGTGCTCATAGGCACACATGTCATATTATTATCCATACATGCATAACAGGGCTGGGGAAACACATCGGTGTATAAATCGGAATCTGAGACAAAACCATTAAGGTCGGGTAATTACATATATAATTTGAGTAAAACAAAGCAATAATTTCTAATATCATTAGGGACTAAATATTGAGGCTTCCATATTCAGGCAACATGTATAAGGATCTCGTATGTCTATATTACCCTAATTATGGTACTCGAATGATAGAGGACATATTAAGTTTCCTTATGCGCGTTGATGAATCTAAAAGTCCCAATACCTTTTCCGAAATGGTGTTTCTATCTATGTCAATCTCCTTATGTCATCCCCTGGGTCTTTCCAAGGTGGTAGGGCATCAGAACCACCCATCCAAACCTTTAAATACCATATCTGAAACCAATGGAAAGGACTCAGGAATTCTGGGTAAAACTCGGTCACCTGTCGGTCAGATGGCGGTTAGCCGCCGAGGTGATCGGCGGTTAGCCGCTGGCTGACCGCGGAGCTGACCGCGACTCACCCTGCTAAAATGTAGCATTCTGTGTTTCTAACCGTGCCTCGCGGCTACCTAGCGGTCACTAGGTTTGGGATTGGCGGTTAGCCGCGAGGTGACCGCGCGGCTGACCGCGGTTCGCCTGTCAAAATGCAGCATTCTGTGTTTCTAACCGTATCTGGGTCGGCTAGCCGCCGGTCACCTGTCGGCTAGCCGCCGAGGTGACCGCCCGCTGACCGCCCAGCTGCGGGAATTACACATCCGGTGCAGATTTCAGTCATTTCTCTCCCAAACTATTTCACATCAACTCCAACCCTTTCTTAACGTGAAATAGATCCATTCTCTACCATTTAACATTGAATTCCTTCCACCAACCGCCCTTCTCATCAATGCATATTCACCTACCCATCCAAATCTCATTTAATGCAAGTACAATACCATTTAAGAAGCTTATAATGACCAAAAATAAACTTTGATGAGGAATGCATTTATTATCATAAAGCTAAGGAAGAAACCATGTCAATAAATACATTTCTAAATCATTATGGAATCATGATAACTCAAATGACATATGAATAGTAAAAATCCACATTTTTGACAAAGTAAGAACTTATCCAAGTTGAATCTATTCATCCACTTGCCTTGGTCTCCAAGTAGGCTAATCAATCTCTAATCCTTCAATCAAGCTCAAAATCTACAATCTACACAAAATCCCCAAAATATACAACATTACAACCCCTAAAATGACAAAATCAAGAAATAGATGGAGATAACTTCCAATAATCAAGGTGAAGCACCTCCTAGGCTAGATGAATCCAAATCTAAAAGATAAGAAGAAGAGCTTACATGGAGGTTCTTCAAATACACAAGGCTTGTTCAAAAGACAGCTTGGAATGGGGCTCTCTCTCAAAGAAAGATATCAAGAGGAAGCTCTCAAGGAGGGGAAGAAGATTGTAGCATCCACTTAGCCTTTAGCAAGAGGTTGGGAGAGATTGAGAGAAGAAGAAGCAAGAAGCAATGGAGAAAACCTAAGCTGGGCTGGGACTCCTCTTTCTCAAGAAGTTGCAAGAAGAGGGGGAAGAAGAAGACTTCCCCTTATATAGCTAAGGCAATGGGTCCCACAACTTAAAGGTTCAAAATGGGCTAGAACATCATTCTACGGGCTTCGGACGGATTCGACGAAGAACGAAGAATTGATCGTCGAAATTTCTACTTTCCAAAAAGTATATATTTTACAAGTTTCGGGGACATTGAAAATTGTGTCCAGATTTTGTGTAAAAAGACTGTTTTACCCCTATCAATGGCAAAGTAGGGTTTAGAGGTCTCGGATGGAAACGGAGCAAATACGAAAGTTATCGGGAATCATAAAATACATTCAACGGAGCAATTTACCGATTTCCAGAATTATAACTAAATCCCCAAAACTAATCAAGACACAAGAAAAGGAACCCCCAAAGGGCCCCACTAGGTCAAAAGAGTTCCCAAAATTATTCAAAGCTATAAAAAGCTATTCTAATCCAGATTTAACCCTTTTCCACTAATCTCACTTATAACTAAAACACGTCTTAATTAACACTAAGCGGAAACTCTCGGGGCGGGGTCTTACACCGTTCAAGAGCCTAAGTGTCGGAAAGTTATTATGAATACTTTTCGAATAGTTATGATGTTAAATTTTAATTGTTTATAATTTTCAAATAGTTATTATGTTAAAATTTCAAGAGTCGCATCATGATCTCCAGTAGCTGTGCCATCACCGGCAGAAGTGGTCCCTCTCGTGATGTCAAAATAGCCGGAGGGATCTATCCCTGCCGCAGCTGCCAACTGCTGAACGAGGGCCTCAAGTGCATGTGTTCTCCTGTCCTGCTCAGCCTGCCTCGCAGCCTGCTCAGCTAGCTGCTCCCTCAGGGCGATCACCTCCGGATCTGGCGCCCGAGACTGTGGGGAAGATGAAGAGGTCCTCGCGTATATCCCATACCCTTTTACATATCCCGACCTCTTCCTCAGCACATCAGCAGCAATCTGCTCCTTAGTCATCGAAGTTGTGATAGAGGGTTGCAACTGCTCCTCTGTCCGCTGCACCAAGGCCTCCTGCCATTTAAATCAATAAGTGATTTAAAATGATTTTATGGAATTATTGATCATATTTGATTTATAATTAAACGTACATGTCTCTACTGAGCCAACTCATTTACCCACTCATTACCCGTTTGTCTGTAGTGGGTGTCGTGGAAGAACTGAGTAATAGGCGGTGCTTGACCGGCATTTTGTGCCGTCTGTCATTTGAAATAGCTTTGAATTAGATATAAACCCAGCTACATATCTATAAATTAATAAACTTAATCAAGTTTCTTCATATGAATATAATCAGTACCATCAAAGACATCCTCGATGCAAATGACCTGGAGCCGCTGGTATGATTTTATGGCAGCTTGGCTCGACTCTCTTGAGCTTTTTTTGATTTTGCCTACATAGAAAACAACATACAAAGCCATTTTAAGCATGGACAAAAAGAGAAACAAATGAAGCAAGAACATAATTAAACAAGGAATTAAGTAGGCAAGCACATTTTTGTAGATAACATCCCAATGTTACCTTCTAGGTTGGTGATTCCCAGCACTATGAGACCATAAGCTACCAATCAGCTAGACCACAACCCTCTGTCGGGTGGTCCTGGGGTCGAGGAACCCCCTGCTCCAAAAGCTCGAGATAGTGAGTATGCAGCACATATTTCCAACTCCTATACAAAACTCCGCATTGGCGGCCAATGTCCGCCCGGAGCTGCATATCACCTTCATAGTCCCCGATATAAAAAAATTGCTACAATTAGGGGAGTGCCATATAAAGATTAGTAATCACAAAATATAATCAAATATTGTAATGAGGATCACAACTATAATCATTTTGGTTGATATTTCTTGTTTCAGTTTACCTTAACAGCAGTGATGACGGCAAGCTTGATCCCACTGTCAAGCTTCTTCCAGCCATGGGGCCTGACCGGGGCAACCTCTCTAATGGCTAACCCAAGATGGTTAACCAGTGATGGGGCATGTTCCCCTTCTGGCCTATGACTGTAGATGGGGATCGACACTGGGATGTTATGACCTAGCTGTCTCCTCAGCTTTGTCACATTCTTCCCTCGCGTAACACCCCTTACACGGCTCGGAACCTCCGAGGCTGAGGCTGATGTTGTTAAGATGACAGTGCTAAATGAGTTAGTGAACACAAATCAATAAATTGAGGTGAACCATTTTGAAATTTAAAAGGTCATAATTTTCTCACCTACGCTGCTCCTGACTGTATGAGGGCTCGTGGAAGGCTGGGACGACTGAGGCTGGGTTGGCGGGGGATGTGTGGTCAGAGGCTGAATCGGCAGAGGCTGGGGGGCTGCCAAATCACGGGTGCTCCATGATCTTCCAGACTGTGTAACCTCAAGAGCAGCTGGCGGAGGTTGTGTCAGGGCTCAGGTGTGCTCTCTACAGGAGCTAACCTGAGTGCAGCTGCGATCTGCCGAGCATGTTTTGCCCTCTTTTCCCGACGCATATCTGCAATCTGGCTTAAAGCAAAATGACAAGGAAAATAAATAATTAAGCACAAATCAATAATATTAGTAAAGTGAATGTCAGCAATTTACATTAAATGGAAATGGAAACCATTTTGGCATGAGTGTCACCAACTTGAAACTAATATTTTCAAGTACACGTCATAGACATTCACATAAAGATTACCTCATCCGATTGAGACCAAGATGTCTCGTCATCTACATCATCATCTTCAGGGGGAATGTAGTTCTCATCCTTATCATTCCCATTAACATTCCTCTTTCCCTTCTCGTTTGTCCCTTTAGCCGAACCAAATATAGTACATGCGGTCGGCGGGAGCCGTAGAGATGCAAATTTTTTTGCATTCTGCTTAATTGTCTTTTTTCTCTTTAATAAATAATTGGATGCTTGCACTTGACGGGACAGTTCTCCTGGTTTGACCCATTTTTTCCCTCTGTTTGGCATCTTTTGCAAAATAAGAATAAAATGTGAAATGTAGAAATGTCTTATCCATATATGAACAAATCAGAAGAGAAAATGAAATTGAAGACAATGTCATTATGTAAGAGAAGATCTTTATTAATTTACTTAATCGTTAAATGCGCAAAACCTGAAACAAACACTACATGTCATATTCCATGTCATCATCTTCCTGACTATGAACATAATTTTCTTCATCATCTTCGTACTCCGCTAGTGTTTCATCCTCGTCTTGGCCATCCTCGTCTACTGACTCATCACTGAGAACGATCTCAGGATCTATATCATCCATAGAGTATTGGACACTAGTACCATTGACGAAGACTGGGACAACAAATGTCGTTTCGTCCTGCTGAAATGCACATTAGGCACATCATCATCATCATTGCCGTCATCCTGCTTAGCGGGTACATCCCATACTCCCCGAGGCTTGACCCGTTCTACGACTCTCCAATTTTTTCCTCTGCTAGTGTCATTGACGTAGAAGACTTGTGTCACCTGACTTGGTAGGTCAAATGGATCATCCTTACACCAACAACCCGTGATATCAATGCTTGTAACATGGTCTTCGATGTTTATCTTGTGCTTGGTACTAGTGTTGTACCATTCACATTCAAATAAGACCACCTTACCCCCGTGCCGATAGGACAATTCCCAGACTTTGCAGATGTAGCCATAGTAGTCATGTTTCGCCCCTTCGTATTCCCCTTCCACGACCAAGCCGCTACTCTGGCTCCTACGGCATTTCTCACGGTCTAGAGTGTGGTATTGGATGCAATTGCAATCACACCCCTGATAAAGATTCACTAGGGATCTAGGGCCATTTGCTAATGACCAAATCTCATCAAAAGCTTCTCGTGACCCTAGAGTTCGCAATTGATTCATCTACATAAGCAGATTAAGACAAATGTATTAGACTAACCG
Source organism: Persea americana (assembly GCA_029852735.1). Lineage (NCBI taxonomy): Eukaryota > Viridiplantae > Streptophyta > Magnoliopsida > Laurales > Lauraceae > Persea > Persea americana. Next base: position 30,511,486 of record CM056819.1, read on the forward strand.
TGTCATTTGAAGTGTAATCCAATAATATCTAGCAATTTAAATGACAATATGTTATATGTCTTACATGTTATTTAAACCATTCTGCAAATTCTTTTCATTGTATCTGCCCTACATCTCCACCTCTTTGATCTTGCACTAATTTCTTGTGTTCCCTACTCAAGATAGCTTTTAATGAATAAATACGAGTAGAGAATGAATAAAGGAGTTAACAAGCAATGCATAAATATGGCTAGATTGAAGCACATACTGTAGATACGGCTCCACCTCGGGGCAATTATTCAGCACAAACCAATGAGCATTGTCACGTTCTCTTTCAGAAGGATCATGTGCCCTTGGCATCAGTCCGCTGGGACGGAGAGTTTGTGTGAAGACCGACATCCCCGGGCCACGTTCACCACCATCATCATACCGCTCGACTCGATCAGTCTGCCTTAAATACACTGAGCAAAAAGTGAGACACTCCTTGACAATGTAAGCCTCGGCAATCGAACCTTCAGGCCGAGCTCGGTTGCGAACGTACCCTTTTAGGGTCTTCAAAAACCTTTAAACAACCAATGATAACAATTACGATTTTCAATGCAAAGCAATTGAACTAATACATAAATAATTCATCAATGGTCATCAACTATTACCTTTCTATCAGGTACATCCGCCGATATTGCACCGGTCTACCAAGCATGGCCTCTCGTGGCAAGTGAACCGATAGATGAACCATCACATCAAAGAAAGCAGGAGGAAAAATCCTCTTCAGCTTGCACAATATTAAAACTATCTACTCCTCCATTTTTTTTCAAATCATCGTGTCTCTGTGTTTTCGAGCAGAGGTCTTGGAAAAAGCTGCCTAACTCGAACAATGTTGTACAGATATCCTTATTCAGAAAGCCGCGCATGCCAATAGGAAGGATGCGTTGGATAAGGATGTGGCAATCATGGCTCTTTAAACCAGCTAATTTATCATTTTTCGAGGTAACACACCTCGAAAGGTTTGCCGCATAGCCGTCTGGGTATTTGATCGACTTCAAGAATTCATAAAAGCCATCTCTATGTTTTGGTTCCAGAGTGTAAGAGGCATGCGGCTTCAAGCTGGATCTATCGCCCCTCTCCACTAGATGCAATTCTGGCCTGATGCCCATATTTTTCAAATCCTTGCGCGCTTTCTCGGTGTCCTTGTTTTTGCCCTTTATGCCCAAAATAGTTCCAACGAAAGCTACACATATGTTCTTCTCAATGTGCATAGGATCAAGGTTATGTCGGAGTTTTTTGCACTTCCAGTAGGGCCATTCAAATAGGATGCTTTTCTTTGTCCAATTCAGTTCTCCATAGTCACGCGGTCTTTTGTTATTCTTGCCAAACTTGACCGGCGCTAGTTCTTCTAGCTGGTTTAGTACCTTTTGCCCCGGTAAATCCAAAGAATTCTTTTCACGCTCAGGCTGACCGTTGAAGGCCTTGCTTCTACGCCATTGGTGGTTCGGTTCTAAGTATTTTCGATGGCCAATGTACCCAATCTTATCTTTCAACTTCACCCCTAGCGAGCTGTCGTTACACGAGGGGCAAGCGTTATAACCTTTTGTGCTCCACCCAGACAAGTTACCATACGCATGAAAGTCATTTATCATCCACATCACAGCCGCATGCATTTGAAAGGTCTGTTTAGTGGAGGCATCATAAGTCGATACACCATGATCCCATAACTCCTTCAACTCATCAACCAAGGGCCTCAGATATACATCGATATCATTTCCCGGTGAGTTTGGTCCTGGAATAAGTAATGACATCATCAAGAATGGCTCCTTCATGCACATTCATGGTGGCAAATTATAGGGCATTAGTATGACAGGCCACATGCTATAAGAGGTGCTCATGTTACTGAAAGGATTGAATCTATCGGTCGCTAACCCCAGCCTCACATTACGTGTCTCTTGGGCAAACTCTGGATATTTCTTATCAAATTCTTTCCATGCCACTGAATCAGCCGGATGTCGCGCTATCCCATCATCAACGCGCTTCTCACTGTGCCGTCTCATCTCTGTGGCTGTCTTCCTTGACATATACAATCTGCGTAACCTCGGTGTCAATGGGAAGTAACGGAGCACCTTATGAGGGACCTTCTTTCGCTTGCCATCATTGACCTTGTACCTAGGCTCTTCACATTCTGGACATTTATCCAATTGAGCATTCTCTTTCCAATACAACACACAATTGTGTTTGCAGGCATCTATGTTCTTGTATCCCATGCCCAAGTCACGTAATAATTTCTTCACCTCATAAACTGATTCCGGCACCACATGACCTTCGGGTAAGAAGTCCTTAAAAATCTGAAGAACCTTGTCGAACGACTTATTGCTACACCCACTTTCTACCTTCACATGCAATATCTTGATGACAAACGATAACAGAGTATCTGAGTTTTTGCATCTTGGGTACAATCCACGCTGAGAAGCCTTTAACATGTTTTCAAAATCCTGCACATCATCCCTCTCTTGAGTATCTTCCTCCAAGTGAGTTTCCCTACGATTGTCCTTTATCAACGCATCGTATTCATCTTGATTCTCTTCTGATTCATCCTCGCTCTCATCCGAATCATCAGGTTGAACTATAGGTTCCCTGTGATATATCCACTGTAGGTATGAGACCATTATTCCTTGAATGTGCAAATGACTTCTAACGGTTACATAGTCATGCTTCCGATGGTTACAACAATCGTTACACGGGCAGTTAATCAACATTGCCCCGCCCGAATTCACCTTTGCATAATCAATAAATGAGTTCACCCCAGCTATGTACTCCGCACTAAATCGGTTCTGATAATGTAATATCCAACTCATGTCCATATCTGATCTAATCACAAGTAATCAGAAATTATATATAGAATCTGCTCACCAATATCTGACCTAATCACAAGTGATCTAAGCATGAAAGTAGACTTCCCAAACAACTCCGAGACTTGGTTTAAAAACTCCTAAATACAAGCTTCAGCTTCATTTTAAGTCCTGAATTTGTGAATAGAGGACTCAGATTCGGCAAGTTCCAATGTTAAATACATATTTACACTCACAAAGTATTGAGTCTTTTTATTATATCTATTTTGAATTACCATTAATGAATTCGGGGCTTTTGAGGGCTGATTCTAGAATTAACAAGTTAAGGATTTTCAGAACATGTGCCAAGACTGTCAAACAATGTTCTGAGATGCCTCAGGTGGCACTCAAATACAGGACCAACAGTCTTGAGTCAATGAGTGCTAGGTAATCAATCAACCAACGGATCCCCACATTGAAGATACAGGAGATCAAAGGCCTGCTTCTTTGCTCAATCATCATCACTTGATTGAATGACTTGGCCCTTTAAAAGCAGAAACGATCTTAACTTGAGCATTAGAAAAGTGGTTTTAGCTTGAATCATATCAGTGAGCTTCCTCACTTGTACATATTGGAAAGTCTCCTTGTAAAAAATTCACATTTATATTTCTTAAGATATTAGTGTCTTTGAAGTTTTGAAAACTTTCCTTTCCGGATTGGGCACATCCAAAATAACTGAAATTGGAGTTCATAATCCATCTAACATGGTGTTCTATTCAATTGTTAATATCACCGTGATTAGAGTAATAATAGCAATCCTGCTAATTACAGAGAAGTTAGTTGATGAGCTTTTAGACAACCACAATGCTACTGTTGACATTGGAATTGGATGGTCTCTCTATCATGTTAAGATTTGGTGCATGACATTGAAGTAATCATGGCCCCAACCAGGTGGAGTTCGTTGCTTCACAGCACGAGTCAGTGACTCGGTCATGACTGGGTTGTGGTTTCATAATAGACAAAGTGTGCTAGAAACTCCAAATCAATCTCGGAGAATAGCATCCAAGACAACTCATTTTAAAATCTTTATTCATTTTTCTACTCACTTTCTACTCATCAAGACCAACATCAATGAATCAAAAGTATTCACCACATAAAAAATAAAAAGCAACAGGGAATCCCATATGAAGTTTAAAAAAAAAGAAAAAAGAAAAAAGAAGACTGGTGTGGGGAGAAACGAGCAGTTGTACCTGGAATGAAATGAGTAGCGGCAGGTAGCAGGGTAGAAGACGAGCAACCCAGCAGTAGGGAAAAGACGAGCAGCCCAGTAGCAGGGAGAAGACGAGCAGCCCAGCAGCAGGGAGAAGACGAGCAGCCCAGTAGCAGGGAGAAGACGAGCAGCGTCTTGGGCAAACGATTTCTTATCTTCTTCTTCTTCGTTTTCTTCTCCTCTTTTTATTTTTTCCTTTCAATAGATTTAGGGTCTTCTTCCCCGCAGAGGCAGCAACGGAAGAGAGGGTCTCAACCAGTGATCGGTTTCGGGCAAAGAGAGAGCAGTGAGAGCGAGAGAGAGAGAAAGAGAGATAGAGAGAGCAGAGAGAGCGAGAGAGAGAAAGAGCAAAGAGATCGAGCGAGAGAGAGAGATATAGCAGAGAGAGCGAGAGTGAGAGAGCAGAGAGAGCGAGAGCGAGAGCGAGCAGAGAGAGCGAGAGTGAGAGAGCAGAGAGAGCGAGAGTGAGAGAGAGCAGAGAGAGCAAGAGTGAGAGCAGACAGAGCGAGAGTGAGAGAGAGCAGAGAGTGAGAGAGGCGCAGGAGAGCTTGAAAAGGGTTTTGGTGGCATGAGAGATAGAAGAGAAGGGGAGAGAGTGAAAAGAGGGGTTGTGGTGGTGGGAAGAGGGAAAAAAGGGTGGGAATTTTGCCAATGAATTTTTTTCGTCGGAAAAAATATAATTTTCGTCGGTAAAAAAATAATTTAAACATTACCGATGTTTTTTATTAAACGTCAGTGATAAAATGTCCGACGCTAATTTTTGTCGATAAAAAAAAATTCGTCAGTAAAGGACTCTGATTTTTAATTTTCCTAAAAAAAAAATTTAAACCTTACAGACATTTTACAAAAATTGTCGCTAAATGTTCATTTTACTGACGTCATATAATTCATCGATAATAGTCTCTGATAGTTTTACCAATGTAAAATAAAAATTAAAAAGGATTTTTCGACACTCAGGCTCTAAAATGGTCCGCCGGGGGTCCGGAACAGGAAACGGGACCCAAAAAAATTGGGGCATCCAGCGCGAGCACTTCGCTCAAGGGCAACGTAACTTGGCGGAACTGACAGTTCGCAAATAGGACTCACGATTAAAGAATTAGAAGCGAAACACAGGATTTTCCAACACTTAGGCTCGAAAATGGCCCCCCCAGCGGTCCGGAATGGGAAAAGGCTCCTGAAAAATCATAAACCGGCACAAGCACCTCACTCGAGGCGAAATTAACTTCCAGGAACTGACGGCTCGTAAATCGGACTCCCGGTTAACGAATTAGACTTAAAAACATTGGATTCTTAACACTTATGTTCAGTTTGACATCTCTACTTTTCTCTTCTTATTGACTTAAAACAGATTCAATCCACTTCTAGCATGTTTGGTTCAAGCTTTTACTGTGTCCATTCAAATGGCATTAAGACAAATAATGTTTGTTTCGAAGTCATGAAGTCAAAAAAAGTGGCAAATTCCAATCAAGCAAACTCGTTTGAAGCGGATACATGGTTCTCACTACAGTGATATGGACGTCCTCATTGGACAGTCTGGTTTTTCTTTTTTTTTAATTTATGGGACCCGAAATCATGAGCCGAACCGTTAGATATGTGCAGTACTAAAATAAGCACGGTTGAATTATTCTCACTCCATGTGGTGGGGCATGACCATTTATGAATGAAGGAAAATATCTCATAGAATGCACAAATTCTTTAAATTTCCCGGAGTTTCCTAAAGATATCATGGTTTTTTTAACCATTATAGAGCTTACTTTATTATTTATGTATCTCACTTTAACAATTTTCAAACTTAGAAATAACAACCTTGGCCTCTCTTCATCAACACATTACATGTCCTGAAAGAGTTTCTATCATTGTAGGGCACATTTGGTAAACTCTTCCCTCCATCTCCTAGAACCAAGATATCATCACAGAGGATTTTCGAAGAGAGTTTTAGGTTTGGTAACTAGGGAGGATTTCTACCATCTAACTTTTTTGAAAGTTTCTCAAAATACTTAAAAAATGACGACCTCAGCTTTCACTCCTTTGTTGTGGAAAATCGTACGAGGAATTTGAATGGTTTCGATCATACAAAAGGGGCCCAAAAAATAAAAAGAATTAATATTTCAGGGCATGGACTTTTCTGCAAATATCTCAAAATTTAGGAAGGATCAACGGAGGATGTTTGAATTTCTAGATAGCGTTTGGCCTTTCAGAAATGATGTACAACTCAGATCATTATTTCAGGGCCCATAGGAGCCAAAAACTTGAAAAAAGTACTGTGATATAATCACATTTTCTACACTGTGGAAGATAAATGATCTAGAGTTTTTCACAACTTTTTCATGATCCATGATGAATCACACTGCAAAACTGTCCGTGTAGTTGGCTTAGGCATTCTGAAGAGTTTTAGCGGTTTGGATTTTGCAAAAAAGGACCACAGATTTCTAGAAATTGAGATCCAATGGTGTGAATTCTTTTTTGCAAATATCTCAAAATCTATGAGGAATCAACGTTTGAGATCTTATCACATTGTCGTTTTGGGCCTTTTAAACATGATTAACGGCTTTGATCTTAGTTGTGGGATCCAAAAATTAGGTTTCCAAATACAAAACCGCTAACCTCTATGTTACCGTGAAATGTTACGGTAGATCCGCTTTATACCGTTGGATAACTTGTGCCCTTTGTACCGTCGGAAAAAATTATTTTATTTTTATTATTTAAACAAAAGAAAGTAAAAAGTTCTGATTTTACCGATGAATTAAAAATCGTCTAGCGACATTTTTTAATTCGTCGGTAATAATATTTGATTTTTACTGTTCTTAGAAAATAAATTAATTTTAATATTGAACTTTGCCGACGTTTCATATAAAACGTCGGTAAAAGTGGATTTCCCCGACGTTTCTAATTCGTCGGTAATAATATTTCATTTTTTACTTTAGTTAGAAAATAAATTAATTTTATGCTTGATCTTTACCGACGTTTTTTTAGAACACGTCGGTAAAAGTCTTTATTTTACCGACGTTTTATATAAAATGTCGGTAAAAGTGGATTTTCCCGACGTTTTGTAATTCGTCGGTAATAATAATTCATTTTTACTTTAGTTACAAACTAAATTAATTTTACAATTGATCTTTGCCGACGTTTTTAAATAAACGTCGCTAAAAAGTAGACTTTTACCTACGTTTTTTAATTCGTCGGTAATAATATTTCATTTTTACTTCAGTTACAGAATAAATTAATTTTACAATTTATCTTTGCCGACGTTTTACGAAAAACGTCAGTAAAAGTCTAGTTTTTGGCGATGAATTTTTTTACGTCGGTAGAAGGCACTTTTACCGCCGAATTTAGAAAAATGTCGCTAAAGGTGCACATTGTTGTAGTGTATGGCCCACAAGTCTTTTACTTCTTTATATGATTGTTAGTTTATTTGAGGCTAAGTGTAAAGGGCATCATGGTTTCCTTGGTTTCCCGTGAAAGGGCAAGGCATGGTGGTTTCCCTATAGCCCTTTTATTTCCATGTTTAGATTACCATGTAAGTCTCATTGTAGAGACATAGGAATTTATGTAATTTTCTAAATTTGTAAATTCCGGCGATGTCTGAGACGAAGATGGAAAGTGAAGTTGGACTCCTAATCAAAGAGTTTAAAGATTACCAAAAGGTGTTTTGGAGATGCCCAAAGAGTTTGTGGAAACTCAAAGTTTTGGAAAGTCTAGAAGTCCAAGAAGTCTATTCCGCTTGGGCCATGTGGAGGAGAGGACTAGTTACGATTTTTAGCATTTTCTATTTGTGGACGAATGCTTGATTTAGAATGTTTCCAAATCTGATCCAAACATAGCAAGTTACTAAAATTGGTCAAATCAAATTAATTTTTGAAAGAGTTCTAATTAGTGTTGATGACGCCTGAGATGGACACATTGGTAACACTAATTTAAGAAACTGGACTTTCCTTAAAATAACTTGACTTGGAACCAATCTTTGATCATATCATGAGATGATTTGATGTTCATATATATATATATATATATGTGGGCCCTAATACCTTAGAAGGAAAATCCTTAATTGTAAAATATTAAGTGGGAGTGGGGCATTAAATTGAGAAATCCCCATGGTTTTCCACCATAGGTCCATTATAAGGAAAGTATTAGTCTCGCGCCATCTTGAGAATGGTCGTTCCCCACAGAAGACTTTTATTTGTCTGGTTACTAGATATGGATCTCCTAAAAGGATAGTGTTGGTGAGACGAGGTGGGGGTTCACTCCCCAAGGAGGGGCTGCCCACAATGGTTGTCACTCAATGTTACTTGGTGGGTCACACTTAACTAAAATAATGGCGTAGTATCTCCAAGGATTTGCCTCATGTATTTTAGAAACCAAAGATAATTGGGAGTCATACACTATTTGGTATGAGATACCTAGACAATAATGAATGATAGGGGATCATTAGTCTTAATTTTGACTTACTTTGATCCGCACCAATCTAGGTGGTATTCGCACTCCCCAAGGAGGCATATCCCAGGGATTGGAATTCCGATGTATTCTAAATTTTAGTGGTTATGAGGATTACCACATAAATTTGGTAGAATACTAAACACTAATGTCACTAATATTCTTTATTGAATGTATGGTTATGTGCTGCTTATTAATTCAGCATGAATTCAAATACTATTATTCCACTTGTGACCATCCTCAACCAGAATAAGTTGATGGAATCCAACTTTATAGACTGGAAAAGGACCCTGGACATTGTCCTGACAGTTTCAGGACGCAGATATGTCCTTACGATACCCTCCCTTTCTGAGCCTGAGCTTGATGCACCACAGTTTGAGAAGGACCTTTACACCAAGTGGACCAAAGACAATGAGATGGCCAGATGTTTTATACAAGCATCCATGTCTAGTGTTTTACAACACCAACATCAATCCTATGAGTCAGCATATGATATTATATCGAACTTAAAGGAGATGTTTGGGGACCAGGTTAGACCTGCAAGGCAAGCTGTTATGAAGGTGCTGATAAACACAAAGATGACTGAGGGAACCCCAGTACAAGAACATTTATTGAAAATGGTTTTTGCACCGAATGACTTAGATGTATTGGGTGCTAAGATTTGATAAAGAATCGCAGATCAACATGATCCTTCAGTCACTACTGGATTCTTTCAATCATTTCGAGATCAATTATAATAAATTAGAAATGACTATAGTTGAGTTGTCTCGCCAGCTGATAGTGACTGAGGAAATCATGAAGAAAGAGAAAAACCCCTCATGACAGAAAATTCATTTGCTAGGACCAAGCGGAAAGGCAAAGACCGAGATAGCAAGAAGAAATTAGTCATTAAGGGTCCTAAGGCGGAGAATGGTTCTACTTGTGGTATGGCCAAGGCTAAGGGTACGAGAGTAAGTGTTTCCACTGTGGTATGACAGGACATTGGAAAAGGAATTGTCCAGATTTTCTGTCTAAGAAAAGGACCTTAGTTATGATTGAGTCACTTGTTTCTGAAGTTAGTTTTGCAACTGGTACTTCAGAATCCTGGTGTGTAGACTCCGGTGCAACTAATCACATATGTAATATGTTGCAGGAGTTACAAGTAACCAGAAGGATTAGTGGCAGAAAAATCATTACTAACCTGGGATTGGAAGCCAAGACAAATGCAGTGACAGTGGGAGTAGTGACTTCGTTATTTTCAGATATTAAGTTGATTTTATCAGATACATTATATGTACCGTTTTAAGACGGAATTTGAATTTCAGTTTCTAGTATGATGAATAAGAGTTATTTTATTACTTTTGTAACTGAAATTGTCTTAAAGAGACACGATACTTTTATATATTTTGACAAGGTAATCAATGGCTCCTACAATGTATGAGATACATGACACTGAAATTAGTAATAGACCATCCTTAAAGGAGGTAGTCACCTTTATCTAATCCAACAAAACTTTGGCACCAGAGTCTAGGTGATATAAACCTAAACAGGATTGACAGGCTAGTGAAAGATGGTATCTTGTCTTTATTGGTGATAGAACCAATGCCTGTCTGCGAATCCTATCTGGAAGGCATAATGACCAAAAGACCCTTTTCATCTAAGGGCGGAAGGGCCAAAGATTTATTGGAATTAGTGTACACTGATATGTATGAACTCATAAATTTAGAGCGAGAGAAGGATACGAGTATTTCATCACTTTCACCGATGATGACTCAAGACATGAATACATATACCTTATGCACCGCAAGTCTGAGACTTATGAAAAGTTCAAAGAGTTTGAAGCGGAAGCGGAAAAGCATTTAGGTAAAAGTATCAATACTCTTCGATGAGATCGAGGAGGAGTATATCTCTCCATTGATTTTATGGGATACTTACCAGAAAATGGGATTCCATCCCAGTTGTCTGCTCCTGGTTTGCCTTAATAGAATGGAGTAGTAGAAAGAAGGAACCAGACTCTCTTAAATATGATCAGGTCTATGTTAAGTTTCTCAGGGTTACCTATAGGGATATGTTTTACTAAACCTCGTTCCATTTAAGTCTATACCTAAGACTCCCCGGGAGTTGTGATCCAAGCGAAAGCCTAGTCTACAACATAAGGGTTGTCCGGCACTCGTGCTGAAGGTTAAGACGGATAATTTGGAATTGAAGTCGGAAGTATACATTTTTTTTCCTAAGGGAACTAAAGGTTGGTTATTCTATAATCCCAGAGAGAGCAGAAAGTGCTTATCGGCACCGATGCGGTTTTTCTAGAGGAAGATTATATGATTGACTGGAAATCTTTAGAAAAGGTTATCTTGGAAGAAATTCAAAGAGAGATCAATTCCAAATCCAAATATGACTGAACTTGAAGAAAATTCACCTAGTAATTACACCAATTCCTTGTCGTAATGGGAGCATTGTCAGGACCCTTGAAAAGTTCTCGGTTTTTGGGAGAGTCTTACGTGGCGATCTTTGAAGAACTGGAACAAGATCCCTATAACTATGATGAAGCAATCAATGACATAGCTTCAGGATGTTGGTTAGATGCTGTGAAAGCTGAGATGGAGTCGATGTACTCCAATCAGGTCTGGACACTTGTGGACTTGCCTGCCAATATTAGACCTATTGGGTGCAAGTGAGTCTACAAGAGAAAGAGAGGACCAGATGGAAGAGTTGAGACCTTTCAGGTCAGGCCTGTTGCGTAAGGATATACTCAGAAAGAAGATATCGATTATGAGGAAACCTTTTCGCTGGTAGCCATGCTCAAGTCTATCCGGATACTTTTATCCATTGTAGTTCATCTCGATCAGGAGATTTAGCAAATGGATGTCAAGATGGCATTTCTCAACGGCCATCTTGAGGAAGGCATCTATATGATGCAGCCAGACTGTTTTAGTGCTAACAACCAAGAGCAAAGAGTTTGTAAGTTGCAGAAGTCCATTTATGGACTAAAGTAGGCATCCCGAACCTAGAACATCCGTTTTGACTAGGCAATCAAGTCATTGATTTTTGTCAAAATCTGGATGAGTCATGAGTGTACATGAAAACTGCAGGAGGCAGGGTAGTTTTTTCTGGTATTTTATGTCGACGACATCCTTCTCCTAGGGGGTGCTATTGGGATGTTGTCAACAATTAAAGTTTAGTTGGCTAAGACTTTTGATACAAAGGACTTGGGAGAAGCCAGCTACATCCTAGGGATCGATTATCATTGAGACCGAAAAAGTAGGATGATAGGCTTATCCCATGATGTGTACATAGATAAGGTGCTAGTACGGTTAGCTATGCTTTGTACTACACCAGATATCTGTCATGCAGTGGGCCTAGTCAACAGATATCGTTCTAACCCAGGTCCTAACCATCGGACTGCTATAAGATGTGTTCTCTAATACTTAAGAAGGACTAGAGATAACATGTTGATTTGCATCAGTGATGAGTTGATTTCAGTCGATAACATAGATATTGACTTCATGTCAGATAAGGATTCCAAGAAATCAACTACTGGGTATGTGTTTATGCTGTAACCGCTTGAGAAGCAGTTAAGGAAGCAGTTTGGCTTAAAAGATTCCTTATGGAACTTGGAGTGGCACTTTTGGCAGGACAGTCGCTCACAGTTTACTGTGATAGCAGCAGGGCAGTCACTAAGTCCAAGGAACTCAAAAGCCAAAAACACATACAGAGGGAAAAACACATGGTTAGAGAAATTGTGCTGAGAGGTGATACTGTAATCACCAAGATAAACTCTGCAGACAATCTGGGAGATCACTTTACTAAGCTTTTGACCACCAAAGTCTTTGAGCAGCATGTATGAGATGCAACCCTAACTGGCATTAAGCCCAAGTGGGAGATTGTTAGTTTTATGGTCTCAATCCATTAAGATTGATGTAATAAATTGATTAATTTCTTTATTCATTAATATATTCATATTTTCCTTTCATGAGATGAATCGTGTTTTATTACTTGAATGCACATAACCAATACAAATGACATACTGGCTCATGAGATGAACTGGAGTCCATAACTGTATTAGATGTAACACATGTGTATGGATGAGATCCACATACAGGAGACATATGTCACGAATCTTATACTTAAATTGACTCACAACCAGTGATGAGATTGGGCATCTCATTTGACAAGGTTGCAGTATTATGATCACTATGAAATAGTATGATCTGTCTCAATCATAGGAATGTAAGATTCTAGATCATTATACTAGTACATTAGATATATTAAAGGACCACGATAAGCACCTCAAGAATACTGTCTTTACTTTAAGGTTTGCTCTCATAAATCCCTAGCAATGGGCCCTCAACCCTAAGGCATTGATGAACTCAAGTTTATATATATTCATTTGCTTTGAGTCACCAATGAGTGAGGCCATCTGTAGGTCAACACCTCGGTGTTTTGGGTACATGGTAGTAGAACTGTGGGAACATTTAATGGTCAAGATGGAATCTATCTTTTCCCCTTATGCCAATTAATGGATTTATTATTGGTAAGTGTACACCCATTTCAATTAAGAGTTAATTTGATGGTACTAATGATTACTGTAATTAATTGAGTCTCAAGGATATAAGATATAAATCTAAATTGGTGGGACAGTCTGTCCAATCGATCCATGGATATTGATAGAGGGGCCTACTTGTAGTGATAGGGAAGTTTAGGGTCTTCATGTAATTTATTCCTAAGACTGGAGTTCAATTGCATTTATTTAGTGGAGTTATTTGCAATTAACTGCGGGCCCGGATTGCACATGAGATGTGGGGTCCCGGTGTCCTAGTTGGAGCCAGCTTTCTATGGAATCCTTAGTAGTCCCAACGCTAGCCCAAGATATGATTTTTACTAATTCTGTTTGAACTAACGAAGGAAAGCTCCTATTTCTATTTGAAGTGAGACTTCTAATAGTAGTAATAGTGGAATAAAGGGTTACTAATTATTATAGAAGTTGGACTTCTAATAATAAAGAAAGAGAGGAGTTGCAAAACTATATAAAGGAGAAGAGAGGAGGCCTTGGACGTCCATGCTTGGAGATTCACGCCCATCCTCTTGTATGCAAGTGTCGCACCTGTTCTTCTTCCCTTATCTCTCTTCTAGTTCCCATCTAGTTTTCTTAGAGATTCTAGTTAGTCTTTCTCTTGGAGATTCCACTATCTTCTTTGAGAAAAGAGATTTGAAGCGGGTCATAGCGTGGAAGACGATTGAGCATTGGAGATTCTGATTTTGGAAGAGCTCTTCATCAAAGAGTTGAATCAAGTTCTCCATTAGAGCACAACTGAGCTCCATAGGTATTTTCTACTCCTTGTATGTTGTGGAATTTCGTGGTTGCTTGTTAGGTGCTGTTTTTATCTTCTTGATAGGTTTATTTAATGTACATGATTATGAGAAAGAGGACATAGATCCTGGATGGGTTTTGTAGCTTTCAGGATAGTTCATCCCTGAGTCAAGTGGGTCAAAGTTTTGAAAACCTATCCTAGAGGCCCACCTATATCCAACACATCACATAATGAGTTCAATGTTCATGGAAGCTACAGTAAGTTTGTTGGGGTTGAATAGTGTCGGGAAGAAGAATGGGTTGAAAGTTGATGAGTGGAAAATATATTCACACCCCCAAAGTTGATGAATGGTGATCAAGCCCTCCCATATGGGCCTGAACTACTTTAACAACCATTGAGGTTTGATAATATTATATGGTGACCCACTGAATTGTCTAGTGTTACACAGAGACCCATTGCGTTTCAACATTTTTTTTATTATTTTGAGCATGAGAATAACAAACAAAATACTGGGGTGTAATGCATAGATATATTATCTTTAAATGAAACGAAGTGATTAAACTTGAGAGTTCCAGTTTTATTTTTATACATTGATTGCATATATTTCTTGATTCATTTTTGTAGTGCATGTTTATATGCTACATTTTTCTTGTGAAACATTATCTTCCAATTTTTGTGAGTGAATCTTCCTTCATGATTCCAAATGATGTATTAGATGCCTGATGAACTCAGATTTCGATTAGACTATTATATATAAAATTGTTACAATATCCGTTGACACACCCAAGCCTTGTTTAATGTTAAAGATTAATCAGATCTCTTAGATATACATGGGGATTGAGTTCTAATATTGTTCCTAGATAATAATTAATTAAAAAAGAATTGGATTTGAATATGATTCAATACACATTTTGTAATTATGCGCTTTCTTCCCCCATACGAACGGTATTTGTCGACAGCGGATTTGGGACCCCATGGCCCACTTGATGAGGGTTCAGGACCATGGATCTGAAGGAGGATCCTTGGTCGACCATTGTAGCACTGGACCCATGTAGAATGGGCCCCGCAAGGTGGACCATCCACCTGCCTCTAGTTCAGGAGGCTTGTTTGGGAAAGGGGAATATGGTTGTTGTCGACAGTCTTTCGGGAACCATAGGACTGTCCCGATCAAGGATCAGATCCTTATGTCTATAATGGGACCCAAGTGTGACCCCAGTGATGCTGGTCCCATGTGCAGTGGGTCCCGGTTGGCTCACCAATTTGTGGCATCAGATATGAAACGCGGAAGACAGTATACATAAAAGACCCTGTTTGTTTTGAGACTAAGGGACAGGGTGGACTATTTGATCATTGATCAAATCCAAGGATCTGCAGGCACACCCTTGGGCAACCCTAAGTACTAGATCTGATCATGGATTAGACCAGTGGGGTCCACTGCCTAGTATACGCTAATCCTAGGCTTGTGCTATTGTGTTTCGAAAGGTGAGTTGTATTTGGGGAGAAATATGGGTGATGGGTTTTGTCTGATTGTGAGTTTAAAAGGTGCACTAAGGCCTGCTACTTCTAGGAAACATCCCATAACTCTTGTCTTAACTTTATGATTGTTATTAAATTGCTTGTGGACCATATTGCTTGATATAAGAAATCTATGGAATTCTAAATTCTTTAACTTTTAAATTTCTGTAGAAATTGTTTTCTTTTATGGAATGGGTTAATGTAAAAAAGGGTGGACCCCACTACACCATAGCCACCGGTTATGATTAGTAGTGGGGCATGGCTAAGACTAATTTGATAATAAAAATTGTTATGAATCCTCAGACAAGTGTTGTTGACACAAAAAAACATCACTTTGCCTCTCCAACATCAAAAGCTATAGGGAGCCGTATCCTACTACAAATAGGCAAAGTTGCTTCAAGTATCAGATCTTGTCAAAATCAAATAAAAACCATAGGATCCTTCAAAATAGCCAAAAAAGAAGGGTACACATGAAGTTTCAAGCCATTTCAACGCCATTTGGCCTAACTTCACTTCTCCAACAGCTAAGCAGGAGCTTCCGACGGCGGTGAAGCCAGAGACCTTGACACACAAAATAGAGGACATAGCTGGCCTCGAAATGCCACTAGGAGGCTTTACATCAAGTTTCAGGCCATTCCGACATCGTTTGGCACAAAAAGGAAACAGTAGCAGCAAAGCTTGCTCTCCTGGCGGCGACAGTGTTGAAGATATCAAATCTTCGATCAAAGCCTATAGATAGTCTCAAAATACCTCCAAAAGACTTCACGTCAAATTTCAAGTCAAACCGACACCTTTGAGCCCCCATCAACGCTCGGAAGCAAAATCAGGCCTCCCGGCGGCGGAGCTCCTCGGGATCATGGCATCCAAATCAGAGCTAATGAATCGTTCAAAATGATTTAAATAGGCTCCCTGTCAAATTTTAGGTCAATCAAACATCGGTTGGCCATACATCAAAGGTCGACATCTTCATCGCGGTGAAATCAAGTCTAACATCGACGTGACCCCAAACAGCTCTAAAACTCAAACAAAAGCCCATGGTTGGTTCTATCTACTGCTCATGAAGCTTCACCTCAAATTTCAGGTCATTCTCACATCATTTGACCTAGTTTCGACTCTTGACGGAAAATCGGCTACAAAGTCTTCGGCTTTTCCAAAAAATAGGAAACTTTGCATTCTGATTTTCACAGCTTCTCATCAGGTTTTCTTCAGGAAGATCAAGTCAATAAGTGAGGAAAGATGTGAAGAAAAATACGAGAGAAAGATGAAACAAAAGAGACGGAAAAACGACATCGAAAGGCGACCGAAAACGGACAAAAAGTCCCATGGTCGTCGGCAACCATGGGGATCCGGGTCACCGAATTTCGCTTGAAAACCCACTTTTCCTGTTATTTTTCGTGTTTCGAGATGATTGCCCCCTGTGATTTTTCCAGAATCTGATTTTTGGGGCATGAAATCTGTTGATCTTCGTCAACATTACAGATCCGCCGTCGAAATCATGAAATCATCATCCGACACTTTTTGTCTGATCGATCGAGAAATCGACTGGACAGATGTTGCAGGCCCATTGGTTTCAACCAATGACTGAAATTGCATCGCCATCCGACATCAAACAACATATAGATCCATCGGCGATCAATGTAAGAAGAATTCCAAAAGACGAGGCGTAACCCATACTCATCAATTGACTTGGCGACCACTTATTGCTGTTAATTGACCCGTTTATGACAAGTTAATGTGGTCATTAAATCATTATTTTGGACGGCCCAATCAGAAGCAAGGAAAAAGGAGTTACAAATCCAAGCAATCATGGCACTAACCCATGTAACTGCTCTCATCGTGGAGATTAAAAGCGATTAAATGCTCATCATTCTCCATCGGCTAATCACAAGCTAAGAAAAAGGAGTTACAAAATCAAGAATTAAATAGTTGTAACTCCTCCCATCATGGAGCATTAATGTAATCAATGCTCATAAACTCATCGAATGGCCATGAAAAGCCTATAAAAGGCGGTCATTCCAAGGAGAAAGGCCGCCGGGAAAAATTGCTTGAAAAATTGTCCAGAAAATTCTCGGAGAAATCTCTGCGCAAAAAAGCTTGGCTACTCTAAAGAAACTCGGCTGCAAGAAAACACCACAAGGTGATCAAAGTCCCTTGAGGGGCCACCCCCCCAAGGTCCCTTCTCCTTCTATCCAATATGGCTAGATGTGGCTCTTCAACCTATCTACTCGGTTTTTTATTGGATATAGGACCTTCCCTTGGTCTTTATCATCTAAAAATCTAAGGTCCAAGCCAAGCCAAATGAATCAAAGCATCAAGTGTTCTCATCTAAAGGACGATGGCGGAGTCCATACATGACTCGCTACCGTCAATTTGAACGAGTCCTCACAATCTCTTGGAAAGTTAAATCCTTTTTTTACGTTTTCTATTGTATTTTATATTTGTTTAAAGAGAAAAAAAATCACAACTCTTGTCTTTCTTCATTGATGAGATTTGTAAATCACCTTCTATGGAACAAAACCGCCTTTCGCGGCAAACAAAAGAAGATCGCCTTTCATGGCACTCAAAATCTGTCTCTTTTCTTAAAAATATATATGCAATGGAAAGTTAGAAAAAAGATTGATTTCCTTTCTACTTGTGAAGGTGGATCTCCGGATCACCATTTCTAAATTCCAAGTAGAATAGAAAATCTGGCATACCCGTACAAAAAATGTGATGCCCCGCTTTTCGCCCCGCCGTACCCCGGCAAACCCGGGGTGGAGGAAGGCAAGAGCCGGGTCCATCAAGTTGGCACACCCGGTGGGACTCGTTCGTTTGAGAACTTGATGCTTTGGATTCTTTGGCTCCTTTCTAGTTGGTGGCCTATGTTGGATCTTGCATCTAAAAAAAACACATGAGATGAGATTTTTGGAAATTTCTTTCTTTAAGTTTATTTTTAGTCTTTCTCGTTCAAAAAAAAAAAAATCTCAAATTTCTCGTTTTTTTAGATTCAATTTTGTGAAACTTTGATAATTTCCTCTTTGAACTTGATAGCTCAAAGAAATGTTTGTAGCTATTGTTCATATCGAGGGATGGGCCATCTTTTCTCTTTGATGAGCCCGATAGGGATCTTAACAAAAAAAAAAAAAAAAATCTAATTTCAAACTTTTTCAGATTTTGAAAAAAAAAAAAAGATTTCTCTCTTTTGGATTTAAATTGGAGAAACTTTGGTTCTTTCCTTTTCAGGCAATAGCTTGCGGAAATCGCTGAGGTAGCGTTCAGATTGGGAGGGGTCATTTCCTCTCTTTGATGGATCCATTAGTAATCTTTCAAAAAAAAAAAAAAAAATCAGATTTTTCTCTTTTGGATTCAAATTGGAGAAACTTTGGTTCTTTCCTTTTCGGACAATAGCTCGCGGAAGTCGCTGAGCTGACGTTCGGATTGGGAGGGGCCATTTTCTCTCTTTGATGGATTCATTAGTAATCTTTTGAAAAAAAAGAAAAAAAAAAACAAAAAATTGCATATTTTTCTCTTTTGGATTCAAATTGGAGAAACTTTGGTTCTTTCCTTTTCGGACAAAAGCTCGCGGAAATCACTGAGCTGACGTTCAGGCTGGGAGGGGCCAGTTCCTATCTTTGATGGATTCATTAGTGATCTTAAAAGAAAAGGGATTAAAAAACACTAGGATTGCACCAATTGCGTTCTTTGAGCAATGTGGATATAAGAAAAGCCTTGTTCAGCGTGTGGAGATAGCTAGACTGTTTGAGGCAAGGGTCCTTCAAACGGGTTAATTAAGTAATCTTACCCTTACCTGGGGGTTGTTCTATCTACTAAGGTTTCATAAGACTGAATTGGAGACCTATGTGTAAAAACAAAAAGAAAAAAGTTCAAAAAACTTCTCTTCAAAAAAAAAAAAAAAAAAAAACTACTGTCTTTTTTGAGTTCAAATTCGAGAAATCCTGGTTCCTTCCCTTTCGGATCTGGTGCTCGCAGAAATGTTTGAGCCTGTATTCGGATTGGAATACCATTTGCTCTCTTCGATGAACTTAATTTTGACCCTTTAAAAAAATAAAAAACTTCCGTCAGTTTTGGTTCTTTCCGTTTCAGATCTAGCGCTCGCAGAAATGTTTGAGCTTATATTCGGATTGGAATACCATTTGCTCTCTTTTATGAATCCAATCTTGGCCTTTCAAAAAAAAATCCCATCTCGTGTCCATTCCAAGGATGAGATTTGCAACATTTGTGCCTAGCAGTGCTAGTACGCCCTTTCGGGTCTACTGTATTCGCGACCGACGCATTTGTAACTCCAACCTTATATCATTATTACCTCAAGTGAGTCTCGCTTCTCGGTAATTTGAATTAAGGTTTACAATTACTTCTAGCAGTCACTGGAATGCTAATTCTGAGCCAACTATACTTGCGTTTAGAACAATTGTACCCTCTGTGGCTTTTTGCCTTCTTCATTACGCTCAAGATGGGCCATGCCCCCTAAGCGATTTGAGAAGACAAAAACCATAGTATTTTTCATTTATGATCACCATATTCTTGTGATTACTAATGGATGTGGTCTTGTTTCAGAAGTTTTCCAAACTAACAATGGCGGCTTCATTAACCATCACCTTTGATGAGAACAAGTACAAACACATGCTTCAAAAGAAGCCAAACAAGCACACTCATAAGCGCCCTGCCAGCTGCCGAAGCAACTCTCAAAACACCGGGTCGAGCTCAACTCCCCGGACCATAGTTTTCGGGTCGCTGGGACCATTCCCACTCCCCGTAAAAGAAACTGCACTTGCCAAGAAGCAGAAGACCACCCCTGAGCGTGTCACTGCCTTGACACCAAGGGCAATCACCAAAAAGCCTGTAGCTCGTGGCAACCCCACGAAGCCTCAGCCTGCAAGAAACCAGGTCTTCCCCAAGACTTGGTCACCGAGACCTTAACCAAAACAAAGAAGACCCTGAATATTTACAAAGCCAGCATACCTGGCCCCTCTCAAGGAGAACCAGTTCTACCCTCTCTCTTACATGAAAGAGGAGAAACCTATCCTCCGTCAAACAACAAAATCAACTCAGCATGAGCCAGCTTGCTCCTACATGCCCGAAATCAAATCGTGCATCACCAGGCCTCGACAAGAACCTGCCAGGGCATGCTCTCCTGTAACTCGACCCTTTATCTCAACAGGGGCCGAGCTTGCAAAATTTAAAGCTTCATTGCGACAGGCAAATGACCGCGTCCGGATGAAGTCTCACCCCACTCCATCGGCCGGTTACCTCTATCATGCTTCATTGGAGGGATGGTCAACAAATTCTGTCCGATTGAAGATGCTGACGAAGGAATCTCATCATGAGGTTTCATCTCTGCTACACCAAAACTAGAAGTGGACCCTACTTCTGGATCAATCGCGGGTACCTCTTGCTTTAGACCCGAAGAAGACGGAGGGACTTCTCTTGTTGCTTCACATACTGTCAATGAAAGACGAAAAGATATGCATATGATCTTGTCAAAAACCAATATCAAGATTATTGCTACAAAGTACCTTCTTCGACGACTGGCGGAGAACTCTCTGCCTCCATGAACTCATCCGGAGCATCATCAAAAGTTGCATCCATGGATGGTTGAAAATCGTTAGAATCCTCTGGCAAGTCAGCTAGCAAGAAAACAAAAATATGTTAGCAAGTGGCGGCAAAGAAAAACAAAAAGGTGAAAAAGCAAAGAAAATCATACCATAAGAAGATTTTGGAACCACTCCAGAGTCCCTTGGTTCTCCCTCAGATGCCGTGATCGGATCCGTCACCGCCTCATCGGCCGAAACCCCAGGCACTGTCAAATCATCATCTTCCACTAAAAAGAAAGAAAGTAGCGGATAAAAAAAAAAAAAAAAATCTCCCACGAAAGAAAAGAAATGGAAAGAGAAAAGGGGAAAGCATACCATCATCAATGGTCTCTTCCTCTCAGCTCCTCTTTTCCGGAGGTTCATCAGCATCCCATGACACCTCCTCAGCAATGGTGAGAGGGACTTCCATATCAGGGGAGTCTTCGTGCCGTCTCTTATTTCGGTGCTGCCCTATTTTCCTCTTGCTTTTATGGGATGGCTTGCTTGAGGTACCCGCCCTGCCATCAAAATCAGGCCTCTCGCTAGAGTCCTCACTGGATGGTCCGCTCTTGCCAATAGACTCTATGGATGCCTTTGTTCGCTCTGCGTGCATCCAAACGTCGATCTCGGCCTCCTCTTCTTCCAACTGTTTCAAGGCCTCATCAGGTACCTCTTGTACAGCTTCTGATCTAATGACATCCTGTTCACAAAGAAAGCCTATCTTATGCTTCTCTCCTGAAAGGAAAGCCAAACTTCCTCTTGTCGGACGCCATCCGATCTGCCAAGACCCTTCCCAGGAGACTGCTTTACATCAAGCTCCTTTTTAGAAAACCCCCGGTACACTGAAAAGCTCTCTACGAACCACTTCGTGAAGCCAACAGTCCGGAAGTGGGCAACTCAGGATAGGAAATCATGGCGGTAGTATCCTCCACAGTGTAAAAAGCCCATGCATTCCTCCCAACCTGTAGGGCTCCAAAGCGCTTCATCTTACTTGAAGGTGCTCCAACGACGCCCTGAGAGAAGCGCAACTGCAAGGCAAAGCACGAAGGAACATACGGCTGGATGTCAATGAAAAGATGTCTACGGTACACCATCGTACCAATACGTATGTTGAAAAGCCATGCCTTCTTTGCGTTGGTCAAAGAATAGTGCCTTCCCGACCTTGCCGTAGTCAAATCATGGGAGACACCAAAATCAAACGCCTTCTTCCACAAATCCGGAGAAAGCTTCACTGAAGACTGTTGACACAAAAAATGTCACTTTGATACATGGAGCCACATCCTACTACAAACAAGCAAAGCTGCTTCAAGCATCAGATCTTGTCATAATCAAACAAAAATTACAAGATCTCTCAAAATAGCCAAAAGAAGGGTACACATGAAGTTTTGGCCCATTTCAACATCGTTTGGCCTAACTTCAATCCTCCAACGGCTGAGCAGGAGCTCCCAGCGACGACAGTGTTGAAGATAACAAATCTTCGATCAGAGCCTATGGATGGTCTCAAAATACCTCCAAAAGGCACCATGTCGAATTTCAAGTCAAACCGACATCGTTTGACCCTCCTTCAACTGTCGAACGGTGAAATCAAGCCTCTCGGCGGCGAGAACCACCAATGCCGCCACTCATCAAACAAAGCACATGAGTAGCTTCTATATGCTTCCAAAGGGCTGCACGTCAAATTTCAGGTCATTCCGACGGTGTTTGACCCGGCTTTAACACTCGGAAGCAAAATCAAGCCTAACGGCGGCGGAGCTCCCTAGGACCATGGCACCTAAATCGGAGCTAATGGATCATCTCAAAATGACTACAATAGGCTCCTTGCCAAATTTCAGGTCAATCGGACATCGGATGACCGCACATCAAAGCTCGACATCTTCCGCACGGTGAAATCAAGTCTAACATCGACGGGACCCCAAATGGCTTCAAAACTCAAATAAAAGCCCTTGGTTGGTCCTATCTAATGCTCAGGAAGCTTCACCTCAAATTTCAGGTCATTCCGACATCATTTGACCTAGTTTCAACTCTTGGCGGAAAATCGACAACAAAGTCTTCGGATTTTCCAAAGATAGGAAACTTTGTGCTCTAATCTGCCCGGCTTCTCGACAGGTTTTCTTTAGTGGAATTAAGCCAATAAATAAGGAGAAATGTCAAGGAAAATACAGGAGAAAAAAGAAGCAAAAAATCCCGAAAAACGACCGAGAAATGGTGACCGAACGGCGACTGAAAAAGGGCAAAAGCCCCATGGTCGCCGGAGACCATGGGTGCATGGTCGCCGGCGACCCTGGAGATTTGGGTCGCCGGACTTTTGCCGAAAGTGTCCTTTTTTTTATTGTGTTCGCGTTTCGCGCTGTTTGACCCGTGTGGTTTTCTTAAATTTTGATTTTTGAGGCATGATATCCGTCGATCTTCATCAACATCACGGATCCGCCATCGAAATCATTTGATCAACATCGGACTCTCCAAAATCGCCAACTGGCCGACCAAGAAAGCACACTTTCTGCCTGACCGATCGTGAAATCGATTGGACAGATGTTGTCGGCCCATTGGCGTTAACCAATGCATGAATTTGCATCGTCATCCGACATCAAACGACATGCGGATCCATCAATGATCATCGCAAGAAGAATTCCAAAAGATGCGGCGTGGCTGGCGACTCTTCAAGCGACTAGGTGACCAATTAATGAAGTGAAATGACCTTTTTATGACAACTTATTACGGTCATTAAGTCATTATTCTGGACGGCGCAATCAGAAGCAAGCAAATGAGAGTTACAAGTCTAATTAATCATGACAATTAACCATGTAACTCCTATCATTATGGAGATTAATCACGGTAATTAATCATGAAACTCCCATTATCATGGAGATTAAATGCCCATTATTCTCCATCGGCCAATCAGAATTCAAGAAAAAGGAGTTACAAAATTGTGAAATTAATACTTGTAACTCCTCCCATCATGGAGCATTAATGCAATCAATGCTCATAAGCCCTCCTAAATGGCCCCCAAAAGCCTATAAATAGGCGGTCATTCCAAAAGGAAAGGGTCCAGGAAAAACATCTGAAGAATTGTCTTTGAAAGTCTCTCCATAAAGAAGCGCTTCTGTTCCGAAGAAACTCTGCAGAAAAAAACACTTCAAGGTGATTGAAGTCCCTTGGGGGGCCACCCCCCGCCCCCCCCCCCCCCTCCCCCCCCAAGGTTTCCCCTCTTCTTCTATCCAACTTGGCCTAGATGTGGCTTTTCAACCTGTCTACCCAGATTTTTATTGGATATAGGACCTTCCCTTGGTCTTTGTCCTCTAAAAATCTGAGGTCCAAGCCAAGCCAAGTGAACTAAAGCATCGAGTGTTCTCATCTGAAGGACGATGGCGGAGTCTATACATGACTCGCAACTGTCGATCTGAACGAGTCCCCACAATCTCCTAAGAAGTCAGATCCCTCTTTCTTTCTTTTCTATTGTATTTTGTATTTTTAAAGCGACAAAAAATCACAACTCTTGTCTTTCATTATTGATGAGATTTGTAAATCACCTTCCATGGCAAAATTGCCTTCTATGGCACAAAACTGCATTTCATGGCAAACTAAACAAAATCGCCTTTCACAGCATTCTAAATCTTTCTCTTTCTTTAAAATATATGTGCAATGGAAAGTTAGAAAAAAAAGTTTGATTTCCTGTCTACTTGTGAAGGTGAATCTCCGGATCACCATTTCAAATTCCAAGTAGAATAGAAAATCTGGCATACCCGTACAAAATATTGATGCTCACTTTTTTCTTCACCCCGCCATACCCCGGCGGACTCGGGACGGAGGAAGGCAAGAAAAGCCGGGTCCATCAAGTTGGCATACCCGGTGGGACTCGTTCATTTGAGAACACGATGCTCAGAATCCTTGGCTCCTTCCTAGTTGGTGGCATATGTTGGATCTTGTATCTAAAAAAAAACATGAGATTGGAAACTTCTTTCTTTGAACTTGTTTCCATTCTTTCTTTTCTCAAAAAAGAAAAAAAAGTTTTTTTTTTTTATCATTGGGTTCAGATCTGAGAAATTCTGGTTTCTTCCCATTCGGATTTAGCGCTCGCGGAAATTGCTGAGCCTTTGTTCGGATTGGAATACCATTTCTTCTCTTTTGTAAATCCAATCTTAACCTTTTTTTTTTTTTTAATTCAGATCTCTCTTTTTTGGATTGAAATTGGAGAAACTTTGGTTCTTCCTTTTCGTATAATGGCTGCGGAAATCGCTTAGCCAGGGTTCGGATTGGGAAGGGCCACTTTGCTCTCTTTGATGGGTCCATTGGAGATCTTTCAAAAAAAAAAAAGCATTAAGGTTGCTCCAATTGCGTTCTTTGACCAAAGTGAATTTAAGAAAAGCCTTGTCCAGAGTATGGAGGCAGCTAGACTGTTTGAGGCAAGGGTCCTTCAAACGGGTTCATTAAGTAATCCTACCCTTACCTGGGGGCTAATCTATCCACTAAGGTTTCATAAGACCGAATTGGAAGACCTATGTGCACTCTTCAAAAAAAAAAAAAACTTCTAAAAAAAATCTTCAAAAAAAAAATCTTCTGTCACTATTGTGTTCATAGTGGTCGCATAAATGTTTGAGCCTGTATTTGGATTGAAATACCATTTGCTCTCTTTTATGAATTCAATCTTGGCTTTTCAAAAAAAAAAAAAAAAACTTCCATCATTATTGGATTCAAATTTGAGAAATCCTGGTTCCTTCCTCTTCGGACTTAGGGCTCGCGGAAATCGCTGAGCCTTTGTTCGGATTGGAATACCATTTGCTCTCTTTTGCGAATTTGATCCTGACCTTTCAAAAAATCCCATCTTGTGTCCTCTTCAGGGATGCGATTTACAACATTTGTGCCTAGTGGTGCTAGTACGTCCTTTTGTGTCTATTGTATTCGCGACCGACACATTTGTATCTCCAACCTTATATCATTTTACCTCAAGTGAGCTTCGCTTCTCGGTAATTTGAATTAAGGTTTACAATTGCTTTTAGCAGTCACTGGAACGTTCGTTTCGAGCCGACCATACTTGCGTTCAGAACAATTGTACCCTCTATGGTTTTTTGCCTTCTTCATTACGCTCAGAATGGACCATGCCTACTGAGCGATTTGAAAAGACAAAACCATAGTATTTTCCATTTATGATCACCATATTCTTGTGATTACTAATGGATGTGGTCTTGTTTAAGAAGTTTTTCAAAACTAACAATGGCAGCCTCGTTGACCATCACCTTCGATGAAAACAAGTACCAGCTCATGCTTCAAGAGAAGCAAAGCAAGCGCACTTACAAGTGCCCCGCCAGCTGCCGAAGCATCACCTCCCTCGGCAACTCCCAAAACACCGGGTCATCCTCCACTCCCTAGAGCATCGTCTTCAGGTCACTAGGACCATTCCCACTACCCATAGAAGAGACGGCGCCTGCTAAGAAGCAAAAGACCGCACCTAAATGCATCCCTGCCCCGACGCCAAAGGTGGTCACCAAGAAACTTGAGGCTCGTGGCAATCCCGCAAGGCTTCAGCCTATAAAAAACCAGGTCTGCCCCAAGACATGGTCCCCGCGATCTTCACCAAAACAAAGAAGGTCCCAGACGTCTGCAAAGCTAGCATACCTGGCCCTCTCAAGGAGAACCGGTTCTATCATCTCGCTTACATCAAAGGAGAGAAACCTACCATCCACCGAACTACAAAAACTACTCAACACAAGTCGGCTTGCTCATACAAGCCCAAAATCAAGTCGTGCATTACAAGGCCTCGACAAAAACCTGCCAGGGCCTACTCTCCTGCAACTCGACCCTACATCTCAACAGGGGCCGAGCTTGTGAAATTTAAAGCTTCGCTGCGGCAGGCTAAGGACCGCATCCAGATCCTGTCCATGCCAGTCTTCAAGGAAGACAAGCTCAGTTGCTGCGCATGAGGGACCACATCCTTCATTGGCAGAGCACAGCCTGAGCTAACAGAAGCTCAAATCACTCGTAGCATACATCACCGCGCGGCATATCGACAAAAGAGATTAGAGAAGCAAAGAACCCAACATTTTGAGCTTCAAATCTCCCAAAAATGGGTTGAAAAAGAAAGACCCGACCAAGTTGATGCTGTCCACATGGTTGGCAAAACCAAAATACGCCAGAAGTCATTAACGAAAATACATGTCAGACGACCGGTGACTCGCAACGTCTCCTGGACGAGAATACATCAGGAAGACTCTCCCACTCCTTCAAGCCAAGGACACCGGAGTGGTCATTCCTCGGGCTCTTCATCTAGAAGAATGAGCTCCAGCTCAGTCATTAAGACAATATCCTCTTTCGACTCATGAAGAGTGAATGTCTTAGTCACAAATTCTGAGCAACCTCCACCACATGATGACATGGCTCTACGCATTTAGCAGCTAAAGCAAGGACAACAAAGAATAGAGGTTCTAATGGAAAACCTCATTCTTACTCTCCAACGTCCACCAAACAATGATGAAGTTCCTCCACAAGATGAGGCAAACGGTGGAGAAGATGAGTCACGCGCCCTTACTAAAAAGGACGTTGACAATATCCTCGCCAAAGCAAAAGAAGAGAATACACTGAAGGAACATGGAATCAAGCCACCATACCCCTTATGGATGGACTCGGTTCCGTTCCTTCCAAAGTTTAAAGAACCTATTCTCCAAACATATACGGCGAAAGGTTCAGCTAGACATCATGTCATCCACTTCAAGATCTTGACGGGAGTTATTGCGGATCAAGATGCCCTCAAGATCCGTCTCTTCACAAGCACCCTGAAAGGTACAACCTTTTATTGGTATTCCACTTTGCTAGAGTATTCCATTCAAAACTGAACCATGCTAGAGACACACTTCCTGACCCACTTCAAAGCTGAGGATCATCCTGTTACTATGGCTCAACTCTGCAGCCTTAAACAGGGAGAGAATGAGTCGACATACGACTTCATTCACAAGTGGAAAGCAATGGCATACAGATGCTCAGATGTGCTGCCACAAGCGTCGCTGGTCGACATCTGCCGAAACAACATGAGAGCAAGGATCCGCTCCATGATCATCGGCAACAAATCGAAGAATCTGGAAGAACTCCTAGAAGAGTCTATAGAGGCTGCAATGGTGATTAAAGACCTCAACAGTCATAAGTCATCAAAGAAGGAGCTGACTGCCATTCCGACCTCCAAGCCAAAGAAAAAGGAGGTTCTCAATGTGCAAACCAAGTCAACTCCTAAGCCGCCAAAGAAAGCTGAAAACAAAGCTCCAGGTACGAGATCTGAACTCTCTGATGCCTTCAAAGAACGAGTAGAGAAGAAATACCCATTCGATGAAGATTATGAAGAAATATTTGGGGCTCTCTTGGCAAATGGGAAACTCACCTTGCCTGACCCCAAAAGACTGGGAGATGTTGGCAAAACCAATGATCCCCGATATTATCCATACCACCAAATGGTCTTGTATCCTCTCAACCAATGTTTCGTTCTGAGAAAAAAGATTAACGAGATGTGGAAAAACGGAGTCATTACCTTTGACAAAAACTATGGGTCTGCCTTCGTTAACATGGTGTCGTACGGGCAAACATCCAAATCACCAAAGGAAAAAAATCACTACTTCCTTCAAGGTGATAAAAATGACCCAGACGTCCCAAGAGCTAGTGCCTTACCCAACACCAGAAGGACAACCCATATGGGTGCATCCCGATCTGCTAGAAGATGAAAATTGGGAGATTGTCAAAACAAAGTCAACCACTCAACAGCAAAGGCAAGTCAAGAGACAACTCCGTAAGCTCAAACAACAGGAGAAGGCTCAAACCAAGCAGGAGGTCCCTGAAAAGGCAGAAATCTCCTCTACCGCTTCACTGCAGGCAATAGAGGAGTCTCTCCCACGACTTCGAGAGTGGTAAGAAAATTCACCCTCAGTGATTTCATGCCACCACGGCTCAGAGATGAGACTACGCGGGGGGCATCATACTCTTGCAACTTGGTAGTTGGATTCTCCATGAATGGATATGAGTCTAGTGACATTGCCAGTGACACAGATGAATGGGAGGAATCCCTTGAAAACGGAGAATATCTCTCCGATGAAGAATGGATCCCAGAATCTCACCTTATGCCAGTAATCTGGTATAACCCCTTCCAGCCACAAGGATCCTGGTCTGATGATGATGAAGACCAAGAGGCTGTTCAAGAAAATACTGTCAACCCAGCGCAAACAAATGGTCTAGTGGATCCCAACCAGGTCGAACCAGAAGGGACAGATGAAGAAGAAGATTTGGCTCCCATGCCCGATCTTGAAGAATATGCAAGGATCTTACAGCATCTGGCCATAGAGCAAGAGCAGGATCACACCAATCAGCTTCATCAAAATCCAGAGCCGGAAGTCCCGGAGAATCTATAAGCATCTCCTCCGGTGACTCCGGAAAAATGAAGAAAGTTGCTGGATTGATGATCCTCTTACATCGGAAGACGAGTCTGATTCCCAACAGTCCATTATGGAGGCATCCTCTATCGAACTTGCCTACAATGTGATAGTTCAGGATGATTGTACCTTTGAAGCTTCGTCTGCTGAGGCCACAGACTCTCAAAATACATCTGGTAGCATATCTTCTGGAGCTACATATTCTCGGGTGACTTCCACTGAGATAGCATCCTCATAGCATTCGTCTCCTGAAACTGTGACATCAGAATTCAAGCCTCTTTCGACTGATCACCATAAAGAGACTCTGGCTGATGAAGTCTTCAAAGAAAACCCAGTTAATTGGTCTCAGATACCCAACCTCATAGGAGATGTCTGGACCGATGAAGTACTGGACAAAGAAGAAAAGTTGTTGGAAGCTGTTCAGGACTTGTTCCCGGAAAATGCTCCAAGCAATGCAATAATTGAAGACGGCAACACTGCTGCATAAGCGTTTTCAACAAATAGGGAGGATCTGCCCCTTGAGCCTGAAGGGGGTCTTCCAAAAGAAGAACCACCTCTAGAAGCTTTTGAAGTTGGGAAAGATACCTGCTCCGGCCGGGATTACCGCAAAAACTACAACCAACCTTCTTTTTCTTCTTATGTAAATCCTTTGGGAAAACAAGCTATAAATGCCCCAAGCGGCAATGATAATGAAAATGAGGCCCTAAGGAGGCTTTCAAGTACGACTTGATCGAGCACTTCAAACACATACCTGGACGACTGCACATCCTAGACCTATGACGAATATCACCACAAACTCGTGATGGTCTCATTTCAGAATTGCAAAGGTTGAATGTGGATGTCGACAAACATGCCCCACAAGTCCTACAAATTGAAATGGACTATAGGGTCAAAAAATCAAAAACCTCCTCAAAGGGAGGAAAGAAAGAAGCTGGAGGACCTTGCGCTGAATGCCTTTCGGCCCAAAAAGCCGCAAGTGCCACCATCACCTACAATAAGGAAGACCTCCTACTAGGTGAGACAAAGCACAACCGACCCTTGTACTTCACAGGGTACATCAAAGAGATGCCGATACACAGAGTCCAGATCGACCTGGGTTCTGCACTTAACCTCATCTCTACTACGGTACTCGAAGAGCTGGGTATCCCGCCTAGCAAACTGAGCCACACATTTGTGTCCATCTTTGGATACAATGGGAGTGCTCAAAGGCCCATTGGCAAAATCAGGTTCAAGTTACAAATTGACGATCTTATCTCTGAGGTCACCGTATATGCAATAAAAACCCATTCATGCTATAACATCCTTCTCGGACGCCCTTGGATACACGAGAACGGTGTCGTCCCTTCAACTCAACATCAGTGCATCAAGTTTGTTGGCAACGACAACTTGATACATCGAGTGTTTGCAGACAAAAAACCCTTCAAGGGCAAAGAAGTCCATTTCGTAGACTCTCAGATGTACAAAGACGAGAAAGAGGAGGAGGAGAAAATAGCATAATTTGCTGGCAATCTCAGAAAAGATAAAAGCAAGGCTCCTCAATAATCATCGGAAGAAAACAAACCTTCCGGCAAATCTGAAGAGAGCAATCCGTCTCCCTTCGTTGTCTCCTTCAAATCTTCCAAACCTTTGGTAATCACTACTAAAACAAAGAAGACAAAGCAAAAGACTGGGGGCAAGTTTGATGTCTCCTTCGTGTCTATCATACAAGACACGGATTCGGATTCAGAGGCCGAAGACGATACATCGTCAAGCCAAGCTGATACTCAGCAAGTTCAGCCTGCCCTCACTCCATTGGAGACACCGGCTGACGTAGAAGATCCCTAGTCTGCTACCTTCATCGTTCCGACAACAACGGCAGAAGAGAAACCAATCTTCTTCCATAGATCGGACGCTTCTTCATCAAACTCCTTACTTGAACCTTTCTAAAATGAAGGTATGTCTTAACTATCCTTGTATAGTCCAATGGCACAAGCTATCATGAAGAAAATGGGCCATGACGCTAAAAATCGAATTGGTTTGGGAGGTGGCCGTGGTATACTTATACCATTGGAACCCACCCTGACCAAAAGTTAGCTGGAAGATTGGAAACTCCACCGTCGCATAGACAAGTTTTCATACGGATTGGGGTATGATCCTGACACTCCGATGAGACAGCTGACACAAAGGCTGCAGAGTCGTTTTGCCGACCAGGCCTCAACATCTCGTGGCGATGAATACATCGATCTCCCTAGATATCTCTTTGAAGAGTTACTCGAAAAAGACCCAGGAAGCTCATCAAATTAGTACAATTTCTCCGATGATGGAGAGGAATTGTCCGGTGATACAAACGCACAGTTTTCTGATTCAGAGGAGCCATCATCTCCAAAAGAAGTACCTTACTTCGACCCACTTTCTGCAGGTGATTGGGATCATCTCATAGCAAGTCTTGAGAAGAGTATCGATCAAGAAGATTTATGGACAAAAGCGGAGCCATGGTCTGAAAATGCCCTTGGAAATCCAGAAGGTCTTGTTAAGTTAGAAGCCTCCGAAAATATTGTGGAGGAATCACCTTCAAACCTTCCAACAGAAGAGACTGTTCAAAAGATAGAGTTGGGAACACCTGATAACCCACGTCCTGCATTCATAAGTAAGAATATAAAGGATGACGAGTTACCCGAGTATATTTTGTTTCTTCGTGAGTTTGTTGATTGTTTTGAATGGTCTTACGCTGAAATGCCTGGCTTAGATCCCAAAATAGCAGTTCACAAACTTAACCTCCAAGAAAATATCAAGCCTGTCAAACAAGGACAAAGAAGATTCCATCCTGATGTAATGGACAAAATTGAACAAGAAGTTCAGAAACTCAAAAACGCTGGCTTCATCCGCGAGGAACAACATCCTGAATGGTTGGCCAGCATTATCCCCGTGACAAAGAAAAATGGGCAAATCAGAGTCTGTATTGACTATAGAGACCTGAGTAATGCATGCCCCAAGGATGAATTCCCACTCCCCATACCAGAGCTAATGATTGACAATACCTGCGGGTTTGAGCGAAGGACTTTCATGGATGGCTTCTCTGGCTACAACCAGACAAAGATGCATCCCGAAGATGAAAGGCATACATTATTTCGCACCCCATTTGACGTGTATTGCTACACTGCCATGCCATTTGGTCTGAAAAATGCCAGTGCAACATATCAGAGAGCTATGATGAAGATATTCTAAGATATGCAGCACAAGACGGTCGAATGTTATGTTGATGACCTCGCCGTCAAAAGCAAAAGAAAAGAAGACCATCTCAAAGATCTTCGAGAAGTCTTCCTCCAGCTTCGTAAACACAAACTGCGAATGAATCCCCTCAAATGCTTCTTCGGTGTCTCATCGGGTAAGTGTAGACACCTCATTTGGCCCCATGATAGCCTTAAATACCTATCATATATAGCGGTGCCCCCATTTCACCCACAATTGAATGATTAATGACATAATTCGGATTAATTAATGACGATGAAGATGCTTGTTGATAATTCTAGACTTAGTTCGATCATTTCTAAAAATTTGTGAGTAAAAAGCCAAGTCGCGTCGAGATCTAGAGGCCAACCCCACTACTTACACAAGAGGTGAGCCGTGATACTATTCAAACCTTTTTCTGGACTACTTAAGACATGCTTAGACCAATTCCTACAAAGACCGAGCTTAGTTTGCCAAAATGTCACCCGATTAGCCTAAGTTAGGAAACTAAATCCATTGATCCAGATATCCCTCACTTTTCCTAATCCCTAATCATCAGGACAATTAAACCTTTGCATTCCTTGCTTCGTGAGCTATCCGACGATATATAGAACGTCCGAATCCATCCATTGGATCAAAAGATATGACCCTCGGAAGATTGCCCTGGCGGCCCCCACTCAAGACACACATGGACGCCACCATAGGTGCGCCCATGTACTTGGGCGCACACACAGGTGTGCCCAGGTCCCCAGTCAAGTTGAAAATATACTTCAGTATATACTTAGGTGTGTCCCACTCTACTCTTCGTAGTTTTGACTCAGTTTCGACCAAAAAACAACCCATGCCACAAAATTTTGGCTCCCATTGCACAAAATTTTGGCTCTCATGCAACAAAACGAAAACTTGGCTTTCACACCACAAAAATCGTCTCTCATGCCAAAAGCCGGCTTCCATGCCACAAACAAAATCTTGGCTCCTATGCCACCAAAATTTGGCTTTCAAGCCATCAAATAACCAGGCTTTTTGCCACAAAATCTGGCTTTCATGCCAAAAACAACCCTTTGACAAAAGATTTTCACAAAATGACAACCTTTTGATCAAATTTTCAGACAAACATTCCCATCCAACTTTTACTTAGTTTCATAAAAAAAAAAGAATTTAAGTGAAACGAGGGAATTCAAAAAAAAGAGGGTGCCAAAAAATGTTTATACATGGAGGTACTAGAAGAAAAAAAAAGTTTGTTACAAATCAGGAGGCTAGTCCAACATGGTCTTCAGTCAAAGACTGAGCTCCTCAAGCAAACTCCTGGCCTTAGCCTCCAAAGCTTCCATGCCATGTTTCTTCAAGATTTTTCCATAAAAAGCAGTAGGCCGTCGCGATCCATCTTCAGCACAAGGAAGCTCTTCCCAGAGAATTTGCCATTGTTCATATTCCTGAGTCTTCCTCTAGAGATTGCTTTCAACCTCCTCAACTTGGCAAATGAGAGTCCTCTCTCTATCGAGAGCTTTCAAAATAGTAGTCCACTTGGCAGCAGCTTGTTCTTCCAACAGCTCAAGGCATTGTCTGGCCTCAATGACCTCTCTATCGAGACGTTGCTGGTCCTGTGTCAGCTCAATAATAGCCAACTCGGTGACATTTCTGTCCCGAACGAGCTGCTTCCGAGTGCACGAGATCTCACCTAGTTCAAATTTGGCCTCACTAGAAGGCTTCAAAAACATCTCATTGAAGAAGTCACCATTTAGAAAGCTCTTGGTCTCATTCCACTTGTTGCTTAGAGCAATGACTTCATCAACAAAAGCCTTGGCATCTGTAAATGTCCAAACCGGCCTCTTCGCTATCAGCAAGAATGTCCTGCACATGCTTAACCATGCCAAAGCCGGCCTCCAAATGGCCAGAAGAAAGAGTCTCGACCCAGGAGCTCAAGACTCTCTTCAACACCTTCCTCACAAACTGACGGGATGGCTCAGATGAAGACTCGCCATCCTCCGTTGGTCGACTACCCATGTCATGCACCGTTGGAAGAGTAATCAAGAAGCTCTTTCCAATCGGAGCCGCTGAAGAAGGAATATTAGCCTGCGGACTCTCCTCTGCCTCACCAAAATTGGTGGAAGAAGCCCCTACCCTTGGATCAACCGCGGGCACCCCCTGCTCTGGCTCTGAGGATGATAGAGGAACTTCTCCTGTCGCCTCACGATCTGCCAATGGAAGATGAAAATGGTATGAATATGATCTTGTCAAAAATCAAAATATCAAGATTATCACTACAAAGTACCTTTTTCGACTACCAGCGGAATATTGTCTGCCTCCATAAGCTTATCCGAAGAATCGTGAAAAGTAGCATCCATGGATGGCTTAAAGTCGTTGGAATCCTCTGGCAAGTCAGCTGGCAAGAAAACAAAAAAAAATATATGTCAGCAAGAGGACGTAAACAAAAAAAATCATACCAGGTGGAGATTCTGGGTCTACTTCAGAATCTCTGGGTTCTTCCTCAGATGCCATGACCGGATCCGTCACCGCCTCATTGGTCGGAACCTCAGGCATCATCAAATCATCATCTTCTTCTAAAAGAAAGAAAAACACTAGATAAAAAACAAAAGCCTCATAAAAAGAAAGAATCAGCAAAAGGGAAGAAGGGTCATACCATCACTACTGATCTTTTCTTCCTAGCTTCTCTTCTCTGGAGGCTCATCATCATCCCCTGATGCCTCCTCAGCAATGGTGGAAGGAATTTCCAGATCAGGAAAATTTTCGTGCCGTCTCTTACTCCGGCGCTGTCCTCTTCTCCTTTTGCTCCCACGGGACGAATTGCTGGAAGTACCCGCCCCATCATCAGAATCTGGCCTCTCGATAGAGTCCTCATCAGATGGTATGCTCTTACCGGTAGACTCAATGGAAGCCTTTGCTCGCTCGGCTTGTATCCAAGCAGCGACCTCAGCCTCCTTTTCTGCGAGCTGTTCTAAGACCTCACCAGGTGTCTCTTGTTCAACTCCCGATTTGATGACGTCCTGGTCCTCGAGAAAGCATGGTCTGTGCTTTTCTCTAGAAAGAAAAGCCATAACCTCTTCTCGGCGGATGCCATCTAACTTCTCAAAACCCTTCCCGGAAGACTGCTTTACATCGAGCTCCTTCTTGGAAAGTCCCCGATACACTGAAAAGCTCTCCACAAACCACTTCGTGAAGCCTGCAGTCCGGAAAGTGGGCAACTCAGGATAGGAAATCATGGCAGTAGTGTCTTCCGCACTATAAAATGCCCATGCATTTCTCCCATCCTGTAGACCTCCAAAACGCTTCACCTTGCTCGAAGGCGCTCCAACAATGCCTTGGGAGAAGCTCAACTGCATGGCAAAATGCGAGGGTACATACGGTTGAATGTCAACGAAAAGATGTCTACGGTACACCATCGTGCCGGCATGTATGTTGAAAAGCCACGTTTTCTCCGTGTTTGTTAAAGAATAATGTCTCCCCGACCTTGCCCTGGTCGAAACACAGGAGTCACCAAAATCAAAAGCCTTCTTCCGCAAGCCCGGAGAAAGCTTCACTGAAGACTACCCCATAAGCTTCACTGAAGACTACCCCATCTCGAAGTCCCAGAATCGTCGGATCCTCAAACGGGCAGATAAGAGAGATTCGGAAACAGGCTTCCCTCTAGCCAACCGAATCATAAACGGGTCATCGTCTTGTGCAGCACCCAATCGGTGGAAACTGGGACAGTGGTATACATACCACGAATAGAAAATGTGGGCTGAAAATACCCTATTTATGGGAAGCCCAACCTGAACCAGGAAAGCAGCAACCTGTAGTTCGGTGCATAAATAGGAGTAAAAAGCAGGCACCAAAGCAAGCCGCTCTCCAAACGCCATCTGACAAGTCGAAAAAATGCAGTGCGGCCTGATGTGCGTACCATCTCCTCAAGCAAAACCAGCCTCACCCAGCCAATAAGTGAGGTAAATGGCGAGATCTCTCCGTAGCGCAATGTCAAAATGAATGGCGTCTATGCTTGCGAAGAGCTCCTTCAAATTTTCTTGCATGGCGGAGATCTTCTTCGAATCCGAGATCTTAGCCCTGGCTTCCTGGGTCGTACTCTCAGAACACTCCCCGTTGTCCAAGAAGTTGGAAGACAAAAAGCTACCACTCTTCCAACTGCTACACCGGACTTTCGAGTCCTCCTTCTCCTTCAAAAAATCGTAGAAGGCGACAAGCTGAAAGTACAAAAGCCTGAACTCCTCAGACTGCACCTCAAGAACGCTATCGATAGGCATGAACTCATCATAGAGTTTGCCGAGGATAGGCAGCCCGGTGATGGCGCTCAGTTCTTTTAAAGAAAAACCAATCTCACGGTTCGTTACAACGAAGGTGTTGGTCTATGGAAGGAACGACTCCAGCGTGGCCATAAAGGCCTCATCGGAGAAAACCACGGTTTGCCGAAAAGCGCGAATCGCGTAAAAAATCTCGGCCTCCTTCAGAATGGCACCGCCGACCTGCAGGATGTGATCAATCCGCGACTCCCAGCTCGAGTCAGCACTGAAACGGCCGCGAAGTCGAAAAGGCTTCACCCAATTGCTGCCATCGCCCATGAAAATGCCAAGGCCCACTGGTCTCAAATCAACCGAAGGGTGATCTGGACCTTGGTAGCTGCTGGCCGGCATTAAAATGTCTATACTGGCAGGCGACTTCTCTGCAAAACCAGAAGGGCTGCCAACAAAAACCCCGGTCTTGATCACGTTTGTCCTCTTCACCCAACTTGGAGGATCTTCCCTGTTTGAGCATGTGGAGGAAAGGCTCATGATCGAGATAGTCCGATCAAAGGTCGACCAGGTAGAAACAGTTCTCTTCTCACCATCAACTGTGTAAGAGAACTGAAAACATCTCCTTTGGTACGTTGAATTGTCAGGGACTGCATCACCAAAGAAAAAGGTAGGTTTGGGCACAGTGCTCTGATCGTCCGTGACCCAAGGACGGTTGCTTACCATAATTTTGTAAAACTCCTCATCCTTGAGGGCGATCAAACGTTGCCTCATCTCATCTCGGTTGAGTGAGTCACACTCTTCCAAGTTCCTTTCAACATACTGGACCTCCTCCCAAGCCTATTGTACGGCCATGTTAGAAGATCTGGTAGAACGACGAGGCACATCAGTGACAGGCTCCTTACCCTTGTTTGTTCTGGAGGAACTACCTGCAAAGGATGGAAAGAGAGAAAATCAATCACCGAAATGACAGAATTTTGCTAAAAAAATTCTAGCGAAATTTTGTCATGGTTCCGGGGCAATTCCAAAGAAAAGGGAAACACCTCGAAAGAAATAGGGAGCTTGAAGATGGGCTCAACATCGCTGCAAGCTCATAATCAATGGAAATTTCTCGAAGAAGGCTTGAACTCGAACATTGCTGCGAGATCAAACCAAAGCTTCTCAAATATCCGCAAGATTGGAAAAGGGCTCAACATTGCTGCGAGCTTCAGAATCCAAAACTTGCAAAGCTCCTCAAAAAATTCCCGTAAAACCAAGAAAGGGCTCAACATTGTTGTGAGCTCCAAATCCCAAGACTTGCAAAAGATTTCCAAGTGTGCACTATCATCTTTCCAATTCCATTAAAAAAAAAGCATAGAAGGAAAGTTGTCATGCATGCGCTTCTCGAAATCCAGGAAAGAAAGAAGGAAAAAGAGAGAAGAAAAAATCTCTTTAAAAAAAAAAGAAAAAAACAAGAAGAAAAGAAAAAAAGGGGGGGGGGGAGGCCACGTGACCGTACAGCCAAAAGAAAAAAAAGGAGAAAAAAAACACGTTAAAAAAAAAAAAAAGAAACCGTGAAAGAAAAAGAAAAAGAAAAAACAAAGAAGAAAGAAAAAACAAAAGAAATGAGTGAAAAAAAAATGAAAAAGAATGCACGTGAGGAAAAAAAAGAAAAAAAAAACGTGTGAAAAAAAAGAAAGAAAAAGAATGCATGTGAAGAGAAAAAAAACAGAGAAAGAAAAGGAAAGAAAGAAAGCCTTTGTCTATTTATACATGGAGTTTCTTATGGAAAAAGAAAACTTACTCGAAGCCATGGAGAAAGAGGAAAAACTAGAAGATCCTTGAAGAAGAAGAAGAATTCTTGATCATGGAGCACTCTTGAATATTTTTGCAAAAAGAGAGCAATAGCAACAAGAGATCCAACCTCCTTACTTATATAGAAGAAAGCAAGCCAAAAGAGGAAAGAAGGAGAAAAGAAAGGAGGTAAGTGCTAAAAATTAGCAACCTTCCAAAAAGAAGAGGAATTTGAGATATTCTCATCTAAAAAGAAGATTCTTTGAGAAATTCTCTCCAAAAAGAGAGGGGTTATGAGAAACTTTCTCCCAAAGAAAGATACTTTAAGAAAATCTCTCCCAAAATCAAGGAAACTTGAGAGATTCTCTCCAAGTAAGAATATTTTTAGATATTCTCTACCAAAAAGAGATATTTTTAGATATTCTTCACAAAAATGACATCACATGAGATCTAAGCCATCTTTAAAGCTTAAGGTCCTATGG
This sequence comes from Persea americana, assembly GCA_029852735.1. Lineage (NCBI taxonomy): Eukaryota > Viridiplantae > Streptophyta > Magnoliopsida > Laurales > Lauraceae > Persea > Persea americana. The sequence continues at coordinate 30,550,466 of CM056819.1, forward strand.
GTTAGCCCACATGAGCCAGGTTTGACCACCTAGGAGCTAAAAGTGGCTTTTAGTCAAAATTCCTCTTACCAAGAGCATACAAAAATAGTTCCATGCCTCCTTTGAGTTGATTGGACCATACAAAAAAAAAAAAAAAAAATCCAAGCCTCATGAGTCTAAAAATATCCAAACCATCGCACCTCATGAACCAAATTAAGCCAAAACCTTGAAATTGAAGTTCCACAAAAACCCAAACCACTTCAATGGACCTAAAATTGTCCCAAAAAGTGACAAAAAACCAAGCCATGGTCCCCTAACTTGCCACATACAGCTTGTTGGGTGACAAGACCAAAACCGAAAACCAAATCCCGGTCCCCTAACTTGCCACATACAGCTTGTTAGGTCACAAGACCAAAATCAAAATCCAAAACCCAACCCCTTAACTTGCCACATACAGCTTGTTAGGTCACAAGGTCAAAAACCAAAAACTTTCTTGATCGCCTGATGCGCCACACAAAGCCTTTACGTTCACAAGGTCAAAAAGAAAAAAAATCCAAAACCCAAAAACCAATCCAAATGTCATTTTCAAAATTTTTCCTTGAGGTGGTACGTGATCTCTCTCACTGCAATAAAATCCCCTTGGAAACTCAAAACGCTACTCTATAAAAATAATGCTTAATGAGTTTTGGTCAAGTAAAAACTCTCCTTCAAAGTTTTCTTCAAGGCACATCGACCGCAATTGCTACGCGATTCGTCGCTGTACCTCGAGGGGGCATTTGTTGACACCAAAAATGTCAGTTTGCCTCCTCAACATCAAAAGCTATATGGAGTCGCATCCTACTACAAACAAGCAAAGCTGCTTCAAGCATCAGATCTTGTCAGAATCAAACAAAAATTACAAGATCCCTTAGAATGGCCAAAAGAAGGGTACACAAGAAGTTTTGGGCCATTTCAACATCGTTTGGCCTAACTTCAATCCTCCAACGGCTGAGCAGGAGCTCCGAGCGATGACAGTGTTGAAGATAACAAATCTTCGATCAGAGCCTATGGATGGTCTCAAAATACCTCCAAAAGGCACCACGTCGAATTTCAGGTCAAACCGACACCGTTTGACCCTCCATCAACTGTCGAACGGTGAAATCAAGCCTCTTGGCGGCGAGAACCTCTGATGCCGCCACTCATCAAACAAAGCACATGAGTAGCTTCTACATGCTTCCAAAGGGCTGCACGTCAAATTTCAGGTCATTCCGACGGCGTTTGACCCGGCTTTGACACTTAGAAATAAAATCAAGCCTAACGGCGGCGGAGCTCCTCGGGACCATGGCACCCAAATCGAAGCTAATAGATCATTTCAAAATGACTACAATAGGCTCCCTGCCAAATTTCGGGTCAATCGGACATCGGATGACCGCACATCAAAGCTCGACATCTTCCGCGCGGTGAAATTAAGTCTAGCATCGACGGGACCCCAAACGGCTTCAAAACTCAAATAAAATCCCTTGGTTGGTCTTATCTAATGCTTAGGAAGCTTCACCTCAAATTTCAGGTCATTCCGACATCATTTGACCTAGTTTCAACTCTTTGCGGAAAATCAATTACAAAGTCTTCGGCTTTTCCAAAGATAGGAAACTTTGTGCTCTGATCTGCCCGGCTTCTCGACAGGTTTTATTCAGTGGAATCAAGCTAATAAATGAGGAGAAATGTCAAGGAAAATACAGGAGAAAAAATAAGCAAAAAAGCCTGAAAAACGACCGAGAAACGGTGACCGAAAAAGGGGCAAAAGCCCCATGGTCGCCAGCGGCCCTAGAAATCCGGGTCGCCGTATTTTCGCCAAAAATGTCATTTTTCCAATTCTTTTCGAGTTTTGCGATGTTTGGCCCTTGTGATTTTCTCAAATTCTGATTTTTTAGGCATGATATCCGTCGATCTTCGTCAACATCACGAATCCGTCATCGAAATCATTTGATCATCATCGGATACTCCAAAACCGCCAATCGGCCGACCAAGAAAGCATACTTTCTGCTCGACCGATCGTGAAAGCGACTGGACAGATGTTGCCGGCCCATTGGTGTCAACCAATGTTTGAATTTGCATCGTCATCAGACATCAAAGGACATGTGGATCCCTCGATGATCATCGCAAGAAGAATTCGAAAAGACGCAGCACAGCCCGCGACACTTCAAGCGACTCGGCGACCAATTAATGAAGTTAAATGACCTTTTTATGACAACTTATTATGGTCATTAAGTCATTATTCTGGACGGCCCAATTAGAAGTAAGCAAATGGGAGTTACAAGTCTAATTAATCATGACAATTAACCATATAACTCCTATCATTATATCCATAAGGACAGGCGACTTCTCTGCATAACCAGAAGAGCCGCAAAAAAAAAAGCCCGGTCTTGATCACATTGGTCCTCTTCACCCAGCTTGGAGGATCTTCTCTCTTAGAGCATGTGGGAGAAAGGCTCATGATAGAGACAGTGCGATCGAAGGTTGACCGGGTAGAAATAGTTCTCTCCTCACCATCAGCTGTGTAAGAGAACTGAAAACATCTCATTTCGTATGTTAAGTCGTCAAGGGCTGCATCACCAAAGAAAAAGGTAGGCTTGGGCACAATGCTTTGATCGTCCGTGACCCAAGGACGGTTTCTTACCACAATCCTGTGAAACTCCTCATCCTTGAGGGCGATCAAACGTTGCCTCATCTCATCTCGGTTGAGCGAGTCACACACTGCCAAGTTCCTCTCCACGTACTGGACCTTCTCCCAGGCCTGCTGTACGGCCACATTACAATCCTTTTCGGCCTCTTCATGATGAAAATTTTGCATGGTTCCGGGGCAATTCCGAAGAAAAAGGAAACACCCCGAAAAAGATAGGAAGCTTGAAGATGAGCTTAACATTACTGTGAGCTCATAATCGATGGAGGATTCTCAAAGAAGGCTCGGACTCAAACATTGCTACGAGATCAAGCCAGTCTTCTCAAACCTCCGCAAAATTGGAAAAAGGGCTCAACATGCTGCGAGCTCCAGACTCCAAAACTTGCAAAGCTCCTCAAAACCCCTGCAAGACTAAGAAAGGGCTCAGCATTGCTGCGAGCTCCAAATCCCAAGGCTTGCAAAAGATTTCCAGGTGTGCATCATCATCATGCTCCCAAACCAATTTTCCAAAAATCATGCATAAAAGAAAATCATCATGCATTAGATGCTAGGAAAACCTTCGCAAAAGTTTGACCAATTGTAACCCAACTTGGTCGAAACCAATCAAACTTTGTCCAAGTCAAGTTCATGTTGACTTGACCTAGAAACTCTAGCCTTTTATCTTAATGCATTGAAAAAAAAATGCATGAACATCTTGGACTGCATAAACCTCATTACCATGGTGAGCAAAAAGGGGGGAAACAAAAAAAAAAAAAAAACAGAGAGAGAGAACATCTCTAAATTTTTTTTTTTTTCTGGGTTGGCCGACTGCCATGTGGCAGTATGGCCAGGTTCGTACGGACCTATCTGTACGGCCAAGAAAAAAAAGAGAAAGAGAAAAGAAAAACAAAAGAAGACAAAGAAAAAAAAATGGTGAAAATAGAAAACCGTGAAAAAAAAGGAAAGAAAGAAGCACGAAAAAAAAAAAGAAGAAAAAAAAACCATGAAAAAGGAAGAAAGAAAAAAAAAGAAGAAAAAAAGAAAAGGAAAAGAAAAGAAAAGAAAAGAAAAGAAACCTTTTTTTCCTACTTCTACATGGAGTTTCTTAAGGAAGAAGAAAACTTACTTGAAGCCATGGAGGTTGAAGATCCTTGAAGAAGAAGGGTTCTTAATCTTGTAGCACTCTTGAAGACTTTTGCAAAAAGAAAGCAATAAGAGCAAAAGATCCAACCTCCCATTGCTTTTATAGAAGAGAGAAAATTTAAAGAGGAAAGAAGGAAAGAAGTAAGAAGGTAAGTGCTACATATTAGCAACCTTCCTAAAAGAAAGGGATCTTGAGATGTTCCCTCCCAAGAAGGAGATCCTTTGAGAAATTCTCTCCAAAAAGAGAGGGAATGTGAGAGATTTTATCCCAAAGAAAGATGCTTTGAGAAAATCTTTCCCAAAATCAAGAAAACCTGAGAGATCCTCTCCAAGTAAGGATATTCTTAGATATTCTTTACCAAAAAGAGATATTTTTAGATATTCTTCACAAAAATAACACCACATGAGATTTAAGCCATCTTTAAAGCTGAAGATCCCATGGCATGAGCCAGGTTTGACCACCTAGGCACCAAAAGTGGCTTTTAGTCAAAATTCCTCTTACTAAGAGCATACAAAAATGGTTCCATGCCTCTTTTGAGTCGATTGGACCATACAAAAAAAAAAAAAAAAAATCCAAGCCTCATGAGTTTCCAAAAATCCAAAACATCCCACCTCATGAACCAAATTAAGCCAAAACCTTGAAATTGACATTCCACAAAAACCCAAACCACACCAATGGACCCAAAATTGTCCTAAAGAGGGACAAAAAACCAAACCATGGTCCCCTAACTTGCCATATACAGCTTGTTAGGTCACAAGGCCAAAACCAAAAACCAAATCCTGGTCCCCTAACTTGCCACATACAGCTTGTTAGGTCACCAGGCCAAAATCAAAATTTAAAACCTGACCCCCTAATCTGCCACATACAGCTTATTAGGTCACAAGGTCAAAAACCAAAAACCTTCTTGACCGCCTGATGCGCCACATAAAGCCTTTAGGTTCACAAGGTCAAAAAGAAAAATCCAAAACCCAAAAAGCCAATCCAAATGTCCTTTTCAAGTATTTGCCTTGAAATGGTACGTGATCTCTCTCACTACCATAAAATCCCCTTGGAAACTCAAAAGGCTACTCTATCGAAAGAAAAACGCTTAGAGACTCTTGGTCAAGTCAGAACCTCTCCTCCAAAGTTTTCTTTGAGGCACATCGATTGCAGAAGCTATCGTCGCTGTACCTTGAGGGGGCATTTGTTGACACAAAAAATGTCACTTTGCCTCTCCAACATCAAAAGCTACATGGAGCCGTATCCTACTACAAATAGGCAAAGTTGCTTCAAGCATTAGATCATGTCAGAATCAAACCAAAACTGTAAGATCTTTCAAAATAGCCAAAAAAAGGGTACACATGAAGTTTCAAGCCATTTCAACACCATTTGGCCTAACTTCACTCCTCTAACAGCTAAGCAGGAGCTCCGGGCGGCGGTGAAGTCAGAGACCCTAACACACAAAACAGAGCACATGGCTGGCTTCAAAATGCCACTAGGAGGCCCTACATCAAGTTTCAGGCTATTCCGACATCGTTTGGCCCCAAAAGGAATGAGCCGCAGCAAAGCCAGCTCTCCCGGCGGCGACAGTGTCGAAGATATGAAATCTTTGATCACAGCCTATGGATGGTCTCAAAATACCTCCAAAAGGCTCAATGTCAAATTTCAAGTCAAACCGACACCGTTTGACCCCGCATCAATGCTAGGAAGAAAAATCAGGCCTCCCGGTGGTGGAGCTCCCCGGGACCATGGCGTCCAAATTGGAGCAAATGGATCATCTCAAAATGACTCCAATAGGCTCCATGTCAAATTTCAGGTCAATCGGACATCGGTTGACTGTACATCAAAGCTCGACATCTTCTTCGCGGTGAAATCAAGTCTAGCATCGACGGGATTACAAACGGCTTCAAAACTTAAACAAAAGCCCATGGTTGGTCCTATCTACTGCTCAGGAAGCTTCACATCAAATTTCAGGTCATTCCGACATCATTTGACCTAGCTTCGACTCTTGACGGAAAATCGGCTACAAAGTCTTCGGCATTTCCAAAAAATAGGAAACTTTGTGTTCTGATTTTCACGGCTTCTTGTTAGGTCTTATTTAAGAAAATCAAGTCAATAAGTGAGGAATGATGTCAAGAAAAATAAATGAGAAAGAAGAAACGAAAAAGACGGAAAAACGGCGACCGAACGGCGACCGAAAAGGGACAAAAAGTCCCATGGTCACCGGCGACCTTGGCCCATGGTCACCGGCGACCATGGCCCAAGGTCGCAGCCCCATGGTTGCCAGCGACCATGGCCCAAGTTCGCCAGCCCCATGGTCGTCGGCGAGCATGGGTGCATGGTCGCCGATGACCATAGGGATCCGGGTCACCGAATTTTGCCCAAAAACCCACTTTTCTGGGTATTTTTCGCGTTTCGAGATGATTGGCCCCTCTGATTTTTCTAGAATCTAATTTTTGGGGCATGAAATCCGTCGATCTTTGTCAACATTACGGATCCGCCGTCGAAATCATGAAATCATCATCCGACGCTTTGGAATCGCCAACCGGCCGACCAAGAAAACATACTTTCTACCCGATCGATCGAGAATCGACTAGACAGATGTCGCCGGCCCATTCGTGTCAACCAATGTCTGAAATTGAATCGCCATCCGACATCAAACAACATGTGGATCCATTGGCGATCATCATAAGAAGAATTCCAAAACACACGGCGCAGCCCACGACTCTTCAAACGACTTGGCGACCACTTATAGCTGTTAATTGACCCGTTTATGACAAGTTAATGTGGTCATTAAGTCATTATTTTGGACGGCCCAATTAGAAGCAAGGAAAAATGAGTTACAAATCTAAGCAATCATGGCATTAAACCATGTAACTCCCCTCATCATGGAGATTAAAAGCGATTAAATGCCCATCATTCTCCATCGGCCAATCAAAAGCTAAGAAAAAGGAATTACAAAATCAAGAATTAAATACTTGTAACTCCTCCCATCATGGAGCATTAATGTAATCAATGCTCATAAACTCATCTAATGGCCACCAAAAGCCTATAAAAGGCGGTCATTCCAAGGAGAAAGGCTGCTGGAAAAAATTGCAAGAAAAATTTTCTAGAAAATTCTCGGACAAATCTCTGTACAAAGAAGCTCGGCTATTCTAAAGAAACTCGGCTGTAAAAAAACACCACAAGGTGATCAAAGTCCCTGAGGGGGCCACCCCCCCTCCCCCCCCCAAGGTCCCCTCTCCTTCTATCCAACATGGCTAGATGTGGCTCTTCAGCTCGTCTACTCTGTTTTTTATTGGAGATAAGATCTTCCCTTGGTCTTTATCCTCTAAAAATCTGAGGTCTAAGTCAGGCCAAATGAATTAAAGCATCAATTGTTCTCATCTGAAGGACGATGGCAGAGTCTATACATAATTCGTGACCGTTGACCTGAACGAGTCCCCACAATCTCTAGAGAAGTTAGATCCTTTTCTTACTTTTTCTACTCTATTTTGTATTTTTTTTAAAGAGACAAAAAATCAAAACTCTTGTCTTTCTTCATTGATGAGATTTGTAAATCGCCTTCTATGGCACAAAACCGCCTTTCAAGGCAAACAAAAGAAAATCGCCTTTCACGACACTCAAGATCTGTCTCTTTTCTTAAAAATATATGTGCAATAAAAAGTTAGAAAAAAGATTGATTTCCTTTCTACTTGTGAAGGTGGATCTCCGGATCTCCATTTCTAAATTCCAAGTAGAATTAAAAATCTTGCATACCCGTACAAAAAATGTTGATGCCCGCTTTTCGCCTCACCGTACCCAGGTAGACCCGGGGCGGAGGAAGGCAAGAGCCGGGTCCATCAAGTGTCTTTTGGCATGAGCCACTTCACGTAGTTGTAACTGTTCATAACTACTTTTATAATGAAATGTATCTAGCAAACACAGATGTGGACATTGAGGCCCGCCATTGATCAATCTTTAGATTGATCGATTTAACTTTTATTCATTTATTTATTTATCTACAAGATCTTTAATTTTTGAGTTGTTGGCATCCTGTAAATTGTGGGGGGTTAGATTTGTGTTTTCCTCAATGTTGTCACTATAAATTAGTTATGAGTTCTATTTTACAACCTAGTGGGGAGTTATTATAGATATGCGTGAATTCTATAAGTGTAGGTTGTAATGGAGAAGGAAGGTTCTTTTCCATGGATAGATAAGAATTATCCCACATAATTCAAGTTATCATTTAACAAGAAATTTTGGCTATGTGTGGTTTTCTTCTTGTTTTTTTTTTAAATCATTAGAAGCCTGTTTGTGCCATTGCTGGTGTGATTTAATTGCAGTGATTATATGAATATAGATTTTTCATTTGTGATTTACAAAGTTTTGATAATCATAGTACATGTGTTTGGAAGGTTATTGGTACATACCAAATTCCAATGAGTGCTAGATGGATATATTATATTTTTTTTATAATCCTAGTACATGAGTTTGGAAGGTTATTAGTAAAGGCCAAGTTCCAATGTGCTAGATGGATATATTAATTGGTTTTGATTGATCACTTATGCGAGCGATTGCAAGGCAACGTTTGCTTGGATATTTACTATCGGTAATAGAGTGGTTTGATAAGCTCCAAGTAAATGAAGATATGATTATACAAGCCTTGATAGTAGTGGACAAAGAGATATATTGGCTAAATAAAATTTTCCATGAGATAAAAGTTGTGGCCATAACTAGTATAGCCAGTTCTTTGCACCGCGGGATAAATACAGTGTTGAGAAGTTTTGAATTGCATCGTAACTTTTGGTGGGGGGCGGGGGGGGGGGGGAAGCATAGCTTAGTCACCTATGAATTATTAAAAGGTTGAAAACCTTCCTATAAATTCTTAAAAGTATAGGGGTGTCTAGTTAAAGTGACGGTTCCAATTCCCAAAAGGACTAAGGGAGGACCTAAAACTACTATTATATATTCATCGGTTATGCTTCTAAACTTGTGTCAGCTATCTATATTCATTGTGATAGTCAATCAGGCATTGGTATGGCACAAAGCAATATGGTAAAGTTTTGACATATTCGTCATAGACATAATACCATAATATAGTTGCTCTCAAGTGGAATTGTGTCCTTTGGTTATATAAAGTCAAGGTAAAATATTACGGATCCAATAACAAAAAGTTTGACTATAGAGCAAACTAAACATCAAGGGGAATAGGCTTAAAGTCTATGATTGAAAAGTCGCCGTAATGGTAACCCAACCTAGTTGACTGGAGATCCCAAGATCCAGGTTCAAAGGGACAACTGAATTGTGAGTGACTTAACAATATCACTATAGAGATAAAATTTCCTGGTCAATCCTATGATAGAAATAATGATGGGTGCAACGGTTGTTAGGGTAAGCTAAGTTTTTAATGGGTTTTATATATTGGCTAAACATATGGGGTATAGCAGGATACTCTTAATAAGAATCACCTATAAGAGTGTGAATTGGGCCGGGTCTCTGAGAATGTTAAGGCTAAATTCTCTAAAGCACTCATGAAACCATGAATTGTTCATGGCCAAAATGAACACAATCATGAGAACCAACTGTGTCCGGGAAGATTCTTTGTGAATTTTATTATCTCGGTTTTCACAAAAGGTTGAGTAGTTCAAGACATCATTTTCACTGATCAACCAGCAAATCCAATAGTTATTCACGTGGAAAGGTTCAAGGTTGGAAGCTACTTTTCTCTATACAGAAAATTTCCAACTGTACTCTCTCAGTGTTTGCATGTCATTTGCATTGCTTTCAATCAATTTCATTCATGAGGGGGAATTTTAGAAAATTATGTCTATAATTTGATTGAAATTGGATTAAACTTTTATAGATTTGTGTCTATTCATAGGAAACTCTTCACCATGAAGAGGCACGTCTTTTAGGTTCGTGACTTTTGCGAAAAGTCGCAATTATATCTATTTATACCATCCTTGGATGGAAGGTGTATCAATCATCAATTCTCACACACTGAGTCGGTGAGAGAGTACAAACATAGTTTTGGTTCGTTGGGCACCCAGATTGTAGTGTTGCTTCTGCGTGCGTGATCATTGTATCCTGGTAGATAGACGTTTAAGAATCGTAAGCACCGTAGCGAGGGAGAATCTACGTTAAGGACACAGCGTCAAACGCTAGCCTTGATCAGTCTTCCATTATGTAGTTTCGCGATCGAGTAATTGCAATTTTGGTTTTGGCCAGTGTAAGTTTTCATTTTTATTTCAAGATTTATGTTTCGATATTTGCATGGTTGTGAATAGAATCACAAAAGTAGTAATATGTGTTCATAAATAGTGCACTGAAGAAAAAAAGTATGCTGCTTCTTGTTTCAATATGTTTTCCCTCTTCAGTAGGGTGGGTTGTTGATTGGGAGTAATTACTTTCAACTGATGACTTGGAGTGGGCATTGCAATATATTTTCTTTCAATTTTGACATGAGATTTGAGACATGTGGGGTTTGCATCAAATAATCTCATTTGATGACTAATGAGTTAAGAAGAGATGGAAAATGAATAAACCCGCCATTGTGCTGATAACTCAAATCTTAGAAAGTTCAAGGTCCCAACTATATGTCCACCATATATCCTTCTATTCTCACTTATTTAATAATCTTTCTTGGAGCGTATTTTTACCATAAATTCTTGTATATTGAATTTCATGTAGACAAACTGTTTTATCCATTTAGAATATAGTGGCCAATTTAGAATTTTAGCAAAATATCTCAAAGCTACGTTGTGAAAAAAATATAATATATATTATGTAAAATAAATAATCACACACCCACACACACAACACGTACCCTACACAGAGTTTGACACCATCGGCATTGAGCCACACCATATGAAGTTGGTGTCACAACGATTGTGAAATTCACTAGGAGGGTGAACCAAGAGACGTTCAATAGTGAAATTCACCTTTCTGTTTTTCATGATCGTGTAAATTTATTAATTGTCATTATATGAGCTTGTTTATTTATTTTTTATGAAAGCCAATTAAAAAAAAGGATATTTCTTTTTTCTTGATACATTTGTTAATACCATAAATCTTTTAATTGAGATCATTCAAATTTAGAAAATTTTGTGAAAAACCATTTTTGTCTTTAGGTGTTTCAACATGTCTGGCTATAGATATATATATTTTTTATCTACAATGAAATCACTTAAATCGTCATGGTCATGAATTAAAGAGAGGGTGGATATAGTAGCATCGAAATCTGATTTAGATAATTTAACTGATTGTATATCTTCATCTTTTGTTTCTGAATATATTGGGAAAGACATTCATGATGGATGAATATAAGGGGGTCTTGGATTAGAGGAAGAAAAAGATTTATCTGGTAAAGAAGTTGTTGTTGTTGATCTGCAAGTTCTATCTTCTGAAGGGACTCATCTTCTTGTAGATGAAAAATATGATCTTGACGTATTAGCAAAATTTATTGTTATTTTACCATCTAGATCATATTCTGTAACTGATTCTACTTCATCTTGAAGTTGAAGTATTTTATGTTGTGCGATCTATCTCCCAACTGCCAGAAAGATTCATATCTTCCCACGCTATGGTTTTAGGGGTTGTGACTTTATTTTTGAAATTTGTAAGGAACAACACATTTACTCCATTTATTTGGGATGAATAGGCAATTTCAGGGACAATTGTATTTACAACTTTATAGTAAATTCTATAGACTATTGCTACATTTAATTTGTGATCAAGGTTTCATATTGAACTCTTTGGTGTGAATGCCTAGAGTGATTACTTCATAGGCACTTAAATCATGAAGAGATATGGAGAAATTGGAAAAGCAATTGAAAAAGGCAAGGCCATCATGGAGGGCGGCTTTGACCATCCCTATGAGGGACTCTCTAGCTGATTCATGTCTTTTATCTCTTACATAATTAAGTAAAAGCAGATGTATTCAAACCAATTCTTATTAATGGGTTTATTGCAACCTGAGTGAGGCCTATATGCATGTAATTTGTATTTAGCTTTCTCTAAGTTTATTCTTTCCCCTGGGATTACATAAATGTTTTCTTCATTTTGGTGAATTGATTTGGTTTATTCAACCGTCTTGATTAGATAATTGGACTTTATTTTGAACGAGCCTTCTTTATAAATTCCTTTTAATGAGACTTTTGGGATCATGTAATCTTGAATAGATTTTTCTATATCACGAAAACTTATCTCTTCCAAACTTCTAATTGGAATTTTATTTATTGTGGGAATGATGAATGATGATGTAGAAGAAGAAAAAAATAGAGTTCATTCCAATTTGATTTGAGGATCACCAATGACTTGAGAAAGGATAAATTATCAAGTCCAGCCAAGATGCATTTTTTGGATCCTTTTTCACCTGGATATATAATCTTCACAATCAGATGATGGCCATCTGAGCAGGGTTGCTCATAGGCTGGGCCAGACTAGCCCTGACCGAAGCTCGACTGTGTTTGGACCTCTGTTTGCGTAGTTCACTTGTAGAGTGAACTAAAGTGAAGGGTTGGCATGAGAAGAAAAGGGGTTATATATGAAAATACCAAATTGAAAACATTACATCCTCTCTCTCTCTATTTTTTTTTTTTTTTTTAATAAAGTGAATAAGCAATTCTCTCATTCCACCAAATGTCAGAAGGCCATCTACTATTTTTTTATTTTTAAAAAGGGACAAAAAGATACCTTCAAGCCACTAATAGAGAAAAAAGCTACACATTTTGATTTGAACCATCTAGCTTTATTTTCACTTGATTTAACTATTCACTCCACTCAATAAGTGAATTATTCAAAACCAACATTTTTAGGTTAAGGGTATTTTTTTTTTAAATTGTACTAGGCATAGAAGTAGCCAATGGCTAAAGGCCAAAACACTACACAGTGGGCGATATGTAGCGGTTGCGGCGATATATAAATATAGCTGTGTGAATTTCTTAAGTGATAAAAACTCGAATATTGTGTAGCAGTCAGTTATATATATATATATATATATCTTAGTGATTTGGAACCATATAAGGGTAGAGATAACTTTAGAAAAATATTATGGATGAGAAAAAATAGAAGAAAAATAATGTCTTAAATTAAAATTGTTTGACTCAACTATGTTTTAGGCCATAGCGCTGTAATTTTGAAAATAGTATAGTAACATCAACAGCGGCAACCAATAATGTGGGTGCTACGCTACGTAGCGACTGGTATTTTGAACCATGTTATTATCATGGCTTTCTTAGGGCTTAAGAAAGATGGAGCTATATAGATCATGTAGCATGTAACCCTAAACTTGTCAGTGGGAAAAGAGTAGATTTTCTCTGTGCATGGATGTAGGAACATCGCCGAGTCACGTAAATTCTTGTGTGACTTGATTGCCAATCACAAATTTCACGCTTTCACATGCATGCACACACCAACGATTAATTATGCCTTTTATCAAATGGATAATCTTACAATGGAACTAGATCTTATTGGGTAAAATTTGGGATTACCCTTGGGTGTTAATTTTGAGCAAGTCAAAGTTTCAATAGGTAGGCCTCACGTGGAGTTCCACTCCTTCACGAACTCAGGATTTGTCAAAGTCAAGCGTAAGATGAGCCGAACTCCTTGGCAATATGTGAAAGGAAAATTGCCTAAAACAGTATATGATGTGGGCTTAATACCAGTTCAAATCAATGACTTTAGTGTGCCGCAAAATAAACAGACTTCCCAAACATAAAAGATATTCTATAGAAAAGAGATATATTCTTATCTTCCTAACCCCACCATTGACTTCAAAAAGAATTTCTTGCACCACTTACATTTGATTATATCATTTATGACTTTTTGTTGTTGGGCTTATTAACATGTGAATTATTTCAATTGGAAGTACAGCAAATGAGCTTTTACCTAATTCATTAGTAGAAAGGGATCGCCACAAAAATGCATTACCCAATGAAGAATCTTTTGTTGTCCAAAACAAGTAGCTTTTTGAATTTGCTAGTGGGAACTCTCTAACACCCTAACGAGCTGTCAAGAACATGAAGAACGTACATATCATGCCATACAATGTAAGATCTGGCCAAATTTATTGTTGTGGTCAATAAAGCTTTCTCGGATCAATTTTAGGTCAGTTGACAGAGTTTCAATTTTAGAACTCAACACCAATAAACCATACATTAGGTAAGACAATAAAATCTACCGATATAGTGTAAACTAGAGAAATAAGGTCCCTCACCCTCTTCCTTTTTTTTTTTTTTTTTTTTTTGTGAGTGCGCAATTATATGCGTTACCCATAGAAATTGAGTCGAGAATGTCCACTTACTCTACTGGTAAGTTCCGGCAGTCTTCACCTGTTTATCTAGGGCTCGAACCTTGGATACGCCGCCTCTTTCCATTTATGTGAGCTCTTTTCCTGCTTGTGTGCGCTTTCTTCCCACTTGTACAAGTTGTCCTCCTATGTGTGTGCAGGCTCTCTCTATTGGGTTTAAAAAAGAAAAAAAACATTATAGAAATTGAGTCCGTGTTGACTTCCTTGTTTTCATTAATTTCAATTACATGGCCTGCCTGAGTGTTAGAATAGAGATTTATATGCAACATCAAATTTAGAATGTGTATACTCACTACACCAAAAACGGGAATTTGGAACGCTTTAGGAACGGTTTAACGGATTAGGAACGGACGGATTAGGAACGGTAATGCGTTCCAATTTCCTGTTTTCCGTTCCTAATCCGTTAATCCGTTCCAAAAATAGAAAATTGGAACGGTTTTGGAACGGTTTAACAGATTAGGAACGGGCGAATCAGGAACGGAAATCCGTTCCAATTTCCCGTTTTTGGTGTAGTGACTGGTTTCATTTGAATGAAATAAATCAACGTGATGATTGAGGTCCCCTGTTGTTTAAACTGCACTAGACTTTATAATGATTTCTTTCAAATGAATCAACATGATATCTGCAGATTCTGAAATTGCTTTGAGTATGCAATCATCTAAACATTCATATGCACACACATATTTGACAAGGATCCAAGAACAACTTATTACCTATTTGACATAATTTGGGAATGTTTCATTCCAAAAATGAATAAAGAAAAACTTGAAAATTTTGTTTGACAAGAATTTTGTGAGAAATAAAATCTCACGAGATAGAAAGAGGAGTGATATTGAAAGGGGGAAATTTCATAGATGTACAGAAAGGGAGAAAAGAATGCCTGACAAACAAACAAGCCCTTTCCTTATTGGCAAAAACTAGTTTTGGCCCGCCAGTAAGCACGGATGGAAAGCTTAGCAGTCAACTTTTCCTCATTTTACATGGAACTTTATCATAAGGGTTGTTTAGTTGGTTGGCAACTTTTTCTCTCAACCAGCTGCTCACGTTTGATCCCCAAGCTTGTTGCCCTCCTCCCAGTTTGATCTCTAGGCATGTTGTCCTCTTCCCATGTGTGCACCATCCTTTTACCCTGTGTCCGGCTCTTTTCCCGCTTGCGTGGGCTCCCTCATGGGTCCCAACCTCTTTGGCCGGGGTACAAAAACAAGAAAGTTTAAACTTTTTTGAATAGGAAGGGAAAAGAAAAGGGAAATTCCAAGACCACCAAATTCCTCACGCGAAGATATTCAAAAGCAGGAATCTTGTATGGCAAAGGAAAAAAAAAGGGTAATTCCAAGATCACCAAATTCATGACTTCTTACACAAACGTGTCCCGACTTGTTTGGGTACTTGCATTTCATACAAATATTTGAATAAGCTGTGGAATTGGCATAGTGAGTAGTGAACTGAATAGTCACAGCAACTGTACCTAATATATAGAGGTGCGCGCGTATATATATATATATATATATAGGGGTCTTCTTATTCATTTATCGCTCATCATTTTGGTGAGGGACACTCCCTTTATGGGAACTTTCAAGTACAAGTGCACTACACCCTATCTATTGTCAAGTACATTTTATACTTGAAAGTTCCTATAAAGGCAGTGTCCCTCACCAAAATGGTGAGAGATATATGTATAAAAAGACCCCTCATATATATATATATATATATATATAAACATGGGAGATGCTCCTATGAGAGCATCTCTCACATTTCTATGACAGATAAGGTGGGGCCCTCACATTTAAGTTGGTGGCACGCATATGAATGTGAAAACCCCACCTTATCTCGTATAGTAAGGTGACAGGAGCATCTCCCTGTAAACATAAATTATCGCTTGCACAAGGGGCATGGTGAAACTGAGGCTGTGGGGCCTGCTGTTGCCCCATCTGAGTAGACCGCACACACTCCTAGATTGCACTGGTACCATGGGTTTGGCACCCATTCGAACATACCTGGCTGCCAGATCAACTGTGCACTCGATTTAGTCGGTGAGAATTTGAGACCTTTGATCAAGGGTCCCACACGACCATATGCGCCTTGGTCACCGTACACAGGCAGCTAGATGATGGGAGGTGGTGGTTGGCGTTGGATCGTGGGAAAAGTACTGCTTAAGTTTAGAATGTGGACTCAAAACACCAAGCACTATAGTGCATGAATTGAGCAATGCATCAGAACTCATGGGCGTCCAATGATCGTAACAATCAGCCAAAATTCTTAGTGGCTATGCATATTTTCATCGTTATAATCGATGGAAGCCCGACGGTTTCAACATAAAAGAGATGACTTATCTCCATCTTTCTTTCCGTTAATGGGGACATCACATCAGCTCTTGGTCCTCAACTGTGCCATGATCATTGTTTAGTACATTGCCAAATCCATTATCTTGTCGAGCATATATTTTCCACCACAAATATAAAGTCCTTTTTTTCTTTTTTTTTGCCCTTTTTCCTGAACTTGTGTACCCACCTAATACGATATTACAATTCTGTGCCACCCTTTTAAGAGTTCATTTGTGTCTGGAAATGTAAACGCAGAAAATTTTCTGCTGCTTGACAGTTGGCCTGCTTTGAAAAACTTGTAAGCAGAGATAATCTAACATGCTACCTGACGGAATGCTCTGCTGTAGGTTTGCTAGAACGGAAGTTTGTATTCTGTATATATTAAGTGTTATTTGTTTGGCTCAATTGAATAAATTATAAATAAATCGGGCCCCTGTATTGCCTATGTTCTACTGAGATTAGAAGTAGGTCTATTATTATATGTCTACTGTGATTAGAAGTAGTGTTTGGGTGTAACTGGGTATTGGGCTGATATTATAAATAGAGACTTAGGGTCTCTATGATGTACACCTTCTTCTGATTGCATAGTGAATTTTCCCATCTTCCCCGTGGACGTAAGCCAAAAGCCGAGCAACGTAAATCTCCTGTGTGCTTGTGTGTGCTTGTTCTCTTCTCATAGGCCCTAGATCGCAACAAACTGGTATCAGAGCTTAGTTGCGTGATCGGAAGAAATCCGCTGGATCGGATTTGAGAGGGTTGATCGGAGAAGATAATTGGTGGGCCACACAAATCGTAGAACAAAGGAGGACTGTTAATCGCCGGAATCGTCGCCGTCCGGATCCTGCACGTGCGTCGGAACCGTAGTGGAAGAAGACAACAGAAGGGGGCGGTTTGGGTTCTGGTGCGGTGAGCGTGGAAATTGTCGAAACTGATCGCCAGATCGGAGAAGGAGACTTTGTTGGAAGGCGTCGAACATAAGAAGAAACAGATAGGAACAGGGCTTTGTTTGGCTTGTTCTCCGTCGGAAACCATCGCCGCAGCTTCTCGTCACCTGAGGATTCGCCGCGGAACCCTGCAAGTTTGGCCTGGATTGCGGTTACGAAGGGAGAACGACTCTTTGTTTTTCCTGGTTCGCCCACCGCTGCCGGAGAAGAGGGCGGTTCTCGTCCGTAGGTTCTTGTCGCTGGTGCAGCCTTGCTTGTCATCGACAAAGGAGTCGCTGCCGCTGCTGTGCATCACCGGAGCAGAAGCGCCGCCTGCGCTGTTGCCGTGGAAGAAGAAGAAGAAGACCGGAAGAGGGGAATTGTCCTCTGTGCCCAGTTGCAGAACAAAAAGAAGGGGAAGAAGACAAGCCATTCTCTTGGGTCGTTTTTTGGGCGGGTTTAACTCCAGGTCAGGTCAAGCTTGACCCGCTTCAGAAGCCCGTTCGCTTGATCCAGGTTCGGGTTAGGTTGGGCCAGGTCGACCTGACCCGCAAACTAGAAGCCCACAATTAAAGCAGCAGTGACGTTAGCATCTCTGACGTCAGCAGATCGTACGGTCAAAGCCAGTTTGACCAAATCAAAGGCTGAAATTTGTTTTCGCGATATATTGACGATCCGGAGTCCGATCTGAGATCCGTTTGAACCTACAGACTCGTTGCTAGCAGATCTACGCTGTTGTGGAAGAAGATTGGCTGTTCAATGGTCAACAAAGAAGATAGACTGATCGGAGCGTAGAAACTTATTTCTGTGATATCTTAGCCGTCCAGAGTCGGATTTCAGATCCGTTTCTTCCAGCGTGCTCGTGATGACCAGATCTACACAGTTCCAGTGAAAGATTTGCGGAATGGCTGCTAAATTCGATATTGAAAAATTCGACGGTAATAATGACTTCGGTCTTTGGCGTCTGAAGATGCATGCTTTGTTGGTCCAGAACGGGTTGCATAAAGCTTTGAGGGGAAAGAATGCTCTATCTGAAAAATTGTCAGATGAAGAGAAGGATGAGTTGTTGAAAAGGCGTATGGTCAGATTCTGCTGTTCTTGAGTGATGGTGCACTGCGAAAGGTTGTTCAGGAAAAAACTGTTGCTGGCATATGGCAAAAGTTGGAGAACTTGTACATCACAAAATCTCTCACGAATCGCTTGTATCTAAAAAAGCGATTGTTCACATTACAAATGCAGGAAGGTACGTCTGTTTCAACTCACATTGATTCTTTTACAAAAGCTATTTTAGATCTTGAAAATATAGATGTCAAAATTGATGATGAGGACCAAGCTATCATGTTGCTATGCTCTTTACCACCCTCGTATGAGAACTTTGTTGATACCATGATGTATGGTAGAGAAACTCTTTCTAAGGAAGATGTTGAGTCAGCCTTGAACTCCAAAGAGTTAAAGAAAAAGGTTGCAATTGAAAACCATGACAGTTCTGGTGAGGGTTTGGTAGCGCGTGGCAGAACAGAGAAGAAAGAGCATAATAGAAGAGGCCGATCTAGGTCAAAATCAAAAACTAGAAAATTAAAGTGCTTCAAATGTCACAAGGAAGGGCATTTTAGAAAAGATTGTCCAGAGCGTAAAGGGAAAGAGAAATCTAATTCTGGAGAAATTGCCGGAGTTGCAACCGATGTTGCGGAGACTAATTCTGATGGTGCAGAAGTTCTTTCGGTTACTGTTGGTAGCTCAGCCATTGAGTGGATTCTTGATTCAGGCTGTTCCTATCATATGTGTCCTTACAGAGATTGGTTTACCAATTATCAATCTATTGATAGTGGTAAAGTGCTTATGAGAAATAATGCAGTTTGTAAGGTTGTTGGGATAGGTGCAATCAAAATTAAGATGTATGACGGTATTGTGAGAACATTGTCAGATGTTAGGCATATTCCAGAGTTGAAGAAAAACTTGATTTCCTTGGGTACGCTTGACTCCAACGGTTGTACCTACAAAGCTGGAGGTGGAGTTATGAGAATCTCGAAGGGTGCTCTTGTAGTGATGAAGGGACTGAAGCAGAATGGTCTTTACTTTCTTCAAGGTAGTACAATTACAGGTGCTGCAGGTGTGTCGTCCTCACATTCAGATTCAGAAATTACCAAGTTATGGCATATGCGACTTGGGCATATGAGTGAGAGGGGTATGGATGAGTTGACTAAACAGGGTTTACTGTGTGGTCAGAAAATAGGAAAGCTGGACTTCTGTGAGCATTGTATCTTCGGAAAGCAATGTAGAGTCAAGTTCAGGACTGCTGTTCATCGGACAAAGGGTACTTTGGATTATATCCACTCTGATCTTTGGGGTCCCTCTCATGTTCCATCTCTTGGTGGTGGTTTATATATGTTGACCTTTATTGATGACTATTCTCGGAAGGTCTGGGTGTATATCTTAAAGCACAAACATGAAGCTTTTGCACAGTTCAAGCAATGGAAGGCTATGGTCGAGAAGCAGACAGGTAAACAGCTCAAACGCTTGAGAACTGACAATGGCTTGGAATTCTGTAATAGTGCTTTTAATGAGTTCTGCAAGAATGAAGGTATTGTGAGACATCGCACAGTCAGAAATACACCGCAACAGAACGGAGTTGCAGAACGGATGAACAGGACTATTCTAGAGAAGACCCGGTGCATTCTCTCTAATGCAGGGTTACCTAGGAAGTTTTGGGCGGAAGTTGTTAACACAGCTTGTTATCTGATAAACCGGTCTCCATCAACAGCTATAGAATGCAAAACTCCTGTAGATGGTCTGGAGCTCCTGCTGATTACACCAACTTGCGGATATTTGGTTGTCCTGCCTATGCTCATGTGAATGATGGAAAGCTTGAACCAGGGGCAAGAAAATGTATATTTCTAGGGTATGCAGATGGTGTTAAAGGATATAGGCTGTGGTGCCTAGATGAGAAATCTCCCAAATGCATTATAAGCAGAGATGTGACCTTTGATGAGTCTGCTATGTTGAAACCGAAGGAGTGTCAAGATGCTGGAAAGGTGGAGGATCAAAACAGTGTTAGTAAACAGGTGGAGCTTGAGAAGGAAGCTCCAAAAAAATTGCAGGATAAGGTGCAAACAGATGTCCCAGTTCAACAAGATGTAGAGGAGATGCAAAGCTCAAACGAGGAAAGTGCAGTTCCGGATGATTACATGCTTACTCGGGACAAAGAAAGGAGGCAGATTAAGAAACCTCAGAGATACGGGTATGAAGATATTGTTGCCTATGCTCTTAATACAGCTGAGAGTATTGAGTCTGAGCCGGTTACATATTGGGATGCCATCACTAGCAAAGAATCAGTAAAATGGGCCGTAGCCATGGGTGAGGAGATTGAATCTCTTCACAAGAATCAGACTTGGGAGTTAGTAAAACCTCCGAAAGGCCAGAAGATTGTTGGATGCAAATGGGTCTTCAAGAAAAAGGAAGGAACTCCAGGGGTGGAAGACACTAGGTTCAAAGCACGACTGGTTGCAAAAGGCTATACTCAGAGGGAGGGTGTTTACTTCAATGAAGTGTTCTCTCCTGTGGTGAAGCATAGTTCTATTAGGGTGCTACTTGCTATAGTTGCTAAATTCAATTTAGAGTTGGAGTAGCTTGATGTCAAGACTGCGTTTTTACATGGCGAGCTAGATGAACAGATTTATATGCATCAACCAGAGGGGTTTGAAATTTATGGAAAGGAAGACCACGTTTGTTTGCTAAAGAAATTGTTGTATGGTCTGAAGCAGTCTCCTAGGCAGTGGTACAAGCGTTTCGACACCTTTATGGTTGGAAACGGTTATTGCAAGAGTGCATACGACAATTGTGTATACCACAAGAAGCACTTCAATGGCTCGTATGTCTATTTGCTGCTATATGTTGATGACATGTTGATTGCTCCAAAGGACATGTCTGAGATCAACAGGTTGAAAACTCAGTTGAGTGGTGAATTTGAGATGAAAGACTTAGGTGCTGTGAAGAAAATTCTTGGAATGGAGATTCAAGGGGACCGGAAAGCGGGCAAATTGTCTTTGTCACAAAAGGGGTACCTTGAGAAGGTTATGGAGCGCTTTGGTATGCAAAGTTCGAAACCTGTGAATACTCCATTGGCAGCCCATTTCAAACTTTCCGCCGCTTTGTCACCACAAACTAAGGAAGAGGTGGAGCACATGTCTCATGTTCCTTATGCTAGTGCAGTTGGGAGTATCATGTATGCCATGGTTTGCACGAGGCCAGATATTTCACATGCGGTTAGTGTAGTTAGCAGATACATGGATAACCCCGGAAAGGCCCATTGGCAGGCAGTGAAATGGATACTCCGTTACTTGAGAGGTACTACTGATGTTGGGATAATTTATGACAGAAGTAATAACACTTCTGGAAGTGTTATTGGATATGTTGATTCAGATTTTGCTGGAGATTTAGACAGAAGAAGGTCCCTGACAGGTTATGTCTTCACTTTTGCTAGCGGTGCTATTAGTTGGAAGGCAGCATTACAATCCAAAGCTGTCTTGTCTACCACTGAAGCAGAATATATGGCAGCTACAGAGGCAGTGAAGGAAGCTATTTGGCTGACAGGCTTGGTTGACGATCTGGGATTGGAACGGAAGCTAGTTACTGTTTTCTGTGACAGTCAGAGTGCGATCGATCTGACACATAATCCAAAGTATCATGAAAAGACCAAGCACATAGATATGAATGAGGGCTCATTTCATTCGAGATGTCATCGCCGAGGGTGCTATTGCAATAATTAAGATTGCTACGGCGGAGAATCCAGCAGACATGATGACTAAGACTATTCCAACAGTCAAGTTCAAGCATTGCTTGGACTTGATTAATGTGATCAGTACCTGAGTGCCTTAAGGGGCAGGTGGAGACGGTGAGACGTGTTAAGTGCATGAAGATCAGCTTCAATGTTCGCCAAGGTGGAGATTTGTTATTTGTTTGGCTCAATTGAATAAATTATAAATAAACCGGGCCCCTGTATTGCCTATGTTCTACTGAGATTAGAAGTTGGTCTATTATCATAGGTCTACTGTGATTAGAAGTAGTGTTTGGGTATAACTGGGTATTGGGCTGATATTATAAATAGAGACTTAGGGTCTCTATGATGTACACCTTCTTCTGATTGCATAGTGAATTCTCCCGTCTTCCCCGTGGACGTAGGCCAAAAGCTGAACCACGTAAATCTCCTGTGTGCTTGTGTGTGCTTGTTCTCTTCTCATAGGCCCTAGATCACAACATTAAGGTTGCCTTCAACAAATATTCAGGCTTAGGCTGTATACCAAGGTTGACAAAAGGAACTGTAGTTCGTATTTCATATATATATATATATATATATTTTAGTGATTTGGGAGCATATAAGGGTAGAGATAACTTTAGAAAACACTATGGATGAGAAAAAATAAAACAAAATGCTGTTTTAAATTAAGATTGTTTGACTCAACTATTATTCAGGCCATAGCGCCACTATTTTAAAAGTAGTATAGGGACGTCAACCACGGCAACCAGTAATGCGGCAATTACGCTATGTAGCGATTGATATTTTGAACCATGTCATGACTTTCTTATGGATTAAGAAACATGAAGCCATATAAATCATGTAGCATGTAACCCTAAACCTGACATTAGGAAAAGAGTAGATTATCTTTGTGCATGGATGTAGGAACATTGCTGAGTGACGTAAATTCTTGTGTGACTTGATTGTCAATCACAAATTTCCCGCTTCCACATGCATGCACACAACAATTATTAATTATGCCTTTTAATCAAACGGATAATCTTACAATGGAACTAGATCTTATTCGGTCAAATTTGGGATTACCTTTGGGCGTTAATTTTGTGCAAAAGTTTCAATAGGTAGGCCTCACTTTGAGTTCCAGTTCCACTGTTCCACTCCTTCACGGACTCAGGATTTCTCAAAGTCAAGCCTTAGACGAGCCGAACTCCTTGGCAATATGTGAAAGGAAAATTGCCTAAAACGATATATGATATGGGCTTAATACCTGTTCAAATCAATGACATTAGTGTGCCGCAAAATAAACAGAGTTCCCAAACATAAAAGATATTCTCTACAAAAGAGGTTTAAAAAGTATTTCTTGCACCACTTACATTTGATCATATCGTTTATGACCTTTTATTGTTGGGCTTATTAACATGTGAATTATTTCAATTGGAAGTACAGCAAATGAGCTTTTACCTAAGTCATTTGTAGAAAGGGATCGTGCCACAAACATTCATTACTCAATGAAGAATCTTTTGTTATCCAAAACTAGTAGCTTTTTGAATTTGCCAGTGGGAACTCTCCGAACACCCTAGCAAGCGATCGTATCTTATAACCTCAACTTGCAAGCTTGATAGTAGTTCCAAGAACATGAAGAACGTACGTATCATGCCATACGATATAAGATCTGGCCTAATTTATTGTTAAGGTCAATAAAGCTTTCTCTGACCAATTTCAGGTCAGTCGAAAGAGTTTCACATTTAGAACTCAACACCAATAAACTATATATAAGGTAAGGAGAATTTCTAAAAGCACCCACGTAATTTGTCGAGCACACCCAAATTTAAAATTTTTTTTCTATTACCAAAATACCTATATGTGAAATACCGAAAGTACCACTGACTTCATCTTTCTCTTCTGCCAATTTCTTCTTCTCATCCTCATAAAGCTCCCACCATTAGTTCTTGGAAGAACTCATCTCCCAATTCATCTCTCTATTACCCCATATAAGCTACCACACCTCCAATCTTAGACACCACAGCGTGTTTTGGAGAAGTAATATTCAATATGGACCAGCAGATGACAATCTATGAAGAGAAGGTATCGTTTTTTTGACACATTGTTCATTTTTTTTCCGTTTGCGTCTTGTACGGAATTGCATAACCGTGCATCACATGTAGTGCTCGGCCATCTTAAGCCATAAAATGTAATAGTGCTCGGCCATCTACGGAGTCGTATCCTGCACGGTTTTCATACATTGTGCAAAAAAAATTATGCACGATTTAGAGTCGCCAGCCATGTTTTTATGTGCATGGTTCTGTGTTTCGTGCATAACGTGAATAAAATTTTTTTTTTTTTGGGTTTCACTCTGTTCGGGATTTCCCTTCTCCTTTCACCCATCCCTTCCATTAAATGATGTTTCCCTCCCAACTGCAACCAACCCTCCATTCCATCTGCATCGAACCCCTTTCATTTTTCAGAAGAAGAGGAGAAAGAAGAAAAGGGGGGAGTTTGGAGATTACTATGGGTGGGCTTAGCAAAAAGAGATCCTTTATATTTTTTGTGTGGTGAACTCCGAATGTAGGTGTGCTCAGCAAGTTATGTGGGTGCATTTATAATTTTCCTAAGGTAAGACCATAAAATCTACTTATATAGAGTAAACTAGAGAAATAAGGTGCCTCTCCCTTTTCCCTTTATTTTGTGTGCGGGCGCGCAACTGTATGAGTTACCTATAGAAATTGAGTCCCACTTCATTCTGTTCACTGATTTCAATCATATCCCTTTGGTGATGGATCTCTCTCTCTCTCTCTCTCTCTCTCTCTCTCTCTCTCTCTCTTTCTTTCTCTTCATATATATATGTACGTATCCATAACGTCTAATTGAAAATGTGTACTGGTTTCGGTTGAATTAAATAAAAAACATGATAATTGAGGTCCCCTTTTATTGTAACTGCCTTAAACTTGTAATCTTATGACTCAACATGATATCTGCAGATTCAGATTGTTTTTAGTATGCAATCATCCAGACATTCATATACAGATATATATCTGACAAGGATGCAATAACAACTTATGACCTATTTGGCATAATTTTGGGAACATTTCATTATGAGAATGAAGGAAGAAAAACTTGAAAAAATTATTTGGCATTTTGTGAGAAATAAAGTCTTGAGAGATAGAGAGAGGAAGGGTATTGAAAAGGAAAAACTTAATAGATGTGTAGAAAGGGAGAAAAAAATGTCTGATAAACAAGTTTTTCGTCATTCATTCTAACCAAACAGGCCCTTACCTAATTGGCAAAATCTAGTTTTGGCCCACTGGTTTGCGTGACAATCGTGAGTACGGGATGATTGGGATGGAAATCTTAGCAGTTAACTTTTCCTCATTTTACATGGAACTTTATGATAACTAGGGGTTGTTTAGTTGGTTGCAACCTTGTCTCTCATACAGCTGCTTAGGTATGATCCCTAGCTATGTTGTCCTTTCCCCACATGTGTACCATCCTTTTTCATGCGTGTGTCTTTCCACCTACGTGGGCTCTCTCATGGGTCCCAACCTCCTTGGCTGGGGTACCATAAAAAAATTAGGCTATTTTTTAGCAAAAAAAAAAAAAAAAAAGGTTATTTTTGAGTGCATTTTGATTTCC
Organism: Persea americana; assembly: GCA_029852735.1. Taxonomy (NCBI): domain Eukaryota; kingdom Viridiplantae; phylum Streptophyta; class Magnoliopsida; order Laurales; family Lauraceae; genus Persea; species Persea americana. The sequence goes on from CM056819.1 coordinate 30,576,121, forward strand.
CTACCAAAGAGATTAAAAAGCAGGAATCTTCTCTAGCAAAGGAAAAAAAAATAAAATAAAAAAGAGAAATTCCCATAGCACCAAATTGATGACTTCTTACACAAATGTGTCCCGACCTTAGTACTCGAAACTACCCATTAGCCTTCTCGATCCTGTTCCGAAGACATGGATGGGTGTTTCTGGATCGGAGCGGAATCGTCCTCAAAGCGTGGATAAAAAAATTATGGAGTGAACAATGTAGAATCTTTGGGTTATGTGCATTTTCTTTTTTTTTTTTTTTATAAGCTTGACATTTATCTTTTGAATGAGGAAATCTTCTGACTTATTAATTATTATCTATTTTATGTGATCAAATTATAAAGTTAAATTTATTCTCCATTTTTGATACTTGAATATATGGATAAGATATATTTGTGTCCATTAGTTAATTGTTTATAAATCCACAAGCACCATGTTCTATAGGCTCTCTCGAGGCGCTCCAAGCATAATTATTTTAAAATTTAGCACTTCGGCGTTCTTGCTCCTGCTCTCCTGCTGAGGGGACACTTAGGTCCTAATATATAGGGCAACTGTAACTAATATATAGGGGTGTGTATAAATAAACGTAAATTATCACTTGCACCAGGCGCATGGTGCACCCCAGGTAGTGGGGCCCACTGTTGGCTCATTCTAATGGACCGCACATATGCTCCTCCTAGATTGCATTGGTCCCTTGGGTTTGGCACCCATGCGAATGTATCGGATAGCCTGATCAACTGTGCACTCGACTTGGACGGTGAGGATTTGGAACCCTTGATTAAGGGCCCGACGTGATCATCCGCCCTTGGGTCACAATACATAGCAGCTAGCAGAGGTGGGGTGGGGTGTGGATCAAAACCCATGGGTGCTATCCCTAGGTAGGCCCCACAGCCCATTGTGCACAGGAAGCCACTGAGCAATGCGTGCAGGTGGTAAGACTATATATATTTAACGGTAACTAATAGGTATAATTGGTGGCCTACTTGGCTAGGTGGCACATTTTGATTGGAAACTTAAAAATCTTTTTCTGTGATTTCCAAACTTCGGAGATCCACACTCGTTTCTTTGGTATTTTTACTTCAAAACACTGAAAGGTATAATTTATTAAGTAGTTATTTGTGCAGTTTTCTATCACAATGTGGACTAAAACACCAAGCGCCAGAGAGAATGAATTGAACAATGAATCACCAGTTGGGCGTCCAATGATCCTAACAATCAGCCAGAATGAGGCTATGCATATTTTCATCGTTCAAATCTATGGAAGCCCGACGGTTTCAACAGAAAAGAGATGACTTATCTCCTTCATTCTGTCCAATACGGGGAAGATCACGTCAGTTCTTGGTCCTCAACTGTGCCATGACCATCTGTACAGTACATTGCCCAATCCATTATCTTGTCGGGCTCATATCTTCCACCACAAATATGAAGTCATGTTTTTTTTTTTCTCTTTTCTTTTCTTTTTTTTTTTTTTTTTTTGAATCTGTGTACCCACCTAATGGGATACCGAATTCTATGCAACCTGTTTAAGTGTTCATTTGTATTCTGAAAATGTAAAAGCAGGAACTCTTCTGCTGTTTGACATTAGGACTGCTTCGAAAAACTTGTAAGCAGAGATAACCGAGCATTCTACCCTCTAAAAAGATGAAAAAAAAAATTAAGAAAGTGCACAAGAAAACAGAGAGCAGAGGTAGTTCTTTTGCTAGTACTTTCCAGAGGTCCACTTGTACGCATGCCAACCACAAGGGCATTGAGTGTGGAGACTCTTAAGACGAAGAATGAAAGATCATGTGGGGTATGGGCCGGGCAAAGTATAAGTTCAATCCAATTCATTTTAACTGTCAATTCGAGGGCCACAGGAGTCCATTAATACTTTGTTAAGTTTACTTCAAACGTGATCCAATTGGAGGAACAATAAAGAGTGATCACATCAATGTCAATTTAGAATGAATGCTTGTTCACACGCGTGTGTGTGTGTGTGTGAGAGAGAGACTGGGTTTTGACTGATAAAAGGAGGCCCCTTGGTACTGAATGAACTGGGTTTTGGGTCTCTTGTCTCTCTGTCTCAAAAGTTGTTCTTCTATATAATTTGAAGAGCACAAAGAAATCAATTAGGCATCCATAAAGCTCAGAATGCATGAGACAGCCAAAATTACAATGTTAATAATGCATCTTGTCTTTTTATAAAACCATCACTAAAACAGTACAGAAACATATTCAACAATCGACATTCAAATATCAATTCCGGATCTCCAGTCCTTCCATTCACTACACATGGGAGTTATATATATTCCCATGTGAAGTACCAGAACGGGAACATTTGAAGCCCAGCTTATTCACGATAACACATTAAAATACTTGGACAAATACTAGTAACAGTAAAAGCTAAACTGAAGATGCCTAGGCGCACTGGAACTCAGTTGGGACCCTCTTCCCACAAACATTGAGCAACAAGCTAAGGGACAGTGGGATGTTGAGGTTAATGCCCAGCACATTGGCTTTTAGGGCAGTGCACAGGCAGACTGCGGCTTCCAGATCAACAAGGCCTTGGATGAGGGAGCAGCAAGGTAGTGTTGGTGGGGAGCCCACTTTCGCATTCACCAACCCAAGCACATTGGCACAAACGCCTAGCTTCAGTGCATCTCTTGGGCACGTTCCAGCAGGCGAAGAAGGCGTGGTGGGAGTAGTAGGGTTTGGAGTAGGCTTTGCCTTTGAAGGAGGGGGTGGGCAAGGGACACTCTGGGTGGCAGTGGCAAAGGCAAAGAATACAAGGTTGAGAGAGAGGAAAAGAGCAGCAGCAGAGGCTGAGTTCGTTGAGGTCATCTCCAATAATGACTTGTGGTGTGGCTTAATTAGCTAATCTTATGGAAGGTAGTAGCTAGGCCTTGTGATGAAGAGGTTCCAATCGAGATGCTGTATTTATAGAAGAAGAGAGTGGAGTCTAGTGATTGGGAGATAATAATAATAATAATAATAATAGTATATGTGATGCGATGTGAGTAGCTGGCCATGCGAGGCGCGAACGTGGTCACGGGTGCTATGGGAATAATCAGTATTTATTTTTCCACCGCCGATGTGCTTGAACTCAAAAAGAGAGAGCTCCACATATAAGGGGAGACATCATGCTCAAGTAGAAAAGGAGCTCGTACAAGTGAGAAGATAGTACTAAAAAATGGATAGGAAACAAAAATGGATAGGAAACCCGTCACGTGGGAAGAGATGGCATATACCAGGGGTTTGAACCTTGAACCACCAGGTGAGTACGGATGCTCGTTATCACTTGGGATCTACAGTTGAATAACCATTAATTCAAGACAAAATTGTTCATTGTTACTGAGTGTAAGTTGAAAGGACAAGCATGCGCATATCAAATTAAGGTGGGCCAAAGTGGGCCCATGGAACTGGACTACCGATAACTATATGGTTGCCCCTAGGAGAATAAATATACAACTGATCTAGTGTGTGTATTTAAATAAATCTATTATTAGCAAGTGCATCTTAATTTGTACTAAGTGACGTCGGGCGAAGAATGTGATGAGCCATGACACCATTTTGGCATTGGATTGGAAGACTTATGACCTTTTTCTTTACTAGAATTTCTCAAAGGAATTTATCATGTTGGAGATTTTTGTCCTTTGGCATTTGCAAATGCCATGCTTCTCCACAATCATTACAGAATTCCAACAATATGAAAGGCCTCAAATGGCTTTTGGGAATCCAGAAATTCTAACTCCTTCGCCTTTTAGTGGAATTTTTGTATGCTCGAGTAGAAGAGAGCATCCTAAAATTCCACTATGTTTGGGAATTCAGGATTTCCCCATACATAAATTCCTCAAATTCTAACAAAAAAACAAGCCATTTGCCTTGTAACTCTATGCCCTCTCTCAATGTCAACTGCCCGTTAGGATCGTTTAACTAGAACGGGTACCATCTTTGCATGGTGGAAACCTTAATTTTGGTATAATCTACTCTGTTCGACACTTAAATTGCTGTCATTTCAAATCGCGGCCGCCCGCTGATGATTGTGATGAATCTTAGAGCACATGAAGCATATTGGTACAGGGCCACAGGCTCCTGAAGTTGCATTGGTTCTGGAACAAGATCACTGAGGGAGAGTATCATGCATTCTCAATCACTCTCCTCAAAACAGGCGCCTGACGAATCCGAACTTTCAAGGCATTGCCGACATGAAGGAAGGTTTTAATCCACCCTTAATTTAGTCTCTTTTGGACTTTCTCCTTTGTTTTTGTGCATGTATGGCGTAAATTTTATTGACCATGTCAATAGGGGTTTTTCTTAAAAAAAAAGGTCAATGGGATTTTATCGAAAAGATTGACAGTCGCCGTATTAAGGGGGAAAATACATATATATATATATATATATATATATACATTACCCTTCATGATTAAGATACTGACTTCAAATGCTACTTTACACCATAAATCTCTTCTTCAATAGATCTCATTGATCCGTGAAAGATTCCATTTTCAGGTTGGCTTTACACCCGGATTTTTCATGACAGTGTTATTTACATCTGTATTAACCCAAATCATATAGTGAGCTGATAGATTAGATCCCCACTCTCTCTCTATATATATATTTGCATTTAAAGGGAGAAATAATGATTCTCTCTCTCTCTATATATATATATGCATTTAAAGGGAAAAATAATGATGATAATATTAGGATTTTCTCGCATTTTTATCATGACATTTTCAGCTTATTGAAGTTTTGAGGAAATTGCGATATTATCAAGAAATTAATGTTTTTGGCTAATATAATGACAACAGCATGATATTTTCTAAATTTTGTCCATATTTATGACACTGGTGTCAAACTCTCATTTATCTTTTTCAAAATTGTGGCGCTATTTGTTTTGTTGCTAATTTCAATATTTCGACCGATGGAAAGCTCTAAAATATTGATCAATGATTTTATGTGATGGGATGCCAGAGGCAATGTGATTGGAGGACAAAGCTGTATGATATTTTACACTCACTATAGTAAGAAAAGTGGTGGGAGATCCACTCCGATTCCTAGCTGGGTGGAGGTGCTCTCTCTCTCTCACACACACACACACACAAAGTTTTTTTCCCAATGAATAAGAAGCTATCCTTCAGTCCCATTCTAGAAGAAATAACATAAATGCATCCTAATTAACTAGCGGTACTATTGGGGTTGCTAAAGTAAATTACTAAAAAGGGAAATGAGTGGATTGGATGCGAAATAGTTATGATAATATTAGGATTTTCTCACATTTTTATCATGACATTTTCAGCTTATTGAAGTTGTGAGAAATTGGGATATTATCAAGAAATTTATGTTTTTGGACAATATAATGACAACAGCATGATATTCTAAGAAGGAGATGATTCACATCTAACAATATTTCAAATACCCGTGTGACGTGCGGTAAGGAAGAGTCCCTAGATCATATTTCTCTTCAATGTGAAGTGGCCTTTAGAGTTTGGAGCAGGTTGACAGGTGTGGTTTTTCATGGTGCTGCCCAAAACAGTATTCTGGATGTAACAGAGTCTTGGTTGGGTGGGCGCTTTGTGGGGTGTGACCGAATCTTATAGAGCATGATATCATTTGCTATTTTATAGTCAATTTGGAAGGAAAAGAAGAATAAGATCTTTAGGGGTTCTTTGTCATTAACAACAGATCTTATATCCAAAATCACCATAAGAATTGCAAAATGCGCTTTGATTAGAAAGGAGTTTTCTAATTTCACCTTTAACGATATTATTTATAGTTGGGGAGCTTGCATGGGGTGTGGCCCTCTTAAGGAGAAGAGAACAATCCCTTGGCGGCCCCCTCCTTTTTAGGTCTCTAAGGGTGCGCGGGGATGGTGCTTCGAGGGGTAAGCCATGTTCGGCCGGGATTGGAGGGGTTCTTCGCAATTGTTAGGGAGATGTGTTAATTATGTTTTCCAAGTATGTGGGTGTCTAAGATTCCAATGAAGCGGAGGTGCTAGCCATTCTTGAAGGTCATCATTTGTCTTAAAGTAGATATGGTGGTACACTTATTATGGGGAGTGATTCCTTTAATGCGATCGCATGGGTGTCTAAGAGGAAAACTAATTCTTGGAAGTTTAACTTCCACCTGAATGAAAATAGACAGTTATCAGTTGAAACTAATGTTTCTTTCCGTCACGAGGTTAGATCAGGTAACTCTATGGCAGATGTGTTAGCCAAGCACGAGGTTGATAGGTTACTTTTTTGGGTGGGTGTGGTTATGTAAGAGGAGTTGGAGGTGGTGCATTTCTCCTGTACATCCGACCCCTTCCTCATTTTTCTTTGGTTTTCTGTACTTTATACTTTTTTTTTCTTCGAATGAAATCTTTCGTTACTGTTCAAATTTTTTTTTTTTTATGGGATTGGACTTACTTGGCCCCTTGTCTGAGTCACAAATCCACATTAGATGTGACTCTAAGATTCCTTCATCTATATAATACAACCTTATAGTCAGTGTATACTCCATAACAATAGTAAGAGCGGACTGCTTCGACAGCTCTCATGGAGGCCGACCCCCCATTTCCGACAGATCCCCCTTCCCCGTTTGAATCCCTTTCTCCAATAGAACCCCAATCCCCACCACACTATCTTGAAGATACGCGCAACCCCCCCCACCCCCCATGCCTCTGATTTCCCTCCCCTTGTCCTTACCCAAAAACCAAGGCCGCCTCAGACCTCAGATGTTTCCAACCCTCTCCCCATCCCAAATCCTCATCCGAATCCCTCCCTCCCCTCCCCCCCTCCCTTCCTCCCCCCTTGCTCCTCAACCTAATCTTCCTTCCTCATCTTCCCTGGCTCCCATCCCGCACAGGCAAGCAAGCCCCATTAGAAACCCGCATCAGATCCGGTCACCCAAACCCTCCTAGCTCTCTGCTTCCTCTCTCCCAGGTCTTCCAAAAGCAAAGCCTCCTGCTTTCTGGGACCCAGCTTAGCTCCAACATTTACATAACCACCTTGACAGCATTTTACAACAGGCCCAATCTCCCTGAGCTCAGCTCCCTCAACATCTTCCCACCTTTCACCCTCAGGAGAAATCCTATGCTAGTTTTTTCACTCCCTTAACCATTTCCCTTCCTCCTGTTCTGCCTCCTCCAATCTGGAAGGATGGTAAACTTTCCATGAGGATCCCCCAACACATGGTCAATTATAGCAAGGAATCCTTCTCTTTCTCAGCCATAGGCAAATTTGTGGGCAGATGACCATCCCTGGAAGCCCTGGAGCAATGGGTCCATAGCTCTTGGACTCTCTCCAGACCAGTTTTCATCTTCCTCACTGAGAAAGGACACTTTCTCTTTCGTTTTAGCTCTAAGGAAGACATAGACAGTCTGGTGAGCCACAATCCCCTTCTCATGGTTAAAAGGAAACTTCTCCTCCAATCTTGGTCCCCTGGCCAAGATGAAGCCTCTTGGTCGGCAGTGTCCCCTATTTGGATCTGCCTAAAAGGTATCCCTTACCATTGCTGGAGCAGCAACATCCTTCTCTCTATAGCCAGCTCTATTGGAAAGCCCCTCCATCTAGATGACACTACAGCCTCTCAAAGGATTCTATCTTATGCGAGAGTTTTGGTTAACTTCGATGTGGGAAAGCCAGGTCCTAGACTCCTGTCAGTTGAGATGGAAGGTGAAGGTGTGGTGGAAGTTGAGGTACTGTATGAGAATATCCCTTGCTCTGAATGTCTCTCTTCAGGGCACCTCCAAGCCAAATGCCCTTTCACCCACAAGCTAGGTATCTGGAAGACTCCTACCCCTGCCCCCTCTTTGCAGCCTATTTCAGTTGAAAGTAATCACAAACCTAGAGCCTCAGAAGTCCACAACCTTAGTCATAGTTTTGATACTTTTGTCCATCAAACCTCCTCGACTACCCCCTCCGCTACTCATCTCATCCTCACCTCCCCCTGCATTAACCCTCCACCTAGTATACCAGAACCTCCACCTGCGACCCCCAACCCCCCAATAGTGATCCCAACTGAGTCTGATTCTCTATCTGGAAATGATCCCCACATTGATAACCCAGCTCTATCTCTCCCCTCAGATATCACCTTTGAAAATTTGGAAAAAATCCCCGCTCCTGTCCTAGACTGCTCCAACCCTTTCTCCATATTGGAAAACTATACATTTGTTGAACCTACCTCCTCTTTTTCCAGCTCAAAAAATATGTTAGCTGCTATGTCTGACCCTCCTTCCAGCTCAGGACATCAGGATATAGTGTTAACCCCCACCACCCCTCCCCCAGTTTCCAACCCTGTAGAGACAAGTAACTCTCCTACTGTCCTTCCCCCTGCCTGCCCCAACTCTCAGATCCCTCAGGAAGATGGCCTAGTGGTGGACCTATCCCATTTCAAGGTCAAAGAGAAGAGAAAAACAAATCACAGAAGGAATTCTTCTCTTGGCCCAAAAACTAGAAGCTCCAATGGTCCCGAAGCTCTAGTGGTCCCCCCTCCCCAACATTATCAAATGATCAAGGTCCTTTATTGGAACTGTAGAGGTATTGGTAATACCCCTACCAAAACTATGCTCTACCACCTTACAGTCTCCCACTCCCCTGACCTCATTTTCCTTGCTAAGCCCAAAATCCATTTTGATTCATCCAAGTCCATTGGTATCCAGCCTTAAGGTTTCAACCTTTCTTTCTCCAATTCCAATAACTCCATTTGGTGCTTCTGCAAGTCCAATCCTAACATCTCCTTCTCCATGCTTGATCACTCTGACCAACACATCACCATTGAATTTGTCAACCCTCTAACCTCTTCCCCAGCCATTATCTCGGGACTTTATGGCTCCACTGATTGTAGGACCAGAAGAACACTCGGGGATTACCTTGTTCAAACCTCTACCTCAGCTATCCCTTGGTGTGTGATTGGAGATTTCAATTCCATTCTCCTTCATTCTGAGAAGCTCAGTATCCAACCCCTTTCTTCCCCTTCTTTAAAGGACTTTAATGATATGATCCTTGCTTCCGGGCTCAAGGATCTTGGTTCCAAAGGTAATTGTTTCACTTGGGCTAACAATAGGCAAGGTCTTGCCTACGTTGCTGCTAGATTCGACCGTGCTCTCTCCAACTCCTTATGGACTGAAAATTTTGAGGATCCCTTAATTACTCATCTTCCAAGACTCTACTTTGACCATAGTCCCCTTCTCCTTTCCCATAGGCTTCGACATGCGGCTAATAACATCCCCTTCAAATTCGAAGAAATGTGGTTATCCCACGATTCCTTCACTGCTGTAGTTGAAAACATTTGGGCCATTCTAGTCTAAGGCAATCCCCAATTCATCCTTGCTTAAAAGCTTAAATCTGTCAAATATAAGCTCAAGGTTTGGAATAAAGAAGTCTTTGGCCTTCTGGAGGAGAAAATTGCAAAAGCTGAACTCACTGTGCTGGAGGCGCAATTAGCTTATGACTCAGACCAAAGTGACCTCCATCTTCAAGCTCTAAATTCTAGCAAATCTGTCCTCCACAATTGGCTTAATGCACAAGCTAGCCACTGGAAACAAAAGGCAAAAGCTACCTGGCTTTAAGAAGGGGATGGAAACACCAAATTCGTCCACCTCTTTGCCAAATCTAGAAGCATCCGCAGCCGAATTGACAAGATCTCTGTGGATGGAGACCTTTTTGAAGATGAGAACTAGATTAGAGACCAAGCCAGCCTTCACTTTTCTAAGCTTCTAAATTCTTCCAACCCTCCTAGTGCCTCCTCTGATGTAGTCCTCTTTGACATGGTAGGCCCCTCGGTCACAGCTGAAGACAACATCACCCTGTCTGCTATTCCCTCCCATGCTGAGATAAAATAGGCGGTTTTTGGTCTTAAGAGGCTGAGCTCCCCTGGCCCGGATGGTTTCTTAGGTGCTTTCTTTACCAGCTGCTGGCATATAGTGGGCAATGATGTGATCCTAGCAGTCTCTCACTTCTTCTCTTCAGGAAGACTTTTAAGAGCTACAAATGCCTATTTCTTAACCCTTCTTCCTAAAACCCAATCCCCAGCCACTTTCTCTTATTTTCGGCCAATTAGCCTTCTAAACTTCACCTACAAAATCATTTCCAAAATTTTAGCCTCCAGACTTGCAAGACTGCTTCCCCTTCTCATCTCCAGTCACCAATATGCTTTTGTTAAAGGTAGATCCATCCACCATCACGTAGCCCTGGCTGACGACCTCTTTCCGAAGCTCAAGTCGCAGTAAAAAACGGGATCTATTTGTATTAAGCTGGACATCTCAAAAGCTTTTGACAAACTTCAATGGCACTTTCTCTTCAAGACTCTACAATTCTTCAAATTCTCCCCGTCCTGGATCAACCTCATCTCAGAGCTAGTTTGTAGTAGTAGAGGCTCAGTCTTGGTCAACAGAAGCCCCTTAGGTTTCTTCTCTGCTTCCTGTGGATTGCGCCTGGGCTGCCCTCTGTCCCCTTACCTCTTCATCCTAGCAGAAGAAGTTCTCAGCCTTCAGATGGAATCCCTCAGACAGGAAGGTACCATCTGCCCCATCTCAGCTATAGCCAGCACTCCATGCCACCTTCTTTATGCAGACTGTTGGAAATAGGTGGGCCTCTAGGATAGGTTTCAAAAGCTCTTGACTAACTTGATGCAGTGATCATCTGTCCAGAAGGCTACAAAAACCCAATCTATGATCCACGTCCTCTTTCTTATGATCATGTATAGTATAAAACTCTATCTAGAAGATAGAAACAACACCCAACAAGTAACCGCAAAATCCACAACATACAAGGAAGTAGATCATACCAATGGAGCTCGGTTGTGCTATAAGGGAGGAGTTGATTTCTTTCTTTGATGATGAAACACTTTCGTAAACCAAATCAGAATCTCCAAGACCTCTTGGCCTTCCACGCTATGACCCGAATCAGATCTCTTTCCTCAAGGAAGATGGTGGGATCTCCAAGAGAAAAACCAACTTAAAACTCAAGGGAAACCGGAAGAGAACTAGAAGAGGAAGAGGAGAAGATGCATGCGCAACTCTTACACACATGGGCCTTGGGCGTGAATTCCAATGTGGAATAGTGTATGGACGTCCAAGGGCTCCCTTCTCTTCCTATTATAGCTTTTCAACTCTTCTCTTTGTGTATTATTAGAAGTCCAACTTCCATTATACTTATGACCCTATGTTCCACTATTACCACTATTAGAAGTCTCACTTCAAATAGAAATAGTAGAATTCCTTTTGAGTTCAAATAGAATTAGTAAAGATCCAATCTTGGGCTAGCGTGGGGACCACTAGGGATTCCATAGAAAGCTGGCTCCAACTGGGACACTGCGACCCCACATCTCATGTGCAATTCGGGCCCACAGTTAATTGCAAATAACTCCACTAAATAATTACAATTGAACTCCAGTCTTATGAATAAATTATATGAAGACCCTAAACTTCCCAATGTCCACAAGTAGGCCCCTCCATCAATATCCATAGATCAATTGGACCTGTCTTCCAAACTTAGATTCATATCTTATTATCCTCACTACAACAGTTTACACTTTCAGCGACGGAATTTTTCGTCGCCAAAAATCATAAAAACGTCGGTGAAAGTATTTACCGACGAAAAAAATTTCGTCGCCCAGACGTCGGCCCAAATACGTCAACGAAACATTTTACCGACGAAAATAAATTCCGTCGGCCAAAATCCCTTTTTACCGACTCTTAATAGGCATTTTACCGACGTTTTTAATCGTCGGCAAAAGATGAAAGAAAATAAAATCAAAAATAAAAACTCTTTACCGACGTTTTCTTGTCGTCGGTAAAATATTAAAGAAAAATAAATAAAAAAATAAAAAATCTTTACCGACGTTTGTAAATCGTCGGTAACATATTAAAGAAAAATAAATAAAAATTAAATATATTTCCCGACGTTCTAATACCGTCGGTAAAGGATTACAAAAACTAAATAAAAAATATAATATATTTACCGACGTTCCATAATCGTCGGTAAAGTATTAATGAAAAAAATAAAAAATAAAATCTCTTTACCGACGTTTTATTTTCGTCGGCAAAATATAAAAGAAAACTAAATAAAAAATAAAAATATATTTACCGACGTTTCGGTTTCGTCGGTACAAAAGTAAAAAAAACATAAAAAATTACAGAGACTTTCACCGACGTTTATTTATCGCCGGTAAAAACTAAAATAGGAAATTACAAAAAATAAATACACGTTCCCCGCCGTTTCGATTTCGTCGCTAAAATGGAAAATAAAATTTTCATTAAACTTTCACCGACGTTTAATTTGCGTCGGTAAAAGTAACATTAAAAAATTAAAGACTTTTACCGACGAAACAAAAACGTCGGTGAAAGTCATTTTATATTTTTACAATATTATTCATTTTTTCAATAAATAATTCCTGTAAATCAGTTTATACACCTGTATCAAAACATAAACCTGTTCATATACCTATATTCAATACTAAAAGTGCTTACAAACAAATATTACTCAAACAACCATCACCACTTTTCATCAATCCATTAATCTCATTAATCAACAATGAAACCGTCCCATAAAAATGTCCAATACACAAAAACAAAAAAACTAGAAAGAATAAAACACCCGCAAAGTCTGCAACTGATCCCAAAACGTCCATCAATCTGCAATGACAAAAACAACATTAGAATATTTTCAACCAATTAAATTATAAAAGAAAGACATACATCAATATATATAAACTATAAATTACAATCTTTTTACAAAAACCCATGTACGTTTTCGCCCCAAACTCCCTAACCGTGAGTCCTATTTGCGAGCCGTCAGTTCCTGCAGGTTACTCTCATCTAGAGCGAACTGGCCGTGCCGGTTTCGGAATTTTCCGGTCGCCGGTTCCCGTTCCGAACCCCCGGCGGGCCGTTTTGGAGCCTAAGTGTTGGAAAAGAGTCCTTTTTCGCCCCAAACTCCCTAACCATGAGTCCTATTTTCGAGCCGCCAGTTCCTGCAGGTTACTCTTATCTCGAGCGAACTGGCCGTGCCGGTTTCTGAATTTTCCGGTCGCCGGTTCCCGTTCCGGACCCCCGACGGGCCGTTTTGGAGCCTAAGTGTTGTAAAAGAGTGCGTTTTCGCACCAAACTCCCTAACCGTGAGTCCTGTTTGCGAGCCGTCAGTTCCTGCAGGTTACTCTCATCTCGAGCGAACTGGCCGTGCCGGTTTCGGAATTTTCCGGTCGCCGGATCCCGTTCCGGACCCCCGGCGGGCCGTTTTGGAGCCTAAGTGTTGTAAAAGAGTGCGTTTTCGCACCAAACTCCCTAACCGTGAGTCCTGTTTGCGAGCCGTCAGTTCCTGCAGGTTACTCTCATCTCGAGCGAACTGGCCGTACCGGTTTCGGAATTTTCCGGTCGCCGGTTCCCGTTCCGGACCCCCGGCGGGCCGTTTTGGAGCCTAAGTGTTGGAAAAGAGTGCGTTTTCGCCCCAAACTCCCTAACCGTGAGTCCTATTTGCGAGCCGTCAGTTCCTGCAGGTTACTCTCATCTGGAGCGAACTGGCCGTGCCGGTTTCGGAATTTTCCGGTCGCCGGATCCCGTTCCGGACCCCCGGCAGGCCGTTTTGGAGCCTAAGTGTTGGAAAAGAGTGCGTTTTCGCCCCAAACTCCCTAACCGTGAGTCCTATTTGCGAGCCGTCAGTTCCTGCAGGTTACTCTCATCTCGAGCAAACTGGCCGTGCCGGTTTCGGAATTTTCCGGTCGCCGGTTCCCGTTCCGGACCCCCGGCGGGCCGTTTTGGAGCCTAAGTGTTGGAAAAGAGTGCGTTTTCGCCCCAAACTCCCTAACCGTGAGTCCTATTTGCGAGCCGTCAGTTCCTGCAGGTTACTCTCATCTCGAGCGAACTGGCCGTGCCGGTTTCGGAATTTTCCGGTCGCCGGATCCCGTTCCGGACCCCCGGCGGGCCGTTTTGGAGCCTAAGTGTTGGAAAAGAGTGCGTTTTCGCCCCAAACTCCCTAACCGTGAGTCCTATTTGCGAGCCGTCAGTTCCTGCAGGTTACTCTCATCTCGAGCGAACTGGCCGTGCCGGTTTCGGAATTTTCCGGTGGCCGGTTCCCGTTCCGGACCCCCGGCGGGCCGTTTTGGAGCCTAAGTGTTGTAAAAGAGTGCGTTTTCGCCCCAAACTCCCTAACCGTGAGTCCTATTTTCGAGCCGTCAGTTCCTGCAGGTTACTCTCAGCTCGAGCGAACTGGCCGTGCCGGTTTCGGAATTTTCCGGTCGCCGGATCCCGTTCCGGACCCCCGGCGGGCCGTTTTGGAGCCTAAGTGTTGTAAAAGAGTGCGTTTTCGCACCAAACTCCCTAACCGTGAGTCCTGTTTGCGAGCCGTCAGTTCCTGCAGGTTACTCTCATCTCGAGCGAACTGGCCGTGCCGGTTTCGGAATTTTCCGGTCGCCGGTTCCCGTTCCGGACCCCCGGCGGGCCGTTTTGGAGCCTAAGTGTTGGAAAAGAGTGCGTTTTCGCCCCAAACTCCCTAACCGTGAGTCCTATTTGCGAGCCGTCAGTTCCTGCAGGTTACTCTCATCTCGAGCGAACTGGCCGTGCCGGTTTCGGAATTTTCCGGTCGCCGGATCCCGTTCCGGACCCCCGGCGGGCCGTTTTGGAGCCTAAGTGTGGAAAAGAGTGCGTTTTCGCCCCAAACTCCCTAACCGTGAGTCCTATTTGCGAGCCGTCAGTTCCTGCAGGTTACTCTCATCTCGAGCGAACTGACTGTGCCGGTTTCGGAATTTTCCGGTCGCCGGTTCCCGTTCCGGACCCCCGGCGGGCCGTTTTGGAGCCTAAGTGTTGGAAAAGAGTGCGTTTTCGCACCAAACTCCCTAACCGTGAGTCCTATTTTCGAGCCGTCAGTTCCTGCAGGTTACTCTCATCTCGAGCGAACTGGCCGTGGCGGTTTCGGAATTTTCCGGTCGCCGGATCCCGTTCCGGACCCCCGGCGGGCCGTTTTGGAGCCTAAGTGTTGTAAAAGAGTGCGTTTTCGCCCCAAACTCCCTAACCGTGAGTCCTGTTTGCGAGCCGTCAGTTCCTGCAGGTTACTCTCATCTCGAGCGAACTGGCCGTGCCGGTTTCGGAATTTTCCGGTCGCCGGTTCCCGTTCCGGACCCCCGGCGGGCCGTTTTGGAGCCTAAGTGTTGTAAAAGAGTGCGTTTTCGCCCCAAACTCCCTAACCGTGAGTCCTATTTTCGAGCCGTCAGTTCCTGCAGGTTACTCTCATCTCGAGCGAACTGGCCGTGCCGGTTTCGGAATTTTCCGGTCGCCGGATCCCGTTCCGGACCCCCGGCGGGCCGTTTTGGAGCCTAAGTGTTGTAAAAGAGTGCGTTTTCGCACCAAACTCCCTAACCGTGAGTCCTGTTTGCGAGCCGTCAGTTCCTGCAGGTTACTCTCATCTCGAGCGAACTGGCCGTGCCGGTTTCGGAATTTTCCGGTCGCCGGTTCCCGTTCCGGACCCCCGGCGGGCCGTTTTGGAGCCTAAGTGTTGGAAAAGAGTGCGTTTTCGCCCCAAACTCCCTAACCGTGAGTCCTATTTGCGAGCCGTCAGTTCCTGCAGGTTACTCTCATCTCGAGCGAACTGGCCGTGCCGGTTTCGGAATTTTCCGGTCGCCGGATCCCGTTCCGGACCCCCGGCGGGCCGTTTTGGAGCCTAAGTGTTGGAAAAGAGTGCGTTTTCGCCCCAAACTCCCTAACCGTGAGTCCTATTTGCGAGCCGTCAGTTCCTGCAGGTTACTCTCATCTCGAGCGAACTGGCCGTGCCGGTTTCGGAATTTTCCGGTCCCCGGTTCCCGTTCCGGACCCCCGGCGGGCCGTTTTGGAGCCTAAGTGTTGTAAAAGAGTGCGTTTTCGCCCCAAACTCCCTAACCGTGAGTCCTATTTTCGAGCCGTCAGTTCCTGCAGGTTACTCTCATCTCGAGCGAACTGGCCGTGCCGGTTTCGGAATTTTCCGGTCGCCGGATCCCGTTCCGGACCCCCGGCGGGCCGTTTTGGAGCCTAAGTGTTGGAAAAGAGTGCGTTTTCGCCCCAAACTCCCTAACCGTGAGTCCTATTTGCGAGCCGTCAGTTCCTGCAGGTTACTCTCATCTCGAACGAACTGGCTGTGCCGGTTTCGGAATTTTCCGGTCGCCGGTTCCCGTTCCGGACCCCCGGCGGGCCGTTTTGGAGCCTAAGTGTTGGAAAAGAGTGCGTTTTCGCACCAAACTCCCTAACCGTGAGTCCTATTTTCGAGCCGTCAGTTCCTGCAGGTTACTCTCATCTCGAGCGAACTGGCCGTGGCGGTTTCGGAATTTTCCGGTCGCCGGATCCCGTTCCGGACCCCCGGCGGGCCGTTTTGGAGCCTAAGTGTTGTAAAAGAGTGCGTTTTCGCCCCAAACTCCCTAACCGTGAGTCCTGTTTGCGAGCCGTCAGTTCCTGCAGGTTACTCTCATCTCGAGCGAACTGGCCGTGCCGGTTTCGGAATTTTCCGGTCGCCGGTTCCCGTTCCGGACCCCCGGCGGGCCGTTTTGGAGCCTAAGTGTTGTAAAAGAGTGCGTTTTCGCCCCAAACTCCCTAACCGTGAGTCCTATTTTCGAGCCGTCAGTTCCTGCAGGTTACTCTCATCTCGAGCGAACTGGCCGTGCCGGTTTCGGAATTTTCCGGTCGCCGGATCCCGTTCCGGACCCCCGGCGGGCCGTTTTGGAGCCTAAGTGTTGTAAAAGAGTGCGTTTTCGCACCAAACTCCCTAACCGTGAGTCCTGTTTGCGAGCCGTCAGTTCCTGCAGGTTACTCTCATCTCGAGCGAACTGGCCGTGCCGGTTTCGGAATTTTCCGGTCGCCGGATCCCGTTCCGGACCCCCGGCGGGCCGTTTTGGAGCCTAAGTGTTGTAAAAGAGTGCGTTTTCGCACCAAACTCCCTAACCGTGAGTCCTGTTTGCGAGCCGTCAGTTCCTGCAGGTTACTCTCATCTCGAGCGAACTGGCCGTGCCGGTTTCGGAATTTTCCGGTCGCCGGTTCCCGTTCCGGACCCCCGGCGGGCCGTTTTGGAGCCTAAGTGTTGGAAAAGAGTGCGTTTTCGCCCCAAACTCCCTAACCGTGAGTCCTATTTGCGAGCCGTCAGTTCCTGCAGGTTACTCTCATCTCGAGCGAACTGGCCGTGCCGGTTTCGGAATTTTCCGGTCGCCGGATCCCGTTCCGGACCCCCGGCGGGCCGTTTTGGAGCCTAAGTGTTGGAAAAGAGTGCGTTTTCGCCCCAAACTCCCTAACCGTGAGTCCTATTTGCGAGCCGTCAGTTCCTGCAGGTTACTCTCATCTCGAGCGAACTGGCCGTGCCAGTTTCGGAATTTTCCGGTCGCCGGTTCCCGTTCCGGACCCCCGGCGGGCCGTTTTGGAGCCTAAGTGTTGTAAAAGAGTGCGTTTTCGCCCCAAACTCCCTAACCGTGAGTCCTATTTTCGAGCCGTCAGTTCCTGCAGGTTACTCTCATCTCGAGCGAACTGGCCGTGCCGGTTTCGGAATTTTCCGGTCGCCGGATCCCGATCCGGACCCCCGGCGGGCCGTTTTGGAGCCTAAGTGTTGTAAAAGAGTGCGTTTTCGCACCAAACTCCCTAACCGTGAGTCCTGTTTGCGAGCCGTCAGTTCCTGCAGGTTACTCTCATCTCGAGCGAACTGGCCGTGCCGGTTTCGGAATTTTCCGGTCGCCGGTTCCCGTTCCGGACCCCCGGCGGGCCGTTTTGGAGCCTAAGTGTTGGAAAAGAGTGCGTTTTCGCCCCAAACTCCCTAACCGTGAGTCCTATTTGCGAGCCGTCAGTTCCTGCAGGTTACTCTCATCTCGAGCGAACTGGCCGTGCCGGTTTCGGAATTTTCCGGTCGCCGGATCCCGTTCCGGACCCCCGGCGGGCCGTTTTGGAGCCTAAGTGTTGGAAAAGAGTGCGTTTTCGCCCCAAACTCCCTAACCGTGAGTCCTATTTGCGAGTCGTCAGTTCCTGCAGGTTACTCTCATCTCGAGCGAACTAGCCGTGCCGGTTTCGGAATTTTCCGGTCGTCGGTTCCCGTTCCGGACCCCCGGCGGGCCGTTTTGGAGCCTAAGTGTTGTAAAAGAGTGCGTTTTCGCCCCAAACTCCCTAACCGTGAGTCCTATTTTCGAGCCGTCAGTTCCTGCAGGTTACTCTCAGCTCGAGCGAACTGGCCGTGCCGGTTTCGGAATTTTCCGGTCGCCGGATCCCGTTCCGGAACCCCGGCGGGCCGTTTTGGAGCCTAAGTGTTGTAAAAGAGTGCGTTTTCGCACCAAACTCCCTAACCGTGAGTCCTGTTTGCGAGCCGTCAGTTCCTGCAGGTTACTCTCATCTCGAGCGAACTGGCCGTGCCGGTTTCGGAATTTTCCGGTCGCCGGTTCCCGTTCCGGACCCCCGGCGGGCCGTTTTGGAGCCTAAGTGTTGGAAAGGAGTGCGTTTTCGCCCCAAACTCCCTAACCGTGAGTCCTATTTGCGAGCCGTCAGTTCCTGCAGGTTACTCTCATCTCGAGCGAACTGGCCGTGCCGGTTTCGGAATTTTCCGGTCGCCGGATCCCGTTCCGGACCCCCGGCGGGCCGTTTTGGAGCCTAAGTGTTGGAAAAGAGAGCGTTTTCGCCCCAAACTCCCTAACCGTGAGTCCTATTTGCGAGCCGTCAGTTCCTGCAGGTTACTCTCATCTCGAGCGAACTGGCCGTGCCGGTTTCGGAATTTTCCGGTCGCCGGTTCCCGTTCCGGACCCCCGGCGGGCCGTTTTGGAGCCTAAGTGTTGTAAAAGAGTGCGTTTTCGCCCCAAACTCCCTAACCGTGAGTCCTATTTTCGAGCCGTCAGTTCCTGCAGGTTACTCTCAGCTCGAGCGAACTGGCCGTGCCGGTTTCGGAATTTTCCGGTCGCCGGATCCCGTTCCGGACCCCCGGCGGGCCGTTTTGGAGCCTAAGTGTTGTAAAAGAGTGCGTTTTCGCACCAAACTCCCTAACCGTGAGTCCTGTTTGCGAGCCGTCAGTTCCTGCAGGTTACTCTCATCTGGAGCGAACTGGCCGTGCCGGTTTCGGAATTTTCCGGTCGCCGGATCCCGTTCCGGACGCCCGGCGGGCCGTTTTGGAGCCTAAGTGTTGAAAAAGAGTGCGTTTTCGCCCCAAACTCCCTAACCGTGAGTCCTATTTTCGAGCCGTCAGTTCCTGCAGGTTACTCTCAGCTCGAGCGAACTGGCCGTGCCAGTTTCGGAATTTTCCGGTCGCCGGATCCCGTTCCGGACCCCCGGCGGGCCGTTTTGGAGCCTAAGTGTTGGAAAAGAGTGCGTTTTCGCCCCAAACTCCCTAACCGTGAGTCCTATTTGCGAGCCGTCAGTTCCTGCAGGTTACTCTCATCTCGAGCGAACTGGCCGTGCCGGTTTCTGAATTTTCCGGTCGCCGGTTCCCGTTCCGGACCCCCGGCGGGCCGTTTTGGAGCCTAAGTGTTGTAAAAGAGTGCGTTTTCGCCCCAAACTCCCTAACCGTGAGTCCTATTTGCGAGCCGTCAGTTCCTGCAGGTTACTCTCATCCCGAGCGAACTGGCCGTGCCGGTGTCGGAATTTTCCGGTCGCCGGATCCCGTTCCGGACCCCCGGCGGGCCGTTTTGGAGCCTAAGTGTTGGAAAAGAGTGCGTTTTCGCCCCAAACTCCCTAACCGTGAGTCCTATTTGCGAGCCGTCAGTTTCTGCAGGTTACTCTCATCTCGAGCCAACTGGCCGTGCCGGTTTCGGAATTTTCCGGTCGCCGGTTCCCGTTCCGAACCCCCGGCGGGCCGTTTTGGAGCCTAAGTGTTGGAAAAGAGTCCTTTTTCGCCCCAAACTCCCTAACCGTGAGTCCTATTTTCGAGCCGCCAGTTCCTGCAGGTTACTCTTATCTCGAGCGAACTGGCCGTGCCGGTTTCTGAATTTTCCGGTCGCCGGTTCCCGTTCCGGACCCCCGACGGGCCGTTTTGGAGCCTAAGTGTTGTAAAAGAGTGCGTTTTCGCACCAAACTCCCTAACCGTGAGTCCTGTTTGCGAGCCGTCAGTTCCTGCAGGTTACTCTCATCTCGAGCGAACTGGCCGTGCCGGTTTCGGAATTTTCCGGTCGCCGGATCCCGTTCCGGACCCCCGGCGGGCCGTTTTGGAGCCTAAGTGTTGCAAAAGAGTGCGTTTTCGCACCAAACTCCCTAACCGTGAGTCCTGTTTGCGAGCCGTCAGTTCCTGCAGGTTACTCTCATCTCGAGCGAACTGGCCGTACCGGTTTCGGAATTTTCCGGTCGCCGGTTCCCGTTCCGGACCCCCGGCGGGCCGTTTTGGAGCCTAAGTGTTGGAAAAGAGTGCGTTTTCGCCCCAAACTCCCTAACCGTGAGTCCTATTTGCGAGCCGTCAGTTCCTGCAGGTTACTCTCATCTCGAGCGAACTGGCCGTGCCGGTTTCGGAATTTTCCGGTCGCCGGATCCCGTTCCGGACCCCCGGCAGGCCGTTTTGGAGCCTAAGTGTTGGAAAAGAGTGCGTTTTCGCCCCAAACTCCCTAACCGTGAGTCCTATTTGCGAGCCGTCAGTTCCTGCAGGTTACTCTCATCTCGAGCAAACTGGCCGTGCCGGTTTCGGAATTTTCCGGTCGCCGGTTCCCGTTCCGGACCCCCGGCGGGCCGTTTTGGAGCCTAAGTGTTGGAAAAGAGTGCGTTTTCGCCCCAAACTCCCTAACCGTGAGTCCTATTTGCGAGCCGTCAGTTCCTGCAGGTTACTCTCATCTCGAGCGAACTGGCCGTGCCGGTTTCGGAATTTTCCGGTCGCCGGTTCCCGTTCCGGACCACCGGCGGGCCGTTTTGGAGCCTAAGTGTTGGAAAAGAGTGCGTTTTCGCCCCAAACTCCCTAACCGTGAGTCCTATTTGCGAGCCGTCAGTTCCTGCAGGTTACTCTCATCTCGAGCGAACTGGCCGTGCCGGTTTCGGAATTTTCCGGTCGCCGGATCCCGTTCCGGACCCCCGGCGGGCCGTTTTGGAGCCTAAGTGTTGGAAAAGAGTGCGTTTTCGCCCCAAACTCCCTAACCGTGAGTCCTATTTGCGAGCCGTCAGTTCCTGCAGGTTACTCTCATCTCGAGCGAACTGGCCGTGCCGGTTTCGGAATTTTCCGGTCGCCGGTTCCCGTTCCGGACCCCCGGCGGGCCGTTTTGGAGCCTAAGTGTTGTAAAAGAGTGCGTTTTCGCCCCAAACTCCCTAACCGTGAGTCCTATTTTCGAGCCGTCAGTTCCTGCAGGTTACTCTCATCTCGAGCGAACTGGCCGTGCCGGTTTCGGAATTTTCCGGTAGCCGGATCCCGTTCCGGACCCCCGGCGGGCCGTTTTGGAGCCTAAGTGTTGCAAAAGAGTGCGTTTTCGCACCAAACTCCCTAACCGTGAGTCCTGTTTGCGAGCCGTCAGTTCCTGCAGGTTACTCTCATCTCGAGCGAACTGGCCGTGCCGGTTTCGGAATTTTCCGGTCGCCGGATCCCGTTCCGGACCCCCGGCAGGCCGTTTTGGAGCCTAAGTGTTGGAAAAGAGTGCGTTTTCGCCCCAAACTCCCTAACCGTGAGTCCTATTTGCGAGCCGTCAGTTCCTGCTGGTTACTCTCATCTCGAGCGAACTGGCCGTGCCGGTTTCGGAATTTTCCGGTCGCCGGATCCCGTTCCGGACCCCCGGCAGGCCGTTTTGGAGCCTAAGTGTTGGAAAAGAGTGCGTTTTCGCCCCAAACTCCCTAACCGTGAGTCCTATTTGCGAGCCGTCAGTTCCTGCAGGTTACTCTCATCTCGAGCGAACTGGCCGTGCCGGTTTCGGAATTTTCCGGTCGCCGGATCCCGTTCCGGACCCCCGGCAGGCCGTTTTGGAGCCTAAGTGTTGCAAAAGAGTGCGTTTTCGCACCAAACTCCCTAACCGTGAGTCCTGTTTGCGAGCCGTCAGTTCCTGCAGGTTACTCTCATCTCGAGCGAACTGGCCGTACCGGTTTCGGAATTTTCCGGTCGCCGGTTCCCGTTCCGGACCCCCGGCGGGCCGTTTTGGAGCCTAAGTGTTGGAAAAGAGTGCGTTTTCGCCCCAAACTCCCTAACCGTGAGTCCTATTTGCGAGCCGTCAGTTCCTGCAGGTTACTCTCATCTCGAGCGAACTGGCCGTGCCGGTTTCGGAATTTTCCGGTCGCCGGATCCCGTTCCGGACCCCCGGCAGGCCGTTTTGGAGCCTAAGTGTTGGAAAAGAGTGCGTTTTCGCCCCAAACTCCCTAACCGTGAGTCCTATTTGCGAGCCGTCAGTTCCTGCAGGTTACTCTCATCTCGAGCGAACTGGCCGTGCCGGTTTCTGAATTTTCCGGTCGCCGGTTCCCGTTCCGGACCCCCGGCGGGCCGTTTTGGAGCCTAAGTGTTGTAAAAGAGTGCGTTTTCGCCCCAAACTCCCTAACCGTGAGTCCTATTTGCGAGCCGTCAGTTCCTGCAGGTTACTCTCATCCCGAGCGAACTGGCCGTGCCGGTGTCGGAATTTTCCGGTCGCCGGATCCCGTTCCGGACCCCCGGCGGGCCGTTTTGGAGCCTAAGTGTTGGAAAAGAGTGCGTTTTCGCCCCAAACTCCCTAACCGTGAGTCCTATTTGCGAGCCGTCAGTTTCTGCAGGTTACTCTCATCTCGAGCCAACTGGCCGTGCCGGTTTCGGAATTTTCCGGTCGCCGGTTCCCGTTCCGAACCCCCGGCGGGCCGTTTTGGAGCCTAAGTGTTGGAAAAGAGTCCTTTTTCGCCCCAAACTCCCTAACCGTGAGTCCTATTTTCGAGCCGCCAGTTCCTGCAGGTTACTCTTATCTCGAGCGAACTGGCCGTGCCGGTTTCTGAATTTTCCGGTCGCCGGTTCCCGTTCCGGACCCCCGACGGGCCGTTTTGGAGCCTAAGTGTTGTAAAAGAGTGCGTTTTCGCACCAAACTCCCTAACCGTGAGTCCTGTTTGCGAGCCGTCAGTTCCTGCAGGTTACTCTCATCTCGAGCGAACTGGCCGTGCCGGTTTCGGAATTTTCCGGTCGCCGGATCCCGTTCCGGACCCCCGGCGGGCCGTTTTGGAGCCTAAGTGTTGCAAAAGAGTGCGTTTTCGCACCAAACTCCCTAACCGTGAGTCCTGTTTGCGAGCCGTCAGTTCCTGCAGGTTACTCTCATCTCGAGCGAACTGGCCGTACCGGTTTCGGAATTTTCCGGTCGCCGGATCCCGTTCCGGACCCCCGGCAGGCCGTTTTGGAGCCTAAGTGTTGGAAAAGAGTGCGTTTTCGCCCCAAACTCCCTAACCGTGAGTCCTATTTGCGAGCCGTCAGTTCCTGCTGGTTACTCTCATCTCGAGCGAACTGGCCGTGCCGGTTTCGGAATTTTCCGGTCGCCGGATCCCGTTCCGGACCCCCGGCAGGCCGTTTTGGAGCCTAAGTGTTGGAAAAGAGTGCGTTTTCGCCCCAAACTCCCTAACCGTGAGTCCTATTTGCGAGCCGTCAGTTCCTGCAGGTTACTCTCATCTCGAGCGAACTGGCCGTGCCGGTTTCGGAATTTTCCGGTCGCCGGATCCCGTTCCGGACCCCCGGCAGGCCGTTTTGGAGCCTAAGTGTTGCAAAAGAGTGCGTTTTCGCACCAAACTCCCTAACCGTGAGTCCTGTTTGCGAGCCGTCAGTTCCTGCAGGTTACTCTCATCTCGAGCGAACTGGCCGTACCGGTTTCGGAATTTTCCGGTCGCCGGTTCCCGTTCCGGACCCCCGGCGGGCCGTTTTGGAGCCTAAGTGTTGGAAAAGAGTGCGTTTTCGCCCCAAACTCCCTAACCGTGAGTCCTATTTGCGAGCCGTCAGTTCCTGCAGGTTACTCTCATCTCGAGCGAACTGGCCGTGCCGGTTTCGGAATTTTCCGGTCGCCGGATCCCGTTCCGGACCCCCGGCAGGCCGTTTTGGAGCCTAAGTGTTGGAAAAGAGTGCGTTTTCGCCCCAAACTCCCTAACCGTGAGTCCTATTTGCGAGCCGTCAGTTCCTGCAGGTTACTCTCATCTCGAGCGAACTGGCCGTGCCGGTTTCTGAATTTTCCGGTCGCCGGTTCCCGTTCCGGACCCCCGGCGGGCCGTTTTGGAGCCTAAGTGTTGTAAAAGAGTGCGTTTTCGCCCCAAACTCCCTAACCGTGAGTCCTATTTGCGAGCCGTCAGTTCCTGCAGGTTACTCTCATCCCGAGCGAACTGGCCGTGCCGGTGTCGGAATTTTCCGGTCGCCGGATCCCGTTCCGGACCCCCGGCGGGCCGTTTTGGAGCCTAAGTGTTGGAAAAGAGTGCGTTTTCGCCCCAAACTCCCTAACCGTGAGTCCTATTTGCGAGCCGTCAGTTTCTGCAGGTTACTCTCATCTCGAGCCAACTGGCCGTGCCGGTTTCGGAATTTTCCGGTCGCCGGTTCCCGTTCCGAACCCCCGGCGGGCCGTTTTGGAGCCTAAGTGTTGGAAAAGAGTCCTTTTTCGCCCCAAACTCCCTAACCGTGAGTCCTATTTTCGAGCCGCCAGTTCCTGCAGGTTACTCTTATCTCGAGCGAACTGGCCGTGCCGGTTTCTGAATTTTCCGGTCGCCGGTTCCCGTTCCGGACCCCCGACGGGCCGTTTTGGAGCCTAAGTGTTGTAAAAGAGTGCGTTTTCGCACCAAACTCCCTAACCGTGAGTCCTGTTTGCGAGCCGTCAGTTCCTGCAGGTTACTCTCATCTCGAGCGAACTGGCCGTGCCGGTTTCGGAATTTTCCGGTCGCCGGATCCCGTTCCGGACCCCCGGCGGGCCGTTTTGGAGCCTAAGTGTTGCAAAAGAGTGCGTTTTCGCACCAAACTCCCTAACCGTGAGTCCTGTTTGCGAGCCGTCAGTTCCTGCAGGTTACTCTCATCTCGAGCGAACTGGCCGTACCGGTTTCGGAATTTTCCGGTCGCCGGTTCCCGTTCCGGACCCCCGGCGGGCCGTTTTGGAGCCTAAGTGTTGGAAAAGAGTGCGTTTTCGCCCCAAACTCCCTAACCGTGAGTCCTATTTGCGAGCCGTCAGTTCCTGCAGGTTACTCTCATCTCGAGCGAACTGGCCGTGCCGGTTTCGGAATTTTCCGGTCGCCGGATCCCGTTCCGAACCCCCGGCAGGCCGTTTTGGAGCCTAAGTGTTGGAAAAGAGTGCGTTTTCGCCCCAAACTCCCTAACCGTGAGTCCTATTTGCGAGCCGTCAGTTCCTGCAGGTTACTCTCATCTCGAGCAAACTGGCCGTGCCGGTTTCGGAATTTTCCGGTCGCCGGTTCCCGTTCCGGACCCCCGGCGGGCCGTTTTGGAGCCTAAGTGTTGTAAAAGAGTGCGTTTTCGCACCAAACTCCCTAACCGTGAGTCCTGTTTGCGAGCCGTCAGTTCCTGCAGGTTACTCTCATCTCGAGCGAACTGGCCGTGCCGGTTTCGGAATTTTCCGGTCGCCGGTTCCCGTTCCGGACCCCCGGCGGGCCGTTTTGGAGCCTAAGTGTTGGAAAAGAGTGCGTTTTCGCCCCAAACTCCCTAACCGTGAGTCCTATTTGCGAGCCGTCAGTTCCTGCAGGTTACTCTCATCTCGAGCGAACTGGCCGTGCCGGTTTCGGAATTTTCCGGTCGCCGGATCCCGTTCCGGACCCCCGGCGGGCCGTTTTGGAGCCTAAGTGTTGGAAAAGAGTGCGTTTTCGCCCCAAACTCCCTAACCGTGAGTCCTATTTGCGAGCCGTCAGTTCCTGCAGGTTACTCTCATCCCGAGCGAACTGGCCGTGCCGGGTGTCGGAATTTTCCGGTCGCCGGATCCCGTTCCGGACCCCCGGCGGGCCGTTTTGGAGCCTAAGTGTTGGAAAAGAGTGCGTTTTCGCCCCAAACTCCCTAACCGTGAGTCCTATTTGCGAGCCGTCAGTTTCTGCAGGTTACTCTCATCTCGAGCCAACTGGCCGTGCCGGTTTCGGAATTTTCCGGTCGCCGGTTCCCGTTCCGAACCCCCGGCGGGCCGTTTTGGAGCCTAAGTGTTGGAAAAGAGTCCTTTTTCGCCCCAAACTCCCTAACCGTGAGTCCTATTTTCGAGCCGCCAGTTCCTGCAGGTTACTCTTATCTCGAGCGAACTGGCCGTGCCGGTTTCTGAATTTTCCGGTCGCCGGTTCCCGTTCCGGACCCCCGACGGGCCGTTTTGGAGCCTAAGTGTTGTAAAAGAGTGCGTTTTCGCACCAAACTCCCTAACCGTGAGTCCTGTTTGCGAGCCGTCAGTTCCTGCAGGTTACTCTCATCTCGAGCGAACTGGCCGTGCCGGTTTCGGAATTTTCCGGTCGCCGGATCCCGTTCCGGACCCCCGGCGGGCCGTTTTGGAGCCTAAGTGTTGCAAAAGAGTGCGTTTTCGCACCAAACTCCCTAACCGTGAGTCCTGTTTGCGAGCCGTCAGTTCCTGCAGGTTACTCTCATCTCGAGCGAACTGGCCGTACCGGTTTCGGAATTTTCCGGTCGCCGGTTCCCGTTCCGGACCCCCGGCGGGCCGTTTTGGAGCCTAAGTGTTGGAAAAGAGTGCGTTTTCGCCCCAAACTCCCTAACCGTGAGTCCTATTTGCGAGCCGTCAGTTCCTGCAGGTTACTCTCATCTCGAGCGAACTGGCCGTGCCGGTTTCGGAATTTTCCGGTCGCCGGATCCCGTTCCGAACCCCCGGCAGGCCGTTTTGGAGCCTAAGTGTTGGAAAAGAGTGCGTTTTCGCCCCAAACTCCCTAACCGTGAGTCCTATTTGCGAGCCGTCAGTTCCTGCAGGTTACTCTCATCTCGAGCAAACTGGCCGTGCCGGTTTCGGAATTTTCCGGTCGCCGGTTCCCGTTCCGGACCCCCGGCGGGCCGTTTTGGAGCCTAAGTGTTGTAAAAGAGTGCGTTTTCGCACCAAACTCCCTAACCGTGAGTCCTGTTTGCGAGCCGTCAGTTCCTGCAGGTTACTCTCATCTCGAGCGAACTGGCCGTGCCGGTTTCGGAATTTTCCGGTCGCCGGTTCCCGTTCCGGACCCCCGGCGGGCCGTTTTGGAGCCTAAGTGTTGGAAAAGAGTGCGTTTTCGCCCCAAACTCCCTAACCGTGAGTCCTATTTGCGAGCCGTCAGTTCCTGCAGGTTACTCTCATCTCGAGCGAACTGGCCGTGCCGGTTTCGGAATTTTCCGGTCGCCGGATCCCGTTCCGGACCCCCGGCGGGCCGTTTTGGAGCCTAAGTGTTGGAAAAGAGTGCGTTTTCGCCCCAAACTCCCTAACCGTGAGTCCTATTTGCGAGCCGTCAGTTCCTGCAGGTTACTCTCATCTCGAGCGAACTGGCCGTGCCAGTTTCGGAATTTTCCGGTCGCCGGTTCCCGTTCCGGACCCCCGGCGGGCCGTTTTGGAGCCTAAGTGTTGGAAAGGAGTGCGTTTTCGCCCCAAACTCCCTAACCGTGAGTCCTATTTGCGAGCCGTCAGTTCCTGCAGGTTACTCTCATCTCGAGCGAACTGGCCGTGCCGGTTTCGGAATTTTCCGGTCGCCGGATCCCGTTCCGGACCCCCGGCGGGCCGTTTTGGAGCCTAAGTGTTGGAAAAGAGAGCGTTTTCGCCCCAAACTCCCTAACCGTGAGTCCTATTTGCGAGCCGTCAGTTCCTGCAGGTTACTCTCATCTCGAGCGAACTGGCCGTGCCGGTTTCGGAATTTTCCGGTCGCCGGTTCCCGTTCCGGACCCCCGGCGGGCCGTTTTGGAGCCTAAGTGTTGTAAAAGAGTGCGTTTTCGCCCCAAACTCCCTAACCGTGAGTCCTATTTTCGAGCCGTCAGTTCCTGCAGGTTACTCTCAGCTCGAGCGAACTGGCCGTGCCGGTTTCGGAATTTTCCGGTCGCCGGATCCCGTTCCGGACCCCCGGCGGGCCGTTTTGGAGCCTAAGTGTTGTAAAAGAGTGCGTTTTCGCACCAAACTCCCTAACCGTGAGTCCTGTTTGCGAGCCGTCAGTTCCTGCAGGTTACTCTCATCTGGAGCGAACTGGCCGTGCCGGTTTCGGAATTTTCCGGTCGCCGGATCCCGTTCCGGACGCCCGGCGGGCCGTTTTGGAGCCTAAGTGTTGAAAAAGAGTGCGTTTTCGCCCCAAACTCCCTAACCGTGAGTCCTATTTTCGAGCCGTCAGTTCCTGCAGGTTACTCTCAGCTCGAGCGAACTGGCCGTGCCAGTTTCGGAATTTTCCGGTCGCCGGATCCCGTTCCGGACCCCCGGCGGGCCGTTTTGGAGCCTAAGTGTTGGAAAAGAGTGCGTTTTCGCCCCAAACTCCCTAACCGTGAGTCCTATTTGCGAGCCGTCAGTTCCTGCAGGTTACTCTCATCTCGAGCGAACTGGCCGTGCCGGTTTCTGAATTTTCCGGTCGCCGGTTCCCGTTCCGGACCCCCGGCGGGCCGTTTTGGAGCCTAAGTGTTGTAAAAGAGTGCGTTTTCGCCCCAAACTCCCTAACCGTGAGTCCTATTTGCGAGCCGTCAGTTCCTGCAGGTTACTCTCATCCCGAGCGAACTGGCCGTGCCGGTGTCGGAATTTTCCGGTCGCCGGATCCCGTTCCGGACCCCCGGCGGGCCGTTTTGGAGCCTAAGTGTTGGAAAAGAGTGCGTTTTCGCCCCAAACTCCCTAACCGTGAGTCCTATTTGCGAGCCGTCAGTTTCTGCAGGTTACTCTCATCTCGAGCCAACTGGCCGTGCCGGTTTCGGAATTTTCCGGTCGCCGGTTCCCGTTCCGAACCCCCGGCGGGCCGTTTTGGAGCCTAAGTGTTGGAAAAGAGTCCTTTTTCGCCCCAAACTCCCTAACCGTGAGTCCTATTTTCGAGCCGCCAGTTCCTGCAGGTTACTCTTATCTCGAGCGAACTGGCCGTGCCGGTTTCTGAATTTTCCGGTCGCCGGTTCCCGTTCCGGACCCCCGACGGGCCGTTTTGGAGCCTAAGTGTTGTAAAAGAGTGCGTTTTCGCACCAAACTCCCTAACCGTGAGTCCTGTTTGCGAGCCGTCAGTTCCTGCAGGTTACTCTCATCTCGAGCGAACTGGCCGTGCCGGTTTCGGAATTTTCCGGTCGCCGGATCCCGTTCCGGACCCCCGGCGGGCCGTTTTGGAGCCTAAGTGTTGCAAAAGAGTGCGTTTTCGCACCAAACTCCCTAACCGTGAGTCCTGTTTGCGAGCCGTCAGTTCCTGCAGGTTACTCTCATCTCGAGCGAACTGGCCGTACCGGTTTCGGAATTTTCCGGTCGCCGGTTCCCGTTCCGGACCCCCGGCGGGCCGTTTTGGAGCCTAAGTGTTGGAAAAGAGTGCGTTTTCGCCCCAAACTCCCTAACCGTGAGTCCTATTTGCGAGCCGTCAGTTCCTGCAGGTTACTCTCATCTCGAGCGAACTGGCCGTGCCGGTTTCGGAATTTTCCGGTCGCCGGATCCCGTTCCGGACCCCCGGCAGGCCGTTTTGGAGCCTAAGTGTTGGAAAAGAGTGCGTTTTCGCCCCAAACTCCCTAACCGTGAGTCCTATTTGCGAGCCGTCAGTTCCTGCAGGTTACTCTCATCTCGAGCAAACTGGCCGTGCCGGTTTCGGAATTTTCCGGTCGCCGGTTCCCGTTCCGGACCCCCGGCGGGCCGTTTTGGAGCCTAAGTGTTGGAAAAGAGTGCGTTTTCGCCCCAAACTCCCTAACCGTGAGTCCTATTTGCGAGCCGTCAGTTCCTGCAGGTTACTCTCATCTCGAGCGAACTGGCCGTGCCGGTTTCGGAATTTTCCGGTCGCCGGTTCCCGTTCCGGACCACCGGCGGGCCGTTTTGGAGCCTAAGTGTTGGAAAAGAGTGCGTTTTCGCCCCAAACTCCCTAACCGTGAGTCCTATTTGCGAGCCGTCAGTTCCTGCAGGTTACTCTCATCTCGAGCGAACTGGCCGTGCCGGTTTCGGAATTTTCCGGTCGCCGGATCCCGTTCCGGACCCCCGGCGGGCCGTTTTGGAGCCTAAGTGTTGGAAAAGAGTGCGTTTTCGCCCCAAACTCCCTAACCGTGAGTCCTATTTGCGAGCCGTCAGTTCCTGCAGGTTACTCTCATCTCGAGCGAACTGGCCGTGCCGGTTTCGGAATTTTCCGGTCGCCGGTTCCCGTTCCGGACCCCCGGCGGGCCGTTTTGGAGCCTAAGTGTTGTAAAAGAGTGCGTTTTCGCCCCAAACTCCCTAACCGTGAGTCCTATTTTCGAGCCGTCAGTTCCTGCAGGTTACTCTCATCTCGAGCGAACTGGCCGTGCCGGTTTCGGAATTTTCCGGTAGCCGGATCCCGTTCCGGACCCCCGGCGGGCCGTTTTGGAGCCTAAGTGTTGCAAAAGAGTGCGTTTTCGCACCAAACTCCCTAACCGTGAGTCCTGTTTGCGAGCCGTCAGTTCCTGCAGGTTACTCTCATCTCGAGCGAACTGGCCGTGCCGGTTTCGGAATTTTCCGGTCGCCGGATCCCGTTCCGGACCCCCGGCAGGCCGTTTTGGAGCCTAAGTGTTGGAAAAGAGTGCGTTTTCGCCCCAAACTCCCTAACCGTGAGTCCTATTTGCGAGCCGTCAGTTCCTGCTGGTTACTCTCATCTCGAGCGAACTGGCCGTGCCGGTTTCGGAATTTTCCGGTCGCCGGATCCCGTTCCGGACCCCCGGCAGGCCGTTTTGGAGCCTAAGTGTTGGAAAAGAGTGCGTTTTCGCCCCAAACTCCCTAACCGTGAGTCCTATTTGCGAGCCGTCAGTTCCTGCAGGTTACTCTCATCTCGAGCGAACTGGCCGTGCCGGTTTCGGAATTTTCCGGTCGCCGGATCCCGTTCCGGACCCCCGGCAGGCCGTTTTGGAGCCTAAGTGTTGCAAAAGAGTGCGTTTTCGCACCAAACTCCCTAACCGTGAGTCCTGTTTGCGAGCCGTCAGTTCCTGCAGGTTACTCTCATCTCGAGCGAACTGGCCGTACCGGTTTCGGAATTTTCCGGTCGCCGGTTCCCGTTCCGGACCCCCGGCGGGCCGTTTTGGAGCCTAAGTGTTGGAAAAGAGTGCGTTTTCGCCCCAAACTCCCTAACCGTGAGTCCTATTTGCGAGCCGTCAGTTCCTGCAGGTTACTCTCATCTCGAGCGAACTGGCCGTGCCGGTTTCGGAATTTTCCGGTCGCCGGATCCCGTTCCGGACCCCCGGCAGGCCGTTTTGGAGCCTAAGTGTTGGAAAAGAGTGCGTTTTCGCCCCAAACTCCCTAACCGTGAGTCCTATTTGCGAGCCGTCAGTTCCTGCAGGTTACTCTCATCTCGAGCGAACTGGCCGTGCCGGTTTCTGAATTTTCCGGTCGCCGGTTCCCGTTCCGGACCCCCGGCGGGCCGTTTTGGAGCCTAAGTGTTGTAAAAGAGTGCGTTTTCGCCCCAAACTCCCTAACCGTGAGTCCTATTTGCGAGCCGTCAGTTCCTGCAGGTTACTCTCATCCCGAGCGAACTGGCCGTGCCGGTGTCGGAATTTTCCGGTCGCCGGATCCCGTTCCGGACCCCCGGCGGGCCGTTTTGGAGCCTAAGTGTTGGAAAAGAGTGCGTTTTCGCCCCAAACTCCCTAACCGTGAGTCCTATTTGCGAGCCGTCAGTTTCTGCAGGTTACTCTCATCTCGAGCCAACTGGCCGTGCCGGTTTCGGAATTTTCCGGTCGCCGGTTCCCGTTCCGAACCCCCGGCGGGCCGTTTTGGAGCCTAAGTGTTGGAAAAGAGTCCTTTTTCGCCCCAAACTCCCTAACCGTGAGTCCTATTTTCGAGCCGCCAGTTCCTGCAGGTTACTCTTATCTCGAGCGAACTGGCCGTGCCGGTTTCTGAATTTTCCGGTCGCCGGTTCCCGTTCCGGACCCCCGACGGGCCGTTTTGGAGCCTAAGTGTTGTAAAAGAGTGCGTTTTCGCACCAAACTCCCTAACCGTGAGTCCTGTTTGCGAGCCGTCAGTTCCTGCAGGTTACTCTCATCTCGAGCGAACTGGCCGTGCCGGTTTCGGAATTTTCCGGTCGCCGGATCCCGTTCCGGACCCCCGGCGGGCCGTTTTGGAGCCTAAGTGTTGCAAAAGAGTGCGTTTTCGCACCAAACTCCCTAACCGTGAGTCCTGTTTGCGAGCCGTCAGTTCCTGCAGGTTACTCTCATCTCGAGCGAACTGGCCGTACCGGTTTCGGAATTTTCCGGTCGCCGGTTCCCGTTCCGGACCCCCGGCGGGCCGTTTTGGAGCCTAAGTGTTGGAAAAGAGTGCGTTTTCGCCCCAAACTCCCTAACCGTGAGTCCTATTTGCGAGCCGTCAGTTCCTGCAGGTTACTCTCATCTCGAGCGAACTGGCCGTGCCGGTTTCGGAATTTTCCGGTCGCCGGATCCCGTTCCGAACCCCCGGCAGGCCGTTTTGGAGCCTAAGTGTTGGAAAAGAGTGCGTTTTCGCCCCAAACTCCCTAACCGTGAGTCCTATTTGCGAGCCGTCAGTTCCTGCAGGTTACTCTCATCTCGAGCAAACTGGCCGTGCCGGTTTCGGAATTTTCCGGTCGCCGGTTCCCGTTCCGGACCCCCGGCGGGCCGTTTTGGAGCCTAAGTGTTGTAAAAGAGTGCGTTTTCGCACCAAACTCCCTAACCGTGAGTCCTGTTTGCGAGCCGTCAGTTCCTGCAGGTTACTCTCATCTCGAGCGAACTGGCCGTGCCGGTTTCGGAATTTTCCGGTCGCCGGTTCCCGTTCCGGACCCCCGGCGGGCCGTTTTGGAGCCTAAGTGTTGGAAAAGAGTGCGTTTTCGCCCCAAACTCCCTAACCGTGAGTCCTATTTGCGAGCCGTCAGTTCCTGCAGGTTACTCTCATCTCGAGCGAACTGGCCGTGCCGGTTTCGGAATTTTCCGGTCGCCGGATCCCGTTCCGGACCCCCGGCGGGCCGTTTTGGAGCCTAAGTGTTGGAAAAGAGTGCGTTTTCGCCCCAAACTCCCTAACCGTGAGTCCTATTTGCGAGCCGTCAGTTCCTGCAGGTTACTCTCATCCCGAGCGAACTGGCCGTGCCGGTGTCGGAATTTTCCGGTCGCCGGATCCCGTTCCGGACCCCCGGCGGGCCGTTTTGGAGCCTAAGTGTTGGAAAAGAGTGCGTTTTCGCCCCAAACTCCCTAACCGTGAGTCCTATTTGCGAGCCGTCAGTTTCTGCAGGTTACTCTCATCTCGAGCCAACTGGCCGTGCCGGTTTCGGAATTTTCCGGTCGCCGGTTCCCGTTCCGAACCCCCGGCGGGCCGTTTTGGAGCCTAAGTGTTGGAAAAGAGTCCTTTTTCGCCCCAAACTCCCTAACCGTGAGTCCTATTTTCGAGCCGCCAGTTCCTGCAGGTTACTCTTATCTCGAGCGAACTGGCCGTGCCGGTTTCTGAATTTTCCGGTCGCCGGTTCCCGTTCCGGACCCCCGACGGGCCGTTTTGGAGCCTAAGTGTTGTAAAAGAGTGCGTTTTCGCACCAAACTCCCTAACCGTGAGTCCTGTTTGCGAGCCGTCAGTTCCTGCAGGTTACTCTCATCTCGAGCGAACTGGCCGTGCCGGTTTCGGAATTTTCCGGTCGCCGGATCCCGTTCCGGACCCCCGGCGGGCCGTTTTGGAGCCTAAGTGTTGCAAAAGAGTGCGTTTTCGCACCAAACTCCCTAACCGTGAGTCCTGTTTGCGAGCCGTCAGTTCCTGCAGGTTACTCTCATCTCGAGCGAACTGGCCGTACCGGTTTCGGAATTTTCCGGTCGCCGGTTCCCGTTCCGGACCCCCGGCGGGCCGTTTTGGAGCCTAAGTGTTGGAAAAGAGTGCGTTTTCGCCCCAAACTCCCTAACCGTGAGTCCTATTTGCGAGCCGTCAGTTCCTGCAGGTTACTCTCATCTCGAGCGAACTGGCCGTGCCGGTTTCGGAATTTTCCGGTCGCCGGATCCCGTTCCGAACCCCCGGCAGGCCGTTTTGGAGCCTAAGTGTTGGAAAAGAGTGCGTTTTCGCCCCAAACTCCCTAACCGTGAGTCCTATTTGCGAGCCGTCAGTTCCTGCAGGTTACTCTCATCTCGAGCAAACTGGCCGTGCCGGTTTCGGAATTTTCCGGTCGCCGGTTCCCGTTCCGGACCCCCGGCGGGCCGTTTTGGAGCCTAAGTGTTGTAAAAGAGTGCGTTTTCGCACCAAACTCCCTAACCGTGAGTCCTGTTTGCGAGCCGTCAGTTCCTGCAGGTTACTCTCATCTCGAGCGAACTGGCCGTGCCGGTTTCGGAATTTTCCGGTCGCCGGTTCCCGTTCCGGACCCCCGGCGGGCCGTTTTGGAGCCTAAGTGTTGGAAAAGAGTGCGTTTTCGCCCCAAACTCCCTAACCGTGAGTCCTATTTGCGAGCCGTCAGTTCCTGCAGGTTACTCTCATCTCGAGCGAACTGGCCGTGCCGGTTTCGGAATTTTCCGGTCGCCGGATCCCGTTCCGGACCCCCGGCGGGCCGTTTTGGAGCCTAAGTGTTGGAAAAGAGTGCGTTTTCGCCCCAAACTCCCTAACCGTGAGTCCTATTTGCGAGCCGTCAGTTCCTGCAGGTTACTCTCATCTCGAGCGAACTGGCCGTGCCAGTTTCGGAATTTTCCGGTCGCCGGTTCCCGTTCCGGACCCCCGGCGGGCCGTTTTGGAGCCTAAGTGTTGTAAAAGAGTGCGTTTTCGCCCCAAACTCCCTAACCGTGAGTCCTATTTTCGAGCCGTCAGTTCCTGCAGGTTACTCTCATCTCGAGCGAACTGGCCGTGCCGGTTTCGGAATTTTCCGGTCGCCGGATCCCGATCCGGACCCCCGGCGGGCCGTTTTGGAGCCTAAGTGTTGTAAAAGAGTGCGTTTTCGCACCAAACTCCCTAACCGTGAGTCCTGTTTGCGAGCCGTCAGTTCCTGCAGGTTACTCTCATCTCGAGCGAACTGGCCGTGCCGGTTTCGGAATTTTCCGGTCGCCGGTTCCCGTTCCGGACCCCCGGCGGGCCGTTTTGGAGCCTAAGTGTTGGAAAAGAGTGCGTTTTCGCCCCAAACTCCCTAACCGTGAGTCCTATTTGCGAGCCGTCAGTTCCTGCAGGTTACTCTCATCTCGAGCGAACTGGCCGTGCCGGTTTCGGAATTTTCCGGTCGCCGGATCCCGTTCCGGACCCCCGGCGGGCCGTTTTGGAGCCTAAGTGTTGGAAAAGAGTGCGTTTTCGCCCCAAACTCCCTAACCGTGAGTCCTATTTGCGAGTCGTCAGTTCCTGCAGGTTACTCTCATCTCGAGCGAACTAGCCGTGCCGGTTTCGGAATTTTCCGGTCGTCGGTTCCCGTTCCGGACCCCCGGCGGGCCGTTTTGGAGCCTAAGTGTTGTAAAAGAGTGCGTTTTCGCCCCAAACTCCCTAACCGTGAGTCCTATTTTCGAGCCGTCAGTTCCTGCAGGTTACTCTCAGCTCGAGCGAACTGGCCGTGCCGGTTTCGGAATTTTCCGGTCGCCGGATCCCGTTCCGGAACCCCGGCGGGCCGTTTTGGAGCCTAAGTGTTGTAAAAGAGTGCGTTTTCGCACCAAACTCCCTAACCGTGAGTCCTGTTTGCGAGCCGTCAGTTCCTGCAGGTTACTCTCATCTCGAGCGAACTGGCCGTGCCGGTTTCGGAATTTTCCGGTCGCCGGTTCCCGTTCCGGACCCCCGGCGGGCCGTTTTGGAGCCTAAGTGTTGGAAAGGAGTGCGTTTTCGCCCCAAACTCCCTAACCGTGAGTCCTATTTGCGAGCCGTCAGTTCCTGCAGGTTACTCTCATCTCGAGCGAACTGGCCGTGCCGGTTTCGGAATTTTCCGGTCGCCGGATCCCGTTCCGGACCCCCGGCGGGCCGTTTTGGAGCCTAAGTGTTGGAAAAGAGAGCGTTTTCGCCCCAAACTCCCTAACCGTGAGTCCTATTTGCGAGCCGTCAGTTCCTGCAGGTTACTCTCATCTCGAGCGAACTGGCCGTGCCGGTTTCGGAATTTTCCGGTCGCCGGTTCCCGTTCCGGACCCCCGGCGGGCCGTTTTGGAGCCTAAGTGTTGTAAAAGAGTGCGTTTTCGCCCCAAACTCCCTAACCGTGAGTCCTATTTTCGAGCCGTCAGTTCCTGCAGGTTACTCTCAGCTCGAGCGAACTGGCCGTGCCGGTTTCGGAATTTTCCGGTCGCCGGATCCCGTTCCGGACCCCCGGCGGGCCGTTTTGGAGCCTAAGTGTTGTAAAAGAGTGCGTTTTCGCACCAAACTCCCTAACCGTGAGTCCTGTTTGCGAGCCGTCAGTTCCTGCAGGTTACTCTCATCTGGAGCGAACTGGCCGTGCCGGTTTCGGAATTTTCCGGTCGCCGGATCCCGTTCCGGACCCCCGGCGGGCCGTTTTGGAGCCTAAGTGTTGGAAAAGAGTGCGTTTTCGCCCCAAACTCCCTAACCGTGAGTCCTATTTGCGAGCCGTCAGTTCCTGCAGGTTACTCTCATCTCGAGCGAACTGGCCGTGCCGGTTTCTGAATTTTCCGGTCGCCGGTTCCCGTTCCGGACCCCCGGCGGGCCGTTTTGGAGCCTAAGTGTTGTAAAAGAGTGCGTTTTCGCCCCAAACTCCCTAACCGTGAGTCCTATTTGCGAGCCGTCAGTTCCTGCAGGTTACTCTCATCCCGAGCGAACTGGCCGTGCCGGTGTCGGAATTTTCCGGTCGCCGGATCCCGTTCCGGACCCCCGGCGGGCCGTTTTGGAGCCTAAGTGTTGGAAAAGAGTGCGTTTTCGCCCCAAACTCCCTAACCGTGAGTCCTATTTGCGAGCCGTCAGTTTCTGCAGGTTACTCTCATCTCGAGCCAACTGGCCGTGCCGGTTTCGGAATTTTCCGGTCGCCGGTTCCCGTTCCGAACCCCCGGCGGGCCGTTTTGGAGCCTAAGTGTTGGAAAAGAGTCCTTTTTCGCCCCAAACTCCCTAACCGTGAGTCCTATTTTCGAGCCGCCAGTTCCTGCAGGTTACTCTTATCTCGAGCGAACTGGCCGTGCCGGTTTCTGAATTTTCCGGTCGCCGGTTCCCGTTCCGGACCCCCGACGGGCCGTTTTGGAGCCTAAGTGTTGTAAAAGAGTGCGTTTTCGCACCAAACTCCCTAACCGTGAGTCCTGTTTGCGAGCCGTCAGTTCCTGCAGGTTACTCTCATCTCGAGCGAACTGGCCGTGCCGGTTTCGGAATTTTCCGGTCGCCGGATCCCGTTCCGGACCCCCGGCGGGCCGTTTTGGAGCCTAAGTGTTGCAAAAGAGTGCGTTTTCGCACCAAACTCCCTAACCGTGAGTCCTGTTTGCGAGCCGTCAGTTCCTGCAGGTTACTCTCATCTCGAGCGAACTGGCCGTACCGGTTTCGGAATTTTCCGGTCGCCGGTTCCCGTTCCGGACCCCCGGCGGGCCGTTTTGGAGCCTAAGTGTTGGAAAAGAGTGCGTTTTCGCCCCAAACTCCCTAACCGTGAGTCCTATTTGCGAGCCGTCAGTTCCTGCAGGTTACTCTCATCTCGAGCGAACTGGCCGTGCCGGTTTCGGAATTTTCCGGTCGCCGGATCCCGTTCCGGACCCCCGGCAGGCCGTTTTGGAGCCTAAGTGTTGGAAAAGAGTGCGTTTTCGCCCCAAACTCCCTAACCGTGAGTCCTATTTGCGAGCCGTCAGTTCCTGCAGGTTACTCTCATCTCGAGCGAACTGGCCGTGCCGGTTTCGGAATTTTCCGGTCGCCGGTTCCCGTTCCGGACCACCGGCGGGCCGTTTTGGAGCCTAAGTGTTGGAAAAGAGTGCGTTTTCGCCCCAAACTCCCTAACCGTGAGTCCTATTTGCGAGCCGTCAGTTCCTGCAGGTTACTCTCATCTCGAGCGAACTGGCCGTGCCGGTTTCGGAATTTTCCGGTCGCCGGATCCCGTTCCGGACCCCCGGCGGGCCGTTTTGGAGCCTAAGTGTTGGAAAAGAGTGCGTTTTCGCCCCAAACTCCCTAACCGTGAGTCCTATTTGCGAGCCGTCAGTTCCTGCAGGTTACTCTCATCTCGAGCGAACTGGCCGTGCCGGTTTCGGAATTTTCCGGTCGCCGGTTCCCGTTCCGGACCCCCGGCGGGCCGTTTTGGAGCCTAAGTGTTGTAAAAGAGTGCGTTTTCGCCCCAAACTCCCTAACCGTGAGTCCTATTTTCGAGCCGTCAGTTCCTGCAGGTTACTCTCATCTCGAGCGAACTGGCCGTGCCGGTTTCGGAATTTTCCGGTCGCCGGTTCCCGTTCCGGACCCCCGGCGGGCCGTTTTGGAGCCTAAGTGTTGTAAAAGAGTGCGTTTTCGCCCCAAACTCCCTAACCGTGAGTCCTATTTTCGAGCCGTCAGTTCCTGCAGGTTACTCTCATCTCGAGCGAACTGGCCGTGCCGGTTTCGGAATTTTCCGGTCGCCGGATCCCGTTCCGGACCCCCGGCGGGCCGTTTTGGAGCCTAAGTGTTGGAAAAGAGTGCGTTTTCGCCCCAAACTCCCTAACCGTGAGTCCTATTTGCGAGCCGTCAGTTCCTGCAGGTTACTCTCATCTCGAGCGAACTGGCCGTGCCGGTTTCGGAATTTTCCGGTCGCCGGTTCCCGTTCCGGACCCCCGGCGGGCCGTTTTGGAGCCTAAGTGTTGTAAAAGAGTGCGTTTTCGCCCCAAACTCCCTAACCGTGAGTCCTATTTTCGAGCCGTCAGTTCCTGCAGGTTACTCTCATCTCGAGCGAACTGGCCGTGCCGGTTTCGGAATTTTCCGGTAGCCGGATCCCGTTCCGGACCCCCGGCGGGCCGTTTTGGAGCCTAAGTGTTGCAAAAGAGTGCGTTTTCGCACCAAACTCCCTAACCGTGAGTCCTGTTTGCGAGCCGTCAGTTCCTGCAGGTTACTCTCATCTCGAGCGAACTGGCCGTGCCGGTTTCGGAATTTTCCGGTCGCCGGATCCCGTTCCGGACCCCCGGCAGGCCGTTTTGGAGCCTAAGTGTTGGAAAAGAGTGCGTTTTCGCCCCAAACTCCCTAACCGTGAGTCCTATTTGCGAGCCGTCAGTTCCTGCAGGTTACTCTCATCTCGAGCGAACTGGCCGTGCCGGTTTCGGAATTTTCCGGTCGCCGGATCCCGTTCCGGACCCCCGGCAGGCCGTTTTGGAGCCTAAGTGTTGGAAAAGAGTGCGTTTTCGCCCCAAACTCCCTAACCGTGAGTCCTATTTGCGAGCCGTCAGTTCCTGCAGGTTACTCTCATCTCGAGCGAACTGGCCGTGCCGGTTTCGGAATTTTCCGGTCGCCGGATCCCGTTCCGGACCCCCGGCAGGCCGTTTTGGAGCCTAAGTGTTGCAAAAGAGTGCGTTTTCGCACCAAACTCCCTAACCGTGAGTCCTGTTTGCGAGCCGTCAGTTCCTGCAGGTTACTCTCATCTCGAGCGAACTGGCCGTACCGGTTTCGGAATTTTCCGGTCGCCGGTTTCCGTTCCGGACCCCCGGCGGGCCGTTTTGGAGCCTAAGTGTTGGAAAAGAGTGCGTTTTCGCCCCAAACTCCCTAACCGTGAGTCCTATTTGCGAGCCGTCAGTTCCTGCAGGTTACTCTCATCTCGAGCGAACTGGCCGTGCCGGTTTCGGAATTTTCCGGTCGCCGGATCCCGTTCCGGACCCCCGGCAGGCCGTTTTGGAGCCTAAGTGTTGGAAAAGAGTGCGTTTTCGCCCCAAACTCCCTAACCGTGAGTCCTATTTGCGAGCCGTCAGTTCCTGCAGGTTACTCTCATCTCGAGCGAACTGGCCGTGCCGGTTTCTGAATTTTCCGGTCGCCGGTTCCCGTTCCGGACCCCCGGCGGGCCGTTTTGGAGCCTAAGTGTTGTAAAAGAGTGCGTTTTCGCCCCAAACTCCCTAACCGTGAGTCCTATTTGCGAGCCGTCAGTTCCTGCAGGTTACTCTCATCCCGAGCGAACTGGCCGTGCCGGTGTCGGAATTTTCCGGTCGCCGGATCCCGTTCCGGACCCCCGGCGGGCCGTTTTGGAGCCTAAGTGTTGGAAAAGAGTGCGTTTTCGCCCCAAACTCCCTAACCGTGAGTCCTATTTGCGAGCCGTCAGTTTCTGCAGGTTACTCTCATCTCGAGCCAACTGGCCGTGCCGGTTTCGGAATTTTCCGGTCGCCGGTTCCCGTTCCGAACCCCCGGCGGGCCGTTTTGGAGCCTAAGTGTTGGAAAAGAGTCCTTTTTCGCCCCAAACTCCCTAACCGTGAGTCCTATTTTCGAGCCGCCAGTTCCTGCAGGTTACTCTTATCTCGAGCGAACTGGCCGTGCCGGTTTCTGAATTTTCCGGTCGCCGGTTCCCGTTCCGGACCCCCGACGGGCCGTTTTGGAGCCTAAGTGTTGTAAAAGAGTGCGTTTTCGCACCAAACTCCCTAACCGTGAGTCCTGTTTGCGAGCCGTCAGTTCCTGCAGGTTACTCTCATCTCGAGCGAACTGGCCGTGCCGGTTTCGGAATTTTCCGGTCGCCGGATCCCGTTCCGGACCCCCGGCGGGCCGTTTTGGAGCCTAAGTGTTGCAAAAGAGTGCGTTTTCGCACCAAACTCCCTAACCGTGAGTCCTGTTTGCGAGCCGTCAGTTCCTGCAGGTTACTCTCATCTCGAGCGAACTGGCCGTACCGGTTTCGGAATTTTCCGGTCGCCGGTTCCCGTTCCGGACCCCCGGCGGGCCGTTTTGGAGCCTAAGTGTTGGAAAAGAGTGCGTTTTCGCCCCAAACTCCCTAACCGTGAGTCCTATTTGCGAGCCGTCAGTTCCTGCAGGTTACTCTCATCTCGAGCGAACTGGCCGTGCCGGTTTCGGAATTTTCCGGTCGCCGGATCCCGTTCCGGACCCCCGGCAGGCCGTTTTGGAGCCTAAGTGTTGGAAAAGAGTGCGTTTTCGCCCCAAACTCCCTAACCGTGAGTCCTATTTGCGAGCCGTCAGTTCCTGCAGGTTACTCTCATCTCGAGCAAACTGGCCGTGCCGGTTTCGGAATTTTCCGGTCGCCGGTTCCCGTTCCGGACCCCCGGCGGGCCGTTTTGGAGCCTAAGTGTTGGAAAAGAGTGCGTTTTCGCCCCAAACTCCCTAACCGTGAGTCCTATTTGCGAGCCGTCAGTTCCTGCAGGTTACTCTCATCTCGAGCGAACTGGCCGTGCCGGTTTCGGAATTTTCCGGTCGCCGGTTCCCGTTCCGGACCACCGGCGGGCCGTTTTGGAGCCTAAGTGTTGGAAAAGAGTGCGTTTTCGCCCCAAACTCCCTAACCGTGAGTCCTATTTGCGAGCCGTCAGTTCCTGCAGGTTACTCTCATCTCGAGCGAACTGGCCGTGCCGGTTTCGGAATTTTCCGGTCGCCGGATCCCGTTCCGGACCCCCGGCGGGCCGTTTTGGAGCCTAAGTGTTGGAAAAGAGTGCGTTTTCGCCCCAAACTCCCTAACCGTGAGTCCTATTTGCGAGCCGTCAGTTCCTGCAGGTTACTCTCATCTCGAGCGAACTGGCCGTGCCGGTTTCGGAATTTTCCGGTCGCCGGTTCCCGTTCCGGACCCCCGGCGGGCCGTTTTGGAGCCTAAGTGTTGTAAAAGAGTGCGTTTTCGCCCCAAACTCCCTAACCGTGAGTCCTATTTTCGAGCCGTCAGTTCCTGCAGGTTACTCTCATCTCGAGCGAACTGGCCGTGCCGGTTTCGGAATTTTCCGGTAGCCGGATCCCGTTCCGGACCCCCGGCGGGCCGTTTTGGAGCCTAAGTGTTGTAAAAGAGTGCGTTTTCGCACCAAACTCCCTAACCGTGAGTCCTGTTTGCGAGCCGTCAGTTCCTGCAGGTTACTCTCATCTCGAGCGAACTGGCCGTGCCGGTTTCGGAATTTTCCGGTCGCCGGTTCCCGTTCCGGACCCCCGGCGGGCCGTTTTGGAGCCTAAGTGTTGGAAAAGAGTGCGTTTTCGCCCCAAACTCCCTAACCGTGAGTCCTATTTGCGAGCCGTCAGTTCCTGCAGGTTACTCTCATCTCGAGCGAACTGGCCGTACCGGTTTCGGAATTTTCCGGTCGCCGGTTCCCGTTCCGGACCCCCGGCGGGCCGTTTTGGAGCCTAAGTGTTGGAAAAGAGTGCGTTTTCGCCCCAAACTCCCTAACCGTGAGTCCTATTTTCGAGCCGTCAGTTCCTGCAGGTTACTCTCATCTCGAGCGAACTGGCCGTGCCGGTTTCGGAATTTTCCGGTCGCCGGATCCCGTTCCGGACCCCCGGCGGGCCGTTTTGGAGCCTAAGTGTTGGAAAAGAGTGCGTTTTCGCCCCAAACTCCCTAACCGTGAGTCCTATTTGCGAGCCGTCAGTTTCTGCGGGTTACTCTCATCTCGAGCCAACTGGCCGTGCCGGTTTCGGAATTTTCCGGTCGCCGGTTCCCGTTCCGAACCCCCGGCGGGCCGTTTTGGAGCCTAAGTGTTGGAAAAGAGTCCTTTTTCGCCCCAAACTCCCTAACCGTGAGTCCTATTTTCGAGCCGCCAGTTCCTGCAGGTTGCTCTTATCTCGAGCGAACTGGCCGTGCCGGTTTCTGAATTTTCCGGTCGCCGGTTCCCGTTCCGGACCCCCGACGGGCCGTTTTGGAGCCTAAGTGTTGTAAAAGAGTGCGTTTTCGCACCAAACTCCCTAACCGTGAGTCCTGTTTGCGAGCCGTCAGTTCCTGCAGGTTACTCTCATCTCGAGCGAACTGGCCGTGCCGGTTTCGGAATTTTCCGGTCGCCGGATCCCGTTCCGGACCCCCGGCGGGCCGTTTTGGAGCCTAAGTGTTGTAAAAGAGTGCGTTTTCGCACCAAACTCCCTAACCGTGAGTCCTATTTGCGAGCCGTCAGTTCCTGCAGGTTACTCTCATCTGGAGCGAACTGGCCGTGCCGGTTTCGGAATTTTCCGGTCGCCGGATCCCGTTCCGGACCCCCGGCAGGCCGTTTTGGAGCCTAAGTGTTGGAGAAGAGTGCGTTTTCGCCCCAAACTCCCTAACCGTGAGTCCTATTTGCGAGCCGTCTGTTCCTGCAGGTTACTCTCATCTCGAGCAAACTGGCCGTGCCGGTTTCGGAATTTTCCGGTCGCCGGTTCCCGTTCCGGAACCCCGGCGGGCCGTTTTGGAGCCTAAGTGTTGGAAAAGAGTGCGTTTTCGCCCCAAGCTCCCTAACCGTGAGTCCTATTTGCGAGCCGTCAGTTCCTGCAGGTTACTCTCATCTCGAGCGAACTGGCCGTGCCGGTTTCGGAATTTTCCGGTCGCCGGTTCCCGTTCCGGACCACCGGCGGGCCGTTTTGGAGCCTAAGTGTTGGAAAAGAGTGCGTTTTCGCCCCAAACTCCCTAACCGTGAGTCCTATTTGCGAGCCGTCAGTTCCTGCAGGTTACTCTCATCTCGAGCGAACTGGCCGTGCCGGTTTCGGAATTTTCCGGTCGCCGGATCCCGTTCCGGACCCCCGGCGGGCCGTTTTGGAGCCTAAGTGTTGGAAAAGAGTGCGTTTTCGCCCCAAACTCCCTAACCGTGAGTCCTATTTGCGAGCCGTCAGTTCCTGCAGGTTACTCTCATCTCGAGCGAACTGGCCGTGCCGGTTTCGGAATTTTCCGGTCGCCGGTTCCCGTTCCGGACCCCCGGCGGGCCGTTTTGGAGCCTAAGTGTTGTAAAAGAGTGCGTTTTCGCCCCAAACTCCCTAACCGTGAGTCCTATTTTCGAGCCGTCAGTTCCTGCAGGTTACTCTCATCTCGAGCGAACTGGCCGTGCCGGTTTCGGAATTTTCCGGTCGCCGGATCCCGTTCCGGACCCCCGGCGGGCCGTTTTGGAGCCTAAGTGTTGTAAAAGAGTGCGTTTTCGCACCAAACTCCCTAACCGTGAGTCCTGTTTGCGAGCCGTCAGTTCCTGCAGGTTACTCTCATCTCGAGCGAACTGGCCGTGCCGGTTTCGGAATTTTCCGGTCGCCGGTTCCCGTTCCGGACCCCCGGCGGGCCGTTTTGGAGCCTAAGTGTTGGAAAAGAGTGCGTTTTCGCCCCAAACTCCCTAACCGTGAGTCCTATTTGCGAGCCGTCAGTTCCTGCAGGTTACTCTCATCTCGAGCGAACTGGCCGTGCCGGTTTCGGAATTTTCCGGTCGCCGGTTCCCGTTCCGGACCCCCGGCGGGCCGTTTTGGAGCCTAAGTGTTGGAAAAGAGTGCGTTTTCGCCCCAAACTCCCTAACCGTGAGTCCTATTTTCGAGCCGTCAGTTCCTGCAGGTTACTCTCATCTCGAGCGAACTGGCCGTGCCGGTTTCGGAATTTTCCGGTCGCCGGATCCCGTTCCGGACCCCCGGCGGGCCGTTTTGGAGCCTAAGTGTTGGAAAAGAGTCCTTTTTCGCCCCAAACTCCCTAACCGTGAGTCCTATTTGCGAGCCGTCAGTTCCTGCAGGTTACTCTCATCTCGAGCGAACTGGCCGTGCAGCAGCTGGAGGGATTTTCCGGTCGCCGGAGCCAGTTCCGGACCCCCGGCGGGCCCAGTTCCGGACCAAGTGACGGAAAAGGAATCCAATGTTTTCGGTGAAGAAATCTATTGTTCAAATTTTAACATGGCTCAGATAGAGGAAAAGTTCCATGGAACACTTTCACCTGTTGTGGGTTAAGGTTTGTGATTCAATCCAACAATTGGGAAAACCAAAGCATGCATAGTTTGATGAGGTTGTGTCAATTAGTTTCAGGTTGGATCGGGTCAACTATGCCCTCAACCTCAACTCATCCAATACTTAATTTTGGTTGTGCTTTTGAAGCCCAAACCTAACCCTAATCTGAAAGAGTGTGACCGTTCAAGAGCCTAGTGTCGAATG
This sequence comes from Persea americana, assembly GCA_029852735.1. Taxonomy (NCBI): domain Eukaryota; kingdom Viridiplantae; phylum Streptophyta; class Magnoliopsida; order Laurales; family Lauraceae; genus Persea; species Persea americana. The sequence continues at coordinate 30,620,794 of CM056819.1, forward strand.
TTATTATGAATACATTTCGAATAGTTATGATGTTAAATATCAATTGTTTATACTTTTCAAATAGTTATTATGTTAAAATTTCAAGAGAGTAATCTACGAACCAAAGAGTCGCATCATGATCTCCAGTAGCTGTGCCATCTCCAGCAGAAGTGGTCCCTCTCGTGATGTCGAAATAGCTGGAGGGATCTATCCCTGCCGCAGCTGCCAACTGCTGAACGAGGGCCTCAAGTGCATGTGTTCTCCTGTCCTGCTCAGCCTGCCTCCTGTCCTGCTCAGCCTGCCTCCTATCCTGCTCAGCCTGCCTCCTATCCTGCTCAGCCTGCCTCGCCACCTGCTCAGCTAGCTGCTCCCTCAGGGCGGTCACCTCCGGATCTGGCGCACGAGACTGTGGGGAAGATGAAGAGGTCCTCGCGTATATCCCATACCCTTTAACATATCCCGACCTCTTCCCAAGCACATCAGCAGCAATCTGCTCCTCAGACATCGGAGTTGTGACAGAGGGTTGCGACTGCTCCTCAGTCCGCTGCACCAAGGCCTCCTGCCATTTAAATCAATAAGTGATTTAGAATGCTTTTATGGAATTATTGATCATATTTGATTTATAATTAAACGTACATGTCTCTGCCGAGCCACCTCATTTACCCACTCATTACTCGTTTGTCTGTAGTGGGTGTCATGGAAGAACTGAGTAATAGGCGGCGCTTGACCGGCATTTTGTGCCCTCTGTCATTTGAAATAGCTTTGTATTAGATATAAACCCAGCTACATATCTATAAATTAATAAACTTAATCAAGTTTCTTCATATGAATATAATCAGTACCATCAGAGACATCCTCGATGCAAATGACCTGGAGCCGCTGGTATGATTATATGGCAGCTTGGCTCGACTATCTTGAGCTTTTTTCGATTTCGCCTACATAGAAAACAACATACAAAGCCATTTTAAGCATGGACAAAAAGAGAAACAAATGAAGCAAGAACATAATTAAACAAGGAATTAAGTAGGCAATTCGATTTTTGTAGATAACATCCCAATGTTACCTTCCAGGTTGGTGATTCCCAGCACTGCGAGACCATAAGCTGCCAATCAGCTAGACCACAACCCTCTGCCGGGTGGTCCTGGGGTCGAGGAACCCCCTGCTCCAAAAGCTCGAGATAGTGAGTATGCAGCTCATATTTCCAACTCCTATACAAAACTCCGCATTGGCGGTCAATGTCCGTCCGGAGCTGCATATCACCTTCATAGTCCCCGATATCAAAAAATTGCTGCAATTAGGGGAGAGCCATATAAAGATTAGTAATCACAAAATATAATCAAATATTGTAATGAGGCTCACAAATGTCATCATTTTGGATGAGATTTCTTGTTTCAGTTTACCTTAACAGCAGTGATGACGGCAAGCTTGATCCCACTGTCAAGCTTCTTCCAGCCATGGGGCCTGACCGGGGCAACCTCTCTAATGGCTAACCCAATATGGTTAACCAGTGATGGGGCATGTTCCCCTTCTGGCCTATGACTGCAGGTGGGGATCGACACTGGGATGTTATGACCTAGTTGTCTCCTTAGCTTTGTCACATTCTTCCCTCGCGTAACACCCCTTACACGGCTCGGAACCTCCGAGGCTGAGGCTGATGTTGTTAAAATGACAGTGCTAAATGAGTTAGTGAACACAAATCAATAAATTGAGGTGAACCATTTTGAAATTCCTAAGTGTCGGAATTTTCTCACCTACGCTGCTTCTGACTGTATGAGGGCTCGTGGAAGGCTGGGACGACTCAGGCTGCCCCGGCGGGCGATGTGTGGTCAGAGGCTGAATCGGCAGAGGCTGGGGGGCTGCCGAATCACGGGTGCTCCATGATCCTCTACATGGTGTAACCTCAAGAGCAGCTGGCGGAGGTTGTGTCGAGGGCTCAGCTGTGCTCTCTACAGGAGCTAACCTGAGTGCAGCTGCGATCTGCCGAGCACGTTTCGCCCTCTTTTCCCGAGGCATATCTGCAATCTGGCTTAAAGCAAGATGACAAGGAAAATAAATAATTAAGCACAAAAAAATAATATTAGTAAACTGAATGTCAGTAATTTACATTAAATGGAAATGGAAATCATTTTGGTATGAGTGTCACCAACTTGAAACTAATATTTTCAAGTACACGTGATAGACATTCACATAAAGATTACCTCATCCGATTGAGACCAAGATGTCTCGTCATCTACATCATCATCTTCGGGGGGAATGTAGTTCTCATCCTTATCATTCCCATTAACATTCCTCTTTCCCTTCTCCTTTGTCCCTTTAGCCGAACCAAATATAGTACATGCGGTCGGCGGGAGCCGTAGAAGTGCAAGTTTTTCTGCATTCTTCTTAATTATCTTTTTTCTCTTTAATAAATAATTGGATGCTTGCACTTGACGGGACAGTTCTCCTGGTTTGACCCATTTTTTCCCTCTGTTTGGCATCTTTTGCAAAATAAGAATAAAATGTGAAATGTAGAATTGTCTTATCCATATATGAACAAATCAGAAGAGAAAATGAAATTGAAGACAATGTCATTATGTAAGAGAAGATATTTATTAATTTACTTAATCGTTACATATGCAAAACTTGAAACAAACACTACATGTCATATTCCATGTCATCATCTTCCTGACTATGAACATCATTTTCTTCATCATCTTCGTACTCCGCTAGTGTTTCATCCTCGTCTTGGCCATCCTCATCTACTGACTCATCACTGAGAACGATCTCAGGATCTATATCATCCATAGAGTATTGGACACTAGTACCATCGACGAGGACTGGGACAACAAATGTCGTTTCGTCCTGCTGAAATGCATCATTAGGCACATCATCATCATCATTGCCGTCATCCCGCTTAGCGGGTACATCCCATACTCCCCGAGGCTTGACCCGTTCTACGACTCTCCAATTTTTTCCTCTGCTGGTGTCATTGACGTAGAAGACTTGTGTCACCTGACTTGGTAGGACAAATGGATCATCCTTACACCAACGACCCGTGATATCAATGCTTGTAACATGGTCTTCGATGTTTATCTTGTGCTTGGTACTAGTGTTGTACCATTCACATTCAAATAAGACCACCTTACCCCCGTGCCGATAGGACAATTCCCAGACATTGCAGATGTAGCCATAGTAGTCATGTTTCACCCCTTCGTATTCCCCTTCCACGACCAACCCGCTACTCTGGCTCCTACGGCATTTCTCACGGTCAAGAGTGTGGTATCGGATGCAATTGCAATCACACCCCTGATAAAGATTCACTAGGGATCTCGGTCCATTTGCTAATGACCAGATCTCATCAAACGCTTCTGGTGACCCTAGAGTTCGCAATTGATTCATCTGCATAAGCAGATTAAGACAAATGTATTAGACTAACCGTGTCATCTGAAGCGTAATCCAATAATATCTAGCAATTTAAATGACTATGTTATATGTCTTACACGTTGTTTAAACCATTCTGCAAATTCTTTTCGTTGTATCTGCCCGACATCTCCACCTCTTTGATCTTGCACTAATTTCTTGTGTTCCCTACTCAAGATAGCATTTAATGAATAAATACGAGTAGAGAATGAATAAAGGAGTTAACAAGCAATGCATAAATAGAATGAGATTGAAGCACATACTGTAGATGCGGCTCCACCTCGGGGCAATTATTCAGCACAAACCAATGAGCATTGTCACGCTCTCTTTGAGAAGGATCATGTGCCCTTGGCATCAGTCCGATGGGACGGACAATTTGTGTGAAGACCGACATCCCCGGGCCACGTTCGCCACCATCATCATACCGCTCAACTCGATCAGTCTGCCTTAAATACATTGAGCAAAAAGTGAGACACTCCTTGACAATGTAAGCCTCGGCAATCGAACCTTCAGGCCGAGCTCGGTTGCGAACGTACCCTTTTAAGGTCTTCAAAAACCTTCAAACAACCAATGACAACAATTACGATTTTCAATGCAAAGCAATTGCACTAATACATAAATAATTCATCAATGGTCATAAACTATTACCTTTCTATCGGGTACATCCATCGATATTGCACCGGTCCACCAAGCATGGCCTCTCGTGGCAAGTGAACCGACAGATGAACCATCACATCAAAGAAAGCAGGAGGAAAAATCCTCTCCAGCTTGCACAATATTAAAACTATCTGCTCCTCCAATTTTTTCAAATCATCGGATCTCTGTGTTTTCGAGCAGAGGTCTTGGAAAAAGTTGCCTAACTCGAACAATGTTGTACAGATATCCTTATTCAGGAAGCCGCGCATGCCAATAGGAAGGATGCGTTGGATAAGGATGTGGCAATCATGGCTCTTTAAACCAGCTAATTTATCATTTTTTGAGGTTACACACCTCGAAAGGTTCGCCGCATAGCCGTCTGGGTATTTGATCGACTTCAAGAATTCATAAAAGCCATCTCTATGTTTTGGTTCCAGAGTGTAAGAGGCATGCGGCTTCAAGCTGGATCCATCGCCCCTCTCCACTAGATGCAATTCTGGCCTGATGCCCATATTTTTCAAATCCTTGCGCGCTTTATCGGTGTCCTTATTTTTGCCCTTTATGCCCAAAAGAGTTCCAACCAAAGCTACACATATGTTCTTCTCAATGTGCATAGGATCAAGGTTATGTCGGAGTTTTTTGCACTTCCAGTAGGGCCATTCAAATAGGATGCTTTTCTTTGTCCAATTCAGTTCTCCATAGTCGCGCGGTCTTTTGTTATTCTTGCCAAACTTGACCGGCGCTAGTTCTTCTAGCTGGTTTAGTACCTTTTGCCCCGGTAAATCCAAAGAATTCTTTTCACGCTCAGGCTGACCATTGAAGGCCTTGCTTCTACGCCATTGGTGGTTCAGTTCCAAGTATTTTCGATGGCCAATGTACCCAATCTTATCTTTCAACTTCACCCCTAGTGAGTTGTCGTTACACGAGGGGCATGCGTTATAACCTTTTGTGCTCCACCCAGACAAGTTACCATACGCAGGAAAGTCATTTATCGTCCACATCACAGCCGCATGCATTTGAAAGGTCTGTTTAGTGGAGGCATCATAAGTCGATACACCATGATCCCACAACTCCTTCAACTCATCAACCAAGGGCCTCAGATATACATCGATATCATTTCCCGGTGAGTTTGGTCCTCGAATAAGTAATGACATCATCAAGAATGGCTCCTTCATGCACATCCATGGTGGCAAATTATAGGGCATAAGTATGACAGGCCACATGCTATAAGAGGTGCTCATGTTACCGAAAGGATTGAATCCATCGGTTGCTAACCCCAGCCTCACATTACGTGTCTCTTGGGCAAACTCTGGATATTTCTTATCAAATTCTTTCCATTCCACTGAATCAGCCGGATGTCGCGCTATCCCATCATCAACGCGCTTCTCACTGTGCCATCTCATCTCTGTGGCTGTCTTCCTTGACATATACAATCTGCGTAACCTCTGTGTCAATGGGAAGTAACGGAGCACCTTATGAGGGACCTTCTTTCGCTTGCCATCATTGACCTTGTACCTAGGCTCTTCACATTCTGGACATTTATCCAACTGAGCATTCTCTTTCCAATACAACACACAATTGTGTTTGCAGGCATCTATGTTCTTGTATCCCATGCCCAAGTCACGTAATAATTTCTTCGCCTCATAAACTGATTCCGGCACTACATGACCTTCGGGTAAGAAGTCCTTAAAAATCTGAAGAACCTTGTCGAACGACTTATTGCTACACCCACTTTCTACCTTCACATGCAATATCTTGATGACAAACGATAACAGAGTATCTGAGTTTTTGCATCCTGGGTACAAGCCACGCTGAGAAGCCTTCAACAAATTTTCAAAATCCTGCACATCATCCCTCTCTTGAGTATCTTCCTCCAAGTGAGTTCCCCTACGATGGTCCTCTATCAACTCATCGTATTCATCTTGATTCTCTTCTGATTCATCCTCGCTCTCATCCGAATCATCAGGTTGAACTATAGGTTCCCCGTGATATATCCACTGTAGGTATGAGACCATCATTCCGTGAATGTGCAAATGACTTCTAACGGTTACATAGTCATGCTTCCGATGGTTACAGCAATCGTTACATGGGCAGTTGATCAACATTGCCCCGCCCGAATTCGCCTTTGCATAATCAATAAATGAGTTCACCCCAGCTATGTACTCCGCACTAAATCGGTTCTGATAACCAAATATCCAACTCCTGTCCATATCTGACCTAATCACAAGTAATCAGAAATTACATATAGAATATGCTCACCAATATCTGACCTAATCACAAGTGATCTAAGCATGAAAGTAGACTTCCCAAACAACTTCGAGACTTGGTTTAAAAACTCCTAAATACAAGCTTCAGCTTCATTTTAAGTCTTGAATTTGTGAATAGAGAACTCAGATTCAGCAAGTTCCAATGTTAAATACATTTTACATTCACAAAGTATTGAGTCTTTTTATTATATCTATTTTGAATTACCATTAATGAATACATATTACACTCACAACCAGCTTCTTGAAAGACAGGTATTTTCTGTGCGCCATCATTTGTCTGACAGACTATGCATTATCGTTTTGGGTTGACTACCCACCTTTTGTAGTATTGCATCTGATCTTTAGATATCATGTTTTTTAATGGCGGTGCCCGGTTGTGTCATGTGCCTGAGATGGTTATAATGTGGATTGGGAATCTTGAAACAGAAGATGTCAAGACACCCAACCGTGATGGGTTAAAGGTTACAACTGATATGGTATGAATTATGATATGGAAAAAAAAAGAATGATTGCCTAGAGTGTCAAGTGTGTTCCTGCACTCTTAGTAAGTGAACCATTGGTCTGTAATATTGTACTTTCAAGCACAGGCCTAGATTGATCGTACTTGCCTGAAATCCCTCAAACTTTCCATGCAATCATGATATCACCTGTGTATGTGCTTTTATGATTCATTAAATGATAGGGATTCAGCATTTATTTTTGGTTATTAAAATGTTTAAGAATAAGTTTTTTGTAACTTGGGTAATTAGGATTGAGTCTATTACTAACATCCAACACGCAAATCTAACACAGCCTTATTATTTGCAATGTGACCCACCAATCCAATCCGAAACAGCCTTATTATTGATTTTTGGCTAGCCCAAAATCAGGCTCCATGCAATTTTCTGTTCCGAACTGGATGATTGGGGTAATCGGGTAAACAGGTAGCCATTGCCATTCCTGTCCAGGATAAGTATCCACTCTCATGGTTTCAACCAATATATGATACAGGCATACATGTGTTCCACATATGTGGTGGCAGAATAGATTAACAGAGGGGTCTCAGCCTATTTTGAAAAAATTCCCCAACTTAGCTTAACGACAGAGTCATTGCATGTGTTAAGATTATTAATTTTCATGTACAACCAAAAGACTAGATCCAGTACCTTGGATCCCCTGGCCCAAATTAATCATGTGATCCAGTACCTGGAATGAGATGAGCAGCAGCGGGTAGCAGCCCAGCAGCAGGGAGAAGATGAGCAGCCCAGCAGCAGCAGCAGGGAGGAGAAGACGAGCAGCCCAGCAGCAGCAGCAGGGAGAAGAAGAGCAGCCCAGCAGCAGCAGCAGCAGGGAGGAGAAGACGAGCAGCCCAGCAGCAGCAGCAGGGAGGAGACGAGCAGCCCAGCAGCAGCAGCAGGGAGAAGACGAGCAGCCCAGCAGCAGCAGCAGGGAGAAGACGAGCAGCGTCTTGGGCAAACGAGAGAGCAGAGAGAGCGAGAGTGAGCAGATAGAGCGAGAGTGAGAGAGCAGATCGAGAGAGCGAGAGTGAGAGAGCAGATCGAGAGAGCGAGAGTGAGCAGAGAGCGCGAGAGTGAGCAGAGAGAGCGAGAGTGAGAGAGCAGATCGAGAGAGCGAGAGTGAGCAGAGAGAGCGAGAGTGAGAGAGCAGAGAGAGCAGAAGTGAGAGAGGCGCAGGAGAGAATGAGCGAAAAGGGCGTGAGAGAGAAGGGAAGGGGAGAGAGTGAAAAGAGGGGTTGTGTTGGCGGGAAGAGGGGAAAAAAGGTGGGAAGTTCGCCGATGAATTGTTTTCGTCGCCAAAAAATTAAATTTCGTCGGTAAAAAATTAATTTATACATTACCAATATTAAACGTCAGTGATAAAATGTCCGACACTAATTTTCGTTGGCAAAAAAAACTTCCTCAGTAAAGGACTCTGATTTTTAATTTTCCTTAAAAAAAATTTAAACATTACCGACATTTTACAAAAATTGTCGCTAAATGTTCATTTTACCGACGTCATATAATTTATCTCCATAGTCTCTGATAGTTTTACCAATGTAAAATAAAAATTAAAAAGGATTTTCCGACACTTAGGCACTAAAATGGTCCGCCGGGGGTCCGGAACGGGAAACGGCACCCGAAAAAATTGGGGCATCCAGCACGAGCACTTCGCTCGAGGGTAACGTAACTTGGCGGAACTAACAGGAGCAAATAGGACTCACGGTTAAAGAATTAGAAGCAATGTGTTACTCTGCATACTTGGCCTTCAAGTTGGCCTCATCCTAGCTGCATGGACTTTTTTAACAAAATTTGTTTTTCAATTTTCATTCAATCTGCAAAAAAATAAAAAATAGCAAGATTAACGTATCAATGTCATATGCACAACTTTTAGTGAACCTATCTATATATAAACAAAGCAACTGAAATCAATTATGAAAACAGTGCAACTCTTCCCTAGAACAGAGAGATTCCATTAAATCAAGTCCATAAAAAAAATACATCACAGACTGAAATTAAAAGTCTTTGGAGGAATATAAGAGAAGGACCCAATGTTTAGAGCAATAAACTTGGGTCTTGGATTTGAAAGTAATGGGGCCAGCATTTATGATTGAGATCATTGAAGATCTATCGCATGATATATATATATGCCCCCAGAACAAAAAAAATTATTGGCCTCAGATCTATGTTTCTAACATTACTTGTGTACAACAAAACCCATGAGTAACTTTACAGTTTCGTACTATGCAGGGAATTTGGACATTTACCTTCAGGTGGTAGTGCAGTTGATTGACAACAGATAACAAATATCAGTAAATCACAAAAGTGATACATTTAAATAAAAAGTTAGAAAAGAATTTGTGCCAGGTATTACAAATTCTTGACCTTAACTAGGACATAATAAATAATATCAACAAAAACCAAACTATCACATCATAAACAAATAGAAAACTTGAAATCAAAATGAATAATAAATTACACCCTAATTCCTAAGTCACAAATGATTTCAACATTCAAACCTAAAGGGTAACAACAAACAATAAAGCATATGTTTTTCCACATTTTCTCTTATTTCAGTCTTCATTGTGTGGTAGGAGTCAAACCTGTTGTCTGTCAGCTCCGTGTGCTGAAAATTGGCCCGAGTTGAGTCACCCTATGAATGGAGTCACCCAAGCCCAAACAAAAAAAAATAAAATAAAATTAGAAGTGATTCAGATGAAGGGAAAAAGAAGAGATAGGGAAGGTAATAGGGAAAATATAGAAGGGATGGGTGGCAACTCTGTTTTCATGGTAATGAACCAGACTCCAAACTGTGATTTAATATCTATATCTATATACAAGTCTGAAAAGCCATGACTCAACCTTATTATTCATACAATAAATGCTTATGCTTTTTTCAGCTGGGTGTTTTACCCATGTTGATCATACATGCTGACATTGAAGTTGAGTTTAGTAAAAGAAACAAATATTAGATAAGCAATAAGATACAATGACAATAAAACTTATACATTATGGTAGGTATCTGTTACATGTAAAACTGTAAGACTAAATTTCTACAGGGGCTTAGTCGGCGGGGTGGCAGGGAAGGGTTCAATCTCTTCTCTTGTCCTCTTGGGCCCTGTGAAGGTGCAGAGTTCTGATGTGCTTTCATTGAAAAGAAGATGGCTAGTTTTGACGAGCTCTCCTTGGTGTTGTTTTGGGTGCTCTCTTTAGTCTGCCTGCCTCTTGTTTTGGGTACTATCTTTAAGATTTGGAATGAAATTGCAGTAATTCTCTATTAAATGTTATAGTTTTTGCAGAAAAAGAGGAGATATATTCCAGTTACAAATTAAATTCATAAATAATTAGGAGGTTATCCCGATTGCTTATCATTTGCCAATAGTAAAAATGAAACTCAAATCTTCTGTAGTTCAAAAACCTTTCAGCATTTCACATAATTTTTAGTTCAGGTAACAGAATAAATTAATTTTTAAGAATGATCTTTACCGACGTTTATTAATAAACGTCGGTAAAGATCAACTTTTACCGACGCATTTAACGAAAACGTCGGTAATAAAAATTAATGTTATGATCTTTACCGACGTTTCTCTAAAAACGTCGGTAAAAGTAGACTTTTACCGACGAAATCACAGAACGTCGGTAATAAATTTCATTTTTTACTTCGCTTTTAGAAATGATCTTTACCGACGTTTTTAGATAAACGTCGGTAAAAGTGGACTTTTACCGACGAAATCACAGAACGTCGGTAATAAATTTCATTTTTACTTCGATTATAGAGTAAATTAATTTTAGAAATGATCTTTACCGACGTTTACTTAAAAACGTCGGTAAAAGTAGAGTTTTACCGACGTTTTTTTATTCGTCGGTAATAAAAGCCTGGCCTTTTACCGACGGTTTTATAAAACGTCGGTAAAACTCTACTTTTACCGACGTTTTTAAGTAAACGTCGCCAAAAACCAGACTTTTACCGACGTTTTCCATAAAACGTCGGTAAAAGTGCAGACTTTTCCCAACGAATTTTGATACGTCGGTGGAAGACACTTTTAGCGACGAATTTAGAAAAACGTCGGTAAAAAACGTCGCTAAAGGTGCATTCTGTTGTAGTGCCTTGAGGCCCAATTAATTATAATGATCATTTGGTACCGATTCAATTAACTCTTAATTGGAATGTGTGCGCACTTACTAATGATAAATCCATTAATTGGCACAAGGGAATATTAAAGATAGATTCCATCTTGACCATCGAATGTTCCCATAGCTTTACTACCACGTACCCAAATCACCGAGGTGTTGACCTTCTATTGGCCTCACTCATTGGTGACTCAAAGCAAATGAATAAATAGAAACTTGAGTTTATTAATGTCCTAGGATTAAGAGTCTATTGTTAGGGAATTATGAGAGCAGACCTTAAAGTAAAGACAGTGTTCATAAGGTGCTTCTCATGGTCCTTTAATACATCCAATGTACTAGCACTATGATCCATAATCTTACATTCTGATGATCGAGACAAATCACACTATCTCACAGTAATCAAAGTACTGTAACTTTGTTAGATGAGATGTCCAATCTCATCACTGGTTGTGAAGATATTCAAGTATAAGATTTGCTATACATGTCTCTCGTATATGGATCTCATCCATACACATGTATTGCATCTAGTATGCTTATGGACTCCGGTTCATCTCATGAACCATCATGCCATTCGTATTAGTTATGTGCAAACAAGTAATAAAACACCATTCATCTCATGAAAAGAAAGCATGAATATATTGATAAATAAAGAAATTAATCAATTTATTACATCAATCTTAATAGATTGAGACCATAAAACTAACACAGACGACATCCTCATCTTCCTTAAAGCTCAGAAGCAAAGCTTGAGAAAGCTTTCAAACCTGCTTCACACGTACCAAGACTCCTCAGGTCAGGTATTCAACTTGCAGAAAAGTAATCTCTTCCTAGGCAAATGCACTGCCAGAAAAGCTCAAATGGTCAAAGAGGTAATCCAGATCCCCACAACTGGCCTACCTTCTACTTATCTTGGAGTCCCCCTCTTCCTAGGCTCATCCCGCCATTCCTACTTGAACAGAATTATGGATTCAATCAACCTTAGATTAGCTGGATGGAAGACTAAGTGTCTTTCCTCTGCTGGGAGACTGATCTTGATCAAGCATGTGCTCAGCTCTATCCCTCTTCATATTTCTTTGGTCGTCCCTCTGCCTAGCAAAACCTGCCTCCTTACTGAGAGATTGATGAGGAATTTCCTTTGGTCTGCAGCCCTTGCCAAATTGAGTTGCAACCTTGTTAAATGGGAAACAATTTGCCTTCCAAAATCTGAGGGAGGTCTAGGTTTGCTCAGGTTAAAAGAGTTTAACGATGCTTGCATGTTGAAGTTAGCTTGGTCAGCTGCTACTGGTAAGTCTCTCTGGGCTACCTGGTTTAGAGCCAAATATTGCAAAGACTCATCTATATGGCACCCTGGCAATCCCAAGAGTGGCTCTACAATTTGGAAGAAAATTAGAGCTCCGTCTCCTTATCTTCAAAAGAAAAGTAAGTGGGTTGTTGGTAATGGTAAGCTGATCAGTATCTGGTTTGACAACTGGATCGACAAAGTCCCCATAGCTTCTCTGTTTCCCCATTTTGAATTCTCAGAGAGAGACCTGGTGCAGATATCATTTCTAGAAATTCCTGGCAAATCCCTCGACAGCTCCCGCCAGCTCTGAAGGAACTTCTCCTCCACTCTACAAGCTCTATCCCTATTAGTGAAGTCCCATACCACCTCAGCTGGCCAAGCAATTCCTCAGGAATCCTCCCGTTATCAAATGCTTGGAACCTTCTCAGATCATAAGACTCAGCGAAATGTTGGCCAGTGCTCATATGGAATAAGTTTGTTAACCCACGCCATGCCTGCTTTAGTTGGCGGCTCCTGCATGGAAAGACTCCAACTGATTCATGGGCCAAACACAGTGGGTGGTCCTTAGCCTCTAGGTGCCCCAACTGTCTTGGCGAGGAAGAAAATGACTTACACCTTTTCTTCCTTTGCCCCCTGGCGCATCAATTATGGTATTGGATGTTTAGCCTCTGTGGAGTTTTTCCCTTCCCCCCTTTGTCTGCTACCTCCATTTGGCAATCCCTTGCTAAAGATAGAGATGTCCCTGGAAGGAAATGTGCCGCAAGGATTTTCCCCCATGCCATCTCCGTTCTATGGACTCTCCGGAATGACTCCAAGCACAAATGCATGCATCCATCTTTGAAGAGAGCTCAGTCTTTACTTCAAGCCCCTCTGCAAAATCTGGTTGCTTCGCTCCCTGGTATGGCCAGCTCCTCAACGCCTCACCCTCTCCTGCTACTTCTTGGAGCGATTAGTTAATTTTTTATTTATTTACTTTTTCCTTCCTATTGCTTTTCTCTTCCTTCTTTGTTTTCTCTTGTTAGTTTGCTTTTGTTGTTTTGTTGTTTTGTTTGTTTGTTGAGTGCTCTGTTCTTTGTTTTGGAGGTTGGTCTCTTTGCCCAGCTTCTCAGTTTCTGGTTTTTGCTCTGTATTGGGGGCTCTTGATCTCTCTTCCTCCCTCCTTTTCTAATACAAATTTACCTTTAGCAAAAGAAAAAAAAAGAATAATACAGCCTTATAGTTGTCCTTGGTGATTTATTTAATAATATGAAAGGTGGTCGTGGTGATCTTGATTATTGATTGAATAATGATCCCAACAGCATAAAAATATTCTCCCGTACTTGTTATGACTTGAGGATGATGCAGCATGTGGTTCATCAACATCCTTCTAAACTCTTTTTTTTTTTTTTTTTGGTCTCTTTAATAAGAAAAAAATTGTGTTCTCCATCGGTCACTACATAATTAGAGGGCTTGGAATTATTCCAAATGAACCCCAGATATTTTACAGATAGATCGCTATCAAGGGTTGATGCGGCAGTAAAAATAAAAGCTCATTTTCTAGACGCTATAGCTCGAACCGCGTCCAAGACCGACGTTCACTCTATTGCATATTTTGTGGAGAGAGAGAGAGAGAGAGAGAGAGAGAGAGAGAGGACGCGGTTTTAGGGACTTCAAAGGATCGAAGAAGGTTGAAGTTTGAAGAGGTTTTGGCACACTTCAAATTTAGTCATTTTCTTTTTGTTTTAATCATTTCGGTGTGTACTACAGCGCAAGGATATGTCAACAGGATGCCAGAGGCAATGTGATTGGAGAACAAAGTGGCTGGACTTTTCACACTCACTACAGTAAGAAAATTGGTGAGAGATCCACTCCGATTCCTAGGTAGGAGGAGGTGCTCCCTCCCTCTCTGCACAATTACCGAATATGGTACTACTGACTCTCTAAGTCGTTTTCCCAAAGAGAGAAGTTATCCTTCAGCTCCATTCTAGAAGCAATTATATATGCATCCTAATTAGCTAGGGGTACTATTAGGGTTGCTGAAGTGAATTAGTAAAAAGGGAAATGAGTGGACTCATGAAAAGAATTGGACTTGGGCCTCTTGGCATCAATGTGGCCTTGAGTGTGAGATTGGCTCCTAGTGTGGGTCACAAATCCACATTAAATGTGACTCTAAGATTCCTTCATCTCTATAATACAACCATATAGTTGTCCATGTTGGTTTATTTAATAATATGAAAGGTGGTCTTGGTGATCTTGATTATTGATTGAATAATGTTCACAACCGTAAAAAAATATTCCGCCAACTCAAATGGATTGATGCAATTGGAGCACTTTTTTTTTTTGTTGCTACAGGAGGGTTCTCAACCCTTTGGGCTAGACTAATCCCTTCGGGCCCAGAGGGACGCAGGGTAAACTCCCCTGTAGCCTCAGTGTAGTAGTGCAGTTTCGAACCTACCACCTCTGGTTGCAAACTGTGGTCCTAGGCTAACTGAACTACTCTTTGGGATTAAAATTGGAGCACATGGGAAAGGGATTTGCTGGTTAAAGTTTGAGGAGGTGTTGGCTCACTTTAAATGTTGCCGTTTTGGTGTGTATTATAGGGCAAGAATATGTCATATGTCAAAACTGAATGAGCCCTGTCAGTCTCCACCATCAAAGACAACCCCCCCCCCCCCCCCCCCCCCCCCACCTGCCGGACAGAGGCGTGTGTGCATATTCGCGTTTGAACCTTAGTAAATGCGGTTTGGCCTCAATAGAACTGAGACCCGAGAGAGAGGCGGCACACATAGAAAAGATAGTGCACTAACGAAAAAAATTACGATGCTTCTCGTTGCAATATGTTTTCCCTCTTCGCCAGGGTGGGTTGTTGGTCGGGAGTGATTACTTTCAACTGAATAGTTGGAGTGGGCATTACAATATATTTTCTTTCAATTTCGATATGAGCTTTGAGACATGTACGTTTTGCATCAAATAATCTCTTTCGATGACTAATGAATTAAGAAGAGATGGTAAATGAATAAACTCGCCATTGTGCAGATAACTCAAATCTTAGAAAGTTTAAGGTCCCAACTATTTGTCCACCATATATCCTTTTATTCTCACTTATTTAATAATCTTTTCTTGGAGCTCATTTTTACCATAAATTCTTGTATATTGAATTTCATGCAGAAAAGCTGTTTTTTCCATTTAAAATATAGTGGCCAATTTGGAATTTTAGCAAAATATTTCATAATTATGTTGTGAAAAAAACATAATATATATTATGTAAAATAAATAATCACAAACCCACACACACAACACGTATCCTACATAGTTGTAAACAAAAAAATAAATTAACTAAATGGTGGTGTGTGTGTGTGCGCGTATGGCAATTCTATTTCAACAACCAGAGACCCCTTGCCTTACACTAAGCATTTGGTCTGTCCAATCTTTGGATTGCCAGTACTCCTTTTTACAGAGAAATTAGAGAGGATGCGTTTTCTCCCTTTGGAAGAAGGGAAGATCATGGAGAACTTGCTCAGCCTCTTCCCTTTTCCCCAGAGAGAAGTTTCCATCTTCCATTCTTTTCTTTCACTCACTTTTTGTTGCCCTTCTTGGGATCAGCACCTCTTCGTTTATAGCCATCTTGGCACGTGTCGCCCCTGCCTTTGTTAATGAACAAGATTTAACCCCGTTTTGAGGCGAGGGCGCCCATCTTCCTTTTCTTATCTTTCCTGCCTTTATCTCTATTTCCTCCATTTCAAAAGGGGGCAAAGCTTTCAGAGTTAGATAAATTCGTCTTTATCCTCCCTTCCTTTCACTCCCTTGCCTTTGTTAAACACGGAGGTAGGGCACTGCCTTTTTATTTTGCTGCTTGGGTACAAACTTCTCCTTTTTCTCCCAAAGTTTTATCGTGGGTCGATTGTGGCTCCCTTCGTCACCCTTTTTTTTAAATGTGTCTACATATTGCCTCCCCTCAAGCAACCACGAAGGGCTCCGTTTCTCGGACAAAGGACTCCGTGGCTGGTTGAGGTTCTCCTTTAGTGGTGGCACACAGCTGTTTCTGCGATGACTTCCAGTACCCCTGCTTCTAATAGGGCGCCTCTGTCTTCCCAGGCCATAGTCCCCTTCATCAGGCAGAATTTCTCGGGGCCGAGCTTTCCTTTTTCCGATGCCCGTGTCTGTGCAAAGGGGGACCCTCGAACTCGTTCCTTATCATTTTACCATCTCCTGATGATGGACGGGTTCCCCGCTTCGTCTCCCTCTCCCGACTATATTTTTGGGAATTGTTGCCCGGATTCCATTTGTCATGGGGAATCACTTCTTCATGGTTCATCCTCTAAAGAAGGGCAGTCCTTCCATTATCCTCGAAGCTTGCATCCCACGTCTTTCATTCGGGTGAGATTCCCACTCAGGAGGAGGATTCTATTAGCTGGGTGGAGGAGCACGAATTGAGCCGAAGCGCATTGATCGGAGGTGACAAACCCCCTCTTCTCTCGTTGCGATTGTAGTAATAATCTGGTAAGTCTAGGTCAATCCACAAGGAGCAATGCTTTTTAAGAAACTTTCCAACTTTAACCTGTCCTAATTTAGAAACTAAATCTAACCTAATAAAGAAACTAATCAAATTACAAGAAAATTCCTAAAAACTGAAAATTAACAATTACAACGTTCAAAATAAAAAATAATCCTAAACTAAGTAAACAGGCCTAGTTTATTCAACCCTATTCTAACTATAACCTGCAAAAGTAATAAATTGATCAAAACAACCAATTTAATATAAGATAAATCAAAACAAAACTTCATAAAACAAATTACAATGTAAATATGAATGATTTATAATGCCCTAAATGCTAACAATGCAAATCTAGAAAAGTTTTTAAAAATCTGAAGAATGTTGAAAATTTCTAAGTATGGAAAAAACTGTGCACATGCTGGTTTTCACTGGACTGTACGACTGGTCTAAAATGATATAAACCTAAATCTAATGGCTGTGATCGATACTCTGATGATGCATGAACACAACAAAAAAAGAATAATTGAAAAAGGATTTAAAATGAAAACGATATGATCACTTAAAGATGTACAGTTGAATAGTTTTGTGCTAGAAATCTAATTGCAGGCTGTCCGACTACCCCTATTTGGGCCACTGTTTACCCCACTTTCCAGACTTATTTTTCTATGAAATTCTGGGATTGCGAAGACTTGTTCGCAAATATTACTTCTGCAAAGTTTCGATGGAAACTAATCTCGTTTACCTGATTTTCAAATTGCGCGCTTTTGAGAGAAAAACAGTACAAAACTGCTGTAACAATGCTGTCTTTTTTCACTAATCACATATAAGTTCCGAATTTGATCTTTCCAGTCAATCAATAATCATTAGTTTCCAGCAACCAAACACAAGTTTAGATGAAATTCCTAAACCTAATGCATTCAATGGGTACTTTCCAACCATAGACTATGCAAAGAAATAAATAGAAAGTTTCTACTAAACTAAAGAAGATGTAGTTCTAAACTTCTAAATCGACAAAATATCTGCATAAACATTCAAGTAAATAACTAAAAATAAACATAAGAATGGTGGTAAAAAAATAAAGCGGGAAATTATGCCCCTAAGATCTAAAAACTTGACATAGGTCTAAGCATTGAAAATACAGGCTGTGTAGTTCTTCTCCTCTCTTCTCAGAGTAGGGAAAGATGCAAGTAACCTTAGAATTACGTGATTTCTCTCGACTCTGATTTGATTCTCTTTATTTTCAATCTCTAGATCTAACCATATGATATTTCGTCTCCAATCATAACACATCAAAGATACTAGACGAGGAAAACATAAACACTTACTCTAAGAAGAACTTGAGTACGGAAAATCAATCAAAGTTGTGTCTCATTCCTTCATCTTGAAGTACATAAAATTAATGTTCTCCTCTCCTTTTCATTCTCTCTATATGGCCTCTCAACCTATGTCTAAAAGAATTAGAAGGAAGAAGAAGAAAAAAGTGACCTAGAGAGAGAAAAGAGAGGAGTGGAATGGAATGGAGAGCGAGAGCCTCCAAAGTGATCCCCCAAGGTGATGCACGTCCGGCACCTCTTCATGGGCTGATTTTATTGTGTGTGATTCCTCATCTTTTGCCGAGAATCTCCTCTCTTTTAGGGACTTGTTTCCTTATGTGTAGAGATTGCTTGCTTAGGACTTAAGCTAGGCTTCACACTTGGAAAGAATTTGATTTTGTGAGGATTTGTTGTTAATTGCAATTTGTTGGAGAACAATCACTTCTTTGTAGAGTCCTAAAATATCTCTCAAAAATTGAAAGTGGTGTGGATGAAAGAAACTTTCTAAATATTGAGATTTTTTGCAATTCCCGCCTAAAACTGTAGCAAACAACTTTATGAGGTCATATCTCCCTCAACATAGCTCTAATTTACACAATCTTGGGATCCACGGATATCTACTTGAAAAGAGCTTTCCAGCGGTGGCTAGATTGCGCCGATCTGACAGTCATTTTGAGAATTACAACCATTTTAAGTTGCTTCTCTTGAAAAATCGGGGAATAATTGTGCACAAATGGAAACTTCTATGTTGGAATGCAATAGGGTATGAGGGCCCCATGTTGAGTTCTCTTACAAATTGAAAGAAATAAATTTAATATTAATTACGTGTAAGAAAATAAACATGAATCATGCATGGGACCCTACATGCCCAATGATGCACCCAAATGAGAAACTTTCCAAAAATAGCACATGGTGCCAGAAATTGTAGGTACACATTGATGAAAAAAAAACTGATTTTGGGGTGATAAATGAGATGAAAAACCTTAATTTCACAAGTCATGCAATTCAATGAATTTTGACCAATTCTGACAATTTTCCCAAAACTATCCCTTAATACATGTAATCATGAAATTAAGTGCAATTCTATGCAGTTAAACCTAATTAAGTCCACAAATGCTCATGAAATGTTGACCTAATCACCTAATTTTGTGGACTTATCACCTGACACCGTGTGCAGGTGCTTCCTCTCCCCTTTTTTTTAGATGATCTTCCTTCATCCTATCGGGGAGACCTTTGTCCACTCATCAAGATGCTTTTAGGAGACCCCAGCAGTGGCTTTCCGGGAGATTTAAAGCCAAAAGGATGTCTGAGTTCCGCCCCAGGTTGGGAGCGGTGGTCTCAATTCACCCTTTTCGTTTTCAAACCCCTGTTGAGAGATATTGGGATTTTCGGGGCTATTCAGGGCACGACAGTTCCCTTTTATATCCCCATTCTTTCTTTTGGGACAATGCTGGGGACTTTTTGCCCCGCCAGTAATACCTGCCTGACTCTGGTGGGGGAGCTTGGTTTTTTGCTCCTTGAAATGAAGGCCATTACCGGTTTACTTATTTTGGGTCTTTATATGAGGAGTACATCCCTTTTGAGAATGAGTTTGCCAATATGAGGAGGGATTCCCCTGAGTTCGCTGCCACCTTGGATGCTCTGTTTGATTATCACAAAGATCAGGCTGTATCTCGTTCCAAAAGGGATGTTCTCCATACTTAGTGTATCCGTCGAGAAATCCCACCCTCCATAAAGTCCTTATGCAATGATTCTTCCTTTCATCGTCCCGGGGATGCCGCAGAGATGGAGTGCTATTTCCATAATCATCCGAAATCTCAATCTTTTTTGGCGTACTTCCTCATAGTTTGTCTTTGTCGGGTGGTCTTCCATGGTCGGGATGTCGACAATGTCAAGGCCTTTTCGATTCTTCCTGCTTATAAATTGGCGCGGGAATCTCGCACAATCGTTTGCCCCGTTATGGTGGCGAACCTATGCCATGGTCTTCGTGCGAATATCAATCACATCATCGGAGGCGTCGATCCAAGCGGTCGTTACCCAGGGCATTTTTTCTATGCTTGGTTTGTGTTTCATTGTTGATCTCTTCACCCTTGTTCCAGGGATCTCCCGTCCCCGGATGCTTCCTTTATGTGTCAGTTGGCAACCCTGTTTTCGCCTTCCAAGTTGAAGACTTTTAAAGGGTTCTTTGCTTCAAGTTCCATCATTTGGAACAACGACTCTTTCATGATTCGCAACCACTCCTGGTTTACTGACTTTGATGGTGATTATTCCAAGTTCTGTGATGTTGGGAAGGTGTGCCCCCCGGACATTCTCCAGTACACAAGGACCAGATAGAGTGGCTTTTATGCGTGCGGCCTTCCATGCTGGCTTTTTGTTCTTGGAGGTCTAGCTTCATTGAGCCCTATTAGCTCAGTTGTTTTGCTCGTCAATTCGGTTAGGCCCAAGGTAGATTTGGATTGCCCCTTCTTTTCTTTCACGCGGAGAGTTCTATTTCAGATGGGTGGAGGGCTTGGTGTGATTTCTCCGCCCTTGGCATCCGAGGTTGTTTCTCGTATCCTTCGTTGGTGGGGCGAGACATCGAGGATACTCCTCTCATCTTTGGTGGTATGTTGTTTCTCTGGGAAGGTATCTTCAGTTGGGTGACGACTCGAACTTTATAAGTGGTGCTACCTACACTTGTATTCTCAAAACCAAAATATTATCTAATAAGCGGAGTCGAAAAGCCGGGGGTGTCGGCTTCATAGGGGCACCTGTGGTAAAGAAGCGTCGGTCTTCAATGGCCGCTCCTAGGGGCTCGGCTAATCTTTCCCTCTCCTTCACCGGGTCACTCGTCCGGAGCCCTACGGATCCACCCGATGTGACTAAGTGGAACAGTAGTGCGCCTTGATAGACCCCTCAGGGGTGGTCATTGGCGCCTCTGTTTTTTCTGAGGGCAGCGGCTCTCCCCTACCTCCCAATAGTCTAGTCCCTCCTGGCGAAGAGGTTGACGTGGATGGTGTGAGGGGAGTCGTGTTAGGGGACCACAACGCTTGCTTCGAGGGTGAAAGGGAGAGTTTTCCTTCTCTGCAGTCCTCCATTATTCCGTAGTTGTCCTCATGTTGTTGGCTTTCTCTTTTTCTTTATTCTCTCCCTCCTTTTGTTGCCCCTTATTTATGGAGGGTAGAAGGGGAGTGTTTTACTGTTTTACCCAACTTCCCTTCTTCTATAAGAAAATAAATTATTTATATGCTCTTTTTCTCTACCATTGTGTTGTGATCTTAGTAGTTGGAAGGGCGACAGATCCACCGATCTAGACCAAATCTTTGTGCTTTTAGGGTTCCTAGACCCCTTCTCCTTGCCCTGTTCCCGGCCTAGCCTCTTTGGTTGCTCGGGAAGGTGCCCGTGTGGAGGTTTTCAATGCTATAACACTGGTGGCCGGACCTCGTGCAAGAGAGGGGGTTCCTTTGACCCCTTTTCTAGTTGGTGCGTTTACCCCCCTCTTTTTTTTTTCTTTTCCCCTTTTTTTTTAGGAATTGAATTTTTGAAAACCCCCCGGTCTTTTGAACCCCTTTCTTTCTCTCTTTTTTTTATAGGCGATCCTTGTTGTGATTTGGGGCTTTCCTTTTTCGGGGGTAACTCTCCTGTCACTCTTCGTCGCTTGTCAGTAGCCGTTGGCGTCCTCTGATCCTTTTTAGATGTTTCCCGTCGGTCTCTTTTGTTCGAATTGGTGGAAGACTTAGCCTATTATGAAGGGATCGTGGCTTCTCCACTTCAGATGGTCCGGTCCGCAGCGGAATCTCTTTTTTGAATTGGATCTAAAGTAGCGTGAATCTTGGCTTTGTGTGCTGAACTCACACACCTTTTTAGAGGTCCTGTGTTGGACATGGTTGAGCTGCTCCTTTTTGCAAAGAAGGGAGCCTTAGAGTCAAACTACGCCACTGTTTGTCGTCGGGTGGCTAGGGGTGCCCCTCAGTTGGAATACACCTCCCTGGATCTTATCAGAAGCGGTCTAGCCTTATCGAGGTTGTTGAATCAGAGAGGGACCTAGTGGCTCAGCTGGAGTGCTTGTGATCTCGTCGCGCGACTTTAGAAAAGGAGATTGGCGACCTTGATGTATTGGTAAAAGATCGGCGGTGTTCTTTAGAGCTTGATTCTTTTAGAATGAATGGTCTTGAGCAGTTTCTGGGTTTAGTTGATGCTGATATGCGCAAGTTATCCTTCGATCTTGCTTTTCTTAATGATGTGAGGGCCGGTTATGCGTCCTTTGTGGAGTCTGAGGCCCGTGGTTGTATTGAAGATGTGTTGCTTTCTTTGTAACCATTCAAATAATAGAGAATGAATTTGTTTGTTCCCCGTTTCTTTTCTTCTCATTTTCTTCTTTCTCTTTTGCATTATTTGTGGGTGTGGTGCTGTGATACAACCGTATTTTCTTGTTTTGGCTAGCGAATATAGCTCTCTTTTTGCCTCCATGGCTGTCACAGTTGTTGGTAATTGTTCTTTAGAGTTTCTGTGTTTTGCCTCTGGGATATTGATTCCGTTGTATCTTGTCAGCTTTCACTTTGGCAGCAGGCATGGTCAGCGCGAGACCTCCCCGCAGCCCCTGCTGATTCCGAATTGGCGGGCCCTACTTCCACTGGGTTGGGCACGTAGCCACTACCTCCGCAGGATTTGTCGCGACCCCGGACCGGGATCCGGGCCCGCGACGAGGTGGATAAATGATTATATGAATATACACATTTAATTTCCCACAGGTTTTCGCGGTGAGGATTTCACACACACTCACAAAACATTTACATTGGTGCGGAAGCGTGTAACAAATCAAATTCTGGATCCATCATCATCATATAAGACTGATAATACATAAGTATGACATGATGTCAGAGTGAGCAATGATCTCATTAGCATTCCCAAAATATGAAGTTAGAGTTTAAACAAAAGATCAAGTTAAATTAACATTCCCCAAAAATAATGGCCAACAAAGGCCAGTGCAACCAAAAGTGCAAATCAAGTATCATCCTATAATCTCCCCAAAATGTTACGTAGCTCAAAGCTAAACCAAATGTCTATATGACATTGTCAGCTTGCCACTCCACTAATTGTTGTGGTTCGCCTACCGCCTCCTCTGGCTCCTCCTCAAAGGCAATAATGGGGGCTGGACCTGAGTACCACAAAAATGGGTCAGACACGACGGTTTGGCAGGTGGATGAATAGATAATACCATGAAAGAAATCAAAGCAGATCTTAAACATAACAAATCTTATTAAAACAATAACTGTCTTTAAACAGGATGCTTGGTTCATTTAAAGTACAGATGCAATATAAATCACGTAGGATATTCAAGGTATAGGAACTGAC
Source organism: Persea americana (assembly GCA_029852735.1). Lineage (NCBI taxonomy): Eukaryota > Viridiplantae > Streptophyta > Magnoliopsida > Laurales > Lauraceae > Persea > Persea americana. The sequence continues at coordinate 30,644,085 of CM056819.1, forward strand.
TAGATGGCAAGCACACTAAAGCTAAATCGTCTCTATCACTAATGTGATGAGAGCACATTCAGTGCGTTGGGCTCGAGCACACGAAGTGACGAGAACCAACATTATATACATATACATATAGCTAGGCAAGACCACGGCCGCGGAACCGAGTAACGGGGTGAGACAGGATCCAAGTTGCAACTAGCGGAGCACAAGGGGGAGGCTCAAGTCAGTTGATCAGACTGACAAGGACGTTCAAGCTTAGTGGTGCCGACTCATAGGCTACATGAGAAATCAAAACATGTACATAACTATATCAGTATAAAACGCTCGGGCAGGCGGGCCATGGTGCTCGTAGGCACACATTTCATATCATTGCTAGCAGGGCATGTCGGGTGCATAAATCAGAGTTAAAACAATGAAATGAATCCTTGTACAGTTACAGACTATATATTGGGGCTTCCGCATTCAAACAACATGTATAAAGATCTTGTATGTCTATTATTGCCCTTAGTATGGTACTCGAATGAAAGAGGACATATCAAGTTTCCTTATACAAGTTGATGAATCCAAAATTCCCAATACATTTCCGAAATGGAGTTTCTTTTTAAGTCGATCTCCTTATGTCATCCCCTGGGTCTTTCCAAGGTGGTAGGGCATCAGAACAACCCATCCAAACCTTTAAATACCATATTTGAAAACAATAGAAAAGACTCAAGAATTCTGGGTGAAATTCAGTCACCTTTCGGTTAGCTGGCGGTTAGCCGCTGGCTGACCGCGGGGCTGACCGCGGTTCACCCTGCTAAAATATAGCATTCTGGGTTTCTGACCGCGCATCTCGGCTACCTGGCGGTCACAGGGCTTTTGGGTGTGGGTTAGCCGCGAGCTGACCGCGGGGTTGACCGCGGTTCACCTGTCAAAATATAACATTCTGTGTTTGTAACTGAATCTGGGTCGGCTAGCCGCCGGTCACCTTTCGGCTAGCCGCCAAGGTGACCGCCCGCTGACCGCCCAGCTGCGGGAACTACACATCAGGTGCAGATTTCAGCTCTTTCTTTCCTAGACCCTTTCACCTAAACTTCATCCATTTCCTAACATGAAATGGGTCTATTCCCTTCCATTCAACATCAATCTTATCCTCTAACCATCCTTCCATCAAGGCATTAATTCTCCTTCCAACACAAACCCTATTCAATGCAAGTACAAATCTCATTTATAAAATCCATAATGGCAAAACAAGCTTTAGTAAAAGAATACATACATTCTCATAAAATTAATTAAAAGGAAATCTTATCAATAATTACATTTCCAAAGGCAATATGAAACATATGAAACTAGAGGAAGATGAATAGTAAAATCCACATTTTCAATAAAACAAGAACTAATTCAAATCAAATCCATTCATTCACTTGCCTTGGTCTCCAATTAAGCTAATGAGCTCTAATCACACTTTCTAGCTCAAAATCCACAATCTACACAAAATCCCCAAAATACATTCATTATAAGCCCTAAAATGGCAAAACTATGAAATAGAAAGGGATAACTTCCAATAACCAAGATGGAGCATCTCAAGGACTAGAAGAACACACAACCAAGAGTTGAGAAGAAGAGCTTACATGGAAAGTCCTCTAATGGCAAGAGCTTGCTCAAAGTGTAGCTTGGAATGGAAGGCTCTCTCTAAAAATGGTATCAAGATGAAGCTCTCATGGAGGGGAAGAAGATTACCACCTCCATTTTACCTTTAGCAATAGATTTGAGAGAGATTGAGAGATGGGGAAGCAAGAAGCAAGGTAGAAAAACCCTAGGGCTGGAACCTCTCTTTTCTCAATGAGAGTTGCAAGAAAAGGGGAGAAGAGAAGAAGACTCTTCTTTATATAGACAATGGCCATGGGTCCCACAACTTTCTCAACTTCTAGGGCTGAAAGCAGCACTCTACGGGCTTCGGACGGATTCGACTAAGAAGGAAGAATTGATCGTCAAAATTTCTACTTACCAAAAAGTATATATTTTATGAGTTTCGGAGACATTGAAAATAGTGTCCAGATTTTGTGTAAAAAGACTGTTTTACCCTTACCCCTATCATTAGCAAAGTAGGGTTTAGAGGTCTCGAACGAGAACGGAGCAAATACAAAAGTTGTCGGGAATAATAAAATACATTAAACGAAGCAAATTACAAATTTTCAGAATTATTAAATAAATTTCAAAACTAATCAAGACACAATAAAGGAACCCCTAAAGGGCCCTACTAAATCAAAAGATTTCTCAAAATAATTCAAAGCTAAAACAAGCTATTCTAATTCCAGATTTAACCCATTTCCACTAATCTCACTTATAGCTAAAGCACGTCTTAATTAGCACTAAAAGGAAACTCTCGGGGCGGGGTCTTACAGGATTCTGATCGGCGGGCCCTATTTCCACCGGGTCAGGCATATGGGCTCTGGCTCTTGCCAGGTTGCCATACCCCCTGCCTCCGGGGGATTCAAGATTGGCGAGCCCTACTTCCGCTGGGTTAGGCATGTAGCCTTTGCCTCCAAGCCAAGTTGTCGTACCCTTTACCTTCGCAGGATTCTGGATCGAGGGTGTCCCGCGGGCCTTACTTCCATTGGGTCAGGCGTCCGGCCTCTGCCTCTAGGCCAAGTTGCCGCGGGTTTAGGCGCGCGGCTCCCTGCCTCCACGAGATTCCGGATTGGCAAGCCCTACTTCCATTGGGTAAGGCGTATGGCCTCTGCCTCTGAGCCAGTTTGTCGTACGGTTAGGCACGCAAGCCCTGCCTCTGCGAGATTTCGGGTTACTGCGAGGCCAGGTGTAACTTTTATGCTTTGGGATTCGCATGTTGATGCGATTGTTCGGGTTTCTCCTGCGACGATTTAGGGCTACCTTGTGGTTACTCAGAACTTGCATAGGTAGGAACCGTTACAACTTCTTAATGCCTTTGCCTTTGTGCAAAAGAATCGAGGAGGCATCATCTTTTGAGGAAGTCGAGGAGGTAGGGATGGCTTTCCTTCATAGTAGCCGCATCCCCCATTATAAAAAAGGTGCTATGTTTAGCTTTTCGGCATTGAGGAAGCCGACGTCTCCTTTCTTTTCTTCTCCATACCTCGTATAGTCATCTGCTGCCTTGATGCTTCCCGCATGGCTGGTTCCAGAGACGTCACATACTCTAAGAGTGGGTCAAACTCATCCCCGGGTAGGGGGGAACACCCGGCCACCCGAATCACCGCCCCCTCGGGGTACACCCATTAGGACTTTTTGTTTGACCACGTGTGGATTATTTTTCGTAATATGTCTGACTGGTGTATAGATGACCTCTGCCGGTCGCACGAGCATCTGACCCCGTACCTTGGCCTGTTGAGGAGGACCAGGTATGATACCCTTCAACTCGAGAACTTGCTTCGACTAAACGGTTATTGGGTCAGAGTGGTTGGGGTGATGGAGGGAATGACGGATGAGCTTCTGGCCATCCACATGATTCAGTGGGAGTCTCCAAACTCTCATTTTGAATTAGAGGAGTTGAATCGTACCAAGGCGCGGGAGGCACTGCGGAGGCTTCATGTTCGGCGGCAAGATCGTAACGGCTATGCGGGGCGGCTGGCTGCAGTAGAGGACTCGGAGCGGGAGATGTCCGATCAGATGGACGGATAACTTCGTTGCGCTGATGGATTGCGCTGTTCCACGTGCCGGGGAGTTCCTTTCGGACCGTTAGTTGGAGCTTGTGTTGATGCTGCCATTGGTCAAGGCTTTCGACAAAACACTGGAATGATCCTTAGGGCTCTTCTAGATCAGGCCGGTCGGATCATGTGACTACTGCCCCTCCCCCTCCTCTAGTTATTTTGTGGCTGTGGTGCCTTCTGTCTACTTTTTGGATTTTTTTTGTACGGGGTGCTGTCGCCCTCAAAACATGTACATTCTCTCTTAATGAAGCAAGTACAGCTGTTGCTTCTCCTTGTCTTTTCATTGCCATGATGATTTTTTTTGTACTTTTGGGGCTTCGGTAGGGATGAAGTTTGGGTTCTTTTGGCATGCTTAGATAGGCAACAGGGCTGTGACTCTTATCGAGTTCTGGCGAAAGCGCTTCCTCTTGGTTTTTCTTTTTTTTTTTTTTTTTTCGGGGCATTTTCTGCTCCCTTTGCGGTTTCCCACTTGGCTGCATTTGTGACTTATTATCTTAGCCTTATCATTATTCGATTAGAGGGGTCGTCGGGTTCTGAAGGAAGTGCTTCCCTCTTTTTTCCGTAGGGCATTTTTTCTCCCTTTGCATCCAACTTGGCTGCATTAGTGACTTATCGTCTCAGCTTTATCGTTATCCGATTAGAGGGGTCGTGGTTTGTTGGACTCCTTTGTTTTCCGGCGTTATTCGCCTGGTTGTCTTATAGGGCGATATGCCTTTTTCAGGTGAGCTGCCTTCTTTAGGCGATTTGCCTTTGTTAGACGTCACTGGGCTTGATCGATCTGTGACTTTTATACAGTATAATAAATAAATAATGAGAAGGAAGAGAGAAAGAGGAAAAAAAATGGAGATAAGTGGGTAAATGGGCTTTTCAAAGCACCTTCCTTTACTTTACTGATAATATTTCTTAAGAAACTTGCCGTTAATTGGTAGCTCTTGCTTAACCCCGTCAACAAACCTTAGATGGTAGGCATCGTTCGTATAGACTGTATCTACCACATAGGGTCCCTTCCATTTAGCCTTAAATTTCGCAGTCGACTTAAATGTGGTCTTCATGGGTTTCTTCACAGTGAGAACAAGATCTTATTTTTTGAAAGACCTTTGCCTGACCACCTTGTTGATAGAGGCAGAGATTCTTGCTTGGTACAGCTCAATGTTTTCTTGGCCTTTAACCACGTCTCGTCTAGAGAGTCAAGTTCTCTTACCCTTAGCATGTCCTTTGCCTCTTTGGTCAAGTGGTTGTTCATGGCTACGTGTAGGCTTGGGAGCTGTATCTCAATAGGGAGTACTGCCTTCGATCTGTATACCAAAGAGAATGGTGTCACGCGCGTTGGGCCTCTCACAGTTGTGCGATATGCCCATAGCGCTTCCGGCAGTTGTTTGCTCCACTGACTCCTATTTCTGGATACTACCTTTTTGAGGATTTTGCATATTGTCTTGTTAAAGGCCTCCGCGAGGTCATTTACTACTGGGTTGTAGGGGGTGGAACAGTGGCTCTTGATTCCGAGTTTCGTACACAACCTTTGGAAGCGTTAGCCCCGGAATTGGGGACCATTGTCATGTATGATTCTTCGAGGTACTCCAAACCTGTACACCAAATGTTTCTTTACGAAATCAATAAGGTTGGTTGCCTTTACTTCACCAAGTAGGACAGCTTTGGCCCATTTACCGAAGTAATCGGTGGCAGCAAGTATGAATCGGTGACCCTTACTGGAAGGCGGGGTGATGGGTCCGATGGCATCGATCCCCCACATATCGAAAGGCCAAGAGGGGACAGTCGGGTGTAGTGGTTCCGTCGCGCAGAGTATGTAGTTCGCGTGCTTCTGACATTCTTCGTATTTTCTGGAGAGTTCCATTGAATCGCAAACCATGGTCGGCCAATAATAACCCTATCGTCTCGCTGTTTTGTAAAGCTTTGGTCCTCGCTGATGGGCCCCACACATGTCGCTGTGCATTTCAATTAGCATCCTTTCTCCTTCCACGCAGAGAGGCATTTGAGCAATATCCCAACGTGCGACCTGTAGTACAGGAGCCTCGACGCCCATTGCAATAGAGCCGAGGGGACCTTCTTCTGATACTGACCCTTTTTTGCACTTCTTCGGGGAGGATCCCGTATTTCAAGAAGCTTATAAATGGCTGTCATTAGTCCTCGCGGGCAGGGAGGATTTCAATCCTGGCAACCGTGGGGTTATTGCCAACACAGTCTGCGATTGCTTCCCAAGTCCTAAGATCTGGCATCAATCGCCTTTCTCTGATGAGGATTTCGCAGTGGTTGCCTTCAGGCACAGCCATAGCAGCCGCGATACCAGCCTAGGCATCGGCCTTGGAGTTTAAGCAACATGCTATGTGTGTGACTGTTATGTGTGAGAATTGTAGCATCAGTGCTTTTGCCCATCAATGGTAGGGTAAGATGTCGAGTTTCCTTACCTCATATTCCCCGTTGATCTGGTTCACTATCAGCTTGAAGTCTCCAAAGATTTCCAGACTCCTGCTCCCCATTGCTAGTGCAATTTCCATCCCCATGATTACAGCCTGGTATTCCGTGATGTTATTAGAGCAATGCTTCGCTATGTTGAACACGTGGGGTACCAGGTCGCCCTAGGGGGATACAAAAAGGATGCCCACACCTGACGCTCCCATTCCATACTCCGTCGTACGAGAGGCCTCGTCGAAGAACAGCTACCAGCATGCTTCTTGAGTTAGCAGTATCTGTATCGAAGAGGGGAGCTCATCCTGTAATTGTCTAGCAAGTTGGGACCCTTCTTGTGGCAATTGCGCTGCTAGGAAGTCGGCTAGTGCCTGACCTTTCACAGCCTTTTGGAGGACATACTCTATGTCAAATTGAGAAAGCAATATCGACCATTTAGCGATCGTGGGATTAAAGAAGCTTCCTTTAGTCATCAGCACCTTAAGCGGGTTTATCCTTGACACTAGCTGCGTCTGGTGCAGCATCAGGTAGTGTGTCAACTTGTTTATGGCGAACACAGTCATTCTTTTTCCATGGGAGGGTAATTGTGCTCTACTCCGATCATGACTCAGCTTAGGTAGTAAAGGGCTGCCTCTTGTCCGTTGTCATTTTTCTAGGCCAAAAGCGTGCCTAGAGAACGGTCCGGTGCCTTGGTGTATAGAATAAGGTCTCTTTCGGGGACGGGCGCCATCAGAATAGGAGGTTTCATGAGATACTCTTTTCGGTTTCTGAAGGTTGGCTCGCATTCGGGGCTCCACTCGAACGTGACGCCCTTGTTCATGATTTCGGAGAAGGGTTTGCACCTACCAGCAAGATTGGATATGAATTTACGGATGTAGGCTAGCTTTCCCCACAGGCTCCTTAGCTCCTTTATCGTTGACGGGCTAGGCATTTTGAGTATGGCTTCCACTTTAGCTGGGTCTAATTGTATTCCATCCTTACGGATTATGAGGCCTAGAAATTTTCTTGAGGTCACCCCGAAGAAGCACTTGAGTGGGTTCATTTTCAGATTGTACTTCTTCAAACGTTGAAAAACTTCCCTGAGGTCGTTCAGATGATCGGACCCACGCTTGCTTTTTACTACAAGATCGTCCATGTAGCTTTCTACTATTTTGTGTTGTAGGTCTTTAAAAATCTTCATCGTCACCCTTTGATAGGTGGCGCCGGCATTCTCGAGCCTAAATGGCTTGACGGTGTATCAGTATACCTCGAGAGGGGTCCTGAAGAAGGTATGCCTTTCATTAGATGGGTTTATCCTGATCTGGCTGTACCCCGAAAAGCCGTCCATGAATATCATCCTTCCGGATTCGCAGGAATTATCAACCATTATCTCCATGAGGGGTAATGGGAAGTCATCCTTTGGGTAGGCCATGTACAGATCCCAATAATCAATGCGAACCTGGATCTTGCCGTTTTTGGAACTATGCTTCTACTTTCTGAATGCGGTTTGGGGCGAATTTCCTTTGGGGTTTGTGAGGGCGAGATTTTGGCCGTATGTTCAAATAATGAACCGCTATGGATGGGTCCAGTCCCGGCATTTCCTTGTAGCTCCAAACAAAGACAACCTTGAACCCGTTAAATAGTTCTATGTAGGTGTCCCTTTCTTCACCATTCAGACTACTGCTTGTTAGGACCGGTCGTGGATTTTCCGAATTTCCTAGATTTACTTCATTCGTTCGATCCTTGGTCGGCCGTTCCCTTTCACTTTCTTCTAATGAGGTTGTCTCTTCCATCCTAACCATAATACAGAGATAGACTCTGCTTCTTCCTATTTTCCTAGGTTTTGTTTTCTGTGTGGATGGGTCTTCCTTGGTCCTTTTTCTTCCGGTGACGTCTTCTGCTGCAAGGGCAAGGGTCCCATCTCGTTGATAAACTTGATTTGCCTTTCGATGACTTGCAACATCCCTCTTTGGGATTCGTCGATAGCATCTTCTTCCGGTCTTTTCGGCGGGGTGATTGGTAGTCGTTCCCCTTTTTTATAGAGTGTCGTGTTAGAGCAGTACACGCCCACCCCTTGAAACGGCTTTCGGTTAGCAAACTGCATTCGGACAATGAGGCTGCTATCTATGTATTTGAAACATTAATGCAGCATAGATAGGATCACATGGTTTTCGTGGATCCATGGCCTTCCCAGTAGTAGGCTGTAGGTAGTGCAGGCTTCGACCACATAACAGTCCGGATACGCAATCACAAATCTGGCATTTGATTTTGATCTTCCCTTACGCTCTTCTCCCCTGACCATTGTATACGTGGATTCTCACATTGGTTTCCTTCAATGACCTCGGCGTTAGACCGACCCGGTCATTATTTGGACTGGGAGTATGTTGACGGTCGAACTCGGGTCAATCTGTATCCTAAATACCTTGGCTTTTTGTATGTAACCTATATAGTAAAAGGGTCTGTTGTACTTGTAATCTCCTAACAACATGTCCTCCTGATCGAGGGTGATGGGGGTGCTTTCTTTTAGCGGGGTTGCGAGGCAACCGAGACTTGCTGGTTCCAACTCATGTTTCTGCTTAGCCAGGGCTTCCAACAAAGTCGTCCTTATGCTTTTGCCCATCTTGATCAGGGCCAACAGCGACATCTTTGCCGGAACACGTGATAGGTGATCGATGATGTCGTAGCGTAAGTCCTCCTTTTGCGGAGCCACTACTTCTTTGTCGTCCTAAGGTTGACCGATTCGCTTGGGTGTGCTCTTCGAATAGTCCTTGGCGAAATCTTTTCTTGAGCTGGTATGGAGTACCTCCTTTCCTAGGGCATTTTCTAGTTCAGTGATCTGCGCATTGGCGACATGGTAGTGCCTACATGTGACATGCTGGGGCCGTGGCACCTCCTATCTAATGGTCGCCGTATGATAGGGGACTCCTTCTTCCGATTTAAGGTAGATGGTGTTCCTCGACTGTGGGGATCCTTTTTCTTTAAACGTGAAGACCCGGCTATCAGCAAGATCTTGGATGGCGTTGCTCAGAGTTCTGCATGCGTTGGTAGGGTGGCCCACAATTTGATGATAGCTGTAGTCTTTTGGGTCATGGACTCGCCCTACCTCCTCCAGTCTTTTGTGTGCGAGGGGTTGGATCTTCCCCTTCTTTAAAAGCTCTTCATAGATTCCGTCCATCTCTTGATCTTTAAAGCCGTACTTTCAAGGCTACCTGGTACCTGGTCCTTTCCTTCCGCCAGTCGTCCTTCCGTATTCAGAATTATCTTTTTACTTTTTTCTCATACTGGGTAGACGCTACCGTCAAGGAATCCTTCCTATTGTTTGAAGGAGCCACCAAGGTTCGGAATGAAAACCTCCTATGCTCGGCCTCCTGGTTTTCTCTTTTGATTACTGCTTCGGCATTTGCGCCTACTTTTAATATTTGTGCAAACAAGATGGGTTTGACAGTTATGAAATATTTTTGAAACTCAGTTCTCAAGTTTTGCACACAGATGTTGAATACCGTCATCTGATTGATTTCCCGGCACTGCATAAAGAGATTCCACCATTGGCTGAGGTATGCCTCGACTGACTCGTCTTTCCCCTGATGGTTTTCCAGTAACACCTTTGATGTTACAGGTGGAGTTTCGGCTTGAAATTGCATTCTGAAAATAGTTTGGAATCCTAGAATGACTGGATCGATCCCTTAGGGAGCCTTTCAAACCATATAAATGCTTTCCTAACCAGCGTACTCGTAAACAACATTATTTGCTGGGCGTTGTTCTTAAGCAGCCCTCTGATTCTCTTAGAGGAGTTCCATAGATGTTGCATCGCCGGTCCAGATCCGAAGGTAGGTATGTCCTGTCTCCTGTACTTCTTGAGGAACTGTACGTTCTCCATCCATTCTAGATAGGGTTTTCCTTTAGTGGGGTGATACCCACCAACTTCTGCCATGATCCTGTGTACCTCGGCCTAGACCTCTGGCTTTTATGCTACCACTTTTCCCTCCAGATTCTGCGACCCTCCAGCGCGTTCGTCAGATTGTCGGGTACGGAAGGCTTCCATTTTTTGTTTTGAGACCACCCCTTCGGTGAGGCCTTCGTCAGACCCGGCAGTTTCCTTTTCTACATTATTTTTCTCTACGGCATTCTCCAATTTCTCTTTTAGTTCCATCAACATTCCCAGTAACTTTCCTATTTGATTGTCCTGACTCTCCAGGCGATCCTGGAGAGGTTCCTCTTGCTGGTACCTCCCTTGGCTGCTTTCGGAATTGTCTTCCCCATCTACTTCGGCCATGCAAACATTAAAGGACCGTGCCTCTCTTAAGTTAGTGGGAATCACCTTTGGGACCTTTTTATTGAGTCCCTTTTCTGATGTCTCCCTTTTTATCATCCTGTTTTTGGGGTACGACCCTCCTGGGATACCCTCCCACCGTAGGACGGTTTGGTCCTGCCACCGATTTCTTCACCATCTGTGGTTTTGTCTTTGGTTCTGTGTCCACCCAGTTGACTTGACTCTTTGTGCAAAACGGTCCCCCTCAGTGTTATTATCTCTGCGGCCAATGGGCATTCTTTTGGACCCTTTTCTAGAAAGGGGTCCATTTGAACTCCGCTTGTCCTGCCGATGTAAGGCGAACCGGTCAGCCATGAGTCTGGTAGGGTTCCTTCCAGTTTTCACCCTACGAACCCTTTTCCGATCACGACCGGGGCTATCAGGCTCGGTGCTTTCTTCACGGCTTGGGTTAGCCCTCTTGCTGCTCTTGTATATTTGTTTTATCGTCATCGCATATACTGCGGTTAGTGTGGTGGTGAATGCATCGTGCGTATGTGCCAGCGCCCTTCTAGCTATGGCTAGTGGGCTCTCTGTTGCCTTTGAACGCTTCCATTCATCCATGCAGGACAGTCCCTTCTCGTGTGACATTTCAGCCGATGAGTCCCTAATGGCCAGGATTCTTACCATAGTGGAATGACCGAGGTTGTTTCTCTCGGGGACGGTTGACCCCCTCCCATGCAATGCCTCGACTAACGTCCCCTTTGTGGTTGGCATTGTTGCTTGGGAGCTAGAGGGCATCGATTGAGCCACCGTTTGGTGTCGAGTGCCGTCAAGGGAGTGGGATTCCTTCTTGGAAGTGGAAGGAGGGTATCCTGTTACCATTGCATATTTTACCTCTCATTAGTCCGAGTTTTATTAGCATCTTATATGCATATGATTTGCTTTACACAGAGATTTCATCATTCTATCACATTAACAGATTCGCAGATTATCATGCATAAATCCGATTATTGATAATGCATTTTTATGTAATTTCTTTTGTGTAGGTGGACCCCGCGACTACCCCAACCTTCTCGCTAGTGTCCCAAATCACCAAGAAGAGATTTCAATAAAAGAAGTTACATGAAGAAATCTTGGTAAAGTGTTAAAGAATTCCAAAATAAGAGGACAAGACTTTAAGGATAAAAGAAGTGTGAAGGAGGTTATGGGTTCAAACTCCAACAATTGCATATTTTTTTCTACATAGAAAATACTTTTAACCAACTCTAACCTCTCCACCAATCAAAGCTTGCCATGGCACAAATCCATGGTGCAATGATATAAGCCAATGAAAAGCCTCCAAAATGAAATGAAGGACCACAAAATGCTAAAAAGCACATGCTTTTTTGCTTTTGGAAGGAAAAATTATTGCAACCATTCAAATTGAAGCAATCCATGTGAATGCAAAAGCCAATGAAAAGCCTCCTAATCAAATTGAAGCAATCCATGTGAAAGCAAATGAGCCTAATCCAAGAGATTTGGAGCTCTTTCTTGATGTTTAATGGCTAAAGCTCTTGGATTATGCTCTCCTTTTGAAGCTAAGTAATGTGATTAGTTCAATTCCATGCTTGTTTTAGTTTAAATTCCCTACTTGCGCCTTGAATGATTAGTAGATTTTAGATCTATTTGTGTTGATCTCTCTCATTTCTCATGCTGTATCTCTACACTTGATGCTTGGATAATCTCGATTGATGCTTTACAGTAAGATTAAGTTCTCTCACATAGCATGCTCCAGAGCCCTTATCTTTGATCTTTTGTAGCTTGATTTTGATGATTAATTGTTAGAGTAGTTGGGTTATGATCTATGATCTTGGCTTTTCATTTTCTCTACTTTGATCCTTATTGATATATCATCCAATCCAGTTAGGCAAGAAATTGCTAATTGGAATGTAGATTTGGTAGTTGAATTAAAACATGCATTGTTTGAATCAATTACATACTTACTGGATTTTGGATTGCCTAATCTCTTATTTTTATTATTGTTAATTTAAATATTTGTTTATTTTGTAATTTTCACTTCTAGATTGTTAGATCTACACTTCACACAACTTGTTTTAAAATCCTACACATTTCACACCATATTTTCACCTTAAATCTTCCATTTCCACCACCATTCATCCACTAGTTTAGTATAGCTTGTTAGATTAGCTTAGATCTTATTAATTTCATATTTTAGATTGTTAATTAATTGTTTACATTGCATAGTTTAATAGTTTTAATTGTTTTCTTCAATTGTCTATATTAGCTAAATCTTAGTTCAAATCTAATCTAATTGGATTCATTGCTTGTTCCATCATCTCTCTGTGGGATCGATAATCCGGACTCTTTAGTCATTTACTACTTGACGACACCGTAGTCTTGCAGTTAAGTGTTACACAAATAAGTGTTGATAAAGTTCTTGGTATTAGTTTTATGGTCTCAATCCATTAAGATTGATGTAATAAATTGATTAATTTCTTTATTTATCAATATATATTCTTGCTTTCCTTTCATGAGATGAATGGTGTTTATTACTTAAATGCACATAACCAATACGAATGACATGATGGTTTATGAGATGAACCGGAGTCCATAAGTATATTAGATGCAATACATGTGTATGGATGAAATCCACATACGGGAGACATATATAGCAAATCTTATACTTGAATATCTTCACAACCAGTGATGAGACTGGACATCTCATCTGACAAGGTTGCAGTACTTTGATTACTATGAGATATTGTGATTTGTCTCGATCATCAGAATGTAAGATTCTGGATCATAGTGCTGGTACATTGGATGTATTGAAGGACCATGAGAAGCACCTTATGAACATTGTCTTTACTTTAAGGTTTGCTCTCATAATTCCTTAGCAATAGGCTCTCAATCCTAAGACATTAATGAACTCAAGTTTCTATCTATTCATTTGCTTTGAATCACCAATGAGTGAGGCCAATTGTAGGTCAACACCTCGGTGATTTGGGTACGAGGTAGTAGAGCTGTGGGAACATTCGATGGTCAAGATGGAATCTATCTTTAATATCCCCTTGTGCTAATTAATAGATTTATCATTGGTAAGTGCGCACCCATTCCAATTAAGAGTTAATTGGATCGGTACCAAATGATCATTATAATTAATCGGGGCTAAATGATAATAAGATATGGATCTAAGTTTGGAAGACAGGTCCAATTGATCCATGGATATTGATGGAGGGGCCTACTTGTGGACATTGGGAAGTTTAGGTGCTTCATGTGATTTATTTATAAGACTGGAGTTCAATTACATTTATTTAGTGGAGTTATTTGCAATTAACTGTGGGCCCGAATTGCACATGAGATGTGGGGTCGCGGTGTCCTAGTTGGAGCTAGCTTTCTATGGAATCCCTAGTGGTCCCCACGCTAGCCCAAGATTGGATCTTTACTAATTCTATTTGAACTCAAAAAGGAAAAACTACTATTTCTATTTGAAGTGTGACTTCTAATAGTGGTAATAGTAGGATTAATGAGTTACTAGTTATTAAAGTGTGACTTCTAATAGTGGTAATAGTAGGATTAATGAGTTACTAGTTATTATAGAAGTTGGACTTCTAATAATAAAAAAAGAGGAGTTGCTTAAAGCTATAAATAGGAGAGGAGAGGAGGCCCTTGGAAGTCCATGTACAATATCCCCCTAGGGATTCACGCCCAAGGCCCTTGGTGTGCAAGAGTTGCACATGCATCTTCTCCTCTTCTTCTTCTAGTTCTCTTCCGGTTTCCCTTGAGTTTCTAGTTGGTTTTTCTCTTGGAGATCCCACCATCTTCCTTGAGGAAATAGATCTGATTCGGGTCATAGCGTGGAAGGCCAAGAGGTCTTGGAGATTCTGATTTGGCTTGTGAAAGTGTTTCATCATCAAAGAAAGAAATCAACTCCTCCCTTAGAGCACAACCGAGCTCCATAGGCATGATCTACTTCCTTGCATGTTGTGGATTTCGTGGTTGCTTGTATGCTGCTGTCTCTATCTTCTAGATAGAGTTTTCTACTGTACATAATTATGAGAAAGAGGACATAGATCCTGGATTGGGTTTTGTAGCCTTCTGGATAGATGATCACTGCATCAAGTTGGTCAAAAGTTTTTGAAACCTATCTTAGAGACCCACCTATTTCCAACACTTGGCGCCGTTGCCGGGGAGAGGCATCGGAAAGCTTTGAATTACATAGAGTTGAACTCAATTTTAGCTTAGTGTAATTTTTATCTTTCCTTTATTGCGGATTCCACACATTGTTTGTATTTGTTTTGTAGAGAATTCATCACTTGGAGAAAAGGAAAATGGAAAAGTGCATTGCAGAACTTGAAGATTTTACTTGCTTTCCTAGTTTAAGATTAGTTTAGATGTTTATTTAGTTGGTTGTATTAGGTATTTGTTATCAAAGTTGTAATTATTTGAGTGATTGTGAGGCTTATTATTTATTAGAGGCATGGTAATAATTTTGGTTGCGGGTTGGCCCGTGACCCGTTTACTTTACTTTGCGCACTTTACTTGCTTTAAGCAGTTAGTTGTTTAGTAGAATTGCAATAAATTGCTTGTAGGGAAAGAGAACAGTTGGACTATACTGCCGCGGTCCCTCACATTCGTTCACAGAAATTGGTGTTTGTGGTGTGAGTCAATGACAACTGATTCGTCCCCCGAAATAAATTAGGAGGTTTACATTTCCTAACCCCTGCAAATCCCTTGCAAGCAGGTTTGCTTTGTTGGTTGTTCCTTGCTTTGTAGTGTAATTGTTTCAAATACACTTGTAAATTGGTGCACTATTAGTAAAGGGCAAATTACCCCAACAAGATAAGGATTCGGATTTCATCATTGTTTCCTTGCCCTTAGGATTTTATCTTAATTCTCAATTAGTTTAAAACCAATAAACCACAATAAAATTGAGTAGAAACGTGACATTAATTACGAGCTCACTAGGGAAGACCACCGTGGTTGCACCAATTGTGTGCCTTTGCGGATTTTCTGGTGCCTAAGCAAACCTTGTCCCTTGGCAAAAATCTTGCTAAATAGGGAGACAAGTTTGTTGTTCGAGGAGTTGGTTTTTAAGAGGAGCCTTCGCCTAGCGCGTCAAGATCCCACCATCTACTTGCGGGTTAACCGGCCATAATTTCTATTTCATAGGTCCAAGTTGGAGGCCAGAGTGTCCTCTTCACAGTTAGAAGCTGTCTAGAATTTTTTTTAGGTAACCTTAGTTTAGATTAGCTTTTCATTTGGTTTTCAAACTTTTTGTTTTGTTGCATTCATTTCATTGAGCGGACCATTGCATTGCTAGGTTAGTCGCAGTATGCGAGTGTGGACACATGATCAAGGCCGATTAGTGAGGATTGATTACATTGCTTTACCCGCCCCACTCATAGTACCCATAATGGCTGCCCAAAACCCTCGGGAAAGGACCTTCAATGAACTATTTGCACCCTTTTCACCCATTTCACCTAGTTGTATAGTTTTGCAAAAAATAATGCGGACCAGTTTGAGATCCGGCTCGCCACCATCAACATGTTACCAAAATCCCAAGGATTCGAGTGTGAGCAGCCCTATATTCATTTAAACAAATTCCTGACCATCTGCCACACGTTTAAGAATCAAAATCTGGACAGTGAAGCCGTGAAGCTTAGGTTGTTTCCCCTCTCGCTAGAAGATCATGTAGCCGCCTGGCTGAATTCCTTGACTCCAAACTCCATTACCACCTGGGATGAGCTTGTGAAGAAGTTTATGTCCAAACTTTTCCTAGTGAGCAAAACTGAGCAATTTAGGAGTGCTATCAAGAACTTTAGGGGACAACCCAAGGAAAAGTTTTCCAAAACCTGAGAGAGATTCCATGACCTATTGATCAAATGCCCACATTACGGGATTGACAAAGGAGAGTTGATACATTTCTTTTATAGAGGTCTTACGGACCCCCAGTGTATCTTGATTGAGTCAATGCAGAAGGGAGAATTCATGAATCAGACCGCCGATCAAGCATACAAATTCCTTGTCAAGCTTGCGGAAAGTTCACAAAATTGGAGTAGTAATAGGAAAGACTTACAGAGAGATGAGACAGGGATCCAGAAGCCTGGAATGTACAACATCAAACAGGACCCTGAGTTGAAAATTTTGATGACCAGTTTAGTTCAGGGAGTGGAAAATTTGAGCAAAAAGATAGGATCTATGTTTGTGATGTCATGCCAACCCACCCCTTAGCAACAAGAGCCCACTTTGAGAAGTATGAGTGAACCGCATCGTATTTGTGTTATGCAATAGTTGTGAGCACATGGTTAAGAGTTGCCCTAGTCTGCCATTTGTCAAGGCTGAGCAAGCCAATGCGCTGAATTCCTACGAAAACTTCCAGAAACCAACTGTAAACATTTTCAGTTAGACCTACCACCTAGACAACAGGTTCCTCGCTAATTTTTCGTACCATCAAGCCAAACCTATTCGATCCCAAGGAGGTTAACCCGAATTCCAGCCACAGTATACTAGGCAACAATACCATCAGCCTGCTCAAACTAATCATTCCATGGTTCCTCACTCTTAGCAGCCCATACAACAGAATCAATTTCACCAACAACATTAGTTTCAACCACAGAACCAGTGTAGGGCACTAGTGCCAGATCGGATGCCTAACTACTCTACACCAGCATAAGCCTGTCCTCAGCAATCCGCTCATCTGGAGAACCTATTGACTAAATTCATTCAAATCCAAGAGCAGACTAACCAGGCCCAGAACCAGTCCATTGCAAAACTAGAGGCCCAATTAGGTTGGCTCACCTTACAGTTGTGCGAGAGAGAATGGCCAATTCCCAAGCCAAACCATTCCTAATCCGAAAGGATAGCCCAATTAGCCCAGAGGCCAGTGTTCGATAGAGAGAAATGAGCATGTGCAAGCGATCTATACACTGAGATCAGTACAGACTGTTGATAATAGAGTTGAGATGCTCGAAGAGGATTAAAGAGAGAAGATTTTTTTAGGAAAACCAGAGACTTCAAGGAAAGTTGTCGAACCCGAGAGAGAAAATTTGGAGAAAAATTTGAAAGAGAATGCATGAAGAGAAAAAGAGAAAGAGAGAGAAGAATCCATACCAAGAGAAGACCCACAAACAGAGCAGATTCAGAAGCCCATTGTAGTTGATCCATCATCTTTAGGAGTGGTACCTAGAGCACCATTCCCACATCAATTAAAGCAGACTAGGAAGAAGGATCACTTTGAGGGAATCTTAGAAGTTTTCAGAAATGTCCGGATAAACATACCGCTACTTGATGCCATAAAGCAAATCCCTTCTCACTCCAAGTTTTTGAAAGACCTGACCACTGTCAAGCAGAAAACTTCAGTACCCAAAACCATTGTGATGGCAGCCCAAGCATCGGGGTTGATTCAGCAGACCATTGCACCCAAATACAAAGACCCTGACTGCCCGACCATTACCATTCATATAGGAGACTCCGTCATGGAGAGGTGTCTCCTTGATCTTGGTGCAAGCGTGAATTTACTGCCATACTCTGTGTATACGCAGTTGGGTCCGGGAGGACTGATAAGACTTATATTACCCTTTGTCTTGCTGATAGGTCAGTTAAGTATCCAAAAGGTGTGGTTGAAGATGTGATCGTGAAAGTTAAGGATTTTTATTTTTCAGTTGATTTTGTGGTTTTAGATACCGAACTAGTGGCAGCCCCCGACCGACATATTCCTGTCATTTTTGGTCGACCGTTCCTTGCAACATCAGATGCAATGATTAGATGCACGAATGGGGCTGTGACACTTAGTTTCGGGAGCATGAAGTTGGAATTAAATGTTTTTTGTAATGAACTCCAGACATCAGACCTAGATGATGATGAGGAAGTGAACATGATTGACACATTAGTTAACCAAGCATTTCAGTCATCATGTTTCATAGATCCGCTGGAGGAATGTCTGGCTCACTTCAATGCCGACATAGACATCGACGGGTCCATATGCAAAGTTAATGCATTATTGGATTTGACCCTGCCGATGGATGTTGGCCAATGGAAGTAGAAAATTAAGCATATCGTTACATTCACCTCTGAATCTATGGTCGAAAAAGAATCAGTTATTGTTGAGCCACCCAAGTTAGAATTGAAACCATTACCCGAGAATGCCCACTTGGGGCCCTCTGCTAGCAACCTAGTAATTATTGCCTCGGACCTTTAGGAAGAGCAGGAAAATAAATTACTGGATGTGCTGAAAGGCCATCGGGGTGCCCTAGGTTGGATCATCTCGAACATTAAAAGAATTAGTCCCTCTATATTGATGCACCGGATTCATCTGGAAAAAGGTGCCAAACCATCCTGTGAACCTTCAGTCCGATCCCACAGTGCAGTTGAACTTTTGAATCCTAAAGATGGTAACACCTTTCAAGTGAATGGGCAGAGATTAAAATTGTATATTGGGTTTGTGGATCTTGAGAATGTTGCTGAGGAGGTCTTTCTTGTGGACCCTAGATAGATTGGCCTCATACATTATTAATTGCGTTTGCCTGAAGACGTTAGACTTAGCGCTTGTTGGGAGGCAACCCAATCTACCCGTGTGTCGGCACCCGTGGTGGGAAATTCCAATTTATCTTCCTTGTCCTATTTTATTTCTGTTCTGCATAAACATTGGGGACAATATTTAGAATAGGTTTAGGGGTAAGGCACTGCATTTCATGCATCGCATTTTTCATGTGCATAAGTTGTCTTGTTTTCCATTTATACCAAAAACCCTAAAAATTTGAAAAGTCCCAAAATCACTAAAAGTCTGGAAAATTTTCAAAAATCGTCCATGGATTTTAGCTTGAAGAGTTGTCATAGATACAAGTCCTATAACCTTTTTACACATTTAGCCAATAATCATGCAATCTTCAGGTCAAAGCTGACAGAACCTTAATCCCCTTCGGAATACATTTCGCCTTGACTACAGCCTTACAAGTCATACTCTCAACAATGGAAGCACACAGATTTTACTGACTAATCTCTCAGTATATGAGAATGAACAAGGCTAAGGACTCACATAATTAATGAAGAACGGAGCTTATGTCACAACCTCGTCCACTAGGGGAAACCTAGGGGTTTAACAGCCTGTTGCACAAGCTAAGTGCAGCTGTGATTCCTGCGAAAGTGAATTAGGATTTTTATCATGTTTTATTGCATATAGTTTAGTCTTTCATTATAGTTTTTTCTCGGGACTAGCAAGATGTAGGTTTGGGGGTGTGGTGAGGTTTAAATATTGTATATTTTACCCCTCATTAGTCAGAGTTTTATTAGCATCTCATATACATATCATTCGCTTTACACAGAGATTTCAGCATTCTATCACATTAACTGATTATCGGATTATTATGCATAAATCCGATTATTGATAGTGCATTTTTAAGTAATTTCTCTTGTGTAGGTGGACCTCGTGACTACCCTAACCTTCCCGCTAGTGTCTCAAGTTATCGAGATAAGAGGAAAAGACTTTAAGGATAAAAGAAGTCATTTTCTAACAAAACGGATTGGTTGGTGTATTGGTTAGAGCTTTGATGGGTGTGAAGGAGGTTATGGGTTCAGACCCTAATTAATAATTGCATAATTTTTTTCTTCATAGAAAATATTTTTAACCAACTCAAACTTCTCCACCAATCAAAGCTTGCCATGACACAAATCCACAGTGAAATGATATGAGCCAATCAAAAGCCTCCAAAATGAAATGAAGGACCACAAAAACAAAAAAAGCACATGTGCTTTTAGCTTTCGGAAGGAAAAATTATTACAACCAATCACAACCAATCAAATTGAAGGAATCCAAGTGAAAGCAAAAGAGCCAATGAAAAGCCTCCAAATCAAATAAAAGCAATCCATGTAAAAGCAAATGAGTCAATCAAAAGCCACCAGTTGCAACCAATCAATTGGAAACAATCCTTGTGAAAGGAAATGAGCCAATCAAATGTTCTCAATGTTTCTATAAATTGGGATGTATTTGTAGAGAAAAAAAAAGCTCTTTTTAACAAGTTAGTCTTTTTGCAATTTTATTTTTACTTTTAGATTGTGATTAGGAGCTTATTTGTAACTAATCTAGAGAAAGAGTGTGTAATTGAAGAGCATTAATTAAGATTTGGAGCTTTTTCTTGATGTTTAGTAGCTAAAGCTCTTGGATTAGGCTCTCCTTTCGAAGCTAAGTAATGTGATTAGTTCAATTCCATGCTTGTTTTAGTTTAAATTCCCTACTTGTGCCTTGAATGATTAGTAGATTTTAGATCTAATTGTGCTAATCTCTCTCATTTCTCATGCTCTATCTCTACACTTGATGCTTGAATAATCTCGATTGATGCTTTGTAGTTGGATTGAGTTCTCTCACATGGCATGATCTAGAGCACTTATCTTTGATCTTTTGTAGCTTGGTTTTGATGATTAATTGTTAGAGTAGTCGGGGTTATTTTCTATGATCTTGGCTTTTGATTTTCTCTACTTTGATCCTTATTGATATATCATCCAATCCAATTAGGCAAGAGATTGCTAATTGGAATGTAGATTTGGGAGTTGAATTAGAACATGCATTGTTTGAATTAATTACATACTTAGTGGATTTTGGATTGCCTAATCTCTTATTTTTATTGTTGTTAACTTAAATCTTTGTTTAATTTGTTATTTTCACTTCTAGATTGTTGGATCTACACTTCACATAACTTGTTTTAAAATCTTACACATTTCACACCATATTTTCACCTTAAATCTTCCATTTCCACCACCATTCATCCACTAATTTAGTATAGCTTGTTAGATTAGCTTAGATCTTATTAATTTCATATTTTAGAATGTTAATTAATTGTTTACATTGCATAGTTTAATAGTTTTAATTGTTTGCTTCAATTTTCTATATTAGCTAAATCTTAGTTCAATTCTAATCTAATTGGATTCATTACTTGTTCCATCATCTCCCCGTGAGATCGATAATCCGGACTCTTTAGTCCTTTACTACTTGACAACACCGTAGTCTCGCGGTTAAGTGTTACACAAATAAGTGTCGATCAACCATTATCCTCTCTAATTTTTTTATGGTGTTAGAGATGACTAACAATGGTAGCCCCGGGTCCCTAGCAGAGTCGCCAGAATATGTACAGAAAAATAAATTAACTAAATAGTGGTCTGTGTGCGTATGGCAATTCTATTTCAATAACCAGAGACGCCGGGCTTTACACTAAGCTTCTGGTTTGTCCAATCTTTGGACTGCTAGTACTCCTTTTTATAGAAAAATTAGAGAGGATGTGATTTTTCCCTTGGGAAGAAGGGAAGATCATGGAGGACTTGCTCAATGTCTTCCCATTTCCCTAGAGAGAAGTTTCCATCTTCCATTCCTTTCTTTCTGTCACTTTTTGTTAGCCTTCTTGGGATCTGTGCCTCTTCTTTTATAGCCAGCTCGGCACGTGTCGCCCCTGTCTTTGTAAATGAACAAGATTTAACCCCATTTTGTGGTGAGGGCGCCCATTTTCCTTTTCTTATCTTTCCTGCCTATATCTCTATTTTTTCCGTTTCAAACGGAGGCATGGCTTTCAGGGTCAGATAAATTCGTCTTTTATCCTCCCTTTCTTTCGCTCCCCGGCCTTTGTTAAATGCGGAGGCAGGGCGCTGCCTTTTTATTTCGCCGCTCAGTTAGACAAACTTCTCTTTTTTCTCCCAAAGTCTGATCGTGGGGTCGTCGGTGGCTCCTCTGATCGTGGGGTCGTCGGTGGCTCCCTTTGTCACCCCTTTCTTTTAAACGTGTCTACAATAGTGTCAACACCTTCGACATTGAGCAACACCATATGAAGTTGGTGTCACAATGATTGTGAAATTCATCAGGAGGGTGAACCAAGACACGTTGAATAGTGAAACTCGCCTTTCTGTTTTTCGTGATAGTGTAAATTTATTAATTGTCATTATATTAACTTGTTTTTTTTTTTTTACTTTCGATGAAAACCAATAAAAGAAAGAAATATTTCTTTTTTCTTGATGCATTTATTTATACCATAAATCTTTTAATCGAGATCTTCCGAATTTAGAAAATTTTGTGAAAAACCATTTTGTCTTTGGGTGTTTCAACATGTCTTACTATAGATTTTTTTTTTTTTATCTATAATGAAATCACTTAAATCGTCTTGTTCATGAATTAAAGAGAGTGTAAATATAGTAGCATTGAAATTTGATTCAGATAATTTAACTGTTTGTATATCTTCATCTTTTGTTTCTGAATATACAGGAAAAGCTATTCCCGATGGATGAATAGATGCGGTCTTGCCGTCTTGGTATAGAGGAAGCAAAAGATTTATTTAGTAAAGAAGAAGTTGTTGATCTATAGGTTTCATCTACTGAAGGAATTGATCTTCTAGTAGATGAAAAATATGATCTTGATGTATTAGTAAAACTTATTGTTATTTTACCATTTAGATGTTCTGTAATTGATTCTACTTCATCTTGAAGTCGAGGCATTTTAGGCTATGATTCATCTATCTCCCATCTTTCAGAAAGATTCATATCTTCCCAAGCTATGGTTTTAGGGGTTGTGACTTTATTTTTAAAATTTGTAAGGAACAATGTAGTTACTCCTTTTATTTGGGATGAATAGTAGACTATTGCTACATTATGTGATCAAGGCTTCATATCGAATCCTTTGGTGTGGATGCCTAGAGTGATTGCTTCCTAGGTACCTAGATCATGAAGAGATAGAAATTGAAAAAGCAATTGAAAAAGGCAGGGCCTTCGTGGAGAGCGGCTTCAACCATCCCTATGAGGGAATCTCGAAATGATTCATGTCTTTTATCTCTAACATAAATGAGAGCAGATGTATTCAAACCAATTCTTATTAATGGGTTTATTTGCAGCCTGAATGAGACCTATATGCATGTAATTTGTATTTAGCTTTATGCATGTTTCTAAACAGAGATAATCCAACAATTTACCCTCTTAAAAAAAAAACAAACTAAAAATTAAGAAACAAAACAAAAAATCAGAGAAGAGAGGTAGGTCCTTTTTAGTTACTTTCCAGAGGTCCACTTGCATGCATGCCAATCACAAAGGAATTAAGGATGACAGGTCACGTGGGCTATGGGTTGGGCAAAGTATCAGTTCCATCCAATTTATTTTGACCGTCAATTCCAGGGCCTCAGGAGTCCAATACTACTCTGTTAAGTTTACTTCCGACCTAATCCAATTGGAAGAAGGATAAAGAGCGATCAATTCATTGTCAATTTAGAATGAACGCGAAATCAATTAGGCATCCATAAAGCTCAGAATGCATGAGACAGCTAAAATTACAATGTTAATAATGCATCCTGTCTTATTATAAAACCATCACTAAAACAGTACAGAAACATATTCAACAATCGACATTCAAATATCAATTCCGGATCTCCAGTACACTGGTCCTTACATTCACTACACATGGGAGTTATATATATTCCCATGTGAAGTACCAGAACGGGAACATTTGAAGCCCAGCTTATTCACGATGACACATTAAAATACTTGGACAAATAGTAGTAACAGTAAAAGCTAAACTGAAGATGCCTAGGCACACTGGAACTCAGTTGGGACCCTTTTCCCACAAACATTGAGCAACAAGCTAAGGGACAGTGGGATGTTGAGGTTAATGCCCAGCACATTGGCTTTTAGGGCAGTGCACAGGCAGACTGCGGCTTCCAGATCAAC
Organism: Persea americana; assembly: GCA_029852735.1. Lineage (NCBI taxonomy): Eukaryota > Viridiplantae > Streptophyta > Magnoliopsida > Laurales > Lauraceae > Persea > Persea americana. The sequence continues at coordinate 30,668,073 of CM056819.1, forward strand.
AAGGCCTTGGATGAGGGAGCAGCAAGGTAGTGTTGGTGGGGAGCCCACTTTCGCATTCACCAACCCAAGAACATTGGCACAAACGCCCAGCTTCAGTGCATCTCTTGGGCACTTTCCAGCAGGTGAAGAAGGGGTGGTGGGAGTAGTAGGGTTTGGAGTAGGCTTTGCCTTTGGAGGTGGGGGTGGGCAAGGGACACTCTTGGTGGCAGTGGCAAAGACAAACAAGACAAGGTTGAGAGAGAGGAAGAGAGCAGCAGCAAAGGCGGAGTTCGTTGAGGCCATCTCCAACAATGACTTGTGCTGGCTTGATTAGCTAATCTTATGAAAGGTAGTAGCTAGGCCTTGTGATGAAGAGGTTCCAATCGAGATGCCATACTTATAGAAGGAGAAAGGGGAGTCAAGTCAAGAAATTGTGAAAGTAATAGTAGTAATAATAATAATAATAATATCTGTGATGCGATGTGAGTAGCTGGCCATGCGAGGGACGGACGTGGTCACGGGTGCTGCGATGGGAATGTGCAGTTTTTTTTTTTTTTTTAAACAGCAGCCACCCTGGCTGGAGTACTAAAGAGAGAGTCTGCACACACAGAAGGATATTACACTCAAGTGGAAAAGGAGTTTGCACAGCTGGGAAAAAAGCTAACAAAAGTAAAAAGGGAGCCCATGCACGGTGGAAGACGTGGCATATCTAGGGATCGAAAAATGGGCAACTAAGTTTGAACTACTGCTCCTAACCACTTGGGGATGTGGAGTTGAATAACCATTAATTTAAGACAAAATTGTTCTCTGTTATTGTGAGTAAGTTGAAAGGACTAGAATGCGCTGATCAAAGGTGGGCTCAAGTGGGGTCCATGGAGCTGGACTGCCAACAACTACATGGTTGCCCATTGGAGAATAACTATACAACTGATCTAGTGTGTGTATATAAATAAATCTATTATTAGCAAGTGCGTATTAATGTGTACTAGGTGCTGTTGGGCGAAGAATGTGATGAGCCATCACACCGGTTTTGCATTGGATTGGAATTGACTTTGCCTTGTTCTATGCCCTCTCTCAATGCCAACTGCGCGTTAGGATCGTTTAACTAGAACAGGTTCCATCCTTGCATGGTGGCTGGCACCCTTAATTTTAATATAATCTCCACTGCTCGACACTTAAATTGTTGTCATTTCACATGGCGGGCCCCCGCTGATGAATGGGTTGGATCTTAAAGCACTTGAAGCATACTGATACAGGACCACAGGCGCCTGAAGTTGCATTGGTTCTGGAACAAGGCCACTGAGAGAGAGTATCATGCTTTCTCAATCACTCTCCTTAAAACAGTTGCGATGACGAACCGAAACTTTCAAGGCATTGCCGACATGAAGGAAGGTTTTAATCCACTCTTAATTTAGTCTCTTTTGGACTTTCTCGTTTGTTTTTGTGCATGTATGGTGTAAATTTTATTGAATATGTCAATAGGGTTTTTCTTATTAAAAAAAAAGGTCAATGGGATTTTATTGAAAAGATTGAAAGGCGCCGTATTAAGGAGAAAAATACATATATCAATCCCTTCATGATTGGGATATTGACTTCAAATGCTACTTTACATCATAAATCTCTTCTTCAATAGATCTCGTGAAAGATTCGATTTTCAAGTTGTGTTATGCTGCTTTACACCCAGTTTTTTCATGACATTGTTATTTACATCTGTATTAACCAAAATCATATAGTGAGCTGATAGACTAGATCCTCTCTCTCTATATATATATGCATTTAAAGGGAGAAATAATTATGATAATAATCGAATTTTCTCGCATTTTTATCATGACATTTTCAGCTTAATGAAGTTTTGAGGAAATTGGGATATTATGAAGAAATTAATGTTTTTGGGTAATATAATGACAACAGCATGATATTTTCAAAATTTTGTCCATATTTATGACACCTGTGTCAAACTCTCATTTATCTTCTTTCAACATTGTGGTGCTATTTGTTTTGTTGCCAATTTCAACATCTCGACCGATGGAAAGCACTAAAATATTGATCAATGATTAATTTTATGTGATGGGATGCCAGAGGCAACGTGATTGGAGCACAAAGCGGCATGACATTTCGCACTCACTCTAGTAAGAAAATTGGTGAGAGATCGACTCCGATTCCTAGGTAGGTGGAGGTGCTCTCTCTCTCACACAATTACTGAATGAGGTAATACTTACTCTCTAAGTTGTTTTCCCAACGAGTAAGAAGCTATCCTTCAGCCCTATTCTAGAAGCAATAACATAAATGCATCCTAATTAGCTAGTGCAGGTACTATTAGGGTTGCTAAAGTAAATTACTAAAAAGGGAAATGAGTGGATTGAAAGGATTGGACTTAGGCCTCTTGGCAACAATGCAGCCTTAATTGTGAGAATGCCTAATTTGGGAGTTCAACCAATTGGAAGAAATCTCATAGAGGCAAAAGTCAAGAGGTATTTGGCTTTAGGATGGTGACAAAAACGCAAGATTCTTTCATTAGATGGCTAGCATGAGGAGTAGAGTTAACTGTATTGAGAAGATTTGTCATGGTGGGAGGGCTTTCAAGAGTCCACACGAGATCAAGGAAGAGGTTGCGCAATTTTATGAGGATCTTTATAAGAGTGATTCTAGTGTAAGGCCAAAGCTTGTCAGCCTCTCATTTCCTTTTATTTCTTCGGATACCCAGAGTTGGTTGGAAAAAAAGTTTGAGGAGGATGAGGTGCACAGAGCATTGGATCAGTGTGATGGGGATAAGGCACCGGGCCAAGATGGATTCAACTTCTCATTTATTAAAGCTGGATGGGATTTTCTTAAAGATGATTTTGGTATTCTTTTGTCTGAGTTTCATCAAGGGGAAGAATCAGGAAATGAATGCAACCTCTTTATCACTTATTTCAAAAGTTCGTAACCCAGTGGAGTTAAAGGATTATAGACCTATTGGCTTCGTTGGTTGTGCATATAAGCTGTTATCTAAGACTTTGGTGAATGGACTAAAGAGTGTCCTTCCTCAAATTATTAGTCCCTTTTAGGGGGTTTTTGTTGCAGGGAGATAAACTCTTGATTGTGTGTTGGTTGCCAATGAGTGCATTGACTGGAGAAAAAAATTTAAGAAAGAACGGGTGTTGTTCATAACTACCTAGAAAAAGCTTATGATCATGTGGAGTGGGAGTTTGAGGATTATATGTTATTGAAGTTTGGTTTTGGAGGGATCTGGCATGGATGAATTCGCGAGTGCATTTATACTACCTTTTCTATTTTGGTTAATGGCTCTCCATCAAAGTTGTTCAAAGCTTCAAGAGGTATATTCATCGGGGAGATCCCCCTATCTCTGTTCTTATTTAGAATTGTGGTAGAAGCCTTGAGTTTACTTTTGGTGAAAGCGAATGAGATGGGGTTGATTGGAGGCTTTGAGGGGGGCCAAAGTGGCAAGGTTATCACGCATCTTGAGTTCGCAAATGATACCATTTTTTTCAGTTCTTTAAGGAGGAATGGAATTTTGGCTCTTAGGAGTATCGTTCGTTGCTTCCAATTGGTATCGGGTTTGAAGATTAATATCTTTAAGAGTATGCTAGTGGGAATAGGGTACTCAGAGGAGACTGCTTGGTCTTTGGCAAATATTATTAACTATAGGTCAAGGAGGCTTCCCATCTTTTATCTTGGGTTGCCTATTGGAGCTAAGCCAAGATCTAAATCTTTATGGGATCCGGTGATTGAGAACATTAAGAGAAAATTGGTGTCATGGAAGAAGCTTCATCTGTCTTTGGAAGGGAGAATAACCCTTATTACAGCATGTTTGTCCAATCTTTCGGTTAACTACATGTTTCTCTTCAAAATGCCAAAGGCCAAAGGTGGTGATTGAGAGGTTGGACCGCATTCGGAGGGACATCTCATATGGGGGCCATGGAGAGAAGAAGAAATTGCACATAATGAAGTGGATGTTAGTTTTATGGTCTCAGTCCATTAAGATTGATGTAATAAATTGATTAAATTATTTATTTATTAATATATTCATATTTTCCTTTGATGAGTTGAATGGTGTTTTATTACTTAAATGCACATAACTAATACAAATGACATACTGGCTCATGAGATGAACCGGAGTCCATAAGTGTATTAGATGTAACACATGTGTATGAATGAGATCCACATACAGGAGACATGTGTCACAAATCTTATACATAAATTGATTCACAACCAGTGATGAGATTGAGCATCTCATCTGACAATGTTGCAGTATTATGATCACTATGAAATAGTATGATCTGTCTCGATCATAGGAATGTAAGATTCTAGATCATTATACTGGTACATTAGATGTATTGAAGGACCATGAGAAGCACCTCAAGGATGCTGTCTTTTCTTTAAAGGTTTGCTCTCATAATTCCCTAGCAATGGGCTCTAAACCCTAAGTCATTGATGAGCTCAAGTTTTTGTCTATTCATTCGCTTTGAGTCACCAATGAGTTAGGCCAACTTAGGTCAACACCTCGGTGTATTGGGTACGTGATAGTTGGACTGTGGGAACATTTAATGGTCAAGATGGAATCTATCTTTTTCCCCTTATTCCAATTAATGGATCTATCATTGGTAAGTGTACACCCATCTCAATTAAGAGTTAATTGGATGGTACTAATGATTACTATAATTAATTGGGTCTCAAGAATATAAGATATGGATCTAAATTGGTGGGACAGTTTGACCAATTGATCCATGGATATTGATAGATGGGCCTACTTGCAGTGATAAGGAAGTTTAGGGTCTTCATGTAATTTATTCCTAAGACTAGAGTTCAATTGCATTTATATAGTGGAGTTATTTGCAATTAACTGTGGGCCCGGATTGCAAATAAGATTTGGGGTCGGGGTGTCCTAGTTGGAGCCAGCTTTCTATGGAATCCCTAGTGGTCCCCACGCTAGCCCAAGATTGGATCTTTACTAATTCTATTTGAACTCAAAAAAGGAAATCTATTATTTCTATTTGAAGTGAGACTTCTATTAGTGGTAATAGTAGAACAAAGGATTACTAAGTATAATGGAAGTTGGACTTTTAATAATATACAAAGAGAAGAGTTGAAAAACTATAAAAGGAAGAAGAGGGAGCCCCCTTGGACGTCCAACACTTCATCCCTTGAAGTACATGCCCCTCTCCTCTTGAGTTTGCAAGAGTTGCATTCTTCTTCCTCCCCTCTCTCTCTTCTAGTTCCCTTCTAGTTTCCTTAATGATTCTGGTTAGTCTTTCTCTTGGAGATTCCACCATCTCTCTTGAGGAAAGAGATCTAAAGCGGGTCATAGCGTGGAAGATGATTGGGCATTGGAGATTCAAATCTTAGAAGAGCTCTTGATCAAAGAGTTGAATCAAGTTCTCCATTAGAGCACAACCAAGCTCCATAGGTATTTTTTTACTCTTTGTATGTTGTGGAATTTCATAGTTGCATGTTTAGTGTTGTTTCTATCTTCTTGATAGGTTCGTTTGCTGATCGTGACGACCGAGATTGAGTACATGCATCCTAGATTGGGTTATATTGGTTTTTTGATAGGTGTTCATCACTTCTACATGATAAATTTTTTTTTAAACCTATCCAAGAGGTCCACCCACTTCCAACAGTGGCATGGGGTGATTAAGCCTAAATCTAAGGGAGGTCTTAGTCTTTGTAGTTTGGAGAATAAAAATTGGGCTTTGTTGGCTAAATGGTGATAGAGGTAGGGGAGGAAAATGAGGCTCTTTGGCAGAGGTTGATTGATAGTAAATATGGTGAGAAGAAATGGGGGTGGTGGCGTAAGCCTGAGCCTAGTTACTGTAGATCAGGTGTTTGGAGGGCTATTGCCTCAATTGGGGATGATTCTAATGTAAAGGGGGGAAACTTTGTACATTGAGGTGGGTTTTAATTCTGGTAGGGGATGGTCGAGTAGTTAGGTTATGATTGGACGACTGGGTGGGGATAGGACCCTTGTGTGGCTTGTGTTCTAGGGTTTTTAGATTAACGGTCAATAAAGAATCTTCCTTAAGTGATTGCTTTTGAGGTGAACAATGAGTGCATAGTGTGGGGGTGTCTTTTAGTATGATGAGTTGTCGAGTGTTCTTACTAACACCTTTTTTATTTTTGGAGGGACTCTAGGACTCTTCGATTTGGAAGGCTTCCACTTCTGGGGAGTATTTCGCTAAAGCTCTCTACTTGGCCTTGGAGGGAACTCATTCACATAGGGCCACTTCTTCCCTTGTGTGGTTGGGTTTGACTCTTCCTCGGGTCAAGGCCTTTTGTGAGCCGGCAGTTGCAGGAAAAGCCTTCGCAGCTGAAAATCTAAAAAGGAGAGGATTGGCATCTAACGATATTTCAAATGTGATGTGCGGTAAGGAGGAGTCCGTAGATCATCTTTCTCTTCAATGTGAGGTGGCCTTCAGAGTTTGGAGCAGGCTTTGTTAGCAGGTGTAGTTTTTCATTGTGCTGCCCGAAGAGTATTGTGGATGTGGTAGAGTCTTGGTTGGGTGGGGCTTTGTGGGGTGTGGCCAAATCTTATGGAGCATGACACCATATGCAATCTTACGGTCAATTTGAAAGGAAAGGAATGATATGGTTTTTAGGGGTTCTTCGTCATCAACAACAGATCTAATATACAAAATAACCTCCCGTTTGATAATTTTACTTGTTAAGTATAGTCAATTCAAGTAAAGTTAAGCATCAAATCAGAAGCACTTTAATTCAAAACTCCCTCCTTTTTCAAAAGAATTAAAAAAGCAACCACCTTTATTCACTAAAAGACAAAAAAACTCAATTTCCTTATACAAAAAGTCAAAAAAATTCCATCCCAAAAAAACTAAAAACAAAATACCATCATAACCCCTTTATATTTTATTCCCTCTTTTTGTTTCACTTAACTTCATATTATTTTAAAAGTAAAATGCCAAACGGGCCCAGGATTGCAAAATGTGCTTTGGTTAGAAAGGAATCTTCTAATTTTACCTTTAACAATATTATTTTTAGTTGGGGAGCTTGCATGGGGTGTGGCCCTTTTAAGGAGAGGAGAACAATACCTTGGTGGCCCCCTCCTTTTTGGGTTTTTAAGCTTACATGAGGATGGTGCTTCGAGGGGTAAGCCAGGTCCAGCCGGGATTGGAGAGGTGGTTTGCAATTGTAAGGGGGATGTGTTAATTATGTTTTCCAAGTATGTGGGTGTATGAGATTCCAATGAAGCGGAGGTGCTAGCCATTCTTGAAGGTTTTCATTTGTTTTGAAGTAGATATGGTGGTACACTTATTATGGAGAGTGATTCCTTTAATGCGATCACATGGGTGTCTAAGAGGAAGACTAATTCTTAGAAGTTTAACTTCCACCTGAATGAAATTAAAGAGTTATCAGTTAGAACCAATGTCTCCTTCCGTCACGAGGTTTGATCAGGTAACTCCATGGTAGATGTGTTGGCTAAGTAAGAGGTTGATAGGTTGCTTTCTTGGGTGGGTGTGATTATGTAAGTGGGGTTGGAGGTGGTGCATTTCTCCAGTACATCCGGCCCGTTCCTCATTTTTCTTTGGCTTTTTATGCTTTGTACCTTTTTTTTTCTTTAAATGTAATATTTTGTTACCGTTCAATAAAAATTATGAGATTGGCCTTATTGGCCCCTAGTATGCGTCACAAATCCACATTAGATGTGACTCTAAGATTCCTTCATCTCTATAATTCAACCTTATAGTTGTCCTTGGTGATTTATTTAATAATATAAAAGGCGGTCGTGGTGATCTTGATTATTGATTGAATAATGATCACAACCGCATAAAATTATTCTCCCGTTTTATTTATGACTTGAGGATGATGCAGCAAGTGGTTCATTAACATCCTTCTAAACTGTTTTTTTTTTTTTTTTTTGGTTTCTTTAATAAGAAAAAAATTGTGTTCTCCATTGGTCACTACATAATTAGAGGGCTTGGGATTATTCCAAATGAACCCCACATATTTTAGAGATAGATCGCTATCGAGGGTTGATGCGGCCGTAAAAATAAAAGTTCATTTTCTAGACGATATAGCTCGAACCGCGTCCAAGACACACGTTCACACTATTAAATATTTTGTGGAGAGAGTGAGAGAGGATGCGGTTTTAGGGACTTAAAAGGATCGAAGAAGGTTGCAGTTTGAAGAGGCTTTGGCGCACTTCAAATGTCGTCATTTTGGAGTGTACTAAAGCTCTAGGAAATGTCAAACGGAACCGGGCCTGTCTGTATCCTCCATAAAAGCGGGCGCCCACCCCCACCCCCTCCCAAACACGAACCCCACACGAAAGAGAGACTAGTGCACTAGTGGAGCATATTGGCGTTGCGTTCGAACTTCAATAAATATGGTTTGGCTTAAAGGGTTTTGGGATCCAAGAGAGAAGCGGCACATATAGAAAAGAGAGTGCACTGGAAAAAAAATAAAGTATGCTGCTTCTAGTTGCTATGTGTGCTAAGGTGGGCTGCTGCTAGGGAGTGATTACTTTCAACTGAAGAGCTAAAATGGGCATTACAGTATGTTTTCTCTCAATTTCAACGTGAGATTTGAGACAAGCAGGTCTCCATCAAGTAATCTCTTTTTATGACAAATGAATTAAGAAGGGATGGAAAATGAATAATCCTGCCATCGTGTTGATAATTCAAATCTTAACAGTTAAAGGTCCCAATATATGTCCACGATATATCCTTCTATTCTCACTCATTTATAATAGTCTTTTCTTAGAACTCATTTTTACCATAAATTCCTACATATTGAATTTCTTGCAAAGAAACTGGGTTATCCACTTAGAATATACTGGTCAATTTGAAATTTTAGCAAAATACTTCACAGTTATGTTGTGAAAAAAATATAATATATATTATATAAAGTAAATAATCACACACCCACACACACAACATAGACCCTATACAGATTCCGACACCTTCAACATTGAGCTTAGGGCCTTTATGATTCCCTCTTCTTTTATTTTTTTCTCCTTTTCTTCCCACTACAACTTGTAGGTCTCTGTACCCTTTCCTCCCCCTCCTCCTTCCGTCTCCCAAACAGATTAGGGAATCAGCACTCAGCATTTCTTAAAAAAAAAGGAAAAAAAGAACCGATTAGATTTAGCCTAAACCAGTAGTTCTAGCTGAAATCAAGGGGGCAAACGGCCCTAAACTTATACCAAAAAATTATATGGGGCTTTGTATTTTGGACAGAGCGAAAAGTTTCTACCACTTTTGGCTGATAAGAAATGATTTTGACTACTAAAAAGGACTGCCTAAGCAACTAGCCATCACCGTCAAGTAGAACAGACTAAAAAAAAAACATTGGATGATTGTGGGATAACATCTAGAGGGTTCTGGGATCTTGCAGGACTTTCCAAACAAATTATAAAATCTGATTGAGGTAGCCTATTGAAAAAAGATACTAAAGGTTGAAGTACTCTTCCTAGCAAATTTAGGATGCTGCTCGCCGAAGAGAGAATGGAGTAGCCTAGTCAAGCATGGGTTCATCATCATTAGCATATTCACATTTAAGTATCTAGGACACCGTTGAGTGGTTTGTCTTAGTCAGTGGCATTTAAACTTGACAGCTCAAGGACTGATCCTTGGGCACGTGTGAAATTAAGGTGCCAGCATGTACACCACTCAGCCATGAGTGTGCTCGCCAGAGAATTTTAACACATGCAAGACATGCATAGTTCCGAGGAATGGATGCCTGTGACACAATACATTAGATGAAGTGCCTGTAATTTATTTATTTATTTTATGTTTCTTGTCACACCTAGTGGATTGGAGTGGTTCAGCTTCCTCTTTTCCACCGTCATAAGAAATGATTTTGGAGACTATAGTATAGCATCATCAACCCATGTGATTGGTTGGTTCGGCCAGTGTAAGCAGGCCTAATTAAGTGGTGTTATATCACTGCCACCATCATAATATTATATATTTGGAGGGGAGATAAGTGGGTAAAAGAAGATGCTTTCTCTTGCTTGCAACTGTGCTTCCACTTTTCCATGTTTACCACTGCCAGGCCACAGAGGGCTGGGTCAGGGGTTCCTGGGTTTATGACCCGCGTGTGGAGGCCGATCCGCTGGGGCTTGACCCGGGTCGGGAAATCGTCCACAGCAGCCGCTCTGCACTAACCTACCCTGCCAGCTCATGGGCTTCCCGACTACCCTTTCCAGCCATGCCACAACGCCGCTGAAGAAGATGGGGATCCTAGGGAGTTTCCCGTGCACGAGGAAGCCTACATCGACGGTTTCGCCACCCACCATCTGTTGCTCGATCTGGTGCGCTTCCGCTCCCAATGTATCCGTGTGGGCTCCGGCGGGAGGAGGAGGGACGAGAGGGTCGTCGACTGGAAAAAGACTACTGCTACTACTCGGGACTTCTCAGAGGAGACTACTAAATCGGACATGTTTGAGGCAGTCGTCATCTGCGACGGATATGATACAGGCGGAGGTTAATAAATAAATAACGTTAAGAGGAATTTACGCGAAAAAAACCACAGAGATCCGTGCTACACAGAAAAAGTTCCATTAAACTTTTGTAAAAAAAAAAAAATAGAAGGTCCTCCCGTTGCATTTTTGTTTCTTTTTTTTTTTTTTTTTACCTTATGGTTGATATCGACCACAAGTCAAGTGTCAGTAGAATTGTTAGCTGAAGTTGGGGTGAATCTTGTCTAACTAGTTGGTCTATATCGAACATCACCTCTAAGTGACTATGGTCGATATTGATCATAAGTCATGTTTAAGTAGAAATGCCAACTTCAGTTCGGGTGAATTCTGACTGACAGGTTGGTTAATATTGACCATCACCTCTAAGTGGCTACAGTCAATATCGACAATCACCATCTATCCTCATAAAGCTTCGACTTCTCTTCTACATTGGACTCCAACATCGTAATCACTGATACTAACCGACACCACTAGAGAAATGTCATCCATACACTCATCTGCACCATTGCCCTCTCGACAGATAGTACCACCCTTGTCATCCTCCCCAACCCGAGAAACCCGTCAGAAATCCTTCAACTAAAACCCAATCTGAAATCCTTCTCCTTCCAAAACCAAAAACCGAAGGAAAAAAAATAACACCATTCCCATCTTCTAATCTTCATTCTATGCCCAGTCAATGATGGGTTAGTGAAGCCTGATCTAGACTTTATTCTATTACAGGGGTTTATTTGTAATTTGTCTGTTTAATATGGGCCATCTGTTATGAGGCCAGATCCGACGGTTATGGGTGTCTAGAGGTTTAGGGTTTTATGTATTTATACTGGGTGGTAAGAGTATTGTAATTGTGGTGAAATTGAGAGAGAACAAGAGAGAAGTGCTTGTACTCTTGTGAGAATCTCTAATAATAGTGAACGGCGTGAATCTCCTGTGGACGTAGGCAATCATGCCGAACCACCTAAATCCGTGTCTCGTGGATTGACTGTATGATTGAATGATTGTTTCTTGTAGATCATGTGTGTGTTTCAATCCCTAACAACTGGTATCAGAGCATAGGGTTTCGCGTGCGATCAGGATCAAGATTGGGTTTAATCCTGGAGAAGAGATCATCTGAATCTCTTGATTCGCAGCACAGTAAACAGAAAAAAAAAAGAGGGTTCGGGCACTATTACAGATCGACGATTAGAGGTGTTCTGATCAAACAAGTGGGCCACGCTCTAATCCTGGTCTGCTTGCCGTTCGCACCGTCACCATCGAACAAAGAGGTTCCGGGATCGATCGCTGGAGTTACCGGACCGCTGTCGCCTTCTGTCGCCGCCGCTTCTGCCATCGTGCCTTAACCGGAGAAGGAGACACAACAGGGTGATTTAGATGTTTTTTGTGCTCGGCTGGGCCTATTCAATCGTCGCCCATCGTCGCCGGGATCGTCGCCGGAGTCTTTCCTCACCGCCGCTGCCACCTCTCGTCGGACGTGCTTCGTCGTCGCTGCTCATCCATCATTGCCGCGGAAGACGAAAAAGGAAGCAGGGCTCTGCGTCCCTGGTTCTGGAACAGAACCCAGTTGAGGAAGCAAACCCAGTTGGGCTGGCCCAGGTCATGGGTAAGTTCAGGTCGGGTTCGAGCTGACTCACCTTGTAGAAGCCCAGCGGCACAAGCCAGACGCTGACGTCATCCTGACGCCAGCAGTACGGTCAGCAGCCCAGTTTGACCAGATTCAAGGGCCAGAATTGTTTCTTGATTTCTGAAGCCATCCAGACTCAGAATTATGCTCCGTTTTTTTTTTTTTTTGTTGGATTCGCATCAACGAGATCTACAAGGTAGAAGGAACGGATTAACAGTTTGACAGGCAGAAATATTTGTTAAGTAGATTGAGCTTGGTTTGAGTGGGAGCAATGACGGACGATATGAAGCCCACGATTGAGAAGTTTAATGGCACAAGCTTCACGTACTGGAAGATGCAGATTGAGGATCTCCTCTACCAGAAGAATTTCTACTTATCGCTTGGGGAAAAGCCAAGAAATCTAGAACAATGTCAGATGCAAAATGAGAGGTACTTGACAGGAAAGCCTTAGGTACGGTTCGTCTCTCTCTATCAAAGTTTGTCAACACTACAACAAAATGCACCTTTCCAGACACAAGTTGCTGACGCAGTGAAAATTTGTGTTGGCAAAAGTCTTATTTCCAACGCATATTTAGACTGCGTTGGCAAAAGTCACAAAAATTGCTATTTTTACCGACGCAAGTAAGACTATGTTGGCAAAAGTTGTGGAAACCACGTTGGCGCCAACAAAAATTTCCTCCAAAAGAAAGGGAAAGTTTTGCCAACGCGTGTTTTTCTAATGGCGATGCAATAATGTGTTGGCAATTATCTTGCCTACTGGTAATGCACAGGTGTGCGTTGGGAAAGCTCTGAGTTTTTATTCACACCATTACCAACGCAGGAGTTACGTCCGCAAAGCCCCATCTTTGACAAACTTACATTTCCCGACACTATTTTCCGATGCTGTGAAAGTTTGCGTTGGCAAAAGTCATAGAGAATTGTTACTTTTCCGACGCAAACAAGACAGCGTTGGCAAAAGCCGTGGAAAAACTTTTCCGACACTATTTGCCAACGTAGTAAAAATTGGCATTGGTAAAAGTCATATTTTCGATGCATATTTGGACTGTGTTGGCAAAAGTCACAAAGAATTGTTACTTTTACCGACACAAGTAAGACCACGTTGGCAAAAGTTGTATAAAACATTCATTAGCTCCAACAAAGATTTTCCTCAAAAGAGTATGATAGTTTTGCCAATGCGTGTTTTTCTATTGGCGATGCATTAATGCGTTTAACAATTATTTTGCCTACTGGCGATGCACAGGTCTGCGTCTGCAAATCCCCATTTAGTAAAATTCTTTTTTTCCAAAATAATATAGGACACCGTTTTAATCAATTTTATTTATTCTCAACTCTCTACCTTTTTCATGTTTTTTTTTTTTTTTAATTCTGGGAGCAACTACAATAGCTTGTATCGGAGTATGCTGCGAACTTTTTTGGGTGGGTCCCACTCGTGCCCATATATGAAAAATCAGAGTTGTTCAAAATAATCAAACACATTTATTTATGGGGTATCCCAATTTTTTGTTTAGAATTGAGTTTGAACCATTGTAAGATTGACCAAACAAAAAACCATGGCTAAAAAAAATGTTGTTTTATTAACTTTTTTTGTGTGTTCAATCGTACGATGAGATAACCTCTATTCAAAATGAGATTTGACGATGCCTTATAAATGTATGGTGGTTATTCATCGAAGGTTGGACTTATATATAAGGAAAGCCCCCACCCAACTTGAAAAAAACACATAAGGCCTATATTTTGAGCCCGTAAGCACCACTTAAAAACCTAATTTAAAAATCTCAACCCACCTTCACTAAAAGTCAATTTTAATTAACTTTTAACGGCTCCCATAGCAGTGGTTGTCTGTATAAATCTCACTATAATGGCGTCAAATTTTGATGGAAATTGAATTTTTTAGTTTTTAGCATCTAACGTTTTGCGGCGACCTATGCTTTTGAGGCTAAAGATATATATTTAGCGGCTAGTTATATATATTGGGTGACCTAAATCTAATTTTTGGTGGGCCATAGTATCTCCCGCTAAAAGTTCTAGCATTATATAAGACTGATGCCCTTATTCTCCTTCTGTAACTAAACCTTCTTCCGAATTTCTTCTTCTTGCAACTACAGCCCGCCGGTTTCTTCTTCCAAATCTTGTTCTATCTTGCAACTACAGCAAGGCAAACGCTTCTTCCGATTCATCCTCTTGCAACTACAGCAAGCCAAACCCTGCGTCCTCCTTCTTCCATCACCTCCCCGGCCTCCTCCCTCTTCCCCCACCTCCCCTGCCTCCTGCCAAATGTACAGTTTCAATCGATCTCTCAGCTTTTCTTCATCTATTTTAGTTAAAAATAGAAAACAATCTATGTTTGTGCTTTCTCACTAGAAATTTGAATTACATTGAATGCGGTTTCTAATAAAGTTGAGATCTTTTTACCTTCAATATTAGAAACCCAGACTCCAGATTTTCAAAACTCGGTTTATTTTATTTTCCCATTTGGGATGTTTTGGAGTGCTTGTTTTTCTTCAGGAACAAAATGTGAGAACTTGGTTTCCTGATTCTTGAATGATTAGATGCAGGTCAAATGGTATCGAGATGACTTTTTGATCTTTTTGAGGGAAACCCAGATGCAAGGTTTCTTTTTTTTTTTTTTTTTTTTCATTATAGTTTTCATCTGGGAATGAATGGGATCTTTGGTTTCTTCAGGAATTGAGTTATGGGTTTGTTGGTATTTTTACTAGTTGAATAGAATTACATGGGATCCGATGAAATCTTGCCTTTTCCTTACCCAGGTGCAGATTTTTGTACTGTTGTTTAACTTCTTCTGTTGGGTATGCGTGGGGTTGACTTATAATAACTGGTTTTCCTTTTTTTTTTTTTTAAATAATTGGTTTCAATTTAGATGAAATGTGACTAAATATAGAGTTTTTAATTTAATTTTTGGATCTTAATGAATTGAGTCTGTAGTCTTTTCCTTTGGTTTTTTTTTTTTTTTTTTTTTTTTTGAGAGATAACAAAGGATTTTGCTCTTGGGGAGAAAACATGACTGTGCAAAGAGTAAAAATTAAACTAAAAACATGACTATATACCCAGACCTTCTGCCCGCCCAGCAGCCCTCGACAAGAAATTAGATCTATAAAATTTCTATTAAGTTACAGTAAACTATTTTTCCTTTCTAAGGTATTATGAACCATCTATTAATCTATCACCATGTGTAACATGGTGACATTGCTGCTCTTATACGGATATAGATTATTTGTGATGTTAGTTTACTTTTATGGGATAGTTACCTTGCATTTATTTTGGCATCTGTTAGAGCATATGTGTCACGAGGAGGTGCTAGGGAAGAGGGTCGCGAGGAGGCAAGGGTACCCCTTGAGGGGCCCAGCATCAATACCCAACAGTACTATGGTGGCAAGTAAGGTGATAAGCTTACGGCAACAGCTAGCTGAGTAGCAGAGTGCACAAGAAGAGTGGCGGCGACAATGTGAAGAGGCGCAAAAGGGACACGAAGATTTGCGACGACAATAGGAACTAGGAACTGATGCAAGAACAGGCAGGTACACAGGTGAGTCAAATTCAAATGCTGCTCCAGCGAGCCGGCTTGGGCAGTTCGGGCTCTACGGGCAGCTAGAGATTTGTTGAGGTGAGTACAGCTAGCGATTATCATTGATGATAACATTTAAAAATATAATTCGGATTTGATACCTTCTGCTTCATATAAGTCTTATATCCAATTGCTCACAATTCATATTCAGCAATTCTGTAAAACCCTATTCACATCAATTATATGTGTTTAGATCTTCTTCATGTCTTAGATACACTTACCGTCTACTAATATACATATAGAAGTGATACCACAATATAGGTTTATTCACAAGGATATATGATTCAGCATTAAATTTATATTGTACACACACATACATGTAGCAGAAACATAGGCAGAACCATAGGTTTTTTTTTTGTACGTATTGGTTTTATCTTATGGTTTTTTGGTTCTATTGGAAAGATTTGATCTTTTTTGGGCATAGGCAATGCTCTTCGTTGTGAAAGTTGGATTTTCTTCTTTTGGTAGATTTTTGGTGAGGTGATTCTTTTGGTACATCTTGGTTTTATCTTATGGTTTTTTGGTTCTATTGGAAAGATCTGAACTTTTTGGCAATGTTCTTCGTTGCCTATGAGTTTGGCCGGATACCCTTTTTTATTGGAGAGAAGTGCTCTCCGAGGTATGTGTTCTAAATATTATGCTTGCATGGTCTTTGTTTGTAATGATTTGATGAATGTGCAACAAATATCTTTAATTTTATTTACTGACAACCAATTGACTTGGGCTTTGAACTCATTTTCTGCAGTATAGATAGATATCATTCCATTCTATGTTTAAGATGTTGTCCGTTTTGTAATGATTTGATGAATGTGCGGAAAATATCTTTAGTTTTATTTACTGACAACCAATTGACTTGGTCATTGAACTCATTTTCTGCAGTACATAGATAGATATCATTCCATTCTATGTTTAAAATGATGTCCGTTTCCTCAAACTACTTGCAAAATTATGTGAAGTCTTTGCATCTGGGCTTTATAATATTTTGTTAGCCGTGGGCTACAACTCATGCTCAATATGAGGTTCGTTGAGTATTAATGTTTTCTGTGTATGAGTAGTAGAGGAAGTTGCAGACCAATGAGGTTGGGCTGCTAAGTGTTTACTAGAAGTGAATTTTTCTGGAAAGAGGAGGCATAGATTATACCTGAATTACATATTGAAAGTATGAGCATTGCTTTTGGGGCTGCAAAGTATGTCCTGCTAAGTATTTTTTTTAACACTGAATTTTCTGGTAAGAGGAAGCATTGTATCTGTTATGCAGATTGGAATTTTAAGAGGGGTTTGATCACGGAGGATAGGGCTTGGCCATTGGGGAAAAGATTAGGGGTCTATAGTTGATGAGGTGGTAACATCCTGTTATTATTATTAATATTTTTTGAACAGTTCAAGGCAAGTCATTTGGGGGAAGGAACAAAGATTCAGATCACTTGGGGTTGGATCTGGCTAAGATGAGATCTTAGCAGAATAGGTTTTTCAGGTATAGAATTTGATAAATAGAGATCGAATCAAACAGAGTATGTTTCAGACATGAATAGGATTAGAATGAGTGTTAGGTAAATCTTGGTCAGGAACTTTTAAAATTCTCAACTGTATGACCCACATCTAGCTGCATGTGATTGTGACCACTCCACATTCTTCATCCCCTGCTTTGTCTCATTTCTCCATATGGATTATGTGACACAGCTGTGATACATGAATGGATGTATCTTTAAGATTTAGACATATCACAGCTTTCCTGGGCCTTAAAACTCCTATTAGAAAGAAGGGTTCTATCAGGTTCCTACTGACTTAATAAAATCCTAGAGCCCCTTGAATTATGTAAAGACTATTGAACCCAACAAACTTCACCTGCGTTTGGAAAACATTTGAACGTTATTGCTGAGAGGAATTTATTGATAAGGTTGGGCTGGATCATCTATTGATCCAGAAGTCATGAAAGATGGCATATTGACTAAATGAGAAAGGTTGATCACATGATCATCCCATGTTGGACTGCCAGAACAAAGTACATCTCCATTATCAAAGTCACTGATAGCAAGTTGCATGCCTCTCAAAATCTTTTTGAAGTCAGCATGGGTTTGATTGGTTGGGATTCCACCGCATGCATGGGCAAAGAAAGATTTTTAAAACTTTTGTGGTGCCTTCTCTATTACCTAACATGGAAGTTGATGAAAAGCTTTGTGAGATAAAAAGGAAATTGAAGTTTCAACTGTTTGATTCTTGTGTGATTCTCTTCTCAGCTTCCAAATCTTTGGGGCTTGAATTATATAGCATATAGCATATGTATTGATCTCATGAAAAAAGAATTAATTTCCCATTTAACAAATCTGCAATTTAGGAAAGTAGTTTCGGCTAACCCTTCTCCCTTTCAAATTAAGACATTTTCAACTTGATTAATAAATGTATCCATTTAGGATAAAATTATACAACTTCTATGCTCCATACAACATAAACTCTCAACCGGACTCATTGCCATTACTAATCATGGATTCTATCTTGTAACATCCACTTTGGAACCAAAACTCTGGAATTTTTTTCCTTAAGTGCATTGATATTGATGTTTCTCTCCTTTCTCATTTTCATTTACTATTACTAATAGGTAAACACATGCTTAGTGATTTAGAACTTGATGTCTCATTTTCACATGCTCAGGTTATGTGAAGGTGGGGAGCTTTTGCATAGGATACTCTCCAGGTGAGTTTTTGTTTTTGAGTTTGGGTACTGCAAAGTGATTATATAAAATTATTATGCTAATTTAATATTGTCTCATTATCTCAAGATCTTTTCTGTAGTGAATGCTTTGCCTTGTAAGAATTTATTGCTACTTGTATTCTGATGATGTTCTTTTTTTGTTTTACAGATTGGTTTTGGATTTCTTTGTGCTGGCTGTGGGCTCTTAGAGATTAGCATTTTTATTTTGATCACAGACATTTGTGGATGTTAGAGAATTTTGGAAATGATAAAGTAGTAATATTTGTGTATTTTAGAGATTTGTGGGTTTATTTTGGTTTATGGATGTAGGGTATTTGGTTGTGGATGTTATTTTCGATTTATGGATGAACCTATTTTAAATTGGGTTGTGGATCAAGTTTGTTGGTTTGGAATATATTCATATTTTTATTCGTGGTATACAGGGAGAAATGAAAATTTAATTTGAAAAAAAATAATATTAAGCTTTCCTGACGCACCGGTGTGCATTTTAAAAAAAGAAAAGGTATTACAACATTAACAACGTGATTTATGCGTCGGCGAAGTTGCAATAGGGATGAAAACTCTAAAAGGAGTGGGTTTGACGAGCAAGTACCTAGGAATAGGCTTTGGCCATACAGGCATCGCTCTGACCCGATGTAGGAAGCCTTCAAGGGTAATACCGCTTCAAGAACTTTCCATTGATGGGTAGCATACATCTATCACCCTCCATATTTAGAAGAGCATATGCACCGTTAGAGAAGACTTTGTCGATGACGAAGGGTCCCTCCCATTTTGGTTCGAATTTGCCTTTGGATTTGTGGGCAAAAACCATTGACTTTTCACCGTAAGAACCAAGTCACCCTTTTTGTGGGCGCTTTGCCTAATCTTTTTATCAAAAGATCCTGCCATGCATGCTTGGTAAAGCTCAACGCTTTGTAGAGCTTCGAGTTGTCTTTCATCGAGATTATTCAGTTCTTGGGGTCTCAATTTGACGTTGCTTTCTTGCGTCATTTCATTTTGTAGAGATACCCTTAAAGAAGGAATTTGTACCTCTAGGATGACAATTGCTTCACATCCATAGACCAAGGAGAATGGTGTGCTATGGGTTGGTCCTCAAACAGTAGTTCGATAGGCCCATAAAGCCTCAGGCAGTTTGTCGCTCCAGTCTCTTTTGTGACTAGAGACCATTTTCTTGAGAATTTTGTAGAGTGTCTTATTGAAGGCTTCTGCTAGTCCATTCGCTGTAGAGTTATACGGAGTCGAAGGACAATTTTGGATTTTGTATTTGTCGCAGAACCTATAGAATCTGTGATCCCGGAATTGTGGTCCGTTATCATGGACGAATCTTTAAGGTATGCTGAAGCGACAAATGATCTTGGTTCATAAGAATTGAAGGACTGATGAGGTCTTCATTTCACTGAACGCAAATGCTTCTGACCACTTGGAGAAATAATCCATAGCGGCGAAGATGAAGCGATGACCTTTGCTTGACGGGGGAGAGATAGGACCTATGATGTCCATACCCCAGGCTTCGAAGGGCCATGAGATCTCTGTAGGATGTAGCCAATCTGGAGGCATGTGTACATAATCTCCATGAACTTGGCATTATTGCCAACGTTTAGCAAATTGCATTGCGTCAGCTACCATGGTAGGCCAATAATAACCTAACATTTTTATCTAATCGTAGAGCTTAGGACCAGCCTGATGGGCTCCACAAAGACCAGCATGAACTTTTAGAATTTCTTCCGCCTCTTGTTGTGACAAGCAGCGTAGAAGTACTCCATTGAAGGATTTTCTGTAAAGCATTTTTGAGGGGATATCCATATGAAAGTTTAGGGCTCGTCTCTGGATGCTTACCCGCTCTTTTGGGTCTTCAGGTAGGATTCCGAACATAATGTAGTCGATGAACGGATCCCTCCAGTCGCCAATTGGAGCTTCAAGGATGGAAATCCAACTTCCAACCACTCGGTGGCATTTAGCGACTGCTTGGTGTGTGTTGAGAGGAGGGAAAATCCTTCTTTGACATACTGTAATTTTCATGTTTTCCCCTTCTTGGATTGCCATAGATGCAGCAAGTCCAGTCAGGGCATCTGCACGGATGTTTTCACCTCTGCGGATGTGGGTGATGTGACAGATGTCAAACTTTTGACAAAGCGATTGCGCCTTGTTGTAGTAAGGCAACAGATCAGGCTTCCTGATTTCATATTCCTGATTCGTCTGGTTGACGATCAGTTGAGAATCCCCAAATGCTTCCAGCATGGTAATGCCGGATTCGAGGGCGAGTTCCAATCCTATGATCAGGGCTTGGTACTCAGCTTCAATTTTTGAACATGGTTCCAGTAGCGAAAATGCGTGAGGAATCATGTATTTATCGGGGCTAACAAAGAGAATGTCAATTCCTGATATCGGCTTTCCTTTTTCATTTTTCCTGATTGCACCATCGAAGTACATGTTCCAGGAGACATTTGGTGAGGAAGTCTCCACGCTGTAGACAGGTTCGTCTGGGAGATCATCCCTGAGTGGAGAATCCTTAGGCAGTGGATGCTCTGCGAGAAAATCTGCCAGAGTTTGACATTTGATTGCTTTCTATGGTACATACCTAATATCAAATTGTGACGGAAGGATGGACCATTTTGCCAGCCGGGCATTGAGAGAACTTGCTTTTGTGACAAGGACCTTTAGGAGATTGATCCTCGAAATCGGGTATACTGTGTTTGACAGCAAATAGTGACATAGCTTTTGTACGGCGAACATCACTGCCAAGCATTCTTTTTTTATTGGAGAGTAGCGATGCTATGCACCTACCAACATACGACTGAGGTAGTATAGAGCAGCTTCTTTTCCTCCATCATTTTCTTGTACAAGTAGAGCGCCCAAAGAATAGTCGAGAGCTCTTGTGTACAAGATGAATGGTTTTGCGGTTGTGGGAGCAGCCAACACCAGAGGTTTGGTCAGGTATGACTTGATCTCTTGAAATGCAGCTTCACGTTCAGCATACCAAACCAAGTCTACAACTTTCTTCATTAGGCGAGAAAATGGACGACACTTCCCTGATAGGTTGGAAATGAACCGTAGGATGTACGCCAACCTTCCTTGAAGCCCTTTCAGTTCTCTCAAGGTTCTTGGAGATGGCATTTCTAGGATAGCCTTGACTTTGATGGGGTCAAGCTCTATTCCTGCTTTCCGAACTATGAATCCAAGGAACTTACCCGATGAGACGCCGAAGAAGCATTTGAGGGGATTCATTCGCAGTTTGTGTTTGCGAAGCCGGAGGAAGACTTCTCGAAGATCTTTGATATGGTCTTCTTTTCTTTTGCTTTTGACGGTGAGGTCATTAACATAACATTTGACCGTCTTGTGCTGCATATCTTGGAATATCTTCATCATAGCCCTCTAATATGTTGCACCGGCAATTTTCATACCAAATAGCATGACAGTGTAGCAATACACGCCAAATGGGGTCCAAAAAGATGTATGCCTCTCTTCTTCGGGATTCATCTTTATTTGGTTGTAGCCAAAGAAGCCATCCATGAAAGTCATTCGCTCAAACGCGCAGGTGTTGTCAATCATTACCTCCGGTATGGGGAACGAAAATTCATCTTTGGGGCATGCATTATTCAGGTCTCTATAGTCAATACAGACTCCGATCTGCCCATTTTTCTTTGTCACGGGGACAATGTTGGCCAACCATTCAGGATGCTGTTCCTCGCGGATGAAGCCAATGTTTTTGAGTTTCTGAACTTCTTGTTCAATTTTGTCCATCACACCGGGACGGAATCTTCTTTGGCCTTGTTTGACAGGCTTGATGTTTTCTTGCAAGTTGAGTTTGTGAGCTGCTATTTTTTGGTCTAAGCCAGGCATTTCAGCGTAAGACCATGCAAAACAATCAACGAACTCACGAAGAAAAGAGACATACTCGGGTAACTCATCATCCTTTATATTCTTGCTTATGAATACAGGACGTGGGTTATCTAGTGTTCCCAAGTCTATCTTTTGAATATAATCTTCTGTTGGAAGGTTTGAAGGTGGTTCCTCCACAATATTTTCGGAGGCTTCCAACTCAACAAGGCCTTCTGGATTTCCAAGGGCATTTTCAGACTATGGCTCCGCTTCTGTCCATAAATCTTCTTGATCTGTATTCTTTTCAAGACTTGCAATGAGATGATCCCAATCACTTGCCGAAACTGGGTCGAAGTAAGGAACTTCTTTTGGAGACGATGGCTCTTCTGAATCAGAGAACCGTGCGTCTGTGTTATCGAACAATTCCTCTTCATCATCAGAGAAATCATACCAATTTGATGAGCTTCCTGGGTCCTTGTCGGGTAGCTCTTCAAAGAGATATCTAGGGAGATTGATGTCTTCATCAATAGGAGATGTTAAGGGCCTGGTTGGCAAAACGACTTTGCAGCCTTTGTGTCAACTATCTCATTGGAGTCTCAGGATCATACCCCAATCCGTATGAAGACTTGTTTATGCGATGGTGGAGTTTCCAATCTTCCAGCTGACTTTTGGTCAGGGTGGGCTCCGATGGTATAAGAATACCACGGCCACCTCCCAAACCAATTGGATTTTGAGCGTCATAGCCCATTTTCTTCATGATAGCTTGCGCCATTCGACTATACAAGGATAGTTGAGGCATACCTTCATTTTGGAAAGGTTCAAGCAAGGAATATGATGAAGAAGCGTCCAATCTATGGAAGAAGATTGGTTTCTCTTCTCCCGTTGCTGCCGGAACGATGAAGGTAGCAGACGTAGGATCTTTTACATCAGCAGGTGTCTCCAATGGAGTGAGAGCAGGCTGAACTTGCTGAGCATCAACTTGGCTTGATGATGCATCGTCTTCTGTCTCTGAATCCGAATCCGTGTCTTGCATGATAGACACGAAGGAGACATCAAACTTGCCCCCAGTCTTTTGCTTTGTCTTCTTTGCCTTAGTAGTGATTACTGAAGGTTTGGAAGATTTGAAGGAGACAACGAAGGGAGACTGATTGCTCTCTTTGAGTTTGCCGGAAGGTTTGTTTTCTTCTGATGATTGCTGAGGAGCCTTGCCTTTATTTTTTTGGAGATTGCCGACAAAGGATGCTATTTTCTCCTCCTCCTTCTCTTTCTCATCCTTGTACATCTAAGAGTCTGTAAAATGGACTTCTCTGCCTTTGAAGGGCTTTTTGTCTGCAAACACTCGATGTGTCAAGCCGTCGTCACCAACAAACTTGATGCACTGATGTAGAGTTGAAGGGACGACACCGTTCTCGTGTATCCAAGGGCGTTCGAGAAGGATGTTGTAGCACGAAGGGGTTTTTATTGCATACACGGTGACCTCAGAGATAAGATCACCAATTTGTAACCTGAACCTGATTTTGCCAATAGGCCTTTGAGCACTCCCATTGTATCCAAAGATGGACACAGATGTGTGGCTTAGTTTGCTAGGTGGGATACCCAGCTCTTCGAGTGCCGAAGTAGAGATGAGGTTGAGTGCAGAACCCGGGTCGATCTGGACTCTGTGTATCGGCATCTCTTTGATGTACCCTGTAAAGTACAAGGGTCGGTTGTGCTTCGTCTCGCCTAGCAGGAGGTCTTCCTTATTAAAGGCGATGGTAGCACTTGCGGCCTTTTGGACCGAGAGGCATTCAGTGCAAGGTCCTCCAGCTTCTTTCTTTTCTCCCTTTGAGGAGGCTTTTGATTTTTTGACCCTATAGTCCATTTCAATTTATAGGACTTGTGGGGCATGTTTATCGACATCCAAATTCAGCCTTTGCAGTTCTGAAATGAGACTATCACGAGTTTGTGGTGACATTCGTAATAAGTCTAGGATGTACTGTCGTGCAGGTATGTGTTTGAAGTTCTTGATCAAGTCATACTTGAAAGCCTCTTTTGGGCCTGCATTTTCATTATCACCGCCGCTTGGGGCATTTACAGCTTGTTTTCCCGAAGGATTTACATAAGAAGAAGAAGAAGGTTGGTTGTAGTTTTTATGGTAATCTAGGCCAGAGCGGGTACCTTTCCCAACTTCAAAAGCTTCTAGAGGTAGCTCTTCTTTCGGAAGACCCCCTTCGGGCTCAAGGGGCCGATCCTCCCCATTTGCTGAAAACGCCTCGGCAGCAGCATTGCTGTATTCAATTATTGCATTGCATGGAGCATTTTCCGGGAACAAGTCCTGAACAGCTTCCAAAAACTTTTCTTCTTTGTCCAGTATTTCATCAGTCCATACATCTCCTATGAGGTTGGGTACCTGGGACCAATTGACTGGGTTTTCTTTGAAAACTTCATCAGCCAGAGCTTCTTCCTAGTGATCAGTCAGAAGAGGCTTGAATTCAGATGTCACCGTTTCAGGAGACGACGACTGAAAAGGTGTTATCTCAGTGGAAGTCACCCGAGAATATGTAGCTCCAGAAGATATGCTACCGGATGCATTTTGAGAATCCATGGCCTCAGCAGATGAAGCTTCAAAGGCACTATCATCCTGAACTATCACATTGCAAGCAGCTTCGATAGAAGATGCCTCCACAATGGACTGTTAGGAATCAGACTCATCCTCCGATGTAAGAGGATCATCAATCCAGCAACTTTCTTCATTTTCCGGAGTCACTGGAAGAGATGTTTGTAGATTCTCCGGGACCTCCGGTTCTGGATTTTGATGAAGCTGGTTGATGTGATCCTGCTCCTACTCTATGGCGAGACGTTGCAAGATCCTCGTATATTCTTCAAGATCGGGCATAAAAGCCAGATCTTCTTCTTCATCTGCTCCTTGTGGTTCAACCTGGTTGGGATCCACTAGAGCATTTGTTTATGCTATGTCAACAGCATTTTGGGCAGCCTCTTGGTCTTCATCATCATCAGATCAGGATCCTTGTGGCTGGAAGGGGTTATACCAGATTACTGGCATAAGATGGGATTCTGGGATCCATTCTTCATCCGAGAGATATTCTCCGGTTTCAAGGGATTCCTCCCATTCATCTGTGTCACTAGACTCGTATCCATTCATAGAGAGTCCAACTACCAAGTTATAAGAGTACGATGCCGACTGCATAGTCTCATCCCTGAGCCGTGGTGGCATGAAATCACTGAGAGTGAATTTTCTTATCATTCTTGGAGCTTTGGGGAGGGACTCCTCTGTTGCCCCCAGTGAAGCGGTAGAGGAGGTTTCTGCCTTTTCAGGGACCTCTTGTTTTGTTTAAGCATTCTCCTGCTATTTGAGATTGCGGAGTTGTCTCTTGGCTTGCCTTCGCTGTTGAGCAGTCGGCTTTGTTTTGACGATATCCCAATTTTCATCTTCCAGGAGATCGGGATGCACCCATATGGGTTGTCCATCTGGTGTTGGATAAGGCACCAGCTCTTGGGACGTCTGGGTCATTTTTTTCACCTTGAAGGAAGTAGTGATTTTTTCCTTTGGTGATTTGGATGTTTGTCCATATGACACCATGTTAACAAAGGCAGGCCCGTAGTTTTTGTCAAAGGTAATGACTCCGTTTTTCCACATCTCATTGATCTTCTATCTCACAACAAAACATTGGTTGAGAGGATGCGAGACCATTTGGTGGCATGGACAATATCGGGGATCGTTGGTTTTGCCAACATCTCTCGGTCTTTTAGGGTCAGACAAGGTGAGTTTGCCATTTGCTAAGAGAGCCCTAAATATTTCTTCAACATCTTCATCGAACGGGTATTTCTTCTCTACTCGTTCTTTGAAGGCATCAGAGAGTTCGGGTCTCTTACCTGCAGCTTTGTTTTCAACTTTCTTTGGTGGCTGAGGAGCTGACTTGGTTTGCAGATTGAGAACCTCCTTTTGCTTTGTCTTGGTGGTCGGAATGGCGGTCGGCTCCTTCTTTGATGACTTCTGACTGTTGAGGTCTTTGATCATCGTTTCGGCCTCCATAGATGCTTCTAGGAGTTCTCCCAAGTTTTTTGATTTGTTGCCGATGATCATGGAGCGGATCCTTGCTCTCATGTTGTTTCGGCAAATGTCGACTAGCGACGCTTGTGGCAGCACATTTGAGCATTTGTATGCCATTGCTTTCCACTTGTGAATGAAGTCATATGTCGACTCATTCTCTCCTTGTTTAAGGCTGCAGAGTTGAGCCATAGTAACAGGATGATCCTTACCTTTGAAGTGGGTCAGGAAATGTGT
Source organism: Persea americana (assembly GCA_029852735.1). Lineage (NCBI taxonomy): Eukaryota > Viridiplantae > Streptophyta > Magnoliopsida > Laurales > Lauraceae > Persea > Persea americana. Next base: position 30,694,504 of record CM056819.1, read on the forward strand.
TTCTAGGATGGTCCAGTTTTGAATGGAGTCCTCTGGTAGAGTGGAGTGCCAATCAAAGGCCGTACCTTTTAGGGTACTTGTAAAGAGAAGGATCTTGAGAGCATCTTGATCCGCAATCGTTCCTGTCAGGATCTTGAAGTGGATGATGTGCTGTCTAGCTGAACCTTTCCCCGTGTATGTTTGGAGAAGAGGTTGCTTGAATTTTGGAGGGAACAGAACCGAGTCCATCCATAAGGGATATGGTGGCTTGATCCCATGCTCCTTCAGTGTATCCACTTCTTTTGCTTTAGCGAGGATATTGTCAACGTCCTTTTTAGTAAGGGCGCGTGACTCATCTTCTCCACCGTTTACCTCATCTTGTGGAGGAACTTCATCATTGTTTGGTGGACGTTGGAGAGTGAGAAGGAGGTTTTCCATCAGAACCTCTATTCTTTGTTGTCCTTGCTCTAGCTGCTGAATGCGTAGAGCCATCTCGTCATGTGGTGGAGGCTGCTCAGAGTTTGTGACCAAGACATTCATCCTTCGTGAGTCGAAAGAGGATACTGTCTTAGTGACTGAGCTGGAGCTCATTCTTCTAGATGAAGAGCCCGAGGAATGATCACTCTAGTGTCCTTGGCTTGAAGGAGTGGGAGAGTCTTCCTGATGTCTTTTTGTTCGGGAGACGCTGCGAGTCACCGGTCGTCTGACATGTATTTTTGTTACTGATTTCTGCCGTCTTTTGGTTTTGCCAACCATGTGGACAGTAGCAACGTGGTCGGGTCTTTCTTTTTCGACCCATCTTTGGGAGATTTGAAGCTCAGAATGCTGGGATCTTTGCTTCTCTAATCTCTTTTGTTGATGTATATGACGAGCAATTTGAGCTTCGATTAGCTCGGGCTGTGCTCTGGCAATGAAGGATGTGGTCCCTCGTGCGTAGCAACCGAGCTTGTCTTCCTTGAAGACTGGCATGGACAGGATTTGGACGCGGTCCATAGCCTGTCGCAGCGAAGCTTTAAATTTTGCAAGCTCGGCCCTTGTTGAGATGAAGGTTCGAGTTGCAGGAGAGCAGGCCCTGGCAAGTTCTTGTCGAGGCCTTGTGATGCACGACTTGATTTTGGGCTTGTATGAACAAGCCGGCTCGTGCTGAGTTGTTTTAGTTGTTTAGTGGAGGGTAGGTTTCTCTCCTTTGATGTAAGCAAGAGGATAGAACCGGTTCTCCTTGAGAGGAGCCAGGTATGCTGGCTTTGCAGATGTCCGGGACCTTCTTTGTTTTGGCGAAGATCGTGGGGACCAAGTCTTGGGGTAGACCCGGCTTTTTGTAGGTTGAGGCTTTGTGGGATTGCCACGGGCCTCAGGTTTCTTGGCGACCGCCTTTGGTGTCGGGACAGCGACACGTTGAGGGGCGGTTTTCTGCTTCTTAGCAGGCGTCGTCTTTTCTGCGGGTAGTGGGAATGGTCCCAGTGACCCGAAGACGATGGTCCGGGGAGTAGAGGTCGACCCGGTGTTTTGGGAGTTGCCGAGGGAGGTGACGCTTCGGCAGCTGGCGGGGCACTTGAAAGTGCGCTTGCTTTGCTTCTCTTGAAGCATGACTTGGTACTTGTTCTCGTCGAAGGTGATGATCAACGAAGCTGCCATTGTTAGTTTTGGAAAACTTTTCTGAAACAAGACCACATCCATTAGTAATCACAAGAATATGGTGATCATAAATGGGCTATACCATGGTTTTGTCTTTTCAAATTGCTCAGGGACATGGCCCGTTCTGAGTGTAATGAAAAAGGCAAAAAGCCATAGATGGTACAATTGTTCTGAACGCAAGTATGGTCGGCTCGAAATGAGCATTTCAGGGACTGCTAGAAGCAATTGTAAACCTTAATTCAAGTTACCGAGAAGCGAAGCTCACTCGAGGTAAAATAATATAAGGTTAGAAATACAAATGTGTCGGTTGCGAATACAGTAGACCCGAAAAGGCGTACTAACATCGTTAAGCACAAATGTTGTAAATCGCATCCTTGAAAAAGGACACGAGATGGGATTTTTTTTTTTTTTTGAAATGTCAAGATTGGGTTCACAAAAGAAAGTAAATGGTATTCCAATCCGAATACAGGCTCAAACATTTCTGCGAGCCTAAATCGAAAAAAGGAAAGAACCAGGATTTCTCAGATTTGAATCCAATAATGACGGGAGTTTTTTTTTTTTTTTTTTTGAAAAGTGAAGATTGAATTCATAAAAGAGAGAAAATGGTAATCCAATCCGAATACAGGCTCAAACATTTCTGTGAGCCTAAATCCGAAAAATAAAAGAACCAAAATTCCTCCAATTTGAATACAATAGTGACAGAAGTTTTTTTTTTTTAAGATTTTTCCTTTTTTTTCTTTTTTTTTTTTTTTGAAGAGTGCACATAGGTCTTCCAATTCGGTCTTATAAAACCTTAGTGGATAGATTAGCCCCCAGGTAAGGGTAGGATTACTTAATAAACCCGTTTGAAGAACCATTACCTCGAACAGTCTAGCTGCCTCCACACTCTGGGCAAGGCTTTTCTTAGATCCACTTTGGTCAAAGAATGCAATTGGTGCACCCTTCATGCATTTTTTTTGAAAGATCTCCAATTGACCCATCAAAGAGAGGAAAATGGCCCCTCCCAATCCGAACGTTGGCTCAAACATTTCTGCGAGCCATTGTATGAAAAGGAAAGAACCAAAGTTTCTCCAATTTGAATCCAATGAAAGGAATTTGAAAAGTTTTTTTTTTTAATCCTTTTTTTTTTTTAAAGATTTCCAATGGACCCATCAAAGAGAGGAAAATGGCCCCTCCCAATCCGAACGTTGGCTCAAACATTTCTGCGAGCCATTGTACGAAAATGAAAGAACCAAAGTTTCTCCAATTTGAATAAAAAAGAAAGGAATTTGAAAAGTTTTTTTTTATAAAAAACTTTTTTTTTTAAAGATCTCCAATGGACCCTTCAAAGAGAGGAAAATGGCCCCTCCCAATCCAAACGTTGACTCAAACATTTCTGCGAGCCATTGTACGAAAAAGAAAGAACCAAAGTTTCTCCAATTTGTATCCAAAAGAAAGGAATTTGAAAAATTTTTTTTGTTTGAGAAACAAAAGAATGGAAACAGGTTCAAAGAAAGAAGTTTCCAAAGAATCCCATCTCATGTTTTTTTTAGATACAAGATCCAGCATAGGCCACCAGCTAGGAAGGAACCAAGGATTCTAAGCATCGTGTTCTAAAATGAACGAGTCCCACCAGGTGTGCCAACTTGATGGACCCTTCAATTTCTTTCTTGCCTTCCTCCGTCCCGGGTCCGCCGGGGAGCAGCGGGGCGAAGAGAAAAAAAAAAAAAGCAGGCATCAACATTTTTTTTGTACAGGTGCTAGATTTTCTTTTCTACTTGGAATTTGAAATGGTGATCCGGAGATTCACCTTCACAAGTAGAAAGGAAATCAAACTTTTTTTCTAACTTTCCATTGCATGTATATTTAAAGAAAGAGACAATATTTTAAAATGTCGTGAAAGGCGATTTTGTTTAGTTTGTCGTGAAAGGCATTTTTGTGCCATAGAAGGCAATTTTGCTGTGAAAGGCAATTTACAAATCTCATCAATGATGAAAGACAAGAATTGTGATTTTTGTCTCTTTTAAAAATACAAAACACAATAGAAAGGGAAGAAAAAGGGATCCGACTTCTCAAGCAATTGTGGGGACTCGTTCAGATCGACGGTCGCGAGTCATGTATGGACTCCGCCATCGTCCTTCAGATGAGAACACTTGACGCTTTAGTTCACTTGGCTTGGCTTGGACCTCGGATTTTTAGAGGACAAAGACCAAGGGAAGGTCCTATATCCAATAAAAAACCAAGTAGACGGGCTGAAAAGATGCATCTAAGCCATGTTGGATAAAAAAAGAGGGGATATCTTGGGGGGGGGGGGGGGGGTGGCCCCACCAAGGGACTTCGATCACCTTGTAGTGTTTGTAGTAGAGTTTCTTCAGGGCAGGAGAACATCTTTTTGCAGAGAATTCTTCAGGACAATTTTCAGGCGATTTTTTAGGACCCCTTCCCTTTGGAATGACTGCCTATTTATAGGCTTTTGGTGGCCTTTAGGAGGGTTTTATGGGCATTAATGGTATCAATGCTGCATGATGGGAGGAGTTACAAGTATTAATTTCATAATTTTGTAACTCCTTTTCCTTGCATTTTGATTGGCCGATGGAGAATAATGGGCATTTAATCTCCATGATGATGGGAGTTTCATGATTAATTACCATGATTAATCTCCATAATGATTGGAGTTACAGGGTTAATTGCCATGATTAATTGGACTTGTAACTCCCATTTGCTTGCTTCTGGTTGGGCCGTCCAAAATAATGAGTTAATGACCCTAATAAGTTGTCATAAAAAGGTCAATTAACAGCATTAATTGGTCGCCGAGTTGCTTGAAGAGTCACGGGCCGCGCCGTGTCTTTTGGAATTCTTCTTGAGATGATCATCGATGGATCCGTACGTTGTTTGATGTCAAATGACGATGCAAATTCAGACATTGGTTGACACCAATGGGCCGGCAACATTTGTCCAGTCGATTTCTCGATCGGTCGGGCAGAAGTGTACTTTCTTAGTTGGCCTGTTGGAGGTTTCGGAGTGTTCGATGATGATCAAATGATTTCGATGGCGGATCCGTGATGTTGATGAAGATCGATGGATATCATGCCTCAAAAATCAGATTTTAAAATCACAAGGGCCAAACATCGGGAAACGCGAAAAAGAACGGAAAAATGGCACTTTTTGCGGAAATCCGGCAACCCAGACTTCCAGGGTCGCCGGTGACCATGCACCCACGGTCGTCGGTGACCCTGGGCCATGGTCGCCGGCGACCATGGGGCTCTGGCTCCTTTTTCGGTCACCGTTCGGTCGCCGTTTCTTCGTCGTTTTTTGGGCTTTTTTACTTCTGTTTTCTCCTGTATTTTTCTTTGACATTTCTCCTCATTTATTGGCTTAATTCCTCTGAAGAAAACCTATCGAAAGGCTGTGAAAATCAGAGCACAAAGTTTCCTATTTTTGGAAAAGCCGAAGATTCCGTAGCCGATTTTCCGCCAAGAGTTGAAACTAGGTCAAACGATGTTGGAATGACCTGAAATTTGAGGTGAAGCTTGTTGAGCATTAGATAGGACCAACCATGGGCTTTTATTTGAGTTTTGAAGCCGTTTGGGGTCCCATCAATGCTAGACTTGATTTCACCATGTGGAAGATGTCGAGCTTTGATGTGTGGTCATCCGATGTCCGATTGACCTGAAATTTGGCAGGGAGCCTATTGGAGTCATATTGAGATGATCCATTAGCTCTTATTTGGATGCCATGATCTCGGCGAGCTTCACCGCCAGTAGGCTTGGTTTTGCTTCGGAGTGTCAAAGCCAGGTCAAACGCTATCGGAATGATCTGAAATTTGGCGTGCAGCCCTTTCGAAGCATGTAGAAGTTGCTCATGTGTTTTGTTTCATGAGTGGCGGCATCGGAGGTTCTTGCCGCGTAGAGGCTTGATTTCGCCGTTCGAGAATTGATGGAGGGTCAAACGGTATCGGTTTGACTTGAAATTCGACGTGGAACCTTTTGGAGGTATTTTGAGACCATCCATAGGCTCTGATCGAAGATTTGATGTATTTGACACTGTCGTCGTCGGGAGCTCTTGCTCAGCTGTTGGAGGATTGAAGTTAGGCCAAATGGTGTCGAAATGGCCCGAAACTTCATGTGTACCTCTTTTTTGGCTATTTTGAAAGATCTTGTAGTTTTTGTTTGATTTTGACAAGATCTGATGCTTGAAGCAGCTTTGCCTGTTTGTAGTAGGATGCGGCTCCATGTAGCTTTTGATATTGAGGAGGTAAAGTGACATTTTTTGTGTCAACACCCAAGTGTCCCTTGACTAAAACAACAGCAAGCCATGTGGATAACAGTCAATTGACTGAAGCTAACAACCAATCTACTAACTAGCAGTTAATCCCACAGAATCAGTCCACACAAGCCTTTTAGCAGTTAATCCCACAGAATCAGTCCACACAAGCCTTTCTCGTAGGCCCCCTCAAATTGGGCTTGGGTGGACACGAGAGACCCAATTTGGCTCGTAAAATGTCAAATTGATGTCTTGGTAAGGCTTTTGTGAATATATCAACCGCCTGATCTTTAGAAGACACAAATTTAGTAATAAGACACCCAAGTGTGACTTTTTCTCTCACAAAATGATAATCAATCTCGATATGTTTTGTGCAAGCATGAAACGTAGGGTTGATTGTCATATAAAGAGCCAAGATATTGTCACAAAAGAGTGTAGGTGGCTCTTGAAGATATAGACCAATGTAGCAAAAAATGAAAGAAATCCATGTAAGTTCAGCAGCAGTGGAGGCAAGAGTGCAATATTCTGCTTCAGAACTTGAGCGTGCGACCGTTCGTTGTTTTTTTGCATTCCATGAGATGCAATTCCCACCTAAATAGGTGCAACAGCCAGTCATTGAGCACCGCGTAGTTGGACAACCTGCCCAATCAGCGACAGAGAACCCATATAAGACGATTGGGTTCTTACACAGAAGTCTGATACCATGATCCACAGTTCCATGGATGTAACGCAATATCCACTTAACAAGTGTGAAATGATGATTGGTTGGGGCATGCATGTGCTAACAAACAACATTTACACTATAAGAGATGTCCGGTCTCGTGAAGGTGAGATAGTGTAGTCCACCAACGATGCTTTGATAAAAATGTGGATCATGGAAAGGTTGATCATTAGAGCTGATGATGGTAGCGTGCGCAGCCATGGGAGTAGAGAGAGTTTTGCAATTCTCCATTTGGGCACATTTGAGCTGGTCAATAAGCATATTTTGCTTGATTGAGGAAAAACCTATATGGACATTTTTGGACCTCCACTCCAAGAAAGTAATGTAGGTAGCCCAAATCTTTCATAGAGAACTCCTGGCTAAGGTGAGCAATGAACTGATGAAGTTTGGTAGTATTATCTCCTATGAGAATAATATCATCTACATACAAGAGAAAAATAATTATGCCTCGTGTATTGTGACAAATGAATAATGATGAATCAGCCACATTGCAAAAGAATCCTTGAGATAATAAGAAATTGCTAAAACAATCAAACCATGCCCTTGGGGCTTGTTTTAGACCGAAGAGGGCCCGTTTCAAATGGCACACATAATTTGGTTTCTCTGGATCTTTGAAGCCCGGAGGTTGCTCCATGTAGACAGGATCACTTAGATGCCCATATAAGAAGGCATTTTTTACATCCAATTGACGAATGTCCTAATTGCTAGCCAAGGCAATAGTTAGAACAACCCTGATAGTCGTTGGTTTAACCACTGGTGAAAATGTTTCTGAAAAATCAAGGCCTTCAACTTGGTTGAATCCTTTGGCTACTAATCGAGCCTTTAATCTCTCTATGGATCCATCGTGTTTGAGTTTAGTTTTGAATACCCATTTGCAGCCAACAATGTTCATGGCTTGTGAGGGTGGAACCATGTGTCGGATGTGAATTTTGACCGCCCCCCCCCCCCCCAACACCAAGAAAGGCATGGCTCGGGAAATCTCCATTCATCTATATTTGCTATTTAAATTTTACATTGAAAATGAGGATTCTGATTACCCTCAAAATCAACGGATTACGATCGCCAGCTACTGTACGGCCGTAACACCGTTCTTTGACGAAAGCCAAAGAAAAATGGGAGAAAATAAGTGGGTAGGTTCTTCCTTTCATCTAATGTGCTGTCGGCAACACACAATGGTTGTCCTTTCACATTAATTTGGGTCTCTTTGGGTCTATTGATATAGGGTCAATTCAGGGTCATGAGTTAAAGTCCAAATAAACGTTAATCCTCACATAGCATAATTATAGTATATCCAAGTAAGATAAAGTAACTAAAATTAAGAAAATAAAAGGGGGGAGGTGCCAAGTATTTAAGAAGAGGATCGGCCATGTTCCCAGTACCCCCTTCAAATCCCTTGGCAAAATAGGGTTTAAAGGCTGATTTTTCAAACCAAAATGATGATGGAAATGAGACTTTGACTTGTTATTTTTGTGTTTTTCTGTGCGATACATGAGTGATAAAAGTGAGAGGCCGATGGGCTGTAATTGATTGGAGACGGCTGATGGGCCGGTGTCTCATTTATTCAATTCTAGAAATCAGTTCTTTATTCCCTTTTATCATTAAGTTCGATTAAATATCTGACACTAAAGGTGGAGGAAGAAACAAAAGGAAAATCTTTTTGGGTTTATTTTGTTGGTTTTATAGTTTTTATGGCCTTTTATATTGGTCTAGAAGGGCCTAACTAAGGGATTTTACTTGGATTTAAATGATTAATGCTTTATTACTAATCAAAGGATTAACCCTAACCTAAAGTCCTAGACCGCCGACATCAGCTTTTCCAGTCCCCTGACGGAACAAGAAGAGTGGTGGGCCGAAGCCTAATGCTCTAAGTTACCTAATAAGAGAATCCAAATTATTCCTAGGGTGCGAATAGCCTAAGTTTGATAGTTTAGCGCCTAAGCAACTTTTTAATTGTGACTTTTAATTTGTTTGGTTTGTTTTAAGTTATGAGTTGATTAAGATGTGGATTAGAGGTAAATTATGGATGTCTTAGGGTTCTGTTTAGATTATTTAAAGTTCTGGAGTTTCAAGATTTTGATTCAAGATATAAGATGATGTCGAAATCCATGAAACGATATTGGCAGAGGACTTGGGTACACACACAGTGGCGCCTAGGCTATGTTAGGGTTTTCATTAGATTGCAATTTGATTGGATGCATTCATTTTAATTAGCTTAAACTCTCATGCACTCATTAGAATTTTGGAATCTTCATGCATTGTTAATTTTCTAATCATAGCATCAAAAGATTTTGTAAAGGCATGCTCAAACATGTTTTAAATTGCATTTTAAAATCTCGTTTCTTAAACATGTTGACCTCTAGTCAAGCCTAGTTCTCCAAGATGAATTTTCCCTATCCAAAATCATTTTTACAAGTTTTTATATCAGGGAAAGTTTGGTTAGCCGAACAGGTGTCGGTCAGGTGTCGGTTCCGGTTCCAGAATGCAAAAACTGTTTTATCTAGGAAAGTTCGGTTAGCCGAACAAGTGTCGGGCAGGTGTTGGTTTTGGTTCCAAAATACAAAAACTTGTTTTATCATGGAACCTTGGTCAGTTGTCGGTCGACCGAACTTCAGTTCGGTGAACCGACATACATACTTCAGTCCACAAATTTCAAACGTATGACCGTTGGAGTTCGGTCGACCGAACCCTGGATGTCGGCTGACTAATAATAGATCCGTTGGAGAAATTTTTTCTTATAAAAAGAACCCTTCCTTGGGATTTGTGCTAACACTTTTGAGACTTTTGAAGGCCAAGGAAGGTCAGACATCCTTGCTAGGCTAGAGGGAAGCTAGGAGTACAAATCAATCATTTCAAACCATTGATTCTTCAATGGGTTTGCCTCTCTTAATTTGTTTTCTTCATGATTGTCTTTAAATCATTGATTTCTTCAATGGCATGATTAAAGTGTTCAAAGTGTTCAACTGTTTATTGTTTAAACATGCTTTGATTTTAAAATGTGTTTAACTTTTAAACGTCATCATTTGAATAGTATTTCACATATTAGTCATTTAATGTCTTTAGAACAAACTTCCTAGTTGCATGCTATAATTTTCAAAAAAAGTTTGTTATTAATTCAAAAACATGTGTGAATCTCTTCTATCTTACATTTGCATCATTTATAAGCATTGAATTTCAAGAGAGTTAGAAGAAGTCTTTAAGACATATGTATCTCATACAAATTTTGCATTCACTATGCATGTCTTCAATAGGATTTCAATTTCAATATCAGCCTATGTTAAGAGGAATCAACATGTATTCACTTGCATCTCATCTTTTGCTTATTTAGGCAAAGTTTATTGAGATAAAAATCTGATGTTGTAAAGGTTAATGTTCAGCATATGAGATTGTAAAAGGTTATTGCTTAGCCTTGTGTAAAAGCATCTGTGGTTGTAAGGTTGGAGGTTAGCCTAAACCTTAAGTTGATAGTGGAAATACCGGTAGGGAAACCGGGAATGGATGTAGGCTTGTTTGGCCGAACCACTACAAATTTACTTGTCATGGTGATTGATGTGGTTGATATGTTTATAATCAATGTTTCTTTTTAAATGTCTATCTTAAATGTTTAGTTGGGTTCTTTACTTGTTTCCTTAAACAAGATGATAAATCTTCAAAGCATAATTGACATAGGTTTTTAAAAAGAATTGGTCTAGTTTTTAAAACTCACCCCCCAGTAGGGTTCGGTTCTGGACTTTCAATTGGTATCAGAGCCTAGGTGCTCTAGTTTTAGGTCTAACAAACCATGAGTTAGAATCCTAGAGAGTGTTTTCATTAGTTGCCAATATGCAAACTCATTTGGGAGAAGGCAATGCCACCAATAGACCTCCACTGTTTAATGGAACACATTATCGTTATTGGAAGATTAGAATGCAAGTGTTATTAGAATCCCAAAGTCTAGATGTGTGGAATATCATAGAAGAAGGTTATCATCCACCCATTATCACAGAACAAGATTCGAAAGGATATGTGATTTCCATAAAACTCAAGCCCAAGAAAGAGTGGACTCAAGGAGAAAAAGAAAGGGCAAATCTGAATGCTAAGGCAAAGAACTCTTTATATTGTTACCTATCTCAAGAAGAATTCAATAAGGTGGTTAATTACAATAGAGCTAAGGAAGTCTAGAATATCTTAGAGACCATACATGAGGGGACGGATCAAGTGAATATGCTTGAGGAAGATATCCAAATGTTAACTTCCAAGTTTGAAGTTATCAAAATGCTTGAGGAAGAAACCTTTGATGAATTCTACTCTAAATTTATGGAGATTGTCAATTCCCTCATAGGTCTAGGAGAGAAGATGGATGAATCCAAGGCTGTTAAAAAAATCTTAAGTCTCTTCCCAAAAGGTTCAAACCCAAGATTGTAGCTATTGCTGAAAGCAAAGATGTAGAGAAAGTTAAAATTGAAAAGTTAAGAGGAAATCTCCTTACCTATGTATTGGATTTAGTAGTTCCTAGCAAAAAGAAAGGAATAGCATTTTCGTCTCAATTGAAGGAAAATGAAAGTGATGTCGAGAGTGATGATGACAATGCCTTGTTTGTAAAGAAATTTAAGAAAGTCTTTAGGAACAACAAGAATAGTAGAAGCTCTGAAGAAATCAAGAGTCCAAGATTCCAAAGAAATCCAAAAGGAACTTCTGCTAAAAAGTATGTGCAATGTTACAATTGCAAGGGATTTGGACACATTGCTCAAAATTGTTCCACCTCAAAAGAATCTGAAAAAGGAGATAGGAAAGGCCAGAAAGTACTGAATATAACTTGGGATGAGGAAGATGAAGGTAGTGGCAACAATGAGTCCCAAAATGATGAAGATGAAAATATTTCCAATTGGCCCCTATTTACATCTATTGAAGAAAGTAATCAGCATAATACATTAATAGATGACACAATAGGGAAAGAGGAAACAAAGGATGAAAATGAAATGAATGAAATTCAACAAGCCTATGATGAGCTATATGAAAATTGGGAAAACAAGATTAAGAAAAACAAAGTTCTAAGAGAAGAATTCAAAAGGCTTGTAATTGATAACAATGACTTAAAAGATGAGTTGAAATTAAAAATTGATGAGAAAAGAAACTTAGAACTAGAATCTAGTCAACTTGAGAAGAGGTTCATAATTTACAATCTAAACTAGAATCTAGTCAACTTGAGACTAACTCTCTTCAAATGCAACTCATGAAAGGAAAATTTGTTGTTGATAAATTCACACTAAGAAATGATAAGTTTTATCAAATGCTGGGCATGCATAAGATTTATGGTGACAAGAGTGGGGTAGGTTTTGATTGTTCCTCTAGTAATAACAAGGATAATTTTCAAGAGATTACTAGGACTTTTCACAAACCCTTGATTGAGAAAAACTTTACTCCTGGATGGATTTGTCATTTTTGCAATCGTAGTGGACATTTGGTTCCAAATTGCCCATTCAAAATTAGATTGTCTCTCAAGAATCCCTCTAAACTTCTCTTTGAGTTTGCTCCCTAAATCTCTCTTATCTAGTTGGACTATAAAGGGAAAAACCATTAAGAGTCTTTTAGTTCAAACCGCCTTGAAAGTTAAGGAAAATCCTACTTGGTTCTTAGATAGCGGTTGCTCAAAACATATGACGGGAAATTGATCTAGATTCAGCTCTATTGAAGATTATGCTGGAGTAAATGTTTCATTTGGAAATAATAGTAAGGCTCAAATCATTGGCAAAGGATGTGTGAAAGGAGATCAAATGCCAAACTTAAGGGATGTATTTCTTGTGGAAGGATTAAAACATAATCTTTTATGCATAAGCTAATTGTGTGACAAAGGAAACAAAGTAATTATTGACAGTCAGTCATGCAAAGTGATCAATGATAAGTCTAATCAAATCATTCTCACCGGATCTAGGACTAAAGGGAATATTTATATCATTAAAGAATGTGGTGAAAATGAGTCAAGGTGCCTAATTACAAAGGATCAAGAAAATTACTTATGGCATCAAAGGATTGGACACATAAACTTCAAATTGATGAAAATATTGTTGAAAAATGAAATTGGGAAAGGGATTCCCAAGTTGAGTGATGAAAAATCTGAACTTTGTAAGGCATGTCAATTAGGGAAACAAATCAAGAAAAGCTTTAAAGGTTTAAAGGATATATCGTCTTCTCATCCTCTTGAATTAATTTATATGGACTTGATTAGGCCTACACCTGTGCAGAGTATTGGAGGAAAGAAATTTATATTGGTTATGGTAGACGATTGTTCTCATTTTGGATGGATTGCTTTTCTTCATGCTAAATCAGACGCTGTAGACAATATCATAAGAATATGCAACAAGATACAGGTCAAAAAGGATTGTAAAATTCGAAAGATTAGAAGTGATCGTAGAGGAGAGTTTGAGAATGAAAATTTTGCCAAGTTTTGTGATAACATTGGTACGATTTACCAATTTTCTGCGCCTAAAACACCTTAACAAAATGGAGTAGCAGAAAGAAGAAATAGTGTGATCCAAGAAATGGCTAGAACCATGCTTAATGAGAAGCACCTCTCTCGAAATTTATGGGCTGAAGCTATCAATACTGCATGTTATCCGATAAACAAAGTTTATTTGACAAAAAATACCAACAAAACCCCTTATGAACTTTATTTTGGAAAAAAAAACCAAATTTGGGGTATTTAAAAGTATTTGGAAGTAAATGCTACATTCTGAGAGATAGAGATGTTGGAAGTGGGTGGGCCTCGTGGATAGCTTTTCAAAACTTTTGACTCAGGAATCAAATATCCATAAGGCCATGAAACCAAATCCAGAATCCAAAACTCATTCTCATCAACTATGATCAACAATAATCTCATCTAGAAGATATAAACAACACCTAACAAGTAACCACGAAATTCTACAGCATACAGGGAGTAGATTATACCTATGGAGCTCGGTTGTGCTTTAATGGAGGAGTTGATTTATTTCTTTGAGAAACTCTTTCGTAAACCAAATCAGAACCTCCAAAACCTCTTAGTCTTCCATGCTATGCCCATATCGGATATCTTTCCTCAAGAAAGATGATGGGATCTCTAAGAGAAAAACCAACTAGAACTTCTAGGGAAAAACCCGGAAGATGAACTAGAAGAGAGAGAAGAGGAGAGTAGTGTAGCTCGTGCACTTAGGGGGGGCTGGGCGTAAATCCCTATGAGGAATATTGCATGGGGCGTCCGGCCCCCTTTGCTCCTCTATTTATAGCATAAAAGCCACCTTCTCTTTACTAATTAAACTAGAAGTCCCACTTCCATTAGTATCTTGCTATTACCACTATTAAAAGTCTTACTTCAAAAAGAAATAGTAACTTTCCAATTCCTTTCCTTTTTTATTTCAAATAGAATTAGTAATGATCTAATCTTGGGCTAGCGTGGGGACCACTAGGGATTCCATAGATAGCTAACTCCAACTGGAACACCGCAATCCCACATCTCATATGCAATCCGGGCCCACAGTTAATTGCAAATAACTCCACTATATAAATGCAATTGAACTCCAGTCTTAGGAATAAATTACATAAAGACCCTAAACTTTCCTATCACCACAAGTAGACCCCTCCATCAATATCTATAGATCAATTGGATAAACTGTCACACCAATTTAGATCCACATCTTATTATCCTTGAGACCCAATTAATCACAGTGATCATCAGTAGCATCCAATTAACTCTTAATTGAGATGGATGTACACTTACCAATGATAAATCCATTAACTGGCACAAGGGGATAATTATGATAGATTACATCTTAATAATTAAATGTTCCCACAGTCCTACTACCATGTACCCAAGACACCGAGGTGTTGACCTACAATTGGCCTCACTCATTGGTGAATCAAAGCAAATGGATAGATAGAAACTTGAGTTCACCAATATCTCAGAATTAAGAGCCTATTGCTAGGAAATTATGAGAGCAAACCTTAAAGTAAAGACAGTGATTTATAAGGTACTTCTCATGGTCCTTCAATACACCCAATGTACCAGTATGATGATCAAGAGTCTTACACTCTAATGATCGAGACATATTATACTATTTCATAGTGATCATAATACTGCAACCTTGTTAGATGAGATGCCCAATCTCATCACCGATTGTGAATCAATTTAAGTATAAGATTTGTAACACATGTCTTCTGTATGTGGATCTCATCCACACACATGTTACATCTAATATACTTGTGGACTCCGGTTCATCTCATGAACCATCATGCCATTCGTATTGATTATGTGCAATTAAGTAATAAAACACCATTCATCTCATGAAAGAAAAGCATTATTATATTGAAATAAATCAATTTATTACATTATCCATTGGATTGAGACCATATAATCTAACAAGAGAGCAGTTAGAGAAATTTGTGCCTAAGTCAGATGAAGGAATTTTCTTAGGATACTCTAATAGAAGCAAGGCATATGGAGTATTTAATCATCGAACCTTGACTATAATGGAATTAGCTCATGTTGTTATTGATGAAAGTTATCAAATTGGAAAATCTTTAGAAAACGATGATGAAGCTAAAATCATTAGTAAACAATCTATGCCTAAAAAAAATGAAGAGGCTGTTCAATCAACTTCCATTATACCATCCAGATTGCTGAAAATCACACCTTGGATAATGTCATTGGAGACATCAAAAGTGGGGTCATGACACGAAGACAAGTTCAAAATCTATGTGCTCACTATTCATTTGTCTCTCAAATAGAGCCCAAGAATTTTTCAGAGGCTGAAACTAAATTTGAATGAATAGAGGCAATGCAAGAAGAGTTGAATCAATTCAAAAATAATGATTTTGGGATCTTGTTCCCCTACCCAATGAGAAAAATCCAATTGGCACTAAATGGATTTACAAGAACAAATTAGATGAATTTGGAAATGTTGTAAGGAACAAGGCAAGACTTGTAGCCAAACGATATACTCAAATAGAAGGAGTTGATTTTGAAGAAACCTTTGCCCCAGTTGCACGTTTCGAATCCATATGAATATTATTGGCATATGCGAGTAGTGTGGGGATCAAATTGTTTCAAATGGATGTTAAAAGTGCATTTCTTAAATGGTGAAATTGACGAAGATTTGTATGTTACTCAACCAGAAGGATTTGAAGATCCTCATCATTCTGACTATGTTTATAAGCTTAAAAAGGCTTTATGGTTTAAAACAAGTGCCAAGCGCTTGGTATGAAAAGCTTACAAGTCACTTGATTGAAAATTAATTTGAATGTGGGAAAGTAGATAAGACTCTTTTTATCAAAAAGATTGATCAAGACATCCTTGTAGTCCAAATATACATTGATGATATAGTTTTTGGATCTACTTCAGAAACTCTTGCTCAAAGATTTTCAGAGTTAATGAGTTCCACATTTGAGATGAGTTTGGTCGGTCCCCTACAATTCTTTCTTGGTCTTCAGGTTAATCAAACTAGGAAGGGTATTTTCCTTAGTCAATCCAAATATTCTTTAGAAATTATCAAGAAGTTTGGTCTAGGATACTCCAAGGCTAGTTGTAACCCCATGGGATCTACGTCAAAACTATCTAGTGATCCTCCAGGCAAGAAGGTAGACCAAAAAATCTATAGAAGTATGATAGGAACCCTCCTTTACCTTACAGCTAGCAGACCTGATGTCTCTCTTAGTGTTGGAATATGTGCAAGGTACCAAGCCGATCCTCATGAATCTCATCTTAAGGCTGTCAAACGTATTATCAAATATGTTCACGGGACATCTCACTATGGTATTTGGTATCCTCATGACTCTCCAATGCAATTGCTTGGCTACAATGATGCTGACTGGGCAGGATCCAAGATGATAGGAAGAGCACAAGTGGTTGTCGCTATTTTATAGGCACAAGTGGTTGTTCAGTGGCTTGGCACAGTTAAAAATAGAATTCAGTATCTTTATCTACTGCTGAAGCTGAATACATAGCAGCAGGAAGTTGTTGTGCTCAATTGTTATGGATGAAACAAACTCTCTTAGATTATAATGTTCCACAACAATGTATGCCTATCATGTGTGATAATTCAAGTGCCATTAGCATCTCCAAAAATCATGTTCAACACTCATGCACCAAGCACATAGACATTCATTATCATTTTCTGCGTGACCATGCTGATCAAGGAAACATAGAGTTAGTTTTTGCTCCCACTGATGCTCAACTGACTGATTTCTTTACGAAACCCCTTGGAAATGATCGTTTTATCACATTACGACATCAATTGGGTATTGGCCCATGCCCTGAATACTAATTCCGTGGTTAAATCACCTGTTTCCGCTTTTCATTTTCATCTTTTTATGATAAACAGGTGCTACTTACAAGGTCTGTGTTTTATTGTTTCAAGGGCATAATACTTTGCAATTAGATGTCAAAGGGGGAGAAAAATAGAGAAGTTGGTTTTGACTAAGAGGGAGGAAAGCCTTATTGGTATATTTTTTTTTTAAGTTAAGCATATGTGGAGGGGGAGAAATGACTTAGAATTTTCAAGATTGCTCCCGCAAGAAAAATCCAAATGCTCCCTTATATCCAAAGCTCCTTTAGATCCAAAGAAGGAGATGTCCAAGTTTCATTGAAGATAGAAAGAGAGTCAAGCTTCAAGAGTTGCCATCAAATTGCAAAGGGGGAGATTGTTAGGGTATTCATTAGATTGCAATTTGATTAGATGCATTTATTTTAATTAGCTTGAACTCTCATGCACTCATACTTATTAGAATTTTGGAATCTAATTGCATTATAAGTTTATTAATTATAGCATCAAAAGATTTTGTAAAGGCATTCTCAAACATGTTTTAAATTCCATTTTAAAATCTCGTTTCTTAAACATGTTGACCTCTAGTCAAACCTAATTTTGCAAGATGAATTTTCCCTATCCAAAATCATTTTTACAAGTTTTTATATCAGGGAAAGTTTGGTCATCCGAACAGGTGTTAGTTTGGTGTCGGTTCCAGTTCCAGAATGCAAAAACTATTTTATCAGGGAAAGTTCGGTCAGCCGAACAAGTGTCGGTCAGGTGTGGGTTCCGGTTCCAGAATACAAAAAACCATTTTATCAGGGAACTTCGGTCAACTATTGGTCGACCGAACTTTAGTTTGGTGAACCGACATGCATACTTCGGTCTGCAAATTTAAAAAATATGACTGTTGGTCGACCGAACCTTAGATGTTGGCTGACCAACAATAGATCTGTTCAAGAAAATTTTTTCTTCTAAAAAGAACCATTCCTTGGGATTTGTGCTAATACTTTTGAGACTTTTGAGGGCTATGGAAGGTGGGACATCCATGCTAGGCTAGAGGGAAGTTAGGAGGGCAAATCAATCATTTCAAACCTTTGATTCTTCAATAGTTTGCCTCTCTAAACTTATTTTATTCATGCTTGCCTTTAAATCTTTGATTTCTTCAATGGCATGATTAAAGTATTCAAAGTGTTCAAATGTTGATTGTTTAAACATGCTATGATTTTAAAATGTGTTTAACTTTTAAACCTCATCATTTGAATAGTATTTCACATATTAGTCATTTATTGTCTTTAGAACAAACTTGCTAGTTGCATGTTAGACTTTTCAAAACAAGTATGTCATTATTTCAAAAACATGTGTGACTCTCTTCTATCTTACATTTGCATCATTTATGAGCATTGAATTTCAAGAGAGATAGAATAAATCTTTAAGACATATGTATCTTATACAAATCTTTGCATTCATTATGCATATGTCTTAGATAGGATTTCAATTTCATTATCAACCTATGTTAAGAGGGATCAGCATGTATTCACCTGCATCTCATCTTATGCTTATTTAGGCATAGTTTATTGAGATAAAAATCTGATGTTGTAAAGGTTAATGTTCAGCCTATCGAAAAACATATGAGATTGTAAAAAGTTATTGCCTAGCCTTGTGTAAAAGCATCTGTGGTTGTAAGGTTGGAGGTTAGCCTAAACATTAAGTTGATAGTGGAAACACCGGTAGGGAAACCGAAAGTGAATGTAGGCTTGTTTGGCTGAGCCACTATAAATTTGCTTGTCATGGTGATTGATGTGGTTGATATTTTTATGATCAATGTTTCTTTTTAAATGTCTATCTTGAATGTTTAGTTGGGTTCTTTACTTGTTATTAGAAACCTCCTTAAACAAGATGATAAATCTTCAAAGCATAATTGACATAGGTTTTTAAAAAGAATTGGTCTAGTTTTTAGAGCTCACCCTATTCAACCCCCCCCCACCCCCCCCCCCCCCCCCCCCCCCACCAAACTCTAGGGTTCGGTTCTAGACTTTCAGGTTACTCTAGTGACTTGGACGCACCTATAGTGGCACCCAAGTACCAGGTTTTGTATGGTTTGGCTAGTGATGATGGTATGACTGGGTTTCAGGATTTCGTAGAGTTTCACTTAGGGTAGGTCTTGTTCTGACGTTGCTTTAGGTTTTGAGTTGATTTATTTTAATAATTTTAAGTTTGAAGCTCAAAACGCAACCAGAATTCACAACTCAGGTCTGACCGAGGACTTTGAAGTGGTTCTGTGAAGGTTCTGAGATGTTGATTAAGGCTGAGATTTGAAGTGGATTGGGATTCGGTGGTGATGGAGCTAGAATGTGACTTGGGCACGCATATGGTGTCGCCTAAGTCCTTCTGGTGTACTTGGGCGCACCTGTAGTGGCGCCCAAGTGATCGGTTCATGGGTTTTGGTCGTTCTTAGGAATTCGTTCACTTGGATTTTGAGTTTTAGGTGATCTACGTTAATAAGTATGATAGTGGCGCGACTTCAGAAGTCGAAACGCAACCGAAGCGCATCCCGGGGTAGGAATGAAACTTGGGCGCACCTATGGTGGCACCTAAGTGCTTCTGGATGACTTGGGCACACCTATAGTGGCACCCAAGTGATCAATTCATTGGTTTTGGTCATTTCAGGGATTCGTTCACTTAAATTTAGGATTTCAGGTGACCTACGTCAATAAATTCTGAATCCGGAATTGGTTTTTAGCCTCTAGACCCTAAGTATGACTGTGATTGGAGTTCGGGAGTTGAAACGCAATCAAAGCGTGTCCCAGGATTAGACCAGAGAGTTAGGCGCACCTGTGTGGGCGCTCAGGTGTGTTGGGTCACACGTGCACGCCCAAGTGTCGGCCTACTAGGGTGGCTTTTAGTTCAATGATTTCTAGGGTATTTCTAAGTCGGTTTCGGGTACTCTAACTCGTGTGTAGGTGGGGGTGTTTTGTATTCTTTGGTTGTGATTTGTCTATCGTTTTAATTAGGTCTTAATTTAGGGTCTTGATTAATTAGGGATTGGGAGTTTGATTAATTAGGGTTTGATTAATTGGGGCTTCAATTATGGATTTGCAGTAGGTGTTTTAAATAGGTGTTTTTTTTTTTTAATTAGGTGCCTCTAATTAGGTTTGATTATAATTTGATTAAAGTTAGTTATGACTTTTGATTGATTAATTGGGTGTTTCAAACTAAGTGTTTTAGATTAAGGTTGATTAAGTTTATTAATTGACTTAGGCGCGAATCAAATAACCTAGGATCCTCTACTTAATGTCTACTCCTTTTTTTGTAGATTTTTCTATTTCTTTTAATTTTTTTGTGCTCTCTTCTCTAATTACTAAAGAGCAAGACGATAGAAGAAAAATTTTATGATTTTATGATTTTTTGGTATTTATGCAAAAGCAATGCAACCTAACCTAAAGTGCGATGATTCGATAATTCAAAGTCCAGAAGTTCAGCAACATCACAAAGATGCAGCAACAAGTTAAATTAAATGCAAAATGTGGGAAATGCGGGCCAGAAGGCTAACCGGAGACCTGGGCACACACACAGGGGCGCCCAAGTGCGTCTGCACTACTTGGGTGCACACACAGTGGCGCCCAAGTGTCTCCCCAGCGGGTTGTGATGCACTTGCAATTTCCAGCAATATTCCAACTCGATTTCCGACACTTTATGACCAAATGCAAGGTCCTACTGTGAATTGCTGAAGTCAGAGATTTCAGGTTTGAAAGTGATGACGCGAGGATTGAGATTCAAGGGGTGAATCACATTGGTAGAGACTTGGGCGCACCCACAGTGGTGCCCAAGTGCACAGTCCTTTCTTTTTTTCCTTTCTTCTCCTTTTGGTAATGTATTCGCATATTCTTTCGATGCTTTTTGCTCGATTCAGAATGCAAAGTTACAGTTCCGAGGGTCCTAATACCAACTTATATGAAGAGAAATCTAGATTTGAGAGACAAAATGCAGGCGGGACGAAAACCGGCGTTGAAACCATATTCCAAAGACTTGGGCGCACACACAGTGGGGCCCAATTGCTTTTTTGCACTTTTCCTCTTTTAGATTCATATTTTTCCTAATGGATGCAAGATCTATTCTAATCACGAGTTCGGGATGATGAAAATGATGCAGATCTACAAACTATGAATGATCCTAAGCATGTTACTAATGATGAATGATTTCTAAATACCAGATCTGCTACAAGAATATACTGATGATGATAAACAAATCTACAGTGTATGCATGATCATAAGCATGTTTCTAACAACTGATGATGATAGATATTTACTAAGAAAACTAGATCTACAAATATCGGTTTGGATTACGTCTTTCAAGTCCTAGATAGAAGCTCTCGTGCAAATCCATGGCCTTTGGAAGCTTTCTCCATTGCTGATCTTGGAAAACTAGAATGCTCCCGCTTCTTCCTTCTTCTATATCTAGAGCTCTCTCTGTTAGATTATATGGTCTCAATCCAATGGATGATGTAATAAATTGATTTATTTCAATATAATCTTGTTTTCCTTTCAACAGATGAATGGTGTTTCATTTACATAATTATACATAACCAATACGAATGACATAATGGTTCATGAGATGAACCAAAGTCCACAAGTATATTAGATGTAACACATGTGTGTTGATGAGATCCACATACAGGAGACATGTGTCACAAATCTTATACTTAAATTGATTCACAACCGGTGATGAGATTCGGCATCTCATCTGACAAGGTTGCAGGATTGTGATCACTATAAGATAGTGTGATCTGTCTCGATCATTGGAGTGTAAGGCTCTGGATTATCATACTGGTACATTGGATGTATTGAAGGACCATGAGAAGCACCTTATGAAACACTGTCTTAACTTTAAGGTCTGCTCTCATCATTCCCTAGCAATAGGCTCTTAATTCTAAGACGTTAATAAACTTAAGTTTCTATCTATCCATTTGCTTTGAGTCACCAATGAGTGAGGCCAATTGTAGGTCGACACCTCGGTGTCTTAGGTACGTGGTAGTAGGACTGTGGGAACATTTAATTGTCAAGATGGAATCTATCCTAATTATCCCCTTGTGCTAATTAATGGATTTATCATTGGCAAGTGTACACCCATCTCGATTAAGAGTTAATCGGACAGTACTGATGATCATTGTGATTAATTAGGTCTCAAGGATAATAAGATATTGATCTAAATTGGTGGGATAATTTATCCAATTGATCCACGGATATTGATGGGGGGGCCTATTTGTGGTGATATGGAAGTTTAGGGTCTTCATGTAATTTATTCCTAAGACTGGAGTTCAATTGCATTTATTTAGTGGAGTTATTTGCAATTAACTGTGGGCCTGGATTGCACATGAGATGTGGGGTCGCGGTGTCCCAGTTGGAGCCGGCTTTCTATGGAATCCCTAGTGGTCCCCATGCAAGCCCAAGATTAGATTGTTACTAATTCTATTTGAACTCAAAAGGGAAAGTTATTATTTCTATTTGAAGTGAGACTTCTAATAGTGTTAATAGTCGGAATAGAGAGTTACTAATTATTATGGAAGTGAGATTTCTATTAATAAACAAAGAAAAGGTGTCTTTGAGCTATAAATAAGAGAGGAAGGAGGGCTGGACGTCCTATGCATGATTCCTCCTTGGAATCCATGCCCAAGCCTCCCCTTTGTGCAAGAGTTGCACATCTCTCTCCCTCTCCTTCTTCTTCTAGTTTCTCTTCCGGTTTCCCTTGAGTTTCTAGTTGGTTTTTCTCTTAGAGATTCCACCATCTTCCTTGAGGAAAGAGGTCTGATACGGGTCATAGCGTGGAAGGCTAAGAGGTTTTGGAGATTCTGATTGGGTTTGTGAAAGAGTTTCTCAAAGAAAGAAATTAACTTCTCCAACCGAGCTCCATAGGTATAATCTACTCCTTGTATGTTGTAGAATTCCGTGGTTGCTTGCTAGGTGTTGTTTCTATCTTCTAGATAGAGGTTATTGCTGATAATGATTGATGATATTGAGTTTTGGATTCTGGATTTGGTTTCATGGCCTTATGGACACTTGATCCCTGAGTCAAGTGAGTCAAAAGTTTTGAAAACCTATCCACGAGGCCCACCCACTTCCAACAATTGGTATCAGAGCCATACCTCATCTCTAATCATGTTAGATCAGTAAGCTTTTTCTAATCTTTGCATGAGATGCGAAGAAGATAGAGCAAGGGCTATGTACGGATTAGTTTTAATGGATTTGCTTGGTTTGTTAGTAGATTCATGTTTGGATAGTCACAAAAGGGTTTAACAATGATGGAAGATTGGTAGGAAGCCTTTGGGAGTCTTCAAAAGAGTTTTGGAGAAGTCTGGACACGAATAAAGAAAATCCAAGTTGCAGGTTTTTGTCAGTTCGGTGGACCGGGTGACTGTTGGCGCGGTCGACCGAGCCTTCTGCCCGGTCGACCGAGCACACAGGGATAGAACTGTGCAGTTTCTGTTTTTCAGTTTCGGGTCTATTTTGGCATCCTATTTTTCCACTATTGTTTGGCAGAATAGTTTTGTGATTTGTATGGTTGTATGAGATACTAACTTACAGATTATGTTGTCCTCTCCATATGGCCCACAAGACTTTTACTTTCTTTTTATGGTTGTTGGTTTATTTGAGGCTAAGTGTTAAGGGCATCATGGTTTCCTTGGTTTCTCGTGAAAGGGCAAGGCATGGTGAATTTCCCTATAGCCCTTTTATTTCCATTATTATATTACCATGTAAGTCTCACCGTAGAGACATAGGAATTTATGTAATTTTATAAATTTGAAAATTTTGGCGTTGTCCGAGACGAAGAAGGAAAGTGAAGTTGGACTCCTAATCAAAGAGTTTGAAGATTACCAAAAAAGTTTTGGAGATGCCCAAAGAGTTTGAGGAATCACAAAATTTTGAAAAGTCTAAAAAGTCCAAGAAGTCTACTCCGCTTGGGCCATGTGGAGGAGAGAACTAGTTTCTAGTTTTGCACTTTCTATTTATGGATGGTTGCTTTTATGGAATGTTTTCAAATCTGATCCAAACACAGCAGTTACTAAAAATTGGTCAAATCAAATTAATTTTGGAAATAGTTCTAATTAGTATTGATGGACCCATGAGATAAGCCCATTGGTAATACTAATCTTAGAAACTGGACTTTCCTTAAAATAACTTGATTTGGAACCAATCTTTGGTCATATCATGAGATGATTTGATGTTAATATGGTGGGCCCATAGACCTTAAAAGGAAATCCTCAATTCTAAAATATTAAGTGGGAGCGGGGCATTTAAATTGAGAAATCCCCGTAGTTTTCCACCATAGGTCCATTGTAAGGAAAGTATTAGGCTCGCGCCATCTTGAGAATGGCCGTTCCCCACAGAGAGCTTTTCTTTGTCTGACTACTAGATATGGATCTCCTTAAGGATAGTGTTGGTGAGACGGGGTGGGGGTTCACTCCCCAAGGAGGAGCTGCCCACAACGGTTGTCATGCAATGCTAGTTGGTGGGTCACACTTAACTAAAATAGTGATGTAGTATCCCCAAGGATTTACGTCATGTATTTTAGAAACCAAAGCTAAACGAGAGTCATACATTATTTGGTATGAGATACCTAGATAATAATGAAAGATAGGGATCATGGATAGCGCGAGAGTCAAACCCCGACCCAGGATTAGCGCGATTAGTGTTAACTAAGTGCGTGTTTAGTTGTAATGTGAGTTTAGTGTACGTGGGATTAGAAATTGGTCCAAGTTGGTCTAGAATTAGCTTTGGGGAATTTTGAGAGCGTTTTGTGCTATTTGGTCACACTTAAGGGTGCCTTGAGAGTACGTGTAAGCTTGGGAGAAAATTCTAGTTTTCGGATTTTAATCGTGATTTCGATCTCTTTTGAATGGTTTTATTTTATTGATAAACTTTTGTGTTCAGCTTGTTTGTGTTTTAGGCTCCGAAACCCAAGTTTTGGCCCAAAGGGGTAAATCAGTCTTTTCACACCAAATCTGGACTCAAATTTCGAAATCTCAAAACTATGCCAAAATTGTACTTTTTGGAAAGTAGATTTTTCGACGATCATTTTAGTCTTCTTCGTCGTTTTCATCCGGGGCCCACAAGTCAGTGTTTTAAACATTGCAAGTTTTGAGCAATGGGGCCCACAAAAACCCACTTGAAGCAAATCTCCTTCTCCCTCATTTTTTTCTTCACTCACGAGTCAAGCTCTCCCTGCAACTTCTGAACCCAGCTGAAGACTCTTCTTCTTCCCTTCCTTTCTTCTCATTGCATGCCTAAGCTAGAGAGCTTCAAAGCACAAACCAACCCTACCATCTTCTTCCTCTCAACTCAAGGAATCCATTGCTACCATTTTCTTGGAGATCCCAGCTGTGTTCCCACTCCATTTTCTTCTCCTCTTCTTGTTTAGCAAGCTTCAGGTAATAGATCTCTTCCTCCTCTTCAATGTAGTCTTTTGAGTTCCTTAGGAACCCATTTTTCAAGCATGCAACACCCATTTCGAAATGGGTCATTGTCTTCTCTTTTTGGTGGATTTTTGAAGTTCTTTTCATGGGTTTCTTGTAGATTTCGTGGAGTACATTTGGTAGGATTTGTTCTGAGATTATTGGGCTAGGACTTTGGTAAAGGCAAGTGAACAACTTAGACTCATGATGCATGCAATGTTTGATTACTTTAGCTTTCATGATTTGATTTCTTTTCCATGATAATTTGGGCAATGTATGTTTCCAAAGGTGTGTTATAGTCTGAAATTTTGTTTTAATTGAAATGCATATGCTAATGGTTTGTGTTAATGGTTTTTCATTCATTTGAAGTTGCTTTTATCTT
This sequence comes from Persea americana, assembly GCA_029852735.1. NCBI lineage: Eukaryota > Viridiplantae > Streptophyta > Magnoliopsida > Laurales > Lauraceae > Persea > Persea americana. The sequence continues at coordinate 30,720,159 of CM056819.1, forward strand.
GCCAATGTGTTTTATAAATGAATGAAAGAATGGAGGAAATGTTGTGAGGTGATTTGGAAGTGTGGATTGTATAATTTGAATGGAAATTGCCCTTGGAGAGCATGAGGCTTAGGGGATATGCAGGGATTTGACAAAGGAAAGAAATGGTGAAAAGGGAGTGTGAATTCTGAATTCAGCTGAAGCTGCCGCAGACAGGCGGTTGGCAGTCGGCTAGCCGACTGTTGACCCACGGCTAACCGACCCTGTGTCGGTTAGAATTACAGTAACTCAATTTCTGCACAGGGCGTGCTCGGCCCGCAGGCGGTCAGCAGGCGGTTAGCCGACCTGCGCAAGAAATCTGAAAAGTAGTATTCCTCCTGATCAGTCGGTCAGCGGTCGGTCAGTTGGTCGGTTAGCCGACCAGCAACCGGCGGCCAGCCGCCGGGTAGCCGCGTGGTGACCGAGTGCACAGAAGGAGAATTTTGAAGGGGCTTCGATAGGAGAGAAAAACTAGAATATGTTAAGGGATCTTTGGCTTGATGTTGTGCAATTGAAACATGGAATGTTGTCTAGCTTCGGGGACACCAATTCATTCTAAACTCCAACATTTGGGTTTCAACTTCACAAGAATCAAATAAAGAGTCTTAGCATATACTTGACATAATTGTTTCGAAATCTTAAATTTTGGCACGAAGAATACCGTTTTGTTCCTGTTTTGATTTGCAAGCATGTGTTTAACTTTAGATTTGTTTCATGAACTATAATGGGGACACTTTTCCAGCCTTGCTTGTTATAGCTTATGCTATTCTCGTTTAGTCTCGTCTTGCATTGTTTTGACAAGTGTTTTTCCCCATTTTTCGCTAAGTTTTGTACGAGCATTGATATGTTTTATGCATACATGGATATCATAGAATACCACTGAGCTTGGACTGCCCTTTCAGTCTGGTCCACTAGTTCGGGGGTCCTTAAACATAAGGGCAATCTGCAGATTAGCCGTGTATTTATACACATCTTTGTTCTGTCCGGTTCCGCGGCCGGTGTTCCGCCCACCTTGTGTGGCTCGGACTTTTGTTTCGCTTCGTCTCGCTTTGTTTTGTTTCGCTTGCTCTTGTCATTACGTATGACGGAGAAAGGACGAGCTCAATGTGGATCCGTGAATCATGTTATTTTATTGAAAAGTATATTAGTTTTGAATTACACCTTAAACATGTTTTGTTCAGAACTCATGCCATGTTTTAAGTGCTGATTACTTTCATATTAACTGACTTGTATTATGTCTAAACTGTTCACCTGCCAGACCGTCGTGTCTGACCCCTTTGTTTTGGTGTTTAGATGCAGGCACCGTTGCCATTGCAGATGAGCGCCCGGAGGAGGCTTTTGAGCCACCCTCAGCCCGTGAGTGGCAACCCGACGACGTACTCTAGACGTTGGGCGGGGTCTTGAGTACGAAACACTTAGATGGGGTTATTTTGTTATTCTTGGAATGTATGGCCTTTGTTGGCCTTTTTACACTTTTGGGATTTTTTGTAACTTAACGCTTTTTGGTTACCTTGAAACTTGAACTGAATTTGGTAATGCTATGCTTACATTTTCTCCTCTGATTATTGTCTTAATGATGACTTAACTTATGCAATTCGGAATCACAAGGTTTATGTGATAAGGTTGTGATGAGATTACTTGCACGCTTCCGCAAATCATTGCTCGAGTGAGATTGTCACATCTTCGTCTTTGGAAATCCTCACCGCGGAAACCTGTGGGTTAATCATAGTTGGATGGACATAACCGTCGCGGGGTCCGGACTTAGGGGGGGACCTCGGTCCGGGGTCGCGACAGGACTGGTATCAGAGCGGGACATGTTTCAGGCAATTAAAAGAAACTAGAAACTCTTAGGGACGTGGCGAGGATCCGTGAGCACGTTAGATCAGTAGTGTGGACTTAGAAACCAAACCCCAATTTGCTAATATGTACTGACAATTTGTTTTACAGCATCATGCCTCCAAAAAGAACTCCGAATCAGAATGCTTCAGGGAGCAATACCAGCAATGATAACAGTGAAACACTTCATGAACAGCCACCTACAATGACTCAGTTTCAGGCACTTATGCAAGCCATGTTAGAACAACAGAGGCAAGCTAATGAAAGTCAGACAAGAATGCAGAGGGAAGCTAATGAAGTCCAAGCTAGGCTACAAAGAGAGGCCAATGAGAACCAAGCTCGGTTCCAAGAATAGCTAGCTAAGAAGGATGAGGAAATGGCACAAGTTCAACGACAGCTTTTGGAAGTTTTACAAACTAGGCCTCTACCCCCGCCTAGGCAACCTGGGGGACCGAATATCATCATCAACAATCGAGAACAAGACCCTAACATTTTGTTCGAGAGATTCAGGAAGAGAGGACCCAAGGAGTTCTCAGGTCAAGAAGACCCGTTGGTTGCAGATGACTGGCTAGTTAATGTAGAGAAGATCTTTGATGTATTCACTTGTACAGGCATACAGAGGGTTAACCTCACAGCTTCTCTATTTTTTGGATTAGCGGACACTTGGTGGCAAACGGTTAAGGAACTGTATCAGATTATGCCAGATGGGGCTACATGGGAGACTTTTAAGACTCAGTTCACTAATAAGTATGTCCCTTCTCATGTCAAGAGGCAGAAAGCTATAGAGTTTCAGCAGCTCAAGCAGGGTAACATGACAATTCTGGAGTATGTGACAAAGTTTGAAAGACTTGCTAGATATGCCCGAGAGTTGATAGACACCGAGCAGAAGAAGATCACTAACTTCTTAGAAGGGCTGAACCCCATCATCATGAGGGATGCTACAGGAGTAGTTCCACCCGCCACCTTCGATGAAGCGGTCAAAAGAGCATACAAGTTCGAGGACATCAACAATCAGATCATCAGGGATAGAAAGCAACAGTACCACCAACAGAACCAAAGGTCACAGAACAAGAAGCCAAGACAAGAACAAAACCCTCCTAGGCAAGGTGCGTGTGCACATTGTGGCAAAAATCATGAGACTGCACAATGTCGTAAAGCCACGGGAGCTTGTTTTAGATGTGGGGCTATGGACCATGCTATTCGAGATTGCCCACAAGTACAAAATCAGGCCAACAGGAACCAGCCACAAAGGCAAGCAGCACCACAGGCTCCAGCCCAGAACCAAGCAAGACCACCTCAGCAGCAGCAAGGCAGGCAACAAGTTCAAAATCAGAATGCTCGTCCACCTCAGCAGCAGCAGTAGCAGATCAGAAATGCACAAGGGAGGCAGAATAGACCACGGCAGCAAGGGCGGGCATACAATCTTAATCGTGTCGATGCCGATGCTGCGGGCGATGTAGTGGAAGGTAAACTTTTCATCTGTGGAGTAGAAGCTCAAATTTTATTTGATCCTGGAAGCACTCATTCCTTTTTATCCCCTGTGTTTGCGAAGCTGATTGCTATGCCATTTAGAATTCTTGATTATATCTTGACTGTCACTACACCAGTAGGCAAACAGGCCGTTTGTAGAATCTATTACCCAAATTGCTCAGTTCTATTAGGAGAAGTCAACCTTCCAGCAGATCTTATTATTTTAGACATGCATGATTTTGATGTCATCTTAGGCATGGATTGGTTAGAGAAGTATCATGCAACCATGGATTGCTTTAGTAAAACTATTACTTTTAAGTTGAAAGGAGAACAGGCAGATTTGATTGTTCGGGGAAACAGGAAGAAAGGCCAAGTGGGGATTATTTCAGCATTAAAGGCAAGCAGAATGGTGTCTAGTGGTTGTGAAGCTTTTATAGCGTTTATCACGGAGGATAAACGGTCCCAAGGGGTGGAGGAAATCCCCGTTGTATGTGAGTTTCCAGATGTTTTTCCGGAAGAAATCCCAGGATTACCACCAATTCGGGAGGTTGAGTTCACGATTGAGCTCCTTCCAGGGACAGCTCCAATTTCTATTGCACCTTACAGGATGGCTCCAGCAGAATTAGGCGAACTAAAACTCCAATTGCAAGAACTATTGAGTAAAGGTTTCATTAGACCAAGCGTTTCACCTTGGGGAGCACCAGTGTTGTTTGTGAAAAAGAAGGATGGAAGCTGGAGAATGTGCATAGACTATAGAAGACTGAACCACATGACTGTCAAGAACAAGTATCCGTTGCCGAGAATAGATGAATTGTTTGATCAATTGCAAGGAGCAGCGTATTTTTCCAAGATAGATTTGAGGTCTGGGTATTATCAGCTGCGAGTTAGAGAGACAGACGTGCCTAAAACAGCTTTTCGAACAAGATACGGGCACTATGAGTTTCTGGTGATGCCATTTGGGTTGACTAATGCACCCGCGGTATTTATGGGTCTTATGAACAAAGTCTTTGCGGAGTACTTGGATCACTTTACAGTGGTGTTTATTGATGACGTTCTCGTGTATTCCAAGAGTAAGGAAGAGCATGAAGAGCACTTGAGGACATCATTACAGCTTTTGAAGGACAACCAGCTCTATGCAAAGCTAAGTAAATGTGAATTTTGGTTAGAGCAAGTGGCTTTTCTAGGCCACGTTATTTCGAAAAAAGGCTTAGCAGTGGATCAGTCCAAAGTTGAAGCAGTTGTCAGTTGGAAAAGGCCAAGCAATGTGACGGAAATCAGAAGCTTTTTGGGACTGGCAGGTTACTACAGGAGGTTTGTCCAGGGATTTTCATCTATTGCAGCACCATTGACAAAGTTAACTAGGAAAAATGTGCCTTTTATATGGACAGACCATTGTGAAGAAAGTTTTCAAGAGCTGAAGAAAAGATTGACTACAGCTCCGATCCTCACTTTACCGTTGGGAAGTGGAGGATTTGTTATCTATACAGATGCTTCAAATGTAGGATTGGGTTGTGTGTTGATGCAGAATGACAAAGTAGTTGCTTATGGTTCAAGGCAGTTGAAAGAGCATGAAAAGAATTACGCAACTCATGATTTGGAACTAGCAGCGGTTGTATTTGCTTTGAAAATGTGGAGACATTACCTATATGGAGAGAAATTTGAAGTACATTCAGATCACCGGAGTCTACAGTATCTATTTTCGCAGAAAGAGTTGAACATGAGGCAGAGACGATGAATGGAGTACATCAAAGACTATGACTTTCCAATTAAGTATCATCCGGGTAAGGTGAATGTAGTAGCTGATGCATTGAGCAGAAAATCAGTGGTTATGGCTAGCTTGCGAGGAGTCAGTGTTTTGTATCAATTTGAAGAACTGGGAGTAGAAGTACATCTGTTAAGGCAGGGCGTGATGTTGGCAAGTATGATAGCGTCTGAACCTACTTTCATCCAGAAAATCAAAGACAGTCAATTGCAAGACCCGGACTTGGCCAAGATTGTGGAACACATTTCCGAACGTCCAGACTTCAGGATTGTAGATGGAGTGTTGTACTTCCGTGACCGTTTGTGTGTGCCTAACCTCGAGGACTTGAAGAATGAAATTATGACTGAAGCTCATAACACGAGATACTCCATGCATCCTGGAAGTACAAAGATGTACCAAAATTTGAGGAACCGATTCTGGTGGAATAACATGAAGCGAGAGATTGCAGCTTTTGTATCTCGGTGCCTCACGTGTCAGCAGATTAAGGCAGAACACCAAAAACCTCCAGGGTTGTTGCAACCATTGGACATTCCGGAGTGGAAATGGGAACACATCACTATGGATTTTGTCTCCGGTTTGCCTACTACCAAGAAAGGGAACAATGCTATATGGGTTATAGTAGATCGCCTTACGAAGTCTGCTCACTTCATTCCTATGAAGACAGGGAGTAAGATGCATATGGCACCACTTGCAGATTTATTTGTGACTGAGATAGTCAGCAGACATGGACAGCCCGTCTCCATCACTTCCGACAGAGATAGCAGATTTGTTTCGAGGTTTTGGAAGACCCTATTCGAATCCATGGGCACTAAGTTGCAATTCAGCACTGCATACCATCCTCAGACTGATGGCCAGTCAGAGCGAACTATACAGACTTTAGGGGACATGCTACGGGCTTGTGTGCTAGATTTCAAGGTTCAATGGGATGAGTACTTACCTCTGTGTGAGTTTGCATATAACAACAGCTACCACTCCAGTATTGGGATGGCACCGTTCGAAGCACTCTATGGTAGGAGATGCAGAACTCCTGTTTGCTGGGAAGAAGTCGGTGTTCGTAGCTTTCACGGACCGACAATAGTGGGAGAGACAAGTGATAAGATCAAGTTGATTCAAGAACGGTTAAAAGTTGCTCGAAGTAGACAAAAGAGTTATGCTGATACTCGCAGAAGAGATTTGCAGTTTAAAGAAGGGGACAAGGTATTTTTGAAAGTATCTCCGGCTAGAGGAAGTCTAAGATTTGGACAGAAGGGCAAGCTTGCGAGAAGGTACATCGGACCGTATAAGATTTTGAGCAAGATAGGAGACGTTGCCTATAGACTTGCGTTACCGCCGGAACTCTCCGGAGTACACAATGTTTTTCACGTCTCTATATTGAAGAAATACGTCCCAAATCCTTCACATGTTTTACAGCATGAACCATTGGAAATTCGAGAAGATGCATCGTATGTGGAGAAGCCGGTTAGAATTGTGGACACCAAAGAACAAGAATTAAGAAATCGGACAATTCACTGGGTCAAGGTACAGTGGAAAAATCATGAGCCAGAAGAAGCGACATGGGAACTACGAGAGCAAGTCCAGAGAAAGTATCCTGAACTATTACCAGAGGTATACTTATTTTTATTTAGAGGACCAAATAACCTAAGGGGTGGAGGGTGTCAAACCCCGACCCAGGATTAGCGCGATTAGTGTTAACTAAGTGCGTGTTTAGTTGTAATGTGAGTTTAGTGTACGTGGGATTAGAAATTGGTCCAAGTTGGTCTAGAATTAGCTTTGGGGAATTTTGAGAGCGTTTTGTGCTATTTGGTCACACTTAAGGGTGCCTTGAGAGTACGTGTAAGCTTGGGAGAAAATTCTAGTTTTCGGATTTTAATCGTGATTTCGATCTCTTTTGAATGGTTTTATTTTATTGATAAACTTTTGTGTTCAGCTTGTTTGTGTTTTAGGCTCAGAAACCCAAGTTTTGGCCCAAAGGGGTAAAAATCAGTCTTTTCACACCAAATCTGGACTCAAATTTCGAAATCTCAAAACTATGCCAAAATTGTACTTTTTGGAAAGTAGATTTTTCGGCGATCATTTTAGTCTTCTTCGTCGTTTTCATCTGGGGCCCACAAGTCAGTGTTTTAAACATTGCAAGTTTTGAGCAATGGGGCCCACAAAAACCCACTTGAAGCAAATCTCCTTCTCCCTCATTTTTTTCTTCACTCACGAGTCAAGCTCTCCCTGCAACTTCTGAACCCAGCTGAAGACTCTTCTTCTTCCCTTCCTTTCTTCTCATTGCATGCCTAAGCTAGAGAGCTTCAAAGCACAAACCAACCCTACCATCTTCTTCCTCTCAACTCAAGGAATCCATTGCTACCATTTTCTTGGAGATCCCAGCTGTGTTCCCACTCCATTTTCTTCTCCTCTTCTTGTTTAGCAAGCTTCAGGTAATAGATCTCTTCCTCCTCTTCAATGTAGTCTTTTGAGTTCCTTAGGAACCCATTTTTCAAGCATGCAACACCCATTTCGAAATGGGTCATTGTTTCTCTTTTTGGTGGATTTTTGAAGTTCTTTTCATGGGTTTCTTGTAGATTTCGTGGAGTACATTTGGTAGGATTTGTTCTGAGATTATTGGGCTAGGACTTTGGTAAAGGCAAGTGAACAACTTAGACTCATGATGCATGCAATGTTTGATTACTTTAGCTTTCATGATTTGATTTCTTTTCCATGATAATTTGGGCAATGTATGTTTCCAAAGGTGTGTTATAGTCTGAAATTTTGTTTTAATTGAAATGCATATGCTAATGGTTTGTGTTAATGGTTTTCATTCATTTGAAGTTGCTTTTATCTTGCCAATGTGTTTTATAAATGGATGAAAGAATGGAGGAAATGTTGTGAGGTGATTTGGAAGTGTGGATTGTATAATTTGAATGGAAATTGCCCTTGGAGAGCATGAGGCTCAGGGGATATGCAGGGATTTGACAAAGGAAAGAAATGGTGAAAAGGGAGTGTGAATTCTGAATTCAGCTGAAGCTGCCGCAGACAGGCGGTTGGCAGTCGGCTAGCCGACTGTTGACCCACGGCTAACCGACCCTGTGTCGGTTAGAATTACAGTAACTCAATTTCTGCACAGGGCGTGCTCGGCCCGCAGGCGGTCAGCAGGCGGTTAGCCGACCTGCGCAAGAAATCTGAAAAGTAGTATTCCTCCTGATCAGTCGGTCAGCGGTCGGTCAGTTGGTCGGTTAGCCGACCAGCAACCGGCGGCCAGCCGCCGGGTAGCCGCGTGGTGACCGAGTGCACAGAAGGAGAATTTTGAAGGGGCTTCGATAGGAGAGAAAAACTAGAATATGTTAAGGAATCTTTGGCTTGATGTTGTGCAATTGAAACATGGAATGTTGTCTAGCTTCGGGGACACCAATTCATTCTAAACTCCAACATTTGGGTTTCAACTTCACAAGAATCAAATAAAGAGTCTTAGCATATACTTGACATAATTGTTTCGAAATCTTAAATTTTGGCACGAAGAATACCGTTTTGTTCCTGTTTTGATTTGCAAGCATGTGTTTAACTTTAGATTTGTTTCATGAACTATAATGGGGACACTTTTCCAGCCTTGCTTGTTATAGCTTATGCTATTCTCGTTTAGTCTCGTCTTGCATTGTTTTGACAAGTGTTTTTCCCCATTTTTCGCTAAGTTTTGTACGAGCATTGATATGTTTTATGCATACATGGATATCATAGAATACCACTGAGCTTGGACTGCCCTTTCAGTCTGATCCACTAGTTCGGGGGTCCTTAAACATAAGGGCAATCTGCAGATTAGCCGTGTATTTATACACATCTTTGTTCTGTCCGGTTCCGCGGCCGGTGTTCCGCCCACCTTGTGTGGCTCGGACTTTTGTTTCGCTTCGTCTCGCTTTGTTTTGTTTCGCTTGCTCTTGTCATTACGTATGACGGAGAAAGGACGAGCTCAATGTGGATCCGTGAATCATGTTATTTTATTGAAAAGCATATTAGTTTTGAATTACACCTTAAACATGTTTTGTTCAGAACTCATGCCATGTTTTAAGTGCTGATTACTTTCATATTAACTGACTTGTATTATGTCTAAACTGTTCACCTGCCAGACCGTCGTGTCTGACCCCTTTGTTTTGGTGTTTAGATGCAGGCACCGTTGCCATTGCAGATGAGCGCCCGGAGGAGGCTTTTGAGCCACCCTCAGCCCGTGAGTGGCAACCCGACGACGTCCTCTAGACGTTGGGCGGGGTCTTGAGTACGAAACACTTAGATGGGGTTATTTTGTTATTCTTGGAATGTATGGCCTTTGTTGGCCTTTTTACACTTTTGGGATTTTTTGTAACTTAACGCTTTTTGGTTACCTTGAAACTTGAACTGAATTTGGTAATGCTATGCTTACATTTTCTCCTCTGATTATTGTCTTAATGATGACTTAACTTATGCAATTCGGAATCACAAGGTTTATGTGATAAGGTTGTGATGAGATTACTTGCACGCTTCCGCAAATCATCGCTCGAGTGAGATTGTCACATCTTCGTCTTTGGAAATCCTCACCGCGGAAACCTGTGGGTTAATCATAGTTGGATGGACATAACCGTCGCGGGGTCCGGACTTGGGGGGGGACCTCGGTCCGGGGTCGCGACAAAATATGTCCTTACCATTCCCCCCCATGAGGAGCCTGGGCCAGATGCACCACAGGACGAGAAAGACCTTTACGCCAAATGGACAAAAGACGATGAGATGGCCAAATGTTATATATAGGCATCCATGTCTAGTGTTTTGCAACACCAACATCAATCCTATAAGACTGCATACGATATTATATCTGACTTAAATGAGATGTTTGCGGACCAGGACAGGCCTGCTAGGCAAGATGCTATGAGGGTACTCATATGCACTAAGATGGCCGAAGGAACATCAGTACAGGACCACATGCTCAAGATGATGGACTCATTGAATGAGTTAGATGTACTGGGTGTTGCGATTGATGCCGAATCGCAAATTGACATAATCCTCGAGTCGCTACCAGATTCATTCAACCATTTTAAGATCAATTATTGTATGAATAAAATGGATCTGACCCTAGCTGAGCTGTCTAGCCAGCTGGTGGAAACCGAGGGGATTATGAAGAAAAAGCCAACTGCCCTGATGACAGAAAAGTCAGTTGCCACGTCCAAGCCGAAAGGCAAAAAGAAATCAGTCCCGAAGGGTCCTAAGGCGGACAATGGTCCTACTGGTGGTGTAGCCAAGGCTAAGGGTTCGGGAACCAAGGGAAAGTGTTTCCACTATGGTATGATAGGACGTTGGAAGAGGAATTCTCCAGATTTTTTGTCTAAGAAGAAGACCTCAGGTATGAATGAGTCGCTTGTTTCTGAAGTTAGTTTTGCAACCGGTACTTCAGAATCCTGGCGTGTTGACTCCGGTGCAACTAATCACATATGTAATTTGTTGCAGGGGTTCCGGGAAACCAGGAAGCTTAGTGGCGGTGAAATCATTGTCAACCTAGGATATGATGCTAAGGCGGAGGCGGTGTTAGTAGGAGTTATTACTTTATGTTTTTTAGATATTAAATTGGTTTTGTCAGACACTTTCTATGTGCCATCTTTGCTGCGGAATTTAATTTCAGTTTCTAGTTTGGTGAATAAAAGTTATTCTATTACTTTTGGTACTGAAGTTGTCATAAAGATGAACGGTACTTTTATATGTTCTGGTAAGGTAACCAATGGACTTTATTTGATAACTCCCACGGTGTATAAGATACATGATACCGAAATAAATAATAGACCATCATTAAAGAGAAAATCACCTTCATCTAATCCAACAAAACTTTGACACCTGAGGCTAGGTCACATTAACCTAAGCAGGATTGATAGGCTAGTGAAAGATGGTATCTTGCCTTCATTGGTAGTAGAACCAATGCCTGTCTGCGAATCTTCTCTAGAAGACAAAATAACCAAATGATCCTTTTCATCTAAGGGCAATAGGGCCAAAGATTTATTGGAATTAGTGCATACTAATGTGTGTGGACCCATAAATGTAAGATCAAGAGGAGGATATGAGTACTTCGTCACTTTCACTAATAATTACCCAAGATATTGATACATATACCTTATGCACCGCACGTCCGAGACTTTTGAAAAGTTTAAGGAGTTTCGAGCGGAAGCAGAAAAGCAATTAGGTAAACGTACCAAGACTCTTCGATCAGATCGAGGAGGGGAATATCTCTAAGCTGATTTTATGGGATACTTATCAGAGAACGAGATTTTATCCCAATTGTCTGCTCCTGGTATGCCTCGACATAACGGAGTAGCAGAAAGAAGGAACATGACTCTTTTGGATATGATTAGGTCTATGATGAGTTTCTCGGGATTACCTATATCCTTTTGGGGATATGCCTTGGATACTGCAATGTACATACTAAACCTCTTACCATCTAAGTCTGTACCCAAGACCCCTCGGGAGTTGTGGTCCGGGTGAAAGCCTAGTCTACAACATTTAAATATTTGGGGTTGTCCGGCACACGTGCTGAACGTTAAGACGGATAAGTTGGAATCCAAGTCGGAAGTGTGCACCTTTGTAGGATATCCTAAAGGAACCAAAGGTTAGTTATTCTATAATCCTAGAGAGAAGAAAGTGCTTGTCAGCACCAGTGCGGTTTTTCTGGAAGAAAATTATATGATGGACCAGAAATCTTTAGAAAATGTTATCTTGGAAGAGATTCAAGAGCAATCAATCCCAAATCCTAGTATGACCGAACTTGAAGAGAATCCGCCCATACCTGACTCAGTAATTACACCAGTGCCTCGTCGTAGTGGGAGGATTGTCAGACCCCTGACAGGTTCTCGTTTTTGGGAGAGTCTTACGAGGTGATCCCGAAAGAGCAAGAACAAGATCCCTGTAACTATGATGAAGCAATAAATGACATAGATTCAGCACATTGGCAAGAAGCTATGAAAGCTGAGATGGAGTCGATGCACTCTAATTAGGTCTGGATACTTGTGGACTTGCCTGCCAATATTAAACCTATTGGGTGTAAGTGGGTCTACAAGAGGAAGAGAGGACCGGACGGAAGAGTTGAGACCTTTAAGGCCAGGCATGTTGCAAAAGGGTATACTCAGAAAGAGGGAATCGATTATGAGGAAACCTTTTCGCCGGTAACCATGCTCAAGCCTATCCGGATACTCTTATCCATTGCGGCTCATCTCGATTACAAGATTTGGCAAATGGATGTCAAGATGGCGTTTCTCAACGGCCATCTTGAGGAAGACATCTATATGATGCAGCCAGACGGTTTTGTGGCCAATAACCAAGAACAAAGAGTTTACAAGCTGCAGAAGTCCATTTATAGACTAAAATAGGCATCCTGGAGCTGGAACATCCATTTTGACCATGCAATCAAGTCTTTTGGCTTTAGTCAGAACCCGGATGATTCATGTGTGTACATGAAAAGTGAAGGAGACAGGATAGTTTTTATGGTATTGTATGTCGATGACATCCTTCTCCTCGGGAGAGACATAGGATGTTGTCAACGGTGAAAGTTTGGTTGGTTAAGACTTTTGATACGAAGGACTTGAGAGAAGCTACCTTCATCCTAGGGATCAAATTCCATCGAAATCGAAAAAATAGGATGATTGGCTTATCTCAAATTGCATATTTAGATAAGGTTCTAGTGCGGTTTACAATGCAAGACTCCAAGAATGGTATCGCACCTTTTAGGCATGGAGTACACCTTTCCAAGGATCAGTGTCCTAAGACACCTCAGGAAAAGGAGCAGATAAAAGAAGTGCCATACACCTCAGTTGTTGACAGCCTCATGTATGTTGTGCTTTGTACTAGACTAGATATCTGTCATGCAGTAGGCCTAGTCAGCAGATATCAGTCTAACCCAGGTGCTGACCATTGGACTGCTGTGAAATGTATTCTCAAATACTTGAGAAGGACTAGAGATTACATGTTGATTTACGACAGTGATGAGTTGATTCTAGTCGGTTATACAGATTTTGACTTCATGTCAGATAAGGATTCCTGGAAATCAACCTCTGGGTATGTGTTTATGCTTGGCGGCGGAGCTATCAGCTGGAGGAGTATTAAACAGGAATGTACCGTTGATTCCACCTCGGAGGTTTAATATGTAACGGCTTGTGAAGCAGCTAAGGAAGCAATTTGGCTCAAGAGATTCCTTCTGGAACTCGGAGTGGTACCTTTGGCGCGACAGCCGCTCACAGTTTACTGTGATAGCAGCGGGGCAGTTGCACAATCCAAGGAGCCCAGAAGCCATAAAAGCCAAAAGCATGTACAGGGGAAATATCATTTGGTCAGAAAGATTGTGCAGAGGGGTGATATTGCCATCACCAAGATAGCATCTGTGGATAATTTGGCAGATCCCTTTACTAAGCTTTTGACCACCAAAGTCTTTGAGCAGCATGTAGACAGGATGGGCATGAGATGCAACCATGACTGGCAATGAGCCTAAGTGGGAGATTGTTAAATTATATAGTCTCAATCCAGTGGGTGATGTAATAAATTGCTTTATTTCAATATAATATTGCTTTCATTTCATGAGATGAATGGTGTTTTATTTACATAATTGCACATAACCAATATGAATAACATAATGGTTCATGAGATGAACCGGAATCCACAAGTATATTAGCTATAATATGCATGTGGATGAGATCCACATACAAGAGACATGTGTCACAAATCTTATACTTAAATTGATTCACAACCGGTGATGAGATTGGGCATCTCATCTGATAAGGTTACAGTATTGTGATCACTATGAGATAGTGTGATCTGTCTTGATCATTGGAGTGTAAGACTCTAGATCATCATATTGGCACATTGGATGTATTGAAGGACCGTGAGAAACACCTTATGAAATATTGTCTCTACTTTAAGGTCTGCTCTCATAATTTCCTAGCAATAGGCTCTTAATTCTGAGACGTTAATAAACTCAAGTTTCTATCTATTCATTTACTTTGAGTCACCAATGAGTGAGGCCAACTGTAGGTCAACACCTAGGTGTCTTGGGTAAGTGGTAGTAGGACTGTAGGAACATTTAATTATCAAGATGGAATCTATCCTAATTATCCCCTTGTGCCAATTAATGGATTTATCATTGGTAAGTGTACACCAATCTCAATTAAGAGTTAATTGGATGGTACTAATGATCGCTGTGATTAATTGGGTCTCAAGAATAATAAGATATGGATCTAAATTGGTGGGACAATTTATCCAATTGATCCATTGATATTGATGGAGGGGCCTACTTGTGGTGATAGGGAAGTTTATGGTCTTCATGTAATTTATTCCTAAGACTGGAGTTCAATTGCATTTATTTAGTAGAGTTATTTGCAATTAACTGTGGGCCTGGATTGCATATGAGATGTGGGGTCGCGGTGTCCCAGTTGGAGTCGGCTTTCTATGGAATCCCTAGTGGTCCCCATGCTAGCCCAAGATTAGATTATTACTAATTCTATTTGAACTCAAAAGGGAAAGTTGTTATTTCTATTTGAAGTGAGACTTCTAATAGTGGTAATAATAGGAATAGAGAGTTACTAATTATTATAGAAGTGAGACTTCTAATAATAAACAAAGAAGATGTGGCTTTGAAATATAAATAAGAGAGGAAGGAGGGCTGGACGTCCTATGCATGATTCCTCCCTGGAATCCACGCCCAAGCCTCCCCTTTGTGCAAGAGTTGCACATCTCTCTCTCTCTCTCTCTCTCTCCTTCTTCTTCTAGTTTCTTTTCCGGTTTCCCTTGAGTTTCTAGTTGATTTTTCTCATAGAGATCCCACCATCTTCCTTGAGGAAAGAAATCTGATACGGGTCTTAGCATGGAAGGTTAAAAGGTTTTGGAGATTTTGATTTGGTTTGTGAAAGGGTTTCTCAAAGAAAGAAATCAACTTCTCCATTAGAGCACAACCGAGCTCCATAGGTATAATCTACTCCTTGTATGTTGTAGAATTTCGTGGTTGCTTGTTAGGTGCTGTTTCTATCTTCTAAATAAAAGTTATTGCTAATCATGGTTGATGGATTGAGTTTTGAATCCTGGATTTGGTTTCATGGCCTTATGGATACTTGATCCCTGAGTCAAGTGGGTCAAAAATTTTGAAAACATATCTACGAGGCCCACCCACTTCCAACACTCTCTATGGTGGCTACTCTCTTTCTCTCCCTTTACTTCTATTTTTCTCTCCTTTCTCTTGCAAATGGGGTTAAGAGATCCTTATATAAGATTTTGGGTGTGCAAAAGGGGTTAGGGCTGATGTTTGCATGAGTTTTTAGAAGCATCACGCACTCC
The DNA here is from genome assembly GCA_029852735.1 of Persea americana. Taxonomy (NCBI): domain Eukaryota; kingdom Viridiplantae; phylum Streptophyta; class Magnoliopsida; order Laurales; family Lauraceae; genus Persea; species Persea americana. The sequence continues at coordinate 30,735,550 of CM056819.1, forward strand.
ACGACGGATTTAGGGTTTTTCTGGGCTTGGACGCACACATGGTGGCGCTCAGGTCTAATTTTAGGGATTTATGGATGCAAGGTTCGGGTTGTTTTTGGGCTGAGGTCGGGTTGGAACTGCGAAAGGTAGAGCGGGACATGCCTAAGTGCACGCCCAAGTGCATTTCTAAGGTCAACTTTTAATTTTCCACATACAACCCATCTCGTTGATAGGTTAAGTGTCAAAATACTTCAAAAAGTGACGTTTTTATGTTTTGTATTCCATCAAAACAGAGTTCATCGATGTCTCCCCTAAACCCCCTGCTCCCCCAAATCCCCCAGCTCCCCCCGACATCCGGCCTCCCCCCGATACTCGACATGTTCGGGTACCAATCTCAGTGCCTACTCCACTCCCGGCGCCCATTTCCAAAGCCTCCCAGCCAAACCCTACATCGGTTCCCTTTCCCACAGCCACATCAACCCTAGATCTAAATTCCCCACTCTCCTCTGCCACAATCCTCCTAGACCATATAGGTCCTCTTATTCCAAACCCCATTTCATCCCCCACCTTTGCCCCACTGATTTCTACTCATAATCGCTCAACTGGTTTCAGTCACCTATCTCGATCATTTTTCCCCCCTTAAGAGCGGCTACTGGACCGGAAAATTGCAGGAACCCTACTCTCAGAAATGGGACACAGCCCAGCTCCAGCTCTTGCATCAGCACCTCGACAGTCTTCTGAACCATCATCAGGCGCAGCCATCTCCCCATGAACCAGAACCCCAGAAATCCTAGGCCAGCTTTTTCTCCCCCACTGCCATCTCAGCTCCTCCATCCATTCCTCCTCCAGCTTGGATCAATGGCAAACGTACTTTGAAGATTCCCCAACAAATGGTGGTAAACAGTAAGGAATCATTCTCCTTCTCAGCTATTCGAAAATTTGTGGGACGGCGACCGTCTTTGGAAGGATTAGAATAATGGGTTCAAAGCTCCTGGAGGCTATCCAGGCCATGTCTTATTTCAGTAACAGAGAGAGGCTTCTTCCTTTTTAGATTCAAAGCTCTTTGAAGACAGAGACTGCCTAGTTAGTCAGAGTCCCCTGTTAATGCATAGGAAAAAACTTCTTCTCCAGCCATGGTCTCCTAGACAGGACATAAGCTCTTGGCCGGCAGTCACTCCGGTTTGGATTCGGCTTTAAGGTATCCCTTACCACTGCTAGAGTAGCGACATTCTCCTCTCCATTGCTGGGTCCATCGATAAGCCACTACGTCTTGATGAAATCACAGCTTCTCAGAAAATGCTTTCCTTCACCAAAGTCTTGGTTAATCTGGATATGGCAAAACCAAACTTGACAACAGTAATGGTAGATCTAGAAGGAGAAGGATTGGTAGAGGTGGAAGTTTTTTATGAGAATATTCCCTACTCTGAATGTCTTTTTGCAGGACACCTTTCCTCTAAATGCCCCTTCACCTCAAAGTCTCTAATGACTCAGACCCCAACCACTGCAGTCCAGCTCACAGCAGCAAAAGAAGCAGTCCAACTCCCAGCTGCAGAAGTAGCAGTCCAGCTCCCCGCAGCAAAAGTACCTGAAGAAGTAGTCCAACTCCCAGCAGCAGTATCAGCTATGGGTGACACAGAAGAGATGAGTCCTCCTCCAATGGCCCACCCTGTGTCAGAACCCACACCCAATCCCCTAATCCCCACCCCTTTTGCATTGGCCCACCCCAAGTTAGGCACCAGTTCCTCAATCCTCCCCATCCATGGTTCTCAACTCCTTGGTTCCAATTCAATCCCTGGTTCCAATTCAGTCTCAACCCTTCAATTTGAAAACCCAGTTATGTCTCTTCCCCGTGACATCATCTTCAATATTATGGAGAAAAATCCGGCACCAGTCATAGATTGCTCCAATTCGTTCTCTGTTCTAGAATTCTCCACCTTAGCTGACCCCATCCTCTCCACATCAAAATATAAAAATCTATCAACCATCTTGATCTCCCCAGACCCCGTTCCCCATGCTTCAGCAGAAGTTCCAAAGGCCGTGTTGGTTTCCCCCACCCCCTTAATTGCCCATAATACAGGAATTCCTCCCCCAATTCCTACTAAGCCCATGAGGAATTCTCAAGGATTTAAGGATGGTAAGGAAGTAGTCGATGTTGCTACTCTAGAGGTGGATCTATCCTCCTTTAAGGTTAAAGGGAGAAGGAAAACAAAAAACAAGGCTACCACATCCCTAGGTCCCAAAACTAGGAATTCCACTGGCTCTCCCTCCTCCTTCTTCTCTAATGTCTAAGGTCCTTTTCTGGAACTGTAAGGGGATTGGTAATACCCCTACTCAAACTGTGTTGCTTCACCTCCTGGCTTCCCATTCTCCAAATATTCTTTTTCTCTCTGAGCCTAAAATTTCTTCTAGCTCCCTAATCTCCTTTTCTATCCAATCCAAAGGTTATACCAATCCTTCTCCACTCCCAACAACTCCTTGTGGTGCTTCTGCAAATCTAGCCCCAGCCTTCACTTCTCTCTTCTTGATCAATCTAATCAGCATAGCTCCATCCTAGTCATAGATGCCCTCTCCTTTTCTTCCAGCTTGATTATAGGGGTTTATGGCTCAACTGATTATAGACAACGGATGCTTCTGTAGGAATACTTGGTTAACTCATCTTCTACAGCTCTCCCTTGGGCAGTGATAGGTGACTTCAATGCCATCCTTTTGGCTTCAGGGAAACCAAGTAACAGACCTCCCTCCCACACCTTAGCTAAGGATTTCTCGGATATGGTGCTTGCTATAAGTTTCAAAGATCTTGGATTCAAAGGGAACAGATACACTTGGGTAAACAACAGGCAAGGCCACTACTATGTTGCAGCTAGGCTTGACCAAGCGCTGGCCAATACAGCCTGGATGGATCAGTTTGAAGACCCTCTTGTTACTCATCTTCCTTAGATCTCTTTTGACCACAGCCCCCTTCTGCTGTCTCATAGATCCAGTCTTCCCCTTAAGAATGCTCCCTTCAAATTTGAAGAAATGTGGCTCTCCCATGACTCCTTTATCCCCTTGGTAAAGGACAACTGGGCCATCCCTTATAGAGGTACTCCCCAGTTTATCCTTGCTCAAAAGCTCAAATTTCTCAAGAATAAATTGAAGAGCTGGAACTATTAGGTATTTGGGCAACTCAAGCAGAACATAGTAGAGGCAGAGAGGCAGGCGGCAGAAGCCTAATCCCTTTATGATTCCAATCCTAGTGAGTTGCTTCTATTAGCCCTCACAACTAGTAAATCTAACCTGCATAACTGGCTCAAAGCAGAGTCAATCCATTGGAAACAAAAATCCAAAATCAAATGGCTTAAAGATGGGGATAGGAATACAAAGTTTTTCCACCTGTCATCTAAGTCAAGGAGTTTGATTAATAGGATAGACAGAATCTCAGTTGATGGGATCTTTATTGAGGATGCTGAGCAAATTAGGAACGAAGCCTGCTCTTTCTTTTCCAATCTGTTGCAGTCATCCTCTGTAATTCCAGATGAAGCTCTTTTCAACCGTCGAAGGCCTGCAGTTTCAGCTGAGCAGAATGACATCTTAGTGGCCAATCCTTCTATAGTTGTCGCGACCCCGGACCATGATCCAGGCCCGCGAACGAAGATGAGGATGATATGAGTGATAAACACACATACATCTAAACAATGCTCATACATTTATACATACACTCACTTAATTTCCCACACGTTATCTGCAGCCTCTGCATCCGCTTGGTTGTGGCAGACACTTGTCCTCACTACTGGGGCCTGTTCTGAGCTTGTTGTTGCCTTCCTTGTTGTGCATTCCTGTTCTGCTGAAGAGGATGCTGATTCTGATTTTGTCCTTGTTGACAGGCTTGTTGCTGTTGTTGAGGTCTATATTGTTGCTAGGGGGCTTGTTGCTGAAGTGGCCTTGGCTGGTTTTGAACAACCAATGCATTCTGGGGTGGTGCTGGACGCTGTGCTCCTTAGGGTTGCTGATTCTGCCGGTTATTACCCTATCCAACTAGCCTTGGACAATCTTTGAGTTGGTAGTTCATGGAACCACATCTGAAGCATGCTCCTGTCACTCCCTGACACTGAGAAATATCATGGTTCTTGCCACAATGTGTACAAACTACTTATCCTTGGGCATTCTGATCTTGCCTCTGAGCTTGTTGTTCTTGCCTCTGCCTCTTGTTCTGATGGTTCCTTTATTGGTTGTTCTGTTGGTGAGTCTGAGTCCTTCCTTGAATCCTGAGGATCTTGTTGTTCAGGTTCTCGAATTTGTATGCCCTTCTGACAGCCTCTTTGAAAGTGGCAGGTGGCACAATACCCGTGGCATCCCTCTTAATAATCGGATTAAGTCCCTCAAGGAACTTCGTAATCTTCTTCTCCACGGTGTCAATCAATTTGGGGGCATAGCGAGACAACCTCTCAAACTTCGCGAGGTACTCTTGGACTGTCATGCTGCCTTGCACGAGCTGCTGAAATTTAATGGCCTTTTGCCTCTTCACATGCTTCGGTACATATGTATTACTGAATTGCCTCTTGAAGTTTCCCCAAGCTTCTGCATCTGCTACAATTTTATATTCAGCCCTTACTGTCTTCCACCATATATAGGCTAACCCGGTGAACATGGAGGTGGTGAGTTGCACTTGTTGTCTTCCGATACATCTGAATACTTCAAAGATGTTCTCTGTATGCTCTAGCCAGTCATTTGCCGCCAATGGGTCCTCATGCCCAGTGAACTCTTTAGGACCCCTCTTTCTAAACCGTTCAAACAATGCATTGGGGTCATGCTGTCTATTGTTGATGACTATTTACGTGCCTAGTGCTTGAGCTGGTGCTAGTTCAGGCCTTCTCTCTAACACCTCTAACAGTTGCCTTTGCATCTGTGCCATCTCCCTAGCATGTTCTTCATCCTTTCTTGCCATCTGCTCTTGCAATCTGGCTTGATTCTCATTAGCTTGACGCTGCTGGTCTAGCATGGCGTGCATAAACTGATTCTGCATGTTTGGATCAGGAGAACCGTTTTCTAGTGGTTCTGTGTGTGCACTATTACTCGCGGTGGGGTTGTCGAGTATAGTTTATTTATGATGTGGCATATCACTGCAAAACAGATTGTTAGCACTTAAAAATCAAATAAGGGTCACACATTGCTCACACGAGTCTAACTAACGAAAAGTCTAACGAATCCTCGCTACATCCTTAGGATTTCTAGTTTCATTTAATTGCCTGAAACACATCTTGCTCTGATACCAGTCTGTCCCGACCCCATACCTGGATCCGGGCCCGCGAACGAAGATGAGGATGATATGAGTGATAAACACACATACATCTAAACAATGCTCATACATTTACACATGCACTCACTTAATTTCCCACAAGTTTCCCCGGTGAGGATTTCACACACACTCACAAAACATTTACATAGGTGCGGAAGCGTGTAGCAAATCAAATCGGTAACTCATTCCACAATACAAGACTTATTGACATATGTAACTGACATGATGTCAGAGTGAGCAATAATTTCATTGGCTTTCCCAAAATGTAAAGTTATAAGTTTAAACAAAAGATCAGTTAATTAACATTCCCCAAAAATAATGGCCAACAAAGGCCAGTACAACCAAACGTAAATCAAAGTAAACCAATAATCCCCCAAAATGTGTTCGTAACTCGAAGCTCAACCCAATGTCTACATGACATTGTCAGCTTGCCATTCTACTAAGCGTTGCGGCTCACCGACCACCACCTCCTGCTCCTCCTCGAAGGCAATAATGGGGACTGGACCTGAGTACCACAAAAATGAGTCAGACACGACGGTCTGGCAGGTGGGTGAATAGATAATGTAATTTAATAAAAACCGATCATAACTTAAAACATAAGGAAATCTTACTAAAACAGCAATTGTCATAAAACAATATGCATTGTTTATTTAAAGTACGAATGTAATGTAAATCATGAAGGTAACCAAAGAATAGGAACTGATAAGATAGCAACCACACTTAAGCTAAATCCTCCATCACTAATGTGATGAGAGCACACTAAAGGTGTTGGTCTCGGAGCATACGAGGTGACGAGAAATAACTATATACATATCACATACTAAGCAAAACCACGGCCGCGGAACCAGGTAACAAAACAGAACATAATTCAGACTGCAGCTGACATAAGCTAAAGGGGAACCCCAAGTCGGTGGATCAAACCGACAAAGTCGTCCAAGCTTAGTGGTGCCGACTCATAGGTTAAAACACATTGAAAACATGTACCTATCTAAAGAGGTGAATACCACCCAAAATAAACTGAACAAAAAGGCTCGTAAGCACATATGACACAATAAATCTTATCAAAATGCATAAGGCTGATCACATGTTCAAATTATGGATTTTAGTGGTTTTGAAACGCCACGTGTACTAATATGTGAAAACTGTCGAAAAAGTATAAGGTTTGATAAGAGCAAACACTACAGACACCCATATATTTTCGGACCATACATTGAGGTTTCAGGATTTAAACAATAAGTATAAGGGTCTCGTATGTCGATTTAAGTTGATGGCATGGTACTCCGGAAGGTTTGAGACATCCTGGGATCCATATACAAGTTGATGAATCCATTATCCTCAATAAATCTCCGGAAATTGGGATTATATTCCAAATCAATCTCCACATAACCTCTTATTTCTCCACATCATATTAGGGCTCCAAAACAACCTCACTGGACCTTAAAACAACCTTTTAAGCATGTTTGGAAACAACTCAGTAATTATGTGCGGTTCGCTCGAGCGAACTGGAAGGTTCGTTCGAGCAAATAGCATTCTGGGAAGGGTTCACTCGAGCGAACTAGTTCGAGTCAAGAAGGGTCGAGCGAACAAATAAAATGGCTCAAGCGAACCAGTCTCTGGAAGGGGTTCGCTCGAGCGAAGTTGAGTTCGCTCGAGCAAACTACTTCGAGTCAGGAAAGGCCGAGCGAAGAGATGGGGAGGCTCGAGTGACCAAGGTTCTGTGAGGGGTTCGCTCGAGCGAACTGCTCCGAAACAGGAAAGCTCGAGTGAAGAAAGAGGTTGGCTCAAGCGATAGAGGTTTTGTGAAGGGTTTGCTCGAGCGAACTGCTTCAGAAACTCTCCGTTTCAGCAGTCCGAACCTCCACTTCTCTTCTCTTCACAACCTCATTCAAGCGCACCAATAACACAACATTTATGGCTCTCCTACCACCCACTTCATCCACATTAAATCCTCCAACAACCATCCCATTACAAGACCCAAATTCACATCTCCTCACCTTTCCAATCCCATTCAATGTACAACCACCAAAAATGAGAATTCATACCAACCAAAGTACAACATTAATGTACAAAATCTTAGAAGAACATTTAAAAGAGAAAGATGCTCATACTCATATACATTTCTAACAATTAATTGGAGGTATAAAACACATGCAAGATGAATAGTGAAAGGAAATCCATAATTACATTAAAAACATGAAATCATTCAAGAAACCTATTCAACCACTTGCCTTGGTCTCCAAATATGCTAAACAACTCTAAGCACTTCTTCCAAGCTCAAATTCCACAATCTACACAAAAACCCCCAAAATAACATCCATCACAAACCCTAGAATGGCAAATCAAGAAATAGAAAGAGAGAGCTTCCAATAATAAAGATGAAGACTCTTTAGGGCTAGAAGAAATATAATCTAGAAGATGGGAAGGATTACTTACTTGGAAGGTCCCCAAATGGGAGAAAGTAGTTCAAAATGAAATCTAGAGAAGGTGGATTTCTTCACAAATTGTATCAATGGATGGCTCTCAAGGTGAAGAAGAAGACTGTAGCCTCCATTTCTCTTTTAGCAATGACTTGAAGGGAGCTTGGAGATGAAGAAGCAAGAAGAAAAGGGCAAGAAAACCCTAGGGCTGAACTCTCCTCTATCTCAAAGGAAATTATAAGAAGAGGAAGAAGGAAGAAAGACTCCTCCTTATATAGAGAGTGAAGATGGGTCCCACAACTTAACCAACTACTTAGGCTTGAAACAACATCTCCCGGGCCTCGGATGGATTCAACGAAGAAGGAAGAATTGTTCGTCGAAATTTCTAATTTCCAAAAAGCATATATTTCACAGCTTTCGGAGACATTGAAAATGGTGTCCATATTTTGTGCAAAAAGACTGTTTTACCCCTATCATTAGCAAAGTAAGGTCTAGAGGTCTCGGACGGAAACGGGGCAAACACGAAAGTTGTCGGGAACAATAAAATAAGTCAAATGAGGCAAAATACAAATTTTTCCGATTATCACGCAAATCCCAAAATCACACAAAACACGATAAAGAAACATCCAAAGGGTCCCACTAAATCAAAAGAATTCTCAAAATAAACCAAAGCTATAAAAAGCTATTTTAATCCAAACTTAACCAAAACTCCCTAATCACACCTATACTAAGCACGTCTTAATTAACACTAATCAGAAACTCTCGGGACGGGGTCTTACAATAGCTGAAATAAAAAAAAGCAGTCTTTAGTCTCAAGAGGACCAGTTCTCCATGGCCAGATGGTTTCTCAGGAATGTTCTTCTCCTATTGCTGGGATATAGTGGGTCCTGATGTGATCAAGGTAGTTTCACTTTTTTTCAGCTCAGGTAGGCTGCTCAAAGCTGCCAATGCCTTCTTCCTCACTCTTCTTCCAAAAAAAATCCCGTACTACATTCTCGGATTTCAGAGCCATCAGTCTCCTAAATTTCAATTATAAGATAATCTCTAAAATCCTGGCTTCTAGGCTTTCCATGATTCTCCCCTTCCTGATTTCCAAACACCAATCTGCCTTTGTTAAAGGCAGAACCATCCATCACCATGTTGCCGTAGCCCATGATCTCCTTAAAAAACTTAAGTCATCTACCAGAGGGGGGGTCTGTCTGTATGAAATTGGACATTTCAAAGGCATTTGACAAGCTTCAATGGAATTTTTTGTTCAGGGCTCCCCAATTTTTCAACTTCTCTTCAAAGTGGATCAATCTCATGAGGGAGTTAATCTGCACTTGTAGACGCTTGGTTCTGGTTAACAAAAGGCCTAGTGGGTTTTTCAGTACCTCTTGTGGGCTGCGTCAAGGGGATCCGCTCTCTCCTTATCTCTTCATTCTAGCAGAAGAGATTCTTAGCCTTAAAGTGGAAGACTTGAGGCTTGAAGGTTCCATTTTGCCGATCTCTCAAGTCAACTCTACCCCTTGTCACTTAATTTATGCTGATGACATCCTGGTTTTTCTAAAAGGATTCAAGAGAGGTTTGAGGCGGCTCTAAGTCCTGCTACACTTGTATCAAGACTCTTCAGGCCAATGTTTTAATCTTCAGAAAAGCCACCTTTTTCTAGGAAAGTGCAGCACCCGGAAAGCTAGCATGATTTCTGAGCTCCTACAGGTGAATGTTGGCCCTTTGCCTACAGTTTATCTAGGAGTGCCTCTCTTCTTTGGTAATGCAAGGCACAGACATTTTACCCATCTGCTGGATTCCATAAGATCTATGTTGGCAAGTTGGAAGATGTAATGCCTCTCATTTGCAGGTAAGCTGACTCTTGCTAGACATGTGCTAGCTTCCATTCGTCTCCATATAGCACTCGTCCTGCCCCTCCCCAGCAAAACTTGTCTTCAAATTGAACGTTTAATGAGAAACTTCCTTTGGTCAGCTAACCCGGATAAGCTGAAAGCCAACCTGGTCAGGTGGGATATAGTCTGTCTTCCCAAAGTAGAGGGAGGATTGGGTCTTCGTCGGGCGAAGGAGTTCAATGAAGCTTGTCTCAGGTTTATGGCATGGTCAGCAATCAATGCTTCATCTTTATGGGCAACTTGGCTTAGAGAAAGGTATCTCAGGGACCCTTTGTTCTGGAATCTGAGGAACAGTAGGGGGCGGCTCTTGTATATGAAAAAAGATCAGCTCTCATCTCTCTTTTCTTCAAAAGGATTACAAGTGGATTATTGGGAATGGTAGATCCATTAGTCTCTGGTTTGATAATTGGATAGACTCCAAACCAATTGCCCTAAGGTTCCCCCTTCTCCATTTCTCAGAAAAAGACTGTGGTAGACATTATAGTTGATAGGGCTTGGTGCATTCCCTCCCACCGGCCTAACGAGTTGAAGGAGCTGCTCTCTCTCTCTCTCTCTCTCTCTCTCTCTACAAGCCTGATTTCCATAGAGAGCAACAATGCCTCGGACACTCTCACTTGGCCAGGAAGCTCCTCAGGTGTCTTCTCCATTTTCGCTGCATGGAATTCTTTGAGGACAGCAGCAGCTGCCTCTTCTTGGTCCAAGCTCATCTAGAACAATTATATCAACCCAAGAATAGCCTACATGAGTTGGCGCTTGATCCATAGAAGAACTCCGACGGACAACTCGGCTAAATCCAGAGGCTGGTCTAGTGCCTCTAAGTGCTATAACTGCTTTAATGAAGAGGAATCTGATCTACATCTGTTTTTTTCCTGCTCTCTGGCTAACACCTTATGGCATTGGCTGCTTACTCCTTGTGGCGCCACTGCATCATCTTCTCACTCAGTTGCCTCTATATGGTCGACCATGACTTCAGCTGGAGATGTCCAAGGAAGAAAAAGTGCCGCTGCAATCTTCTTCCACGCCATCTCAGCCTTGTGGTTTCTCCACAACGACTCTAAGCATAATTCAAGGAAGCCCTCTTTTGAAAGAGCCAAAGGTATCCTCTTGGACAGTCTAAAAGGGATGGTCATCTCTGTCAAAGATTTGCATCCTCACCCCATCTTGGTGGCGTTTGGGATTTTTTCTTAGTGCTCTTGGTTTTATTGTTTTCTCTACTTTCCTTGGTTGTCCTTTGCGGTGCCGTGCTGTGTGGTACTCTTGTGCGTTTTGTTCTGGTTTTCAGAGAAGTCATGGAGCATCAGCCTGCTTTGGAGTTTTCTGGTTCTCAGAGTAGTCATGGAGTATCGGCCTGTTTTGAAGTGCCTAGCAGCAGTGCTCGGTTGTAGTTCTAATCTCCAATCATTCTAGTCTTTTGATCAGAAGTTCGGCGCAGAGGAGGAGAGTTCATGCTGTTGTCCTGAGGAGAGTCTAGTGGCAGTTCTGGGTGGTGTTCAACATAGAGCAGTTGGTTTTTGTTTCCTGCATTGTCCTCATGTTGATTGGATTTTCAGTCTCTGTTTTTTTGCAGCCTTTCTGTGCAGGCAGTGAGATCTTCCGTTTCTAATTTATCCTTCTATCTGGCCGTGCTCTAAGATGTATAGTAGAGTGGCTCGGAGTGCTAGTCAGCAGTGAAGTTCAGAGTTTCTGAGCTTAGTAGTGTTGTGTTGCCTTGCTCTGTATTGCAGCCTTCGTGCTCAGCAGTTTGAAGGGTAGTGCTCCGTTTCTTTTTGGTCCTCACAGTGCTTTGAAATGTAGATGCCTGCTTCTTGTGGGTATTCTCCTGTGGTCTCTTGCTGCTTAAATGTGTTGTTGTGTAGCAATTTGAAGGGTGCTGCGTCAGTCTTCTTAGAGGTTTCTTTTGGGTTTCTCTTTCCTTTTTCTCTCTCCTTTGTACAGTGTCCTATTTTTTGGAAGGATAGCTGGTGGGGGTTGGCTTTTTTGTAAGCCCCCTCTTCCTGGTCTCTCTTTGTATTTTGGGGGCTTAAGCCCACTTTCCTCTCTTTCTTAATACAATTTACCATTAAGCAAAAAAAAAAAAAAAGTGCATTTCTAAGGTGACCAGAGACCTGGGCGCACCTGTGTGTGTAACCAAGTACAGGTTGGGACATGGGTGCACCCATGGTGACGCCCAGGCGCGTTCCTGGCGGGGGCTTCTAGGGTACTCTCCCAGCAGTCATATCTTTTGATCCGGCAGTCGGATTGATACGTTCTACATATCGTTGGAAAGATCTCGGGACTTAGAATTCATTGGTCCATGTACCTCAATGAGTAGTGGGTTCGATTCGGAGTCTCAACGTGATTCACCTCTTTCTCTCACAAATTTCTAGAGATCGTCGAACTAAGTACAAAATTATCAATAAGCACTTCATTGTCATTAATTAATCTGAGTTATGCCATTAATCATTCAATTATGGGTGAAATGGGGGCACCGCAAAATATGATAGGCATTTAAGGCTATCATAGGGGGCCAAATGAGGTGTCTACACTAGGTCCCAAGTGTCATTTTGTTTGAAGGCAGCCATTTGATAATGCATAGCAAGAAGCCATCCAGAGTGCTTAAGGGCTTATTTGAGTGACTTGGGTTCTGATGGAGTGTCGGCTATTGCAAGAAAATATTTTGGATTTGGCTTGACAATGCCATGCTTTCATCTTGTGACCATGGAATGTTGCTATGCATGCACTTGTGCGCTCAGCTGACATACTTGAACAATGGAAATGGGTTGGATGCTCGCCACATCATCATGATGTACAACAGTATGATCAATGTCAAAGTCACGAGTGACAACCTGATTTTGCTGTCCAATTGTAGTAAGTTGGGCACTACTTGGCTGTATTGCAACAGTGAGTCCAGGTTCACCATTTCCCAATGGAAAGATTGACGTAAATGGTGGTGATGCATCAGGTGTTGTGCGTTCTTTGATATTTGAGAACCATACAAGTGTAACGAATTCAAGTGTGTATGTAGAAAGAGAAAATAGCCTACCAGGTTCTTGAAATGGAAAATGGGCTTCATTAATACAACATGCCTTGAGATAAAAATGCGACCCATTGGAGGATATAGGCAACGATATCCTTTATGGGACTCACTGTATCATAAAAATACACATGGAAGAGATCTTGGATCAAATTTATTTTGGCTATAGGGTCTTAGGTATGGAAAGCACTTACAGCCAAATACTCTCAAAGAATCATAATGTGGTTGCTTCCAAAATAACTTTCCAAAAGGAGAGAGCATATCCAAAACTCTTGTAGGCAATCTATTTATCAACCGAACAACAGTACCAAATTCTTCAACCCAAAATTGTTTTGGTATAGTACCATGAAATAGCATGGTTAATCCAAGTTCAGTTATATTCCTATGCTTTCTTTCTGCCATCCCATTTTGCTCTGGTCTGTGTGGACAAGACATTTGATGTTTGATCCCATTGTCAACAAGGTAAGAGAGAAAGTCCTTATCAACAAATTCACCTCCTCCATCAGTTTGAAAGATTTTTATCCTTTTGTCAAATTGGGTGTGAATACAGTTCTGGAAATTAATAAAGCACTGTTTGAAATATGATTTTTTTTCTTCAAAAGAAAAAACCATGTGAAGCGCATGCATTCATCAATAAAGATTGCACAATATTTAAATCTCTGAACTGACAATACGGGAACTGGTCCCCACAAATCACAATGGATTTTCCCAAATGCTTGGTCACAAAATGCATTAGATCTTAGAAATGGTAAACGATATGCCTTGCCTATTTGACAGCTGCTACAAATTTTCTCTACTTTATTTTTAGAATTACTTGAAATAAGCTTATTACTTCACATGTAATCAATCGTCGCCATCTGTTGGTGGCCTAGCCTTTGATGCCAGATATCATCACTTGCTTTCCGAAATCTTGTAGAGAAAAAAACCACATTTCCCATCGTTGGCAGGGCATACAAATCACCACTCCTACTGCATGTCGTTATTATTGTCTTGGTCTCCACGTCCTTGATCACAAAACCACTTGATGAGAATTCAATAGTATAAGGATACTCCGATGTTAATTGACTAAAAGAAATTAAATTATTTTCGATGTCAGGAACAATCAACACATTATTTAATTTCAGATGACCATTTCCAACACAAAGTAAGGAAGATCCAACATGGGTGATATCAAGGGTGTCACCATTTCCAACCATAATTTTTTCTTGACCATTGTATTTGACAAGGGAGTGAAGCTTTCCAACATCTGCGATTATGTGTGCTGAAGCACCAGTATCTAGAAACCAAGCACTGTCTTGATTGTCAGAAATTTCCATTGTTGCTAAGACTTGGGGAATGTCTGCAGGCTGAGAAGATGATTGAATCTGTGCCAACACTTTGAAGCAACATGATTTGGTTTATTACAAATTTGACATATAGTACCCTTGCCTTTTCATTTGATACCGGGTGTGAATTTGGTGCACTTGGCTATAGACTTCCTGTAAATTCACCCTTGGCTGGGTGTTGTCTAGTTTGAGCAAACCTCTTTCCTTTTGAATTGAAGAATTCCTGGCGTTGTTTATTTTTCTTATGGCCACTTTGTTATTCCCCAACAAAAGCAACATTATGGTTAGGCATACCCTATCCCTCATTGCTATGAAGATTTTTCATAGTATCATGGCTCTGAAGGACAGGGACAATCTCCTTATATGAAGGGATAGGGGGCTTCATCATTGTTGTGACAAATGATTCATACCCCAGTCCAAGCCCATTTAGAAATGCAAATACTTTGTTCTTGTCATTTATCGGCTTTCCAATGGCAGCTAATTCATCACAAATTTCTTGAAATGAACGTTTATAATCATTGATTGAGGATGTTCCCTTAGGATGCATTTGAAGTTTTTGAGACAAATAAAATTCTTTATCTTGTGAGTCACGAGCAAAAGAATCTTCTAAAGCTTTCCATACCTCTATAGCAGTATCAAGACCTACCACCATGCCAAGAACTTCCTCAGACAAGGTTCCGGTGATCCAACCCCGGAGTAGACGGTTGAAACGCCTCCACTCAACATATTCTGGATTCACACTTTGGCTTGCCCCACTCGCGCCTTTAGTGCTTGAGGTAGGGAGAAATTGCTCAGGCATTGAACATGTGTCATCAATCAATCCAAGCATGTCTTGAACAAGACCCATGATTTGGGTCTTCCATAAGGGAAAGTTGGTTTGTGTTAATTTAATAGAAACAAAATTTCCAACACTCAACGTGGATGGGTATGGGTACTTCTGTGAGAGGGAATTAGTTGTGGATGGTGCCATTGATAATGATCACAAACTTCTTCGTGAGTCTCTAATACCAAAATAGAATTTGCGGAAAATGTTAATTCAATGTTATACTTTACAAATCAAAGGGATACAATATTTATAGAACATCCTAGCAGTTTCAGGTGTAACAGCCCATAAAGTCATCCCATATGTGTCCATCATGCAGAGGTTCTTATCTAAGATAATAACCCAGGTGACCAAACCCTTGACTGAAACAAGAGCAAGCCATGTGGATAACAATTTATTAACTGAAGCTAACAACCAATCCACTAGCTAGCTGTCAATCCCACAGAATCAATCCACACAAGCTTTTCTCATACCTTGTACCCTCTTCAAATGCTACTGCCTCCACCTGCAGCAAACCTAACCCTTAACAAGTTGTAACTTGTAGAAAATGACCGTGACCTCAGTTCAAATCCAACATTCTATCAGTTCATTACAACTTTCAACCTATGTCATTTGAATAAATTGTAACATCTAATTCCACTATCTAAGTGTCGCGACCCCGGACCAGGTTAAGGCGCCAAGTCCGGGCCCGCGATGGTTAGGTGATGATGATGATGATTAAAAATACATACTCATAATAGACATATGAATACACTTATTTAATTTCCCACAGGTTTCCACAGTGAGGATTTCACACACACTTACAGATCATACACGAAGTGGTTGTTTTGATGAGTTTGTTACTTTTGCAGGCTTTAGTTAGAATAGGCTTGAATAAACTAGGTTTCTTTACTTAGTTTAGGTTTACTTTTTTATGTGGAAAATTGTAATTGTCAATTTTCAGTTTTAGGAATTCTCTTGTGATTTGATTAGTTTCTTTATTAGGTTAGATTTAGTTTCTAAATTAGGATAGGTTAAAGTTGGAAAGTTTCTTAAAAAGCATGGCTCCTTGTGGATCGACCTGGACTCACCAGATTATTACTACATTCGCACCCTACACTTGGGGTCCGAACAAGTTTTTAGCCCGTTGCCGGGGATCATGTGTTCATACCTTGGTGGCTTTCTCTCCATTCCACCTCATCCACCTTTTCTCTCTAAGTCCTTCTCTTTTTCTTCTCCCTTCTAATTCTTTAGACATAGGTTGAGAGATCATGTCGAAAGAATGATGAAGAGAGGAGAATCTTAATTCTTTTTGTACTTCAACATTAAGGAATAAAGATACTACTCAGATTAATTCTGCATGTTTATGTAAGTGGTTTAATTTTCTTATTCTAGTTCTTTTATGTGTTTTGATTGGAGACAATATTTCACATGATTAGATTTAGGATTTTGAAAATAAAATAAACTGATTAAAAGTCGAGAGACATAAAAAAATCACTTGCATAATTTTTTCCTATTATGAGAAGAGAGGACATCATCATTGCATTGTCAATACTTGTAGGATTGTCTAGTTTCTAAATCTTTGGTACTACTTTTCCGCTTTTTACTTTCCACCCCTTTTGTTTTTGTTAAATTAATATTCTGATTATTTTTATTTACAAATTCTAGATTTAGAGAACGGTGCGGAAGCGTGTAGCAAACCAAATTCGTAATCCATTCCACATTTCAAAACTGATAATACATATATAAATAACATGATGTCAGAGTGAGCAATGATCCATTTGGCATTCCCAAAATATAAAGTTAGAAGTTTATACAAAATGTAAGTTCATTAAACATCCCCAAAAATAATGACCAATAAAGGTCAGTACAACCAAAAGAATGACAGTCAGTATCCCTCAAAATGTATCGCATCTCAAAGCTTGACTCAATTTCTAAATGACATTGTCAGCTTGCCATTCTACTAAGCGTTGGAGCTCACCGACCGCCTCCTCCGGCTCCTCCTCAAAGACAACGAGGTCTGGACCTGAATACTAAAAGAGTAGGTCAGACACGACGGTCTGGCAGGTGGGTGAATAGATATAACCATAAAGAAATACAAAGCATATTTTACAAACACCTTTTAAATCTGTCAAAACCATAATTTCCATAAAACATGATGCATTATTTATTTAAAGCACATATGCAATATAAAACATGTAGGGTAATCAAGGAACAGAAACTGGCAAGATGGCAACCACATATAAGCTAAATCCTCCATCACTAATGTGATCAGAGCACACTAAAGAATTTGGTCT
The DNA here is from genome assembly GCA_029852735.1 of Persea americana. Classification (NCBI taxonomy): domain Eukaryota; kingdom Viridiplantae; phylum Streptophyta; class Magnoliopsida; order Laurales; family Lauraceae; genus Persea; species Persea americana. Next base: position 30,752,541 of record CM056819.1, read on the forward strand.
CGGACACGCAAGGCGAGAAGCAACTATATATATACATATATAATACATATATTATATATATATACATTAAATTTGATTTGGATTTGATGGGTCAAAGTCTGAGTGGACTTGGAAGCTGGCAGACCCAGACACAGCAATGACCCTGGTGGGGACTTAGTAGCTGGCAGACCGAGACACAGCAATGACCCCGGTGTATATATAACATGAATATATCTAAGATGCCTAAAACAGCCAATATATTAATTTAAAATCAATGAGAAGTTGTGCCCTGCTCATATATATTCTTACTTATTCATTGCAGAATGTACCCTGGATCGGAGGGAAAATGCCCGAGGGTGGTGGAAGCAGACAAAGACTACATTTATTGCACTTTCCATCTTCTACAATATGAGTTGCAAGGATAGGGCACGAAGGGATTACATGATACGATATATAATGAATTCTGTCTCAGGGTCGAATTTGACCTTCAACACTGAAACTGAAGGTCGAATTCGACTACCAAAAGTTAGGAATCCTATACGGATTTCCTATTAGGTGCATGTTTGCCTAATATTCCTTACTCGGTGTAGTGACCACATAAAGTATATTTTATAGTAAAAATCTTTTAAAATATTTAATAAAAATTATTCTAATAATGTAATTTACTTTAATCAATGCACCTTCCAAGCTGCTCAACTTAAAATCCGTAATATTCCTAAAAAACTGCCGGACAATAATAATATTACAATAATACAATATTGCATTATTCCATTCTATATTTATTTTATTCTTCCAATATTAAAATATAAAAATTATGAAAACATCCAGACGGGCCTTAATAATGCAGACTCTATCAGACACATTCGTTTCACTGCCCGTCAAATCATCTGATCCAAGTCAACTACAGAGAAACAAGTAGGCTAAAAATGTCCATTGACCCACGATGAACGGTCTTGATTACAGAACACAGGACACATCGGCAATGGCCCTCCTTTGCTGAACTTAATTAGAAATGAACTCCACGGTCATCCTATCCAGACGAAAAGGTTTTGGAAACAGGAGAGTGGTAGTTGCTAGCGAACTCATCCGATGTGGTGGGCCCCACCGGCTCCTCTTGTACCGTGGACCCCACCACCGACCCCCACTCCATACCCTTAACCACCCTCTTCAACACCCCCAGCACCTCCTTCATCTTCGGCCGCTCGCTCTTGTACGGCTTCACGCATCGGTACGCCACCTTGAACACCTCCATCACCGAGACCGGCTCCACCCCCGGCCCGAGCCGCGGGTCCGCAATCCTCCACACGTCCGGCTCCTCTCCTCCCCCGCCCTCCATCATCAGCTCGTGCGCGCTGTACACGATCGACTGGGCCCCACCAGACGGCGTGGGGACCACCGCCCTCATCCCCGATATCAGCTCCAGCAGCACGATTCCGAAGCTGAACACGTCCGTCGCCTCGGACACGTGTCCCTCCAAGAAGCTCTCCGGATCCACGTACCCCCTCGTCCCTCGGATCACAGCCGTGGACACGTGGCTGATTTCTGACGGCAGGATCTTCGACACCCCGAAATCGGACAGCTTCGCCGACCCGGACTCGTTGAGCAATATATTCGTCGGCTTCACGTCTCTGTGCACGACAGCCCCATCCGGAAACTCGTGCAGGTACGCCAATCCCTCGGCGATGTCTACTGCGATCTGGACCCGCCTCGGCCACGTCAGCTCTCCGTGATGGAGCGCATGCCCGAGGTTCCCTCCGGACATATACTCGTACACAAGCACGTGGTCTTTCCTCTGCAAGCAGTATCCGACGAGCGTCGTCAGATTCCGGTGCCGGAGCTTGGCGAGGATTTCAACCTCCCGATAAAACTCGTCGATTTTCTTCTTTTGACTGATCCGTTTGACCGCAACGTGTTGGCCGCTTGGAAGCTTTCCCAAGTAGACTTTTCCAGCACCTCCCTCTCCCAATACAAGCGACGGATGGAATCCGTTCGTCGCATGCTTCAGTTCGCTCTTGGTGAAGATATAGAGCCCTTCAGTTGGGAGCTGAGATGCGACCCTAGCCGTCCGATCTCCAGTGCTGTTGCTTCTCTCCAATGATATATTCTTCTTCCGCTTCCATCTACGGACGAGAATGAATACAGATCCAAATATCGCGACGAATAGAACTCCACTACCAGCAGCTGTCGTGCTGGCGATGACACGTGCTTTGTTCGAGAATTTGCCACGTGGCAGTGTAGTCTTGTTCGTCGACGTCAAGGCAGGGGAAGGGAGGAGATTCGCGGTGCTGAGGCTGCCAACGTTATCAAGCACCTGGACCATGCAAAGAGCGAAAGATCTGAACCGTCCGATCTCTGGATCAGACGACCAGATCCCGATCGTAGTGGCCATCCCGCACGGTACGAACTCTTTGCTTGCGGTGGTTTTCAGGAGAGACATTGTGGAGGCGATGACAGAGTTCTGGCAGGCGGTGCAGGAAGGCTGATCGGAGAGGAGATCCCAACGGACGGCCGTGCAGAGGTGGATGCCGGAGGAGAGGTTAACGGCGGAGCGGATGGCGGAGACGGTGGAGTACTGACAGGCGCGCTTGCCGGCGGCGAACTGGTCGGGGTCTCCGTTGAGATTGCATTGGTCGCTGGTGCGAATGAGGGAGGGACGGACGAGGCCGTGGCGGAGGAGGTAGTTGGCGAAGGCGTTGGAGCAGGAGGCGGCAGTGGGGGAGGGGAGGAAGGCGGCGCCAGAGAGGTTGGAGTAGCGGATGGCGGAGAAGATGTAGGCAGCGAATACGTATTGGCAGCAGTTGGTGGGCGGAGCGGAGGAGGAGGAGGAATAGTTGGCGTAGCAGGCGGAGGGGATGAGGATGGATGCGGTGGGGAAGTCGTAGGGGCAGGTGGCAGAGGAGGCGGAGGAGGAGAATAAGAGTAGGATAAAAGCAGCTGCTTGGAGGAGGAGCAGAGGAGGTGGTGATGGGATCATGGGGCGCATTTTAGCGTGGGATGGAAGGAGATGTGGATGGGAGTGTGGAACTGGAGATACGGATGGATAAACATGGGCGATGTGGGTATTTGGTGAATTATCAGTGCAATAATAGTGGTTGACTCTTGCTTGTGATGGTTGATTTTGACCGTTTACCTTAACGCAGCAGTCATCTAGATTTCGAATCCACCGTAGTGTTTTTAACAAAAAAAAAAACAAAAAGAATCCTCTGTAGTGTGACTGGATGGCTTCGCGCCGAACAGAGAAATCCCTTCTCAGGAAGATTTACATTTCCGCCCAGAGTGGAGTTTTACATTCCTGCCCCTCATATGTTAAAATTGAAGTCCTCTTTGAAAAGGGGCTGCATGAAACGTAAAACTAATTTCCCTCTCTAATGCGGTTTCCTCTTGTCATAAAAAAAACAAGCACATTTATGATGTGTTTGTGCAGAGCCGTTGGACTTAGGTTTTCACTTCGGCGGCTATGGATTTTTGATGGGGATAAATGGAAAAATAGTTTTCCTCTGGCAACGGAATACGTAGTGAACTTACAAGAAAACCCCGCATTGTCTTCGTTGCACCAAACCAGAGAATGAAAGCATTGGAATTGCACCATGCTTCTGCTGAAACCTCACCTGTACAGACAGACCCTTAGCAATGGATGAGGAATTCTTGAAGAATCCACATGTATGAGGATTCTACGTATAAATGAGTAAATTAGCTTCAATGTGCATAAATCCATTTAAGGATTTTCAAATCGGAAGGGGAGGTCTGACTTGAAAATTCTCAAAACTTTGATTGTTTATTGGCTCAAGTCTTTTTTTTTTTTTTTTTACAATTATCAAATGTGAGTTTTCTATGGCTTTTTGCATAGCAGATATATTTTATACAAGGATTTGTTTGCCAAATGTGACTTAAAAGAAATATTGAGGTGAAAGAGTGGAACTCTAAAGTGGGCCTCACCTATTAAGAATCCAACCTTTCAAGATGAATATATTCCTCATTCATGCAATAAATTCAAATGTAACTCTAATGGAACTTGGTCCCACTGTAAAATTGTTAATATCGTGATCAGCCTAATCATTAATCACACTATTCATCATGACCAATCTTACGTAGGACCATCTATTTTTAGAATAAAATTTAGAGAGTTTCATATAAGGGGATGGGTGTTCACTTATGCTCGCATTTGAAAAGATAGGCCTACAGTTGGGAGGGTATTTCATTTGGAGTGGCTTTTATTTAATCAGTGGACTTCCTGTAGAGTTGCTCTTTCAACTCTTGAATTCAGAGGATGAGGGCGTAGAGACTCAGCTGACAAGTTATGGATTAATTTTTTATTAATCGTATATTATACTATTGGGTAAGATCATCTTCTGTTAAAGTTTTATTTATTTATTTATTTCATAAAGAAGATCACAATTAACAGAAGCAACAAACAAACAACAAGTGCACAGCCACGAAAACATGACCCCAAAAAAAAAAAAAAAAAAAAAAAAAAATTCAACCTGTCCAGCACCCAAAAATCATTCGACCGTAGGCCACCAGCTGCCTGGCCCCGCTTAGCTAGGTAGTGTGCTAACACATTAAACTCTCTAGGAATATAAAGGCTTCAACTGAATTGAACTGGGAGGAGCAAGTTTGGAGCTTGCTAGTAATGGAGCGGATCTGCCAATCATCTTTGCCTTTTAGGGCTTCCAAGTACAAAATGATTCTTAAATGCTCTCAATCTCTAATCAATATCAAGGCAAAACGACACTACCTCACTTCAGCCTCTTTTTTGGAAAGGACTCTTGGCCCTTTAGTTGCACTTGCAATGACAAGAGAACCATTATGAAACACCGCAAAACCAAAAGTCGATTGGCCGATAGACACCGCTAAGGCCGCATCACTAAAAACTAGGTTAGCATTCTCCAAATCTCATTCTTGAAGATGGGGGAGTCGAAGGGAATGAGCACATTTGGATGAGGTGAGCTAATTCTAGGAGGGAGGATCGCGCTATTAATAAGGGAAATAGCCCCAGCGGGTTTGGAGATTTCCCTTTAAATATAGTCTCATTTCTCACCCTCCAAATGCCCCACCAAATCACAATGGATAGAGGAAGGTATCCACCTTCCGAGAGGGAATTTCACCCCGTATTAATTTTCTTTTTCCACAACCCCCACCAGTCAATCATATCCGAATGATATGACGTTATGGGTTAAACACACTCAAACGAGATCCAAACTAAATTGCTCGGGCGAACTCGCACTGGATGAAGATCTCCAAATCTGATGTTAGCTATATCAATTGCTAATAGCTAAAAGTATGATTGGTAAGCCCAAAACGAATAGTCACCCATCTATGAATAAGTATCCATCTACGTCTCATGTTCTAACTCATCTTTCCCAATATGGGGAATGAGATTTTGAGAATTTCAACTATTTTGTTTATTGATGTGACTTATAATCCCTCGTCTGGCGATTAGCATTTGGTTCGGTAAAGTTTCACAATGATTTCGTTATAGCTGCAGGTGCCACCAAGGGGCCATTAACCTTCTTCGCTAAAGAGGTTAAAATGAGGTCGGTTCTTTTTGCATCAAAGGCAGTTCAAGGATGCGGGCTTTCAAGAATTCTTTTGTGCATGGATTCATTAGAAGTCGTGAAGGCTTTTACAACAGTTTTTTATTGGAGGATCCAAATAGTAATCTAAGATATCCAGGCCAGTAGTTTTCTTTCCGAGTCTATAAAAGCATTTTACATTCTTAGAAAATTTAATATGGTGGCCCATCATTTTGCCAAATGGGGTGAAGTGGGTCTCAACTATCTGTGGGCTAGGGACCCCGATCAGTTGGGTTAATTTTTGCTGACAGTTTTTGGGTTAGTTGGGCTAGTGTTTGCTGCTTTTCTAGTCGTTGCTGATGTCTTTTTATTTGATTAATAGATCTTTGATCTCTTACCAAAAGAGGGGGGAAAAAAAGAACTAACAAGATTGCAAACTTGATAATTTTATTGTTGGAGATGGATTATGTACTCAACCCCTGGTTGATGATTAGATAGATCACAATTGCAATTGAATTACGCATCCTGATGCACGAATCCATTGACATCGACAATTAAATGGAGGTAATAGATCAAGCGATTCAATGGTGGCGTGTGGGGTGACTTCCAAAAGTTCAATGACAGCTTCTAACTTGGTCAAAACAAAGATTAAATGTCCCAGGATCAACTGTGCTTAGTTTGACATTACTGATCACGGATCGGACAGTGGTCCTCACGTTGGAAGTCCTTTCCTAGACTACTTGTGCTAAAAAACAAAAAAGACCAATCTGTCACGTTGATTGTGGTATTCGACCCAATCTGTGGTCAGTTCTCTTTTTTCTTTGGTCAGTTCTCTTTGAGACCCCAATCACTACAACAAAAGGCACTTTTGGTGACGAAACTTTTCGTCGCCAAAAGTGGTAAAAACGTCGGTAAAGTCCTTTACCGACGAAAATATTTTCGTCGGTCAGACGTCGGGAAAAAATCGTGGACAAAACATTTTACCGACTAAACTTTTTTCGTCGGCAAAACTTGATTTTTACCGACGATTTATTTGACTTTTGGAGACGCTTTTTTTCGTCGGAAAAACAACACAAAAAAATACAAAAAATAAAAAATACTTTTTACCGACGAAACTAAACGTCGGCAAAAATCTTTTCTTATTTATTATTTTTCGATTTACATTTTCCGACGAAAAAAAAACGTCGGTAAAAGTCTGTTATATGTTTTTAATTTTTTTAATTTAATTTTGCCGACGAAAATAAAACGTCGGCAAAAGTTCTGTTTACTTTTATTTTTTTAATTTACTTTTGCCGACGAAAAAGAACGTCGGTAAAAGTCTTCCATAATTTTTTTCTTTTTTAAAATTTAATTTTGCCGACGAAATAAAACGTCGTTAAAAGTCTTTTATAGTTTTATTTCTTTTAATTTACTTTTGCCGACGAAAAAAAACGTCGGCAAAAGTCTTTTATATTTTTAAATATTTTATTTTATTTTTTCGATATAATTTTTCTTTAAACCTGTTTATACGCCTGTGTCAAAAATAAACCTACTCATATACCTATATTCAACATAAAAAATGCATATAAACAAACAACCATCTCCATTTTTCATCAAGTCATTCATCTCATTAAACAAATATTACAATCAATAATGATACAGTCCCATATAAATGTCCAATATATATATATATATACAAATAAACTGAAAAGAAGTCCAACACCCCCACAAGTTTGCAACATATCCCAAAGCGTCCATCAATCTGCAATAACAAAAACAACATTAGAATCTTTTCAATGAATTAAATTATAAATGAGAGATAACCATGTATATATATAAAACTTTCCCTAAGTTTCTTGGCGGCCTTTTTTCCAGCCTAAGTGTTGAGGTGCCATATACAAATAGCGATAAAAGACTAGTAGCACATGATCTCGACCCTTATGCCATTTTTTCTGTTTAAACATATATTTATTTTGAGTTTTTGCTTCTTCTTCTTTTTTGAATGTTTTATCTAATACTAATATCTTGTCAGTGATGCGTACACGGAAAGTCCTTGAGGGTTTACAACAGTAAATAATTCATCTGTTCTGAGGCAATCAATGGGTTATCTGACAGCTTTCAGCAGCATCCCTATCCAAAGAGAGGTGCCATCCAATCAATGGTCTAAATTGCAAAATCATGTCCAAATATATAGAGTTGAGTCATCCTGATACTATAGAAATTGGCTACCTCATTTTGCTGTCCTGCTTGATTGTCTTTGTTTGGGAAACTCCTTCATCATATGCCATTATTCACCATGTGCAGGTCCAGCAGGAGATAGGTGGTCACCATAATTTCTCAAACTCGGTAGGGTATAAAATGGAAGGCATAAATTACACTCACGAAGAATTAGCATATAAAAAACTCCCCCTCACTAATAAAGTCATGCACGCATGAAAGACTACAAATTACACTCATGAGGAATCAGCAAATAAAAAGTTCCACTCATTAATAAAGTCATACACTCATGAAATGCTAAAAATTAAACTCATGAAGAATCAGCATGTAAAATTAAAAATAATAATAATAATAATACTTCTCTTAAGAGAAATCCATCAAGTCCAGCACGATGAAAGAAAACCAATGAAAGAAAACCAATACTAAGTAAAACACCAGGTAGAAGAGTTCTTTCAACAAAAATGACATAAGGAAAAGATCAAGGAATAGAGGAAGATCATAAAGCAGCAGCCCGGCCAAACAACAAAAGTAATTGAAATTTGAACCCCTCCCTATTAAGCCATATCATTTCATGCCACACCATGCATCATGAAATTTTTGCATTTCCACAATAAGCAAAGTGATAGGAAAATATGCAACAGACTGTAAAACAAAACAATAGTCTCTGGAGACTCACCTTTACTCGGAGCTCTTTCATAGGATGAGGTGTCAACAAAGCTCGAATAGTTGTAACAATAGGCCCCTAACATGGAACAGTAAATATATGAGAAGAAACATTCAGCACACAAAGCATAGATAGAACTAAGCTGAATGCCACAAACATTCACATGCTTACCTGCATGCCACAAAAAACTATTTGATCCCCTTCATGAAGGACGCCATTAACTAACACGACATCAATGGTTGTCCCCAGGCCTTCAATAACCTTAACCTCCAAGACCGTGCACTGAGAACAGTTGGCATACAGACCCGAAGTCAGTGACATTAACTACCACTAGTCTCGTAGATACCAGGAAACAATAATGCAGTAAATAGGGTCGAGTAAAAAAGTAACTCACGAAACCAACCACAAATATATTGGATAATGATGATGATGAGTAAACAATGCAATGCTGAGCATAGTATGGACAGGTGTTTATAGAAAAAATGTTAAATAAAAAAGCACCCATATAGATTCTCTCTGAGTCATACCTGTACTTCACTGACAACCATAAGCTTTTTCTCCATAGTTTTTTGTCCATTGAACCAATAACAACAGAAGATCTGGGATGCCCTCACCACTGAAACATCAGAGAGACACGTATGTCATGAAATCATATATCACAAGCACCCAAAAAAAAAAAAAAGATTTAGTGAAGATGGGAGCTCAAAGGTGTACACATGTGATAGCACTTGTAGGGACTATGCTGAATGTTTCCCCCAACAATCAGACATCATTTTTTTTATAACCATCATTGGACATATCATTGCCAACTCAAACCCAAGGATTCCCCAACAATCATTAGAGCAGGTCAATAGCACTGATCAACCTTACACAACACCACCCCATTTTCTTTTTCTTTTTCTTTAACAAGGAACTTCTGTCCAAATACATATAGCAAACCATGAATATGAGCATGTACAGACTAGACATACAAAAGTATCATTCAATATAAAAGGGCTTTCTGAGTCTGTACACCTTTTTCTTTTTGGGCTATTTGATAGGCAAGACAACTTAAACACAAAACCCAATCGTAGCATCATTATTTTTTTTTATTTACCTATGGGCCTAGGTGAAGGCCCCCACCACCCAGGGTCGCATCATGATCTCCAGCAGCTGTGCCATCACCAGCAGAAGTGGTCCCTCTCGCGATGTCGAATAAGCTAGTCGGATCAATCCCTGCCGCAGCTGCCAACTGTTGAACGACGGCCTCAAGTGCAGCCTGCCTCCTGTCCTGCTCAACTTGCCTCCTAGCTTGCTCAGCTACCTGCTCCCGCAAGGCGATTACCTCAGGATGCGGTGCCCGAGACTGTGTGGAAGATGAAGAGGTCCTCGTATATATCCCATATCCATTTAAGTATCCAGACCTCTTCCCAAGCACATCAACAGCAATCTGCTCCTCATTCATCGGAGTTGTGACAGAGGGTTGCGACTGCTCCTCAATCCGTTGCACCAAGGCATCCTGCCATTTAAATCAATAAGGGATTTAGAATGCTTTTCTGGCATTATTTTTTTATTTTTAATTTATTTATTAGCAAACGTACATGTCTCTGCTGAGCCACCTCGTTTACCCACTCATTACTCTTTTGTCTGTAGTGGGTGTCGCGGAAGAACTGAGTAATAGGTGGCGCTTGACCGGCATTCTGTGACATCTGTTAGTTGAAATAGCTTTGTATTAGATGTGAACCTAGTTACATATTGATAAATTAATAAACTTAATCAAGTTTCTTCATATGAATAATTAGTACCGTCAGAGACATCCTCGATGCAAATGACCTGGAGCCACTAGTATGATTATATGGCAGCTTGGCTCGACTCTCTTGAGCTTTTTTCGACTTCGCCTACATAGAAAAACAATAATACAATAGCAGTCATTTATAAAATCATTACTAATAGAATTACGTTGGAATATAATTAATTGTTGTATATAACATCCCAAAGTTACCTTCCAGGCTGGTGATTCCCAGCACTCTGAGATCATCAACTGCCAGTTAGCTGGATCACAACCCTCTGCCGAGTGGTCCTGGGGTCGGGGAACCCCCTGCTCTAACAGCTCAAGATAGTGACTATGCAGCTCGTACTTCCAACTCCTATACAAAATTCCGCATTGGCGGTCAATGTCCGCCTTGAGCTGCATATCGCCCTCGTAGTCCCCGATATCAAAAATTTGCTGCAAGTAGGGGAGAGCCATATAAAGATTAGTAATAACAAAATATAATCAGATATTGTAATGAGGAGCACAACTATAATAAGCTGGGTTCATATCTCTCGTTTCAGTATACCTGGACTGCAGCAATAACGGCAAGCTTGATCCCATTGTCAAGCTTCTTCCAACCATGGGGCCTTACTGGGGCAACCTCTCTAATGGCTAACCCAAGATGGTTAACAAGTAATGGGGCATGTTCCCCTTCTGGCCTATGACTGGAGATGGGGATAGGAACTGGGATGTTATGACCCAGCTGTCTCCTAAGCTTCGTCGCATTCTTCCCTCGCGTAACACCCCTTACACGGCTCGGTTGCGAAGAGGATGGGGCTGATGCTGTTAAGATGACAATGCTAAATGAGTTAGTAAACACAAATCATTAAATTGAGGTGAATTCAGGATTTTAAAAGGTCATAATTTTCTCACCTACGCTGCTATCGACTGTATGAGGACTCTGCGGTAGCTGGGACCGCTGAAGCTGGGTCGGTAAGGGCTGTGTGGTCGGTAAGGCCTCATGTGTGCTCCCTACACCAGCTGAACTGAGTGCAGCTGCGATAGTCCGAGCACGTTTCACCCTACTATCCCGAGGCATATCTGCAATCTGCCTAAAAGCAAAGTGACAAGGAAAATAAATAATTATCAGCAAAAATCAATAATATTAGTAAAGTGAATGTCAACAATTTACATTAAATGGAAATGGAAATCGTCTTTTGGAATGAGAGTCAACATCAAAACTAATATTTTTAAAGAACGCGTCATAGACATTCACAGAACGATTACCTCATCCGATTGAGACCAAGATGTCTCGTCATCTACATCATCATCTTCAAGGGGAATGTAGTTCTCATCCTTATCATTCCCACTAACATTCCTCTTTCCCTTCTCGTTTGTCCCTTTAGCCCAACCAAATATAGCACGTGCGGTCGGCTGGAGCCCTAGAGATGCAAGTTTTTCTGCATTCTGCTTAATTGTCTTTTTTCTCTTTAATAAATAATTGGATGCTTGCACTTGACGGGACAACTCTCCTGGTTTGACCCATTTTTTCCCTCTGTTTGGCATCTTTTGCAACTATGATATATATATAAATAGGATTAAGATGTGAAATGTAGAAATGTTTTATCCATATGTGAACAAATCAGAAGTGAAAATTAAAATTGAAGACAAGATCATTATGTAAGACAAGATCTTTATTAATTTCAAAAAAATAGAACCAATTTTATTTTTTATTATGGGTTTATTCTTTTGATTTCAAAAGAAATGTTTGAAGTAAAATAACCAACTAAGGAATCCCACTAGCCCAAATCATTGTAGTAGTACAATTGCCAAATGTGGGTTTTCCATCATTCTTGGGGAAAATCGGTGAGGTAGTAGCCCTCAGGAAAATCGAGTTAAACCATATTGGCCAAACCAGGTTGGACTCAAACATCCTTTTCACTACTGCATCCTCTGATTAAGTTTTTAAGACATTGCTAACAACAAACCATAGCATTCCATCCGAACTTCAAAATAGAACTATCAACACTACCATATAAACCGCAAGGTATACCCAACCACCCTACAATTCAAATGAGTTCAACCCAGAAGAACAAGAAAGCATATCAGCATGAATATAATCCGACTATAAGGAAAAGAAAAGAAAACAACTGTCTATAAACCGTCTTTTGGACAATCACCAACCTCAACAGAACTCATGTACTAAGGTGGAACAAATGCAGACATCAATAGCTAGCCTCAGCGCTGACTGCTCCCCCAAAGAAGCCCATCTCTTATTTGAGACGCGACGTCCCTGACGGCACCGGGCCCGTGTGGGATGAACACTGATGAGGATTTTGAGGACGCGCGATCTCTTTCATGGTGTCAAAATACTGAGTAACTAACACCATATCTATCACATCCTTATCAAAAATCAAGTTAGGATTGGCATAATTTCCTAGTTATATCTTTGCATAGTTGGTTCTATTTTCGCTTCAGTATGTAAACAGCAGGTAAAGTCAGATTGGTTTCCGGGCGTGGGCCTATAATGCTACATGTCAGTAGAACCTTTGATTTTGCAGAGCTGTCTGATCAGGACTTCCTGCATGTTGTGAAAGTGAAATATTGGGCAATGCTTCTTCCAACCTTTCCAGGGTATGTCTCTGTTTTAAAGCTTTTAAATATCAGTCATCAGCTGTCACTTTGGAGTGGATAAGGGTCAATTGGACCTGGTGGGCATTCAGGTTTTCTCAGACCCAGGCCTGGCCCGTGATAGCGTAAATTCACTGTTGAATGGATTGCAAGAGTCTGTCAAGTCAGACTCAACTTTAGACTATCTTTTGGCCTACTTGTCTCTTTTCTTAGTTGGTTATTGTGACATAGGTTCAAACTACCTACAACAATTAGTATTTGTATTGCCCTTTTATTACTCTTTATGAGGACCATGGAACCTGCTTCGGATATGTTGGCATTTGGACTTCTGTTAAAATTAAGAACCAAATATTGGACTTCATTTTGAACCCTGCTGAGTGGTACAGGAGTTTAATCGACTTTCTGGTGATACTCCACTTGATCAAAGTCATTTGTCAAGCTTAAAAAAACTCAAGTCTAGTGACTCTGTAAATCGATTGTCCGAACCAGTTGAACAGGAACAATAACAAATTTAGAGTGGGGGGGTTGGTCTGGGTATTGACATAATTAAAAGAACTGGCTCCAACACCATCCCAAAACCACCATCATTCCATAAACTCTTCAATAGAAGCTATGAAAAAAAAAACATTTCAGATATCGATGAAACATATAAATAGGTAAGGTTTGGTCCAGAATAGTCCACACCATGTTATTTTCGGTAGGGTAGACGAGTTCCAATACCATCCAAAGAATGAAGCTCTTAATTTTCTATCAAAGATGTGATGCAACCATCCACCCAGTTTTTCCCCATCCGTGGGATTCTATCTTTCATGATGAAAGGTAAGGCATCCATTTTGCTAACCAAACAAAGCTCCATTATTCCTTGCCAAGATCGTCTATTCCCCTTCCAAAAAACCCCCCTAAAAGAAATCATTTCCCAAGGAAAAACCTGCACCAATGCCTCCAATGCCATTCAACACATGCCCTTCAAATAATCTCTCCACTTCAGGCTTTTTGCACGGCCAGGGAAATGGAGACAAATTGTTGAACTGAGATCAGTGGCAGTAGTTAGTAATGTACATTGGTCACTTGAGCAAAGATAACTTACCCTACAGTTTTGGGCCACATTGTAAAATTACATACAGTTTCACATGGGAAAGGTTTTCGAAATGAGATTGAAGAAAGGGGTTTTGAACTAAGATGCTTTCACTACTAGTACCACACCCAGCCATGAAATGAAGCCTGTCTACAATCAAAGACTTAAAAACCTCATTCCCCAGTCATTCAATTTCCTTATTTTTTGCCCCAAATCAACACTCAAAACATTTCAAAAACAATAACTGCAACGAAACACCAGAGCACCTTCCATAGAAGAGATGAGAAAGAGAGTTTACCTGCAGAGAGGGGAGAGATGCAGAGGCAGCAACGGCAGAGAGGGTCCGAGCAGAGGCAGCGAGAGAGAGCAGAGGAAGCTCGGCAATGGCGTCGGCCGCAGCTTGTATCAACCAATCAACGACCTTGCTCGACTGGTCGCACCCAAGCCGATCTTGAAGATCATAAAATTGGATGGCAGTAGGTACAGAAAGACGAACACGACGATCTCTCAGCCCTTTGGAAGTAAGTACCTTGCTGTGGTGATCTTTCCCACCAGAACCCCGAGAAACCCTAATAATCCCAGATCGAGCGAGAGAGAGCAGAGAGAGAGAGAGCAGATCGAGAGAGCGAGAGAGATCAAGCGAGAGACAGCAGAGAGAGAGAGAGAGCAGATCGAGAGAGCGAGAGAGATCGAGCGAGAGTGAGCGAGAGAGAGTGAGAGAGAGAGAGAGAGAGAGACCGCACTGAGAAAGAAATAGCAGAGAGCGAGAGTTAGAGAGCAGAGAGAGAAGAGCAGGGGAGAGAGTGAAAAGTGGGGTTTTGGTGGCGGGAGAGGGGAAAATAAGGTGGGAAATTTGCCGACGATTTGTTTTCGTTGCAAAAAATAAAATTTTCGTCGGTAAAAATTAATTTAAATTTTTTTTTTTTGGAAAACAAGTAAAAAAGTCTACCAACCTTTACCGATCTTTTATATTAAACGTCGGTGATAAAGTTTCCGACGCTAATTTTCATCGGTAAAAAAAAATTCGTCGATAAAGGAGTTTGATTTTTAATTTTCCTAAAAATAAAATTAAACATTACAGACGTTTTACAAAGGATGTCACTAAATGTTTATTTTACTGACGTCAAATAATTCGTCGATAATAGTCTCTGATAGTTTTACCAGCGTGAAATAAAAATAAAAAAGGATTTTCCAACACTTAGGTTGGAAAACGGTCCGCGGGGGGTTCGGAAAGGGAAACGGCCCGCGAAAAAATTGGAAATCGGCGCGAGCACTTCACTCAAGGATAAAGTAACTTGACGGAACTGACGGTTCGCAAATAGAACTCATGGTTAGAGAATTAGAAGTGAAACATAGGATTTTTCCAACACTTATGCTCGAAAACGGCCTGCCAGGGGTCCGGAACGGGAAAAGGCTTCGAAAAATAGGAAATCGGCACAAGCACCTCGCTCAAGGCGAAATTAACTTGCAGGAACTGAAGGCTCGTAAATTGAACTCCTGGATAACGAATTAGACCTAAAAATGTTGGATTCTTAACACTTAGGTTCAGTTTGACATCTCTACTTTTCTCTTCTTATTGGCTTAAAACTGATTGAATCTGGTTTTAACATGTTTGGTTTAAGCTTTTACTGTGTCAATTTCAAATGGCTATAGTGATATGGACGTCCTCATTGGACAGTCCGGTTTTTCATTTTTTTTAAATTTATGGGATCCGAAATCATGATTCGGACCGTTAGATATTTGCAGAAAGACAAACACGACCACGTGTCAAAATTTCAGTCGTTGATCTATCTCAGGTCTCGAGATATTCGCAGAAAAACGTGAGCTCTTCGATCTAATATTCTGGACATTGTGCTCCCCATAATCATAATCCGATCTGTTGATTCTATTCGCACAAACTTCCACATAGATATAAAAGATGAATAAAAATGAATAATAAAAAACAAACACACACGCAGAGACAAAGATATCAAACGGAGAAGAAGAGGGGAAGAGAGAGATGAGATGAGATTATTAACATATGGTTCGTGGAACCAAACATTGCTTGTTGCCTGCTGTGATTTGCCCAATTCAAAAGGAGGAAAAGGACACACCCCAAGTCAGATTCTTCTTCTTTTGCAATGTAATGTGAAAAAGCTCAAGAAATAAAAAACAAAATAAAAAGGGAAGAATACCAATAATAATAATCAACAAAAGGGGTAGGGTTTTCCAAGAGAAGCAAGCAAGCATTCGTGACAATGAGATATCTTTCTTATAAAAACGCAACACCCCCTTTTCTGCTTAAATCCAACCCTAACTAAAACAAACAATCACAAACCCTATAACAACGACTCCGAGTCGAGAAATCTTAAGTTGGGTCCCGTTCGGAATCCGCGGAAGAAAGAAAGTTTACCACATCAAGATCGAATCAAATCAAATCCAACAAAGGTTGTTTTTAGGGCGCGTGAGATTCACACACAGAGAGAGAGAGAGCAGGAGGAAGAGGAGGAAGGGGGATTTTCTCTCTCCCATTTTTATTTTATGTCCTGAGGCCCGAGGGCTTGTGTGTGTAAGTATTTCTACACCATCTATTTCAAACAGGGCCATTTGAAACAGATATGTTTCATATAGATAAGAGACGCCAAACAAGCCCTTAGTTTCGAAAATAAGCCGTCAGAGGTTGAAAAAGGAAAACAGCAATCGGACAGCCCAGAAACTAGCACAGGTACCTTGTTCAAGGTTAGAACAAGTGCCCAAGTTAAGCGGGCTACAAGGGTTGCAATATCACACATCGTATTAGCAATTCCATATTTAATGACCCCTTGTAATTCAAACACCACATTTTGGCAAAAACTTAAAATTATATCATCAATCTATAATTATTGGATTTCAACAATTTTTTAATATAAAATCTCTCACTTTTACTATAAACCATGTATGGATTTACTACTTGTTTATATGACAAGTTTTTCTAGGCAACTTTTACCACTAATCAAGTAAAGCTCATATTGATAGTCTCTTTACCACACTTCATGTAAATGGAAAGAGTGAAACTCTGCAGCGGGGCTCGCATATTTAAAACGTAAGCCACTCAAAACGAATGCCTTTGCGCAATGTAACTTTATGTACGTAGAGGTCCTAGACCCATTGTTAATTCATAAGATGAATAAAACTAATTGTAAGGAGGTTAGCCAAAGGTGAGACTTGAAAAAGTGGCAGAACAGGTGCCCTCATGGTTTTTATAATACAGATAAATATGAACAGTGAAGAAAGAAAAATAAAAAAGGAGAACCAATTTAAGTTTTTAAAGATAACCTTGGTGGTAGGAAGAGGGTAACATAAAAAATAAAACCTTTTCCGTAGGTAAAGAGAAAACGAAAAATTAAAACACTTTTGCCAACGTTTGTTTTTCATCGGTAAAATAAACATTTAAAAATCAATAAAAATTAAACAGAGTTTTACCGACGTTTTTTTTCGTCGGTAAAATACTTTCCCCGACGTTTTATTTCGTCGGTAAAATAAAAGGAAAAATAAATGAAAATAAAAATGTAGTTTTACCGACGTTTATATTTTTCGTCGGTAATATAAATAAAATAAAAATAAAAAACGTTTGCCGACGTTTGTTTTTCGTCGGTAACATAAAAAGAAAAATAAATAAAAATTAAAAACAGTTTTACCGTCGTTTTTTGTTTCGTCGGTGAAATAAATAAAATAACAATTTTAACAACTTTTAGCGACGTTTTATTTCGTCGGTAAAATAAACAGAAAAATAAATTAAAAATAAAAAACTATTACCGACGTTTTTATTTCGTCGGTAAAATAATTTCCGATGTTTTTTTTTCGTCGGTAAAAATGTATGAATTTTTAAAATAAAGTTAATTTAAGAATGAAGTTTGCCGACGTTTTGTATAAAGCGTCGGTAAAGTTGAGATTTTACCGACGTTTTATTAGAAAACGTCGGTAAAAGTCCAATTTTTACCGACGGAATTTTATACGTCGGGAAATGTTTATCTTTACCGACGAATTTATATAAACGTCGCTAAAAAACGTCGCTAAAAGTCCACCTTGTTGTAGTGAATATACACGTTTGTCGGCTTATAATCCATCAGATCAAAGATCTTGATCCTACCACAGCAAACCCCACCGTAGATCTGAATCTTTACAATAAGATCCAGCTAAAATGTTGTAAACCCCAGCAGTGTCCCTTAAGACCCATATTCCTACTTTGAGATTCCAGGAACCTTCCAGCATTGACAAGTTTGGTTCTATAATAAATCTAATCTCTTTGTTTAAAACATAAATAAGTTTAGTTACAGTAGTTTCCTTCTTGTAGTCGAAAACCTGGATATGCTTGGATTTTTTTGTCCTTTTTATATTCTTTGCGTGCTCTGTTTTTGTCTTCCTATAGAGATAGATGTCTGCTGTCTCCCTCAACTCTCTGGGCTTCAAAAACAATTCAATAGGCTTTTTACAAAGATTTTTGAACCGTTTTCTCAGTTCCATCTAATGTGATTGGCATTTTTAGCTAGTGCAGGCATGGCACCATAAATCCTCCCTCCAGGGTAAGAATTTAAAAAGTCATTCTGGAGAGCAATTTAGAATGTTTGCATCTTATCGATAAATCATCCACTGACTGATGAATCAATTCATTGAAGACGTTGAGGTGCCTTTAGCGATTTATTTTTTCAGGGCCTGTTTATTTTGTGTAGCAAATGAGTTACATGTGAAATACATTTCACTATTTATTATTTTTACATCTCTTTACATGTGTATTGGTTAACAACTAATATTTCACCGTCATTCACTATTTTTCATAAATTCTTCAAAATCTATGATGAATCAAGGAATAAGATTTGACCCACGAGTTCTTTGAGGCTTCTTTAAGTGGATGGACAGTTCAGATCATTAAAATGGGGCCTATAGAAAAGATCTAAGTGTCCAGAGTGTTTCTCAACATTTTTCAACTTGATAAAGGTGCCAAAAAATGTCTAATTTTTATTTTTAAAATCGAGCTGCCTACACAACGTGAAATACACTATAGCATCAATGTATGCATCCAATGGTTCTATATTTTTGAAACCTGCTCACTTGAAAATCATTATTTCTTCACACTGTAGCATGTGCCTTTGGCATTTACACGTTAGGTGTTCATTTGATGATCACCCATCCACATGTGAAAGTTTTGGGGCAAAAAAGACCCCATTTTCACACATTGTTTGCGCATGTGATACGTAAATGAGTACATGTGTAACCATTAGTGCAAAAAAAATGACCCCTCATGAAATGTGAAGCAATGAAAGATGAGAAATGAGTGCCAGCCATCAGCCCTACTAATTCAATAACTAGGTATAGGTCAAGGTCTCATCTTCATCTCCTTTATATCCTATACCTCTCGCCTCTTTAATAATACTTCCGTAGTTCTCTTTTCACCGTGAAATCCCTCTCTATTTTGTGCAAACAAACATTTGAATTCTGACCATTGATTATGTCATTTCTCTCAGTTTTCCACACACTTGGCAAAAAAGTTTTAAGAAAAAATACCGAATAATATTAAGTTGGTTCACATCATACATAAAACCTACTCTGTGAAATAATTTTAAATTGAGTATCAATTGTTTGACTAAGAGTCTGTTGGAAAGCAAATCGTAATGACTTATGATTATTTCACAGGTTTTACCCCCTGTTAGAAGTGTTGCACCGTTTCTCTTACCATCTTAAAGAAAAACTTCTTCTAATCCAGGATACAAAACTTTCAACCTACCATCATTAGTTTCATCGAATTAGCCCCTTACTTTTGTATAAAGTCAGTAAATGAGAGAGGAGAAGAAACTCAGACTTTACTTTCATCAAAGTGAACTTTTTGGAGTGATTGGAGGTAATTGGGAATCCAAACTTAAATAAAGGGACCGAGCTTGGTGGACCAAAATCAAGCGAAAACACACACATGACGATTCAAGTGGGCCAACCTATATATCAAACTTGAAGTCAACATAATACCTCTAGTCCATTCATCAATGGTCCACAAGTTTAATTGCTTTGTATAAAATAATAAAATTGGCCCTCCCTCCTATGGTTCACTTCATTTGGATCTATCAAAACCTGGTGGGACTCGTGTAAGTAGGAGGGGTGGGTTTGGATGGTCTGCTTGGATGGACTCGCATGTGGCCGCATAGGTTGGCTTGTACCGTAAGACAGTAAGGGGAGCTTGTACAGGAGCACTATACATATATATCTACACATATATGTGTACACACACATAGCGTGTGTGTGTGTGTGTGTGTGTGTGTGTGTGTGTGTTTACGTGCTCTCATGTGGTGAAATGAATCACGTGCACTCAACTATCCTATTGGATAGATAACAATTTGTATTTATGTAAAAAAGGTTGGGCCGAGGATAGCGCTCCTCCCGTCAAAATACTTCCAATGAGTCTATTCTCCCTATTTAACAAATTTGAAGTCAATTTGATACCTATAACCCCTTTATCCATGGTCCACAAGTTTAACAAATTTACATAAAGTAATAAATATTGACCCTCAATCCAACGGTCCTACTCATTCGAATCTATGCAAGTCCATGGGATTTAGTGACTGTAGGAGGGTTGTGTATGTGTGGTCCATTTGGATAAGTCCTAAGGTGGGCCCCACTAGGTGGTTCACACAATACGATAGTGAGGACTATCATCATAGGATAACTTCGTTATATATATATATATATTTATATATGGGAGATGCTCTTGTTTTGAGTAACTCTCCCATGGGACAGTGAGGGCTCTTACCCTTATTCTCACCTTATCATGAGAGTTACTCTCACACGAGCATCTCACCGCTACATAGGCTTTTGTTTCAGTTTTGAAGCCGTATGGGGTCCCATTGCCAATAGACTTGATTTCTCTACGAGGAAGATGTCACGCTTTGATGTATTGTCAACCGATGTCCGATTGATCTAAAGTTTGATGGGGAGCCTGTTGGAGTCATTTTAAGATGTTCCATTAACTCCGATTTGGATGTTATGGTCCCCGAGGAGGCCTAATTTTGCTTCCAGGCATCGATGTTGGGTCAAATGTTGTCGAAATGACCTGAAACTTGATGAGTAAACCTTTGGAAGTATTTTGAAGCCACCCATGTGCCTTGTTTGATGAGTGATGGCCTCGGTAGTTTTCGCGGTTGAGAGGTTTGATTTTGCTGTTCAAGGGTTGATGGAGGGTCAAACGTTGTCGTTTGACTTGAAACTTTTATTGAGCCTTTAGGAGGTATTCTGAGACAATCCATAGGCTCTGATCGAAGATTTGATGTCCTCAACACTATCGCCGCCTGGAGAGCTCACTTTGTTGCGGCTGTTTTCTTTTTGGGCCAAACAATGTTGGAATGGCATAGAATTTGATGTAGAGCCTCATAGTGACATTTTAAGGACAATTGTGTGCTCTATTTTATGTGTTAGGGTCTCTGGCTTCACCGCTGCTGGGAGCTCCTGCTCAGCTGCTGGAAGAGCGAAGTTAGGCCAAATGATGTTGAGATGGTCTGAAACTTCAAGTGTACCCTTCTTTTGGCTGTTTTGAAGGATCTTGTAGTTTTTGTTTGATTCTGACAAGATCTTATGCTTGAAGTGGGATTTGCCTATTGTGGTAGGATGTGGTTCCATATAGCTTTTGATGTTTGAAGATGCACAGTGATATTTTTGGTGTCAACAAATGGCCCCTCGAGGTACAGTAACGATTGTGGGTTGGATTGGTCATATTTTGGAAAAGGCTTCCTAATTCCTAATGAATGAAGATTTATGTAAATGCATGAGTTTTTTATGGAAAGGAATTAGGCGGTACGGAATGAAATACCTGAAATGTAACAGCCTTTGAAGTTTGAAGCACACATCAGGAGATGACAAGAGTCACCTTCTAATGTTGAAACTGTGCCAGTTTCGATTTTGATGCTGACAGCAGGAGATGATGGCTTGGCGATGCCCGAGGTTCCAACCAATGAGGTGGTGAAGGATCCAATTGTGGCATCTGAGGAAGAACCAAGAGACTCTAGAGTATTCTAGAACCTTCACCTGGTATGATTTCTTTTGCTTTTCCCCTTTTTGTTTTTGTTTGCCACCATTTGCTGACATTTTTTTTTTCTTCGTTTTCTTGCCAGCTGACTTGCCACAAGATTCCGACAACTTTGAATCGTCCATGGATGCAACTTTTGATGATGCTTTAAATGAGTCCATGGAGGCAGGGAGTACTCTGTCGGTCGTCGAAGAAGGTACTTTGTAGTGATAATCTTGATAATGATTTTTTTGAGAATATCATATTTAAACCATTTTCATCCTTCATTGGCAGGTTGTGAAGCAATAGGAGAAGTCCCTTCGTCTTCCTCAGGCCAAAGCAAGGGATGCCAGCAGCTGATCCAAAAGTAGGGCCTTCTTATACCAGTTTTGGTGTGGCAGAGGTGAAACCTCATGATGAGATTCCTTCGCCAACGTCTTTGATTGGAAAGAGCTTGTTGGTTACTCCTCCAACAGGGCATGACACAGGCAGTCAGCCAATGGAGCAGGGTGAGACTTCATCTGGGCCATCTCTTCAATATGCTAAGAGGGTGTTGAAGAGCGTTTTGAGTTCATGGATCCAGACTCTCTCTTCTGGTCATTTGGAAGCTGGGTTCGGAATGATCAAGCACGTGCGTGAGATACTTGCCGAGAGTGAAAAGGTTGGTCTTGACATCACAGGTGCCAGGGCCTTTGTTGATGAGATCATCGCGCTGGGCAATAAGTGGACTGAGACTAAGAACTTTCCAAATGGTGACTTCTTCAGGGAGATGTTTTTTAAGCCTTCTGGCGAGGTCGAATCTGAACTGGATGAGATCTCATGGACTCGAAAGCAGTTCGTTCGGAGAGGAACGTCACCGAGTTGGCTATCATTGAGCTGACACAGGAACTACATTGTTTTGATAGGGAGGTCGTCGAGGCCAGGCAGTGTCTTGAGTATTAGAGGAACAAGGTACTGCCAAATGGACTGCCATTGTGGAAGCTCATGTTAGAGATGGAACTCTCATTCGCCAGGTTGAAGAAGCTTACAGTAATTTCAGAGGAAAACTCAAGAATATGAGCGATAGCAAATTCTCTGGGAAGAGCTTCCTCGTGCTAAAGCTGGGTCGGGCGTTTTGCCGCATTTTATGGCAAGCTTTTGAAGGAGCGTGGCCTAGAAAATTTGAAGGCCAATGTCAAGAGGTTGCTTAAGGAGTTGAATCTTTGGTTGAATGCCATGTTAGACAGAGCTCTTAGTTGGTTTTGTAACAAACTCTCTTTTTCCTTATTTGGTACCTCCATGTATCAACATTTTTGGTACTCTATTTTTTGTATTTTCTCCTTTCACTTAAATCACTTTTTATGAAAACAAAATTAAGCAAGAGTTGAATGGGAATGTATTTTTGGAAATTTGATCAAAAGGTTGTCATTTTGTGAAAATCTTTTATCCAAGGGTTGTTCTGGCATGAAAGCCAGATTTTGTGGCAAAAAGCCTAGTTTTTTTATGGCTTAGAAGCCGAATTTTGAGATGGCATGAAAGTCGAATTTGGGTTTTGTTTGTGGCATGAAAGCCAAATTTGGGTTTTATGGCATGAGAGCCAAAATTTTATTTTTTGCATGAAAGCCTGGTGTTGTGGCATGGGAGTCGATTTTGTTTGTGGCATGAGAAGCGAAATTCTATGGCATGGAAGCCGAAATTTTTTATTTTTGGCATGAAACTAGGTTTTGTGGCATGGAAGCCAGGTTTGTTTCTGGCATGAGAGCCGAAATTTTGTTGGCGCGAAAGCCGGTTTTGTTTATTGGCGTGAAAACCGATTTTTGTGGCATGAGAGGCGAAATTTTGGCATGAAAGCTAGATATTTTGAAAACCAAGTTTTGTTTCGTTGGCGTGAAAGCCAGATTTTTTTTATTTTTGGTGTGAAAGACGAGTTTTGTTTCGGTGTGAAAGCCGGATTTTTGGCATAAAGGCCGGGATTTTGGTTTTAAAAAATGCAAGTATCGACTAAGAGTCGCCTCCCTGCTGAATGGTATTGCAAGTATCGATGGAATGCCGCATCCTTTCTCATTCGGTTGCAAGTATCAATGGAATGTCGCCTCCTCATGAATTTGGGTGCATGTATTGATTGAGCGTCGCCTCCCCACTAAATGGTATTGCAATTATCGATGGAATGTTGTTTCCTTGCTCATTGGATCGCGAGTATCGATGGAATGTTGCTTTCTCGCGGTTTGGGTGCAAGTTTCGACTGAGCGTCAGTTCCTTACTTTTTCAAAAAATTTGTTTTGTGGGTATCGACTGAATATCGCTTCCTTATGATTTTTGAAATTTGGGTTGTGGATACCAACTGAAATGTTGTGTCTCCATGATTTTTTAAATTTGATTTGTGGATATCAACTGGAATGTTGCATCTTTACGATTTTAGAAATTTGAAATTTGGGTTGTGGATATCAACTGGATTGTTGCGTCTCCACGATTTTTGAAAATTGAAATTTTGGTTGTGGATATCAACTAGAATTTTGCTTGTCCACGATTTTTGAAATTTTGCAAGTATTGACGAGGTGTTGCTTCCTTGCGATTTTGAAATTTCGGAACTATTGAATGTGGGGTTTTGCGAGTATCAACTGAGCGTCGCTTCCCCGTGGTTTTTGAAAAACTTTTTTTTTTGTTTAAAGACATGAGGGTCATAAATTTTGACCTAAAACCATTTTGGTCGTAAAAGTCAAGGCAGACTAGGGCGGGAATCCCTAAGTCCTGATTTTTGTTCCAAACCATGAATTTTGGGTTCAACGATTGAAAATTTTGGTCAAGTTAGGGAATAGGCTCCTAAACTTGGATTTTTTGGATTTGATTTTTTTTTAACAATGAAACGATGAAAGTAAGCATTATTTTGAGTTTTTTTTTTTTTTTTTAGAAATTTCAACGTAAAGATGAAAATTCTAAAAGGGGTGGGTTTGATGAGCAAGTACCTAGGAATAGGCTTTGGCCATGCAGGCATTGCTCTGACCTAGTGGAGGAAGTCTTCAAGAGTAGTACCGCTTCAAGAACTTGCCGTTGATGAGCAGCATATATCTATCACCTTCCATATTTAGAAGAGCGTATGCGCTGTTGGAGAAGACTTTGTCGATGACGTAGAGTCCCTCCCATTTTGGTTCAAATTTGCCTTTGGATTTGTGGGCATAAACTATTGGCCTTTTTACTGCAATAACCAAGTCACCCTTTTTGTGGGCGCGTTGCCTGACCTTCTTATCGAAAGATCCTGCCATGTGTGCTTGGTAAAGCTCAATGCTTTTTCGAGCTTCGAGCCATCTTTCATCAAGATTATCTAACTCTTGAAGTCTCAATTTAACATTAATTTCTTGCGTCATATCATTTTACAGAGATACCCTTAAGGAAGGAATTTGTACCTCCAATGGGACAAAAACTTCGCATCCATAGACCAAGGAGAATGGTGTGCTATGTGTTGGTCCTCGAACGGTAGTTCGATAAGCCCACAAAGCTTTAGGCAATTTGTCGCCCCAATCTCTTTTGTGACTAGAGACCATTTCCTTGAGTACTTTGCAGACTGTCTTGTTGAAGGCTTCTGTGAGTCCGTTTGCTGTTGGATTATATAGAGTCGAAGGACAACTTTGGATTTTGTATTTTTTGTAGAATCTGTAGAATCTGTGATCTCGGAATTATGGTCGGTTACCATGGACGAATCTTTTAGGTATGCCGAAGCAACAAATAGTGTTGGTGTGCAAGAATTGAAGGATAGATGAGGTCTTCATTTCACTGAGAGTAAATGCTTTTGACCACTTGGAGAAATAATCCGTAGGGGTGAAGATAAAGTGATGTCCTTTGTTTGATGGGGGAGAGATAGGACCTATGATGTCCATACCCCAGGCTTCGAAGGGCCATGAGATCATTGTAGGATGCAGCCATTTTAGAGGCATATGGACATAATCTCCATGAACTTGGTATTGTTGGCAGCGCTTGGCAAATTGCATGACGTCAGCTACCATGGTAGGCCAATAATAACCTAACCTTTTTATCTGATCGTAGAGCCTAGGACCAGCCTGATGGGCTCCACAAAGACCAGCATGAACTTATTTAAGTGTTTCTTCGGCCTCTTGTTGTGACAAGCAGTGTAGAAGTACTCTGTTAGAGGATTTTCGGTAAAGCTTTTTTGAAGGAATATCCAAATGAAAGTTTGGGGCTCGTCTTTGAATGCTTACTCGTACGTTTGGATCCCCGGGTGGGATTCTGAACATCAATCAATGAACGGATCCCCCCAGTCGCCGATTGGAGGTCTAATGATGGAGATCCGACTTCCGACCACTCGGTGGCATTCAGCAACTGCTTGGTGTGTGTTAAGAGGAAGAAGGATCCGTCTTTCGCACATTGTAATTTGCATGTTTTCCCCTTCTTGAATTACCGTAGATGCAGCAAGTCCAGCCAGGGCATCTGCATGGCTGTTGTCACCTTTAAGGATGTGGGTGATGTGACAGATGTCGAACTTTTGTCGAAGCGATTGTGCCTTGTCGTGGTAAGGCAACAAATCGGGCTTCCTAACTTCATATTTCTGATTCATCTGGTTGACGATCATTTGAGAGTCCCTAAAGGCTTCCAGGAAGGTGATGCTGGATTCGAGGGCGAGTTCCAATCCTACGATCGAAGCTTGGTATTTACTTGCATTGTTTGAACATGGTTCCAGTAGCGAGAATGCGTGTGGAATCATGTATTTGTCGGGGCTAACAAAGAGAATGTCAATTCCCGATATCAACTTTCCTTTTCATTTGTCCTGGTTGCGCCATCGAAGTACATGTCCTAGGAAGCATTTGATGAGGAAGTCTCCACATTATGGACATGTTCGTCTGGGAGGTCATCCCTGAGTGGAGAATCTTTAGGGAGTGGATGCTCTGCGAGAAAGTTTGCTAGTGCTTGGCCTTTGATTGCTTTTTGTGATACATACCCAATATCAAACTGTGATAGAAGGATGACTATTTTGCCAGTCGGGCATTGAGGGAACCTGCTTTTGTGACAAGGACCTTTAAGAGGTTGATCATCGAAATCAGGTAAACCATATTAGACAGCTGGTAGTGACGTAACTTTAAGAACAACGTCGTAGAAATTTGTTATGCAGCATAAACCTATCTCCTTCGAAGTTGAAGAAAGCATATGCTACATTTGCGAAGACTTTGTCAATGATATATGGACCTTTCCATCTTGATTCATCGTTGTTCTTAGATGTACGAACATGAATCAATGGCTTTTTAACCGCAAACACAAGGTCAACTTTCTTGAATGACTCTGTGGGGTTTGGATCATCAAGAGCGATGCTGAGATCCAGTATATGGTGGATACTCTCCATCAAGGAAGACTCAACGTCATCACCATCTTGTTTGATGGGTTCTCCCACCTTGTTGTCAAGAGAGATATTTAAGTCTGGTACAAGAAACCTTCCTTCAAAAGGTTCAAGTGTCGGACATGATGAAGATGCTTCAAAATTGTGGAAGATGGAAGACATGGTATCCTCTTCTTCTATTTCTGAATCAGAGTAAGTATCTTGCCCCTAGCCTTTTCTTTTGTCTTCTTTGCTTTGGTTGTAGTGACCAAAGGCGTTGATGTCTAGAGAAAGATCACGGAGGGAGCTCGATTGCTTACTTCGAGTGCTTCCTAAGAAGGGTCTTCATTTGGAAGATCACCCTCGGGATCCAGAGGTTGATTCTTTTCATTTGTTAAAGACGTCTCTGCGTCAGCATTGCCATCCTCAGTGATCGCGTTTCTAGGAGCATTTTCTGGGAACAAGTCTTAAACAACATCCATCAACTTTTCTTCTTTGTTGAATATTTTATCGGTCCAGACATCACCCATGAGGTTGGATATCTGGGACCAGTTCACCAGGTTTTCGTTGGAGCTTCTTAAAGATGATCAATCAGAAGAGGCATGAGTTTCAATGTCACAGTTTCAGGAGACAAAGCCTGAGAAGGTGATATCTCAGTGGAAGTCACTTGAGAAGATGTAGCCCCGGAAGACATATTACCAGATGTGGTCTGAGAGTATGTCTTTGGCAGATGAGGCTTTAGAGGAACTATCATCCCGAATTGTCGCATTACAGACAACTCCGATAGATGCCCCCTGAATGGACTGTTGAGAGTCAGACTCATCTTCGGATGGAAGTGGATCATCAATCCAGCAACTTGTTTCATTTTCTGGGACTTCCAGTTCTGGATTTTGATTGTAACAAAGCCGACTAATGTGATCTTGCTTGTGCTCTATGGCAAGATAGTGCAAGATGCCTGCATATTCTTCATGGTTAGGCATGGGAGCCAAATCATCTTCTTCGTCTGCTCCTTGTGGTTTAAAATTGTTGGGTTCCACTGGAGGATTGGCGGGGGCTGGGATAACAGCATCTTCTTGAATAACCTCTTGGTCTTCTAACTGCTCACTCGATTGCGAGAACTCGTTCAGATTGATGGTCCCAAGTCATGTATGGACTTCGCCATCATCCTTCATATGAGAATAGAGGATGCTTTGATTCGCTTGATGGAGGAGAGGCTGTTGCAGCAATTTCTGCAGAAGTTTGTTCATTTTCTAGATTTTTTTTGGGCTTTTTGATTTTCGATCGATCGATCCTGTTCTTCTTGGAATGACCCCCCTGTTATAGGCTTTTGGTAGCCATGAATAGAGTTTATGAGCATTGATTGTATTAATGCTCCATGATAGGACGGGTTACAAGTTTTTAATTCATGATTTTGTAACTCATTTTTCTTGGCTTTTGATTGGCCGATAGAGAATAATGGACATTTAATTTCCTTTAAACTCCATGATGAGAGAAGTTACATGATTTAATGCCATGATTGCTTGGACTTGCAACTCATTTTTCCTCACTTCTAATTGGGTTGTCCAAAAATAATGAGTTAATGACAGCATTAACTTGTCACAAAACTGGTCATTTAACAACATTAAGTGGTCGTTAGGGAGTTCAAAGAGTCGCGGGCCACACCGCGTCTTTTGGAATTCTTCTTGCGATGATCGCGGATGGATCTCTATGTTGTCTGATGTCAGATGACCATGCACCTTCAGAATTGATTGCTACCAATTGGCTGGCGACATCTGTCCATTTCTCGATCAATCGGGCAGAAAGTGTGCTTTTTTTGTCAGCCGGTTGGCGATTTCGAAGTGCCCAATGACGATCCAATGATTCCGGCGGTGGATCTGTGATGTTGACGAAGCTCCATGGATTTCATGCCTCGAAAATCAGATTTTTGGAAAACCACAGGGGCCAATCATCTTGAAACGCGAAAGGACACGAAAAAGTGGGTTTTCGGGAGAAATTCGGCGAGCCGGATTTCCATGGTCGTCGGCGACCATGGGGATTTTTCCCCTTTTTTGGTCGCCGGTTTTTGGTCATTTTTCTGTCCTTTTGATTTCTTTTTTCTTCGGTATTTTTTTTGACATTTTCACACATGTCTTGGTTGAATTTCCTTGTAGAAAACTTGAGGTGAAGCCTCCTGAGCAATAAATAAGACCAGCCACAGGCTTTTGTTTGAGTTTTGAAGCTGTATGGGGTCCCGTCGCCAATAAACTTGATTTCGCCGCGAGGAAGATGTCACGCTTTAATATGCGGTCAACCGATGTCCGATTGACCTAAAATTCGACGAGGAGGCTATTGGAGTCATTTTAAGATGATCCATTAACTCCGATTTGGATGTTATTGTCCCGTGGCGCTCCGCCGCCAGGAGGGCTGATTTTGCTTCTAAGTGTCGAAGTTGGGTTAAATGTTTCGAAATGACCTAAAACTTGATGAGTAGCCCTTTAGAAGTATTTTGAAGCCACCCATGTGCATTGTTTGATGAGTGATGGCCTCGGTCATTCTAGCCACGGAGAGGTTTGATTTCGTTGTTCGAGGGTTGAGATAGACGTTGTCCATTTGACTTAAACCTTGACATGAAGCCGTTTGGAGATATTATGAGACCATCCATAGGCTCTGATCGAAGATTTGATGTCCTCAACATTGTCGCCGTCGGGAGAGCTGACTTTTCTGTGGCTGTTTCATTTTTGGGCCAAACAATGTTGGACTGGCCTGGAATTTGATGTAGAGCCTCCTAGTGGCATTTTAAGTCGAACTGTTTGCTCTGCTTTGTGTGTCAGGGTCTTTGGCTTCACCGTCGCCAAGAGCTCTTGCTCAGTTGCTGGAAGAGCGAAATTATACCAAATGATATCGAAATAGCCCGAAACTTCATGTGTACCCTTCTTTTAGCTGTTTTGAAGGATTTTGCAGTTTTTGTTTGATTCTGACAAAATCTGATTCTTGAAGTGGCATTTGCCTATTTGTGGCAGGATGTCTTTCCATGTAGCTTTTGATGTTTGAAGAGGCAGAATGACATTGTTGGCGTCAACAAATGCCCCCTCAAGGTACAGCAACGATAGCTTTTTTTGCCGGAGGAGATGGCACGCACATCAGGCCGCATTGTATTTTTCCGGCTTGTCAGATGGCGTTTGGAGAGCAGCTTGCTTTGGTACCTGCTCTTTACTCCTATTTATGCACTGAACTGTAGGCTGTTGCCTTCCTGGTTCGACTTGGGCTCCCTATGATTAGGGTATTTTCAACCCATATATTTTGTTCGTTGTATGTTTACCACTGTCTTGGCTTCCACCAATTGGGTGCTATACAGGAAGATGACCCATTTATGATTCGGTTGGCTAGATGGACGGCCGTCTCCCAATCTCTTTTGTTTGCCCGTTTGAGGATCCGACAATTCAGGGACGTCAAGATTGGGCAGTCTTCAGTGAAGCTTTCTCCATATTTGCGGAAGAAGGCTTTTGATTTTGGTGTCTCCCGTGATTCCACCAAGGCAGGTCAGGAAGACATTATTCTTTGACCAATGCAGAGAAGAGGTGGCTTTTCAACATACGTGTTGGTACGATGGTTTAACGTAGACATCTTTTTGTTGACATCCAGTCGTATGTCCCCTCATGTTTTGCATTGCAATTAGAGCGCCTTCAAGTATGGTGAAGTGCTTTGGAGGTTTGCAGGATGGGAGAGATGCATGGGCTTTTTATACTGCGGAGGACACTACCGCCATGATTTCTTATCCTGAGCTGTCTACTTTCCAGACTGCTAGCTTCACGAAGTGGTTCGTGGAGAGATTTTTAGTGTATTGGGGGCTTTCTAAGTAGGAGCTCGATGTTAAGCAGTCTTTTGGGAAGGGTCTCGGAAAATCAGATGGCATCCGACGAGAAGAAGTTCTGATTTTCCTTTCTGGGGAGACGCATATGATAGGCTTTCTCGATGAGCAGGACGTCATTAGATCTAAAGCTGTGCAAGAAGTTCCTGGTGAGGTCTTGAAATAGCTAGAGGAGGAGGAGGCCGAGATCGATGCTTGGATGCAAGTGGAGCGAATAAAGGCTTCCATGGAGTCCACTTACAAGAGCAGACCATCCAGTGAGGGCTCAAGTGAGAGACCTGATTTTGACAGCGGGGAAGGTTCTTCGAGCAAACAATCCCGCAGAGGCAAGAGGAAGAGAGGGCAATGCCATAATAAAAAATGGCATAACGACTCTCTTGATTTGGAAGTCCCTTTTACCATCAATGAGGAGGTCTTAAGGGATACTGACAAGCCTCCGGAAAATAGGAGCCGAGAAAAAGAGAACACCGATGATGGTATGATTCTTCTTCTTCCTCTTTCCGCTTCTTTTCTTTCTTAAGAGGTTTTCTTTTGTTTTGATCCGCTGCTTTCTTTCTTTTAATAGAAGATGATGACTTGGTGATACCCGAGGTTCCGGCCCAGTGACGGATCCGATCGCGGCATCTGCAGAAGAACCAAGGGACTTTGGAGTGGTTCCAGAACCTTCAGATGGTATGATTTCTTTTGCTTTTCCCCATTTTCTCTATGCTGTCGTTCACTAACATATTGTTTATTTTCTTGCCAGCTTACTTACCACAAGATTCCGACGACTTTGAACCATACATGGGCACAGCTTTTGATGATGCTTCGGATGAGTTCATGGTGGCAGGGAGTACTCCGTTGGTCGTCGATGAAGGTATTTTATAGTAATAGTCTTGAAACTGATTTTTGACAAGATCATATTCATACCTTTTCATCTTTTAATGGCAGGTTGTGATGCGATAAGAGAAGTTCCTCCATCTTTTTCAGGGCTAGAGTAGGGGTACCCGTAGTTGATCCAGACATAGGGACTTCCTCTACCGGTTTTGGTGCGGCAGAGGTGAAATCTTGTGATGAGATTCCTTCGCCATTGTCTCCAATTGGAAAGAGCTTATTGATTACTCCTCTAATGAGGCATGACATAGGCAGTCGGCCAATGGAGTGGGGTGAGACTTGGGTTCATGGATCGAGACTCTCTCTTTTGGTCATTTGGAAGCTGGGTTCGGCATGATCTAGCATGTGCAGGAGATACTTGCCAACAGTGAAAAGGTTGGTCTAGATATCATAAGTGCCAGAGCTTTTGTTGATGAGATCATCGCACTAGGCAACAAGTGGACTGAGACCAAGAGCTTTCTAAATGGTGACTTCTTCAGGGAGATGTTTTTGATGCCTTCCAGTGAGGTCAAATCTGGATTGGATGAGAGCTAGCGGACTCTGAAGTAGTTCATTCGGGAGAGGAACGTCATCGAGTTGGCTATCATTGAGTTAACATAGGTCCTGCACCGTGTTGAGAAGGAGGTCATCGAAGCCAGGCATCGTCTTTAGCTTTTGGAGGAACAAGCTGCTGCCAAGTGGGCTGCCATTGTGGAAGCTCGCTCTAAAGGGGGGACTCTCATTCTCCAGGTTGAAGAAGTTGACAACAATCTTTGGAAAAAGACTCAGGAGTATGAACGATGGAAAATTCTCAGAGAAGAGCTTCCTCTTGCTGATGATGGGTCGCGACGTTCTGCCACATTTTATGACAAACTTTTGAAGGGGCGTGGCCTAGAAACTTTGAAAGCCAAGGCCAAGATGTTGCTTGAGCAGTTGAATCTTTGGCTGAATGCCTTGTTAGATTGAGCTCCTGGTTGTTTTTGTAACAAACTCACTTTTTTCCTTGTTTGATACCTCCATGTATTAACATTTTTGGTACTCTATTTTTCGTATTCCCTCCTTTCATTTAAATCATTTTTTGATGAAAATAAATTTAACCAAGAGTTTAAACAGGAATGTTTGTTCGAGAATTTGATCAAAATGTTGTCATTTTGTGAAAATCTTTTGTCAAAGGGTTCTTTTGGGCACGAAAGCCAGATTTTGTGGTGAAAAGCCTAGTTTTTGGATGGCTTGAAAGCCAAATTTTGAGGTGGCAGGGAAGCCAAAGGTTTTTGCTTGTGTCATGGAAGCCAAATTTTTGTTTATGGCATGAGAGCCAAATTTTTGTTTATGGCATGAGAGCCAAAATTTTATTTTTGGCATGAAAGCTAGGTTTTGCGGCATGGCAGCCAAAATTTTGTGTTTATGGCATGAGAGCCAAAATTCTGTTTTTGGCATGAAATCCAGGTTTTGTGTCTTGGGAGCAAAAATTTTGTTTGTGACATGAGGGCCAAAAAAAATTTCGTGGCATGGAAGCTGGTTTTGTGGCATGGAAGCTAAGTTTGTTTATTGGTGTGAAAGCCAGGTTTTTCTGAAAACCAAGTTCTGTTTTGTTGGCGTGAAAGCCATATTTGTTTATTTTTGCATAAAAGTCGGGTTTTTGGAATGAAAGCCTGATTTTTTTAAAAAAAAACCAAGTTTTGTTTTGTTGGCGTGAAAGCCATATTTTTTTATTTTTGGCATGAAAGCCGGGTTTTGTTTTGTTAGAGTGAAAACCAGATTTTTTTGGCATGAAAGTTGGGTTTCGGCATAAAAGCCGGGTTTTTTGTTTTCAAAAATGTAAGTATCGACTAAAAGTTGCCTCGCTCCTGAATGGTATTGCAAGTATCGATGGAATGTCACCTCGTTGCTTATTCGGTTGTGAGTATTGATGGAATGTCGCCTCCTCGTGGATTTAGGTGCAAGTATCGACTGAGTGTCACCTCCCTGCTAAATGGTTTTGCAAGTATTGATGGAATATTGCTTCCTTGCTCATTCGGTTGCGAGTATCGATGGAATGTCGCTTCCTTGCAATTTGGGTGCAAGTATCGACTAAAACTTGGTTCCTTACTTTTTCAAAAACTTTGTTTTGGGGGTATAGACTGAATGTCGCTTTCCCACGATTTTTAAAATTTGAAGTTTTTTTTAAATTTGGGTTGTGGATATCAACTGGAATGTTGCTTCTCCACGATTTTTAAAATTTTGCAAGTATCGACGAGGTGTCGTTTCTTTGCTATTTTGAGGTTTTGGAAGTATCGAATGTGGTTCGCATCTTTTCGATTTTCAGCTTTGCGAGTATCAACTGAACGTCGCTTCCCTGCGGTTTCTTGAAAAACCTTTTTTTTTATTTTTTATTTTACTTAAAGACATGAGGCTCGTAAATTTTGACCTAAAACCATTTTTTATGTAAATTTTGACCTAAAACCATTTTTTATGGTAAAAGTTAGGGCGGACTAGGTTGGAAATCCCTAAGTCTTAATTTTGTTTCAAACAATGAATCTTGGGTACGAGGATCGAAAGTTTTGGTCAAGTTAGGAAATAGGCTCCTAAACTTAGATTTTTGAATTTCATATTCTTTTTTTGAACAATGAAACGTCGAAAGTAAGCATTGTTTAAGCATTGTTTTGAGTTTTTTTTTTCATAAATTTCAACGTAAGGATGAAAGTTCCAAAAGGAGTAGGTTTGACGAAAATTTCAACGTAGGGATGAAAATTCCAAAAGGAGTAGATTTGATGAGCAAGTACCTAAGAGTAGGCTTTGGCCATACAGGTAACGCTCTGCCCAGTGCAGGAAGTCTTCAAGGGTAGAACCGTTTTAAGAACTTGCCGTTAATGGGCAGGATACATCTGTCACCCTCAATGTTTAGAAGAGCATATGCACCGTTGGAGAAGACTTTGTCGACGACGAAGGGTCCCTCCCATTTTGGCTCAAATCTTCTTTTGGATCTGTGGGCAAAAATCATTGGCCGTTTTGCTGCAAGAACCAAGTGACTCTGACATGCGTACTTGTTAATGCTAAATGCTTTATCAAGCTTCGAGCCGTCTTTCATCGAGATTATCCAGCTCTTGGAGTCTCAATTTCACATTGCTTTATTGTGTCATGTCATTTTGTAAAGATACCCTTAAGGAAGGAATTTGTACTTTCAATGGCACAACAGCTTCGCATCCATAGACCAAGGAGAATGGTGTGTTATGGGTTGGACCTCGAATGGTGGTTCGATAGGCCTACAAAGCTTTAGGCAGTTTGTTGCCCCAGTCTCTTTTGTGACTAGAGACCATTTTCTTGAGAATTTTGCAAAGTGTCTTATTGAAGGCTACTGCTAATTCGTTCGTTATCGAATTATATGGAGTCGAATGACAACTTTTGGTTTTGTATTTGTCGCAGAACCTGTAGAATTTTTTATCTCGGAATTGTGGTACGTTATCATGGACGAATCTTTTAGGTATGCAGAAGTGACAAATAATGTTGGTGTGCCGGAATTAAAGGACTGACGAGGTCTTCATTTTGCCAAGTGCAAATGCTTTTAACCACTTAAAGAAATAATCCGTAGCGGCGAAGATAAAGCCGATGGCTATTATTCGTTGGGGGAGAGATAAGACCTATTATTTCCAAACTCCAGGCTTCGAAAGGCCATGGGATCGCTGTAGGATGCAGCCATCCTAGAGGCATGTGGAAATAATCTCCATGAACTTGGCATTGTTGGTAGTGCTTAGCAAATTGCATTGCTTTAGCTACCATGGTAGGCTAGTAGTAGCATAACCTTTTTATCTGATCGAAGAGCTTAGGACCAGCTTGATGTGCTCCACAAAGACTAGCATGAACTTCTTAGAGTGTTTCTTCGGCCTCTTGTTGTGACAAGTTGCGTAGATGTACTTCGTTGGAGGATTTTCTACAAAGCATTTTTGAAGGAATATCCAAATGAAAGTTTAGATCTCGTCTTTGAATGCTTACCCGCTTTTTTGGATCTTCGGATAGGATTCTAAACATAATGTAATCACTGAACGGATCCCTCCCGTTGCCGATTGAAGGTTTGAGGATGGATATCCGACTTTCAACCACTCGGTAGCATTCAGCAACCGCTTGGTGTATGTTAAGAAGAGGAAGGATCCTTCTTTCACACACTGTAATTTGCATGTTTTCCCCTTCTTGGATTGCCATAGACACAGCAAGTCCAGCTAGGGCATTTGCACGGATGTTTTCAACTTTAAGGATGTAGGTGATGTGACAGATGTCAAACTTTTGCCGAAGCGATTGTG
The DNA here is from genome assembly GCA_029852735.1 of Persea americana. Lineage (NCBI taxonomy): Eukaryota > Viridiplantae > Streptophyta > Magnoliopsida > Laurales > Lauraceae > Persea > Persea americana. The sequence continues at coordinate 30,788,605 of CM056819.1, forward strand.
CCCTGTTGTAGTAAGGCAACATTTCAGGCTTCCTGACTTTATATTTCTGAATCATCTGGTTCACGATTAGTTGAGAGTTCCCAAGGGCTTCCAGCATGGTGATGCTTGATTTGAGGCCGAGTTCCAATCTTACAATCAGAGCTTGGTATTCCGTTGCACTGTTTGAACATGGTTCAAGTAGCGAGAATGCGTGTGGAATCATGTATTTGTCGAGGCTAACAAAGAGGATGCTAACTCCCGATATCAGCTTTCCTTTTTCATTTGTCCTAATTGCACCATCGAAGTACATGTCCCAGGAAGCATTTGATGCGGAAGTCTCCACATTTTAGACATGTTTGTCTGGGAGATCATCTTTGAGTGGAGAATTTTTAGGCAATGGGTGCTCTTCGAGAAAGTCTGCTAGAGCTTGGCCTATGATTGCTTTTTGTGGTACATACCTAATATCAAACTGTGACAGAAGGATGGACCGTTTTGCCAGTCTGACATTGAGTAAACCTGCTTTTGTGACAAGGACTTTTAAGAGATTGATCCTTGAAATCAAGTAAACTTTGTTAGACAGAAGGTAGTGGCGTATCTTTTGTACGACGAACATCACAGAAGGCATTGTTTTTCAACTGGAGAGTGGCGATGCTCTGCACCTACCAACATGCGGCTGAGGTAATATAGAGCAGCTTCTTTTCCTGCATCATTTTCTTGTGCGAGTAGAGCACCCAAAGATTGGTCGAGGGCTCTTGTGTACAAGATAAATGGTTTTCCAGTTGTGGGGGCAGCCAATACTGGAGGTTTCAGTAGGTACGACTTGATGTCCTGAAATGCGGCTTCACATTCAACATCCCGAACAAAGTCCATACCTTTCTTCATCAAGCGAGAGAATGGACAGCACTTCCCTAACATGTTGGAGATGAACCGTCGGATGTATGCCATTCTTCCTTGGAGTCCTTTTAGTTCTCTTAAGGTTATTGGGGATGGCATTTCTAGGATAGCCTTGACTTTGATGAGGTCAAGTTCTATTCCGGCTTTCCAAACTATGAATCCGAGGAACTTACTCGATGAGACACCAAAGAAGCATTTCAAGGGATTCTTTCACAGTTTGTGTTTGCGAAGTCGGAGGAAGACATCTCAAAGATCTTTGAGATGGTCTACTTTTCTTTGACTTTTGACGGCGAGGCCATCAATGTAACATTCGACCGTCTTGTGCTGCATATCTTGGAATATCTTCATCATAGCCCTCTGATATGTTGCACCGGCATTTTTCAGACTAAATGGCATGACAGTGTAGCAATACACGCCAAACGGGGTTCGGAATGATATGTACTTTTCATCTTCAAGATGCATCTTTATCTGATTTTAGCCAGAGAAGCCATCCATGAATGTCATTTGCTCGAAGCCGCAGGTAATGTCAGTCATCACCTCCAGTATGGGGAACGAGAATTCATCTTTAGGGCATGCACTATTCAGGTCCCTATAGTCAATACATACCCTAATCTACTCATTTTTCTTTATCACGGGGACAATATTGGCCAACCATTCAGGATGTTGTTCCTCGTGGATGAAGCCAACGCTTTTGGGTTTCCAAACTTCTTGTTCAATTTTGTCCATCACATTAGGACGGAATCTTCTTTGGCCTTGTTTGAACGACTTGATATCTTTTTGCAGATTGAGTTTGTGGACTACTATTTTGGAGTCTAAACCACGCATTTCAGTGTAAGACCATGTAAAACAATCAACAAACTCATGAAGAAAAGTGATATACTCGGGTAAGTCATCATCCTTTATATTCTTACTTATGAATACAGGACGTGGGTTATCAGGTGTTTCCAAGTCTATCTTTTGAATGGAATCTTCTGTTGGAAGGTTTGAAGGTGGTTCCTCCTCAATATTTTCGGAGGCTTCCAACTCAACAAGACCTTCTGAAGTTCCAAGGGCATTTTCAAACAAAGGCTCTACTTCTGTCCATGGATCTTCTTAATTGGTAATCTTCTCAAGAATTGCTATTATATGGTCCAAATCATCTGCTGAAACTAGGTCGAAGTAGGGCACTTCTTTTGGAGATGGTGGCTTTTCTAGATAAGAAAAACACTTGTCTGTGTCAATCGGAAAATTCCTCTTCATCAGTAAAGAAATTGTACCAATTGGATGAGCTTCCTAGATCCTTGACGAGTGACTCTTCAAAGAGATATCCAGGGAGATCAATGTCTTCATGGACATGAGACGTTGAGGTTTGGTTGGCAAAACGACTTTGTAGCCTGTCTCGAGGGAATGTCAGGATCGTACCCCAACCCATGTGAAGACTTGTCTATATGATGATAGAGTTTCCAATCCTCTAGTTCACTTTTGGTCAGGGCTGGTTCCAACGGCGTGAGAATACCACGACCACCTCCCAAACCAATTGGATTTCGAGTGTCATAGCCCATTTTCTTCATGATAGCTTGTGCCATTGGACTACACTAGGATGGTTGAGGCATACCTACATTTTGGAAATGTTCAAGCGAAGAATTTGATGAAGAAGCTTTCGATCTGTGGAAGAAGATTGACTTTCCTTCTTTTAAAGCTACCAGAATGACGAAGGAAGCAGACACAGGGTTTTCTACGTCAGCAGGTGTCTCTATTGGACTGAGAGCGGGCCGAACTTGCTGAGTATCAGCTTGGCTTGACAGTGTGTCGTCTTCTGGCTCTGAGTCTGAATCCATGTCATGCATGATAGACACGAAGGAGACAACAAACTTGCCCCCAGACTTTTTTTTTTGTCTTCTTTGCTTAGGTGGTGATTACCAAAGGCTTTGAGGGTTTAAGGGAGATAACGAAGGGAGATTAACTGCTCTGTTCGGACTTGCCGGAAGGGTTGTTTTCTTCTGGTGATTGTTTAGGAGCCTTGCCTTTATCTTTCTGGAGATTTTCGGCAAAGTATGCTATTTCTTCCTCTTTTTCTTCTTTTTCGTCCTCGTACATTTGAGAATCTGCAAAATGAACTTCTTTGCTTATGAAAGCTTTCTGTCTGCAAACACTCAATGTATCAAGCCGTCGTTCCCAACGAACTTGATGTACCGATGTAGAGTTGATGGGATGACACCATTCTCGTATATCCAAGGGCGTTCGAGAAAGATGTTGTAGCATGAAGGGGTCTTCATTACATACACAGTGACTTTAAAGATAAGATCACCGATTGGCAAATTGATCATGATTTTGCCAATAGGCCTTTGAGTGCTCCCATCATATCCAAATATGGATACAGATGTATGACTCAGCTTGCTAGGTGGGATACGTACCCAGCTCTTCCAGTACCGGAGTAGAGATGAGGTTGAGTGCAGACCCTGGGTTGATCTCGACTATGTGTATTGGCATTTCTTTGATGTACCCTGTGAAGTACAAGGGTCGGTTGTGCTTTGTCTCGCCCAGCAGGAGGTCCTCCTTATCGAAGGCAATGGTTGCTCTTGTCATCTTTTGAACCGAGAGGCGTTCAATGTAAGATCCCTCAACTTTCTTCTTTTCTCCATTTGAGGAAGTATCTAATTTTTTGACCCTATAGTCCATTTTAATTTGTAGGACTTGTGGGGCATGTTTATCGACATCCGCATTCAGCATTTGTAGTTCTGAAATGAGGTTATCACGAGTGTGTGAAGACATTCGTAATAAGTCAAGGATGTGCAGTCATGCAGGTATGTATTTGAAGTGCTCAATCAAGTCATATTTGAAAGCCTCTTTGGGGCCTGCATTTTCATTATTGTTGCCACTTGGGCTGTTTACAACTTGTTTTCCCGAAGGATTTACATAAGAAGAAGAAAGTTGGTTGTAATTTTTGTGGTAATCCCAGCTAGAGCGGGTACCTTTACTAACTTCAAGTTCTTCTGGAGAAAGGTTCTCGTTTGGAAGATCACCCTCGGGACCAAGGGGTTGATCATTCTCCATTGCTGAAGACGTTTTCACGTCAACATTGTTGTCCTTAGTGATTGAGTTGCATAGAGCATTTTCCGGGAACAAGTCCTGAACAACATCTAGCAACTTTTCTTCTTTGTTGAATATTTTATCGGTCCAGACATCACCTATAAGGTCGGGTATCTGGGACCAGTTCACCAGGTTTTCATTGAAGAAGACTTCATCGGCCGGAGCTTCTTCAAGATGATCAGTCGGAAAAGGCATGAATTCTGATGTCACAATTTTAGGAGACGAAGCCTGAGAAGGTGATATCTTAGTGGAAGTCACTTGAGAATATGTAGCTCTGAAATATATGATACCAGATGTGGTCTGAGAGTATGTGTCTTTAGCAGATGAGGCTTCAGATGAACTATCATCCTGAACTATCACATTGCAGGTTGCTCCAATAGGAGACATTCCTAGAATGGACTGTTGGGAATCGGACTCATCCTCGGATGTAAGAGGATCACCAATCCAGCAGCTTTCTTCATTCTCAGGAGTTACCAAAGGAGATACCTGTAGATTTTCAGGGACTTCCGGTTCTGGATTTCGATTGTGACGGAGCTCATTGATATGATCTTGCTCTTGTTCTTCGACATGATGCTACAAGATCCTCGCGTTTTCTATAGGATCGGCATGGGAACCAAATCTTCTTCTTCGTCTGCCCATTGTGGTTCATCCAGATTGGATTCCCCTTGAGCAATGGTGGGTGCTAGGTCAATAACAGCCTCTTAGTCCTCTTTTGTTAGTTTTATGTTCTCAATCCATTAAGATTGATGTAATAAATTGATTAATTTCTTTATTTATCAATATATTCATGCTTTCCATTCATGAGATGAATGATGTTTTATTACTTATTTGTACATAACCAATATGAACGACATGATGGTTCATGAGATGAACAGGGAGTCCATAAGTATACTAGATGCAATACATGTGTATGGATGAGATCTACATACGGGAGACATGTATAGAAAATCTTATTCTTAAATATCTTCACAACCAATGATGAGACTGGACATCTCATCTGACAAGGTTGCAGTACTTTGACTACTACGAGATAGTGTGATTTTTCTCGATCATCAGAACGTAAGATTCCGAATCATAATACTGGTACATTGGATGTATTGAAGGACTATGAGAAGCACCTTATGAACACTGTCTTTATTTTAAGGTTTACTCTCATAATTCCCTAGCAATAGGCTCTCAATCCTGAGACATTGATGAACTCAAGTTTCTATCTATTCATTTGCTTTGAGTCACCAATGAGTGAGGCCAACTACAGGTCAACACCTCGGTGTCTTGAGTACGTGGTAGTGGAACTGTGGGAACATTTAATGATCAAGATGGAATCTATCCTAATTATCTCCTTGTGCCAATTAATGGATTTATCATTGGTAAGTGCACACCCATCACAATTAAGAGTTAATTGGATGGTACTAATGATCACTATGATTAATTGGGTCTCAAGGATAATAAGATATGGATCTAAATTAGTGGGATAGTTTATCCAATTAATCCATGGATATAGATGGAGGGGCCAACTTGTAGTAATAGGGAAGTTTAGGGTCTTCACGTAATTTATTCCTAAGACTGGAGTTCAATTGCATTTATTTAGTAGAGTTATTTGCAATTAACTGCGGGCCCGGATTGCAATGAGATGTGGGGTCGCGGTGTCCCAGTTGGAACAAGCTTTCTATGGAATCTCTACTGGTCCCCACTCTAGCCCAAGATTGGATCTTTACTATTTCTATTTGAAGTGAGACTCCTAATGGTGGTAATAGTGGAAATAGTGAATTACTAATTATTATGGAAGTTGGACTTCTAATAATAAACAAAGAGGAGATGCTTTAGGCTATAAATAAGAGAGGAAAGAGGCTTGGATGTCCCATGCTTGGAATGTCCTAGGGAGTCACACCCAACCCCTTTTTGAGTGCAAGAGTTGCACTACTCTCCCTCTCTCTCTCTCTCTCTTCTAGCTCCCTTCTAGTTTCCTTAGAGTTTCTAGTTAGTTTTTCTCTTAGAGATTCCACCATCTTCCTTGAGAGAAGAGATCTGAAGTGGGTCATAGCGTGGAAGACAATTGGGCATTGTAGATTCTAATTTGCTTTATGAAAGAGTTCTTCATCAAAGGTTTAATCAAATTCTCTATTAGAGCACAACCGAGCTCCATAGGTATAATCTACTCCTTGTATGTTGTAGAATTTCATGGTTGCTTGTTAGGGGCTGTTTCTATCTTGTTGATAGGTTTATTTACTGATCATTGGCTGAGATTGAGGACATGGATCCTGGATTGGGTCTTGTTGCCTTTTGGATAGATGATCACTATATCAAGTTGGTCAAAAGTTTTTGAAACCTATCCTAGAGGCCCACCCACTTCCAGCAATTGGTATTAGAGCCTTACCTCATCTCTAATCATGTTAGAGCAGTAAGCTTGCTCTATTCTTTGCATTAGATGCGAAGAAGATAGAGGAAGGCTATATACGGATCAATTTTTATGGATTTGCTTTGTTTAATAGTAAATCCATGATTGGATAGTCACAAAAGGGTTTAATAATGATGGAAGAATGATAGGAAGCCAATGGAATACTTCATAAGAGTTTTGGAGTTGAATGGACACAAAATATAAAAAACCCAACAGTCTGGTTCGTCTGTCCGGTCGACCAGGTACTTGCAGGCCGGTTGACTTGGCCTTTTGGCCAGTCGACTGGGGACATTGTGACAGCAGATGCAGAATTTGGATTTTTCAGTTTCGAGTCTTCTTTTGTGTCCTGTTTTGCCAGCATTGTTTGGCAGCCTATTTGTGTATTTTGTATGGTTGTATGAGATACTAACATGCAAGTTATCTTGTCATCTTCATATGGCCCACAAGTCTTTTACTTTCTTTATATGGTTGTTGGTTTATTTGAGGCTAAGTGTAAAGGGCATCATAATTTCCTTGGTTTCCCATGAAAGGGCAAGGCATGATGGTTTCCCTAAAGCCCTTTTATTTCCGTGTTTAGATTACCATGTAATTCTCATTATAGAGACTTAGGAATTTATGTAATTTTATGAAATTTGTAAATTCCGGCGATATTCAAGAGAAAAAAAGGAAAGTGAAGTTGGACTCCTATTCAAAGAGTTTGAAGATTACCAAAAGTGTTTTGGAGATGCCCAAGGAGCTTGAGGAATCCCAAAGTTTTGGAAAGTCTAAGAAGTCTAAGAAGTCTATTCCGCTAGGGCTATGTGGAGGAGAGGACTAGTTACTATTTTTAGCATTTTCTATTTATGGATGAATGCTTGATTTAGAATGTTTCCAAATCTGATCCAAACATAGCAAGTTACTAAAATTGGTCAAATCAAATTAATTTTTGGAAAGAGTTCTAATTAGTGTTGATGACCCATGAGATGGACACATTGGTAACACTAATTTAAGAAACTGGACTTTCCTTAAAATAACTTGACTTGGAACCAATCTTTGATCATATCAAGAGATGATTTGATGTTCATATATATATACATATAAATGTATGTGCGTGTGTGGGCCCTAATACCTTAAAAGGAAAATCCTCAATTCTAAAATATTAAGTGGGAATGGGGCATTTAAATTGAGAAATCCCCATGATTTTCCACCATAGGTCCATTGTAAGGAAAGTATTAGCCTCGTGCCATCTTGAGAATGGTCGTTCCCCACGGAGGGCTTTTATTTGTTTGGTTACTAGATATGGATCTCCCAAAAGGATAGTGTTGATGAGACGGGGTGGGGGTTCACTCCCAAATGAGGAGCTGCCCACAACGATTGTCACGCAATGTTAATTGGTGGGTCACACTTAACTAAAATAGTGATGTAGTATTCCGAAGGATTTACCTCATGTATTTTAGAAACCAAAGCTAATCAGGAGTCATACATTATTTGGTATGAGATACCTAGATAATAATGAACGATAGGGGATCATGGATAGTTAGTCTTAATCCAAACTTTGATTTACTTTGATTAGAACCAATCTAAGTGGTATTCACACTTCCCAAGGAGGCATATGCCAGGGATGGGAATTCCGATGTATTCTAAATTTTAGTGGTTATGAGGATTACCACATAAATTTGGTAGAATACTAAATCCTAATGTCATTAATATTCTTTAATTGAATGTATAGTTATGTGCTACAATTTTTTCAGCATGAATTCAAATACTTTCAATCCACTTGCGACCATTCTCAACCAGAATAAGTTGGTGGGATCCAACTATGTTGACTGGAAACGGAACCTGGATATTGTCCTGACTGCATTAGGATATAAATATGTCATTACCATACCCCCCCTTGATGAGCCTGGGCCAGACAAGAAAGACCATTATGCCAAATGGACCAAAGACGATAAGATGCCCAGATGTTATATACAGGCATCCATGTCTAGTGTTTTGTAACACTAACATCAATCCTATAAGACGGCATACGATATTATATTGAACTTAAAGGAGATGTTTGCAGACCAGGGCAGGCCTGCTAGACAGACTGCTATGAGGGTGCTCATAAGCACTAAGATGGCTGAGGGTACACTGGTATAGGACCACATGCTAAAGATGATGGATTCATTGAATGAGTTAGATATACTGGGTGCCACGATTGATGCAGAATCGCAGATCGACATAATCCTCGAGTCGCTACCAGATTCATTCAACCATTTTAAAATCAATTATACTATGAATAAAATGGATCTGACCCTAGCCGAGCTATCTAGCCAGTTGGTAGCAACTGAGGGGATTATGAAGAAAAAGCCAACTGCCCTGACGACAGAAAAGTTAGTTGCCAGGTCCAAGCCAAAAGGCAAAGGCTGAAAAGGCAAGAAGAAATCTGTCCCGAAGGGTCCTAAGACGGAAAATGGTCCTACTGGAGGTGTGGCCAAGGCTAAGTGTTCGGGGACAAAAGGAAAGTGTTTCCACTGTGGTATGACAGGACATTAAAAAAGGAATTGTCAAGAATTTTTGTCTAAGAAGAAGACCTCAGGTATGATTGAGTCACTTGTTTCTAAAGTTAGTTAGTTTTGCAATTGGTACTTCAGAATCCTAGTGTGTAGACTCCGGTGCAACTAATCACATCTGTAATTCGTTGCAGGGGTTCCGGGAAACCAGGAGGCTTAATGACAGGGAAATCATTGTCATCTTAGGATATGAGGCTAAGGCAGAGGCGGTTTCAGTGGGAGTTATTACTTTATGTTTTTCAAATAATAAATTGGTTTTGTCAGACATTTTATATGTACCGTCTTTGAGCCAGAATTTAATTTCAGTTTCTAGTTTGGTGAATAAAAGTTATTCTATTGCTTTTGGTACTGAAGTTGTCATAAAGAGAAATGGTACTTTTATATGTTCTGGCAAGGTAACCAATGTGCTTTATTTGTTAACTCCTACCATGTATGAGATACATGACACTGAAATAATTAATAGACCAACATTAAAGAGGAAGTCACCTTCATTTAATCCAACAAAACTTTGGCACCTAAGGCTAGGTCATATAAACCTAAATAGGATTGACAGGCTAGTGAAAGATGGTATCCTACCTTCGTTGGTGGTAGAATGAATGTCTGTCTGCGAGTCCTGTTTAGAAGGCAAAAAGACCAAAAGACCCTTTGTCGCGAACTTGGACTAAGACCCGGGCCCCGTGACAGTTGATGTGCCTAAGAGAGAATGGCACGTAGTCATCGATGACATCCTACAAGTTTCCGCTATGAGGATCCCAAGGACACGGGACTAAACTCACACTATCAATGGTTTGCGGAAGTGTGTAAAAAATCACATCAATATGAACATAAGTGATAAAAAAATCACGTTTTCATAAATAAAAAATCATCAAGACATTAGATTCAGAGAGAGAAACATAAACAAGACATAAACCCAATTACATTTAAGTTCAAGTTTAACAAAAGTATATTGATTAAGATACATCCCAAAATAAGAGGCCAACAAAGGCCAATACATTCCCAACAAAAGAATCAAAATGGATAACCCTAGCCCAAAGGTTACGCGTCAAGATCCCGTCTAACTTCTAGATGACATAATCAGGTTGCTACTCATAAGCTAGGGGTGGCTCAACAGCCTCCTCTGGGCTCTCCTCAAAGGCAACGCCGCCTGCACGTAAGCACCAAAGTACAAGGGTCAAACACGACGGTTTGGCAAGAAATCAATTTAAACAAGAACATAAAGCGATAAAAGTTGGAAAAACGTTACTAAGAGCAATTTACTGAATTTAAACCAAAACAGTGCTAAGATGCATTTCAAATAAGCAAAACTAACATGAATACTTAAATATCATGAATAGACAACCCACGTTGAGCCCATCCTTTCTCTAGCATACAAGATGACGAGAGTAAGCACGACACGACAAGCACGACACGCAAAACACGATCCCACGTCACACAAAATAAACGGGGAGGCCGGCCGCAGAACCGGAATAAGCACAATGTGTAATAAAACACACGACTAATCTGTAGATAGTCCACATATTTAAGGACCCCCGGACAGTGGATTAGACTGAAGGGGAAGTCCAAGCTCAGTGGTGTTCATCAATTATTATGAATGCACAAATCTAGACGAAACATGTACAAGATAGGTCGAAATAGGGGAAAATCACTTATCAAAACAAGGCAAGCAAGACTTATCAAGAATAGTATAAGCTATAGCAAAACAAAGCTTAAAAGTGATCCCCTCACTAGTACTTGAAACAGATCAAAACATGGTTGAAACTTGTAAATAGAAACATGTGCAAAACGATATGTATCATGTCAAAACTGAGGTCTTGAAGCAAACTTATCAAGTATATATATAAGGCCCTTCATTTAACCTTGATGTACTTGAAAACCCAAATGTCGGAATAAGACGGATTGGTGCTCCCGAAGCTAAAGGACATTTTGAGTTCCAAATGCATAATGTCAAGCTTAAAGCCCTTGAACATATTCTGGTTTTCATTTCTCAAGAAAATCCTGTAAAACAGAAAAATTTGGATACTTGGTAGGCTTGCGGTTACCTGTCGGCTAGCCACTGAGATGAAAAGCGGTTAGCTACCAGCAGACCGTCAGCTGACCGCGGGTCCTAGACAGGAAATTTGTTGCATTCTGGAAGTTTGACCGAAACTAGTCGGTCAACTGTCGGCTAGCCACAAAGGTGCATTGCGGCTAGCCGCCAGCTGACCGCTGGTCCCAGTCAACTTGCAGCATTTTGCATTTCTAACCGTGAATCTCTGTGACCTTGCGGTCACTTGGCAGTTAGCTGTAGTCAAATTTTGGCTAGCCGCCAAGACTTTCCAGCTCGAAACGAGCATTCTGTGTTTCTAACCGAACTGGGTTGGCTAGCCGCCGGCACCAATCGGCTAGCCGCTGAGGTGACCACCAGCTGACTGCTAGTTACGGGAACCAACACAGCAGATCAGATTTAGGCCATTTCTTCTTCAAAACAAGTCAGATTCTAATCAAAATGAAACAAGAGCTGAAAGAAGGCATTTAAACCATGCTACATCATATGCATGCAAACTTGAAAGTAGATTTCTAACAAAAATAACCACACTTGCTAGAATCACAAAAGGACCTAGAAAATCACATTCTTGAGGCGATATACATTTCAAAACAAGCATAAGAAGAGCCAAAACTATCACTTGCCTTGACCAATAAATGCAAATCCAACCTTCTTGAAAGATCCTACCCAAGAGAAGAGCCAAGATCTACAAAAGCCCCAAAAATAACCTCAAAACCCTCACATTGTGAAAACTAAGAACCCATTTCAAAAAAGGGTTTACAACTATGAAAACCAAGATCCTTAGGAGTTGAAAATACTCCATTAAAGAGATGGGTTGAAGCTCTTACCTATCAAAGTCCAAACAAGAAGAAAGGAAGAAGAAGAGAAGGTTGTCTAGCTCAAAACACCCAACAAATGGGTCCAAGGGAAAGCTTAAGAAGAGAGGAAGAAGATGATGGGAAAAAATCTTCAATCTAAGCTCCAAAGATTGCATGCAAGGAGGAGAAATTGAAGGGAAGAAGAAGCTCCCAAGCTACTCTGGACGTGAAACCTACGGACGTGTGCAGGAAGAATGAAAGTGAAAGAGAGAAAAGGGGATATTTAGATTAGGGTGAATGTGGGTCCCAAAGGGCTGGAACTTCAAAAGCTTAAAACATGGTCTAATATCTGTGCATACCGATGTTTCCGATGTGCATACCGATGTCATTGGCCCTATTGGAATTAGTGCATACCGATGTGTGTGGACCCATAAATATTAGAGTGAAAAGAGGATATGAGTACTTCATCACTTTCACAGATGATTACTCAAGATGTGGATACATATACCTTATGCACTGCAAGTCCAAGGCTTTTGAAAAGTTCAAAGAGTTTCGAGCGCGCGGAAAAGTAATTAGGTAAAAGTATCAAGACTCTTCGATCAGATCGAGGAAGGAAATATCTCTCAACTAATTTTATGGGATACTTATCAAAAAATGAGATTCTATCCCAATTGTCTGCTCCTGGCATGCCTCAACAGAACGGAGTAGTGGAAAGAATGAGCCAGACTCTTTTAGAGATGATCGGGTGTATGATGAGTTTCTCAGGATTACCTATATCCTTTTGGGGATATGCCTTGGATACTGCAATGTACATACTAAACCTCGTACCATCTAAGTCTGTAATTAAGACTCCCAGGGAGTTGTGGTCCGGGCAAAAGCCCAGTCTACACAACATTTGCAAATTTGGGGTTGTCCGGCACATGTGCTGGAGGTTAAGACGGATAAGTTGGAATCGGAGTCGGAAGTATGCACCTTTGTAGGATATCCTAAAGGAACTAAAGGTTGGATATTCTATAATCCCAGAGAGCAGAAAGTGCTTGTAAGCACCAATGCGGTTTTTCTGGAGGAAGATTATATGTTTGACCGGAAATCTTTAGAAAAGGTTATCTTGGAAGAAATTCGAGAGCAATGAATTCCAAATCCAAATGTGACCAAACTTGAGGAGAATCCAACCATACCTAACCCTGTAGTTACACTGGTGCCTCGTCGTAGTGGGAGGATTGTCAGGCCCCCTGACAGGTTCTTATTTTTGGGAGAGTCTTACGAGGCAATCTCAAAAGAACTGGAACAAGATCCCTATAACTATAATGAAGCAATTGTTGGAAATATGTGAGCCTCTAGGATAGGTTTCAAAAGCTTTTGTCCAACTTGATGCAATAATCATCTATCCAAAAGGCTACAAAACCCAATCCAGGATCCATGTCCTCAATCTCTTCCATCATGATGAGTAAATAAACCTATTAAGAAGATCGGCACCTTACAAGCAATCACAAAATTCTACAACATAGAAGGAGTAGATAATACCTATGGAGCTTGGTTGTGCTCTAATGGAGAATTTGATTAATCCTTTTAATGAAGAACTCCTCCACAAAGCAAATCAGAATCTCCAATGCCTAATCGTCTTCCACACTATGACCCGCTTTAGATCTCTTTTCTCAAAGCAGATGGTGGAATCTCCAAGAGAAAACTAACTAGAATCTCTAAGGAAACTAGAAGGGAACTAGAAGAGAGAGAATAAGAGAAGGGAGTGCAACTCTTGCACGAAAGGGGAGGTGGGCGTGAACTCCAAGGTAGGAGCATGCATGGGCATCCGAAAGCACCTCTCCTCTCCTATTTATAGCTTTATGCAACTCCTCTCTTTCTTTATTATTAGAAGTCCAACTTCCATAATAATTAGTAACTCTATATTCTCACTATTACCAGTATTAGAAGTCTCACATCAAATAGAAATAGTAACTTTCCTTTTGAGTTAAAAAAGAATTAGTAATTATCCAATCTTGGGCTAGCGTGGGGACCACTAGGGATTCCATAGAAAGCTGGCTCCAACTGGGACACCGTGACCCCACATCTCATGTGCAATCCGGGCCCGCAGTTAATTGCAAATAACTCCACTATATAAATGCAACTGAACTCTAATCTTAGGAATAAATTACATGAAGACCCTGAACTTCCCTATCACTACAAGTAGGCCCCTCCATCAATATTCATGGATCAATTGGATAAACTGTCCCACCAATTTACATCCATATCTTATTATCCTTGAGATTCAATTAATCACAGTGATTATTAGTACCGTCCAATTAACTCTTAATTGAGATGGGTGTACACTTATCAATGATAAATCCATTAATTGGCACAAGGGGATAACAGAGATAGATTCCATCTTGACCATTAAATGTTCTTACAGTCCTACTATCACGTACCCAAGACACCGAGGTATTGACAAACAGTTGGCCTTACTCATTGGTGACTCAGAGCAAATGAATAGATAGAGACTTGAGTTCATCAATGTCTCAGGGTTGAGAGTCTATTGCCAGGGAATTATGAGAGCAGACCTTAAAGTAAAGACAGTGATCCTAAGGTGCTTCTCATAGTCCTTTAATACATCCAATGTACCAATATAATGATCCAGAATCTTACAGTCCGATGATCGAGACAGATCACACTATCTCATAGTAATCATAATACTGCAACCTCGTCAGATGAGATGCCCAATCTCATCACTAGTTGTCAATCAATTTAAGTATAAGATTTGTGACACATGTCTCCTGTATCTGAATCTCATCCACATACATGTGTTACATCTAATACACTTGTGGACTCCGGTTCATCTCATGAGCCATTAGGTCATTTGTATTGATTATGTGCATTTAAGTGATAAAACACCATTCATTTCATGAAAAGAAAACATAAATATATTGATAAATAAAGAATTTAATCAATTTATTACATCAATCTTAATGGATCGAGACCATAAAACTAACAATCTCCCACTTTGGCTCAATGCCAGTCAGGGTTGCATCTCATGCCCATCCCATCTACATCCTGGTCAAAGACTTTGGTTGTCAAAGGCTTAGTAAAGGGATCTGCGAGATTATCCGTAGATGCAATCTTGGTGATGGCAATGTCACCTTTTTGCACAATCTCTTTGACCAAATGATATTTTCTCTGTACATGTTTTTGACTTTTACGGCTTTTGGGTTCCATGGACTGTGCGATTGCCCCGCTGCTGTCACAGTAAACTGTGAGTGGCTGTTGCGCCAAAGGTACCACTCCAAGTTTCATAAGGAATCTTTTGAACCAAACTGCTTCCTTAGCTGCTTCACAAACCGCTACATATTCATCTTCTGAGGTGGAATAAGCGGTACATTCCTGTTTAATACTCCTTCAGCCAATAGCTCCGCCACCAAGCATAAACACATACCCAGAGGTTGATTTCCTGGAATCTTTATCTGACATGAAGTCAAAATCTGTGTAACCAACTGGAATCAACTCATCACTGCCGTAAATTAGCATGTCATTTCTAGTCCTTCTTAAGTATTTGAGAATACACTTCATAGCAGTCCAATGGTCAGGACCTGGGTTAGACTGATATTTGCTGACTAAGCCCACTGCATGAAAGATATCCGGTCTAGTACAAAGCATAGCATACATAAGGTTGCCAACAGCCGAGGCGTATAGTACTTCTCTCATCTGCTCCTTTTCCTGAGGTGTCTTAGGACACTGATCCTTGGAAAGGTTCACTCCATGCTTGAACGGTGTGATGCCTTCTTGGAGTCTTGCATTGCAAACAACACTAGTACCTTATCTATGTATGCAGCTTGAGATAAGCAAATCATCCTATTTTTTCGGTCTCAATGGAGCTTGATCCCTAGGATGTAGCTAGCTTTTCCCAAGTCTTTCATAACAAAATTCTTAGCCAGCCAAACTTTTACTGTTGATAGTATTTCTATGTCTCTCCAAAGAAGAAGAACGTCATCGACACATAGTACGAGAAAAACTACCTTGTCTCCTTCACTTTTCATATACACACATGACTCATCCGGATTTTGACAAAAACCAAATGCCTTAATAACCTTGTCAAAACGGATGTTCCAGCTTCGAGAGGCTTGCTTCAATCCATAAATGGATTTCTACAGCTTGCAAACTATTTGCTCTTGGTTTTTAGCCACAAAACCATCTGGTTGCATTATATAGATGTCTTCCTCAAGATGGTCGTTGAGAAACGCCGTCTTGACATTTATTTGCCAAATCTCGTAATCAAGATGAGCTGCAATGGATAAGAGTATCAGAATAGACTTGAGCATGGCTACCAGCGAGAAGGTTTCCTCATAATCGATACCTTCTTTCTAAGTATACCTTTTCACAACAAGCCTGGCCTTAAAGGTCTCAACTCTTCCGTCCGGTCCTTTATTTCTTTTGTAGACCCACTTGCACCCAATAGGTTTAATATTGGCAGGCAAGTCCACAAGTGTCTAGACCTGATTAGAGTACATGGACTCTATCTCAGCTTTCATAGCTTCTTGCCAACGTCCCAAATCTTTGTCAATTATTGCTTCATCATAGTTATAGGGATCTTGTTCCAGTTCTTCTGGGATTGCCTCGTAAGACTTTCCCAAAAACGAGAACCTGTCAGGGGGCCTGACAATCCTCCCACTACGACGAGGCACTGGTGTAACTACTTGGTCAGGTATGGGCGGATTCTTTTCAAGTTCGGTCATACTAGGATTTGGAATTGATCGTTCTTAAATTTCTTCCAAGACAATCTTTTATAAAGATTTCTTGTCAATCATATAATCTTCCTCCAGAAAAACTGCATTGGTGCTGACAAATACTTTCTGCTCTCTGGGATTATAGAATAACCAACCTTTGGTTCCTTTAGGATATCCTACAAAGGTGCACACTTCCGACTTCGATTCCAACTTATCCGTCTTAACCTTCAACACATGTGCCGGACAACCCCAAATGTGTAAATGTTGTAGACTGGGCTTTCGCCTGGACTACAACTCCCGGGGAGTCTTAGGTACAGACTTAGATGGTACGAGGTTCAGTGTGTACATTGCAATAACCAAAGCATATCCCCAAAAGGATATAGGTAATCCTGAGAAACTCATCATAGACCTGATCATATCTAAAAGAGTTCGGTTCCTTCTTTCTGCTACTCTGTTCCGTTGAGGCATACCAAGAGAAGACAATTGGGATATAATCCCAGTCTCTGATAAGTATCCCATGAAATCAGCTTAAAGATATTCCCCTCCTCGATCTGATCGAAGAGTCTTAATACTTTTACCTAATTGCTTTTCCGCTTCCGCTCGAAACTCTTTGAACTTTTCAAAAGACTCGGACTTGCGGTGCATACGGTATATGCATCCATATCTTGAGTAATCATCATCTGTGAAAGTGATGAAGTACTCATATCCTCCTTTTGCTCTAACATTTATGGGCCCACACACATCAGTATGCACTAATTCCCATAAATCTTTGGCCCTATTGCCCTTGGATGAAAAGGGACTTTTGGTCATTTTGCCTTCTAAACAGGATTAGCAGACAAGCACTGGTTCTACCACCAATGAAGGCAAGATACCATTTTTCACTAGCCTATCAATCTTGTTTAGGTTAATGTGACCTAGCCTTAGGTGCCAAAGCTTTGTTGGATTAGATGAAGGTAATTTTCTCTTTAATGATGGTCTATTATTTATCTCGGTATCGTGTATCTCATACATTGTGGGAGTTAACAAATAATGTTCATTGATTACCTTGTCAGAACATATGAAAGTACCGTTCCTCTTTATGACAACTTCAGTACCAAAAGTAATGGAATAACTTTTATTCACCAAACTAAAAACAGAAATTAAATTATGTCTTAAAGACGGTACATATAATGTATTTGACAAAATCAATTTATTATCTGAAAAACATAAAGTAATAACTCCCACTGAAACCGCCTTTGCCTTAGCATCAGATCCTAGGTTGACAATGATTTCGCCGTCACTTAGCATCCTGGTTTCCAGGAGCCCCTGTAACGAATTACAGATGTGATTAGTTGCACTGGAGTCAACACACCATGATTCTGAAGTACCAGTTGCAAAACTAACTTTAGAAACAAGTGACTCGATCATACCTTAGGTCTTCTTCTTAGACAGAAAATCTGGACAATTCCTCTTCCAATGTCCTGTCTTACTACAGTGGAAACAATTTCCCTTGGTCCCTGAACCCTTAGCCTTTGCCATACCACCAGTAGGACCATTCTCCGCCTTAGGACCCTTAGGGATTGATTTCTTTTTGCCTTTCCGGCCTTTGCCTTTTGGCTTGGACCTGACATCTGACTTCTCTGTCATCAGGGCAATTGGCCTTTTCTTCATAATCCCCTTAGTTGCAACCAGTTGGCTAGACAGCTCAGCTAGGGTCAGATCCATTTTATTCATATTATAATTGATCTTAAAATGGTTGAATGAATTTGGTAGCGACTCGAGGATTATGTCAATCTGGTATTCTGCATCAATCGCTTCACCCTGTACATCTAACTCATTCAATGAGTCCATCATCTTTAGCAAGTGGTCCTGTACTAGTGTACCCTCAGCTGTTTTGGTGCTTATGAGCACCCTCATGGCAGCCTGCCTAGCAGGCCTGCCCTGGTCCGCAAACATCTCCTTTAAGTTTGATATAATATTGCATGCAGTCTGATAGGATTGATGTTGGTGTTGTAAAACACTAGACATGGATGCCTGTATATAACATTTGGCTATCTCATCGTCTTTGGTCAATTTGGCATAATGATCTTTCTCGTCTTGTGGTGCATCTAGCCCAGGCTGATCAAGGGGGGGCATGGTAAAGACATATTTATATCCTGATGCAGTCAGGATAATATCTAGGTTCTATTTACAGTCCACATAGTTGGATCATACCAACTTATTCTGGTTGAGAATAGTCGCAAGTGGATTGAAAGTATTCGAATTCATTTTGAATAAGCTATAGCACATAACCATACATTCAATTAAAGAATATTAATGACATAAGGGTTTAGTATTCTACCAAATTTATGTGGGAATCCTCATAACCACTAAAATTTAGAATACATCGGAATTCCAATCCCTAGGATATGCCCCCTTGGGGAGTATGAATACCACCTAGATTGGTGCGGATCAAGATTAGTCCAAATTTAGTTTAAGACTAACTATCCATGATCCCCTATTATTCATTATTATATGGGCATCTCATACCAAATAATGTATGACTCCCGATTATCTTCGGTTTCTAAAATAAATGAGGCAAATCCTTGGGGATACTACATCACTATTTTAGTTAAGTGTGACCCACCATTTAAAATTGCGTAACAACCGTTGTGGGCAGCTCCTCCTTTGGGAGTGAATCCCCACCCCGTCTCACCAACGCTATCCATGAGGAGATCCATATCTAGTAACTAGATAAATAAAAGCCCTACGTGGGGAACGGCCATTCTCAAGATGGCGCGAGGCTAACACTTTCCTTAAAATGGACCTATGGTGGAAAACCATGGGGATTTCTCAATTTAAATGCCCCGTTCCCATTTAATATTTTAGAATTGAGGACTTTTCCTTTAAGGCATTAGGGCCCACATATATATATATATATGAACATCAAATAATCTCATGATATTATCAAAGATTGGTTCCAAGTCAAGTTATTTTAAGGAATGTCCAGTTTCTAAATTAGTGTTACCAATGTGTCCATCTCATGGGTCATCAACACCAATTAGAACTCTTTCCAATAATTAATTTGATTTGACCAATTTTAGTAACTTGCAACGTTTGGATCAAATTTGGAAACATTCTAAATCAAGCATTCATCCATAAATAGAAAATGCAAAAATAGAAACTATTCCTCTCTTCTACATGGCCTAAGCGGAATAGACTTCTTGGACTTCTTAGACTTTCCAAAACTTTGGGATTCCTCAAATTCTTTGGGCATCTCAAAAATACTTTTGGCAATCTTCAAACTCTTTGATTAGGAGTCCAACTTCACTTTTCTTCTTCGTCTCGGACATCGCCAGAATTTATAAATTTTGAAAATTACATAAATTCCTATGTCTCTACGATGAGACTTACATCGTAATCTAAAATTGAAATAAAAAGGGCAATAGGGAAACCATCATGCCTTGCCCTTTCATGGGAAACCAAGGAAACCATGATGCCCTTTACACTTACCCTTAAATAAATCAACAACCATGAAAGATAGTAAAAGATTTGTGGGCCATATGGAGAGGACATAATCACCTGTAAATTACTATCTCATACAACCACACAATCCACAAAACCAGATTGCTAAACATGACGGAAAAATAAGATGCCAAAAGAAAATTCAGATAAAAAAAGTTTTTGTCTGTGGGCGGCTGGCCGACCTGACGAACCCCAAAAATTGGGTTTTTCAGAATCGCAACCAACTGATCCCAAATAACTTCTAATGATTCCAAAACACTCTCTAATGACTTCCTACCATCCTTCCATCATAGTTAAACCCTTTTGTGACAATCCAAATAGGTATCTACTTAAAAAACAAGTAAATCTATTAAAACCAATCCATACATAGCCCTTGCTCTTATCCTCTTCGCATCTCATGCAAAGATTAGAGCAAGCTTACTACTCTAACAAGATTAGAGACGAGGTATGGCTCCGATACCAATTGTTGGAAATAGGTGGGCCTCTAGGATAAGTTTCAAAAACTTTTGACCAACTTGATGCGGGGATCATCTATCCGAAAGCTACAAAACCCAATCTAGGATCCATTGTTGACACCAAAGATGTTACTTTCCCTCCTCAACATCAAAAGCTACATGGAGCCGCATCATACTACAAACAGGTAAAGCTGCTTCAAGCATAAGATCTTGTCAGAATCAAACAAAAATTGCAAGATCCTTCAAAATAGCCAAAAAAAGGTACATATGAAATTTCAGGCCATTTCGACACCATTTGGCCTAACTTCAGTCCTCCAATGACTGAGCAGGAGCTCCCGGTGGCAACAGTATTGAAGACATCAAATCTTCATTCAGAGCCTATGGATGGTCTCACAATACCTCCAAAAGGCTCCACGTCGAATTTCAAGTCAAACCGACACCGTTTGACCCTCCATCAACTCTCGAATGACGAAATCAAGCCTCCCGGCGGCGAGAACCTCTGATGCCGCCACTCATCAAACAAAGCATGTGAGTAGCTTCTACAAGCTTCCAAAGAGTTGCACGTAAAATTTCAGGTCATTCCGACGACGTTCGACCCGGCTTCAACACTCCAAAGCAAAATCAAGCCTACCGGCAGCGGAGCTCCCCGGGACTGTGGCACTCAAATTGGAGCTAATGGATCATCTCAAAATGACTCCAATAGGCTCCTTGCCAAATTTCATGTCGATCGGACATCAGATTACCGCACATAAAAGCTCGACATCTTCCATGTAGTGAAATCAAGTCTAGCATTGACGGGACCCCAAACGGCTTCAAAACTCAAATAAAAGCCCATGGTTGGTCCTATCTAATGCTCAGAAAGCTTCACCTCAAATTTCAAGTCATTCTGACATTGTTTGACCAAGTTTTAACTCTTACCGGAAAATCAGATACAAAGTTTTTGGCTTTTCCAAAAATAGGAAACTTTGTGCTCTGATTTGCACAGCTTCTCGATAGGTTTTCTTTAGAGGAATTAAGCCAATAAATGAAGATGTCAAGGAAAATACAGAAGAAAAAAGAAGCAAAAAAGCTCGAAAAACGGATGAGAAACGGCAACCGGACGGCGACCGAAAAAAGGGTCCAAAGTCCATGGTCGCTGGCGACCTTGGTCCATGGTCGCCGGCGACCATGGGTGCATGGTTGCCGGCAACCCTGGAAGTTCGGGTCTCCAGATTTCCGCCAAAACGATCGATTTTCCGTTATTTTTTGTGTTTCGTGATGTTTGGCCCCTGTGATTTTCCCAAATTCTGATTTTTGAGGCATAATATCGATCGATCTTCATCAACATCACGGATTCGCCATCGAAATCATTCGATCATCATTGGATACTCCAAAATCGCCAACCGACCGACCAAGAAAGCACACTTTCTGCTCGACCGATCGTGAAATCGACTAGACAGATGTTGCCAGCCCATTGGTACCAACCAATGTCTGAATTTGCATCGTCATCCGACATCAAATCACATGCGGATCCATCGATGATCATTGTAAGAAGAATTCCAAAAGACACAGCACGGCCCACGACTCTTCAAGCGACTTGGCGATCAATTAATTCTATTAATTGACCCGTTTATGATAAGTTATTACGGTCATTAACTAATTATTCTGGACGGCCCAATTAGAAGCAAGCAAATGGGAGTTACAAGTCCAATTAATCATGGCAATTAACCATGTAACTCCTATCATTATGGAGTTTAATCATGGAAATTAATCATGAAGCCCCCATCATCATGGAGATTAAATGCTCATTATTCTCCTTCGACTAATCAGATTCAAGGAAAAAGGAGTTACAAAATTATGAAATTAAATCTTGTAACTCCTCCCATCATGGAGCATTAATGCAATCAATGCCCATAAACCCTCCTAATGGCTACCAAAAGCCTATAAATAGGTGGTCATTCCAAAAGGAAGGGGTCCTGGAAAATTATCCTGAAAAGTCTTTGCATAAAGAAGCTCTCTTTCTCTGAAGAAACTCTGTTGCAAACATTACAAGGTGATTGAAGCCCCCTAGGGGTCCCACCCCCTCAAGGTTTCCCATCTTCTTCTATCCAACATGGCCTAGATGTGGCTTTTCAGCCCGTTTACCTGGTTTTTTTATTGGATATAGGACCTTCCCTTGGTCTTTGTCCTCTAAAAATCCGAGGTCCAAGCCAAGCCAAGTGAATTAATGCATCAAGTGTTCTCATCTGAAGGACAATGGCGGCGCCCACACATGACTCGCGACCGTCGATCTAAACGAGTCCCCACAATCTCCTGAGAAGTCAGATCCCTCTTTCTTTCTTTCTATTGTATTTTGTATTTTTTAAAGAGACAAAAAATCACAATTATTGTCTTCCATCATTAATGAGATTTGTAAATCGCCTTTCACAGCAAAATTGCCTTCTACGACACAAAACCGCATTTCACGGCAAACTAAACAAAATCGCCTCTCACGGCATTCTAAATCTGTCTCTTTTCTTAAAATATATATGCAATGGAAAGTTAGAAAAAAAGTTTGATTTCCTTTCTACATGTGAAGGTGACTCTGCGGATCATAATTTCAAATTCCAAGTAGAATAGAAAATATGGCATACATATACAAAATATTGATGCTCGCTTTTTTTTCTTCGCCCCACCGCACCCCGGCGGACTCGGGGCAGAGGAAGGCAAGAAAAGACGGATCCATCAAGTTGGCACACCCGGTGGGTCTTGTTCATTTGAGAATAAGATGCTTAGAATCCTTGGCTCCTTCCTAGTTGGTGGCCTATGTTGGATCTTGTATCTAAAAAAAAGAACATGAGATAGGATTCTTTAGAAACTTCTTTCTTTGAATTTGTTTCCATTCATTCTTTTCTCAAACAAAAAAAAGGTTTTTATCATTGGGTTCAGATTTGAGAAATTCTGGTTTCTTCCCTTTCGGATTTAGTGCTCGCGGAAATTGCTGAGCTTTTGTTCGGATTGGAATAACATTTTTTTTTCTCTTTTGTGAATCTAATCTTAACTTTTAAAAAAAATCAAAAATCTGATTTCTCTCTTTTGGATTCAAATTGGAGAAACTTTGGTTCTTTCCTTTTCGTACAATGGCTTGCGGAAATCACTGAGCCAACGTTCGGATTGGGAGGGGCCATTTCCCTCTCTTTGATTGGTCCATTTGTGATCTTTCAAAAAAAAAAAAAAAAAATTTCAAATTTCTCTCTTTTGGTCTCAAATTGGAGAAACTTTGGTTTTTCCTTTTCGTATAATGGCTCGCGGAAATCGCTGAGCTAGCGTTCGGACTGGGAAGGGCCACTTTACTATTTTATGGGTCCATTGGAGATCTTTAAAAAAAAAATGCACTAAGGTTGCACAATTTGCGTTCTTTGACCAAAGTGAATTTAAGAAAAGCCTTGTCCAGAGTATGGAGGCAGCTAAACTGTTTGAGGCAAGGGTCCTTTAAACGGGTTCATTAAGTAATCATACCCTTACCTGGGGGCCGATCTATCTACTAAGGTTTCATAAGACCGAATTGTAAGACCTATGTGCACTCTTAAAAAAAAATCTTCAAAAAAAAAAAAAAAAAACTTCTGTCACTATTGTGTTCAAATTCTAGAAATTTTGGTTCCTTCCTTCTCGGATTTAGTGCTCGCAGAAATGTTTGAGCCTGTATTCGGATTGGAATACCATTTGCTTTTTTTTATGAATTCAATCTTGGCTTTAAAAAAAAAAAAAGCTTCCGTCATTATTGGATTCAAATATGAGAAATCCTGGTTCCTTCCTCTTCGGACTTAGTGCTCGCGGAAATTGCTGAGCCTTTGTTTGTATTGGAATACCATTTGCTCTCTTTTGCGAATTCAATCTTGACCTTTCAAAAAAAAAAATCCCATCTAATGTCCTTTTAAGGATGCGATTTACAAAATTTGTGCCTAGCGGTGCTAGTACGACCTTTTGGGTCTACTGTATTCCCGACCAACACATTTGTATCTCCAACCTTATATCATTTTACCTCGAGTGAGCTTCGCTTCTCGGTAACTTGCATTAAGGTTTACAATTGCTTCTAGCAGTCACTGAGACGCTCATTTCGAGCCGACCATACTTGCGTTAAGAACAATTGTACCCTCTATGACTTTTTGCCTTCTTCATTACGCTCAGAATAGGCCATGCCTACTGAGCGATTTGAAAAGACAAAATCATAGTATTTTCCATTTATGAACACCGTATTCTTGTGATTACTAATGGATGTGGTCTTGTTTCAGAAGTTTTCCAAAACTAACAATGGTAGCCTCGTTGACCATCACCTTCGATGAAAACAAGTACCAAGTCATGCTTCAAGAGAAGCAAAGCAAGCGCACTTACAAGCGCCCTGCCAGCTGCCGAAGCATCATCTCCCTCGGCAACTCCCAAAACACCGGGTTGACCTCCACTCCCCGGACCATTTTCTTCGGGTCACTGGGACCATTCCCACTACCCGTAGAAGAGACGACGCCTACTAAGAAGCAGAAGACCGCTCCTGAACGGGTCGCTGCCCCAACACCAAAGGCGGTCACCAAGAAACCTGAGGCTCGTGGCAATCCCGCGAAGCCTTAATCTGCAAAAAACCAGGTTTACCCCAAGACTTGGTCCCCGAGATCTTCACCAAAACAAAGAAGGTCCTGGACATCTGCAAAGCCAGCATACCTGGCTCCTCTCAAGGAGAACCGGTTTTGTCCTCTTGCTTACATTAAAGGGGAGAAACCTACCCTCCACCAAACTACAAAAACTAGTCAGCACGAGCCGACTTGCTCATGTAAGCCGAAAATCAAGTCGTGCATTACAAGGCCTCGACAAGAACCTGTCAGGGCTTGCTCTCCTACAACTCGACCCTTCATCTCAACAGGGGCCGAGCTTGCAAAATTTAAAGCTTTGCTGCGACAGGCTAAGGACTGCATCCAGATCCTGTCCATGCCAGTCTTCAAGGAAAACATGCTCGGTTGTTGCGCATGAGGGACCACATCCTTCATTGCCATAGCACAGCCTGAGCTAACTGAAGCTCAAATTGCTCATCGTATACGTCGCCGCGTGGCATATCGACAAAAGAGATTAGAGAAACAAAGAACCCAACATTCTGAGCTTCAAATCTCCCAAAAATGGGTCGAAAAAGAAAGACCCGACCAAGTTGCTGCTGTCCACATGGTTGGCAAAACCAAAAGACGCTAGAAGTCAGCAACAAAAATACATGTCAGAGAGCATGTGACTCGCAGCGTCTCTCGGACACAAAGACATCAGGAAGACTCTCCCACTCTTTTAAGCCAAGGACACCCCCAACTGAGTCACTAAGACAATAACCTCTTTCGACTCACGAAGAGTGAATGTCCTGGTCACAAACTCTGAGCAACCTCCACCACATGATGACATGGCTCTACGCATTCAGTAGCTAGAGCAAGGACAGCAGAGAGTAGAGGTTATGATGGAAAACCTCCTTCTCACTCTCCAGTGTCCACCAAACAATGATGAAGTTCCTCCACACAATGAGGCAAACGGTGGAGAAGATGAGTCACATGCCCTTACTAAAAAGGACGTTGACAATATCCTCGCCCAAAGCAAAAAAAGAGGATACACTGAAGGAACATGAAATCAAGCCACCATACCCCTTGTGGATGGACTCGGTTCTGTTCCCCCCAAAGTTCAAATAACCTCTTCTCCAAACATATACGAGGAATGGTTCAGCTAGACAGCACGTCATCCACTTCAAGATCCTGACGGGAGCTATTGCGGATCAAGATGCTCTCAAGATCTGTCTCTTTGCAAGTACCCTAAGAGGTACGGCCTTTGATTGGTACTCCACTCTGCCAGAGGACTCCATTCAAAACTGGACCATGCTAGAGACACGCTTCTTAACCCACTTCAAAGGTGAGGATCATCCTGTTACTATGGCTCAACTCTACAACCTTAAACAGGGAGAGAATGAGTCGACATATGACTTCATTCACAAGTGGAAAGCAATGGCATACAAATGCTCAAATGTGCTGCCACAAGCGTCGCTGGTCAACATCTGCTGAAACAACATGAGAGCAAGGATCCGCTCCATGATCATCGGCAACAAATCGAAGAATCTGGGAGAACTCCTAGAAGCGTCTATGGAGGCCGAAACGGTGATCAAAGACCTCAACAGTCAGAAGTCATCAAAGAATGAGCCGACCGCTATTCCGACCTCCAAGCCAAAGAAAAAGGAGGTTCTCAATGTGCAAACCAAGTCAGCCCCTAAGCCGCCAAAGAAAGCTGAAAACAAAGTTGTAGGTAAAAGACCTGAACTCTCTGATGCCTTCAAAGAATAAGTAGAGAAGAAATACCCGTTTGATGAAGATGTTGAAGAAATATTAAGGGCTCTTTTGGCAAATGGGAAACTCACCTTGCCTGACCCCAAAAGACTAGGAGATGTTGGCAAAACCAATGATCCCCGATATTGTCCATACCACCAAATGGTCTCGTATCCTTTCAACCAATGTTTTGTTGTGAGAGAGAAGATCAACGAGATGTGGAAAAATAGAGTCATTACCTTTGACAAAAACTATGGGTCTGCCTCCATTAACATGGTGTCATATGGACAAACATCCAAATCACCAAAGGAAAAAATCATTACTTCCTTCAAGGTGATAAAAATGACCTAGACGTCCCAAGAGCTAGTGCCTTACGCAACACCAGATGGACAGCCCATATGGGTACATCCCGATCTCCTAAAAGATGAAAATTGTCAAAACAAAGCCGACCGCTCAACAGCGAAGGTAAGCCAAGAGACAACTCCGCAAGCTCAAACAGCAGAATAAGGCTTAAACAAAACAAGAAGTCCCTGGAAAGGCAGAAACCTCCTTTACCACTTCACTAGGGGCAACAAAGGAGTCTCTCTCTCCCCAAAGCTTCAAGAGTGGTAAGAAAATTCACCCTCGGTGATTTCATGCCACCACGGCTCAGATATGAGACTACGCAGGGGGCATCATACTCTTCTAACTCAGTAGTTGGATTCTCGATGAATGGATACGAGTCCAGTGACACTGCCAGTGACACAGACGAATGGGAAGAATCCCTTGAAACTGGAGAATATCTCTCCGATGAAGAATGGATCCCAGAATCTCACCTTATGCCAGTAATATGGTATAACCCCTTCCAACCACAAGGATCTTGGTCTGATGATGATGAAGACCAAGAGGCTGTTCAAGAAAATGTTGTCAACCCAGTGCAAACAAATGCTCTAGTGGATCCCAACCAGGTTGAACCACAAGGGGCAGATGAAGAAGAAGATTTGGCTCCTATGACCGATCTGGAAGAATATGCAAGGATCTTGCAGCTGAAAGTTCACCTAGGGCCAATGTTCTCGTCCTAGAGGGGGGGGGGGGGGTGAATAGGTCTATCAAATTTTAAAGCCATTTTTAACCTATCAATCAAGATTTATAAGTGAGCAAGTGATATGAAGACAAAGTGTGATTATCTAGCAATGTTCAATGGTAAAGAAGGCATATAAACAGGATCAAAACATTGAGACAAATAACATAAATAAATGCACAGAGATTTATAGTGGTTCGGACCATATGTCCACTCACATGGGTCACACAGTCCCTTGGTTCCACTATGATGAATCAAAACTACACAAGTAATGATTTCAATCACTTTCACATCACAATTTTGGTAACGAGGTTCGATCACGCAGATCTAATCCCCCACATACATTTTAGAGTGGTTGAGTCCCAAGTATTTAAACCACTATCACTGGATACATAAGTTTTAAAAGATGATGAGACACCAAACACTTGCCTTTGATGTAGTCGGAAGTGTTTATCGAAGCTCTAACCAAAGTTGAAGCTTTATCCTCTTGTTGCATGCTTGATGTTGGTGGAGATGCTCCATTGTAATGCACAACCAAGGGTCAAGAGGTTTGGGTTCTAGATTTTCCTAAATGTATATCATTTGAAAATCAGACTAGAATCCTTTCTTCCAATCACACTCTTCAAGAGCCTAAAATATCTCATCCATTTTCTAGATAAGGTTAGAGTATGTTTGGAAGATGGTTTAAAGGCTTAGAAAAGATGGAGAAGAAATAGGAAAGTAAGCTCTTCAAAACGTCCTCTCTACAGTGTAAAACTGGCTCAATATATATATAGAGAAGTTTCCAACGGCTAGTTTTGGCGGCTAGCCACTTGGTAATTCGGCTAGCCTCATTTCAATTTCTCTATGGTAACGGCTAGTTTTTCTAATTCGGTCAGCTCACGGTTAGCCGACGGTGGACATCGTGGCTAGCCGTGAGGTGACCGCAGGGTGATCGAATCTGCATATCAAAAACCTGTAGCGTTCTGGAAAGCTAACCGTGGGATTTCAATTACATGGAGGTTAGCCGCCGGCCCATATGGCGGTTAGCCGAAAGGTAACCGCGAGGTGAGCGAACTTCCACAACAGTTGAGAAGTTTGTATTCTGGAAATATAACCGTGAACCTCGGTTACCTGGCGGTTAGCCGCCAGTCCACACTGCGGTTAGCCGAATGTTGACCGCAAGGTGGCCGAATCACTTTTGACAGAGAGCAATATTCTGGAAAGCTAGCCGAGGTATTTCGGTTACCTGGCGGTTAGCCGCTTTTTGCAAAGAGGCTAGCCGCCAGGTGACCGAAAGGTCACCAAACTCCCTATTTCTGGACAGAATAGAATGGAGAGAACCTTAGATGAAAAACTGAATATAGGCTAAGGTAAGCATGAATCCTAGGGTCCAGAGAGGTAACGATTTTGGGTCCAAAATACCTGAGATGATTTGCACACAAGTGGAGTCTTCTTTGACACATCCAGGTCTTCCAAAAGATTGAACAATCTCTAGAAGTAGATCTTCCTTGACACACTTCTAGATGTAAGGTCTTTGGGACACAATGACACGGAATTGACAAACCAAATATAGTGCACACAGGAATGTGACACTAACAATCTCCCCCTTTGACAATTTCATGGCAAAACACCTATTCTATATACTCTTACAATAAATGAACCCAATAACACTCAAGATTACAAGAGCACGAGAACTTTACGAGGAAATGCAATAATTACAACTCAAATAAGAACTTTCCCTAAGGATGTGCTTGATTCTGAATGATATACCTGCATAGGACAAGGAACACACATTCTATGGTGGGATTGCAACTCGCCCTTAATCATTGGCCAAAAATAACATGTTCAAATGAGTTAGGTGCATTCTTTGAGGCAAACACACATTCTCCCTTAGAATGTATCTATAAACTTGGGAATTTTCTCTCCCCCTTTTTGTCACAAATTGACAAGGGTAGGACAATTCAATAAGAGAAATAACAATGCGATAGAAAAATATCTTAGGAAGACATAAAAGTATTTTACATGAATATGATATAAGATTCGAACATGAAAGGTCATACATCCCAAGTTAGAGAAATAAAATAGCATAAGTATGTTAAACACATAGGGGAGGGCAGCCACTTGTCAAAACAACACCACCAAAAAGAGAACCAATCAAACAAATGTGGCTAAGAGACCCACTAAAAACTAATCAGATGGAGGGGATGGAGAGGGAGGCATCTCGTTGAAATCATGTCCTCAACATCCCTTGGACAGAGCACCTAAGTATCTCAGAGTCTTTTTCAACAGCTTCTCTGTCTTTGACTGCCGTTGCTTTATAGCATCCAAACGGTCTCCAACATTCTGTGATGCACCAGAAGAAGTAGCCCCACGAACTTGCACAGGAGGCACTGATGGAGCTGGCTGCTGTGAAGCTTGATCACTTGCATGAGGAGGAACTGGTCCAGCTTCGACATTAGGAAGAAGATTCATTTGAATAAGGTTCGCTTTACCAAAGGGGGCATGATAAAAAGGAGAATCAGTCGGCCGAGGAACGCCATAAGAACGAGCTAGCTGAGTCATAAGAAACCTAAACGGGGCAGCAGTCTTTGTAGCATTTGAGAGGTGAAACCGCACAATGGTACGACAAATTAGCGATGGAAGACACATGGGAACACCACTAATGACTTTATAAAGGATATTGACCATATAAGAAGTTAATTTGCTCCTATTGCCTTTACGAGGATAGACGTTAAATGTGAACAGATTGTGTAGGAGTCTATACTTGGGAATCAATGCAGCTAGAAGAAGAAAATTCCTTTTATGATTCCACTCAGCATCATATCCGCAGATACGGAGGGTTGCTTCAGCCTTTTCAGCCTCAGTGAGTGTGTCAGCAACCATAGTTAGGTCATTTTCACTAACAGGGATGTTCATAATAGAGGAAATACGATCGGGGTCAATTGTGACTACTTGATTTCTAAATGCTACATTGAAAGATCAAGAGTCAATAGTTGAAACAGCATCAGTAATAGACGCATACATGCTGCAGACAAGAGAGGGATAAGCCTTGTCCCCCCAATCCAGAATGTTAGTCCAATTGATTTGAGCAAGAATAATGGTCGTTTCATAAGCTTTAATAACATTGTGGAGGGTGCGACGCTCAACCATAATCAACCTTTTTTTCATGACATTTAGCATTTGAGCATTTGGTCTGAGACTCATAGGCATAGATGGAGGAGGAGGAGAAGAAGGGGAACTAGAGGATGATTGTGAAGGTAAGGGAAATGGGGAGTGTCGTTCTCGACAAGACGAGGAGCCTACAGTAGAGCGTCCTCTTTTAAAGGGGCGATTTACAGCTGATTTCATTCTAGGAGGCATTGTTTCGAACAGTTGGAGTGCCCAAAGAAGAGAAAAACAACACACACAAGAGAAAGAAAATCTGTGCAATAGAGAAAAGAGACAAGGGAACAAGGGAAAAAAAAAAAAAAAAAGAGAACGGGAAATCCAAAATAAAAGAAAGAGAGGAATGACCTTGAGGAATAAGGAAAATGAAACCCAGACGCTTGGCTACGGTGGAGACGAACCAGAAGAAAGAAGAGAAGAAAACAAACGAAATGACAAAACCTAGTTTTAAAGTCACGAGCCCGCCATGGCGGTTAGCCGCCAAGAGGGTCCACGGCTAGCCGAAATTCCCCCCCCCCCTTTTTTTTATTTTTATTTATTTTTATTTTTTATCGAATAGCACAAACACCAAGGGATTTTGTCATATTTTCAAATTTTGAAACATCCAAGGGTTTTAATAAAATGTCTGCTAGTTGTTTCTCTATTGATATATGCTCCAAAACTATGACTCCTTCTTCAACCAATTCTCTAATGAAATGATGTCTAATGTCAATATGCTTAGTTCTAGAGTGTTGAACAAGATTTTTGGAGATATTGATAGCACTAGTGTTATCACAATACAAGTTCATGCTACATTGTTCAATACCATAGTCTATGAGCATTTGTCTCATCCAAAGCATCTGAGTACATCCACTACCAGCTGCTATATATTCTGCTTCAGCTGTAGATAAGGAGATGGATGATTGTTTCTTGCTGTGCCATGCAACTAAACTGTTTCCTATATAGAAACATCCACCACTAGTAGATTTTCTATCATCTACATTTCCAGCCCAATCGGCGTCTGAGTATCCAGCAATATAAGTAGATGAATCATATGGATACCATAAGCCATATCCTGAAGTTCCTGAAACATATCTAATGATTCTTTTAACTGCTTTCAAATGAATTTCTTTGGGATCAGATTGGTATCTTGCACAAGCTCCTACACTGAAT
Organism: Persea americana; assembly: GCA_029852735.1. Classification (NCBI taxonomy): domain Eukaryota; kingdom Viridiplantae; phylum Streptophyta; class Magnoliopsida; order Laurales; family Lauraceae; genus Persea; species Persea americana. Next base: position 30,820,613 of record CM056819.1, read on the forward strand.
GCAATATCAGGTCTACTAGCTGTAAGATATAATAGGCTGCCTATCATGCTCCTATACAGACTGGGATCTACACTCTTACCACTCGATTCTCTAGACAATTTCAGAGTTGTGCTCATGGGAGTGTTCATGTGTTTGGCTGAATCTAATCCAAATCCTTTGATCAATTCTTTTGCATATTTGGTTTGGGAAATAAACATTCCATCAATCAATTGTTTAACTTGTAATCCTAAAAAGAAATTAAGTTCACCAACGATGCTCATTTCAAATTCAGATTTCATTAGATTAGCAAACTTTTCTGTGAAGTTATTACAAGTAGATCCAAACACTATATCATCAACATAGATTTGAGCAATCAAAATAGAATCATTGGTTTTTTTAATAAAGAGAGTTTTATCCACACTTCCCCTTTCAAAATTTTGATTAAGTAAAAATTGAGTAAGCCTTTCATACCAAGCTCTAGGGGCTTGTTTGAGACCATAGAGGGCCCTTTTGAGATGATACACATGATTAGGCTTCTTTGCGTCTTCAAATCCTTTAGGTTGCTCCACATAGACTTCTTCTTCCAAAAGACCATTTAGAAAGGCACTTTTGATATCCATTTGGTATAATTTAAATTTTAAAGAGCAAGCAATGGCAAGTAAGATTCTAATGGATTCAAGTCTAGCAACAGGAGCAAAGGTTTCATCAAAATCTATTCCTTCAATTTGAGAATATCCTTGGGCAATCAGCCTGGCCTTGTTTCTAACAATGGTACCATTTTCATCAAGTTTATTTTTGTAAATCCATTTAGTACCTACAACATTTTTGTCATTTGGCCTTGGCACTAGATCCCAAACTTCATTTCTAGCAAACTGGTTTAGCTCTTCTTGCATTGCATTTATCCAATTATCATCAGAAAAAGCTTCATCAACATTTTTAGGTTCAAAAGTAGAAGTAAAGCAAAGATAGCTAACAATGTTTTCTAATTGTCTTCTAGTCTTGACACCAACCAAAGGATCTCCCAGAATTTGGTCCATAGGGTGATGTTTCACATTCACCAAATCCCTAGAGATTGGAGACTTGTTTAGTTTTTCAGTTTGGACATCTATCTCATCAATATAAGAGTTTTCTTGATATCTGAAATCATTTTGTTTGTCATCAATGACAACATTTATAGATTCTTGTATGGCCCAGTGTTTTTGTTCAGCACTCTATATGCACAACTGTTTAGAGAATAGCCAATGAAAGTGCCTTCATCACTTTTTGAATCAAATTTACTCTAGTGTTCTCTATCCTTGAGTATGTAGCATTTGCTACCAAAAATTTTAAAATAGCTAATGTTGGGCCTTTTTCCATGCCATAACTCATAAGCAGTTTTATCCAAGCTAGTTCTTAAGTATACCCTGTTTATCATGTGACATGCTGTGCTAACTGCTTCAGCCCATAGATCTCTGGGAACATTCTTTCCATGAAGCATAACGGTGGCCATCTCTTGTAAGACATGATTCTTTCTCTCAGTAATACCATTTTGTTGAGGAGTTTTAGGGGCAGAAAATTCATGGTGAATTCCATATTTCTTGCAATATTTTTTAAACTTAATATTTTCAAATTCACCACCATGATCACTTCTTATCCGAGAAATTGCTCTTCCTTTTTCAACTTGGATTTTTTTTACAATTTTTTTTTTAAATTTAGCATATGCATCAGATTTTTCTCTTAGAAAAGCAACCCAAGTGAATCTAGAATAATCATCAACAATAACCAGGAAGTATTTTCTGCCACCCCTACTCTCTTTCTTAGTTGGACCAACCAAGTCCATATGGAGAAGTTTTAAGGGTATAGAAGTTTTTAGAAACTTGGATTTTTTGTGAGAATTTCTGATTTGTTTACCTTTTTGACATTCTCCACAGATTGCTTTTGACTTCCTGCTGATTTTAGGAAGACCCTTTACATACTTGTTCAGTTTGGACAAGTCCCTAAAATTTACATGACCGAGTCTTTGATGCCATAGTTGAGCTTCATCAAGATGAGCAATGTAACAGGCTGAACTAGATGATTCTTTCTGGTTACAGATAACATAACAGTTTTCTTTGGTTCTAAGGCCTCTTAGAATAATCTTTCCATTTTTGGAAATCTCACAACCAAGACTACTGAAGTTGACAGCATGATCTTTATCACATATTTGAGAAATGCTCAGCAAGTTATGTTTCAAACCATCAACATATAAAACATCTTCAATAACAGGCATGTTGGGAACATTCAAAGTACCCTTACCAACTACTTTAGCAACATTTCCATCACCAAAGGTGACAGTCCACCTTCATATTCAATTATTGTGGATAAATGTGCTCTATCCCCAGTCATGTGGCTAGAACATCCACTATCTAGGTACCACAAGGATTGATCAACTGTTTTAAGGGCTGTGTGAACCAACAAGCCTTTGTTCTTAGGAATCCAAATGTATCTTTGTGTGATAGGGGTTTTACCAAAACCTTGAGATTTAGCTTTGTTATGATATTGTTGATGAAAATGTTTCTTAGAGTAGTTTTCAGTTGATTTAACAGTTTTTGTGTGATTGTGGAGTTGTAACTTTAGACGACCAATTTGTTTCATCATTTCATTTAATTGTTGAGTGACAGAGTATTTGATTGTATTATTATGAACATGTTTTTTTATTTGAGAGTTGACACATGTCTTAGTGGTCTGTCTTTTAATTTGTTCAATTTTGCAATCATACTTGACATGTCCTTTGCTTCCACATGAATGACATGTAATTTCAGAAATGTTTTGACTACTAGAGGAAGTTTCTCCTTTCACAAACACAGTAGAGACATTAGGATTATGTTTATCTATTTTGTTGTACCCTAATCCAGTTTTGTCTTTATGATATTTTCCCATTTTAAAAAGTCTTTCAAAATTTTCTTCTCCATGGGTAAATGAATACTCATACTTTTCTTTGAACCATTTCAGTTGAGTGACTTCATCTCTTAAAAGTATGTTTATTTTGTTTAGAGTTTCATCTTCTTTTTCATAACTCTTGATCTTGTTGAATTTTTCACTAGCAATATGAAATTTAGAATTAATTTTATTTAGTTTAATTGCTAAGATATTCTTTTCATTAGTTAACGTTTCAATTTTGTCTTTTAAGATTTCATTTTTGGATTTTTGTTTATTCAAAACTTCAATCAATTTGCAACTCTCCTCATAGAGTCTATCATATGTTACTTGTGAATCTTCATCATCTTTTTCATTATCTGAGTTGTCATATTCAGATTCAGATTCACTCTCAAAGCTCTCAACATCAATTTTTTTTAGAATTTTCCATTGTCTCAAGTAATGAATCACACACAATCCTGGCCATCAATACAATGTAATTTTCTGTCTCATCTTTGTGTGATTCATCTGAATCTGTTTCGGCTTTAGATTAGTCATCCCATGCAGCCACAAGGGTCTTTTTCTTCACTTTCCTTTCCATTGGACACTTAGTTGATATGTGTCCAAACTTTTGACAGTTATAACATTTCACATTTCTAGATTGATACTTGGAGGAGGAGCTGACTTTGTTTTTACCTTTATCAAAAGGTTTCTCTTTCTCTTTTCTATTAAACTTTGAAGTCTTCTTCTTAAATTGTCTTAAGAATCTTTTAGTAATCAATGCAACATCTTCACCATCACTTTCATTCTCATTCCCTAATTCTTTTTTAGGTGGAGATGGTTAAGAGGACTTTAAGGCTATTGATTTCTTATCTTTGGATTTGTTGGAAGCATTGTTCATCTTCATCTCAAAGGTTCTAATGTTACCCGTCAGTTCTTCTACTTTCATAGTTTCAGGGTCATTGTATTCTTCTATAGAAGTTACTTTGGGGTGAAATCTTTCAGATAGAGACCTAAGGATTTTGCTACAAACTTTGCCTTCAGGGATTTGCTCACCAAGCGACCACATCTCATTAACGATAACCATTAGCTTTGTTCGAAACTCATCAAATATTTCATCTTCTCTCATTCTTAGAGATTCAAATTGAGAAGTTAACATCTAGAGCTTGGCTCTTTGAACAATGCTTGTTCCTTCATAATTTGTTTCCAAAAGCTCCCAAGCTTGCTTAGATGTCTTACATGTCATAATCTTTTTTTATTCTTTAGCATTCATGGCACATGTTATGGCATTTAATGCCTTTGCATCATAGTCTCTCATAGCTTTTTGATTAGCTGTCAATCTGTCCTTTGGGAGAGGTTTGACAATGCCATCTTCAGCTGTGAAGAAAGGAGTCCATCCATCCTCAACAGCATCCCATATTTCTCCACTAAGAGATTTTAGAAACACGAACATTCGGGCTTTCCAAAAGGCATAGTTAGTACCATCAAATAGTGGTGGTCTATTTACAGCACTACCTTCTGGATTAGACATTCGCACAAAAAAAAAAAAAAAAAAAAAGATCAACTCCGGGTTGTAAAGCCTAAAGGAGTAACTTGGCTCTGATACCAAATGAAAGTTCACCTAGGGCCAATGTTCTCGTCCTAGAGGGGGGGGGGGGGGGTGAATAGGTCTATCAAATCTTAAAGCCATTTTTAACCTATTAATCATGATTTATAAGTAAGCAAGTGATATGAAGACAAAGTGTGATTATCTACCAATGTTCAATGGTAAAGAAGGCATATAAACTGGATCAAAACATTGAGACAAATAACATAAATAAATGCACAAAGATTTATAGTGATTCGGACCATATGTCCTACATTCACTCACAAGGGTCACACAAATCAGGAGGATCAGCCCCTTAAACCTGAAGAGGGCCTTCCCAAAGAAAAGCCACCTTTAGAAGCTTTTGAAGTTGGGAAAGGTACCCACTTTGGCCGGGATTACCACAAAAACTACAGCCAACCTTCTTCTTCTTCTTATGTAAATCCTTCGGGAAAACAAGCTGTAAATGCCCCAAGCGGCAGTGATAATGAAAATGCAGGCCCAAAGGAGGCTTTCAAGTATGACTTGATCGAACACTTCAAATACATACCTGCACGATTGCACATCCTATACTTATTACGAATGTCACCACAAACTCGTGATAGTCTCATTTCGGAACTACAAAGGCTGAATCTGGATGTCGACAAACATGCCCCACAAGTCCTGCAAATTGAAATGGACTATAGGGTCAAAAAAATCAAAAACCTCCTCAAAGGGAGACAAGAAAGAAGCTGGAGGACCTTGCACTAAATGCCTCTCGTTCCAAAAAGCTGAGAGTGCTACCATCGCCTTTAATAAGGAAGACCTCCTGCTAGGCGAGACAAAGCACAACCGACCCTTGTACTTCACGGGGTACATCAAAGAGATGCCGATACATAGAGTCCAGATCGACCCAGGTTCTGCACTTAACCTCATCTCTACTACGGCACTCGAAAAGCTGGGTATCCCACCTAGCAAACTAAGTCACACATCTGTGTCCATCTTTGGATACGATGGGAGTGCTCAAAGGCCCATTGGCAAAATCAGGTTCAGGTTGCAAATCGGCGATCTTATCTCTGAGGTCACCGTGTATGCAATAAAAACCCCTTCATGCTACAACATCCTCTTCGGACGCCCTTGGATACACGAGAACGGTGTCGTCCCTTCAATTCTACATCAGTGCATCAAGTTTTTCGGCGACGATGACTTGATACATCGAGTGTTTACAGACAAAAAGCCCTTCAAAGGCAAAGAAGTCCATTTTGCAGACTCTCAGATATACAAGGATGAGAAAGAGAAGGAGGAGGAGAAAATAACATCCTTTGACGACAATCTCCAAAAAGATAAAGGCAAGGCTCCTCAGCAATCAACGGAAGAAAATAAACCTTCCGGTAAACCAGAAAAGAGCAATCCGTCTCCCTTCGTTGTCTCCTTCAAATCTTTCAAACCTTTGGTAATCACTACCAAAGTAAAGAAGACAAAGCAAAAGACTGGGGGCAAGTTCGCTGTTTCCTTCGTGTCTATCATACAAGACACGGATTCAGATTCAGAGATAGAAGATGATACATCGTCAAGCCAAGCTAATATTCAGCAAGTTCGGCCTGCCCTCACTCCATTGGAGACACCGGCTAACGTAGAAGATCCCGCGTCTGCTACCTTCATCATTCCCGCAACATTGGCAGAAGAGAAACCGATCTTCTTCCATAGGTCGGACGCTTCTTCATCAAATTTCTTGCTTAAGCCTTTCCAAAATGAAGGTATGCCTCAACTATCCTTGTATAGTCCAATGGCACAAGTTATCATCAAGAAAATAGGTTATGATGCTCAAAATCCAATTGGTTTGGGAGGGGCCGTGGTATTCTTACACGATTGGAACCCACTCTGACCAAAAGTCAGCTGGAAGATTGGAAACTCCACCGTCGCATAGACAAGTCTTCATATAGGTTGGGGTCTGATCCTGACACTCCGATGAGACAATTGACACAAAGGCTGCAAAGTCGTCTTGCCGATCAGGCCTCAACATCTCGTGTCGATGAAGACATCGATCTCCCTGGATATCTCTTTGAAGAGTTACCCAACAAGGACCCAGGAAGCTCATCAAATTGGTATGATTTCTCTGATAATGAAAAGGAATTGTCCGATGACACAGACGCATGGTTCTCTGATTCAGAACAGCCATCGTCTCCAAAAGAAGTGCCTTACTTCGACCCAATTTTAGCAGGTCATTGGGATCATCTCATAGCAAGTTTTGAGAAGAGTACCGATCAAGAAGATTTATGGACAGAAGCGGAGCCATGGTTTGAAAATGCCCTTGGAAATCCAGAAGGCCTTGTTAAGTTGGAAGCCTCCGAAAATATTGTGGAGGAACCACCTTCAAACCTCCCAACAGAAGATTATGTTCAAAAGATAGACTTGGGAACACCTGATAACCCACGTCCTGTATTCATAAGTAAGAATATAAAGGATGATGAGTTACCCGAGTATGTCTCTTTTCTTCGTGAGTTTGTTGATTGTTTTGCATGGTCTTACGCTGAAATGCCTAGCTTAGATCCCAAAATAGCAGTTCACAAACTCAACCTGCAAGAAAATATTAAGCCTGTCAAACAAGGCCAAAGAAGATTCCGTCCTAATGTGATGGACAAAATTGAACAAGAAGTTCAGAAACTCAAAAACGTTGGCTTCATCCGCGAGGAACAGCATCCTGAATGTTTGGCCAACATCGTCCCCGTGACAAAGAAAAATGGGCAAATCAGAGTCTGTATTGACTATAGAGACCTGAATAATGCATGCCCCAAAGATGAATTCCCGCTCCCCATACCGGAGGTAATGATTGACAACACCTGCGAGTTTGAGTGAATGACTTTCATGGATTGCTTCTCTGGCTACAACTAGATAAAGATGAATCCCGAAGATGAAAGGCATACATCATTTCAGACCCCATTTGGCGTGTAGTGCTACACCGTCATGCCATTCGGTCTGAAAAATGCTGGTGCAACATATCAGAGGGCTATGATGTAGATATTCCAAGATATGCAGCACAAGACGGTCGAATGTTATGTTGATGACCTCGCCGTCAAAAGTAAAAGAAAAGAAGACCATCTCGTAGATCCTCGAGAAGTCTTCATCCGACTTCGCAAACACAAATTGCGGATGAATCCCCTCAAATGCTTTTTCGATGTCTCATCGGGTAAGTTCTTCGGATTCATAGTTCGGGAAGCTGGAATAGAACTTGACCCCATCAAAGTCAAGACAATTCTAGAAATGCCACCTCCAAGAACCCTGAGAGAACTAAAAGGGCTTCAAAGAAGATTGGCATACATTCGACGGTTTATTTCCAATATATCAGGAAAATGCCGTCCATTTTTTTGCCTAATGAAGAAAGGTGTGGACTTTGTCTGGGATGCTGAATGTGAAGCTACATTTCAAGACATCAAGTCATACCTGACCAAACCTTCCGGTGTTGGCTGCTCCCACAACCGGAAAACCATTAATCTTGTACACAAGAGCTCTCGACTATTCTTTGGGCACTCTACTTGCACAAGAAAATGATGGAGGAAAAGAAGCTGCTCTATACTACCTCAGTCGCATGTTGGTAGGTGCAGAGCATCGCTACTCTCCAGTCGAAAAAGAATGCCTGGCAATGATGTTCGCCGTACAAAAGCTACGTCACTATTTGCTGTCAAACACGGTATACCTGATTTCGAGGATCAATCTCTCAAAGGTCCTTGTCACTAAAATAGGTTCTCTCAATGCCCGGCTTGCAAAATAGTCCATCCTTCTGTCACAATTTGATATTAGGTATGTACCACAGAAAGCAATCAAAGGCCAAGCTCTGGTAGACTTTCTTGCAGAGCATCCATTGCTTAAGGATTCTCCGCTCAGGGATGATCTCCCAGACGAACCTGTCTACAACATGGAGACTTCCTCACCAAATGCCTCCTAGAACATGTATTTCGATGGTGCAACCAGGACAAATGAAAAACGGAAAGCCGATATCGGGAATTGGCATTCTCTTTGTTAGCCCCGACAAATACATGATTCCACACGCATTTTCATTACCGGAACCATGTTCAAACAATGCAGTTGAGTACCAATCCCTGATCGTAGGAATGGAACTCGCCCTCGAATTCGGTGTCACCATGCTAGAAGCATTTGGGGACTCCCAACTGATCATCAATCTGATGAATCAGAAATACGAAATCAAGAAGCATGATATGTTACCTTATTACAATAAGGCATAGTCACTTCTACAAAAGTTTGATGTCTGTCACATCACCCACATCCGCAGAGGTGAAAACATCCGTGCAGATGCTCTGGCTGGAGTCGCTGCATCTATGGCAATCCAAGAAAGGGAAAACATGAAAGTTACAGTGTATCAAAGAAGGATTCTCTCTCCTTTCAACACACACACCAAGCAGTCGCTGAATGCTACCGACTGGTTGGAAGTCGGATTTCCATCCTTAAACCTCCGATCGGCGACTGGAGGGATCCGTTCATCAATTTCATTATGTTCGGAATCCTACCAGAAGATCCAAAAGAGCAGGTAAGCATCCAAAGACGAGCCCCAAACTTTCATTTGGATATCCCTTCAAAAATACTTTACAGAAAATCCTTCAATGGAGTACTTCTACGCTGCTTGTCACAACAAGAGTCGGAAGAAACTCTAAAAGAAGTTCATGCTGGTCTTTGTGGAGCCCATCAGGCTGGTCCTAAGCTCTACGATCAGATAAAAAGGGTAGGTTACTATTGCCCTACCATGGTAGCTGACGCTATGCAATTTGCTAAACGTTGCCAACAATGCCAAGTTCATGGAGATTATGTCCACATGCCTCCAGAATGGCTACATCCTACAGCGATCTCATGGCCCTTCGAAGCCTGGGGTATGGACATCATAGGTCCTATCTATCCCCCGTCAAGTTAAGGTCACCACTTCATCTTCGCCGCTACGGATTATTTCTCCAAGTGGTTCGAAGCATTTGCGTTCAGTGAAATGAAGACATCGTCAGTCCTTCAATTCTTACGAACCAACATCATTTGTCGCTTTGGCATACCTAAAAGATTCGTCCATGATAACGGACCACAATTCCAGGATCACAGATTCTATAGGTTTTGCGACAAATACAAAATCCAAAGTTGTCCTTCGACTCCGTATAACCCGGCAGCAAATGGACTAGCAGAAGCCTTCAACAGGACACTCTGCAAAATTCTCAAGAAAATGGTCTCTAGTTGCAAAAGAGACTAGAGCGACAAACTGCCTAAAGCTTTATGGGCCTACCGAACTACCGTTCGAGGACCAACCCATAGCACAGCATTCTCCCTGGTCTATGGATGTGAAGCAGTTGTTCCTCTAGAGGTACAAATTTCTTCCTTAAGGGTATCTCTACAAAATGAAATGATGTAAGAAAGCAATGTCAAATTGAGACTCCAAGAACTGGATAATCTCGATGAAAGACGGCTCGAAGCTCTACAAAGCTTTGAGCTTTACTAAGCACGCATGGCAGGATCTTTTGACAAAAAGGTCAGGCAACGCGCCCACAGAAAAGGTGACTTGGTTCTTACGGTAAAAAGGCCAATGGTTTTTGCCCACAAATCCAAAGGCAAATTCGAACCAAAATGGGAGGGACCCTTTGTCATCGACAAAGTCTTCTCTAATGGCGCATGGCTCTTCTAAACATGGAGGGTGACAGATGTATGCTGCCCATCAATGGCAAGTTCTTGAAGCGGTACTACCTTTGAAGACTTCCTACAACGGGTCAGAGCGATGCCTACATGGCCAAAGCCTATTCCTAGGTACTTACTCGTCAAACCCACCCCTTTTAGAGTTTTCATCCCTATGTTGAAATTTCTAAAAAACCAAAACAATGTTTACTTTCAATGTTTCATTGTTCGAAAAAACAAAAGTCAAACCCAAAATCCAAGTTTAGGAGCCTTTTCCCTAACTTGACCAAAACTTTCGATCATTGAACCCAAAAATTCATGGTTTGAAACAAAAATCGGGACTCAGGGATTTCCACCCTAGTCCACCCTGCCTTTTACCATAAAAAATGGTTTTGAGTCAAAATTTACGACCCTCGTGTCTTTAAACAAAAATGGTTTAAAAAAAAAAACCATGGGGAAGCGACGTCTAGTCGATCCTCACACAAAACCCAAAAATTGGAAGGATGCAAACTCCATTCGATACTTCCAAAACCTCAAAATCGCAAGAAAGCGACACCTCATCGATACTTGCAAAATTTCAAGAAAAAATCGTCGAGACACAACGTTTCAGTTAATATCCACAACCCAAATTTCAAAACAAAAACAAAGGTTCGAAAAAACCTCAAATTTCAAAAATCGTGGGGAGGCGACATTCCATCGATGCCCACGAAACCAAATTTTTGAGAAAAAAGCAGGGAAGCGACATTCAGTCGATACTTGTACAAAAATCCGCGAGGAGGCAACATTCAATTGATACTCGCAATCGAATGAGTGAGGAAGCGACAATCCAACGATATTTGCAATACCATTCAGCAGGGAGGCGACTCTTAGTTGATACTTGCACTTTGAAAACAAAAAAACCCGGCTTTTATGCCAAAAACTTGGCTTTCATGCCAAAAACAAAAAATCTGGCTTCCACGCCAACGAAACAAAACCCGGCTTTCATGCCAAAAATAAAAAATCTGGCTTCCATGCCAACAAAACAAAACTTGGTTTTCAAAAAAAAAATCGGCTCTCATGCCAAAAACCGGCTTTCATGCCACAAACAAAATTTGGCTCTCATGCCATAAACAAAATTTTGGCTCTCATGCCACAAAACCAAAACTTGGCTTTCACGCCACAAAAATCGGCTCTCATGGCAAAACCGGCTTCCATGTCACAAACAAAATTGTGGCTCCTATGCCACCAAAATTCGGCTTTCATGCCATTCAAAATTCGGCTTTCATGTCATCAAATAACCTAGCTTTTTTCCATAAAATCTGGCTTTCATGCCCAAAACAAACCTTTGACAAAAGATTTTCACAAACTGACAACCTTTTGATCAAATTCTCAAACAAACATTCCCATCCAACTTTTATTTACTTTCATCAAAAAAAGAATTTAAGTAAAACGAGGGAATACGAAAAAAAGGGCGCCAAAAAATGTTTAGACATAGAGGTACCAAAAGAAAAGAAAAAAAAGTATGTTACAAATTAGGAGGCTAGTTCGACATTGATGGACCCGTCTTTTTCTTTCCTGCCTTCCTCCGTCCCGGGTCCGCCGGGGTGCGGCGGGGCGAAGAGAAAAAAAGAGTAAGCATCAATATTTTTTTTTGTACGGGTATACCGGATTTTCTATTCTGCTTGGAATTTGAAATGGTGATCCGGAGATTCACCTTCACAAGTAGAAAAGAAATCAAACTTTTTTTCTAACTTTCCATTGCACATATACTTTAAAGAAAAAGACAGATTTTAGAATGCCGTGAAAGGCGATTTTTGTAGTTTGCCGTGAAAGGCAGTTTTGTGCCGTGAAAGGCGGTTTTGTCGTAAAAGGCGATTTACAAATCTTATCAAAATGTAAAGACAAGAAATGTGATTTTTATGTCTCTTTAAAAAATACACAATACAATAGAAATGGAAGAAAGAGGGATCTGACTTCTCAAGCGATTGTGGGGACTCGTTCAAATCGACGGTTGCGAGTCATGTACGGACTCCGCCATCGTCCTTCAGATGAGAACACTTGATGCTTTAGTTCACTTGGCTTGGGTTGAACCCCAGATTTCTAGAGGACAAAGACCAAGGGAAGGTCCTATATCTAATAAAAAAACAGGTAGACGGGCTGAAAAGCCGCATCTAGGCCATGTTGGATAGAAGAAGAGAAACCTGGGGGGGGGGTGGCCCCCCAAGGGACTTTGATCACCTTGTAGTTCTTGCAGCAAGGTTTCTTTAAGGCAGGAGAGCTTCTTTGTGCAAAGAATTCCTCAGGATAGTTTTTAGATGATTTCTTCGGATCCTTCAGATGATCTTTTCTGGACCTTTTCCTTTGGAATGACCTCCTATTTATAGGCTTTTGGTGGCCATTAGGAGGGTTTTATGGGCATTAATAGTATTAATGCTCCATGATGGGAGGAGTTACAAGATTTAATTTCAGAATTTTGTAACTCCTTTTTCTTGGATTTTGATTGGCCGATAGAGAATAATGGGTATTTAATCTCCATAATGATGGGAGTTTCATGGTTAATTATCATGATTAATCTCCATAATGATAGGAGTTATATGGTTAATTGCCATGATTAATTGGACTTGTAACTCCCATTTGCTTGCTTCTGATTGGGCCGTCCAAAATAATGAGTTAATGATCGCATTAACTTGTCATAAACGGGTCAATTAACAGCATTAATTGGTCGCCGAGTCACTTGAAGAGTCATGGGCCGCGCCGCATCTTTTGGAATTCTTCTTGCGATGATCATCGATGGATCCGCATGTTATTTGATGTCGGATGACGATGCAAATTTCAGACATTGGTTGACACCAATGGGCCGACAACATCTGTCCAGTCGATTTCAAGATCGATCGGGCAGAAAGTGTGCTTTCTTGGTCTGCCGGTTGGCGGTTTTGGAGTGTCCAATGATGATCGAATGATTTCGACGTCAGATCCGTGATGTTGACGAAGATCGACGAATATCATGCTCCAAAAATCAAAATTTGAGAAAATCACAGGGGCCAAATGTCTCAAAACGCGAAAAACACCCAGAAAAGTGGGTTTCCGGGCAAACTTTGGCGGCCCGGATCCCTATGGTAGCCGGCGACCATGCACCCACGGTCGCCGGCAACCATGGGGCTTTTGCCCATTTTTCGGTCGCCGTCTGGTCGCCGTTTCTTGGTCGTTTCTCGGGCTTTTTCGATTCTGTTTTCTCCTGTATTTTTCTTTGACACTTTTCCTCATTTACTGGTTTGATTCCACTGAAGAAAACCCATCGAGAAGTCATGCAAATCAGAGCACAAAGTTTCCTATTTTTGGAAAAGCTGAAGACTTTGTAGCTGATTTTCCGCCAAGAGTTGAAACTAGGTCAAACGATGTCGAACTGACCTGAAATTTGAGGTGAAGCTTCTTGAGCATTAGATAGGACCAACCATGGGCTTTTATTTGAGCTTTGAAGCCGTTTAGGGTCCCATCGATGCTTGACTTGATTTCACTATGTGAAAGATGTCGAGCTTGGATGTACGGTCATCCGATGTCCGATTGACCTGAAATTTGACAGGGAGCCTATTGGAGTCATTTTGAGATGATCCATTAGCTTTGATTTGGATGCCATGGTCCCGAGGAGCTTCGCCGCCTGTAGGCCTGATTTTGCTTCAGAGCGTCAAAACCAGGTCAAACGTTGTCGGAATGTCCTGAAATTTGACGTGCAACCTTTTGAAAGCATGTAGAAGCTACTCATGTGTTTTGTTTGATGAGTGGCAGCATCGGGGGTTCTCGCTGCTGAGAGGCTTGATTTCGCCGTTCGAGACTTGATGGAGGGTCAAACGGTGTCGGTTTGACTTGAAATTCGACATGGAGCCTTTTGGAGGTATTTTGTGACCATCCATAGCCTCTGATCAAAGATTTGATATATTTGACACTGTCGCCGCCGGGAGCTCCCACTTAGCTATTGGAGGATTGAAGTTAGGCCAAATGGTGTCGAAATGGCCCGAAACTTCACGTGTACCTCTTTTTCGGCTATTTTGAAAGATCTTGCAGTTTTTGTTCTATTTTGACAAGATCTGTTGCTTGAAGCAGCGTTGCCTGTATGTAGTAGGATGCGGCTCCATATAGTTTTTGATGTTCAGGAGGCTAAGTGACATTTCTGGTGTCAACAAATGCCCCCTTGAGGTACAACGATGAATTGCGTAGCTTTTGCAGTCGATGTGCCTCGAAGAAAACTTTGAAGGAGAACTTCTGACTTGACCAAGAGTCTCTGAGCATTTTTCTTCATAGAGTAGCCTTTTGAGTTTCGAAGGGGATTTTATGGCAATGAGAGAGATCACGTACTATCTCAAGGCAAAATTTTGAAAATGACATTTGGATTGATTTTTGGGTTTTGGAATTTTTTCTTTTTGACCTTGTGAACCTAAAGGCTTTTTGTGGCGCACCAGGCGGTCAAGAAAGGTTTTTGGTTTTTGACCTTGTGACCTAACAAGTTCTATGTGGCAGGTTTGGGGGTTGGAGTTTGGTTTTTGATTTTGGTCTTGTGACCTAACAAGCTGTATATGGCAAGTTAGGGGACCGGGATTTGGTTTTGGTTTTGGCCTTGTGACCTAACAAGTTGTGTGTGGCAAGTTAGGGGACCATGGTTTGGATTTTGGTCACTCTTTGGGACAATTTTGGGTCCATTGGAGTGGTTTGGTTTTTTGTAGAATGTCAATTTCAAGGTTTTGGCTTAATTTGGTTCATGAGGTGGGGTGATTTGGATTTTTGGAAACTCATGAGGCTTGGATTTTTTTTTGTATGGTCCAATCAACTCAAAGGAGGCATGGAACCATTTTTGAATGCTCTTGGTAAGAGGAATTTTGACTAAAAGCCACTTTTATTGCCTAGGTGGTCAAACCTGGCTCATGTGGGCTAACCCATGGGACCTTAAGCTTTAAAAATGACTTAGATCTCATGTGGTGTCATTTTTGTAAAGAATATCTAAAAATATCTCTTTTTGGTAGAGAATATCTAAAAATATTCTTACTTGGAGAGAATCTCTCAAGTTTCCTTGATTTTGGGAGAGATTTTCTCAAAGTATCTTTCTTTGGGAGAAAGTTTCTCATAATCCCTCTCTTTTTGGAGAGAATTTCTCAAAAGATCTCCTCATTGGGAAAGAATATCCCATGATTCCTTTCTTTTAGGAAGTATGCTAATTTGTAGCACTTACCTCCTTTCTTTTCTCCTTCTTTCCTCTTTTGGTTTGCTTTCTTCTATAAAAGCAAGGAGGTTGGTTCTCTTGTTGCTTATTGCTCTCTTTTTGCAAAAATCTTCAAGAGTGCTCCAAGGTCAAGGATTCTCCTTCTTCTTCAAGGATCTTCTAGTTCTTCCTCTTTCTCCATGGCTTCAAGTAAGTTTCTTTTTCTTAAGAAACCCTGTGTAGAAAATAGAAAAAAGTTTCTTCCTCTTTCCTTTTCTTTTCTTTTTCTTTCTTTGTTTTTTTTCCTTTTCACGTGCATGTTTTTATTCACACGTTTTTTTTTTCTTTCTCTCTTTTTTTCTTTCTTTCTATTTTTTTTCTCTTTCTCTCTTTCCCTATTTTTTTTCTTTTTCTTACACGGTTTTTTTTTTCTATTTTTTTTACCATGTTTTGTTTTGTTTTTTTTCTTCTTTTTTTTTCTTCTCTGTTTTTATTTTCTTTTGTGTGTGGCCGTACGGACAAGACCATACGATCATGGCTGTACGGCCACGTGGCCTGTGGGGACTTTTTTTCTTTTTTTTTTTTTTGTTGTTTGAAAAAGAGAAACTTTCTTCCTTTTTTCTCTCCCTCTTTTTTTTTTGGATTTCGAGACGCACATGCATGACAACTTTAATTCTATGCATCTTTTTTTCTTTTTAGAAAATAGAATTGGAAGTATGATAGTGCACACCTGGAAATCTTTTCGCAAGTCTTGGGATTTGGAGCTCGCAGCGATGTTGAGCCCTTTCTTGGTCTTGCAGGGATTTTTTGAGGAGCTTTGCAAGTTTTGGATTCTGGAGCTCACAGCAATGTTGAGCCCTTTTCCAGTCTTGCGGATATTTGAGAAGCTTTGGTTTGATCTCGCAGCAATGTTTGAGTTCAACCCTTCTTCGAGAATTTCCATCGATTATGAGCTTGCAGTGATGTTGAGCTCATCTTCAAGCTCTTATTTCTTTCGGGGTGTTTCCCTTTTCTTCGGAATTGCCCCGGAACCATGTCAAAATTTCGCTAGAACTTTTTCTTAGCAAAATTCTGTCATTTTGATGATTGTTTTTTTTTTCTTTCCATCCTTTGCAGGTAGTTCATCCAGAACGAACAAGGGTAAGGAGCCCGTCACTGATGCGCCTTGTCGTTTTACCAAATCCTCTAATGTGGCCGTACAGCAAGCCTGGGAAGAGGTCCAGTATGTTGAAAGGAACTTGGAAGAGTGTTTTCAGTTCTCTTTCACAGTTGATGGTGAGAGAGAACTGTTTCTACCCGGTCGACCTTCGATCGGACTATCTCGATCATGAGCCTTTCCTCCACATGCTCAAAGAGGGAAGATCCTCCAAGCTGGGTGAAGAGAACAAGCGTGATCAGGACCGGGGTTTTTGTTGGCGGCCCTTCTGGTTATGCAGAGAAGTCACCTGCCCGTATGGACATTTTGATGCCGGCCAGCGGCTACCGAGGTTCAGACCATCCTTCGGTCAATTTGAGACCGGTGGGCCTTGGCATTTTCAAGGGCGATGGCAGAATTGGGTGAAGCCTTTTCGACTTCGCGGCTGTTTCAGTGCTGACTTGAGCTGGGAGTCGTGGACTGATCACATCCTGCAGGTCGGCGGTGCCATTCTGAAGGAGGCCGAGATTTTTGATGCGGATCGCGCTTTTCGGCAAACCGTGGTTTTTTCCGATGAGGCCTTCATGGCCATGCTGGAGTTGTTCCTTCCACAAACCAACACCTTCGTTGTCACGAACGGTGAGATTGGTTTTTCTTTAAAGGAACTGAGCGCCATCACCGGGCTGCCTATCCTTGGTAATCTCTATGAGGATTTTATGCCTATTGACAGCATCCTTGAGGAGCAATCTGAGGAGTTCAGGCTCTTGTACTTTCAGTTCATCCCCTTCTATGACTTTTTGAAGGAGAAGGAGTTCTCGAAAGTCCGGTGTAGCAGTTGGAGGAGTGGTAGCTTTTTGTATTCCAACTTCTTTGACAGCGGGGAGTCTTCTGAGAGTACGACCCAGGAAGCCAGGGTTAAGAACCCGGATTCGAAGAAGATCTCCGTCATGCAAGAGAATTTGAGGGTATTCTTCGCAAGCACAGATGCTATTCATTCTAACATTGCGCTGCGGAGGGATCTAGCTGTCTTCCTCACTTATTGGCTGGGTGAGGCCATTTTTGCTAGAACAGATGGAACGCACATTAGGCTGCACTGCATTTTTCCGGCTTGTCAGATGGCGTTTGGAGAGCGGCTTGCTTTGGTACCTACTCTTTACTCCTATATATGCACCGAACTGCAAGCTGCTGCTTTCCTGGTTTGGCTTGGGCTTCCCATGAATAGGGAATTTTCAGCCATATTTTCTATTCGTGGTATGTATACCACTTTCCCAGTTTCCACCGATTGGGTGCTGCTCAGGGCGATGACCCATTTATGATTCGGTTGGCTAGAAGGAAGCCTGCTTCCGAATCTCTTTTATCTGCCCGTTTGAGGATCTGACGATTCTAGGACGTCAAGATGGGGCAGTCTTCAGTGAAGCTTTCTCCGGGCTTTCGGAAGAAGGCTTTTGATTTTGGTGTCTCCCGTGATTCGACCAGGGCAGGGTCGGTGAGACTCTATTCTTTGACAAACGCAGAGAGGAGTTGGTTATTTAACATACGTGTCGGCACAATGGTGTACCGCAAACATCTTTTCGTCGACATCCAGCCGTATGTTCCTTCGTGTTTTGCCATGCAGTTGGGCTTCTCTCAAGGCGTTGTTGAAGCGCCTTTGAGCAAGGTGAAGCGTTTTGGAGGTCTGTAGGATGGGAGAAATGCATGGGCCTTTTATAGCACGGAAGACACTACCGCCATGATTTCTTATCCTGAGTTGCCCACTTTCCGGACTGCTAGCTTCACAAAATGGTTTGTGGAGAGCTTTTCAGCATACCGGGGACTTTCCAAGAAAGAGCTTGATGTAAAGCAGTCTTCCGGGAAGGGCCTTGGGAAGTCAGATGGCGTCCGCCGAGAGGAAGTTCTGGCTTTCCTTTCTGGAGAAAAGCACAGAACAAGTTTTCTCGAGGAATGGGACGTCATCTGATCGGAAGCTGCACAAGAGATTCCTGATGAGGTCTTGGAACAGCTCGCAGAGGAGGAGGCTGAGGTTGTTGCTTGGATACAAGCAGAGCGAGTAAAGGCTTCCATGGAGTCTACTGGCAAGAGCAGACCATCCAGTGAGGACTCTGGCGAGAGGCCCAATTTTGATGGTGGGGAGGGTACTTCCAGCAGTTTGTCCTGTAGGAGTAAAAGGAGAAGAGGACAACGCCGAAGTCAAAGGTGGCACAAAAGCTCTCCGGATCTGCAAATTCCTTCCTCCATTGTTGAGGAGCATCAGGGGATGATGATGAGCCTCCAGAGAAGAGAAGCTGAGGGGAAGAGACCATTGATGATGGTATGCTTTTCCTTTTTCTCTTTCCGTTTCTTTTCTTTCATGAGATCTTTTGTTTTGATCAGCTGCTTTCTTTCTTTTGGCAGAAGATAATGGTTTGATGATACATGAGGTTCCGGCCGATGAGGCGGTGACGGATCCTATCGTGGCATCTGGGGAAGAACTTAGAGATTCTGAAGTAGACCTAGAATCTCCATCTGGTACGACTTGTTTTTTCTTTTTGTTTTTCTTTACCGCCATTTCCTGACATATTTTTTTTTCTAGCTGACTTGCCAGAGGATTCCGACGACTTTGAGCCATCCATGGACACAAGTTTTGACGATGCTTCGGATGAGCTCATGGAGGCAGAAAGCATTTCGCTGGTCGTCGAAGAAGGTACTTTGTAGTGATAATCTTGATATTTTGATTTTTGACTAGATCATATTCATACCTTTTTCATCTTTCATTGGCAGGTTGTGAGGTGATAGAAAAAGTTCCTCTATCTTTTTCAGAACCAGGGCAGGGGGTACCTTTCATCGATCTAGGAGTAAGGGCTTCTTCCACCAGTTTTGATGAGGCAGAGGCGAGTCCTCCTGCTGATATTCCTTCCCTAGCGGCTCCGGTTGGAAAGAGCTTCTTGATTACTCTTCCAATGGTGCCTGACACGGGTAGTCGACGAACGAAGCATAGCGAATGTTCATCTGAGCCATCCCATCAGTTTGCGAGGAAGGTGTTGAAGAGAGTCTTGAGCTCATGGGTCGAGACTCTTTTTTCTGGCCATTTGGAGGCTAGTTTCGGCATGGTGAAGCATGTGCAGGACATTCTTGCCGATAGCGAAGAAGTCGATCTGAACATTACAGATGCCAAGGCCTTTGTTGATGAAGTCATCGATCTAGGCAACAAGTGGACTGAGACTAAGAGCTTTCCGAATGATGATTTCTTCAACGAGAAGTTTTTGAAGCCTTCCAGTGAGGTCAAATCTAAACTGAATGAGATCTCGCGGACTCGGAAGCAGCTTGTTCGGGAGAGGAAAGTCACCGAGTTGGCTATTATTGAGCTGACACTGGACCAGCACCGTCTTGATAGGGAGGTCACCGAAGCCAGACATCGCCTTAAGCTATTGGAAGAACAAGCCGCTGCCAAGTGGACCGCCACTTTGAAAGCTCGCGATAGAGAGAGGACTCTCATTCGCCAAGTTAAGGAGGTCGAAAGCACTCTCCGGAGGAAGACCCAAGAATATGAACAATGGCAGATTCTCTGGGAAGATTTTCCTCGTGCTGAGGATGGATCGCGATGGCCTACTGCTTTTTATGGGAAGATTCTAAAGAAACGTGGCCTGGAAGCTTTGGAGGCTAAGGCCAAGAACTTGCCTTAGGAGTTATGCCTTTGGCTAAAGACAATATCGGATTAGCCTCCTGATTTGTAACAAACTTTTTCTTCTTTTCTTTTGGTACCTCCATGTATAAACATTTTTTGCACTCTTTTTTTTTTGTATCCCCTTATTTCACTTAAATTCATTTTTGATGAAAACATAAGCAAAAATTGAATGGAGTTTGTTTGAAAATTTAATCAAAAGGTTGTCATTTTGTGAAAATCTTTTGTCAAAAGTTTGTTTTGGGCATGAAAGCCAGATTTTGTGGCAAAAAGCCTGGTTTTTGGCATGAGAGCCGGTTTTTGTGGCGTGAAAGCTAAAAAATTTTTTGTGGCATGGAAGCCAATTTTTGTCGTATAGGAGCCGGTTTTTGGCGTGAGAGCCAAAATTTTGCTTGTGGCATGGGAGCCGGTTTTTGGCGTGAGAGCCGAAATTTTGTTTGTGGCATGGAAGCCAGTTTTTGTGGCATGAAAGCCAAAATTTTTGTGGCATGGGAGCCAAATTTTATGGCATAGAAGCCGATTTTTGTTTGTTTGGCGTGAGCCAGATTTTGTGGCATAGTAGCCGAGTTTTTTTGAAAACTAGGTTTTGATTTGTTGGCATGGAAGCCAGATTTTTTATTTTGTTGGCGTGGAAGCCAGATTATTGTTTTGTTGGCGTGGAAGCCAGATTTTTGTTTTGTTGGCGTGGAAGCCAGATTTTTGGTTTTTGGCATGAAAGCCGAGTTTTGGGATGAAAGCCAGGTTTTTGGTTTAAAAGGTGGGTTTCTTGGTTTTCAAAATGCAAGTATCGACTAAGAGTCGCCTCCTTGCTGAATGGTATTGCAAGTATCGATGGAATGTCGCTTTCTTGCTCATTCGGTTGCGAGTATCGATGGAATGTCTCTTCCTCGCGGATTTGGGTGCAAGTATCGACTGAATGTCGCTTCCTTGTTTTTTTCTCAAAAATTTGGTTTTGTGGGTATCGATGGAATGTCGCCTCCCCACGATTTTTGAAATTTGAGGTTTTTTCGAACCTTTATTTTTTGTGTTTTTTTTTTTTTTTTTTTTTTGTTTTGAAATTTGGGTTGTGGATATCAACTGAAACGTTGTGTCTCCATGATTTTTTTGAAAATTTTCAAGTATCGGCGAGGTGTCGCTTTCTTGCGATTTTGAGGTTCTGGAAGTATCGAATGGGGTTTGCATCCTTCCGATTTTTGGGTTTTGTGTGAGTATCGACTAAACTTTGTTTCCCCACAGTTTTTTGAAAAACCATTTTTTTTGTTTAAAGACATAAGGGCCTTAAATTTTGACTCAAAACCATTTTTGGTGGTAAAAGTCGGGGTGGACTAGGATGGAAATTCCTGAGTCCTAAGTTTTGTTTCAGACCATGAATTTTGGGTTCAAGGATAAAAAGTTTTGGTCGAGTTAGGAAAGAGGCTCCCAAACTTGGATTTTGGGTTTGATTTTGTTATTTTTTTTTTTTTGAACAATGAAACATTGAAACTAAGCATTGTTTTGGGTTTTTAGAAATTTCAACATAGGGATGAAAACTCTAAAAGGGGTGGATTTAACAAGCAAGTACCTAGGAATAGGCTTTGTCCATGCAGGCATCAGTTTGACCTGATGTAGGAAGTCTTCAAGGGTAGTACCGCTTCAAGTACTTGCCATTGATGGGCAGCATACATCTGTCACCCTCCATGTTTAGAAGAGCATATGCACCATTGGAGAAGACTTTGTCAATGACGAAGGGTCCCTCCCATTTTGGTTCGAATTTGCCTTTGGATTTGTGGGCAAAAACCATTGGCCTTTTCACCGCAACAAGTCACCCTTTTTGTGGGCGCGTTACCTGACCTTTTTGTCAAAAGATCCTGTCATGCGTGCTTAGTAAAGTTCAACGCTTTGTAGAGCTTCGAGTTGTCTTTCATCGAGATTATCCAGTTCTTGGAGTCTCAATTTGACGTTGCTTTCTTACGTCATTTCATTTTGTAGAGATACCCTTAAAGAAGGAATTTGTACCTCTAGGGGGACAACTGCTTCACATCCATAGACCAAGGAGAATGGTGTGCTATAGGTTGGTCCTCGAACGGTAGTCCGGTAGGCCCATAAAGCTTCAGGCAGTTTGTCGCTCCAGTCTCTTTTGTGACTAGAGACCATTTTCTTGAGAATTTTGCAGAGTGTCTTGTTGAAAGCTTCTGCTAGTCCATTCGCTGCCGGATTATACGGAGTCGAAGGACAACTTTGGATTTTGTATTTGTCGCAGAACCTATAGAATCTGTGATCCTGGAATTGTGGTCCGTTATCATGGACGAATCTTTTAGGTATGCCAAAGCGACAAATGATGTTGGCTCGTAAGAATTGAAGGACTGACGAGGTCTTCATTTCACCGAACGCAAATGCTTCGGACCACTTGGAGAAATAATCCGTAGCGGCGAAGATGAAGCGATGACCTTTGCTTGACGAGGGAGAGATAAGACCTATGATGTCCATACCCCAGGCTTCGAAGGGCCATGAGATCGCTGTAGGATGTAGCCATTCTGGAGGCATGTGTGCATAATCTCCTTGAATTTGGCATCGTTGGCAACGTTTAGCAAATTGCATTGCGTCAGCCACCATGGTAGGCCAATAATAACCTAACATTTTTATCTGATCGTAGAGCTTCGGACCAGCTTGATGGGCTCCACAAAGAACAGCATGAACCTCTTTTAGAGTTTCTTCTGCCTCTTGTTGTGACAAGCAGCGTAGAAGCACTCCATTGAAAGATTTGTTGTAAAGCATTTTGGAGGGAATATCCAAATGAAAGTTTGGGGCTCGTCTTTGGATACTTACCCGCTCTTTTGGATCTTCAGGTAGGATTCTGAAGATAATATAATCAATGAATGGATCCCTCCAGTCGCCAATCGGAGGTTTGAGGATGGAAATTTGACTTCCGACCATTTGGTGGCATTCAGCAACTGCTTGGTGTGTGTTGAGAGGAGGGAGAATCCTTCTTTGACACACTATAATTTGCATGTTTTCCCCTTCTTGGATTGCCATGGATGCAGCAGGTCCAGCCAGGGCATCTGCACAAATGTTTTCACCTCTGCGGATGTGGGTGATGTGACAGATGTCAAACTTTTGACGAAGCGATTGCGCCTTATTGTAGTAAGGCAATAGATCAGGCTTCCTGGTTTCATATTCTTGATTCATCTGGCTGACAATCAGTTCGGAGTCCCCAAATACTTCCAGCATGGTGATGCCGGATTCGAGGGCTAAGATCAGGGCTTGGTACTCAGCTGCAATGTTTGAACATGGTTCCAGTAGCGAAAATGCGTATGGAATCATGTACTTGTCGGGGTTAACAAAGAGAATGCCAATTCCCGATATCGGCTTTCCTTTTTCATTTGTCTTGGTTGTACCATCGAAGCACATGTTCCAGGAGGCATTTGGTGAGGAAGTCTCCACGCTGTAGACAGGTTCGTCTGGGAGATCATCCTTGAGTGGAGAATCCTTAGGCAGTGGATGCTCTGTGAGAAAATCTGCCAGAGCTTGACCTTTGATTGCTTTCAGTGGTACATACCTAATATCAAATTGTGACAAAAGGATGGACCATTTTGCCAGCCGCGCATTGAGAGAACATGCTTTTGTGACAAGGACTTTTAAGAGATTGATCCTCGATATCAGGTATACTGTGTTTGACAGCAAATAGTGACGCAACTTTTGTACAGCGAACATCACTGCCAGGCATTCTTTTTCGACTGGAGAGTAGCGATGCTCTGCACCTACCAACATGCGACTGAGGTAGTATAGAGCAGCTTCTTTTCCTCCATCATTTTCTTGTGCAAGTAGAGCGCCCAAAGAATAGTCGAGAGCTCTTGTGTACAAGATGAATGTATTTCCGGTTGTGGGAGCAGCCAACACTGGAGGTTTGGTCAGGTATGACTTGATGTCTTGAAATGCAGCTTCACATTCAGCATCCCAAACAAAGTCTACACCTTTCTTCATCAGGTAAGAAAATGGACGGCATTTTCCTAATAGATTGGAAATGAACCGTCTGATGTATGCTAATCTTCCTTGAAGCCCTTTTAGTTCTCTTAGGGTTCTTAGAGATGGCATTTCTAGAATTGCCTTGACTTTGATGGGGTCAAGTTCTATTCCAGCTCTCCGAACTATGAATCCAAGGAACTTACCCGATGAGACACCGAAGAAGCATTTGAGGGGATTCATTTGCAGTTTGTGTTTGCGAAGCCAGAGGAAGACTTCTCGAAGATCTTGGAGATGGTCTTATTTTCTTTTGCTTTTGATGGCGAGGTCATCAACATAACATTCGACCGTCTTGTGCTGCATATCTTGGAATATCTTCATCATAGCCCTTTGATATGTTACACCGGCATTTTTCAGACCAAATGGCATGACAATGTAGTAATACACGCCAAATGGGGTCCGAAAGGATGTATGCCTTTCATCTTCGGGATGCATCTTTATCTGGTTGTAGCCAGAGAAGCCGTCCATGAAAGTCATTCGCTCAAACCTGCAGGTGTTGTCAATCATCACCTCCGGTATGGGGAGCGGGAATTTATCTTTGGGGCTTGTATTATTCAGGTCTCTATAGTCAATACAGACTCTGATTTGCCCATTTTTTCTTTGTCACAGGGATGATGTCGGCCAACCATTCAGGATGCTGTTCCTCGCAGATGAAGCCAACGTTTTTGAGTTTCTGAACTTCTTGTTCAATTTTGTCCATCACATCAGGATGGAATCTTCTTTGGCCTTGTTTGACAGGCTTGACATTTTCTTGCAAGTTGAGTTTGTGAATTGTTATTTTGGGATCGAAGCCAGGCATTTCAACGTAAGACAATGCAAAACAATCAACAAACTTACGAAGAAAAGAGACATACTCGGATAACTCATCATCCTTTATATTCTTGCTTATGAATACAGGACGTGGGTTATCTGGTGTTCCCAAGTCTATCTTTTGAACAAAATCTTTTGTTGGAAGGTTTGAAGGTGGTTCCTGCACAATATTTTGGGAGGCTTCCAACTCAACAAGACCTTCTTGATTTCCAAGGGCGTTTTCAGACTATGGCTCTGCTTCTGTCCATAAATCTTCTTGATCGGTATTCTTCTCAAGACTTGCTATGAGATGATCCCAATCACCAGCTAAAATTGGGTCGAAGTACGGCACTTCTTTTGGAGACAATGGCTCTTCTGAATAAGAGAACCGTGTGTTTGTGTCATTATACAATTCCTCTTCATCATCAGAGAAATCATACCAATTTGATGAGCTTCCTGGGTCCTTGTCGGGTAACTCTTCAAAGATATATCTAGGAAGATCGATGTCTTCATCGACATGAGATGTTGAGGCCTGGTCAGCAAACCGACTCTGTAGCCTTTGTGTCAGCTGTCTCATCGAAGTGTCAGGATCATACCCCAACCCGTATGAAGACTTGTCTATACGACGGTGGAGTTTCCAATCTTCCAGCTGACTTTTGGTCAGGGTGGGTTCCAATGGTGTGAGAATACCACGGCCACCTCCCATTCCAATTGGATTTTGAGCGTCATAGCCCATTTTCTTCATGATAGCTTGTGCCATTGGACTATACGAGGATAGTTGAGGCATACCTTCATTTTGGAAAGGCTCAAGCAGGGAGTTTGATGAAGAAGCGTCCAATCTATGGAAGAAGATTGGTTTCTCTTTTGCCGATGTTGCGGAACGATGAAGGTAGCAGACGCAGGATCTTCTACATCAGCAGGAGTCTCCAATGGAGTGAGAGCAAGCCAAACTTGCTAAGTATCAGCTTGGCTTGACGATGTATCGTCTTCAATCTCTAAATCCGAATCTGTGTCTTGTATGATAGACACGAAGGAGACAGCAAATTTGCCCCCTGTCTTTTGCTTTGTCTTCTTTGCTTTAGTAGTGATACCCAAAGGTTTGGAAAATTTGAAGGAGATAACGAAGGGAGACTAATTGCTCTCTTTGAGTTTACCGAAAGGTTTGTTTTCTTCCGATGATTGTTGAGGAGCCTTGCCTTTATCCTTTTGAAGATTGCCGGCAAAGGATGCTATTTTCTCCTCCTTTTATTCTTTTTCATCCTTGTACATCTGAGAGTCTGCAAAATGGACTTATTTCCCTTTAAAGGGCCTTTTGTCTGCAAACACTCAATGTATCAAGCTGTTGTCACCAACAAACTTGATGCACTGATGTAGAGTTGAAGGGACAACATCGTTCTCGTGTATCCAAGGGCATCCGAGAAGGATGTTGTAGCATGAAGGGGTTTTTATTGCATACACGGTGACCTCAGAGATAAGATCGCCGATTTGCAACCTGAACCAGATTTTGCCATTGGGCCTTTGAGCACTCCCATCGTATCCAAAAATGGACACAGATGTATGGCGTAGTTTGTTAGGTGGGATACCCAGCTCTTCGAGTGCCGAAGTAGAGACGAGGTTGAGTGCAGAACCCGGGTCGATATGAACTCTGTGTATCGACATCTCTTTGATGTACCCTGTGAAGTACAAGGGTCCGTTGTGCTTTGTTTCGCCTAATAGAAGGTCTTCCTTATTGAAGGCAATGGTAGCACTTGCGGCTTTTTGGACCGAGAGGCATTCAGTGCAAGGTCCTCCAGCTTCTTTCCTTTCTCCCTTTGAGGAGGTTTTTGAATTTTTGACCCTATACTCCATTTCAATTTGTAGGACTTGTGGGGCATGTTTGGCGACATCCATATTCAGCCTTTGCAGTTCTGAAATGAGACTATCACAAGTTTGTGGTGACATTCGTAATAAGTCTAGGATGTGCAGTCGTGCAGGTGTGTTTTGAAGTGCTCGATCAAGTCATACTTGAAAGCCTCTTTTAGGCCTGCATTTTCATTATCACCACCGCTTAGGGCATTTACAGCTTGTTTTCCCGAAGGATTTACATAAGAAGAAGAAGAAGGTTGGTTGTAGTTTTTGTGGTAATCCCAGCCAGAGCGGGTACCTTTCCCAACTTCAAAAGCTTTTAGTGGTGGCTCTTCTTTCGGAAGACCCTCTCTGGGCTCAAGGGGCCGATCCTCCCCATTCGCTGAAAACGCCTCTGCAGCAGCATTGCCATCTTCAGTTTTTGCGTTGCATGGAGCATTTTCCGGAAACAAGTCCTGAACAGCTTCCAACAACTTTTTTTCTTTGTCTAGTATTTCATCGGTCCAGACATCTCCAATGAGGTTGGGTGCCTGGGACCAATTGACTGGGTTTTCTTTGAAGATTTCGTCAGCTAGAGCTTCTTCATGGTGATCAGTCGGAAGAGGCTTGAATTCTGACGTCACAGTTTCAAGAGACGACGGCTGAGAAGATGCTATCTCAGTGGAAGTCACCCGAGAATATGTAGCTCCAGAAGATGTGCTACCGGATGCATTTTGAGAATCCGTGGCCTCAGCAGATGAAGCTTCAAAGGCACTATCATCCTGAACTATCACATTGCAGGCAACTTCGATAGAAGATGCCTCCGCAATGGACCGTTCAGAATCAGACTCATCCTCTGATGTAAGAGGATCATCAATCCAACAACTTTCTTCAGTTTCCGAAGTCACTGGAGGAGATGTTTGTAGATTCTTCGGGACTTCCGGTTCTAGATTTTGATGAAGTTGATTGATGCGATCTCGCTCTTGCTCTATGGCCAAACGCTGCAAGATCCTTGCATATTCTTCAAGATCGGGCATAGGAGCCAGATCTTCTTCTTCATCTGCCCCTTGTGGCTCAACATGGTTGGGATCCACTAGAGCAATAGTTTTTTGCTGTGGCAACAACATTTTGGGCAGCCTCTTGGTCTTCATCATCATCAGACCAGGATCCTTGTGGCTGGAAGGGGTTATACCAGATTACTGGCATAAGGTCGGATTCCGGGATCCATTCTTCGTCGGAGAGATATTCTCCGGTTTTAAGGGATTCCTCTCATTCATCTGTATCACTGGCAGTGTCACTGGACTCGTAAGAGAATCCAACTACCAAGTTACAAGAGTATGATGCCCCCTGCGTAGTCTCATCCCTGAGCCGTGGTGGCATGAAATCACCGAGGGTGAATTTTCTTACCCCTCTTGAAGCTTTGGGGAGGGACTCCTCTGTTGCCCCCAGTGAAGCGGTAGAGGAGGTTTCTGCCTTTTCAGGGACCTCTTGTTTTGTTTGAGCCTTCTCCTGCTGTTTGAGCTTGCGGAGTTGTCTCTTGGCTTGCCTTCGCTATTGAGCGGTTGGCTTTGTTTTGACGATCTCTCAATTTTCATCTTCCAGGAGATCGGGATGCACCCATATTGGCTATCCTTTTGGTGTTGGGTAAGGCACCAGCTCTTGGGACGTCTGGGTCATTTTTATCACCTTGAAGGAAGTAGTGACCTTTTCCTTTGTTGATTTGGATGTTTATCCGTATGACACCATGTTAACGGAGGCAGACCCGTAGTTTTTATCAAAGGTAATGACTCCGTTTTTCCACATCTCGTTGATCTTCTCTTTCACAATGAAACATTGGTTGAGATGATGCAAGACCATTTAGTGGTATGGACAATATCGGGGATCATTGGTTTTGCCAACATCTCCCGGTCTTTTCGGGTCAGGCAAGGTGAGTTTATCATTTGCCAAGAGAGCCCCAAAAATTTCTTCAACATCTTCATCGAATGGGTATTTTTTCTCTACTCGTTCTTTAAAGGCATCAGAGAGTTCAGGTCTCTTACCTGTAGCTTTGTTTCCAGCTTTCTTTGGCGGCTGAGGGGCTGACTTGGTTTGCACATTGAGAACCTCCTTTTTCTTTGGCTTGGAGGTCGGAATGGCGGTCGGCTCCTTCTTTGATGACTTCTGACTGTTGAGGTCTTTGATCACCGTTTCAGCCTCCATAGATGCTTCTTAGAGTTCTCCCAAGTTCTTTGACTTGTTGCCAATGATCATGGAGCGGATCCTTGCTCTCATGTTGTTTCGGCAAATGTCGACTAGTGACGCTTGTGGCAGCACATCTGAGCATTTGTATGCCATTGCTTTCCACTTGTGAATGAAGTCATATGTCGACTCATTCTCTCCCTGTTTAAGGCTGCAGAGTTGAGCCATAGTAACAGGATGATCCTCACCTTTGAAGTAGGTCAAGAAACGTGTCTCTAGCATGGTCCAATTTTGAATGGAGTCCTCTGGCAGAGTGGAATACCAATCAAAGGCCGTACCTTTTAGGGTGCTTGCAAAGAGACGGATCTTGAGAGCATCTTGATCCGCAATCGTTCCTGTCAGGATCTTGAAGTGGATGACGTGCTATCTAGCTGAACCTTTCCCCGTATATGTTTGGAGAAGAGGTTGTTTGAACTTTGGGGGAAACGGAATCGAGTCCATCCATAAGGGATATGGTGGCTTGATCTCATGCTCCTTCAGTGTATCCTCTTATTTTGCTTTGGCAAGGATATTGTCAACGTCCTTTTTAGTAAGGGCGCGTGACTCAACTTCTCCACCATTTGCCTCATCTTGTGGAGGAACGTCCTCATTGTTTGGTGGATGCTGGACAGTGGGAAGGAGGTTTTCCATCAGAACCTCTATTCTTTGCTGTCCTTGCTCTAGCTGCTGAATGCGTAGAGCCATGTCGTCATGTGGTGGAGGTTGCTCAGAGTTTGTGACCAGGACATTCACTTTTCGTAAGTCGAAAGAGGATACTGTCTTAGTGACTGAGCTGGAGCTAATTCTTCTAGATGAAGAGCCCGAGGAATGATCACTCCGGTGTCCTTGGCTTGAAGGAGTGGGAGAGTCTTCCTAATGTCTTCTTGTCCGGGAGACGCTGCGAGTCACCGGTCGTCTGACATGTATTTTTGTCGCTGATTTCTGCCGTCTTTTGGTTTTGCTAACCATGTGGACAGCAGCAACTTGGTCGGGTCTTTCTTTTTCGACCCACTTTTGGGAGATTTGAAGCTCAGAATGCTGGGTTCTTTGCTTCTCTAATCTCTTTTGTCGATATGCCGTGCAGCGACGTATGCGACGAGCAATTTGAGTTTCGGTTGGCTCGGGCTGTGCTCTAGCAATGAAGGACGTGGTCCCTCGTGAGCAGCAACCGAGCTTGTCTTCCTTGAAAACTGGCATGGACAGGATCTGGACGCGGTCCTTGGCCTATTGCAGCGAAGCTTTAAATTTTGCAAGGTCGGCCCCTGTTGAGATGAAGGGTCGAGTTGCAGGAGAGCAGGCCCTGGCAAGTTCTTGTCGAGGCCTTGTGATGCACAACTTGATTTTGGGCTTGTATGAACAAGCCGGCTCCTGCTGAGTTGTTTTGGTAGTTCGGTGGAGGGTAGGTTTCTCCCCTTTAATGTAGGCGAGAGGATAGAACCTATTCTCCTTAAGAGGAGCCAGGTATGCTGGCTTTGCAAATCTCCCGGACCTTCTTTGTTTTGGCGAAGATTGTGGGGACCAAGTCTTGGGGCAGACCTGGCTTTTTGTAGGTTGAGGTTTTGTGGGATTGCCACGGGCCTCAGGTTTCTTGGCGACCGCCTTTGGTGTCGGGGCAGCGACACGTTGAGGGGCGATCTTCTGCTTCTTAGCAGGCACCGTCTCTTCTACGGGTAGTGGGAATGGTCCCAGTGACCCGAAGACGATGGTCCGGGGAGTGGAGGTCGAACCTGTGTTTTGGGAGTTGCCGAGGGAGGTGACGCTTCGGCAGCTGACGGGGCGCTTGAAAGTGCCCTTGCTTTGCTTCTCTTGAAGCATCACTTGGTACTTGTTCTCGTCGAAGGTAATGGTCAATGAGGCTGCCATTGTTAGTTTTGGAAAACTTCTGAAACAAGACCACATCCATTAGTAATCACAAGAATATGGTGATCATAAATGGGTTATGCTATGGTTTTGTCTTTTCGAATCGCTCAACAGGCATGGCCTATTCTGAGCGTAATGACGAAGGCAAAAAGCAATAGACGGTACAATTGTTTTGAACGCAAGTATGGTCGCTCGAAATGAGCATTCCAATGACAGCTAGAAGCAATTGTAAACCTTAATTCAAGTTACCGAGAAGCGAAGCTCACTCGAGGTAAAATGATATAGGGTTGGAGATACAAATGTGTTGGTCGCGAATACAGTAGACCCGAAAGGGCGTACTAGCACCGCTAGGCACAAATGTTGTAAATCGCATCCTTGAAAAAGGACACGAGATGGGATTTTTTTTTTAAAATGTCAAGATTGGATTCACAAAAGAGAGCAAATGGTATTCCAATCCGAATATAGGCTCAAACATTTCTGCGAGCCTAAATCAGAAAAAGGAAAGAATCAAGATTTCTCACATTTGAATCCAATACTGACGGGAGTCTTTTTTTTTTTTTTTTTGAAAAGTCAAGATTGAATTCATAAAAGGGGGAAAATGGTATTCCAATCCGAATACAGGCTCAAACATTTTTGCGAGCCTAAATCCGAAAAGGAAAGAACCAAAATTCCACCAATTTGAACACAATAATGACGGAAGTTTTTTTTTTTTTTAAAGTAAAGATTGAATTCATAAAAGGGGGCAAATAGTATTCCAATCCGAATACAGGTTCAAACATTTCTACGAGCCTAAATCCGAACAGGAAAGAACCAAAATTCCACCAATTTGAACACAATAATGACGGAAGTTTTTTTTTTTAATTTTTAATTTTTTTTTTGAAGAGTGCACATAGGTCTTCTTATTCAGTCTTATGAAGCCTCAATGGATAGATTAGGCCCCAGGTAAGGGTAGGATTACTTAATAAACCCGTTTGAAGGACCCTTACCTCGAACATTCTAGCTGCCTCCACACTCTGGACAAGGCTTTTCTTATATCCACTTTGGTCAAAGAACGCAATTGGTGCAACCTTAATGCATTTTATTTTTGAAAGATCTCCAATGGATCCATCAAAGAGAAGGAAATGGGCCCTCCCAATCCAAACGTTGGTTCAAACATTTCTGCTAGCCATTGTACGAAAAGGAAAGAACCAACGTTTCTCCAATTTGAATCCAAAAGAGAGAAATTTGAAAAGTTTTTTTTTTTTTTAACTTTTTTTTTTGAAAGATCTCCAATGGACCCATCAAAGAGAGGAAAATGGCCCCTCCCAATCCAAACGTTTGCTCAAACATTTCTGCGAGCCATTGTATGAAAAGGAAAGAACCAAAGTTTCTCCAATTTGAATCCAATGAAAGGAATTTGAAAAGTTTTTTTTTTTAAACTTGTTTTTTGAAAGATCTCCAATGGACCCATCAAAGAGAAGAAAATGGCCCCTCCCAATCCGAACGTTGGCTCAAACATTTCTGCGAGCCATTGTATGGAAAGGAAAGAACCAAAGTTTTTCCAATTTGAATCCAAAAGAAAAAAAAATTTTTTTTTTTTTTGGTTGAGAAAAGAAAGAATGGAAACAAGTTCGAAGAAAGAAGTTTCCAAAGAATCCCATCTCACGTTTTTTTTTTTTTTTAGATACAAGATCCCACATAGCCCAGCAACTAGGAAGGAGCTAAGGATTCTAAGCATCGTGTTCTCAAATGAACAAGTCCCACCGGGGGTGCCAACTTGATGAAACCATCTTTTTCTTTCTTGCCTTCCTCCGTCCTGGGTCCGCCACAGTGCGGCGGGGCGAAGAGAAAAAAAGAGCAAGCATCAACATTTTTTTTTTTGTACGGGTATGCCAGATTTTCTATTTTGCTTGGAATTTGAAATGGTGATCCGGAGATTCACCTTCACAAGTAGAAAGGAAATCAAACTTTTTTTCTAACTTTCCATTGCACATATACTTTAAAGAAAAATACAGATTTTAGAATGCCGTGAAAGGCGATTTTTTTAGTTTGCCGTGAAAGGCAGTTTTGTGCCGTGAAAGGCGGTTTTGCCGTAAAAGGCGATTTACAAATCTTATCAAAATGTAAAGACAAGAAATGTGGTTTTTATGTCTCTTTAAAAAATACACAATACAATAGAAATGGAATAAAGAGGGATCTGACTTCTCAAGCGATTGTGGGGACTCGTTCAAATCGACGGTTGCGAGTCATGTATGGACTCCGCCATCATCCTTCAGATGAGAACACTTTATGCTTTAGTTCACTTGGCTTGGCTTGAACCCCAGATTTTTAAATGACAAAGACCAAGGGAAGGTCCTATATCCAATAGAAAAAGGGGTAGACGGGTTGAAAAGCCGCATCTAGGCCATGTTGGATAGAAGAAGAGAAACCTTGGGGGGTGGGGGGGGGGGGGGCGGCCAAGGGACTTTGATCACCTTGTAGTTCTTGCAGCAGGGTTTCTTCAAGGCAGGAGAGCTTCTCTGTGCAGAGAATTCTTCAGGACAGTTTTTAGATGATTTTTTCGGATCCTTCAGATGATTTTTTCTAGACCTTTCCCTTTGGAATGACCTTCTATTTATAGGCTTTTGGTGGCCATTAGGAGGGTTTTATGGGCATTAATAGTATTAATGCTCCATGACAGAAGGAGTTACAAGATTTAATTTCAAAATTTTGTAACTCCTTTTTCTTGGATTTTGATTGGCCGATGGAGAATAATAGGCATTTAATCTCCATGATGATGGGAGTTTCATGGTTAATTACCATCATTGATCTCCATAATGATAGGAGTTGCATGGTTAATTGCCATGACTAATTGGACTTGTAACTCCCATTTGCTTGCTTCTGATTGGGCCGTCCAAAATAATGAGTTAATGACAGCATTAACTTGTCATAAACATGTCAATTAACAGCATTAATTGGTTGTCGAGTCGCTTGAAGAGTCGCGGGCTGCGCAGCGTCTTTTGGAATTCTTCTTGTGATGATTATCGATGGATCCGCATGTTATTTGATGTCGGATGACGATGCAAATTCAGACATTGGTTGACACCAATGGGCCGGCAACATCTATCTAGTCGAGTTCAAGATCGGTCGGGTAGAAAGTGTGCTTTCTTGGTCGGCCGGCTGGCGGTTTTGGAGTGTCCAATGATGATTGAATGATTTCGACATCGGATCCGTGATGTTGACGAAGATCGACGGATATCATGCTCCAAAAATCAGAATTTGAGAAAATCACAAGGGCCAAATGTCTCGAAACGCGAAAAACACCCAGAAAAGTGGGTTTCCGGGAAAACTTTGGCGGCCCGGATCCCTATGGTCGCCGGCAACCATGCACCCATGGTCGCCGGCGACCATGGGGCTTTTGCCCATTTTTTGGTCGCCATCTGGTCGCCGTTTCTTGGTCGTTTCTAGGGCTTTTTTTCTTCTGTTTTCTCCTTTATTTTTCTTTGACATTTCTCCTCATTTATTGGCTTGATTCCACTAAAGAAAACCCGTCGAGAAGTCGTACAAATCAGAGCACAAAGTTTCCTACTTTTGGAAAAGCCGAAGACTCCGTAGCCGATTTTCCGCCAAGAGTTGAAACTGGGTCAAACGATGTCGGAATGACCTGAAATTTTAGGTGAAGCTTCTTGAGCATTAGATAGGACCAACCATGGGCTTTTATTTGAGTTTTGAAGCCGTTTGGGGTCCCGTCGATGCTTGACTTGATTTCACCGTGCGAAAGATGTCGAGCTTTGATGTACGGTCATCTGATGTCCGATTGACTTGAAATTTGACAAGGAGCCTATTGGAGTCATTTTTAGATGAACCATTAGCTCCGATTCGGATGCCATGGTCCCGGGGAGCTTCCCCGCCGGTAGGATTGATTTTGCTTCGGAGCATCAAAACCGGGTCAAACGTTGTCGGAATGACCTGAAATTTGACGTGTAGCCTTTTGGAAGCATGTAGAAGCTACTCATGTGTTTTTTTTTATGAGTGGAGGCATCGAGGGTTCTCACCGCCGAGAGGCTTGATTTCGCCGTTCGAGAGTTAATGGAGGGTCAAACGGTGTCGGTTTGACTTGAAATTCGATGTGGAACCTTTTGGAGGTATTTTGAGACCATCTATAGGCTCTGATCAAAGATTTGATGTATTTGACTCTGTCGCTGCCGAGAGCTCTTGCCTAGCTTTTGGAGGATTGAAGTTAGGCCAAATGGTGTCGAAATGGCCCGAAACTTCATGTGTACCACTTTTTTGGCTATTTTGAAAGATCTTGCAGTTTTTGTTTGATTTTGACAAGATCTGATGCTTGAAGCAGCTTTGTCTGTTTGTAGTAGGATGCGGCTCCATATAGCTTTTGATGTTGAGGAGGCTAAGTGACATTTTTGGTGTCAACAGACACGGTCTTCTGCCAAAGACTTAGCTCTTCAAGCAAGCTCCTGGCCTTAACATCCAAAGCTTCCATGCCGCGTTTCTTCAGGATTTTCCCATAAAATGCGGTAGACCGTCGCGATCCATATTCAGCACGAGGAAGCTCTTCCCAGAGAATTTGCCATTGTTCATATTCCTGCGTTTTCCTCCGGAGATTTCTTTCAACCTCCTCAACTCGGCGATTGAGAGTCCTCTCTCTATCACGAGCCTTTAAAGTAGCAGCCCACTTAGCAGCGGCTTGTTCTTCCAATAACTCAAGGTGTTGTCTGGCCTCGGTGACCTCCCTGTCAAGATGGTATTGGTCCTGTGTCAATTCGATAATAGCCAACTCGGTAACATTCCTCTCCCGAACGAGCTGCTTCCGAGTCTGCGAGATCTCATTCAGTTCAGATTTGACCTTGCTAGAATGCTTCAAAAACATCTCGTTAAAGAAGTCACCATTTGGAAAGCTGTTATTCTCATTCCACTTGTCGCCTAGAGCGATGACTTCATCAACAAAAGCCTTGGCACTTACAATGTCCAGACCGACCTCTTCGCTATCAGCAAGAATGTCTTGCATATGCTTAATCATGCCAAAGCCAGCTTCCAAATGGCCAGATGAGAGAGTCTCGACCCATGAGCTCAAGACTCTCTTCAACACCTTCCTCGCAAACTGACGGGATCGCTCAGATGAAGACTCGCCATGCTCCCTTGGTCGACTACCCGTGTTAGGCACCTTTGGAAGAGTAATCAAGAAGCTATTTCCAATTAGAGCCGCTGGGGAAGGAATATCAGCATGCAGACTCGCCTCTGCCTCATCGAAACTAGTAGAAGAAGCCCCTACCCCTGGATCAGCAGCGGGCACCCCCTGCTCTGACTCTGAAAAGGATAGAGGAACTTCTTTTGTCGCCTCACAACCTACCAATGAAAAGTGGAAAAGGTATGAATATGATCTTGTCAAAAATCAATATCAAGACTATTACTATATACCTTCTTCGACGACCGGCGGACAGCTTTCTGCCTCCATGAACTCATCCGAAGCATCGTCAAAAGTTGCGTCCATGGATGGTTCAAAGTCGTTAGAATTCTCTGGCAAGTCAGCTGGCAAGAAACAAAAGAATATGTCAGCAAGTGGCGGTAAAGAAAAAAATAAAAAGAAAAAAATCATACCAGGTGGAGATTCTGGGTCTACTTCAGAATCTCTGGGTTCTTCCCCAGATGCCATGACCGGATCCGTCACCGCCTCATTGGCCAGAACCTCAGGCATCATCAAATCATCATCTTCTACCAAAAGAAAGAAAAGCAGTAGATCAAAAACAAAAGCCTCATAAAAAGAAAGAAGCAGAAAAAGAGGAGAAGGGTCATACCATCACTACTGTTCTTTTCTTCCCGGCTTCTCTTCTCTGGAGGCTCATCATCATCCCTGATGCCTCCTCAGCAATGGTGGAAGGAATTTCTAGATCAGGAGAATTTTCGTACCGTCTCTTACTTCGACACTGTCCTCTTCTCCTCTTGCTCCTACGAGACGAATTGCTGGAAGTACTCGCCCCACCTTCGAAATCTGGCCTCTCTATAAAGTCCTCACCAGATGGTCTGCTCTTGCCGGTAGACTCCATGGAGGCCTTTGCTCGCTCGGCTTGTATCCAAGCAGTGACCTCAGCCTCCTCCTCTGCGAGCTATTCCAAGACCTCACCAGGTATCTCTTGTGCAGCTCCCAATCTGATGACGTCCTAGTGCTCTAGAAAGCCTGTTCTGTGCTTTCTCCATAAAGGAAAACCAAAACTTCTTCTCGGCGGACGCCATCTGACTTCCCAAGACCCTTCCCGGAAGACTGCTTTACATCGAGCTCCTTCTTGGAAAGTCCCCGGTACACTGAAAAGCTCTCCACGAACCACTTCGTGAAGCCTGCAGTCCGGAAAGTGGGCAACTCAAGATAAGAAATCATGGCGGTAGTGTCTTCAGCACTATAAAAGGCACATGCGTTTCTCTCATCCTGCAGACCTCCAAAACGCTTCACCTTACTTGAAGGCACTCCAACAACGCCTTGGGAGAAGCCCAACTGCATGGCAAAACGCGAGGGAACATACGGCTGGATGTCGACGAAAAGATGTCTACGGTACACCATCGTGCCGACACGTATGTTGAAAAGCCACGCTTTCTCTGCGTTTGTTAAAGAATAGTGTCTCCCCAACCCTGCCCTGGTCGAATCACGGGAGACACCAAAATCAAAAGCCTTCTTACGCAAGCTCGGAGAAAGCTTCACTGAAGACTGCCCCCATCTCGACGTCCTAGAATCGTCGGATCCTCAAACGGGCAGATAAGAGAGATTCGGAAACAGGCTTCCCTCTAGCCAACCGAATCATAAACGGGTCATCGTCCTGTGCAGCGCCTAATCGGTGGAAACTGGGACAGTGGTATACATACCACGAATAGAAAATATAGGCAAAAATACCCTATTCATGGGAAACCCAAGCCGAACCAGGAAAGTAGAACCCTGTAGTTCGGTGCATAAATAGGAGTAAAGAGCAGGCACCAAAGCAAGCTGCTCTGCAAATGCTATCTGACAAGCCGGAAAAATGCAGTGCAACCTGATGTGCGTACCATCTCCTCCAGTAAAAACAGCCTCACCCAGCCAGTGAGGTAAACAGCGAGATCTCTCCGTAGCGCAATGTCAGAATGAATGGCGTCTGTGCTTATGAAGAGCTCCTTCAAATTTTCTCGCATGG
This sequence comes from Persea americana, assembly GCA_029852735.1. NCBI lineage: Eukaryota > Viridiplantae > Streptophyta > Magnoliopsida > Laurales > Lauraceae > Persea > Persea americana. The sequence goes on from CM056819.1 coordinate 30,858,467, forward strand.
TGGAGATCTTCTTCGAATCTGGGTTCTTAGCCCTGACTTCTTGGGCCGTACTCTCAGAAGACTCCCCACTATCAAAGAACTTGGAAGACAAGAAGCTACCACTCTTCCAACTACTACACCGGACTTTCGAGCCCTCTTTCTCCTTCAAAAAATCGTAGAAGGTGACAAGCTAAAAGTACAAAACCCTGAACTCCTCAGACTGCTCCTCAAGGACGCTGTCAATAGGCATGAACTCCTCATAGAGATTGCCGAGGATAGGCAGCCTAGTGATGGCGCTCAGTTCCTTTAAAGAAAAACCAATCTCACCATTCGTGACAACAAAGGTGTTGGTTAGTGGATGGAACGACTCTAGCATGGCCATGAAGGCCTCATTGGAGAAAACCATAGTTTGCCGAAAAGCGCGAACCGCATCAAAAATCTCAGCCTCCTTCAGAATGGCACCGCCAACCTGCAGGATGTGAACAGTCCACGACTCCCAGCTCGAGTCAGCACTGAAATGGCCGCGGAGTCGAAAAGGCTTCACCCAACTGCTGCCATTACCCTTGAAAATGCCAAGGCCCACCGATCTCAAATCGACCGAAGGATGGTCTGAACCTCGGTAGCCGTTGGCTGGCATCAAAATGTCCATATGGGCAAGCGACTTCTCTGCAAAACCAGAAGGGCCGCCAACAAAAACCCCAGTCTTGATCACGTTTGTCCTCTTCACCCAGCTTGGAGGATCTTCCCTCTTTAAGCATGTGGAGGATAGGCTCATGATCGAGATAGTCCGATCGAAGGTCGATAGGGTAGAAACAGTTCTCTTCTCACCATCAACTGTGTAAGAGAATTGAAAACATCTCCTTTGGTCTGTTGAATCATCGAGGACTGTATCACCAAAGAAGAAGGTAGGCTTGGGCACAATGCTCTAATCGTCCGTGACCCAAGGACGGTTGCTTACCATAATTTTATAAAACTCCTCATCCTTGAGGGCGATCAAACGTTGCCTCATCTCATCTTGGTTGAGCGAGTCATACTCTTCCAAGTTCTTTTCAACATACTGGACCTCCTCCCAGGCCTGCTATACGGCCACGTTAGAAGATCTGGTAGAATGGCGAGGTGCATCAGTAACAGGCTCCTTACCCTTGTTTGTTCCAGAGGAACTACGTGCAAATGATGGAAAGAGAGAAAATCAATCATAAAAAAGACAGAGTTTTGCTAAAAAAGATTCTAGCGAAATTTTGGCATGGTTCGGGGAAATTCCAAAGAAAAGGGAAACACCCCGAAAGAAATAGGAAGCTTGAAGATGGGCTCAACATCGCTGCAAGCTCATAATCAATGGAAAATTCTCGAAGAAGGCTTGAACTCAAACATTGCTGTGAGATCAAACCAAATCTTTTCAAATATCCGCAAGACTGGAAAAGGGCTCAACATTGCTGTGAGCTCCATAATCCAAAACTTGCAAAGCTCCTCAGCAAATCCCCGCAAGACCAAGAAAGTGTTGGAAATAGGTGGGCCTCTAGGATAGGTTTTCAAAACTTTTGATCCACTTGAGATAGGGATCAACTATCCAGAAGGCTACAAAACCCAATCCAGGATCCATGTCCTCTTTCTCATGATCATGTACAGTAATAAACCCTATCTAGAAGATAGAAATAGCAGCATACAAGCAACCACGAAATCCACAATATACAAGGAAGTAAATCATACATATGGACCTCGGTTGTGCTCTAAGGGAGGAGTTGATTTCTTCCTTTGATGATGAAAACACTTTCACAAACAAATCAGAATCTCCAAGACCTCTTGGCCTTCCACGCTATGACCCGAATCAGATCTCTTTCCTCAAGGAAGATGGTGGGATCTTTAAGAGAAAAACCAACTTGAAACTCAAAGGAAACCGGAAGAGAACTAGAAGAGGAAGAGGAGAAGATGCATGTGCAACTCTTGCACACAACGGCCTTGGGCGTGAATCCCTAAGAGGAATTGTGCATGGATGTCCAGCCCTCCTCCCTCTCTTATTTATAGCTCAAAGCTACCTCTTCGTAGTTTATTATTAGAAGTCCAACTTCCATTACACTTAGTAACCCTTTGCTCTACTATTACCACTATTAGAAGTCTCGCTTCAAATAGAAATAGTAGCTTTCCTTTTTGAGTTCAAATAGAATTAGTAAAGATCCAATCTTGGGCTAGCGTGGGGACCACTAGGGATTCCATTGAAAGCTGGCTTCAACTGGGACACCACGACCCCACATCTCATGTCCAATCCGGGCCCACAGTTAATTGCAAATAACTCCACTAAATAAATGCAATTGAACTTTAGTGTTAGGAATAAATTACATGAAGACCCTAAACTTCCCAATGTCCACAAGTAGGGGGCCCCTCCATCAATATCCATGGATCAATTGGACCTGTCTTCCAAACATAGATCCATATCTTATTATCCTTGAGCCCCAATTAATTATAATGATCATTTGGTACCGATCCAATTAACTCTTAATTGGAATGGGTGCACATTACCAATGATAAATCCATTAATTGGCACAATAGGATATTAAAGATAGATTCCATCTTGACCATCGAATGTTCCCACAGCTCTACTACCACGTACCCAAATCACCGAGGTGTTGACCTACAATTGGCTTCACTCATTGGTGACTCAAAGCAAATGAATAGATAGAAACTTAAGTTCATTAATGTCTCAGGATTGAGAGCCTATTGCTAGAGAATTATGAGAGTAGACCTTAAAATAAAGACAGTGTTCATAAGGTGCTTCTCATGGTCCTTCAATATATCAAATGTACCAGCACTATGATCCAGAATCTTACATTCTGATGATCGAGACAAATCACACTGTCTCATAGTAATCAAAGTACTGCAACCTTGTCAGATGAGATGTCCAGTCTCATCACTGGTTGTGAAGATATTCAAGTATAAGATTTGCTATACATGTCTCCCGTATGTGGATCTCATCCATACACATGTATTGCATCTAGTATACTTATGGACTGCGGCTCATCTCATGAACCATCATGTCATTCGTATTGGTTATGTGCATTTAAGTAATAAACATCATTCATATCATGAAAGGAAAGCATGAATATATTGATAAATAAAGAAATTAATCAATTTATTACATCAATCTTAATGGAATGAGACCATAAAACTAACAGAAAGGGCTCAACATTGCTGCGAGTTCCAAATCCCAAGACTTGCAAAAGATTTCCAGGTGTGCACTTTCATACTTCCAATTCCATTTTCTAAAAAAAAGAAAATGCATAGAAGGAAAGTTGTCAGGCATGCACGTCTCGAAATCCGGGAAAGAAAGAAGAAAAAAGAGAGAAGAAAAGAATCTCTTTCAAAAAAAAAAGAAAAGAAAAAAAAAGGGGGGGGGGGGGGTAGGCCACGTGGCCGTACAGCCATGACCGTACAGTCTTGTCTGTACAGCTACACACATATAAAAAAGGAAAGAAAAAAAAAAGAAAAAAAAAGGGTAAAAAAAAAACAGAGAGAAACTGTGAAAGAAGAAGATAAAGGAAAGAAAAAAAATGTGTGAAAAAAAAAAAGGAGAAAAAGAATGCATGTGAAGAAAAAAAAAAGAAAGAAAAAAAAATTTGTGAAAAAAAACAGAGAAGAAGAATGCACGTGAGGAAAAAAAAAAGAAAAAAGAAAGAAAAAAAAAGTGTGAAAAAAAAAGGAAAAGAATGCATGTGAAAAAAAAAAAAAAAAGAGAAAGAAAAAGAAAAGAGAAGGAAAGAAAGAAAACCTTTGTCTACTTCTACATGGAGTTTCTTAAGGAAGAAGAAAACTTACTTGAAGCCATGGAGAAAGAGGAAGAACTAGAAGATCCTTGTAGAAGAAGAAGAGTTCTTGATCTTGGAGCACTCTTGAAGATTTTTGAAAAAAAGAGAGCAATAGCAACAAGAGATCCAACCTCCTTGCTTTTATAGAAGAAAGCAAACCAATAGAGGAAAGAAGGAGAAAAGAAAGGAGATAAGTGCTACAAATTAGCAAACTTCCTAAAAGAAAGGGATCATGGAATATTCTTTCCCAAGGAGGAGATCTTTTGATAAATTCTTTCCAAAAAGAGAGGGAATATGAGAAACTTTCTCCCAAAGAAAGATACTTTGAGAAAATCTCTCCCAAAATCAAGGAAACTTGAGAGATATTCTTTCCAAAAAGAGAGGGAATATGAGAAACTTTCTCCCAAAGAAAGATACTTTGAGAAAATCTCTCCCAAAATCAAGGAAACTTGAGAGATTCTCTCCAAGTAAGAATATTTTTAGATATTCTCCATCAAAAAGAGATATTTTTAGATATTCTTCACAAAAATGATACTATATGAGATCTAAGCCATCTTTAAAGCTTAAGGTCCCATGGGCTAGCCCACATGAGTCAGGTTTGACCACCTAGGCACTAAAAGTGGCTTTTAGTCAAAATTCCTCTTACCAAGAGCATACAAAAATGGTTCCATGCCTCTTTTGAGTTGATTGGACCATACAAAATTCTCCCAAGCCTCATGATTTTCCAAAAATCCAAACCATCCCACCTCATGAACCAAATTAAGCCAAAACCTTGAAATTGACATTTCACAAAAACCCAAACCACATCAATGGACCCAAAATTGTCCCAAAAGTGACAAAAAAACAAACAATGGTCCCCTAACTTGCCACATGCAGCTTGTTGGGTCACAAGGCCATAACCAAAAGCAAATCCCGGTCCCCTAACTTGCTTGCCACATACAGCTTGTTAGGTTACAGACCAAAATCAAAATTGAAAACCCGACCCCCTAACTTGCCACATACAGCTTGTTAGGTCACAAGGTCAAAAACCAAAAACCTTCTTGACCGCCAGATGCGCCACACAAAGCCTTCAGGTTCACAAGGTCAAAAAGAAAATCCAAAACCCAGAAACCCAATCCAAATGTCATTTTCAAAATTTTGCCTTGAGATGGTACGTGATCTCTCTCACTGCCATAAAATCCCCTTGGAGACTCAAAAGGCTACTCTATCAAGAGAAAAATGCTCAGAGACTCTTGGTCAAGTCAGAAGTTCTCCTTCAAAGTTTTCTTCGAGGCACATCGACTGCAAAAGCTACGCGATTCGTCACTGTACCTCGAAGGGGCATTTGTTGACACCCAAAAAGTCACTTTGCCTCCTCAACATCGAAAGCTACATGGAGTCGCATCCTACTACAAACAAGCAAAGTTGTTTTCAAGCATCAGATCTTGTCAGAATCAAACCAAAACTGCAAGATCCTTCAAAATAGCCAAAAGAAGGGTACACATGAAATTTCAGGCCATTTCGACACCATTTGGCCTAACTTCAATCCTCCAACGACTGAGTAGGAGCTCCCGGCGGCAACAATGTCAAAGACATCAAATATTCGATCAGAGCCTATGGATAGTCTCAAAATACCTCCAAAAGGCTCCACGTTGAATTTCAAGTCAAACCGACACCGTTTGACCCTCCACAAACTCTCGAATGACGAAATCAAGCCTCCCGGCGTTGAGAACCTCCGATGCCACCACTCATCAAACAAAGCACATGAGTAGCTTCTACATGCTTCCAAAGGGTTGCACGTCAAATTTCAAGTCATTCCGACGATGTTTGACCTGACTTTGACGCTCCAAAGCAAAATCAAGCCTACCGGCGGCGGAGCTCCCCGGGACCATGGCACCCAAATCTGAGCTAATGGATCATCTCAAAATCACTCCAATAGGCTCCCTGCCAAATTTCAGGTCAATCGGACATTGGTTGACCGCACATCAAAGCTCGACATCTTCTGCGTAGTGAAATCAAGTCGAGCATCGACGGGACCCCAAACGGCTTCAAAACTCAAATAAAAGCCCATGGTTGGTCCTATCTAATGCTCAGGAAGCTTCACCTTAAATTTTATGTCATTCCGATATCGTTTGACCAAGTTTCGACTCTTGGCGGAAAATCGGATACAAAGTCTTCGGCTTTTCCAAAACTAGGAAACTTTGTGCTCTGATTTGCATAGCTTCTCGACAGGTTTTCTTCAGAGGAATTAAGCAAATAAATGAAGAGAAATGTCAAGGAAAATACAGAAAAAAAAAAGAAGCAAAAAAGCTCGAAAAACGGACGACAAACGGCGACCGGACGGCAACTGAAAAAAGGGACCAAAGTCCATGGTCGCCGGTGATCTTGGCCCATGGTCGCCGGCGACCATGGGTGCATGGTTGCCGGTGACCCTGGAAGTCCAGGTCGCTGGATTTCCGCCGGAACAACCGATTTTCCTTTCCTTGAGATGAATGGCGCTTTATTACTTGAATGCACATAACCAATACAAATGACATACTAGCTCATGAGATGAACCGGAGTCTATAAGTGTATTAGATGTAACACATGTGTATGGATGAGATCCATATACAGGAGACATGTGTCACAAATCTTATACTTAAATTGATTCACAACCAGTGATGAGATTGGGCATCTCATCTGACAAGGGTGCAGTATTATAATCATTATGAAATAGTATGATCTGTCTCGATCATAGGAATGTAAGATTCTAGATCATTATACTGGTACATTGGAGTATTGAAGGACCATGAGAAGCACCTCAAGAACATTATCTTTACTTTAAGGTATGCTTTCATCATTCCCTATCAATGGGCTCTCAACCCTGAGACATTAATTCCCTATCTATTCATTTGCTTTGAGTCACCAATGAGTGAGGTCAACTGTAGTTCAACACCTCGGTGTCTTGGGTACGTGGTAGTAGGACTGTGGAAACATATAATGGTCAAGATGGAATCTATCTTACCCCCTTGTGCCAATTAATGGATTTATCATTGGTAAGTGTACATCCATCTCAATTAAGAGTTGATTGGATGGTGCTGATGATTACTATAATTAATTGGATCTCAAGGATAAAAAGATATGGATCTAAATTAGTGGGACAGTCTGTCCAATTGATCCATGGATATTGATAGAGGGGCCTACTTGTAGTGATAGGAAAGTTTAGGATCTTCATGTAAATCATTCTTAAGACTGGAGTTCAATTGCATTTATTTAGTGGAGTTATTTGTAATTAACTGAAAGCCCGAATTGCACATGAGATGTGGGGTCGCGGTGTCCCAGTTGGAGTCAGCTTTCTATGGAATCCCTAGTGGTCCCCACGCTAACCCAAGATTGGATCATTACTAATTCTATTTGAATTTAAAAGGAAAGTTACTATTTCTATTTGAAGTGAGACTTCTAATAGTGGTAATAGTGGGAATAGAGAGTTACTAATTATTATGGAAGTTGGACATCTAATAATAAAGAGAAAGAGGAGGTGCAAAATTATATATAGGAGACATGAGGAGCCCCTTGGACGTCCATGCCTTCATCCCTTGAAGTTCACGCCCATCTCCTCCTGGTGTGCAAGAGTTGCACTCCTTCTCCTTGCTTTCTCTCTCTTCTAGTTCCCTTCTAGTTTCCTTAGTGATTCTAATTAGTCTTTCTCTTAGAGATTCCACCATCTCTCTTGAGGAAAGAGATCTGAAGCGGGTCATAGCATGGAAGACGATTGGGCATTAGAGATTCTGATTTTGGAAGAGCTCTTCATCAAATAGTTGAATCAAGTTCTCCATTAGAGCAAAACCGAGCTCCATAGGTATTTTCTACTCCTTGTATGTTGTGGAATTTTGTGGTTGCTTATTAGGTGCTGTTTCTATCTTCTTAATAGGTTTATTTGCTAACTATGATGGTTGAGATTAAGGACATGCATCCTAGATTGGGGTTTATTGGCTTTTGGATAGGTGATCACTACTTCTAGTTGGTGAAAAGTTTTTGAAACCTATCCTAGATGTCCACCCACTTCTAACAATAATAGCACCTTACAAGCAACCACAAAATTCCACAACATACAAGGATAGATAATACCTATGGAGCTTGGTTGTGCTCTAATGGAGAATTTGATTAATCCTCTTGATGAAGGACTCTTCCACAAAGCAAATTAGATTCTTCAATGCCCAATCATCTTCCACGCTATGACCCGCTTCAGATCTCTTTTCTTAAAGGAGATGGTGGAATCTCCAAGAGAAAACTAACTAGAATCTCCAAGGAAACTAGAAGGTAACTAGAAGAGAGAGAGAGAAGAAGAGAAGGGAGTGCAACTCTTGCACAAAAGTGGAGGTGGGCCTGAACTCCAAGGCAGGAGCATGGATGGGCATCCAAAAGCACCTCTCCTCTCTTATTTATAGTTTTAAGCAACTCCTCTCTTTCTTTATTATTAGAAGTCCAACTTTCATAATAATTAGTAACTCTCTATTCCCACTATTACCACTATTAGAAGTCTCACTTCAAATAGAAATAGTAACTTTCCTTTTGAGTTCAAATAGAATTAGTAATGATCCAATCTTGGGCTAGCGTGGGGACCACTAGGGATTCCATAGAAAGCTTTCTCCAACTGGGACACCACGACCCCACATCTCATGTGCAATCCGGGCCCGCAGTTAATTGCAAATAACCCCACTATGTAAAGAATAGTGCAAGCTTGCTGTTCTATAATCATTAGAGATGAGATATGGCTCTAATACCAACTAGTAGTGATCATCTATCCAAAAGCCAACAAACCCCAATCCAGGAAGTATATCCTCAATCTCAACCATCATGGTCAGCGAATAAACCTATCAAGAAGATAGAAACAACACCTAACAAGCAACCACGAAATTCTACCACATAGAAGGAGTAGATAATACCTATGGAGGTCGGTTGCGCTCTAATGGAGAATTTGATTAAACCCTTTCGTGAAGAGCTCTTTCACAAAGCAAATCAGAATCTCCAATGCCCAATTGTCGTCAACACTGTGTCCCACTTTCGATCTCTTATCTTAAGAGAGATGGTGGAATCTCCAAGAGAAAGACTAACTAGAATCTCTAAAGGAAACTAGAAGGGAACTAGAAAAGAGAGAGAAGAAGAGGAGAAAGTGCAACACTTGCACGCAAGGGAGGTGGGCGTGTTTCTCCAAGGGGTTTTGGAGCATGGGGGTGTTAGTTTTATGGTCTCAATCCATTAAGATTGATGTAATAAATTGATTAATTTTTTTATTTATCAATATATTCATGCTTTCCTTTCATGAGATGAATGATGTTTATTACTTAAATGCACATAACCAATACGAATGATATGATGGTTCATGAGATGAACTGAAGTCCATAAGTATACTAGATGCAATACATGTGTATGGATGAGATCCACATACGGGAGACATGTATAGCAATTAACAGTGTCCCAGTTGGAGCCAGCTTTCTATGGAATCCCTAGTAATCCCCACGCTAGCCCAAGATTGGATCTTTACTAATTCTATTTGAACTCAAAAAGGAAAGCTACTATTTCTATTTGAAGTGAGACTTCTAATAGTGGTAATAGTAGAGCAAATGGTTACTAAGTGTAATGGAAGTTAGACTTCTAATTATACACTAAAAGAGAAGGTTGAAAAGCTATAAAAGGAAGAGAAGGGAGCACTCTTGGATGTCCATACACAATTCCACCTAGGGATTCACACCCATCATCCCCTTGTGCAAGAGTTGCACTTCTTCTCCTTCCCCTCTCTCTCTCTTCTAGTTCCCTTCTAGTTTCCTTAGAGATTCTAGATAGTCTTTCTCTTGGAGATTCCACCATCTCTTTTGTGGAAAGAGATCTGAAGCGGGTCATAGCGTGGAAGACGATTGGGTATTGGAGATTCTGATCTTAGAAGAGCTCTTCATCAAAGAATTGAATCAAGTTCTCCATTAGAGCACAACCAAGCTCCATAGGTATTTTCTACTCCTTGTATGTTGTGGAATTTCGTGGTTGCATGTTTAGTACTGTTTCTATCCTTTTGATAGGTTTGTTTGCTGATCATGATGGCTGAGTTTGAGGACATGCATCCTGGATTGGGTTTTGATGGCTTTTGGATAGGTGTTCATCACTTCTAGTTGGTGAAAAGTTTTTGAAACCTATCCAAGAGGTCCACCCACTTCCAACAGGGGGACGTCCAAGGCCTCCTCTCCTCTCCTTTATATAGTTTTGTGACTCCTCTATTTCTTTATTATTAGAAGTCCAACTTCTATAATAATTAGTAATTCTCTATTCCCACTATTACCACTATTAGAAGTCTTACTTCAAATAGAAATAGTAGCTTTCATTTTTTAGTTCAAATTGAATTAGTAAAGATCCAATCTTGGGCTAGCATGGAGACCACTAGGGATTCTATAGAAAGATGTCTCCAATTGGGACACCACGACCCCACATCTCATGTGCAATCCGGGCTTGCAGTTAATTACAAATAACTCCCCTAAAAAAATGCAATTGAACTCCAGTCTTAGAAATAAATTACATGAAGACCCTAAACCTCCCTATCACTACAAGTAGGCCCCTCCATCAATATCCATGGATCAATTGGACAAACTGTCCCACCAATTTAGATCCATATCTTTTTATCCTTGAGACCCAATTAATTATAGTAATCATCAGTACCATCCAATTAACTCTTAATTGAGATGGGTGTACACTTACCAATGATAAATCCATTAATTGGCACAAGGGGGTAAGATAGATTCCATCTTAACAATTAAATGTTCCCAAGTCCTACTACCATGTACCCAAGACACCGAGGTGTTGACCTACAATTGGCCTCACTCATTGGTGACTCAAATCAAATGAATAGATAGAGACTTGAGTTCATCAATGTCTCAGGGTTGAGAGCCAATTGCTAAGGAATTATGAGAGCAGACCTTAAAGTAAAGACACTGTTCTTGAGGTGCTTCTCATGGTCTTCTAATACATCCAATGTACCAGTATGATGATCTAAAATCTTACATTCCTATGATCGAGACTTATCACACTATTTCATAATGATCATAATACTGCAGCCTTGTCAGATGAGATGCCCAATCTCACCACTGGTTGTGAATCAATTTAAGTATAAGATTTGTGACACGTGTCTCCTGTATGTGGATCTCATCCACACACGTGTTATATCTAATATACTTGTGGACTCCGGATCATCTTATAAGCCAGTATGTCATTTGTATTGGTTATGTGCATTTAAGTAATAAAACCACATTCATCTCATGAAAGAGAAAAATGAATATATTGATAAATAAAGAAATTAATCAATTCATTACATTAATCTTAATGGATTGAGACCATAAAACTAACACCAAAAGAGAAAAATGAATATATTGATAAATAAAGAAATTAATCAATTCATTACATTAATCTTAATGGATTGAGACCATAAAACTAACACCAAAAGCATTATAAACCATAGTAATCTAGAAGAAGATGAACAATAGAAATCCACATTTTCCAAGAAATAATAAATCATTCAACTCAAACCCATTCATCCACTTGCCTTGGCTCCAAATTAACTCGTCAAGCTCCTAATCACCTCTCTTAAGCCAAAACACCAAGCTACAGAAAAAACCTCAAAATACACTCATTACAAACCCTAAAATGGCCAAACCATGAAATAGAATGAGAGAGCTCCCAATAATGGAGATGGGGCTTCTTTATGACTAGAAGAACGCATATCTAAGAGATGAGAGGAGGAGCTTACATGGAGGGTTCTCAAATAGCAAGAGCTTGCTCAAAGAGTGCTCTAGAGTGGGTGGATTTCTCTACAAGTTGCATCAATGGAGAGCTTTCAATGAAGGGGAGAAAATGGTAATCTTCATTCTCCTTTTAGCAATAGTTGGGAGTGGGTTTGGAGATGAAGAAGCAAGAAGGAAAGGGAGAAGATACCCTAGGCTGGAACTCTCCTTTCTTTCAATGGAAAGTTGCAAGAAGAGGAAGAAGTGAAGGAGGGTTCTCTTTAAATAGAAAACAAGAGTTGGTCCGACAACTTAACTAACTAATTGGGCTTAAAACATCATCTTCCGGACCTTGGATGGATTCGACGAAGAAGGAAGAATTGTTCAACGAAATTTCTAGTTTCCAAAAAGTACATATATTTCACGGGTTTCGAAGACATTGAAAATAATGTCCAGATTTTTGTGCAAAAGACTGTTTTACCCCTATCATTAGTAAAGTAGGGTCTAGAGGTCTCGAACGGAAACGGGGTAAACACAAAAGTTGTAGGGAATAATAAAATAGATCAAACGGAGCAAAGATACAGATTTTTAGAATTATTAAATAAATCCCAAAGTCACTCAAAACAAAATAAAGGAACCCCCAAAGGGCCCCACTAAATCAAAAGGTTCTAAAAATGATCCAAAGCTATGTATAAGCTATTCTAATCTAATATTAACAAAAATCCACTAATCTCACTTATAACCAAAGCATGTCTTAATTAGCACTAATCAGAAACTCTCGGGGCGGGGTTTTACAGAATTAGAAGCGAAAATCTACGATTTTCAAACACTTAGGCTTGAAAACGGCCCGCTAGAGGTCCGGAACGGGAAATGGCCCCCGATAAAATAAAAAACCGGCATGACCACTTTGCTCGAGGGTAGAGTAACTTGTCGAAACTGATGATTTGCAAATAGGACTCCCAGTTAGAGAATTAGAAGCGAAAACATAGGATTTTCCAACATTTAGGCTCGAAAACTGCCCTCCGGGGGTGTGGAATGGGAAACGGCCCCCTGAAAAGTAAAAAACCAGTGCGAGCACTTCGCTTGAGGGTACAATTCACAAATAGTACTCCCGATTAGAGAATTAAAAGCTAAAATCAATTATTTTCCAACACTTATGCTCGAAAACGGCCCTCCGGGGGTCTGAAACGAGAAACTACCCCCCGGTAAAATCAGAAACCGGCACGAGCACTTCTCTTAAGGGTAGAGTAAATTGTAGGAACTAACGGTTCGCAAATAAGACTCTCAGTTAGAGAATGAGAAGCGAAAACATCGGATTTTCCAACACTTGGGCACGAAAATGACCAGCCGAGGGTCCGCAAAAGGAAACGGCCCCCGAAAAAATTAGCAACTAGTGTGAGCACTTCGCTTGAGGGTAGAGTAACTTATAGGAACTGACAGTTCGCAAATAGGACTCCCGGTTAGAGAATTAGAAGCGAAAATCGACGATTTTCCAACACTCAAGGTAAAAAACGGCCCGCCGGGGGTCCATAATAGGAAATGGCCCCCGGAAAAATCGGAAACTAGCACGAGCACTTCGTTCGAGGGTACAGTAACTTGTTGGGACTGACAGTATGCAAATAGTACTCCTGGTTAGAGAATTAGAAGTGAAAACATAGGATTTTCCAACAGTTAGGCTCGAAAACAGCCCGCGGGGGGTTCGAAACAGGAAATGGCCCCCAAAATAATCGAAAACGGCACGAGCACTTCGCTCGAGGCTAGAGTAACTTGTAGGAACTGACAGTTCGCAAATAGGACTCTTAGTTTGAGAATCAGCAGCGAAAATCAACGATTTTCCAACACTTAGGCTCAAAAATGGCCCGTTGAGGGTCCATAACGGGAAACGGCCCTCGGAAAAATAGGAAACTGGCACGACCACTTCGTTTGAGGGTAGAGTAACTGGTAGGGACTAACTGTTCGCAAATAGCACTCCCAGTTAGAGAATTAGAAGCGAAAATGGCCCGCCGGGGGTTCGGAATGGGAAACGATGCCCGGATAAATTGAAAACCGGCACAAGCACTTCACTCAAGGGTAACCGGCACAAGCACTTCGCTCAAGGGTAGAATAACTTGTAGGGACTGACAGTTCCCAATTAGGACTCCCGGTTAGAGAATTAAAATAAAAAACATAGGATTTCCCAAGACTAATGCTCGAAAACGCCCCGCCGGGGGTCCAAAATGGGAAACGGTCCCCCAGAAAAATCAAAAACCAGTGCAAGCACTTTGCTCGAGGGTAGAGTAACTTGTAGGAACTAACGGTTCGCAAATGGACTCCCGGTTAGAGAATTATAAGCTAGAATCGATGATTTTCCAACACTTAGGCTCGAAAACGGCCCATCAAGGGTCCGGAACTGGAAACGGCCCTCAAAAAAATTAGAAACCGGTACGAGCACTTCGTTCGAGGGTAGAGTAACTTGTAGGAATTGACGGTTTGCAAATAGAACTCCCCGTTAGAGAATTAGAAGGGAAAACATAGGATTTTCCAACACTTAGGCACGAAAACGGCCCGTCTGGGGTCCAGAATGGGAAACGTCTCACAAAAAAATCAGAAACCGGCGCGAGCACTTCGTTTGAGGGTAGGGTAACTTATAGGAGCTGACAGTTCGCAAATTGGACTCCCGGTTAGAGAATTGAAGAAAAAATCGACAATTTTCCAACACTTAGGCTCGAAAACGGCCCCCGAGGGTCCAGAACGGGAAACAACCCCTGAAGAAATCAGTAACCGGCACGAACACTTCGCTCGAGGGTAGAGTAACTTGAAGGAGCTGATGGTTCGCAAATAGGACTCCCGGTTAGAGAATTAGAAGCGAAAACATAGGATTTTCCAACAGTTAGGCTCGAAAATGGCCCGCCAGGGGTCCGGAACGGGAAACGGCCACCTGAAAAATCAGAATTGATGGTTCATAAATCGAACTCCAGGTTAATGAATTAGACTTAAAAACGTTGGATTCTTAACACTTAGTCTCAAAAATAGGCCGTCGAATGTCGAAAACAGGATATGGCCATCGTATAGCGCATAAGCCAACATGGGTTCGTTGTTCAAGGCCAAAGTAACTTGTAGGAATTGACGGTTAGTGAATTGGACTTCTAGTTAATGAATTAAACGCAAAATCGCCTAATTCCCAATACTTAGGTTGGAAAACAGGCCGCCAAAAACTTAGGAAAAGATTTATATATATACGTGTTTATCTTTCATTTATAATTTAATTCATTGAAAAGATTCTAATGTTATTTTTGTCATTGCAGATTGATGGACGCTTTGAGGTCGGTTGCAGACTTATGGGGTGTTTTATTCGTTTTAGTTTATTTGTATAAGTATTTTGGACATTTATATGGGACTATGTCATTATTGATTGTAATATTTATTTAATGAGATGATTGATTTAATGAAAAATGGCGATGGTTGTTTGTTTATTTACAACTTTTAATTGCATGCATTTTTTATATTGAAAATAGGTACACGAACAGGTTTAATTTTTGATACAGCATAAACAGGTTTACAGGAAAATTATATTGAAAAAAACAAATTTAAAATTTAAAACAAATTAAATACTTTTACCGATGTTTTTTTATAAATAAAAGAAAAAAATAAATAAAAAATAAAAACATTTTTTATTGACGAAAATAAAGGTCGGTAAAAGTATTTTTATTTTTTATTAATTTTCTTTTTTCTTTTACTGATGAAAAAAACATCGATAAAACTCTTTTTATTTTTTGTTTATTTTTCTTTTTGCTTTTACCCACGAAAATAAACGTCGGTAAAAGTTTTTTTATTTTTTATTTATTTTTATTTTTTCTTTTATCTATGAAAATAAACATCGATAAAAGTATTTTTATTTTTTATTTATTTTTTTGTTTTCTTTTACAGACGAAAATAAATGTTGGTAAATCTCTTTTTCTTATTTGTTTTTCTATTTTATTTTTTATGAAAAAAATAAAAGTCGGTAAATAATTCATTATTTTTATTTAATTTTCCTTTTCATTTTTCAAATGAAAAAAAACGTAGGTAAAAGTTATATTAAATTTTTAGAAAAGTAAAATAAATTTACCGACGTTTTGACAACGTCAGTAAAAGTCAAATAATCGTCGGTAAAAATTTTATTTTTACTAACGGAAAAAAATTTCGTCGGTAAAAGGTTTTCTCCACGAGGTTTTACCGACGTCTAGCTGACGAAAATATTTGTGTCAATAAAGGTTTTTAGCGACATTTTGTTGACTTTTGGCAATGAAAAATTTTGTAGCTAATTGTGTAAAGTGTTGTAGTAATTGCATGATCATCCAACAACAATCATAATGAAAAATCCACCGGCGACCAAGGCCCCCTACGTTGCGGGTAGAATTTTAAACGACGCGAAATGGCATGCGATTCTTCTAGTACGTACTTCTGTGGCCACTTAATGCCGTTAATAACCAATTTTATGACAAGTTAATGTGGTTGATTACTCATTATTATGGATGGCCAAATAAGAAGCCAAGGAGTGGTAGTTGCAAGTCAAACACAATTATGACATTAAACCACGTAACTCTTCCCATCATTGAATTTAAATGCTAATAAAGGCCCATTATTCTCCAACGAACAATCAAAATCCAAGAGAAATGAGTTACAAAAATATAAATTTAAAAACATGTGACTCCTCACATCATGGAGCATTAATGCAATTAATGCATTTAAAGCCCTTGAACTCTCCCCATGGCCACCAAAAGCCTATAAAAGGAGTTAATGCAATTAATACAATTAATGCCTATATACGATCTCCTCTAGATCCTTATTCTCTAAAAATCCGAGGTTCAAGCCGAGCCAAGAGAATTAAAAGCGTCCTCTATTATCATCTAATGGATGCCGACAAATTTCAAACAAGACTTGCAACTGTCAATCTGTCATTGCAATCTCCTGTGAAGTCAAATTTCATTTTCTTTCTTCTCATTGTATTTTGTATTTTTAAAAGAGACAAAAAAAGTCTTGTCTTTTCTTTTGATGAGATTTGTAGATCGCCTTTCATGGCAAAAACACAAAATCGCCTTTCACAGTAAAAACATTGCATTTCACAGCAAACAAATGAAAATGGCTTTTTACGACAACTAAATTCAAATTATGTCTCTTTTCTTAACATGTGCAATGGAAGCTAAAGAAAAGTTAATTTTCTTTTAAACTTGTGAATGTGGATCCATGGACCACCGCTTATTATTTCCAAGTAGAGTAGAAAATTCGGCATAACCGTACAAAAAAATTGATGTTCGCAAATCTCTGATCACAAAAGGGTTGGACCCCACGGATTCTCACATCTGCTGACCCCGGTAGTCCCGCGAATGAATTTGCGGGTCATCAATGGGGACCACTAGGGATTCCATAGAATCGGACTCCAACTGAAGATCTAGACCCACATCTCATGTGAACTCTAAATGCACAGTTCTCCACTAAATAAATGCAATTACACTCCAATCTTAGGAATAATTACAAGAAGACCACAATCTTCCCAATTACTGCAAGTAGGCCCCTCCATCAATTATATCCATGACTCTATTGGAATAAATCTGTCCAACCAATTACAAGAAGACCCTAATCTTCCCTATTACATATGTATTGCATTTAGTATACTTATGGACTCCGGTTCATCTCATGAATCATCATGTCATTCGTATTGGTTATGTGCAAGTAAATAATAAAACACTTATTCATCTCATAAAAGGAAAACATGAATATATTGATAAATAAAGAAATTACTCAATTTATTTCATCAATCTTATGGATTGAGACGATAAAACTAATAATCTCTCACTTAGGCTCAATGCCATTCAGGGTTACATCTCATGCCCATCCCGTTTACATTTTGCTCAAAGACTTTGGTGGTCAAAAGCTTAGTAAAGGGATCTCCTAGATTGTCTGCAGAGTTTTATCTTGATAATTGCAGTATCACCTCTCTGCACAATCTCTCTAACCATGTGTTATTCCCTCTATATGTGTTTTTGGCTTTTGAGTTCCTTTGGACTTAACGACTGCCATACTATTATCACAGTAAGCTGTGAGCGGTTGTCTTGCCAAAAGTATCACTCCAAGTTCCATAAGGAATCTTTTTAGCCAAACTACTTCCTTAACTGCTTCTCAAGCAGTTACAGCATAAACACATACTAAGTAGTTGATTTCTTGGAATCCTTATCTGGCATGAAGTCAATATCTGTGTTACCGACTGTAGTCAACTCATCACTGCCGCAAATCAACATATGATCTCTAGTCCTTCTCAAGTATTAGAGAACACATCTTACAGTAGTCCGATGGTTAGGACCTGGGTTAGATTGATATCTGCTGACTAGGCCCACTGCGTAACAGATATCCGTTCTAGTACGAAGCAAAGCAAACCATACCGGCACCTTATCTATGTACGCATCATGGGATAAGCCTATCATCCTATTTTTCCGGTCTCAATGGTAATTGATTTCCAGGATGTAGCTGGGTTTTCTCAGGTCCTTTATATCAGAAGTCTTAACGAACTAAACTTTTCACTGTTGACAACATCCCTATAGCACTCCCTAGGAGAAGGATGTCGTCGACATATAATACCAGAAAAAATACCTTACCTCTTGCGGTTTTCATGTACACTCATGACTCATCCAAATTTTGACAAAAACCAAATGACTTGATTGCCTAGTCAAAACGGATGTTCCAGGTTATGGATGCTTGCTTCAGTTCATAAATGGACTTCTGCATCTTGCAAACTCTTCGCTCGTGGTTGTTTTAGTTAAAAACCATCTGGATGCATCGTATAGATGTCTTCCTCAAGATGGCTGTTGAGAAAATGCTGTCTTGACATCCATTTGTCAAATCTCATAAACGAGATGAACCGCAATGGATGAGAGTATCCGGATGGACTTGAGCATGGCTACTGGCGAAAAGGCTTCCTCATAATCGATACCTTCTTTCTAAGTATATCCTTTCGCAACAAGCCTGACCTTAATGGTCTCAACTCTTCCATTTAGTCCTCTCTTTCTCTTGTAGACCCACTTACACCCAATAGGTTTAATATTGGCAGGCAAGTCCACAAGTGTCCAGACCTGATTGGAGTACATCGACTCCATCTCAGCTTTCATAGCATTTAACCAACGTCCCGAAACTATGTCATTAATTGCTTCATCATAGTTACAGGAATCTGGTTCCGGTTCTTCCAGGATTGCCTTCTAAGACTACCAAAAAAAAAAAAAAAAATGAGAACCTGTCAGTGGTCCTGACAATGCTCCCACTACGACAAGTCACCGGTGTAATTACTGGGTTAGGTATGGGTGAATTTTCTTTAAATTCTGTCATATTTGGATTTAGAATTGATCTCTCTTTGAATTTCTTCCAAGATAACCTTCACTAAAGATTTCCGGTTAATCATATAATCTTCCTTCTGAAAAACCGCATTGGTGCTGATAAGCACTTTCTGCTCTCTCTGGGATTATAGAATAACCAACCTTTAGTTCTTGTGGGATATTCTATAAAAGTGTATACTTCCGACTTCGATTCCAATTTATCCGTCTTAACTTTCAGCAGGAGTGCCGGACAACCCTTATGTTGTAGACTAGGTTTTTGCTCGGACCACAACTCTCGGGGAGTCTTAGGTACTAACTTAAATGGAACGAGGTTTAATATATACTTTGCAGTTTCCAAAACATATCCCTATAGGTAACCCTGAGAAACTCAACATAGATGTGATCATATCTAAACGAGTCTGATTCCTTCTTTCTGCTACTCCGTTCTGTTGAGGCATACCAGGAGCAGACAACTGGGATATAATCCCATTTTCTGATAAGTATCCCATAAAATTAGAAAAGAGATATTCTCCTCCCTGATCTCATCGAAGAGTATCTATACTTTTACCTAATTGCTTTTTCGTTTCCACTAGAAACTCTTTGAACTTTTCAAAAGTCTCTGACTTGCGGTGCATAAGTATATGTATTAATATTTTGAGCAATCATCTGTGAAAGTGATAAAATACTCGTATCCTTCTCTCGCTTTAAATTTATTGGTCCATACGTATCAGTGTACACTAACTCCAATAAATCATTGGCCCTATTGCCCTTAGAGAAAAAGGGTCTTTTGGTCATTTTACCTTCCACACAGAACTCGCAGACAGACATTGGTTCTACTACCAATGAAGGTAAGATACCATCTTTCACTAGCCTGTCAATCCTGTTTAGGTTTATATGACCTAGCCTCTGGTGCCAAAGTTTTGTTGGATTAGATGAAGGTGGCTACCTCTTTAAAGATAGTCTATTATTAATTTCAGTGTCATGTATCTCATACATTGTGGGAGTTAATAGATAAAAGCCATTGATTACCTTATCAGAATATATAAAAGCCATTGATTACCTTATCAGAATCCTTTTAAGACAATTTCAGTACCAAAAGTAATAAAATAACTCTTATTCACCATGCTAGAAACTGAAATTCAAATTCCGTCTTAAAAATGGTACATATAATGTATCTGACAAAATCAGCTTAATATCTGGAATTAACAAAGTTACTACTCCCACTGTCACTGCATCTGCCTTGGCTTTCAATCCCAGGTTAGGAATGATTTCTCCGCCACTAATATCCTTCTGGTTACCTGTAACTCCTGCAATGTATTACAAATGTGATTAGTTGCACCGGAGTCTACACACCAAGATTCTGAAGTACCAGTTGCAAAACTTACTTCAGAAACAAGTGACTCAATCATACCTAAGGTCCTTTCCTTAGACAGAAGATCTAGACAATTCCTTTTCCAATATCCTGCATACCACAATGGAAACACTTTCCCTTTACTCTCGTACCTTTAGCCTTGGCCATACAACGAGTAGAACCATTCTCCACCTTAGGACCCTTGATGACTGATTTCTTCTTGCTATCTCATTCTTTGCCTTTCGGCTTGGTCCTAGTAAATGACTTTTCTGTCATGAGGGGATTTTGCTCTTTCTTCATGATTTCTTTAGTCACTACCAGCTGGCGAGACAACTCAGCTATAGTCATTTCCAATTTATTATAATTAATCTCGAAATGATTGAAAGAATCCGGTAGTGACTGAAGGATCATGTCGATCTGTGATTCTGTATCAATCGTAACACCCAGTACATCTAACTCATTCAGTGCAAAACTCATGTTTGACAAATGTTTTTGTACTAGGGTTCCCTTATCCATCTTAGTGTTTGTCAGCACCTTCATAACAGCTTGCCTAGCAGGTCTAACCTGGTCCTCAAACATCTCTTTTTAGTTTGATATAATATCGTATGCTAACTTATAGGATTGATGTTGGTGTTGTAAAACACTAGACGTGGATGCCTGTATAAAACATCTGGCCATCTCATTGTCTTTGGTCCACTTGGTGTAGAGGTCCTTCTCAAACTGTTGTGAATCAAGCACAGGCTCAGGAAGGGAGGGTATGGTAAGGACATATCTGCATCCTGAAGCCGTTAGGACAATATCCAAGGTCCTTTTCCAGTCTATAAAGTTGGATTCCATCAACTTATTCTGATTGAGGATGGTCGCAAGTGGATTTAAAGTATTTGAATTCATAATGAAATAACTGTAATGCATAACCATACATTCAATTAAAGAATATTAATGACATTAGGGTTTAGTATTCTACCAAATTTATGTGGGAATCCTCATAACTACTAAAATTTAGAATACATCAGAATTTCAATCCCTGGGATATGCCTCCTTGGGGAGTGCGAATACCAACTAGATTTGTGCGGAACAAAGTGAGTCAAAATTTGGATTAAGACTAACTATCCGTGATCCCCTATCGTTCATTATTATCTACGTATCTCATACCAAATAATGTATGACTCCCGATTAGCATTGGTTTCTAAAATACATGAGGCAAATCCTTGGGGATACTACATCACTATTTTAGTTAAGTGTGACCCACCAATTAACATTGCGTAACAACCGTTGTAGGCAGCTCCTCCTTGGGGAGTGAACCCCTACCTCGTCTCACCAACACTATCCTTTTGGGAGATCCATATCTAGTAACTAGACAAATAAAAGCCCTCCGTGGGGAACGGTCATTCTCAAGATGGCGCGAGACTAATACTTTCCTTACAATGGACCTATGGTGGAAAATCATTGGGTTTTCTCAATTTAAATGCCCTGCTCCCACTTAATATTTTAGATTTGAGGATTTTCCTTTTATGGTATTAGGACCCACATATATATATGTTAACATCAAATCATCTCATGATATGATCAAAGATTGGTTCCAAGTCAAGTTATTTTAAGGAAAGTCCAGTTTCTAAATTAGTGTTACCAATGTATCCATCTCATGGGTTATCAAGACTAATTAGAATTCTTTCCAAAAATTAATTTGATTTGACCAATTTTAGTAACTTGCTATGTTTGGATTGGATTTGGAAACATTCTAAATCAATCATTCATCCATAAATAGAAAATGTAAAAATAGAAACTAGTTCACTCTTCCACACGGCTGATGTGGAATAGATTTCTTGGACTTCTTAGACTTTCCAAAACATTGGGATTCCTCAAACTCTTTGGGCATCTCCAAAACACTTTTGGTAATCTTCAAACTCTTTGATTAAGAGTCCAATTTCACTTTCCTTCTTCGTCTCGGACAACGCCAGAATTTACAAATTTTGAAAATTACATAAATTCCTATGTCTCAACGATGAGACTTACATGGTAATCTAAACTTGAAATTAAAAGGGCAATAGGGAAACAATCATGCTTTACCCTTTCACAAGAAGCCAAGGAAACCATGATGCCTTTTACACTTAGCTTCAAAGAAAAATCAACAACCATAAAAGAAAGTAAAAGACTTGTGGGCCACATAGAGAGGACATGATCACCTGCAAGTTAGTATCTCATACAACCACACAATCCACAAAACCAGGCTGCCAAACCATGATGGAAAGATAGGATACCAAAAGAAAATTCGGATAAAAAAAGAAAAATTCCTTTTTGTAAGCGGCTGGCCGACCTGAGCAAGTCGGTTGACCGACTAGAGTAGGTCCGCTGGCCGACCTGACGAACCCCAAAATTGGGTTTTTTTCATAATTGCATCCAACTGATCCCAAACAACTTCTAATAATACCGAACACCCTCTAATGACTCCATACCATACCATCCTTCCATCATAGTTAGATCCTTTTGAGACATTCCAATCATGGATTTACTATTAAACAAAGCAAATCCATAAAAACCCGATCCGCACATAGCCCATCCTCTATCTTTTTCGCATATCATGCAAAGAATAGAGCAAGTTTATTGCTCTAACATGATTAGAGATGAGGTATGGCTTTGATACCAATTATTGGAAATTGGTGGGCCTTTAGGATAAGTTTTCAAAACTTTTGACCCACTTGACTCAGAGATCAACTATCCAGAAGGCTACAAAACCGAATCTAGGATCCATGGCCTCTTTCTCATCATCATGTATAGTAATAAACTCTATCTAGAAGATAGATAGCAGCAAACAAGCAACCACAAAATCCACAACATATAAGTATGTTGATTATACCTTTAGAGCTTGTTTGTGCTCTAATGTAGAAGTTGTTACTTTCTTTGATGATGAAACTCTTTCACAAACCAAATCAGAATCTCTAAGACCCAATCATCTTCCACGCTATGACCCATATTAGGTTCTCTTTTCTCAAGAAGATGGGTGGGATCTCCAAGAGAAAACCCTTAAGGAAACTAGAAGAGAATTAGATGAGGGAAGAGAGGAGAAGTAGTGTGCAACTCTTGCACAATAGGTATTGGGCGTGAATCCCAAGATGGGAATTGCATAAGGACGACCAACACTCTTGTTCCTCATATATATATATATATATAGCTTTCAAGCTACCTCCTCTTTCTAATTGAAATAGAAGTCTCACTTCTCTAACAATTAGTAACTCTTTTCTTACTAATTAAATAGAAGTCTCACTTCCATTAGTAATTAGTAACTTTCTTATTTTCTAATTAAAATAGAAGTCTCACTTCCATTAATAATTAGTAACTTAATATTACCACTATTAGAAGTCTCACTTTAAATAGAAATAGCAACATTCTATTTCCTTTTAGAATTCTGCTATAATTAGTATCTTTCCAATAACTTGGACTAGCGTGGGGACCACTAGGGATTCCTTAGAAAGCTGGCTCCAACTGGGACACCGCGACCCCACTTCTCATGTGCATTCCGAGCCCACAGTTAATTGCAAATAACTCCACTATATAAATGCAATTGAACTCTGATCTTAGGAATAAATTACATAGAAGACCCTAAACTTCCCTATGTGCACAAGTAGGCCATTCCATCAATATCCATAGATCAATTGGACCTGTCTTCCAAAATGGATCCATATCTTATTATCCTTGAGCCCCAATTAATTAAAATGGTCATAGGTGCCTTTTCAATTAATTAAAATGGTCATAGGTACCTTTCCAATTAACTCTTAATCGGAATGGGTGGGCACTTACCAATAATAAATCCATTAATTGGCACAAGGGGATATTAAAGATAGATTCCATCTTAACCATCGAATGTTCCCATAGTTCTTCTACTACCATGTACCCAAATCACCGAGCTGTTGACCTACAATTAGCCTCACTCATTGGTAACTCAAAGCAAATAAATAGATAGAAACTTGAGTTCATTAATGTCTCAGGATTGAGAGCCTATTGGTAGGGAATTATGAGAGCAGACCTTAAAGTAAAGACAGTGTTTATAAGGTGCTTCTCATTGTCCTTCAATACATCCAATGTATGAGCACTATGATCGAGAATCTTACATTCTGATGATCGAGATAAATCACACTATCTCATAGTAATCAAAGTACTGCAACATTGTCAGATGAAATGTCCAGTCTCATCATTGGTTGTGAAGATATTTAAGTATAAGATTTGCTAGACTTGTCTCCCGTATCTGGATCACATCCATACACATGTATTGCGTCTAGTATACGTATGGACTTTGGTTCATCTCATGAATCATCAGGTCATTCGTATTGGTTATGTGGAAGTAAATAATAAAACACCTATTCTTCTCATGAAAGGAAAACATGAATATATTTATAAATGAAGAAATTAATCAATTTGTTTCATCAATCTTATGGATTGAGACCATAAAACTAACAAAAAGATCAAAGCACAACAAATTAAACAGAGACATTGGATTGAACTGCTCAAAAAGAATATTGTAAAGAGAGCCTAAGAAGAATATATAGTAAAGTCACCTATATCCATAATGACAGAGTAAGAAGAACCAACAGTGTAGTTTGGTTTGAATATTTGCTACATTGGACTCTGATGTATCCTAAACAGTTGTTGGTATTTTGAAGTTTGAAGAGTTTTGCAAGTGGAAAGGTATCAATTCAACGGAGCATTTGGGGCAGTGTGAAAATCAACATTACATAAAGATCGTTTTCCCAACATCGTTACCCTTTTGTCAATGATATGCATTCTTTGTAGGTTTCTGCCGTGCTTGATTTGACATGGGACCCATGGCATGTGGGGCACATGACTTCCTACAACATTTACCGGTATGGTTCTAGCCAAAAGAATATTATGGTTTTTAAAAGGCAGAATACAATATGGGCTTCTATTTCAACCTGGCCCAACTCACATGATTACTTACTGTGATATGAAAGGGTCAATAGTCGCCTACTTATCTAACGAATCATAATATCGTAGCCTAGCACACATTGCTACATAAATCTCATGGTTGTGCATGCTCCTTTAAGATCTTCAAGTCTACCTTAGATATATTCCCTTGATTCGGTGCGACAATGTTAGTGCGATATCACTCAGTTCTAACCCTATATTTCACGCAAGAACCAAGCATATATATTGAGATCAATCATCATTACATACGAGAAAAGTTGTTTAATGTTCGATTTATAACATCCCAAGTTCAGGTTACAAACATCTTCACCTAAGGCCTCTCCTGACAAAGATTTTTTCTTCTTTAAAACAAGCTCGGCAAGTGACCTATGAGGTTGACATGGGCAGAAGGGTCCTCGCAGTGGTCATGGCCCTCCCTTAAATTCTGAAAAGCCCCTAAATCCTATAAAGAATTTTAGAGAATTTTACATTGGCCCCTCCAAGAAACTTATTTTCTTATTGGCCCACCAAGGTATATTTTTTGGTTCCGCCACTCGAGGTGCGGTAATAGTCTGTCCAAGGATATGGCCCACAACCCAATAATTGTTACAGATTTTCCACCTAATTGTCTCTTGCACATTGAGAAAAAGACCCATTTGGGCAATATCTTTTTCATATTCTATTTCACTCCACCAACTCCCAAGTGGGTTTCATAATTTTGTTAGTTAGTAGGGTTTCTTGTGTTATTGTATATCTTTTATTTCCTCCATGTTTTCTTATGTTGTTACATTTTCTTTGCTTTGTGATAGTGTCCATATATTTGTAAATTTGATGTAGTTGTGTGTATTGTGTAGGTTTCATACTGAAAAGCACATCGCAAAGCGGGCTTACTGGAAGAATAACTTGATAAGCATTTGACGTTGCTAAAAAATCACTTTCCTTGATGTCAGAGCTTCGTTTCACTTATAGGATGGGAATTGGTTTGGTCAAGAACACCTACTTTAACTCTTTCTGGGCCCATTATGTGACATATTCATTGCTATTCTTTTATTCTCTCTCTATTTTTTAGGGGATTTTACCAAAAAAAATCCCTTAAACCAGATGGAGACCAAAAAGGTATTCAAAACTTTTTATGCACCGGACTGGTCCTTGTTAGAATTTAGGTTGGCTAATTCATTGGGTTATGGACAAAATCGGGTTCCTTTACAATGTAAGTTTGATTAGAAAAAGGACCGCCAAGACCATTTTTCAAGAATTCTATTGTGATATGAACTAGCGAACCCTCACAGAAGCATTTTTTCTTGAGCCATTCTTTCAGTTCGCTCGACCCAACTCTCAGCGCCAAAGGTAGTATGAAGTTCGCTCGAGCGAGATCTCATTCGCTTGAGCGAACCCTAGGCAGTAGCTTCGTCGCTCGACCTTAGTTTGTAGTCACTCGAGCCATCCTCAAGAAAGAAGACAATATGATCTTCGCTCGAGCGAAATCACAAACCGCTCGAGCGGCCAGCTTCTCTTTCTATTCGCTCTAGCCACCTTTCAAATCTAAAGCTAGAACACAGTTCGCTCGAGCAATGTTATTGACCGCTCGAGTGAACCCGAGACAAAACTTCCTTCGCTCGACCCTAGGTATATGTTCACTCGAGCCATCAACTGAAGTTCAAATTCTCATTGATAGAAGCATGGTTGCTCGAGTGAACCTCATGATTGCTCGAGCGAACATGGGCGCAAAAAATGATACCTGCCTAGAATTTCTCTCCTAAATTGTCTTAAGGTGCAATGATGATTCCTAATGAGACTACGACACTTGAGGCACAAATCTAGGCCTATATAAAGCCTTTATCTCTCTATTCAACTTCCCCTCTCTATCAAGATCAAACCCTAGAGAGAACTTGAGAGATCCATCTTCCTCCAAGGCTATCATTTGAAGTGTTGAAGATCCAAGCTTTGGTTATGCTCTATTCTACTCCTCTAAAGTAGAGACTCCTTGAAGATGGCTTTAAGGTGTTTGATTTAAGTACGGTGAAGGTGCACGGCGAGTAGTCGGTAAGATCGCACAGTCCTTAGGTTGAGTTAGCAACTAGGAAAGGGTTGTGAGTTTTCTTGTAACCTTCAAGTTATAATGCTTGATTGTCTGTTGGCCTAGACGATAAGGCCCATAGTTTTCTCCCGAGTAGGGTTTTCTACGTATAAATCCTATGTCCTTCTCTTTGTCTGGATTGCTTGATTTTAATCAGACCTAGGATTAATCACTAGTTTAATCATTGTTATTGAAATCTAGTAGAGATCAATTGGTTGGGACCCGAGCCTTTGTTAAGGCTGACGTTTTCCATTGGTATCAGAGCAAGTTGCACTAATTTACTTTGTGATCTTTTTACTGATCTCTAATGGACTTCCATAGAGAAGGAACGTCTACTAATAAGCCCCCTCTGTTAGATGGAACCAATTATCCTTACTGGAAAGTAAGAATGATTGCTTTTCACAGGGCAATAGACGATCAGGTCTAGGATACTATTGTGGAGATATATTCTGATCCCACTGTGATTGTTGATGGCCAAACTATCAAAAAACCCAATAGCACAATGGACTGCTGATGAGAATACCAAGTCCAATTGTAACAACAAAGCCATCAATGTTATTTACAATGGAATCACTCATGCTGAATTGTTGACACCAAAAATGTCATTGTCTCCTCAAAATCAAAAGCTACATGGAGCCGCATCCTGCTACAAATAGGTAAAGCCGTTTCAAGCATCAGATCTTGTCAGAATCAAACAAAAACTGCAAGATCCCTTAAAACAACCAAAAAAGAGGTACACAAGAAGTTTCGGGCCATTTCGACACCATTTGGCCTATCTTCAATCCTCCAACGGCTGAGCAGGACCTCTTGGCGGTGACAATGTTGAAGATAACAAATCTTCGATCAAAGCCTATAGATGGTCTCAAAATACCCCTAAAAGGCTCCACGTAAAATTTCAAGTCAAACCGACACCGTTTGACCCTCCATCAACTCTCGAACGGAGAAGCCTCTCGGCGGCGAGAACTATCGATGCCGTCACTCATCAAACAAAGAACATGGATAGCTTTTACATGCTTCCAAAAGGCTGCACGTCAAATTTCAGGTCAATCCGACGACGTTTGACCCGGCTTCGACGCTCGGAAGTAAAATCAAGCCTATCGGCGACGGAGCTCCTTGGGACCATGGCATCCAAATTGGAGCTGATGCATTATCTGAAAATGACTCCAATAGGCTCCCTATCAAATTTCAGGTCAATTGGACATCGGTTGACCGTACATCAAAGTTCAACATCTTCCGAACAGTGAAATCAAATCTAGCGTCGATGGCACCCCAAACGGCTTCAAAGCTTAAATAAAAGACCATGGTGGGTCCTATGTATTGCTCAGGAAGCTTCATCTCAAATTTCAGGTCATTCCGACATCATTTGACCTAGTTTCAACTATTGGTGGAAAATCGGCTACAAAGTCTTGGTGGAAACCGAAAGTGGACAAAAGCCCCACGGTCACCGGCCCCATGGTCGCCGGATTTTGCCTGGAAACCCACTTTTTCAGGTACTTTTCATGTTTCGCGATATTTCCCTCTGTGATTTTCTTAAATTATGATTTTTGAAGCATGATATCCGTCGATCTTCATCAACATCACAGATCCGCCGTTGAAATCATTCGATCATCATCGGACACTCCGAAATCGCCAACCAGCCAATCAAGAAAGCATACTTTCTACCCGACCGATCGTGAAATTGACTGGACAGATGTTGCTGGCCCGTTGGTACCAATCAATGTCTGAAATTTCTTGGCCATCCGATGTCGATCAACAGGAAAATCCATCGATGATCATCACCAGAAGAATTCCAAAAGGCGCAGCGCGGGCCGCAACTCTTCTAGTGACTTGGCGACCAATTAATGAAGTTAAATGGCCTTTTTATGGCAAGTGAATGCGGTCATTAACTCATTATTTTGGACGGCCCAATCAGATTCAAGGAAAAGGAGTCACAAGTCTAATTAATCATGGCAATTAACCATGTAACTCCTACCATTATGAAGTTTAATCATGGTAATTAATCATGAAACCCCCATCATCATGGAGATTAAAGGAGACTAAATGCCCATTATTCTCCATCGGCCAATCAGAATCCAAGAAAAAGGAGTTACAAAATCAAGAATTAAATACTTGTAACTCCTCCCATAATGGAGCATCAATGCCATTAAATGCCCATAAACCCTCCTAATGACTACCAAAAGCCAATAAATAGGCGGTCATTCCAAGGAGAAAGTGTCCGAAAAAATCATCCGAAGGGTCTTGGAAAAATTGTCCTGAAAATCTCTGCGCAAAGAAGCTCCCTTACTCTGAAGAAATTATGCTACAAATACTACAAGGTGATTCAAGTCCCTTGGAGGGCCACCCCTCCAAGGTTTTCCCTTTCCTTCTATCCGAAGGGTCTTTGATTTCCTTTCTACTTGTGAAGGTGAATCTCCGGATCACCATTTCAAATTCCAAGTAGAATTTTCATCTGGCATACCCGTACAAAAATGTTGATGCTCGCTTTTTTTCACCCAGCCGCACCCCGGTGGACCCAGGCCGGAGGAAGGCGAGAAAGCTGGGTCCATCAAGTTGGCATACCTGGTGGGACTCATTCATTTGAGAACACGATGCTTAGACTCCTTGGCTCCTTTCTAATTGGTGGCCTGTGTTGGATCTCGCATCTTAAGAAAAAAAACATGAGATGGAAGTCTTTGGAAATTTCTGTCTTTGAGTTTATTTCCATTCTTTCTCTTCTCCAACAAAAAGAAGAAGTTTTTTTTTTCCATCACTAGGTTCAGATTTGAGAAATTATGGTTTCTTCCCTTTAGGATTTAGTGCTCGTGGAAATCGCTAAGCCTTTGTTCGGATTAGAATACCATTTCCTCTCTTTTGTGAATCCAATCTTGATTTTCTTTTTTTTTTCTTTTTTTAAGTTTCAGATTTCTCTCTTTTGGATTCAAATTGGAGAAACTTTGGTTCTTTCTATTTCATACAATGGCTCGCGGAAATCGCTAAGCCAGCGCTCAGATTGGGAGGGGCCATTTCCCTCTCTTTGATGGGTCCATTAGTGATCTTTCAAAAAAATTATGTAATTTTTTTTTTCAAATTTCTCTCTTTTGGATTCAAATTGAAGAAACTTTGGTTCCTTCATTTTCGTACAATGACTCGCGAAAATTGCTGAGCCAGCGTTTGAATTGGGATGGGCCATTTCCCTCTCTTTGATGGGTCCATGAGTGATCTTTCAAAAAATATATATATAAAATAAAAAACTTCAGATTTCTCTCTTTTGGATTCAAATTGGAGAAACTTTGGTTCTTTCATTTTCATACAATGGCTTGCGGAAATCGCTAAGCCAGCGTTCGGATTGGGAGGGACCATTTCCCTCTCTTTGATGGGTCCATTAGTGATCTTTCAAAAAAAAAAAAAAACAAAACAAAACACATTAAGGTTGCACCTATTGCGTTCTTTGACCAAAGTGAATATAAGAAAAGCCTTCTCCAGAGTGTGGAGGCAGCTAGACTGTTCGAGGCAAGGGTCCCTCAAACGGGGTCATTAGGTAATCCTACCCTTACCTCGGGGCTGATCTATCTACTAAGGTTTCATAAGACCGAATTGGAAGACCTATATGTACTCTTCAAAAAAAAAATCTCTCTTAAAAAAAAAAACTTCCATCACTATTGTGTTCAGATTCAAGAAATTTTTGTTCCTTCCTTTTCGGATTTATTGCTTGCAGAAATGTTTGAGCCTGTAATCGGATTGGAATACCATTTGCTCTCTTTTATGAATTCAATTTTGACCTTTCAAAATAAAAATTCCGTCATTATTGGATTCAAATATGAGAAATTCCGGTTCCTTCCTCTTTCGGATTTAGTGCTTGCAAAAATGTTTGAGCCTGTATTCGGATTGGAATATCATTTGCTCTCTTTTGTGAATTCAATCTTGACCTTTCAAAAAAAATCCCATCTCGTGTCCTTCCCATGGATGTGATTTGCAACATTTGTGCCTAGCGGTGCTAGTACGCCCTTTCGGGTCTATTGTATTCGCGACCGACACATTTGTATCTCCAACCTTATATCATTTTACCTCGAGTGAGCTTCGCTTCTCAGTAACTTGAACTAAGGTTTACAATTGTTTCTAGCAATCACCAGAATGCTCGTTCTGAGCCGACCATACTTGTGTTCATAACAATTGTACCCTCTATGGCTTTTTGCCTTCTTCATTATGCTTGGGACGGGCCATTCCCCTGAGCGATTTGAAAAGAGAAAGTCATAATATTTTCCATTTATGATCACCATATTCTTGTGATTACTAATGGATGTGGTCTTGTTTCAGAAGTTTTCCAAAACTAACAATGGCAGCTTCATTAATCATCACCTTTGATGAGAACAAGTACGAACTCATGCTTCAAGAGCAGCAAAGCAAGCGCACTTGCAAGCGCCCTGCCAGTTGCCGAAGCATCACCTCCCTCGGCAACTCTCAAAACATCAGGTCGACCTCCACTTCTCGGACTATCATCCTCGGCCCACTGGGACCATTCCCACTCCCCGTAGATGAGACTTTACCCGCCAAGAAGCAGAGGACCACCCCTGAACGTGTTGCTGCCCGGACACCAAAGGCGGTCATCAAGAAACCTGAGGCCTGTGGCAATCCCGCGAAGCCTCAACCAGCGAAAAAGCAGGTCTGCCCCAAGACTTGGTCACCGAGACCTTCTCCAAAATGAAGAAGGTCCCGAGCATCTGTGAAGCCAGCATACCTGGCCCCTCTCAAGGAGAACCGATTGTATCCTCTCGCCTACATGAAAGAGGAGAAACCTACCCTCCACCAAACAGCAAAACCTACTCAGCACGAGCCAGATTGCTCATACAAGCCCAAAATCAAGTCGTGCATCACAAGGCCTCGACAAGAACCTGTCAGGGCCTGCTCTCCTACAGTTCGACCCTTCATCTCAATAGGGGCCGAGCTTGCAAAGTTTAAAGCTTCACTGCGACATGCAAAGGACCGCGTCCAAATCCTGTCCATGCCAGTCTTCAAGGAAGACAAGCTCGGATGTTGCGCACGAGGGACCATGTCCTTCATTACCAGAGCACAGCCCGAGCTAACTGAAGCTCAAATTACTCGTCGTATACGTCGTTGCGCGGCATATCGACAAAAGAGATTACAGAAGCAAAAAAACCCAGCATTCTGAGCTTCAGGTCTTCAAAAAATGGGTCAAAAAAGAAAAACCCGATCAAGTTGCTGCTGTCCATATGGTTGGGAAAACTAAAAGACGCTAGAAGTCAGCAACGAAAATACATGTCAAACGGCCGGCGACTCGCAGCGTCTCCCGGACACGAAGACATCAGGAAGATTCTCCCACTCCTTCAAGTCAAGGACGTCGGAGTGATCAATCCTCGGGCTCTTCATCTAGAAGAATAAGCTCCAGCTCAGTTACTAAAACAATATCCTCATTCGATTCTCAAATGATGAATGTCCCGGTCACAAACTCTGAGCAACCTCCGCCACATGATGACATGGCTCTATGCATTCAGCAGCTGGAGCAAGGACAGCAGAGAATAGAGGTTCTGATGGAAAACCTCCTTCTCACTCTCCAACATCCGCCAAACAATGAAATCCCTCTAAATGATGAGGTAAATGGTGGAGAAGACGAGGCAAGCGCCCTTACGAAAAAGGACGTTGACAATAGCATGGAATCAAACCACCATATCCCTAATGGATGGACTCGGTTCCGTTCCATGCAAAGTTCAAAAAACCTACTCTCCAAATATATACAGGGAAAGGTTCAGCTAGACAGCATGTCATCCGCTTCAAGATCCTGACGGGAGCTATTGCGGATCAAGATGCCCTCAAGATCCTGACGGGAGCTATTGCGGATCAAGATGCCCTCAAGATCCGTCTCTTTGCAAGCACCCTGAAAGGTACATCCTTTGATTGGTACTCCACTCTCTCATAGGATTCCATTCAAAACTGGACCATGCTAGAGACACGCTTCCTGACCCACTTCAAAGGTGAGGATCATCATGTTACTATGTTCAGCTCTGCAGCCTAAAATAGGGAGAGAATGAGTCAACATATGACTTCATTCACAAGTGGAAAGCTATAGCATACAAATGCTCAGATGTGCTGCCAAAAGCGCCGCTGGTTAACATCTGCCGAAACAACATGAGAGCAAGGATTCGCTCCATGATCATCGGCAACAAATCATAGAATCTGGGAGAACTCCTAGAAGCATCCATGGATGCTGAAATAGTGATCAAAGACCTCAACAGTCAGAAGTCATCAAAGAAAGAGCCGACTGCCATTCCAACCTCCAAGCCGAAGAAAAAGGAGGTACTCAATGTACAAACCAACTCAGCTCCTCAACCACCAAAGAAAGCTGAAAACGAAGCTGCAGGTAAGAGACCTAAACTCTCTGATGCCTTCAAAGAATGAGTTGAGAATAAATACCTGTTCGATGAAGATGTTGAAGAAATATTTGGGGCCCTCTTAGGAAATGGTAAACTTACTTTGCCAGACCCCAAAAGGCTGGATGATGTTGGCAAAACCAACTATCCCCAATATTGTCCATACCACCAAATGGTCTCGCATCCTCTCAACCAATGTTTCGTTGTGAGAGAGAAGATCAACGAGATGTGGAAAAATGGAGTCATCACCTTTGATAAAAACTACAGGTCTGCCTACGTTAACATGATGTCATATGGACAAACATCAAAGTCACCAAATGAGAAGATCACTACTTCCTTTAGGGTGATAAAGATGACTCAAACGTCCTAAGAGCTGGTGCCTTACCCAACACCAGAAGGACAGCCTATATGGGTGCATCCTGATCTCCTAGAAGATGAAAATTGGGAGATCGTCAAAACAAAGCAGACCGCTCAACAACGAAGGTAAGCTAAGAGACAACTCCGCAAGCTCAAACAGCAGGAGAAGGCTCAACCCAAACAAGAAGTCCCTGAAAAGGCAGAGACCTCCTCCACCACTTCACTAGGGGCAATGGAGGAGTCCCTTCCCAAGACTTCAAGAGTGGTAAAGAAATTCACCCTCAGTGATTTCATGCCACCACGACTCGGAAGTGAGACTACGCAGGGGGCATCATACTCTTGCAACTTTGTAGTTGGATTCTCCATAGATGGATACGAGTCCAGTGACACTTCCAGTGATGTCGACGAGTGGGAGGAATCCCTTGAAACAAGAGAGTACCGTAGAGACCTCATTTGGCCCCTATGATAGCCTTAAATACCTATCATATATAATGGTGCCCCCATTTCACCCATAATTGAATGATTAATGATATAATTCAGATTAATTAACGACAATGAAGATTCTTGTTGATAATTCTAGACTAGCTCAATGATCTCTAGAAGTTCGTTAGAGAAAAGCAGAATCGCGTTGAGATTTTGAGTCAAACCCACTACTCGCATAAGAAGCGGACAACATCACTATTCAAACCTTTTTCTGGACCACTTAAGACATGCTTAGGCCAATTCCTACAAAGACCGTGCTTAGTTTGCCAAAATGTCACCCGATTAGCCTAAGTTAGGAAACTAAACCCATTGATCCAAATATCCCTCACGTTTTCTAACCTCTGATCATTAGAATACATGGACCTTTGGATTCCTCGCTTCGAGAGCTTTCTGATGATATATAGAACGTCCAAATCCGACCATTTGATCAAAAGATATGACCCTCGGAAGATTGCCCTAGCAGCCCCCACTCAAGACACACATGGGCGCCACCACAGGTGCGCCCATGTACTTGGGCGCAAACACAGGTGCGCCCAGGTCCCCAGCAATGTTAAAAATACACTTAGGTATATACTTAGGTGTATCCCACTCTACTCTTCACAGTTCCAATTCAGTTTAGACAAAAAAACAACCCGAAACCGAACCCGAGATCCATTAGGCTTTAAAGTTAGACATGGGCGCCACCATGTGTGCGCCCAACTCATGGGACCCACTTGGGCACCACCACAGGTGCGCCTAAGTCCAGAGAAACCCTAATCTGGCCTTGTAGTGAGAAAATCTTCTAGAAGTTCGTGCAAATAGCAGCCCTAATCCCTCTTGCACGCCCTAAACCCTTATTTAAGGATCTCTTAACTTAATTTACAAGGAGGCTACCCAAAAAACCCTAAGAAAGGAGAGAAAAGAGAGAATAAAGAAGAAGAAGAAGAAAGGTAGCCACCATTAGAGAGAGAAAGCTTCAGATCTAGAGAAGAAGAAGAGGAAATAGAGGAAGAGGCTTTCATACCTTCAACTAGAGCCATGGAACTTCACGAAAGCTTCGTTCTAGGAACTTAACAAACACTTTACTACACCGGAATTCCTAAATCTCTCCTCTTTTATTGCATTCCATTGCTATACATGCTTAGAAACATGTTTAGGATCATTCATACATAGTAGATCTTCATGAATAATAATAGTTTCACAGTAGATCTGATTTTCAGTAATCATCCATTATTAGGAACTTGCTTAGGATCAATCATAAGTAATAGATTTACATCATTTTCATCATTCCGAGCTTGTGATTAGGTTAGATCTTGCATCCATAGCTTCCTCATTAAGAAAAATCTGAACTTGAAAGAGAAAAGTGCAAAAAAGCACTTGGGCGCACATACAGTTGCGCCCAAGTCCCAAGTGCTGGGTTTCAACCCCGTTTTCCGTCATACGTATATTTTGTCTCTTAAATTCGGGTTCTTCTTCATGTAAGTTGATATTAGGGCCTTCGGATCTGTTGCTTCGGATTCTAAATCGCACAAAAAGCATCACAAGAATACATAAAAATATTACTAAAGAGGAAAAGAAGAGAAAACGTGCAGAAAAGCACTTGGGTGCCACTGTGTGTGCGCCCAAGTCCCAGGAGTTGGGTTTCAACCCCGTTTTTTGTATTATTTGCATTTTATTTCTCAAATCCGATTCTTTCTTTGTATAAGTTGATATCAGATCCCTCGGATCTCTAAATTTACATTCTAAATCGTGAAAAGAATTGAAAAGATAAGCAAATACATTACCAAAAGAGAAGAAAAAGAAGAGAAAAACAGACAGTGTACTTGGGCACCACTGTGGGTGTGCCCAAGTCTCTGCCAAAAGTATTCGTCCCTTTAATTTGGATCCTCGTGTTATCAGCCTTGAATCCGAAGTCTCTGACATCATTAATTAACATTAGGACCCTGCATTTGATCATAAACTGTTAGAAATCGCGTCGGAGTATCGTCAAAAATTACAAGTGCACTCCAATTTGCAGGGAGACACTTGGGCGCCACTGTGGGTGCGCCCAAGTCCCTAGTTCATTTTCCGATCGCATTTTCCCTAATTCGCATTGTTATTTAGCTTGTTATTAAATCTTTGTGATGAACACGAATTATTGCTGAACTTCCGAACTCTGAATTTCTGAATCATCACACTTTAGCCTAGGTTGCATTACTTTTGTATAAAACACCAAAAAAATCAAAAAATCATAAAACTCTTCCCTTCTCATCTTACTCTTTAGTAATTAGAGAAGAGAACAAAAAAGAACAAAAAGAAATAGAAAATTCCAAAAAAAAATAAAGTAGATGCTCAGTAGGTGATCCTAAGTTATTGCACTCGTGCCTAAGTAAATTAATAAACTCAATCAATTACAATCTAAAATACTTAATTCAAAACAACTAAGTAAAAACATCCAATTAAAATCTATAGACTTAACTAATCAAACTTTAATTAATCAAACCCTTAAAGTCTAATTAACAATCCCTAGTAAAACTCCAATTAATCAAAACCCCACTTAATAAAACTTAATCAGCAATCCCTAATTAATAAAACCCTAATTTAATAAATCCTAACTAAACAAAAATTAAATAAAATAAAACAAAAATTAAATAAAATAAAACCCTTAATTAATCAGAAGCCTAATCAACAAGTCCCAATTAAAATCCTGATTAATAAACCTAATCAATAAGTTGTAATCTATTAAGACCCTAATCAACGAAGTACAATTAACAACCCCAAATTCAAACCTTAACCAAACTTTAATTAAACCTTAATTACCAACTCTTAAATTAAATCCTAATCAAGACCTAATTAAAACGATAAATCAATCACACTCCGAAAATAAAAAATCTCCCAACCAAAACCGAAGTCAAATACCCGAAGTCAACTTAGAAATACACTAGAAACCATCGAACCAGAAGCCAGCCTAGTAGACCAACACTTGGGCGCCACCACAGGTGCACCCAAGTCACATTTTACCCCCAGGATCACCGAATCCCTATTAATCTCAAATCTTGTCCCAAATCAGCACACTAGAACGCGCTTACGATTTAAAACAACTGAAACTAGAAGCCCACATTAATCTAAAACATCAAACCAATTCAAACCACGAAAACATCCACTTGGGCACCACTCTCTTGGCGCCCATCCTCCCTTAATCATTAAGAAACCTAATTAATTGAAACCTAACTTAATCCTAATCAACACAACACTGTAAATCAAATTTAATTTAAAGAACATCAAACCATAAAAGTTCAGTCTCATTCCACCCCGGGCACCACCGTATCCTTATTCACTTCACATCTCAACCCGAATCAACATCCCAGAACCTTTATAGAACCAATAACAACCTTGGAATTAAAATTTTAATCAACTTAAACCCACCCAGAACCTCGAACAGAAGTCAAAGGACCAAAGAACATCAAATTAAGACTTGTGCGCCACTATTGGTGCGCCCAAGTGCACATA
This sequence comes from Persea americana, assembly GCA_029852735.1. Taxonomy (NCBI): domain Eukaryota; kingdom Viridiplantae; phylum Streptophyta; class Magnoliopsida; order Laurales; family Lauraceae; genus Persea; species Persea americana. Next base: position 30,896,301 of record CM056819.1, read on the forward strand.
ACCACTTAGGCGCAAACACAGGTGCATCTAAGTCTTCTGTCTCATCTTGGTTGTGAACTTCAGTTGCTTTTCAAGTTCCGGACTTAAAGTCATCACAATAAAATCAACCAAAACCTAAAACAATACCAGAACACAGACCTACCCTAAGTAGAAGCTCCCCGAATTCCGAAATTAATATCAATACCATCACCACTAGCCAAGCCACACAGAACCAGACACTTGGGCGCCACTATAGGTGCACCCAAGTCACCAGAGTGACCTAGGCGCCGCTGGGTGTGCGCCCAAGTTCTCCGCCGGTCCCGTTCAACCGACTTCGACATTATTTCACCTCTTAAATTCAAACATTAAATTCCAGTACCCTAAAGTATTTAAAAACACACTAATCAGAACTCTAAGACACCCCTAATCCATCCCTAAACCACTCCTAATCAACTCATAACTTAAAATAAACCGAACCAATTAAAGTCACACCCAACAACTTGCTTAGGCACTAAAACCACCAAGCTTAGGTTGCCCACACCCTAGGATTAGATCGGATTACCTAGTTAGATAGCTTAGAGCATTAGACTTCGCCCCACCACTCTTCCTGTTCCTTTAGGGGACTGGGAGAGCTGATGTGGGCGATCTAGGCCCTTAGGTTAGGGTTAAACTGATGATCAGTAATAAAGCATTAATCACCTAGATCTAAGAAAAATCCCTTAGTTAGGCCCTTCTAGCCCCATATCAAAAAGCCATAAAAACCATAAAACCGACAAAATATACCCAAAAAGATTTTCCTTTTGTTTCTTCCTCCACCTCAGGTGCCAAATATTTAATGGAACTTAATGATAAAAGGGAATAAAGAACTAATTTCTAAAATTGAATAAATGAGAATAACGAGATGAGATGAGTGACTTCGCATACACTTTTAATCAATCACAGCCTATCGGCCATCCTAAAACAAACATTGGCCCATCGGCCACCTTCAATCAATTACGGCCCATCGGCCCTTAACTTTTATCACTGGTGTACCGCACATGAAAAACAGAAAATCACAAGTCAAAGTCTCATTTGCATCGTCATTTTGGTTTGAAAAATCAGCCTTTAAACCCTATTTTGCCAAGAGATCAGAAGGGGGTACCCGGGAATGGGGCCGATCATCTTCTTAAATATTTAGCACCTCCCCCCTTATATATTTTATTTTCTTTTTTTTTTGGTTATTCTATTTTACTTAGATATATTACGATTATGCTATGTGAGGATTAACATTTATTCGGACTTTAACTCATGACCCTGAATTGACCCAAAATTAAAGAGACCCAAAGAGACCTAAATCAACGTGACAGGACAACCGTCGTGTGTTGCCGGCAGCACATTAGACGAGAGGAAGAACCCACCTTATTATTTTTCTCCCCATATTTCTTCGACTTTCGTTGAAGAACGGTGTTACGGTCGTACCATAGTTGGCGATCGTGATCCGTCGATTTTGAGGGTAGTCGGAATCCTCATTTTCGATGTAAAATTTAAATAGCATATATAGATGAATGGAGATTTCCCCAAACCATGCCTCTCTTGGAGAAGGGAGGGGGTCAAAATTCACATCTAACAAGTACCTCTCCGACGAAGAATGGATTCCCGAATCTCAACTTATGCCGGTAATCTGGTATAATCCCTTACAGCCACAAGAATCTTGGTCTGATGATGAAAAAGACCAAGAGGCTGTCAATCCAGCGCTTGCCGATGCCCCAGTGGAACCCACTAGTGTTGAACCACAAGGGGCAGATGAAGAAGAAGATTTGGCTCCTATGCTCGATCTTGAAGAATATGCAATGATCTTGCAGTGTCTGGCCATAGAGCAAGAGCAGGATCGCATCAATCAACTTCGTCACAATCCAGATCCGGAGGTCTCGGAAAACCTATAACAATCTCCTCCGGTGACCCCGGAAAATGAAGAAAGTTGCTGGATCGATGATCCTCTCACATCTGAAGACGAGTCTGAATCCCAACGATGCATTATAAAAGCATCTTCTATTGGAGTTGCTTGCAATGTGATAGTTCAGGATGATAGTGCCTCTGAAGCTTCATCTGCTAAGGCTGCAAACACTCAGACTACGTCTGGTAGCATATCTTCTGGAGCCACCTCTTCTCGAATGACTTCCACCAAGATAGCATCTTCTTAGCCTTCGTCTCTTGAAACTGTGACATTGGAATTCAAGCCTTTTCCGACTAATGACCATGAAAAAGCTCTGGCTGACGAAGTCTTCAAAGAAAACTCGGTCAATTGGTCTTAGATACCCAACCTCATAGGAGATGTCTAGACCGATGAAATACACGACAAAGAAGAAAAGTTGCTGGATGATGTTCAGGACTTGTTCCCGGAAAATGCTCCATGCAACGCAATTACTGAGAATGGCAATGCTGACACAGAAACATCCTCAAATGAGAAGGATCAACCCCTTGATCCCGAAGGTCTTCCATAAGAATAACCATCTCTAGAAGCTCTCGAAGTTGGTAAAGGTACTCGCACTGGCCGAGATTACCACAAAAACTACAACCAACCTTCTTCTTCTTCTTATGTAAATCCTTTGGGAAAGCAAGTTGTAAATGCCCCAAGGAGGCTTTCAAGCATGACTTGATTGAGCACTTTAAACACATACGTACACGACTGCACATCCAAGACTTATTACGAATGTCACCACAAACTCGTGATAGTCTCATTTCAGAAATGCAAAGGCTGAATACGGATGTCAACAAACATGCCCCACAAGTCCTACAAATTGAAATGGACTAAAAGGTCAAAAAATCAAAAACCTCTTCAAAGGGAGAAAAGAAGAAAACTGAGGTACCTTGCACTGAATGCCTCTCCATCCAAAAAGCTACAAGTGCTACCATCGCCTTCAATAAGGGAGACCTCCTGCTAGGTGAGACAAAGCACAACCGACCCTTGTACTTCACAGGGTACATCAAAGAGATGCTGATACACAGAGTCCAGATCGACCCAGGTTTTGCACTTAACCTCATCTCTACTGCGACACTCGAAGAACTGGGTATCCCACCAAGCAAGTTGATCCACACATCCATGTCCCTCTTTGGATACGATGGGAACACTCAAAGGCCCATTGGCAAAATCAGGTTCAGGCTGCAAATCGGTGATCTTATCTCTGAAGTCATCGTGTATGCAATAAAGACCCTTCATGCTATAACATCCTTCTCGTACGCCCCTGGATACACGAGAATGGTGTCGTCCCTTCGACTCTATATCAGTGCATCAAGTTTATTGGCAATGACAACTTGATACATTGAGTGTTTACAGATAGAAAGCCCTTCAAAGCCAAAGAAGTCCATTTTGCAGACTCTCAGATGTACAAGGACGAGAAATAAAAGGAAGAGGAAGAAACAACATCCTTTGCCGGCAATCTCCAAAAAGATAAAGGAAGGCTCCTTAGCAATCATCGGAAGAAAACAAACCTTCCGAAAAATCCGAGGAGAACAGTCTGTCTCCCTTCATTCTCTCCTTCAAATCTTCCAAATCTTTGGTGATCACTACCAAAGCAAAGAAGACAAGGCAAAGGACTGGGGGCAAGTTTGTTGTTTCCTTCGTGTTTATCATACAAGACACATATTCGGATTCAAAGCCCGAAGATGATACACCGTCAAGCCAAGCTGATACTCAACTAGTTCGGCATGCTCTCACTCCATTGGAGACACCTGCTGACGTAGAAGATCCTACGTCTGCTACCTTCATTGTTCCGGCAACATTGACAGAAGAGAAACCAATCTTCTTCCACAGATCGGATGCTTCTTCATCAAATTCTTTGCTTGAACCTTTCCAAAATAAAGGTATGCCTCAACTATCCCTGTATAGTTCGATGGTGCAAGCTATCATGAAGAAAATGTGCTATGAAGCTCAAAGTCCAATCGGTTTGGGAGGTGGCCGCGGTATTCTCACGCCATTGGAACCCACCCTAACCAAAAGTCAGCTGGAGGATTGGAAACTCCACGAAACTCCACCGTCACGTAGACAAGTCTTCATACAGGTTGGGGTATGATCCTGACACTCCCATGAGACAGTTGACACAAAGGCTGCAAAGTTGTTTTGTCGACCAAGCCTCAACATCTCTTGCCGATGAGGACATCGACCTCCCTGGATATCTGTTACCCGACAAGGACCCAGGAAGCTCGTCAAATTGGTATGATTTCTCTGATGATGAAGAGGACTTGTCCGATGACACAGACTCACGGTTTTCTGACCCAGAAGAACCATTGTCTCCAAAAGAAGTGCCTTACTTCGACCTAGTTTCAGCAGGTGATTGGGATCATCTCATAGCAATTCTTGAAAAGAGTACCAATCAAGAAGACTTATGAACAGAAGCAGAGCCATGGTCTGAAAATGCTTCTGAAACTCCAGAAGGTCTTGTTGAGTTGGAAGCTTCCGAAAATATTATGGAGGAACCACCTTCAAACCTTCCAACAGAAGATTCTGTTCAAAAGATAGACTTGGGAACACTAGATAACCCATGTCCTATATTCATAAGTAAGAATATAAAGGATGATGAGTTACCCGAGTATGTCTCTTTTCTTCGTGAGTTCGTTGATTGTTTTGCATGGTCTTATGCTGAAATCCCTGGCTTAGATCCCAAAATAGCAGTCCACAAACTCAATCTGCAAGAGAATACCAAGCATGTTAAATAAGGCCAAAGAAGATTCCGTCCTGACGTGATGGATAAAATTGAACAAGAAGTTCAAAAACTAAAAAACGTTGGCTTCATCTGCGAGGAACAGTATCCTAAATGGTTGGCCAACATCGTCCCCGTGACAAAGAAAAATGGGCAAATTAGGGTCTGTATTTACTATAAAGACCTGAATAATGCGTGCCCCAAAGATGAATTTTTGCTCCCCATACCGAAGGTAATGATTGAGTACACCTGCGGATTTGAGCAAATGACTTTCATGGATGGCCTATCTGGCTACAATCAGATAAAGATGCATCCTGAAGATGATAGGCACACATCATTTCGGACCCCATTTGGCGTGTAATGCTACACTGTCATGTCATTTGGTCTGAAGAATGCCGGTGCAACATATCAGAGGGCTATGATAAAGATATTCCAAGATATGCAGTACAAGACGGTCGAATGTTATGTTGATGACCTCGCCGTCAAAAGTGAAAGAAAAGAAGACCATCTCAAAGATCTTCGAGAAGTCTTCCTTCGGCATCGCAAACACAAACTGCGAATAAATCCCCTCAAATGCTTCTTCGGTGTTTCATCGGGTAAGTTCCGCGTATTCATAGTTCGTAAAGCGGGAATAGAACTTGAGCCCATCAAAGTCAAGGCAATTCTAGAAATGCCATCTCCAAGAACCCTAAGAACTAAAGGACTTCAAAGAAGATTGGCACACATCTGACGGTTTATTTCCAACCTATCAAGAAAATGCCATCCATTCTCTCGCCTGATGAAGAAAGGTGTGAATTTTGTTTGGGATGCTAAATGTGAAGCTGCATTTCAAGACATCAAGTCATACCTGACAAAACCTCCAGTGTTAGCTACCCCCACAACTAAAAAACCCTTCATCTTGTATACAAGAGCCCTCGACCATTCTTTGGGAGCTCTACTTGCACAAGAAAATGACGGAGGAAAAGAAGCTGCTCTATACTACCTCAGACGCATGTTAGTTGGTGCAGAGCATCGCTACTCTCCAATCAAAAAAGAATGCCTTGCAGTGATGTTCATTGTACAAAAGCTACATCACTACCTGTTGTCCAACACAGTATACCTGATTTCGACGATCAATCTCTTAAAGGTCCTTGTCACAAAAGCAAGTTCCCTCAATGCTCGACTGGCAAAATGGTCCATCCTTCTGTCACAATTTGATATTAGGTATGTACCACAGAAGGCAATCAAAGGCCAAGCTCTAGTAGACTTTCTCGCAGAGCATCCACTGCCTAAGGATTCTCCGCTCAGGGATGATCTCCCAGATGAACCTGTCTACAATATGGAGACTTCCTCGCTAGATGCCTCCTAGAACATGTACTTCGATGGTGCAATCAGGACAAATAAAAGAGGAAAGCTGATATCGGGAATTGACATTCTCTTTGTTAGCCCCAACAAATATATAATTCCACACACAATCTCACTACTGGAACCATGTTCAATTAATGCAGCTGAGTACCAAGCTCTGATCATAGGATTGGAACTCGCCCTCGAATCCAGCATCACCATGCTGAAAGCATTTTGGGATTCTCAACTGATCGTCAATCAGATGAATCAGAAATATGAAATTAGGAAGCCTGATCTGTTGCCTTATTACAACAAGGCGCAATCGCTTCGTCAAAGGTTTGACATCTGTCACATCACCCACATCTGCAGAGGTGAAAACATTCATGCAGATGCCCTGGTTGGACTTACTACATCCATGGCAATCCAAGAAGGGGAAAACATGCAAATTACTGTGTGTCAAAGAAGGATCCTCCCTCCTCTCAACACACACCAAGCAGTTGTTGAATGCCACCGAGTGGTCGGAAGTCGGATTTCTATCCTTAAACCTATGATCAGCGATTGGAGGGATCCGTTCATAGATTATATTATGATCGGAACCCTACCTGAAAATCCAAAAGAGCAGGTAAGTATTTAAAAACGAACCCCAAACTTTCATTTGGATATCCCCTCCAAAATGCTTTATAGAGAATCCTTCAACGGAGTACTACTACGCTGCTTATCACAACAAGAGGCGAAAGAAACTCTAAAAGAAGTTTATACTGGTCTTTGTGGAGCCCACCAGGCTGGTCCTAAACTCTATGATCAGATAAAAATGTTAGATTACTATTGCCCTACCATGGTAGCTAACGCGATGCAATTTGCTAAGCGCTGCCAACAATGCCAAGTTCACGGAGACTATGTCCACATGCCTCCAGAATGGCTACATCCTACATCCTACAGCGATCTCATGTCCCTTCGAAGCCTAGGGTATGGACATGATAGGTCCTATCTCTCCCCCTTCAAGTAAAGGTCATCGCTTTATCTTCGCCGCTACGGATTATTTCTCCAAGTGGTCAGAAGCATTTGCGTTTAATGAAATGAAGACCTCATCAGTCCATTAATTCTTGCGAACCAACATCATTTGTCGCTTCGGCATACCTAAAAGATTTGTCCATAATAACAGACCACAATTCCGGGATACAAATTCTGCAGGTTCTGTGACAAATACAAAATCTAAAGTTGTCCTTCGACTTCGTATAACCCGACAGCGAATGGACTAGCAGAAGCTTTCAACAAGACACTCTGCAATATTCTCAAGAAAATTGTCTCTAGTCACAAAAGAGACTGGAGCAACAAACTGCCTGAAGCTTTATGGGCCTATAGGACTACCATTCGAGGACCAACCCATAGCACACCATTCAACTTGGTTTATGGATGTGAAGCAGTTGTCCCTCTAGAGGTACAAATTCCTTCCTTAAGGGTATTTCTACAAAATGAAATGATGCAAGAAAGCAATGTCAAATTGAGACTCCAAACTGGATAATCTCGATGAAAGACGGCTCAAAGTTCTACAAGGTGTTGAGCTTTACCAAGCACGTATGGCAGGATCTTTCGACAAGAAGGTCAGGCAACGCACCCACAAAAAGGGTGACTTGGTTCTTGTGGTGAAAAGGCCAATGGTTTTTGCCCACAAATCCAAAGGTAAATTCGAACCAAAATGGGAGGGACCCTTCGTCATCGACAAAGTCTTCTCCAACAGCGCATATACTCTTCTAAATAAGGAGGGCGACAGATGTATGCTGCCTATCAATGGCAAGTTCTTGAAGCAGTACTACCCTTGAAAACTCCCTACATCGGGTCAAAGTGATGTCTGCATGGCCAAAGTCTATTCCTAGGTACTTGCTCGTCAAACCCACCCCTTTTAGAGTTTTCATCCCTATGTTGAAATTTCTAAAGACTCAAAACAATGCTTACTTTCAATGTTTCATTGTTCAAAACATCATCAAAACCCAAAATCCAAGTTTAGGAGCATCTCCCCTAACTTAACCAAAACTTTCGATCCTTAAACCAAAAACTCATGGTTTGAAACAAAAACCAGGACTTAGGGATTTCCACCCTAGTCCACCCCGACTTTTACCGCCAAAAATGGTTTTCAGTCAAAATTTACGACCCACGTGTCTTTAAACAAAAATGGTTTTTCAAAAAACCATAGGGAAGCGACGTTTAGTCGATACTCACACAAAACCCAAAAATCAGAAGGATGCGAACCCCATTCGATACTTCCAAAACCTCAAATCGCAAGGAAGCAACACCTCGTCAATACTTGCAAAATTTCAGAAATCATGGAGACACGACGTTTCAGTTGATATCCACAACCCAAATTTCAAAATAAAAACAAAGGTTTTGAAAAAACCTCAAATTTCAAAAATCGTAGGGAGGCGACATTCCATCGATACCCACAAAACAAACTTTTTGAAAAAAGCAGGGAAGCGATGCTTAGTCGATACTTGCAATCAAATCCGCGAGGAGGTGACATTCCATCGATACTCTCAACCGAATGAGCAAGAAAGCGACAATCTATCGATACTTGCAATACCATTCAGCAAGGAGGCGACTCTTAGTCGATACTTGCATTTTTGAAAACCAAAAACCTGGCTTTCACGCCAAAACTCGGCTTTCATGCCAGAAACTTGGCTTTCACGCCAAAAATCAAAAACCCGGCTTTCACGGCAAAACTCGGCTTTCATGCCAAAAAACCTAGCTTTCACACCAAAAAATCAAAAATCCGGCTTCCATGCCAACAAAACAAAACTTGGTTTTCAAAAAAAAAAAAACAAAACTCGGCTTTTCATGCCACAAAATCTAGTTCCTATGCCACAAACAAAAAACTGGCATCCAGGCCACAAATAAAATTTTGGCTCCTATGCCACCAAAACTTGGCTTCCATGCCATAAACAAAACTTGGCTTTCACGCAACAAAAACCGACTTTTATGCCAAAAACTAGCTTCCATGCCACAAACAAAATTTCGGTTCCCATGCCACCAAAATTTGGCTTTCATGCCATTCAAAATTCGGCTTTCAAGCCATCAGATAACCAGGCTTTTTGCCACAAAATCTTGCTTTCATGCCCAAAACAACCATTTGACAAAAGATTTTCATAAAATGACAACCTTTTGATCAAATTTTCAAAAAAACATTCCCATCCAACTTTTACTTATTTCCATCAAAAAAGAATTTAAGTGAAACGAGGGAATACAAAAAAAGGTGCCAAAAAGGCGTTTATACATGGAGGTACCAGAAGAAAAGACGAAAGTTTGTTACAAAATCAGGAGACTAGTCCGACATGGTCTTCAGCCAAAGAATTAACTCCTCAAGCAGACTCTTGGCCTTAGGCACCAGAGCTTCCAGGCCGCATTTCCTCAGAATTTTCCCATAAAATGCGGCAGACTGTCGCGATCCATCTTCAGCACGAGGAAGCTCTTCCCAGCGAATTTGTCATTGTTCATATTCCTGAGTCTTCCTCCAGAGATTGCTTTCAGCCTCCTTAACTTGGCGAATGACAGTCCTCTCTCTATCGTGAGCTTTCAAAATAGTAGTCCACTTGGCAGCGGCTTGTTCTTCCAATAGCTCAAGGTGTTGTCTGGCCTCAATGACCTCCCTATCGAGATGGTGTTGGTCCTATGTCAGCTCAATAATAGCCAGCTCGGTGACATTCCTCTCCCGAACGAACTGCTTCTGATTCTGCAGATCTCATCTAGTTCAGATTTGACCTTACCAAAAGGCTTCAAAAACATCTCGTTGAAAAAGTCACCATTTGGGAAGCTCTTGGTCTCAGTCCATTTGTTGCCTAAAGCGATGACTTCATCAACAAAACCCTTGGCGTTTGTAATGTCCAGGCCGGCCTCTTCGCTATCAGCAAGAATGTCCTGCACATGCTCAATCATGCCAAAGCCAGCTTCCAAATGGCGAGAAGAGAGAGTTTCGACCCATGAGCTCAAGACTCTCTTGAACACCTTCTTCGCAAACTTAAGGGATGGCCCAGATGAAGATTCGCTATGCTCCGTTGATCGACTGCCCATGTCATACACCGCCGGGAGAGTAATCAAAAAAGCTATTTCCAATTGGAGCCGCTGGAGAAGGAATATCAGCATGCTGACTCGCCTCTGCCTCATCAAAACTAGTAGAAGAAACCCCATTCCTGGACAGCTGCGGGCACCCCCTGCTTTGGCTCTGAGAAAGATAGAAGAACTTCTCCTGTCGCCTCACAACCTTCCAATAAAAGATGAAAAAGGTATGAATATGATCTTGTCAAAAATCAAATATCAAGACTGTTACTATATACCTTCTTCGACGACCGGCGGAATGCTTTCTACCTCCATGAACTCATCCGAAGCATCGTAAAAAGTTGCGTCCATGGATGGTTCAAAGTCGTCAGAATCTTGTGGCAAGTCAGCTGGCAAGGAAACCAAAAATGTGTCAACAAGTGGCAGCAAAGAAAAACAAAAGGTTAAAAAAAAGGAGGGGGGGCGGCAAAGAAATCATACCAGGTGAAGATTTTGGATCTACTCTAGAATCCCTTGGTGCTTCCTCAAATGCCACGATTGGATCCATCACCACCTCATCTGCCGGAACCTCAAGCATCACCAAACCATCATCTTCTGCCAAAAGAAAGAAAGCAGTCGATCAAAAGAAAATCCTCATAAAAAAAGAAAGATGCGGAAAAAAAGAGAAGAAGGGTCATACCATCACTATTGATGTTCTTTTCTCGGCTCCTTTTCTCTGGAGGCTCATCGTCATCCCCTGATGCTTACTTAGTAAATGGTGAGAGAGACTTCTAGATCAGGAGAGTCTTCGTGCCGTCTCTTATTTCGGCGCTGTCCTCTTCTCCTCTTGCTCCTATGGGACGATTTGCTGAAAGTAGCCACCCCACCATCAAAATCTGGCCTCACTGGATGGTCTACTCTTGCCTGTAGACTCCATGGAAGCCTTTGCCCGCTCTTCTTGTATCCAACCAGCGACCTCAGCCTCCTCCTCTGCGAGATGTTCCAAAACCTCACCAGGTACCTCTTGTGTAGCTCCCGATCCGATGATGTCCTGATCGTCAAGAAAGCCTATTTTGTGCTTTTCACCAGAAAGGAAAGACAGAACTTCCTCTCGGCAGACGCCATCTGATTTCCCAAGACCCTTCCCAGAAGACTGTTTTACATCTAGCTCCTTCTTGGAAAGGCCCCAGTGCACTGAAAAGCTCTCCACAAACCATTTTGTGGAGCTGGCAGTCCGGAAAGTGAGCAGATCAGGATAAGGAATCATGGCGGTAGTGTCCTCCGTGCTATAAAAGGCCCATGCATTCCTCCCATGCAGACCTCTAAAACGCTTCACCTTACTCGAAGCCGCTCCAACAACGCCTTGGGAGAAGCCTAACTACAGGGCAAAACACGAAGAAACATACGGCTGGATGTTGTCGAAAAGATGTCTACAGTACACCGTCGTGCAGACACGTATGTTGAAAAGCCAAACTTTTTCTACATTTGTCAAAGCATAGTGTCTCCCCGACCCAGCCCTGGTAGAATCTCGGGAGACACCAAAATCAAAAGCCTTCTTCCGCAAGCCCGGAGAAAGCTTCACTGAAGATTGCCCCATCTCGACGTCCCTGAATCGTCGGATCCTTAAACGGGTAGATAAAAGAGATTCGGAAACAGGCTTCCCTCTAGCCATCCGAATCATAAATGGGTCATCATCCTGTGCAGCACCCAATCGGCGGAAACTAGGACAGTGGTATACATACCACGAATAAAGGATATGGGCTGAAAATACCCTATTCATGGGAAGCCCAAGCCGAACCAGGAAAGCAGCAGCCTGTAGTTCGGTACACAAATAGGAGTAAAGAGTAGGTACCAAAGCAAGCCGCTCTCCAAACGCCATCTGATAAGCCAGAAAAATGCAATGCGGCCTGATGTGCTCACCCAGCCAATAAGTGAGGTAAACAGCGAGATCTCTCCGCAGCGCAATGTCATAATGAATGTCATCTGTGTTTACGAAGAATTCCTTCAAATTTTCTCTCATTGCGGAGATCTTCTTCTAATCCGTGTTCTTAGCCCTAGCTTCCTGGGTCGTACTCTCAGAAGAATCCCCGCTGTTAAAAAAGTTGGATGACAAAGAGCTACCACTCTTCCAACTGCTACACCGAACTTTCACACCCTCATTCTCCTTAAAAAAATCATAGAAGGCGACAAGCTGAAAGTACAAAAGCCTGAACTCCTCAGACTGCTTCTCAAGAACACTGTCAATAGGCATAAACTCTTCATAGAGTTTGCCGAGGATAGGCAGCCCGGTGATGGCGCTTAGTTCCTTTAAAGAAAAACCAATCTCACCATTCGTGACAACGAAGGTGTTGGTTTGTGGAAGGAACGACTCCAACATGGCCATGAAGGCTTCATCGGAGAAAACCACAGTTTGCCGAAAAGCGCAAACCGCACAAAGATCTCGGCCTCCTTCAAAATGGCACCACCGACCTGCAGGATGTGATTAGTCCATGATTCCCAGCTCGAGTCAGCACTGAAACGGCCACGAAGTCGAAAAGGTTTCACCCAATTGCTGTCATTGCCCTTGAAAATACCAAGGCCCACTGGTCTCAAATTGACCGAAGGATGATCTGACCCTTGGTAGCCGCTGGCCGGCAACAAAATGTTCATACGGGCAGGCGACTTCTCTGCATAACCAGAAGGGCCGCCAACAAAAGCCCCGATCTTGATCACATTAGTCCTCTTCACCCAGCTTGGAGGATCTTCCCTCTTTGAGCATGTGGGAGAAAGGCTCATGATCGAGATGGTCCGATCGAAGGTCGGCCGGGTAGAAACGGTTCTCTCCTCACCATCAGCTGTGTACGATAACTGAAAACATCTCTTTCGGTATGTTAAGTCCCTAGGGGCTGCATCACCAAAGAAGAAGATAGGCTTGGGCACAATGCTCTGATCGTTCGTGACCCAAGGACGGTTGCTTACCATAATCCTATAAAATTCCTCATCCTTGAGGGTGATCAACTGCTGTTTTGCCTCATCTTGGTTGAGAGAATCACACTCTTCCAAGTTCTTCTCAACATACAAGACCTTCTCCCATGCTTGTTGTACTGCCACATTAGAAGATTTGGTAAAACGGCGAGGCGCATCGATGACAGGCTCCTTACCCTTGTTTGTTCTGGAGGAACTATCTGCAAAGGATGGAAAAGAAAAAATCAATCATCAAAATGACAGGATTTTTCTTAGAAAAATAAAAAAATTCTAGCGAAATTTTGACATGGTTCCAGGGCAATTCTGAAGAAAAGGGAAACACCCCGAAAGAAATAGGGAGCTTGAAGATGAGCTCAGCATCGCTGCAAGCTCATAATCAATGGAGAATTCTCAAAGAAGGCTTGAACTCAAACATTACTGTGAGATCAAGCAAGTCTTCTCAAACCTCAGCAAAATTGCAAAATGGCTCAACATTGCTGCGAGCTCCAGACTCCAAAACTTGCAAAAGCTCCTTAAAACCCCTGCAAGACCAAGAAAGGGCTCAACATTGCTGCGAGCTCCAAATCCCAAGACTTGCTCTTGGTACGATGAAGGTATTGAGCATTCTCTATCATTTTTTTTTTAGTCAAAATTCCTCTTACCAAGAGCATACAAATGGTTCCATGCCTCCTTTGAGTCGATTGGACCATACAAAAAAAAAATCCATGCCTCATGAGTTTCAAAAAATCCAAACCATCCCACCTCATGAACCAAATTAAGCCAGAACCTTGAAATTGACATTCCACAAAAACCCCAAAACCGCTCCAATGGACCCTAAATTGTCCCAAAGAGTGACCAAAAACCAAACCATTGTCCCCTAACTTGCTACATACAATTTGTTAGGTCACAAGACCAAAACCAAAACAAAATCTTAGTCACCTAACTTGCCACATATATCTTGTTAGGTCAGAAGACCAAAATCAAAATCCAGAAACCGATCCCCTAACCTGCCACATACAGCTTGTTAGGTCACAAGGTCAAAAACCAAAAAAGAACAAAAAAAAAAAAAACTTTCTTGACCGCCTGATGCGTCACTTAAAGCCTTTAGGTTCACAAGGTCAAAAAAAAAAAATCCAAAACCCAAAAACCCATTCCAAATGTCATTTTCAAAATTTTTCCTTGAGATGGTACGTGATCTCTCTCACTGCCATAGAATCCCCTTGGAAACTCAAAAGGCTACTCTATCAAAAGAAAAATGCTCAGATACTCTTGGTGAAGTCAGAAGCTCTTCTTCAAAGTTTTCTTCGAGGCACATCGACTGTAAAAGCTATGCAATTCGTCGCTGTACCTCGAGGGGGCATTTGTTGACACCAAAAATGTCACTTTGCCTCCTCAAAATCAAAAGCTACATGGAGCCGCATCCTGCTACAAATAGGCAAAGCCACTTCAAGTATAAAATCTTGTCAGAATCAAACAAAAACAGCAAGATCCCTCAAAACAGCCAAAAAAGAGGTACACATGAAGTTTCGAGCCATTTCGACACCATTTGGCCTATCATCTTGTCACCATCTTAAAATTTCATCAAAGCTTAAGGATAGTCTCAAAATACCTTCAAAAGACTCCATGTCAAATTTCAAGTCAAACCAACACCGTTTGACCCTCCATCAACTCTCGAACGACGAAATCAAGCCTCTCGGCGGCGAGAACCATCGATGCCGTCACTCATCAAACACAGCACGTTGATAGCTTCTACATGTTTCCAAAAGGCTGCACATCAAATTTCGGTTCATTCCGACGATGTTTGACACGGCTTTGACACTCTAAAGAAAAATCAAGCCTACCAGCGGCGGAGCTCCCCGGGACCATGGCATCCAAATCGGAGCTGATGGATCATCTCAAAATGACTCCAATAGGCTCCCTGTCAAATTTCAGGTCAATCAGACATCAGTTGACCGTATATCAAAGCTTGACATCTTCCGCGCGGTGAAATCAAGTCTAGCATCGATGGGACCCCAAATGGATTCAAAACTCAAATAAAAGCCCATGGTTGGTCCTATATGTTACTCTGGAAGCTTCACCTCAAATTTCAGGTCATTCCAACATCATTTGTCCTAGTTTCAACTCTTGGCGGAAAATCGGCTACAAAGTCTTTGACTTTTCCAAAAAAGGAAACTTTGTGCTCTGATTTGCACGGATTCTCGATAGGTTTTCTTCAGGGGAATCAAGCCAATAAATGAGGAGAAATTTCAAGAAAAATATAGAAGAAAAAAGAAGAGAAAAAAATGGAAAAACGGCGACCGAAAAGGGACAATGGGACACTTAGCCCACGGTGGGCGACCTTGGCCCACAGTCGCCGGCGACCTTGGCCCACGGTCGCCGGAGACCATAGGGATCCAAGTCGCCGGATTTTCCCTGGAAACCCACTTTTTCGGGTACTTTTCGCGTTTCGCAAAGTTTGGCCCCTGTGATTTTCTCAAATTCTGATTTTTGAAGCATGATATCCGTCGATTTTCGTCAACATCACAGATCCGCCGTCGAAATCATTCGATCATCATTAGACACTCCGAAATTGTAAATCGGCCAATCAAGAAAGCACACTTTCTGCCCGACCGATTGTGAAATCGACTGGACAGATGTTGCTGGCCCATTGGTACCAATCAATGTCTGAAATTTCATGGCCATCCGATGTCAATCAGCTCGAAAATCCATCGATGATCATCGCAAGAAGAATTCCAAAAGGCGCAGCGCGGCCCGTGACTCTTCAAGCGACTTTGTGACCAATTAATGAAGTTAAATGACCTTTTTATGGCAAGTTAATGCGGTCATTAACTCATTATTTTGGACAACCCAATCAGATTGAATGAAAAGGGAGTTACAAGTCCAATTAATCATGGCAATTAACCATGTAATTCTTATCATTATGGAGTTTAATCATCGCAATTAATCATGAAACCCCCATCAACATGGAGATTAAAGGCAATTAAATGCCCATTATTCTCCATCGGCCAATCAGAATCCAAGAAAAGGGAGTTACAAAATCAAGAATTAAATACTTGTAACTCCTCCCATCATGGAGCATCAATGCCATTAAATGCCCATAAACCCTCCTAATGGCTACTAAAAGCCTATAACTAGGCGGTCATTCCAAGGAGAAAGGGTACGAAAAAATCATTCGAAGGGTCCTGGAAAAGTTGTCCTAAAAATCTCTATGTAAAGATGCTCTCTTACTCCGAAGAAATTCTGCTGCAAACACTACAAGGTGATTCAAGTCCCTTGGGGGGCCACCCCCCCCCCCTCCCAATGGTTTTCCCTCTCCTTCTATCCAACATGGCCTAGATGCGGCTTTTTAGCCCGTCCACCCGGCTTTTTATTGGATATAGGACCTCCCTTTGGTCCTTATCCTCTAAAAATCTAAGGTCCAAGCCAAGCCAAGTGAATCAAAAGCATCAAGTGTTAAATCTGAAGGATGATGGCGGAGTCCATACATGACTCGCGACCTTCAATCTGAACGAGCCCCCCATAATTTCCTGAGAAGTTAGATCCCTCTTTCTTACTTTTCTATTGTACTTTGTTTTTTTAAAGAGACAAAAAATCACAATTCTTGTCTTTCATTATTGATGAGATTTGTAAAATCGCCTTTCATGGAAAAACTGCATTCTACGACACAAAACTGCCTTTCACGGAAAACAAAAGAAAATCGCCTCTCACGGCATTCAAAATCTTGTCTCTTTCTTTAAAATATATATGCAATAGAAAGTTATAAAAAAAGTTTGATTTCCTTACTACTTGTGAAGGTGAATCTCTAGATCATCATTTCAAATTCCAAGTAGAATAGAAAATCTGGCATACCCGTACAAAAATGTCGGTGCTCGCTTTTTCTCACCCCGCCGCACCTCGACGGACCCGGGGCGGAGGAAGGCGAGAAAGCTGGGTCTGTCAAGAATTCCATAGAATCTCTGCTTGTTCGACTGCTAAGGCAGCATGGGAATTACTATAGACTGTCCATGAGGGAACAGATATAATCAAGCAAACTAAACTCCAAAATTTGACCACCTCTTTTGAGACGATTAGAATGAAGGAATCTGAAACCTTCGATGAGTTCAATACAAAGTTGAGCAAAATTATAAACTCATCTTTTAATCCAGGAGAACCCATACCTCAATCCAAAATCGTTAAGAAAATCTTGGGGTCTCTCCCAAAACGTTTTCATCCTAAAGTGGTTACCATTGAGGAGCATCAGGATCTTAATTCTTTAACTATGGAAGAATTGGTTGGAAATCTGTAAACCTTTGAGTTGAATCACTGTCAAGCCAAGAACAGGAAGGACTAGCTCTTGTGTCCTCAAATTCAGTAGATGATTCTGAAAACAGTGATTCGAGTAGTGATGATGCACAATTTGAAGCCTATTTTGCTAGAAAGTTAAAAAAGATGTGGAATAAGAAAAAGGCTTTTCCAAAAAAAGAGGCTTTCTCTAAAAAGGATCCAATGAATCTTCAAGCTGTTTCAAAAGGGAAGTTCGTACCCAAAACAGAGCGGGATAAATCTAAGGGTACAACTAAGCCAATTCAATGCTTTGAATGTCAAGGATTTGGACATACTGCTGCCTTCCGTTTTGATCTAAAGTAAAGGAGTGAAGCTTCTTTCATTTTGCTAGGTCAGTAAATAACTATTAATTGGTTAGAATCAAGGCTTGATTTTGATTTAGAATGGACTCATAGATCTGTGATGATTTCAAAATATAGAATTCCGAACTACTCTTTCAGATATAGTAGCGGGATTGATCCGATAATTGTATCTATATAAATCCACACCCCTTTAGGATTCAATTAGGAAAGTATGCCAATCGGAAACAAAAAAGCAAAGGTAAAGTGCTGAATGTTGCCTAGGATGAGGAATCAGATGATGATACTTTTGAACCCGATTCACCAACTAGTGAGTCAGGGAAATTTGTTGCTTTTTATGGCACTTTCTAATGCTTTATCCGTGCAGGAATCTAAGTCTGAAGACGAATTGGATATTAGTGAATTTTCTGATAAAAAACAGGTTGATGAAGACTATCAGAAACTCCTACAAGAATCTGTTAGAATGTCAAAGATCAGCGAGAAAAGAGCCTTGAAAATAAAGGCAATGGATGAAAAGAATTCGTCATTGCAAGCAGCATTGACTGACTTTCAATCTAAGGTAAGGCAGCTAGAAGATCAACGTGCCATGTTGTCTAATAAATTGATCATTGCAGGACAAGAGAATGATCGTCTGCTGCAGCAATCTCAAAAGATTGAAGCTGAGTTGATCAACTTGCGAAAAGAGTTACTATCTTGCACATCTGAAAAGAAAAACTGTGCTGGAAAGTTGAAAATGGCCCTTGCAGAACTGGATTCAGCTAAGGCTTCCATCAATCGGATGAACTCAGGATCCATAAAGCTCACTGAAATTTTAGAGAGTCAAAGTTTGCATCCTGAAAAATAGGTATCGGTTATGTTCAAGGGGCATCTTCATCAAAAGACAAGGGTAAGTCAATTTTTGTTCAAGGACCAACAATGACTGCTATGCCTCAAATTCTTCCTAATGCTACACACCCGACTCCTAGTCAAAAGTTCAAAAGACATGTGCCAAAACCCAACTTCATTCCCATATGTCATTTCTGTGGGATTAAAGGGCACATAAGACCACACTGTAATAAGATGAGAAATTTTCAAAGAAATCAGCGGAGGAAGTACTATGTGACTCCCCAACAGGTCAAGACTAAAGCCATCTGGGTTCGTAAATCTGACCTACGCTGTCAAGTGGTCTTCACTGCATTAAGTGCTCAAGAATCGGATGTGCGGTACCTAAATAGCGGTTGTTCTAGGCATATGACAGGGAACAAAGCACTCTTCACTCATCTTGAAGACTATAATGGTGGAAGTGTTCGATTTGGAGATGGAGGTAAGTCAAAAGTGATTGGGAAAGGTACAGACTCCATTCCAAGCTTGACTAAGCTTAAAAATGTTTACCTTGTTAATGGACTCAAAACAAATCTGCTGAGTATAAGTCAACTTTGTGACAATAGTCATGAGGTTCATTTTTCTGCAAATGAATGCATCATCGTTGACAAAAAGGGAAAAACCAGTGCTCTATGGTAAACAAAATCCTGACAATTGCTATGTGTTGTCCACGGATGATGATATATCTTGTAATTCTGTTGTAATAAGTAACATTGATTTATGGTATCAAAGGTTGGGCCATATCAATCACAATGATCTGGAAAAATTGTCGAAACTTGAACTTGTTCGTGGGCTGCCCAAACTCCAAAAGACCCCGAATAGTGTTTGTGGTCCTTGTCAGGTTGGAAAACAAATAAGAGCTCCTTATAAGAAAGTTGATTCTCTGACCACTAAGAGACCCTTAGAGCTCTTACACATGGATCTCATGGGACCCACAAAGTTTGAAAGCATCAGTGGTAAAAAGTACATCTTCTTAACCGTTGATGATTTTTCGAGATTGACTTGGGTAAGATTTTTGCATGATAAATTAGAAATATTTACTATTTTTAATCATTTGTGGTTTCTTCTTATTGCAGATAAGGGATAGGAATTTGGAGGAATTTCACGAATTCGCTCTGATCATGGGCCAGAATTTCAGAATTCTAATTTTTCTTCCTTTTGCACTCTTCATGGCATCAAACATGAGTTTTATGCACCTAAAACTCCACAGCAAAACGGAGTAGTTGAATGCAAAAATCGAGTGGTTCAAGAGATGGCACGAGTCATGTTGTATAGCAAAAATATTCCCCAATGTTTTTAGGCTGAAGCTGTTAATACTGCTGTTTATGTTGTTAACCGTGTCTTTCTCCGTCCCGGAACTAAAACCACCCCATATGAAATATGGACAGGAGTCAAGCCCAACATCAAGTATTTCAAAACTTTTGGTAGCAAGTGTTACATTCTGGAAGACCGTGAACACTTAACCAAATTTGACTCCAGAAGTGACAAAGGAATCTTCCTTGGTTACTCCTTAACAAGCAAAGCCTATAGAGTTTTTCATCTAAAGAACTATGTAGTCATGGAGTCCATAAATGTGGTAGTTGATGATGCAGGAACATCTGATTATTTTTCTGATGATGAAGAAGGTATGACTTTCTCTCCTTCCTCTGTGCTGGTCCCAGATAAAACTTTGGACAGTCAATTAGATCCTGAATCTGAGACTGAGAAGAAAATTCCTGTAAAAGGAGACAATGCTGATCAACATATAGGATCATCAAAATCTCATGTGCTTGAAATGATTCGTCAATTTGAAGGAAAGAGTGCCTCAAAAAGCTTAGCATCAGATTCAACATTACAACAAGCTTCTTCTTCACCAATACCTCTCACTCGATCTCGAAAAGCACAAGTTCTGAGAGATCATAAAAATATTGTTATTGGATCAATCACTGCTCCGTTAAAAACTAGAACTCAGGTACGTGATGAGGTAAGTCATGTTTGCTACGTCTCTGTGATTGAACCGAAGAATGTTAATAATGCTTTATGTGATGATAGTTGGATAAATGCCATGCATGAGGAACTTGCTCAACTTGAAAAAAACCTTGTTTGGAAGCTTGTTCTTAGACCCCATCACACAAATTTCATCGGCACTAAATGGATCTTTAAAAACAAGACCGATGACTTTGGTCAAGTGATTAGGAACAAAGCACTACTAGTTGCTTAAGGGTATACCAAGTTGAGGGTATAGATTTTCATGAAACTTTAGCCCTTGTAGCTAGACTTGAGTCAATCAGATTATTGCTTGCCATCGCTTGCTTTTTGAATATTAAATTGTTCCAAACGGATGTGAAAAGTGCATTTTTGAATGGTTTTTTAAATGAGGAAGTGTATGTTGAACAACCAAAAGGATTTCAAGATCCTCATTTCCCGGATCATGTCTTTAAATCGCAAAAAGCTCTTTATGGTTTGAAACAAGCACCTAGAGCATGGTATGAAAGATTGACAATGTTTTTAGTTGAGCATGGTTTTCAAAGAGGAAGTGTTGACAAGACTCTGTTCATTCAACAAGACAAGAAGAACATCCTCATTGCACAGGTCTATGTCGACGACATTGTTTTTTGTTCGACTTCCAAATCTCTATCTGATAAATTTGCTAAGAAGATGTCTAGCGAATTTGAGATGAGCATGGTGGGTGAGCTTTTGTTCTTCTTAAGCTTACAAATCAAGCAAATTGTGTTTGGAAATTTTGTATCACAACCGAAGTATTCTCGGGAATTACTTTTGAAATTTGGAATGATGTCCTCAAAACACTCAAGGACCCCCATGAGTACAACTGTCAAACTCAGTCTTGATAGTGCTGGAAAAAACTACAATGAGACTCTCTACAAAAGTATGATAGATAGTCTTCTCTATCTTACTGCCAGTCATCCTGATGTTTCATTTAGTGCGGGTGTTTGTGCGAGATATCAGTCTAAACCCAAGGAATCACATGTTAGTGCGGTAAAAAGAATTCTGAAGTACGTCGGTGCTATAGTTGATTATGGAATTTGGATGTCCAAAGATACAAATACTGCCATTTTTGGCTTTTCAGATGCTGATTGGGCTGGATGTGTAGATGACCGGAAAAGTACCTACGGTGGATGTTTCTTTGTTGGAAACAATTTGGTGGCATGGCACAATAAACAACAGACTTCGACATCTCTGTCGACTGCTGAAGCGGAGTATATTGTTGCAGGAAGTTGTTGTACACAGCTTCTTTGGATGAAACAAATGATGCAAGATTATGGTATTAAGCAGGATACAATGACTGTGTTTTGTGATAATCAAAGTGCAATCAATATTTCAAAAAATCTGGTACAACACTCTAGGACAAAACATATAGACATTAGGCATCATTTCATTCGTGATTTAGTAGAAGAGAAGATCATATCATTGCATCACATTCCTACTGAAAATCAACCGGCGGACATTTTCACAAAACCATTGGATGCAATGCGCTTTGAATCCCTACGCAAATCACTAGGGATTTCTCTCATTCCCTAAACTCCATTGATTTTTGTTTATTTAATTGCACATGCACTTTTTCACATGACCAAATTTTTTTTCGTATGCACTACATGGATCATTCTTGATTTTCATACGTTACTCTCTTCCCTTTTTCTTTAAGAGGTGTCATGATCGTTGTCTTGAACCGGAGGATCAGGGCTACCTAAGAATGTGTGTGATAGCTACCACTTGATTAGTAATTTTCATTTGGAGAAGGCCACCATGTTCATTAGTGTGAAAGTCACCTATGATGGTTCGTCTCTCTGTCTTGCTTGTGCAAACTATATATATATATATATAAAAAGGGGTTCATCACAAAAAGTGGCTTGGCAAAGTAATTGAAAATCACAAAAGGTGATATAAAAAAAAAGACGCATCATATATGAGAAAAAGATGGATTATTTAACTTGTTATTGATGGGTGTGCTCCCTATGCTATAACGAAGTTCATTTTGAGAAGATTTGGGGGGAGTTGTGCACACACAAGTTTTCGTTTTTTAGTTTTAATTATTATTTTTTTTTTGTCGCTTTTGGTCATACTGTTCACACATTCACTGTGCAATTAACTTTAGGAAAATTTTCACTTCTTACTGTGTTTTATGGAGTGCTTTGACCAAATAATAGCTGTTGGTGGAGTTCCGCACATTGCATTTAATGAGTTCAAACTTCAAGGAGTTTGCTCGAACGAACTAGTGCAATAACTGCACCGCCAGTGGTTTTATCCCCTTTCTCTCGCTGTCTCTTCATTGCTCTCCATTCTTCGTTTCTCTGCATTTCCTCTCCTTCTCCTGCGACAATCTTCTTCCTCCTTGCATCATTTATTTCATTATCAGGTATTTTCTTTATCATTTCTTTTCTGCATAGACATTGCTTTTTTTTTTTTCTTTCTTCTTCTTTTGATTCCACCATAGTTGCTTTTAGGGCTTCTTGCGATTTCGTTTTCCATTTGGATTTAGGGCTTCTTGTGCATATCTTCATCTTCATCTCTATTTCATATGTTCATTCTCATGCATTTTTTTATTCAGTGTTTTGCTACCTTCATCTAGATTGCACTCAGATTGTACATTTGACTAATGGTAATCTTAACATATTGGCTGAAATGGTTTGATGGCTTTGTGCACTTTCTCCTGGGATTTTTTCTTTTCCTTATTGATATGGGTGGGATTTTTTCTTTTCCTTATTGATATCAAGGATTTTTTTTCTTTTCCTTATTGATATGGGCGGTAGAAATTTGAATCTTGAATGGGTTGTGGAAGACATATTTTTTGGAAGATGAATGAAGTCTGTGAATTCAATGGATGAAGGAATGACTAAGGAAGTTGGTAATAGGTTGCATTGTGGAGCTGGGTGGTGTTACGCTTTTTTTTTTTTTTTTTTTGCAGGATTCAATTGTGAATTTGGATATGGGAAGATGAGAATATGTGGATTTGTGGGATGGGTGGTGATACCCATAGTTTTTCTCTACAGGTGTTTTGGTTTCCTTGACTGTGAGCGGTCGTTTCGTGACGTATCTAACATGGTTTTGTTTCAAATGATCGTATCAGACTCCTTTCATGGCTCCAAAAAAGCGATCTCATGCTGAGTCTTCGTCATCGCAGTCTTCCTTTGACCGCAATCGGTTCCCTTCTCTAGCCAAAGCCACACAATTCGTTGACCAATTTCAATCTAGAAGTGTGGAATCCGAAAGAGAGGTAGCTGAGGAACTTCACGATAAGTTCGTTTTCAGGAGTCTAGCAACCCGCAACTGGTTCTCTCTGGTGACTTTCAACACTAAGCAAATTTATGTGGACTGGGTTCGGGAATTCTATAACAACTTGGAGATAGAAGAATCAGGAGCTGTCGAGTATTACAATCTCTGTGGATGACATTGTCGAATTCATCGATATCCCCGTGGTGGAGAACCTAGATTATCCTATCCCAGAAAATACTTAGATTGACTATGATGAAGTGGGCACCACCATTTGTGGAGTTCCCACTGCTTGACCGGGTGGACTTATCCCTCATGGGAATTTGACTGCAGAATACCAGTTTCTCAATCAGTTTGTTTGTCACAATTTGGAGCCAAGGGGTCACACTTCTAATGTTGCCCAAAAGAACGACTATCTGCTGTATTGTATTGGGACTGGTAAACAGGTTAACATTCCTCAAGTTATCCTGAATGCAATGGTCAGGACTTTAAGTGCAAAGAAGAATTCGATACTTCCTTTTGGTGTCCTGATTTTCTGAGTTTCTTGCTTTCAAGGAGGTTTCGAAAAAGAATAGTGATGTAACACAAAAAATTCGAAACCCGATCAATACTCGCACTCACTCTATCTATTTCTCATGCCCAACCAGCTCCTCAAGGGGATGAAGCTCGTGAGGACATGCCTGCACCTGCTACATCAGTCCAAGGGGAGCAACAGGGACCCTACAATCAAGTTGCTCAGCTTACAGCAAAAGTACAGGGCTTGCAAGCTCGATGAGCGATTCGATGCCATACATGGGAGAATGAATGGCTTTGACGGATGTTTCAATCAGATAGATGAGGCCCTTGCTGCAATCCTTTCCCGACTGGGGAATCAATGATTTTTTATTTTTTTTGTTATTTATTCTGAATTTTTTTTCTTTCTATGAACTTTGTTCTGAATGTTCTATTCTGCTTTGTTGTCTGCACTCTGCTAATTCTCTTCCCTTCTATTTTGTCAACTCTTGAACAAAAAGGGGGAGACTTATTTTTGTTAATTGTTAACATCAATGCTTTGATTTCCATTTCTATGATAAATGCATTTGATCTTGTGACATGCTGAGCAGGTTTTGACAGGGTCTCAAGTTTATACAACTCAGTCTTTGGTTCAATTTCAGTTCTTAGTTAGGCTTGGGGCCTGGGTAGTTTTTCTTGTGTAATTAGTGGTTTTGTCCATGAATTGCCAAAGGGAGAGATTGTTAGAATTTAGGTTAGCTAATTCATTGGGTTATGGACAAAATCAGGTTCCTTTACAATGTAAGTTTGATTAGAAAAAGGACCGCCAAGATCGTTTTTCAAGAATTCTATTGAGATATGAACTGGCATTGGTCATTCGAGCGAACATATATTTGCTCGAGCGAACCCTCACAGAAGCATCTTAGCTTGAGCCATTATGTCAGTTCGCTCAACCCAACTCTCAGCGCTAAAGGCAGTATGAAGTTCACTCGAGCGAGATCTCATTCACTCGAGCGAAACCCTAGGCAGTAGCTCCGTCGCTCGACCTTAGTTTGTGGTCGCTCGAGCGAGATCTCATTCACTCGAGCAAACCGCTCACTGAACGTTCATCGCTCAAGCTTCTCTTTCTATTTGCTCGAGCCACCTTTCAAATCTAAAGACAGAACACAGTTTGCTCGAGTGATGTTATTGACCGCATGAGCGAACCCCGAGACAGAACTTCCTTCGCTCGACCCTAGGTATATGTTCGCTCGAGCCATCAATTGAAGTTCGAAATTTCATTGACAGAAGCATGGTCGCTCAAGCGAACCTCATGATCGCTCGAGAGAACCTCATGATTGCTCGAGCGAACATGGGCGCAAAAATAGAAACCTGCCCAGAATTTCTCTCTTAAATTGTCTCAAGGTGCCATGCTGATTCCTAATGAAACTACAACACTTGAGGCATGAATCTAGGCCTATATAAAGCCTTTATCTCTCTATTCAACTTCACCTCTCTATCAAGATCAAACCCTAGAGAGAACTTGAAAGATCCATCTTCCCCCAAGGCTATCATCTACAGTGCTGAAGATCCAAGCTTTGGTTATGCTTCACTCTACTCCTCTGAAGTAGAGACTCCTTGAAGACGGCTTTAAGGCGTTTGATTCAAGTACGGTGAAGGTGCACGGCGAGTAGTGGGCAAGATCGCGCAGTACTTAGGTTGAGTTAGCAACTGGGAAAGGGTTGTGAGTTTTCTTGTAACCTTCAAGTTATAGTGCTTGGTTGTCTGTTGATCTAGACGATAAGGCCCGTGGTTTTTTCCCTAGTAGGGTTTTCCAAGTATAAATCCCGTGTCCTTCTCTTTGTGTGGATTGCTTGATTTTAATCGGATCTAGGATTAATCACTACTTTAATCACTGTTATTGAAATCTAGTGGAGGTCGGTTGGTTGGGACCCGAGCCTGTGTTAAGGTTGACTTTTTCAGTTTTAGAGGCCCTTTCCTTTTTTTCCCTTGTCGACCAACAATATCGCGACTCACCTATATACTTAAGCAATGATATTGTTGCTCACTTTATCACCTTCTTCTCCACTTTCCATGTTCACTCTTCACGCAAGGCTTGGGCCACGACTGCCCAAATAATTTAGCGAAGACTGGAAAAGAGATGGTGGGAAAATCCCAAGGAATCACCTCTTGCAATGGTGGTATTAGGAGGGCTCCTATCAAGATGGGAGTAGTCCATTAATGAGTGGGAAGGAGTGCTTAGGATCATTAACTGACAATTGGCAAACAGGGAAGAGTAAACTTGAAGAATACTCGAGTTGAGTTACTGTGATTTGCCTTACTACTTGGAATTCATTCTTTCTCCATTTTTCCATTTACCGGAAGACTACAAAATCTCTACGACTAAATTGATTAGGATGTCGGTTGCAGAGGGACTCATACAAGAAAGAAGAGATGAGACAACAGAGAAAGTTGGGGAGGTTTATTTATTGGAGCTAATCCATAGAAGAATGACTCAAGTGGCTAGAAGGAACTTCAGTGGCGCAATTAAAGAGTGACATATCCATGATTTGCTTAGAGATATTGCCATGAAAGAAGCTAAAGAAGATGCATTTCTTCATGTTCATGGGAATGTGGATTTTTCTCCACAGACTGTATCACGTCGACTGCCCTTATTTCATCACCCATTCAATCGAGATATTCATCTTTGGGAAAGATACTGAATAATCAAAAGCACGAGGGCAAATCAATTTCGTTAAGTTAAGCCCGACGGTGACTTCAAACATAGACGAAAAAGATGACAACACAAGCGACAATCATATTGTTGCTCGTGAGCAACAATATCGTTGCTAAGTAAAACAACAAAAGAATAAAAAAGTGGCGGCTAGGCCGTTAGGGTCTATATTGGAATTTTAGGGACTTTTTTTTTTATCTTCACCCACTTTAAAGGGGTTTTACCAAAAAATCCCCCTTTCTTTTATTACCATTCCTACCGCATAATCTATATATCTATTGGAATGTGGTTTGCCTTCGGTTAACCATAGTCCTCCAAACTACAAATGCTGATTTTAAAAAATACCTCAAAACAGTTGTCAAAATCTCCTTCCATGCCAACTATCCTCTCTCTCCACTCTCCTCTTTCTCTACTATATCCTCTCTCTAGAGTAACTGTCACGTAACTTCCTAAATAAAAAAAAATCCACTATCATCTCTTCACACATGCCTAAACAGCTACAGATTGAAACTTCTGTAACATCTTATCATTTACTTAAATTGATCAAGTGGTGGGGCTAACTTTGATTGAAGTGAAATTTGGGCAAAAACTAATTCAGATAAAGCATTGATTTTGAATGGAAAATATTTTTTAAGGGTTCACTATTTTTTGTAGTGACTAAATGGAAAATGAGAAGAGAGAGAGAGAGAGAGAGAGAGAGAGAGAATGATGTGTTTCGTACATATTTTTAATTAGACTGGGCCCACCTATTTTGGAGTAAGTTTTGGTCTAGGATGAGTACATGGGATAGTGACTTTGTACTATTTTGATTCCTCATTTGGACTTTGGCCCCACCTTCTTTCTACGATTTAGCTTCTATTGGCGTACACTTGCATTGAGTTTGGTTGTCATGGTAAAGGTGTGGCCCACATGCATATTTGAATGAGTGGGCTGCATGGGTAGGCCAGATTATTAGTAGGGGAGATTTTTAAGAGGCCAAACCAATGAATCCTTCAGTTGGGCCCACCACTTAGACACAAACTATTTGAACTCATCATCACTTCTTTTATGAGAGCTGGACTAAATTAAAGTGTGGTCCACTTTCATTGGATAATATGTAAAAGATGTGACTAAATGAAGAAAAAAAAAAAGAGAGACGGAGCAAATAAGTGCTTTTGTGCATAATTTTAATTGGGCTGGGTTACAGCCAGATTTCGACGGAAAATGGGTTGAGAGTTTGGTCAATTCTAGAGCACTAATTGGGTCAAAAACCACCCCAAAAAGATAGATGTGGTGGGCTGATACACAGACTAAAAGAGAGTCCTAAATGGACTGAAAACTGGCTAAACAAACTACTATGAAAAAGCTAAAAATCAGATCTGTGAATAGACTTAAATTACTTCAGAGTTTGGCTACAAATAGGATTTAGTTACAGTGGATTGGCTAAAAAGAAGGTTTTTAATGAAGATAGGCCTAAACCCTTGACCAAACAAACCAAAAAAAATGGCCAAGTAAAAATAGGTTGAGGTTGAAGGCTCAACCCAAGTTTGTCCTTAGAAAGGGGTTAAAATTAGCCCAAGTATGGCTTTAAATGAGCCAAAAAATGAGAGCTATAAATCTGTATCATGGGCCTAAGTGTGACTGTAAAGCAGCAGTACATAACCAAATGTGGCTCTACAAAGGTTAAATATGGTCTCAAATGGTGACTATAAATGGTTTCAGACCTAGCTTGAATGAGAGTTGAAAATAAATCGGATTACATTAGACATACAGGTTGGGCTTCACTAAACATGTACCCTAAACCCATAACCCCGATTCAATCAGAACATTAAATATATTAGTTTTTCAACAAATGTGTTGAATTTATCCAAGCAGAGAATGGATTTAGATTCTATCTTAATTGTCTACATTGGTCTATCGTGGGATTACAAATGTGTTACAACTTGACCAAAATTAGTTTCTCTAAATGGGCTAAGACTTGACCCAAACTATATTCTCTAAATGGGTTTTAGCTCAAATTG
Source organism: Persea americana (assembly GCA_029852735.1). Lineage (NCBI taxonomy): Eukaryota > Viridiplantae > Streptophyta > Magnoliopsida > Laurales > Lauraceae > Persea > Persea americana. Next base: position 30,925,141 of record CM056819.1, read on the forward strand.
AAATTGCAAACTGTCTCATTATTGGGTTACAATTTGCCCAGATTTTCCTTAGTAAACTCTCTCATTATTGGCCTGAAAGGGATTGAAATTGGCCAAAGTTTCAGCTCTTTAATGACAAATATATTAGGTCTAATTCAGGCCAGATTTTGGGCCTAAATAATGCCAAATTTTGGGTCTAATTCAAGACAGAGTATTGGGTCTAAATCAAGCCAAATTCTTTGGTGTAAATCAGGCAAGATCGTGGGTCTAATTCAAGACAGAATATTAGGTCTAGACCAGGCCAGATATTTGGGTCTAAATCAGGCCAGATTTGGGTCTAATTCAAGACAAAATAGTGGTTCTAATTCAGACCAAATTTTGGGTAAAAAATCAGGCCAAAATTCTGAGTCTAACTCAGGCTAGAATGACAGTCCAAATCAGGCCAAAATTACAGATTCAAGTCAGTCCAGAATTAGTCCGTTCTTATAATTATAAACCAGTTTAGACTTATGGGTCAAAAAACAGGCCAAGATTAGGCCAAAATTACAAGCCTAAATCAGGCCAGAATGCAACCTAATTTAGGCCAAAATATGTCTTTCATTTATTTATTTTTTACTCGTGCCCGTGCTCATCAAACTCCATTTACACCTCATGTAAGGAATAAAACATCTTGAAAAACACATAAAGATCAAATTAGCAACAAAAGGAAGGGCTCAAAAGTTTACTAATTAATAAATTTAATAAAAATAATTCGTGTAAGTCTGTGCGGTGGTTCCGTGATCCATGCATAGCACGGGGTTGTACTAGTGTTACTTCCTAGTGGGAAGTAAAAACACAACCTACGGGAACACGAGTAAGCATATATATAAGTACTACTGATTACAGCTTGTGTCATTAAACTTCTCCACAAAAAGCCTAGAGAATATTGTTTAAATTAAAAGGATGCAGGAAGGGGGCAGACTAAGGACAACCGAGACACATATATACAGCCCACCCTGACCAACTTACAACCAAACCGTGGTGGGTCCCCTTAAATCCGACTTGTTGCCATCCCTAAGTTCATTGCCTTGATTGGTAGTTAACAGTTGGTTTCTGATCATTAGACAAATTCGGCCATATTTAGTCATAGGATAACAAAGATTTGTCGTCCATCAACCGCAATTCAGATTACATACAGTATGTTCACACGAAAAGACTATTCAACCGAGATCATTTAGCCAAGCTTGACTCACTGAGTTTAATTCGACCCATCGCTTAGATCCACGGGCAATTTTTCATTTGTTTTCTTGAAAAATACACCTGATCACATTATAGATGGTCGAAAAAAACTGGTCTTAGGCTATCAATCAAGATGGATAAGAATTGTATGCCTCCCAATACAACTTCCAAATCTCCATACCATAAAACTATTCACTGTGCCAAAATATCAAAACAATACAAGATTGAAGATGATACCCAAACAATCCGTAGTGGGTTAGTACCACTCACTGTGCCAAGAGATCCAACATCCCAACATCCACATTACAATTTTCAACTTCTTCAAAACAAGTAAAAGACAAGTTTTTTAACCAATCTATCTAGAGAAGCTGCAAATACATAAAAGAAAATTGCATGCACCTATAGCAATTTCTGGGTTTTACACATGCTTCACCAGATAATGTAATATGATAGAAGAAAAAAAAAAGAGATGGGGAAGCACAAGATCACTTTCTAGGATTGCATGAAGATGACAAATTTACAGCAACTACAAGAAATTAAAGAACCTGATAAACTGGAGAATTCTCCAAAAGAAAGTGTGGTAAATTCAGAACTCAAAATTATCATAAGTCATCAGATTGTAACAAATTGTAACAGCCCTTAGTTTCTCTATTTTGAATAGTTGTTCCTTAGAATTAGTAAGCAGTTTCAAACTGCTCTATATTTTAGGATTTCAAACAATTGTTTGTTATTCCTTATGTGTATTTAACTGCTGCAAGATGTATATGGAAGTAGAATTGATTTTCTCAATCTGATATGGTATCAGAGCCATAAGCCGATCCAATTTTTTTTTTTTCTTCCTGTTCATCAGCACTCATGGCTACTGAGTCTAACCCAGCAACCATCCGTGACACCAATGAACCACACCAAACTCTCATAAGCATCAACGTTACTGCTCAAGCCCCTCTCAAACTCACCTCTACCAATTACCTCTCCTGGAAATTGCAATTCCAAACCCTCTTCATTGGCTATGACCTTCTTGGCTATATTGATGGATCCAAACCATGTCCGCCAGCCACCTTGACCCAATCCAATACTACCAGACCCAATCCCAGTTACATTCTATGGATTCGACAGGACCAACTGATCCTCAACGCTGTTATTGGCTCCATTTCGCCCACCATTATTCCTTTCATAGCTCAAGCCACCACCTCTAGACAAGCCTGGACGCCCTTTCTAAATTAGCGTTTGAAGAATTATAGTGAGAGCTTTTTATATGAACTTGAAGAAACTCTTATTCTCCAAATGGTACTTTAATGAAAGAAAATGATGTTATGATCTAGTATGCATGAGGTTCATCTATGGCGTAACCTGCAACTAATCTACCCTTGACTTTTTTTGTTTTTGTTTTTGGTAAAGACTACCCTTGACTTAAGTAGTTCATATAACAAGCATTTTTACATGATGTGTATTGATCATAGTTTCAAACCAATCAAGAGTGGCATGAATTATTCAATTAATCTGTATGAAAAGTGAGAGTAACTCAAACCCAATTACAACGTATTGACAATCAACTGTACCCTGTTTAAGTTATTATATTATTCACTTTGATATTAAACTATATTTAATATTTAACAATAGTTTAATACTTATAGACCATATCCCAATAAATATACTAAGCAAATATAGGAGCGGATTCCTGGTACTGCAGGGAGGGCAGAGGGCTGGGACTTCATGCCTGAGAGGGTGGTTGTGCAGGGCGGGCGGAGTCATAGAAGAGAGGAGGTCTGGGCTGGGATTCCTGGTAGTGCAGGGAGGTTGGAGGGCTGGGTTGTAATGCACGACAGGCGGATTCTGGGCGGGCAGAGTTCTGGGTAGACGTAGGGCTGGGCTGGGCTTCCTTCTACTGCAAAGAGGGCGGAGGGCTGGGACTTCATACCTAGGAGAGCGGTTGTGCAAGACGGGCAGAGGGCTGGGCCGGGATTCCTGGTAGTGCAGGGAGGTTGGAGGGCTGGGCTATAGTGCAGGGCAGGCAGATTTATGGGCGGGCGGTAGTAGTGCAGGGAGGGCGGAGTTCTGGGAGGCCGGAGGGCTGGGCTGGGCCAGGTTGGGCGGCCGGATGTCTGCCGGGCAGGTGGGAGAAGGTGGAGACGAGAGAGAGAGAGATAGAAAGGGACAGGGGACGTACCTGTCTCAGCCGCTGGTTGCAAAAGGGAGAAGACACGGGAGGAGGTTGAGGAAGAGTCCTTGATGATCGATTGCTTTTGCAAATAAGGGTTTTTAGTCTTCATTAACTACTAAAATTCCATAACTTTTAGCAGGGCTCCTAGTGCCCCCACTAAAAGTATGTTTTACCATCACGCTATTTAGGGGCCCCCGCTAAAAATATATTTTTACCCTCCAATCTATCTGCCGCTGCTAAAAGTAGAACGCTAAAGGCTTGAAACTTCCCTGTCAAGTTTTTGCGCCACTTAAATGGGGCTTATACCGGCGGCCGCTGCTATGAGCACCGCTACAAGTTACTTAAAATTGGCTTTTGGCGGGGGCCACTGAGTGATCTATAGCAATGCTTTTCACCGGCCCCCGCTAAAAGCTGGCCGCTAAAAGTATATTTTCTTGTAGTGTTAGATGGTTGAAAAAACTGGTCTTAGACTATTAATCAAGGTGGAAAACTGGGATTTTTAAACTAATTAAATGCCTATTTTGCAGAAAACTAAAATAAAAAGGCAGTCCCCTTGTCTTAAAGTTGAGATAGCACCTTGACCATACTTTCACGAGGTCTATACATTGCTTCCAAGGGTTTCAGCTTTGGCATGGTGAGCCCTCCTCCTTCAGTCATGTCTACCTTCTCCTCTTCTACTCTAACCCACTCAAAGCACTGAATCAGGGTCCCCAACACTAATCCAATCACCCTCATGGCTAATGTTGCACCTGGACAGCCCCTTCTTCCTAACCCAAATGGGACAAACATGGCACCTTGCTTTCCACCACCTCCTTCAAATCTCTCAGGCATGAACCTTGTGGGGTCCACCCACACCTTAGGGTCCCTGTGGATGGCCCATGCATTCACTAACAGCATTGTTCCACGTGGAACATCGAAACCCGCAACCGTGCAATCCTCTGATGACTCGTGGGGCGCTAGAAGTGGGGCTGCCGGGCATAGACGAAGGGTCTCGTGGATAATGTTGTTGAGGTAATGCAGCTTAGGAAGAGCTGCCTCGTCTAGAAGATGTCCATGTCTTACATGCATGTCGAGCTCCGCTCTTGCCTTTTCAAGGACCTCTGGGTGGTTGAGCATAAGAGACATCGCCCATTCCATAGTCACAGCTGTAGTGTCTGTTCCTGCCGTGAACATCATCTGTGAACAAAGCTAGGAAACTTAGGATCAAACAACTTTATAAATAAAATGCTACATCTGGAATAAAAATGGGCTAGGTTCTTGTTAGGGCTACATTAGATCGAAACCCATTTTGGAATAACATCAATAAAGAATAAATTAACAGAAATTAGCATGAGAAGGTTTGCACATGTCCAATGCAAACCAATTACGACACATGGATAAAAATTATTGGGGTTTTAAAATATTAGTCATCCTTAAATCCTGTTTTTTCCAATTTCATTACTAAGATTCAGATAATGTCATTAGAGTTGATTGACTCTGGTTAACAACTTTTTTAAAGCTTTTGGTGCCCCAAATCCCATGATGTCCTAGGAACGGTGTATGTTACAGACACAAATAAATCCCAAGATATCATAGAATAGTGTATGTCACATAAAGAGATAACTTCCACGATATAATGAGACTATCCCATTACATCTCATGGCTTTTATGCAATACCTTAAGAAAAAAGATTCTCTAAGAAATGGTGGTCAAAAGTGTATTTACTTTTCAGAAAGTGCCATTTCGTTGTGCTGTTTGGTTTTGAAATTATGGTATGCGAAAATAGAGGTTTTAAGTCAAAGATTGATTTGTTGCTGAATGGCGTTGTGATGAGAGAGAGAGAGAGAGAGAGAGAGAGAGAGGTTTTGATGTGGGTTTGGCTACTTTTTACGTGAAGGGGATTGGGGAGATAAATGTTGGAGACATGCTATAAATGCAATTATATATGCGCAATATCACTCAATATAAGTCGAGATATTACAACATCTTGACGCCAACACACTCATATGATTGAGTGGTGTTGGCACCCTGCTATCGCACACATGCCCAATGACAAATCCATGGGTCTTCAGGTCGGATGTATCACTTCTGCTCAGTAGGCCAACCTAGCAAAAAACTCAAAAAAAAAAAAAAATTATTGCCATATCATGAAATAATGGGGATTTTGTTAAAACAAAACTCTTTGCCTCAAATATTCTGCCGAGAATTGGTATTCTTGCCCTCTGCGGTTATTTGAAAGTCTAAAGGGCATTTTCCAGTTTTCCGTATGTTAGATCTATCAGCCCAAGACAGAATTGTGTCTCGCTATAACGAGAATGGCGCTGATGACCAATTACATCCGGACTCTATGATAGAGTTTAAGGATGAGTGCTTTTCTGATTAGATTATTATTAGGAGTCTTAAGCACAGTTTTGGACCTATAAATTGGGTGATTCTCTCAACCCAAATACACAACACAAGAAGTTAATTCTCTTTCTTGATCTGAGGTTAGAATACCCTAAGAGAGATTTTCTTGTTTCTCTAGAGCAATTGAGAGATCGTTCTGAATGGCTGCTCTAAAAGGTTTTGCTGCTTCTACTCTCATGTAGAAGATTGATCATCTTGTTTGATAAGGTGCGAGGAGATTAAGTAAGGAGAATGGTGCATGGTGGAAGTCGTGCTAGTGGATTCTATGCAAAAAGAACTACGGTCCTTAGGTCGAGGTACAGATTGAGGTAAAGGAGCTGTGAGTATATCTTGTAACTGTTCATGAACTCTTGATTTCTAGTTCGTGGTTTTTCTCCCTAGAAAGGGTTTCCACGCTAAATACTGTGTATGCCTTCTTGTGGTGTGATTGGTAGATAGCTAGTTCTATATTATCTTATTTGTTATTTCCGTTGTATTAATCGGTTAAATTAGAACTAGTATCCATTCTAGTGGATCCTGCAAAATTCTTAATTGGTATCAGAGCGGGTTACACTATTTTACTGTGTTAATTCAAATATTGCTAGAAATGGATATCTACCGCGAAGGCACTTTTACCCAAATCCCTAAATCTGTTGTGAAGAAGAAATCTTCTAGAGGGATTAAGTGCTATAAGTGTGAAGGTTATGGACACATTGCTAGTGATTATGGTAATAGAAAATCAAAGACAAAGGCTTTTAATTTGAAAAGATCTGAATCTAAGAAACCTGACACTAGCAAGGAGAAATACATCACTTTCATGGCAACTTCTAGTTCTGTTACTCCACAAATTTCTTATGATGATGGAACTGATTATGATGATAGTGAGTCAGAAACAGAGCATGACTGGCAAGCTGAATATCAAACATTGTTTGCAAAGACCATGAAAATGTTGAAGATGAATGAGAACGTGGCCAATAAGTGGAAAGAATCTGAAGAGCAAAATTCCTCCCTGAAAGCTGAACTTGCAGAAGCACTTGCAAAAATACAAAAATTGGAGGATGAAAATAATAGGTTGGCTGACAAATTGACTGGAGAATCACAAAAATGTGACATACTTGATTCTGATATGAAGACTTTGAAAGTAGAAAATTCTTACCTGAATGGAAGACTCAAGATGGTTCTATCTGAGTTAAATACTGCTAAAGCTTCATTGAATAGGATGAACTCTGCATCGAAAAAATTAGATGACATCTTGTGCAATCAAAAGGCACATACTGACAATCATCGCATTAGCTATGCTGACGGAGCATCCATTTCGAATGCCAAAGGTAAAGATTGTTTTATTAAAAATTCAGTTGTCACCAATCCTATTGTTAGTGTTGGAAAGACAGTTCCAAAGAAGCAGAATGTGTCACGTCCTGAACGAATTCCCATTTGTCATCATTGTGGAATTAAAGGACACATTCGACCCCATTGCAATAAGCTGCAAGTTTATCAAATCAAAAGCAATGGAAAACGCAGAAGGCTGAGTTGAAAAAGAAGAATACGAAACCTGTCATGGTCAAGAAAGAAGACCTCCATTTTGTATCGGTACACACTATGCTGAAATATTTAAATTCACAAGTGTGTGTGCCTACACTTCATCACCCCTGATCTGTAAGACCAAGATTCCACCCCAGTGCTGATATAAAGATTATATTGAGGGGGAGCTACTGCATCCAGATTGACAGAAGCTGCTTGATGATATTTTTTTGTCAATTATGGACAAATACAGGGGGAAAAGAATGGAGCTAAGGAGAGCTATATAAGCCAAGGCAATTCAAGATCTAAAAGTTCAAGCAAAGGCAATGCAAGATCTACAGTGGTGAATTTTTATTTTTTTTTAAATTCAATGTATTTTGAGTTTTACTTTTAGGTAGATCAAATTGTATTTTTTTAGGAGATCTTGTCCAAGAATTACCAAAAGGGGGAGATTGTTAGATTTGTCAGCCCGAGACAGAATTGTGTCTCGCTATAACGAGAATGAAGCCGATGCCCAGTTACATCCGGACTCTATGATAGAGTTTGAGGATGACTGATTTTCTGATTAGGAGGACGATTTTGGGCCAATAAATTGGGTGATTCTCTCAACCCAAATACACAACACAAGAAGTTAATTCTCTCTCTTGATCTGAGGTTAGAATGCCCTAAGAGAGATTTTCTTGTTTCTCTAGAGCAATTGAGAGATCGTTCTAAATGGCTGCTCTAAAAGGTTTTGCTGCTTCTACTCTCATGTAGAAGATTGATCATCTTGTTTGACAATGTACGAGGAGATCAAGTAAGGAGAACGTTGCATGGTGGAAATCATGTTAGTGGATTCTATCCAAAAAGAACTACGGTCCTTAAGTCGAGATACAGACTGAGGTAAAAGAGTTGTGAGTATATCTTGTAACTGTTTATAAATTCTTGATTTCTATTTCGTGGTTTTTCTCCCTGGAAAGGGTTTCCATGCTAAATATTGTGTATGCCTCCCTGTGATGTGTAATTGGTAGATAGCTAGTTCTTTATTATCTGATTGGTTATTTTCGCTGTATTGATTGATTAAATTAGAACTAGTACCCATCTAGTAGGTCCTGCAAAATTCTCACCTTACAATGTGGATCTCACTTTTTCTAACTCGTGACCACTAGAGGTCTTTTGTGAAGTGTTAAAACACCCTTCCTCAAAAAATAAAAAAGAAGTTATCACACCAATAGGCAATATGGGAATTTTACGGATTACTTTCGCTTAAACATGGAGACAACAAGTTAATGACAAAATTTATAAATTGTCCCCTTTTTTCTTGGTCGCTCTTACCCTTATCTTACCCTCATCCCATGATATCATGGGATAACACATGTACCTCTCGTGAAATATAGCCCCAACCACATCCTTTTGTCTTTGTTCTCACATCTTCTCTCACCAGAATTTTATTTTTTGAAAATAAATGTAAATCTCTTAATAAAGAACTAGGACCAAATCGATCTTAAAGAAATCATGATATCATGAGACATAGCAGTATGGTTCAAATTATAGACTGATACATACCGGTTTTGGCCTGCGAATCGGCCGTGGTCTCGTCTTGGCAAAAAATCCTCAAATTATCTAAATTCATCAGGCGATATTTTAAAATATCGGTCGATATTTTCAAAATATCTGCTGACAATGTTTAAAGATTTTTTTTTTCATTTTCACTTTTGTACTCATTTTTTCTTCCTTCCAAACATATTAGACGCTACACTTGTTCTTTCCTAATATCTATTTCACTTTCAAGCCGTCAAAAAGTTTTATTGTTTATGGATTTTATCCAGAAAAATCATATACAACTCTAGTAAGATAAGGATTATGGTTTTTCTTTAATTTTCTCTAAAGATTTATTTGGAAATAGGAACGCATGCTCTTTTTATTGTGAATACATCTCATTCTCTTTTATTTACACATTTTGAGGCTTGATCTACTAACTGAGATTTTGAGAATTGGAATTTTTGTTAAAATCTTATAGATATTGTAAAATAGTTACTAAGATTTGTTTGGGGTGTGCTGAAAATGCTTGTGGCTTCTTAGTTTGGTATCTATCTATTAAATAAGGAGTAAATGCTTTGGTTTATTAAATTTCAAGCTAATAGATAGCCCATAAGTCACAATTACGATTGCATTTCATAGAATTTGTGATATTTCAATTTATTTTAGTATATACATATAAATATATTTAATTGTTAATTAAATTTATATAATTTAACATAAGGCAGCCATATTGGATGTTGTGACTTAGGGGGGATTGATATTTTGATTTATAATTGTTACAAATGGAAAATAATTTTTTTTCCAGTGTTTTAAAATATTTTAGATTTTTTGGAAAAATTTTCAAAATTTATTAGGGTAAAAAAAAATCACAATGCGGCAATCACGACCTACCGCGAACCGCCACTAATACCGATCATAGTCGTTGATATCGTTTCAGAACCCATTTTATTTTGGCCTTCAGAATGAGAAGTCTCCACCGATTCAAAATTTCAGCGAAACTTTTCAGGATTACATTTTGGGAAAATATAAAATAATATATAAACATATATATGAAAAAATAGAAAACAATTAATATGGTTTTAATCCATTCTAGTCGAACTTTTTGGAATTACATTTTGGAAAAGTATAAGAAATACAAAATTTATATATACATATATATACATATAAGTAAATAAACTTAGTTATGTAAAATACCATTTTGTCCAAAAAATAACAATTCGGCCGAAATCAAGGATTTCAATCGAAATTGGATGAAATCTTGAATTTTTTGTGAAAATATTGTCTGAAATTTAATATGAAGATCTTTAAATTAGGTTTTGTTTCGGTTACTTGACTTAAATGAAAATTTTTGGCCTTTACAGCCGAAATAATACGAAATTAACAACGTTGATACCGATACCGTATCAGTTTTTTGGGACGGCCAATCCCACAATTGTAAACCATGTGTTAATCAAGGCGGAAAACTTCACTTTTCATCTCTTCACGAATTTATTTATGTTTAGAATTTCTAAATCTCTTGATCAACAAGTAGGACCTAACATATCCTATTTTTCTAAAAATAAAATTAGGAAAAAAAATTATTAGGAACTGTCGGGCCCTAGTCACTGATTAAGAAATTTCAAATTTATTTTTTGAAAAATAAATTTTATGAAAAGAAACTTGCAGTATTGAAAAATTGAGTTTTTCTTACAGTTTAAGAAATTAAAAAAGAACTTATTGATATATTCCATGATCTCATGGGCTTATCCCATGATATCATGGATTCTTCCTTGAATTTTAGAAAATTGCTTAGGATCTGTTAGTCCTAGTTACTGATTAAGAAACTTACAAGTTATAAAAAAAAACAAAAAAAACAAAAAAAACAAAAAAAAGATTTGTGGTGAGAGAAAACATTGAAATATAGACAAAAAGAAGAGGTAAGTTGGATTGTGTTTCATGAGACGTGTTATCATGGTAAGCATTACACCATAAAAATAAAAAAAAACACATTTGTTAGACTATTTTCATAAACTTATTTTCTCTAATCCGTAAAATCCCTATTGATGATGGCATATCGTTTGTAATCATCGTTTTTAATTTTTCGGATCCTGATAGGCTTTGTAACAGGTCTTTTTTTTTTTTTTTTTTTTTCTTTTTCTGTCGGACACATATCTATTTCCCTATTTTACCTTCTCCTTTCGAACAAAAAATCAATCTTGTGAAGACAGAACTCCATGAAAGCTCCAATTTTGCTACACCCTTCTAGGTTCGGAGCCTGGTGGTTTTTGGATAATTGAAATATGTGTAGGAAAAAAAAAGCTTCTCATACTATCCATCTGCACTAAGAAGTGTGCAAGTACGAATAAACTGTACGACTAGGCCCAAATGTGTTTGTGTATGATTTCACGTAGCACAAAATGCTGCATAAAAGTCATGATATAATGAAGGGTTTTTGACATACGGGTTCACGTTAAACTATGCTTTTCTAATTTTATGACCCAAATTTAGATATTGTCACCAGAGTCGTTTGACTCTGGTCAACACTATCCTTTTAACTTTCTTCACCATATCCCATGATATCATAGGACAGTTCCATTATATCATGGGATTTATCAGTTTTTGTATCATATATTTTTACAAGTAGTAAATAAATTCATTTTTTATAGAACACAAAAATTGATATTTTGTGAAAAGTAAATACGCATTTGATCACCATTTCTCAAACTTTATCATTTGAAAAATAAATTTTCCTAAAATACTGTATAAAAGTCATGATATCACGGGATTTATCAATTTTTGTGACATACACTGACCCATGATATAATGGGATCCAAGGCAAAAACTGTTTTAAAAAAGTGTTAACCAGAGTCAAACACCTCAAGTGACATTACCTGAATTTTGGTCATGAAATCGGAACATATGAGTTTAAGGGGGACTAATATGTGAAAAACCCTATAATGAAAAGGTACTGTTTCCGACCACTAGCGTAGAAAAGAATTTATCATGGAACTCTTTCTGCACAAAAAAACGCATACCAAACTGCGGAAATTTGTTTCTCTGGGAGAATTGGAGGTGTTTTCCACATCGACGTGGAATCCTCAAGGCAGGGGTTTTTCCTAAAAAAGCATTTACGTACCACTAGAATGCCTTTGATGATTTGGTCCGTGTAGTATTCAGGATCTGATTCTTGCAGTGACAGTAGGACATCGATCAATGTCTTTTTCCCTTGTTCCTCTTCTTCATCCCCACAACACATAGTGCTTCTCATCTTCTTCCTCTCCTCTATCAGATTCTGCAATAACTCATCTCTCTTTGTTTGCAATCTCTCCAACCTCTTCCTAATCCCGCAAAAATCCACCCAGTTCAGAACAGGCAAGAAATCCAGCAAATTCGAAGCCCCGCTCAAAGCAAACGTCTCTTCCACTATCTGCTGAAACTGTTTCACCTCTTTCACATCTCCCATCCCCTCTCCAAAGTACTGCTCTCCGGAGATTGTCTTCATCATGATATTGAAAACCAAATCAAATAACATCAACTTCAACTCTACCTTTTGAAACCCAATACTCGACGGGGATGCTCGCAACAGCTGCCTGACTAGCAACTGGAGCTCGTCGTGGCGTATGGTGGCGAACATGTTGACTCGGTGAGTAGAGAAGATCTCGACGGTGGTGACTCGACGGAGGTTGCGCCAGTGGTGGCCATAGGGAGCCCACGTCATGGTGGTGTAGTTGTAGCCAAGGTGTTTTCCGGCGAGTAGGCGAGGGCGACTTGCAAATGCTTTGTCATATTTGGTGAAGCATTCTTCGGCTGCTGATGAAGAGGAAACAACGAGGGCAGGGCGAGAGCCGAATTGGAGGAGGAGGATCGGGCCGTAACGGTGGGAGAGTTGTGCTAGTGATTGGTGCAAGGGCTTGTAGAGGAGGTGGAGATGGCCTATTATGGGAAGAGTGAGAGGGCATGGCGGAAGGTTTTTGTTGGTGATTTTTCTTTTTATGTGTTTGGAGATGCATAGTAAGAAAATGAAGAGGAAGAAGAAGAAGATATCCATTGTTGGGTTGGGATGCTTGAGAGGTGAAGGAGAGAGTATAGAAGGGAGAGATTTTAGGAGCTATATCATGTTTTGTTGCTTGAAAGATGAAAGATGCTGAATTTCATGCCATGGCGAGGAACACTATGCAAGCTTTCGGCTTGTCTCATGCGTCCACTTGAGATGCTTACCAGCAAATGTTTTGGAAACCAGTCTCAAGGAATATTGCACTCTTTCGTGACGGAATCTTGTAGTTGTCCGTCCAGCCACCAAACCCGTAAATATGTTCTTTTAATCAGCTAATGGATCTGGCACTCTTAACTGTGGATCGACAGGATAATAGAACTAAATATATGTTCTTTTAGTCACTGGTAATTTGAATTTTAGAAGCTGCCAATATAATAAGCTCTTATTTGCATATTCATCAAACACACTACTATGAAGATTCTTTTTTCTTTTGCTAAATGGCAAATTGAATCGACAGAAGAAAGAGAACAAGGCTAAGGGAAAAGGCCCCAAAAGAATACAGGCCCAATAAAAAAACAGGGGCCCACCAAAGGAATATCTAAGAGAAAAGTAATTAGAAACATAATAGAGAACAATATAGAAACAAGCCAGAAAGAAAGATGGCAACCACAAATGATTTGAGATGAAAGATGGCAACCACTAATGGTTTGAGTAGAAAAAATGGCAAGAGGGATCTAGGAATCTTGACATAACTAAAAATAGAATCCAGAGCTGGGCTTGTGAATTGGAATTCAATACCTCCCCAAAAATCTCTCTCAAACAACTTCTAAAATCTCTTGTAGAAATAACCATCTCTCTCATATGAATGCTTTACAAATCTCTGAAAATAACCTATCTCTACAAATCAATTTTCCACTTATTGTTATTCCTTCGTGTTTAATGCATAAAAAGATAAAATTAAAGGAAAACAACAATAAAACATCAATAACTAAACATCAAAATGGTAACAACAAATTACAAATATGAAACCAAAGATGCAATCTTTGTGGAAAACAGAGGATGTTGCACTAGGATCTGAGACAAAACAAAACTCATTGAAGCTTAAATCTCTCAAATTCCAACTAAGAACAGATGATACCAATAGAAAAACTAGGAATGGACGATCATCGAATTTAATGGAATTGCATATAAGAAGAAGAATAGGAGTTTACCTGCAAGATTGATGAATGAGAATTAAGGCTTTGTTTCATCGAGAGAATGCATGCTTGCAGAGATGGAAGGTTCTTTCGTGCTCGAAGGTTTTGGAAAAAAATTTACCAGACTTGACTCCTTATAAAACATTGCGTAGAAGATCGAGCGAGGGAAAGTTTTGTGTGTTGGTGGAGCTGTGGACCAATAGCGGCATAAATGAATACCCGCTGCTAAAAAATTAAGACAAAAAAAAAAAGTGAAAATAGTAGTGTTTTTATTGAACCATCGCTAATGATTATATTTCGCGGATCTTGACCAAAACCATCCCTAAACAACCGCCGACAAACCCCTTTTTTCTTGTTGTAATAGCATGGCTGAATCTGTTGAACCAAGCTCGAGGAGATTGTACTGTTTAAGATTCGTTCGGCTTTCACCAAGAGGGAGATCAAGAGAAAGAGGAAGAAGAGGAGGAGCTCTCACTTTTGTATTTTAAAGTGGTGATGAGAAAAAGAAGAAGAACCAAGAAGGAATCAAGAGGAAAGAAAACATCAAGAGATTTGTTTTCGGAAGCAGAAGGATACATGAGGAGAAACTGCCCCTTTTAATCCTGGGATGGACGACGATGTCGTTTGCATTATGGAAGGGTAAAATTGTCTAAAATACTTGTACGAACCACAATCTAAATGATTTTATGTCTTCATAAACAAGTCTGTATAATCAAGATTTAGAAAGAATTATTTGGTAAAAATCCCTTTATTATATATACACAAATATATATATATATATATATTGTTTTGACAAGCCACTTCACTTTTCAAATCTTCCTCTCCTAGAATCTCTCTCATTTAAAGTGTCACCTCCCCTAAAATCTCTCTCAAACAACTTCTTCTAAAATCTCTTCTACAAATAACCATCTATCTCATATGAATTCTCTACAAATGTTTGAAAACAACCGATCTCTACAAATCCTCCACACAAGTTTCCCATTATGGAAAGTTCATTCATTCAATTTCTTCTCTAAACTCATTTGATACGATGCATGTGTATGGGCGTCACTCAGTGGGCTCTGTATAGACACTACAACAATTTGCACTTTTACCAGCGTTTTTTCCCGGCGCAATCAATAAATGCCGGGGAAAGTATAACTTTTACCAGTGAAAAAGCTTCTTTCGCCAGGAAAAGACAGGGTTTTCCCAACAACATATATTTCGCTGGAAAATGTTAGGTTTTTCCCAGCGATTTACTTTTTTCACTGGCAAAGGTCAAGGTTTTCCCAACGTTTTATTTTTTTCGCCAGCAAAGGTTAGTGTTTTCCCGGCATTTTAGTTTTTTCACTGGCAAAGGTCAAGGAAAATTTCACCACCTATCCCCGCCAAACGATGGCGCCTTATTTTTGTTTTACCGACAAACAAATTGCGTCGAGCATTGTTTTTTGTCAATATATTTTTAAAATTATCTATGCCGATGCAATATTTGCGCCGGTATTGTTATTACTAATACCCAAACAAACCCATTCTGCGCCCATCTATTTTTCCTCCGTAATTCACCATTTCGCCTCCATCCCTCATCTCTTTCACCCATCCCCGTCTCGCCCACCCATCTCGCCTCCATCCCTCATCTCCTTCTCCCACTCCCACGCAAGCCATCTCCTTTCCCAGGTGCAGAACCCCCCTCTCCTCCATTTCCCAGGTGACCTCATCCCCCTCTCCCTCTCATCATCTCTGTCTCACGATCCCTCTCATCACCTGCACAGACCTTCCGAGCAGCCCCCCATATCCATCTCCATCTTCTTCCTCCCTGCACAGACCTCTCCATCACCATTCCTCTCTCACTCCTCATCCTCTCCACGCCTGTCTCTCCATTACCGACCCATCTCACAGCCTCCCCTGCGCATCAAACATCTCCATAGCCCATCACGGACTCTCCTCTATCCCCACCACCTGAGGCCGATCCCTGCAACCCATCCCTCACCTCTGTGTCTCTCTCGTCTCCCTCGGCATCTCTCTTAGTGTGCCACCTCCTCTGTCTCTGTCTCTCCGGCATCTCCCAGGTACAAATTTTTTAGGGCTTTGTAGATTTCCTGTTTGAGTTCTGTTTCTTTTTTGCTTTTGAAGAGAGTTTTCATTCAATGCTGGTAGGGTTTTGATTCAATGGTTTGAACTTAAAATCTTTTAATCCATGGTAGAACCCACTGAAGTCTAACAAGATTTGGGTAATCAGTTTGATTTTTTCCTTAGTTATGATCATGTGATAGCCTTCTTTAGCTGCACAATTTCTTCTTTTAAAAAGTGAGGTAGTCTTTGTTTTTTTATGGTAGGCTTTGTTTGTTTAATTGTTAACTGATAAAAGACTTGTTAATCACTTAGTATTAAAACTGATCTTTTCTTACTGTCATAGATTTTGTTTATCTATCGTCCCTTTCCGAAGTTTTTTCCTTGATTATGATATTTTGTGTTTTCTCTTTTGAAATCATGGATGTTCCTTCTTAATTATGATGTTTTTGATTTATTATCCTTTTATTTGAGTCGAATGTTACAAAGGGTCATAATCTATTCAGTGAACTTCTTTATTTTGAGTTTTTTTAATTGTGTTTATTTTTGTTGAGGCCAATTATACAGCCCATTGATGCATTCCAAAGTGGCGAGTCTTCCAAAAACTTCAAGAACTGCTATGTAAGTATTGGATTAGCTTGAAGATTTTTTTTATTTTTTATTTTTTATTTTTTTTTGGTTAATTCAGCTTCAATTGTCTACTAATGGACACTAGAACTTGCACCCTCACTTCTTTTTTTGTATAGAAGTGCTGACATTTGCCTGCAAAGTGTTGAGATACGACTTTACTTTTAGTTGGGGACTGTAAGTGGGGTCCCTTGAATGTGATTTCAGATCATCGGCTTATTTGTTAAGGTCCATTTTGATGACCAATATTTCATATTGAAGGACTTTATATTTTTAAGATTAATGTTGTCTACTTTGGCAATTTTTATTATATTTTGTTCCAAATTAAATAAGCATTGGTGAAAGTAGAAAAATTCTTGCATGCAAAATGGTGGTGGTTATTGGATGTAAAAAGGGGATGCTTTGTAGTGGAAGATGATTGAAAATAGCATGGAATATAAAGTACATGTTGGACACTAGGTTTTAGCAATGTACAGGATAGGAATGGATTCATCAAATGAGATGCAAAGTTACTCCTTTAATGTGGGAGTTTCTTGCATGGATGAGATACAAGTATGCATTGAAACTATGCTTGTTTTGGAGCGAGATCTTTTTTTACTTCTTTTCCCTATAACTATGTTGTCTTTATTCAAGGAAAAATCTAGTAGCTGAACAACACTGGATTTTTCATGCGGTTACTAGATTTTAAAGCTTTTGTTTATAGGAAACCTTCTAGATGAGATTTTTTTTTAAATCTTTTTAAAGGGTTGATGTGAGATGTACATATTGGTATAAATGGAGGCAATTAGAAGAGTGAAACAGTATTGCAATGAAGACTTAGCTAAATTGTCTTAAAAGGTGCTCTTGACTAGATGAGATCAGTGCACGTCTTAAACTATTGCTGTAGGAAGAGCTTATTCTGAAAGTTGAAGGTTTTCGGTAGATGGCTGTTATACAAGATAGAATCCAGGCATCTGCATCATGTGCAGGGAATGTGAGGAGTTGGTTTGACAGTCTCATTCGTCGCTACAAATAAAGTGACTTCTAACATTTAAAAAAATTAAAAATAAATAAAGTGACTTCTAAGGTATGGAACTACTTTATAGTACTATGAGGAAAAATGCCTGATCCATTTCCTAGGATGAGTGAGGATATTGTGGAAGGTGATGCTTCCTTCTGCAATAATTTTGGTGGGTTTGGTAGGGAAGAAATAATACTGTTCAGGGATACGGTGAGACCAATTGAGCTGGTTTTTATAAGGGTGACATGTTTAACCTTTGAAACTAAACTGAGAAAGACAAAAGTAAAGGCATAGTGGTTGTGTGCCCATTATCTAGGCTTGTAAAGTTGACTCTTGGTGTTGCTTAGATAGAAAATCTCAATAAAGAACAGATCATGTAAAAAACATGCTATGCATATAAAAACAAAGCATCTACAAACACCACCCATCCCTAAGATGCTAAAGAAAAATATAAAAATATTCTCTCTGCAAGTGAATGAGTGTATAAAGTGTACTTGACTATCTACTTGGTATGCAGGGTCTATGGACACCCCCATAAGGAGATAAAGATGCCTTCTCCATTTTCCTAACCTTCAAAACGTGTTTCACTGCAGTGACTCTTATTCTTCAGGATCCCAATATTGAAGCAGGCCACAAAGGAAAGTAGGTGGTTACATACCTACATATGCACACATGCATACATGTAATTTTTCATGCATCATTTAAGAATAAAACCACGTATACACGTGTTTGTAGGTTTTATAGAGAAATGACAATAATCATAGCACCTATATGATGAGCTCCAAACTCCCATTAGTATGAAATTAGTAGAATGAAGGAGAAAAATGGATGATAGTGGAAGGTCCAACTTCTCTGTTCATTAGTAGAATTAACAATATGTCCTGCTGCATCAAAGCATCATATTTATTTTGTAATGCCGCCGCTTCTGAGGAAAATAGAAGGTGCTTGGGTGCTCAAAGGTGAATTGATGTTTTGAGCTATGGGGTCATGGGTTAATATAAAAGAAGGATAAAGGGGTCTTGGGACATTTGATAACCATTGCACTAGTCGCGCTAGAAGAAGATGATGGACATCCCAATAAGTTTGTCTTGGGAGGACATCTGAAGCAATATTGAGCTGAGAACTAGATATAATAAAAGGAAAATCTCATCCATACAACAGTTTCTTTTTCTGTTTGTTCCATGTTAATATCAAATAGAACATTGGAAATATATGGACCACTCATACTGATGAGAAGCTATGCGATGCCTTCATACTATGGGCAAGCTATTGTTACTTATGCATGCATCTACTGTACAGAGGCCTGCGTCCGTAAATAAAAACCACACAAATTATAAGTCATGTTTGTTGGGTTATCATCAAATTGTTTTTTTCTTTTATGAAGATCAATTGTTGTAGAAAGAAACTGTAGTATGGCATTTTATGGTAAAACTTCAGATTTCCTTGATGGTTTCTCACCTACTGATTATGGTAGAACTTCATATTTTAATTGTTTTGATGTTCTGATAAAGACATTGTGGACTAGAAATTCTCATTCACAAATTTCTAGAATCTTACAAGGTTTTTTAAGGGGAACTTTGAAAGTTTTTTGCAGGGGCTACCAGAATGGATATACTAGTTCTAAATTAACCAATCAACATGCAGCGGAAAAAACCAATCAGAATATAGAACTAGCTGTCTACCAATCACACACCACAAAAGGGCAGACACAATTTTTAGCGTGAAAACCCTATCCAAGGAGAAAAACTACGAACCAGAAATCAAGAGTTCACGAACGATTACAAGATATACTCACAAGCTCATTTACCTCAGTTTGTACCTCAACCTAAGGACTGTACTTATTCGTGTAAGGAACCCACTGACACGACATCCATCGTGCCCCGTTCCCCATACTTGATTTCCTCGCACCTTACCAGTCAAGATGAATTATCTTCTACGAGAAGCAGAAGCAGCAGCAATCTTCTAAAGCTGCACTTCAGAATGATCTCTCAATGGCTTTAGAGAATAATCTCTCTCTCTCTAAGATATCTCTGACTCAGATTAATGAGAAGTATCACTTAGGGTTGAGAGCAATACCCTATATACACTACAAGAAAAAGGCCTAACAACGACCAAAAGTTTCTGTGACCGCAATATTCAGTAGCTAATGACGACAATAGCGACTGCTATTAGCGACCGCCTACAAAAGGGGTCACTATTAGTATCAGCGACTGCATACCGGTCCCTGATCGGTCGTTGATGGATATTTCCAGCCACAAAAAATTGGCGCTTGAGTCGGTGTGAGGGCTGAAAAATAACAGCGACCGCATGCAGTCGCAGAAAGAGAAAGAGGTCGCTGATGGTTCTTAAATCCCCCAAAAGGAAATAAGAAATAAAAAGAAGGAGAACGAAAAGAAAAGAAGGAGAAGGAGAGAGAAGCAGAGACAGTGAAGAAAAAGAAGAAGAAGAAGAAGTCCAGCGTACCTACAGTCAAGCCACTGCTGTGACGGCCTCATCTCACAGAGACCCACGTAAACCCTAATCCTCGTCCACCCAAAGCCAACAGTAGGAACCCCACCCTTGCAGAACCAAACACATCATTCCGCCGTATCCACTCAAATCCAAGCCTAACGACTGCCAACCATCACCCAACCCAGCATCATAACCAAACCTGATAATCCATCCATCAATCCCTCCCCACTCATGTCCATTTGGAAGAATCCCCGACATTCAAAAAAAATAAAAATAAAAACCCATCAACCCATAGCAGAACCCAAACCCTCTTCCCAAACCCATTCTAACCCCGCTAAAACCCTACATCCGAGGCATGCCAACCCCATCTGCTGATTTGCAATCCAAATAAAGAAGAGAGAGAGAGAGAGAGAGAGAGAAGTAGAGATAGAGAAGAAAAGGAAGAAGAAGTAGTCGGCGTACCTGGCAACGGACCACTGCAGTCAAGCCACCGCTTTGACGCCTAGCGCCTTCATCTCCCAACATCGCCAACGTCCTCACCTTCAGCTCCATCTCTTTTCATTCAAGTCAAAGAACTGCAGAGAGGGCTGGCTGAGGCTCACGCTCACCCTTTTCTTTCTTCTGCGTTCACGAGCCGGACCACCCCACGATCTATCTCCTTTCGCTAACCCGACATTCGAAGCCCTAATCTCCAGTTTCAAGATCTAGGCTTCAATCAACCGCTGCATATTCCATAGGTAATTGAATCGATTTCATCACTTTTCATTTGGGCTTCTTGAATTAGGCAGTTTTTTTTTTCTTTTCGTTTAATCGTGTGAGTTGATGTGTTCAATCAAAAAAATCTCCTTGCAATGTTGATATTTGGATCAGAGAATTCTTGGGTTTCATCCCTTTAATCTTAATTTTGATTCCGTTCCTTTGTTATCTGAAGTGCCTTTCAAAAATGCATGTACAAAGTGTGTATTGAGATGCATATCACCCTCAGTGAGAAGCTTGATATGCCACTTGCAACTCATTTCTGTTATGTCTACGGAGAGTGTGAGGAACTCGGTGGATGGAGCAGGAAATGTCAATTGATGACACTTTTAATCTTCTTGGCTCATTAAGATGCCTTTGTTTGATTGAAGACACCCAAATTGGATCCAAACCATCCATCTTAAGATGTAGCTTTTAGTATAAACCAACTAAATGCTTTATTTATTTATTGTGTTGTGATTGTTTGTTTTTCTTTGTTGGTGCCACTCATTATATGCAACAAATTAGTATCAGGTATTGTTTGGTTCAAAGTCTTCTTTTTTTCTTTCACTAGGGGTTTTGGCTTCAGCTGGAGGTAAATTGTTTTTACTAGAATTTTAGATAATCGGATGTGGGAGGCCCACTACTAATACATGTTTAGAGGTTCCAGGGATCCTCTATTCTTTTTAGTCAATAGATTAAGTACTTAACAGAGAACCACATCAAACTTTTGGTCCTTGGACTTGGAATTAAAGTTGTTTTATTTTTCTTGTTTAATTCTCCACACCCCAGCAGAAGTTATAGCAATACATTGATATTTTTATGCAATCACCCTAATTTCCTTTCTATATCCTTTAATCATATAATGATGGTGATGATGATGACGACAATAATACTTATAAGTATTGTCACAAATATTATTAACACATTGCAATATTGTATTATTTTTCTGAAAACATAGTGAAAGTGTATGAACCCAAGAGCATAATAATATTTTTTTGACATGGGCTTCTTCTTCCTTCTTGTGCGCAACTCTTTCCTTACCATTATCATGAGAAGAAGAGGGAGCAATTTGGCTCTGCTGACTAATCTCCTCCCCTATTCTTTCAATAGGCACAACTACCATTTCTTCCGAAGTTGTCTCTGCCATTTAATTCTTGATTTTTTTTCACTCTTCAATCACCAGCCTTGAACTGCAAATAGTAATGAGAATTGAGAAGGCATAGTGTAGGTAAAAATACCCGGTTATGTTAAAACTTGGCTACTTTGGAGTAAAAGTAGAACCATGTTGAATCTAAATCCGGATCTATCTTTTCAAAGATGGCTGGATCCAGATCCGACTGGAACTTCTCAGATTGATCCGGAACAGGTTCCAACTCCACCTTCAATTTAGATTCCAGTTTCAGTTTCCACTGCACAGTCACCATGGGGAACCAGGGAATTTTCCTTGGGGGTTCAGATGGGATATACTTGGGAAAAACCTCATGTGAGATTTGGAGCAAAATAAAAAATACAGAGCAATTTTTCCTTCAAGTTCAACACCTACAAAAATAATTCTATACAACTAAACAGAATGACAACAATTTAGTGTAACAACGAAACAGACATGGTTCTCAACTAAAAAACACTTCCACTTCCTCACCCCACTTTGTACTAAAAAACACTTCCACTTGCACTTCCTCACCCCACTTTATATTTCTACAAGACCATCAATTCTTAAATATCAAAGATAATAACAGCCTCACAAAAATGGTGTTTGAAACCTTTGGTATCTCTGTAAAGGCAACAAGCTACTGCATTTCTATCTATTGCATGTGCCCTGCTAGAAATGAGAAGTTTCCACCCAATGCAATATCTGTTAAATACCAAGTTCACTAGATCATTATTATCATCAACAAGAACATATCAGGTTCACTAGATGTTCTTTGAATGTCACTCCCTCCTTAATGGGTTGATATAATGTTGGATAACAATAACATGACTGGAAAATATTCCCCCGTGCATATCCTCCTACCACTGGTAAGGAAGAAAAAGCAAGGAAATTGCACTATATCCAAAAACAGGGGGGAAAAAGCATTTTGATGATTTGGAGTACTCACAAATGCAAACCTATTTCACAAATAACCAAAATCAACTAAAAACCCATCCCCATATCTGAAGTGAAGCAAGAGCCTTATAATCTCCCTAATTTATATGAGTGGACCACCCTCCACCAACGCCTAATCATACAATAATAAGTACAACCAGTTTAACAGAGAGTCTAGACTAATGGGTTCTAAGAAGTCAGGCTAGGATTTTATCAAGGAACATTGCAAACAAAATGAGCAGTGCACTAGTTAATAACCTCCTCTATGGCTCATCTAGATCTTTGTAACCCAATTCCAAGTTAACTCTGTTAAAAGCAAATGAAGATTCATGCATTTGGATAGCCTGAGTTACCTTAAGCAACAGTGGTTCTGTTCTATCCCATGATTGGGTTACAGGTAATTAGATTTACAAGTGACCTAAATGCAGGCAAGTGAGTTCCAAGGGTCTAAACAAGGCTTTAAGAAAGCAGGTTTCAGGATTGAGTTTGTGAGGACTACGTAGTGATTTTGTTTGTGTCCAAACCAGTTACAGGAGTATTATTAGTTTTTGGAAGTGGGAATAATAGAATGTTACCATCTCATCTAATTGACCCGTCAATCAGCCATCGGGCTAGGCCCATACTCACCTATAATTGTTTCCCAAGGGGAGAACCTGACCGAATTTAAACCCAGTCTGACACATTAATGCCTCCAGTTGTAAGCCTTGAATTCATACCATAAATTAAAAAAATGGGTTCCTTGTTTTGTTTACTGCAGTCCTTCTTATGGGCTTCAGTGGGGGAAATGCTCCCATTTATTTTCACATGCATTTGCAGATTTTGTCAACTAGCCTTCATCAATTTCTATTGTCAACTCTACCCACTTTGTGGAGCTCTGTTGGGTCCCCAGACAAGGGTTAGGGTACCAGGAGAAAAAGAAAACCTCGAATGTCAAGTTTTATACATTAGTAGTATTCTATTTTAAATCATCTGCCTATGAGCGAAAAATATGGGCCTAGAGTGATGATCTTCAATGGGGCTTGACCCAGATGCATGTGAATCACAAGGTAAGGGACAACAAGATCTTGATGTGAACTAAGGGTGACAAAACAAATCATTTGAATTGGAAGATGACGGGCTGTGGTCTACATTCTATACATGGTTGGGTGAATCTATCAAGAATCAGTCAGTCATGGTAGAAAATGTTTGACACTTGTAATGTCCCATGCACCAAATCAACAATTTATGATGAACAAACAAGAAAAGGTGCCACGAAAGCCAAAGGTGGAGTGAAACGGCAGCTTTCGGTGGGATGAGAAGGATGCAAAAGGAATGAAGTATGTGTATCTTTTCTTTCTTTTTTTTTCCACTCATTCCCATTGATTCATTCCAATGTTCATGTGCTTTATTTGACTTCTTCATGCCAATGCTACTCTCATTTTGTTCTCTGTCAACAACTAACATCACATCAATTCCCCCGCAAAACAAGCATCAGAAGGCAAGCAAATTGCCAAGGAAATTGCTCCTTATTTCTTATTTAATTTGCATATAAAAACTTGGGTTTCTCATATCAATCGTCAACATAATCATCTGGCTTGGTATCGGGGGCTTCTGGTGGAAGACCATTGGTTTGTGGTAATCTGTTGAATTGTCTAAATCAGGTATCTTAGCCAATTTTCTCCTTTGTTCTGTAAGTGGGCTACTAATTTTTTGTTTTAGTTATTTTGAGGATTATTATTTCTGGTGATGTTTGATTGGTTGGAGGGAATCTGAGGAGTATACATGTCAAATATAAAAGAGGTTTACACCTTTACCTGAAATTTTGATGAGGTCAGGAGGGTACATCCCATTAAATTAAATAGTGACTTTATGGATGGTTGAAGACTTGTGTGCTTGCAGGATTCTGTCTCTAAATGAACAAAATTTGTCATATTATATTTGATTGAAATCTATGCATTTTCTTTCTTTCTTTCTTTCTTTTTTACTTCATTATAATTGTCACTATCGAATATCCACTGCCCACTACCCCCAATAATATAATTTAAAATAAAATAAAATAATAGAATTTAATTTAATTTTAAATATCATATTATATTATAAAAAATATTATAATATAATACAATTAAAATGATATAAAAAATTAAAAAAATACAAATAATATAATATGATATAAATCAAAATAAAATAAAATAATATAATTCAAAATAAAATAAAATAAAATATTTTAAAATAAAATAAAATAATAGAATTTAATTTAATTTTAAATATCACATTATATTATATAAAATATTATAATATAATACAATTTAAATGATATAAAAAATTAAAAAATACAAATAATATAATATGATATAAATAAAAAAAAAGTAATATAATATAATTCAAAATAAAATAAAATAATATAATCTAAAATAAAATAAAATAATTTAATTTAATTTAATTTAATTTTAAATAAAAAATAATTTAATATAATTTAAAATAAAATAATATAATTTAATTTAATTGTCAATATAATATTATATTATATACAATAATATGATATAATAAAATTAAAATGAAAGACAAAAAATACAAATAATATAATATTGCATGAATAGGATCATATTAGTTAAAACTGTTGCATGTAGAGGATCACATTTAGCTTAGAAACCCGTTTAAATTATATCATGACAGAGACATCATTCTAACGGTTGAAGATATAGTGGTGGCGGTGGACGGGCACTAATTCGTCCAAGATTGTCCGAGCTCAAACCATTAGAATGAGGTCTCTGTCAATGATATAATTTAAAACAATAGGACATTTTCAGCTTAGAAACCCGTTCAAAATTCACTTATTAGGAGTGAATTTTGAATAGTCCCTAGTTTGGGACTGTTCTTGTATGTCATGCTCCCACTTAGGCTGGTGTCAACGACTGAAGCAAATGTATCTGTTTGTTATAAAGAAATTTTGGTTTGTTTATCTTCTATTGTTCTCCGGGTGCATACTTATACTATATAAATTATAGTCTATTTCGTGTACTTGGAGACTGATGGGAGATGCTGCCGAAATTTCTTTTGAACAACAGATGCATAGATGCATTTGTTTGAGTCGTTGACATTAGTGGGACATTGCATACAAGAATGGGATAGAAGCATGGCCGGTGTAATGGGATGGAAGCATGGCCGGTGTAATAAGGGTGGAGACATATTTAAATAGGAACCATGCATTAATTATACCTAAAGATGACACAGTTTAATACAATATCTCTTATCAAAATAGGTATCGTAGTATCATGGATTACTATTCAGACCGTAGTTGGATAAGACGGCGAAAGTCAAGTGCCCAGATAGGTGCTACAACTGAATTTAGAACTGGTTGCCAAGTGTTTCTGGATTATGCGTATAGTCACCCAGAATGTGTCGACGGCCAGAACAAGATAAGATGCCCTTGTTTGAAGTGTAAGAATGTAAATTGTATGAACAGAGACATGGTCGCCTATCATTTACTTGTTAAAGGGTTCATGAATAATTACGAAGACTGCTGGTGGGCACATGGGCAAAGAAGAGACAGTGGCATCACCCAAGTACATAATCCCAGCAGCAGTACCCATCGTATGAATGACATGGTTCATGATATTGCAAGGCCTGATTTTGATTGGGAACAAGACAGAGAGCAAGTTATGAATTCTGATGCCAAAGTGTTTTTTAAGTTATTAGACAAGGGTAGCGAACCGTTGTGGCCTGGTTGCACCAAGCAAACTACATTGTCTGCAGTGGCGACATTACTAAACATCAAGGCTGATCACAACATGAGCCATGAGTGTTTTGAGTCGTTCTTGAAGGCGATTAAGAGTATGTTGCCTGATGGTGAAAAATTCCCAGATAACTACTACTTTTGTAAGAAAATGGTGAAAAAGTTGGGTCCTGGATACCAAAAGATTGATGCATGTCCGAATGATTGTATGCTATTTTATAAGGAAAATGAATATAAGAGAAAGTGCACGGTGTGCAGTCATGATCGGTTCAAGCCTAATAAAGAGGGTGTGACTACAAAAAAGACAAATATACCTTTTAAAATTTTAAGGTATTTTCCAATTACACATCGACTAAAAAGACTGTACATGTCTTCCAGAACAGCTGAACATATGACTTGGCATGCGAGATCTCCAGCTAAAGATGGGGAATGTAACCATCCTGCAAATGGGAAGGCTTGGAAAGATTTCAACTTAACACATCCTGGGTTTGCAATGGAACCCAGAAATGTGAGGCTTGGATTGTCCACTGATGGTTTCAACCCTTTTGGCCACTCAGCTGTTCCGTACTCCTGCTGACCTGTGTTTGTTACTCCGTACAACTTGCCTCCTTGGATGTGTATGAAACAACCATACTTGTTTCTTTCACCTGTGATTCCTGGTCCCAAGAGTCCTGGAAAGAATCTAGATGTTTACTTGAGACCTCTTATAGACAAGTTGAAGGTATTGTGGGAGGATGGAGTACAGACTTGGGATGTTTCCACGAAAACAAATTTCAACCTTAGTGCAACCGTTATGTGGACTATTAGTGACTTTCCTGCTTATGGCATGTTATCCGGATAGAGTACACACGGAAAGATGGCTTGTCCATATTGTATGGAGCATACAAAGTCTTTCAATCTATTGCAATGGTCGAAAGCCTTGCTGGTTTGACTGTCATCGTCGTTTCTTGCCGGTAGATCGCCCGTTTCGAAGAAATTTAGAAAATTTCACGAAAGGAAAAGTAGAGAATGATATGCTTGCACCACGACTGTCTGGGACAGAGATGCTTGATCGTGTGATGAGATTGCCGGTCATTCAATTCGGTAAGATTGTTGCCTCAGATATAATCAATGGGTTTGGCGATTCTCATAATTGGGTTCGGAGAAGCATCTTTTGGGAACTGCCTTATTGGTCTACAAATTTGATTCGTCATAATCTGGATGTGATGCATATTGAGAAGAATGTGTTCGACAATGTATTTAGTATCGTGATGGGTGTTCCAGGCAAGACGAAAGATAATGATAAGGCACGGTTGGACATGAAAGACATCTGTAAGCGTCCTGGATTAGAACTATATGAAACTCCTAATGGTAAGATAGCCAAACCGCATGCAAAGTACACATTGTCCAAAAAACAGGTTGAAGATGTGTGCACATGGATTAAGTCTCTGAAACTACCAGATGGATAAGCCTCAAATATTGCAAGGTGTGTTACCGGTGGGAAATTGCAAGGGATGAAGAGTCATGACTGTCATGTGTTCATGGAGAGACTCATGCCTCTAGCATTTCTGGACTTACTTGATAAACCAATATGGGATGCTTCGACTGATCTTAGTCGTTTCTTCAGAGACATATGTTCAATAACGTTAAATGAAAAGGATATGTCTATACTTGAGAGGAACATCATTGAGATCACGTGTAAGCTTGAAAAAATATTCCCACCTAGTTTTTTTTACTCCATGGAGCATTTACAAATCCATCTGCCCTATGAAGCTCGTGTTGGTGGTCTAGTTCAATATAGATGGATGTATCCTTTTAAGAGGGTGATGGGAAACCTGAAGAGGAAGGTGAAAAATAGAGCTTACGTGGAGGGGTCTATATGTGAGGTATACAGTTTCGATGAGATATCTATGTTTGTCTCAGACTATTTTCCCGACGAAGTGTAGACAAAGGCCAATCGAGTCCCGAGACATGATGATGGGGGCAATGTTGAACTAAATGGTCGGCTTTCTATATTTGGTCTACCAGGTCATGCTTATGGAAAAGGGAAGCGCATATTCCTCTCTGAGCAAGAACTACATGCTGCACATACTTACATTCTTTTCAACTGCGAGGAGATTGACGACTTTGTCAGGTATACATGATAAATGGAGATTTAACTTTATGTTTTATCCTGTAATATCATATATTTATATGTTCATTGTTATAATATATGTATAGATCATACGATGACGAGTTAAAAGCAAATCAAAGCGGCATCACTGATAAAAATATTCAACTCAGTCGTGATCAAAATTGTGCACTGTGGCTAAAGGACAAAGTAAGTTAGTTAAGTTAATTTATGAATTCATTTAATTTGATTGAATTTATTAAGTGATAATTCACAAGTTATTAAATTTTGTGTAGGCTCTTAATGATGTTTCGATCCCTTCAAATGTACAAGTCCTAGCTATGGGCCCAAATAGGGACCAAGTCTGCCGCAATGGTTATAAAGTAAATGGCTATGACTTTCATACAAAGGCATACGCCCGTGGAAAAAGAACAACTAACACTAGAGTGTGTGTTCAAGGAGATTGTTACAATGAGCTTGGTCGTGCCTTTTATGGGGAGTTGGAGGAAATCATTGAGTTGTCGTACAAGGGTACTTATGGGGGTCAAATCAATTTGTTCAAGTGTCTTTGGTTTGATTCAGAAAAAGGGATACGTGTCGATCGACATGGAATCGCCGATGTTTACGTCCATAGGTCCACGTACGTCAATGCACCATTTGTGTTGCCAACTCAAACACTACAAGTATACTACACTCCTAGTCCTATTAGGACAAGGGATAGATCGCCTGCAGATTGGCAAGTTGTAATTCATACTCCTGCGCGCACTCGTGTCCAATTAGTAGACAGGGAGTTCTACCAAGAGGAGATGTTACATAGACCTCCTGTAATAAATGTGGACGACAACAATGAACTAAACCAGTTAGTGGGTGGAGATGAACCTGATGAATTGGATCCCGAGTCAGTACCTGTGCCAGTTGACAGTGACACTGAGGAAGAAGAGTTATTGTCTGAAACTGACACTGACACTGAATCTAAAGAAAATGATGGTAATGAATCTTTACATGATGTTCAAGATGATTCTGAATCAGACAACGATTTTCACTAAACTGTATGTTTAGTTTTACTTGCATTACGTATAGTTACATATATACATGTTCTCTATATATTTGTCATATTCATGTGCATTTCATTTATAGTTGTCGTAGTTAACTATTGCAAACAATTACATGTTATTATTGTCATTTTATTTGTGTATGTATAGATCATATAAGTCATAATAACATCATGAAAACTTTATTTATGTAGAAGTCTTCTTCATCAGCGCCAAAAAAGCGCGGCTTGGGTCGGGGTCCGAATCAGGTCCCGAAGGCCCCAGTTAATCCGGATGAGCAGATTCTCATTCAGATGCGACCTCATCCTGACAGCATGTAAGTTATCTACCACATCCCGTTTAAAATAAGATTTCTTATCTTTAATGTAAATTGTTGTATATTTTAGTGATTTTGCAGATAGCAAGATTGTGAAGTGCATTTCACAGCTTTGTTTGCAGAATTGGCCTACGCCAGTGATTACATGGGCGAGCACACCTCTCGCCCACAAGGATGCAGTTTGGGCAGAATTTCAGGTATTTTTTTATTAATTCTATAAGATAATATCATTAATGAACTAATATTGTTTAATAGTGTTGGATTGTATTATCACGGTTTTAATATTAATGGTTATTGTATTTTTATTTGTAGAAAAGGTATAGATGGGATGACGCGCACGCATCAATAATACAAACAATTTTCTGGCAAAAGTGCGCCATCCGAACAAAAGATAATTTGAGTAAAGAACGACAAAAAGCTTTGCAGAATGCTCAAATCGACCATCCAGGGCAGGCTAAGGAGTACATGCACAAATACAGCCCTTGGTGGTGTGCCCCACCATATGGGCTGGAATGTATGAGCAATGGAAAGCTGAAAGCTGGGTTAAGAGACGCAGGACTGCCGCCGTGAATAGAGCCTCAGGTGCACCTAAAGGTAACAAGGCACCAGGCACGTATAAAGGTGGCAGTATATCCCAGCTCCAGCATGTTGCTGCCAAGGTACGTATTTTGCAAAGTTTTTGTTTTTTTGTTTTTTTTGTTTACAGTCATGGTATTAGTATGAGAGCATGTGATTAATATATATACATATGTGTGGATCCTGAATTAAATTTGTAGGAGGCTAGTTCCCAGGGCCAGCCTATCCATTGGCTCGATGTTTACGTGGCAACCCGCAATGGTCTGCCGAGGCTGTCCAGATAGTTGTAAGTTTTTATAACTTGTCTATGTTGTTTATAATTTTTAACGTCATTCTTTAGGGCAATTAATTATTTATAGCATATATATATATATATTTTAACCTGATGACAGGAGACTTATAATACATTGATGGACGAGCGCTATCCTGAGGACACCTCGCGGCCGCCGATAGATCAAGAGTTGTGGGAGAGGGCGTCGGTTGTCAAGAAGAACTACGTTAAAGGCCAAGGACAACGACGACGACCGACTATCAGTGGCACAGGCAGCTCTAGTAGCTAGTCTACGCAATCATCATACCAGCCGATGCCACATACTGCTGCTGATTGTGTGAGAGCGATCTATCGAGATCGTGATCTCCTTCGTACACTGTGTGTGCATCTACAGTCCCTGGATCCTGATGAGTTAGCAGATGCAGTGGCGACAGCAGCACAGCAGGTTACTGACTACGTGGTAATCTTACTATTTAGTACAATTAACTTAATCACTTAATTATATATTATATACTATATATTTAACATGTTTTATTCTTTTGTTACAAGCACGTTTGGACGATAATGCGTGAGATCTACTTATGTATTCTCTTCATTTTGTTCTACCTTTGTACTTATCTACTTTGGACATTGATGTTTATTGGACGATGATGGATGTTTGTATTGATCTACGTACTTTAGGCATGGATGTTTATTGGATGTATATAAATTTTGATTTGGTTTATTTCTATTTCAATTCGGATCAATTGTATGAGGTTGATATTACCACGTGTTAGAGTTACTTTATATATATGAACTGCTGTGTGTTGGGATATAAAACAAGTACATTTTTTTTATTTTGGGGAAATCCAGAAAAGAGACAATTTTTTTTTCTATTTTTCACTATCCGCGACCCCATTTGGTCGCTAAAAAGCTTCTGAGACCGAAAAGAATCATTTTTTTAATTTTTTAATCTAGTTATTTTTTACAATCAGCGACTGCATTCGGTCGCTAAAAAGCTTCTGCGATCGAAAAGAATCATTTTTCTTAATTTCTTAATTCAGTTATTTTTGAAACTCAGCGACCTCATTCGGTCGCTAAAAAAGTATCTACAACCGAAAAGAATTTTTTTTAATTTTTTTAATTCAGTTATTTTTTACTATCAGCCACTGCATGCGGTCGCTAAAAAGCTTCTGCGACTGAAAATAATAATTTTTAGTTTTTTAATTTAATTATTTTTCACTATCAGCGACCGAAAAGAATTTTTTTTTATTTTTTTTAATTCAGTTATTTTTTACTATCAGCGACCGCATGCAGTCGCTAAAAAGATGCTGGGACCAAAAATATTTTTTTTAATTTTTTAATTTAATTATTTTTCACTATCAACGACCGCATTCGGTCGCGGATAGCGATCGCTAATAATGCGGTTGCAATTATCGGTCGCTAGTATTGGTCGCTAATAAGTCAGTTGCTATTATCCGTCGCCGGTGTCCACCCAGCGACCAGATAATCTGCGACCACTATCAGCGACCGTATTCGGTCGCTATTACATATCAGCGACCGCATGCGGTCACTGATATGCGGTCGCAGATAGGCTGTTTTCTTGTAGTGATATAGCCCCATATTTGTGCCTTAGACTTAGAGCACAAGTAGGACTCAAATTGGGAAACTAAGTCTCAAAAAGGAAACAATTCGCAATCAGAAAAGGAGACTTCCCGTATCTGCGCCGCCTGTCCGATCGATCGGACAGTGCATCCAATCGATCGGACAGCCCATTTAACTGGGGCGCATTTACTGTCCGATCGATCGGACAGAGGCTCTGACCGATCGGGCCTGATGGATTTCGCCCGATCTTCCTTTTTTTTCTTCTATTCTTTGCTTCAGCACTACCGACGATCCAACCACAGTCCATTCTTAAATAAAATAGAAAATACAATTCAATGGACCCAGAGTTTTGTCCAACCCATGAATTAGCCAACAAAAATACTAACAAACTTGATTTTATTAGTAAAAGAAAACAGAGTTGATTTTGAGTTGCTATTGCAAGTGGGCGATGCTAACAAGGACCACGCCTGTTGGGAGAGACCTGAAGACATGGATACTCCAAGAAGTGTCTTCAAGATAGAGAAGAACAACCCAAGGTCTGATGTTGCTGCTGAAACAGCTGCTGCTCTTGCAACTGCTTCATTGGTCTTCAGAAGATCTGACCCTTCCTACTCCAAGCTTCTCCTCAAGACTGCTATTAGGGTAAAAAAGACAAAGCTAATCCAATGACACACCATTTGAGCCTATTTTATTTTATTGGGCCTTTATGATTATGTTGGATCCCGGTTTTTGCATTTGCTGATAAGTACAAAGGGAACAGCAATGAGTTAAAATCTTATGTCTGCCCCTTTTGCTGCTCATATTCTGGCTACCAGGTGTGCCTTCTGTTTGCATTTGCAACTCTTCAATGGATTTCTTGTTTGTGGAGTCCTTTGTTTTCAATCTCTTTTGTCCCCTGTTCTTGTTTTCTGTTGAAGGATGAGCTGTTGTGCTTTGCCAGCTCAAGGAAGATTCTGAAAAGCGAAAACTAGTTAAAACTGAAGTGGTTTCAGAAACTCGAAAATCATCATCATTGGGTGAAAAAGAACTTAGTCCAAAGTTGAAGAACAAGGCACAGAACGCAGAGGCAAAGCAAGCCATAAAAGCCATGGCAACTCCTAAGGTTCCCAACAATGATTCAAATGCTAAATTGCATTGCGCTATTAGCTTTTGTTCTGACAATTCCAGAGGCTTGAAGCAAGGGAAAACACAAAACATAATAGAAAGGAAGAAGTCTTTTATGTCTGAGCGCCCTGTGTCACCAATGGCTGGTACCACAACATCTCTCGCAATGGGAGCATGATGAGAATGTTAGCATTTGTTTTAATTTTGTAATGGTAATGGTAAAGTGCTTTCAATATTGAAAGGATGTTTGAATATTAAAATGAATGAATTTTCTTGTTTCATTTTTTGATGATTTTGATATGGAAATGGATGTTGGGTGTGTAGTAGATTTGGTCTTGGATAATGGATATAGCAATTTCAATTTATTCATTTGATACACAGGAAAAGAAAATTAAAAATAAAATAAATAAATAAATTATATTTAAATTTTTTTATTCCCGGTGAGATAAAACGCCGGCAAAAAATTTTGAAAAAATAATTTTCGTAAATTGTAAATCCTTTCCCAGCGCAAAATAACGCCTGCGAAAGTTTTTCTAAATTTATTTTTGAAAAAATAAACAACTTTTCCCAGCGCAAAATAACGCTGGTAAAAGTTTTTGTAAATTTATTTTTGAAAAAATAAACTAATTTTCCTGGCTCAAAATAACGCCAGCAAAAATTTTTCTAACATTTATTTTTAAAAAAATAAATCTCTTTTCCCGGCGCAAAATTTTGCCGGCAAAATTTTTTCTAACATTTATTTTAAAAAAAAATAAACTTCTTTGCCCGGTGAGATAAATCTCTTTTCCTGGCGAAAAAAAATGCCGGCAATATATAACTTTTTGCCGGCACTTCCTTTTTTCGCTTGCAAATGGTATTACTAGCGTACTTTTTCTGACACATTACCTGTGCAAGAGAAATTGCCGGGAATAGGTTTTCCCGGTGTTTTATGCCAAAGTACTCTTATATTATTTAAACAAGAAAGCAACCCCTTTATTGTAAAACAGCTACTCAAAAAGCTATTTGAAAATTAATCTACCATGTATTTGGTGTGTGTGACTGTGAAGACGAGCATGTGGCAGAGTGTTGAGATCGTGGCTTCAGGTCATAGGTGGGTCTATGTGAATGAAGAAAATCTTAATAAAGCTTGTTGTAACCTAATGTTAATAGTGAGGTCATTCAAATGATCCTGACATGATGGAGAGCACCAGAATAACAAAGAAATATCCCATGTGCTTGGCCTTACCCACGGCTCATGTCAATGGCCAATTTCAATTCTCACACCACAACAATTAAATTTTTTCCTTGCGGTGGGGTCGGCAATGACAATAGATTAAGGGAGAGTCTTAGTATTTAAGTAATTTTCTTGACTATATTGGCGGGTGCCACCCAAAATGACATGATATTATTTAAATTTTGAGTTCTATTCTGAAAGTCCAACTACAATTTTCTAAAGCAAATAACAGAATTCTCATCTTTTCAAATGAACTTGAGCATGATTTGCCTGAAACCTGTAACAAAAAGTTCGTTGCTCAATGATTTTTAAACATTTAAACAAAATGCAAGATTTCTCTTACTATTTTCGATTTCTTAGGTTGGTAAAAAAACAGAGGAGAAATATCAGAAAGCATCCTTTGTTTTTTTGGATATTAACTTCTTAAAAATCCATTGGAATGCCTTCCTATCAAAGGGGCGCATAAACAAAATGTGAAGATCCAACAACTGCCATGCATGGTTGTTTCTTCTTTGGTAGGAAACTGACTATCCAACCCTAGTAAATCCACCCTTAAATACAATAATGACGGTGACGGTGACATCAATTTCACCACCCCATATACTTCATGAGCTTGTTTATTATTTTATTTTTCATGACTAACTATAAATTTTTTCAAAATTCATCTTTCATTATTGCTCAGTTGGTTAGAAATTTAACCGGGTAGGTCAGTATCAAAATCTCTGACATTACAAAAACAAAATGAAAAAAACTACCAAGATTCAATGCAAAGCATGCGAAGGGCTTAAAATTATAGAAAAGTAAAAGGGCTTTTTTGGAGCAGGTTGACTTTATTTCCATTCTATATTATGATTGCACAAAACGTAGTAGAATGTCTTTCTTCCTACCGACAACCTGCTGTTCTTCCTCAGCCATTGTCTTGCACGTGGGAACAAACAAATACCCATGTCATCTTTGCCGGTCCAACCTCTCCTTTCATCGTTCCACAGTCACATTTGACCATTTTGGTTTGGATTCATCAGCAAGACAATTTAGGCCAGCAGGTGTGAAAATAAAGAGTAAAAGAAGGAAAACCTTTGTCAACGTGCATCATATCGACTCCGCTCTTGCAGCGGCAACTCCATTGCCAACCAAAGTTGTCAATTAACATGTGATTGGTAATGAGAAAAGTGCATACTTTTTGTCGCCATTTCTGCGAAGGACTAGTCCTCCACCCATATCAAATTTTGGTACTTCTTGTTCCCAAGTTGTGTTTGAATCATCTTCAAAACAGTCCCCAACGCAAAAGGACAACAGAAATAAGAGATTTTGCCGTAAGGTTTCTCGCCTCTATCCCATCTTTTCCAAAGAGGTTTCTATCTTGTCTGTCAGTCGTTCATATCTCTCTCACTGTCATCTTAGCTGGCTGTTGTACAAAAGTCAGGCTAGCATTTGGAATAGTAATTTAGTAAACTAATCAGAACTGCTTCAGCTTCACACAGTCAAAGAATTCTGCTAACAACCCAATATGCAATTGCAGGCAAACCCTTTTGAATTCATAGGTGGATTTGTGATGAATGACTTTGTTTGGAAGGGAATGACTGGAAATAAACTCAATAGATTATTTTACACTTGTTCTCTTATTTGATTTTTTTTAGGGAGGAAAGTCTTAACTATAATTGACAAATTGAAAGAGAAAAATATTAGTCAGCACAAATTAATAGCTTAGCTTGAAAAGCTATGATGCCCGGCTGCCCGATATGGTAGGGACACGTCTTAAACACAATAGAGACATGAATTTTATATATAAAAGATGAAGCATATGATTTTATACCACACAATACGTTATCCATTTTGAAATATCTGGGTATTATAGTTGAAAATGCATATGGAAACCACTCCACCGAAAGTCTCTCGATTATGGATTCCTTGATCGTGTCATTCTCAATCTCTCAATCAGTGATTCCTTAATCACTTCATCCTAACATCTAAATCATTGATTCCTCGATCACATCTCTATCAAAAATGCAATATGGTTAGACAAACCCATTCTTTCTATTTGGTTGAGATTGTATAGTTGTACAAGATACACGTCAATTGTACAAGAGTCACCGTAAATAGTGAAGAAACTCACCATCACATGCAGTCACAGCCAGTATTCTGGTTTCAGCAGTACTCTCTGCCCCTCTCATAACAATAAATACTCCCTGCCACTCTCATAATACCAGTACAAACAATTAGTCCCAGGAGTAAGACTCTACAGTCGCTTCGGTTAATGCTCACTTGCAAATGGTGTTCGTCCTAATCTAAGCAGAGGAAAGCAGCCATCACTTTCGCACTATCAAATTTGCATTACACATAGGATATATATTTTCTCCTTAATTCGAGTCATCATTTAAATGGCCCGAGTAACAGCTCACTTGAGATGTGATTGTAGGATATCGTGTGGTCCGCATGCCACGGGTCCCATGTCAGATCAAATAGGGCTAATGCCAATAGAGAATACAATATCACTTAATGTAAGACTTGATCTGATCCCATTAATATGACTTCTAATAGGATTAGTAGACTCTTTAGGACTTGTCTATATAAATAAGTGAGCCCTGTTGTTTGAATTATTCTATTCTATAGGAAACACAAGAGGCGAAAAGATCCACGGAGCTTCCCACTAGCTGGAACGCACGTAGATCAACTAGTAGGAAGAAAGAACACGGCTTGCGTGCAACATTGGAGGGGACCATCACATCATCCATCAATTATCTTTTTGCTGCTGGCTTTATTTTATTCCAAAAGAGAAGATCTTCCAGGCATTTATTTGCTTGGTGGGAACAAGGACCACAAAACCCTTGGGTTCCAGCCATTGGAAAGAGAAGGGAACCAGTACCTTTTGGTTTTCTATTCGGTTTTGGCACGTACTTCATCTCTTGAGACGCGTCCTCATTGCAATTGGAAACTCCAAAAAGACACCAAGTCTCTTTTTTGTTTTTTTCGTTTTCCTCGTCGTCTCTTACACTATGTTTGGGAAGGGGGGAGGAGAAGGGAGGGAAAATTAATTTTACCTCATTTTATTTGGATAGTCAAAAAGTAGAAGAAAGAAAAGTGAAAAAGTATAATTTTATTTATTTGTGAGGTAGAGAAATAATCATCATTTTATCCTTACTTTTTCAAAGGCTTCCAAAGGCTTCAATTTGACAAAAGGGCAGTTCAATAATTTTCCACTAAATCCCCTCTTTGCCTCATATTTTCCCCCCATTTTTTAAGGAAAAATTTTGGAGTGGGCCCCACGCTAATTTTACCCCCAAATTTTCCTCCCCCACTTTCCCTCCCCCCTTCCCAAACACCCTTAATTTCAACATTTCCTCCATTTTCCCCTCTTTTTTTTTTTTTCTTCCCCTCATTTTACCTCCTTCCCAAACAATACCTTAAGGACGTGCGCAAGAAAGGAAAGGCAGTATGGAAATTAGCACTGCAGTTTCGGCCGATCCGACCCTACTCAACTAAAGTAGGCCCACACCACCAGGCCCTGGTAAGGTGTGCTAATGCAGGCGGCGACAACTGGTGACGTTAGCAGACTCTTGACATAGGTAGGGAGATTTTTTACCACCAAAGCTTCGCACTGCGATATCTTGAGCATCCGGACTCCAATCGACAAACGGTTTGGTTTTGCGGAATCCTTGCAAGCAGATCTACACAGTAGCAACAAAAGGAAGAAGATCCAACGGTTCAGAAAAAATGATGATTTTTCTCCTTTAACGGTCAGTGGTATCTGAACATCTTTTTCAATTCAGTAATTAGGTCTTCCAAATCAGCGTTGCACGATCTTGCTAAGGATGATATTTTTAACTACAAGAACTTAGCCATGTGGAAGCGTCAAATGGACACATTGCTGCACTTTGATAGATTAACATATGTGATTAAATCCGATCCGATCTCCAAACCCATTGACGATGCCACTAAGGAAGATCATGATGTATATTAACAATGGGTATTTGAGAACAAATCAGTGAGGCATCTTCTGATCGGATTCATATCCAGAGATTTGGTAAAGCAGTTTGAGCACTTTAACACTACTAAAGAAATCTATGACTATGCTATGGACAAAAATGATGAAACCTCCAAATCTCACTTGATGGAGGCATTCAGCGCATATGTTAACTATAAGATGCCAGCGGGATCATCTATAAGGGATCACATTGATCAAATGGTGGTTCGATATAGTAACCTAGCAGCCTTGGGAAAGGAAATGGACAAAGATTTTCAAATCATATCCTTGCTGATGAGTCTTCCACCTTCATGGGAGAATATGGCTCAGATGGTTAGCCTTCAAAAACTATAACCCTCAGTAAGGTTGAAGCTAAATTGCTTGCTGAAGGACAAAGGCAAGCTGCACCTACAAAATCTATCATGATTGCTAAAACTAAGAATAATAACGGTGCGTTATTTGTCAACATGAAAAATAAAAGGAAATTCAAAGGCAATCAAAAATGGAAAGGGCCTAAGAATGGTGTTTGCTTTAACTGCGGGAAGCCTGGACAGTTTAGTTCTCAATGCAGAAAGAAAAAGGGTGAGACTAGCCAGCAAGGTACAGTGACCAAAAGAACGTGTGGATTATGTTGAGATGGTCACAGAGTCCATAATGGTGGATACCAATGACAAGAATTGGTGCATTGACTCAAGAGCCACCAGGCACATATCAAGAACCAAGGCTGGATTTGTCAAATTTAAAGAGATGAAACCGGGAGATCAGAGTATTTACATGGGGATTGATACATTTTGTGATGTATTAGGTGTAAGGAAAGTCAGAATTCCCTTACCAACTAGGAAATCTCTATTTTCTCCGATGTTTTCTTTCCTCCAACTATGAGGAGGAGCGTCATCTCTTTGAGCCAATTGGCTATGGATGGATTCGAAATCAGATTTAAGGATGAGGAGGTTACAATTGGCCTATGCGGTCAAGTTTTAGTCAAAGGTTTTCTTTCTGATAAATTGTATTTGCTGGACACTCTTAATGATGAAATTAAACCTAGTTCCCATTATTCTGTGTGTGAATGTGTGCATGGATGGTTTGGCAATGTGATGGCATATGAGATTATGGCACATTATAAAAACAGAATAATTAGAATGGTTAGGGATGGACTCTTACCAAATTTAGGTAAAGTGGAGTACCCTATATGTAAACCATGTCCAAGTGGAAAAATGGTCAAGAAACCATTTAAAAATGGAACTAAAAGTTCAGAAATATTGACCATAATTCCTTCTGATATTTGTGGACCATTGAATGTCCAAAACAGAACAGGGGAGGATGACTATAATAGATATGGTTATGTGTACCTAATTAAACACAAACATGAGGCCTTAAAAATGTTTCAAATATATACTACTGAGGTCCAAAATCAAAAGGGCAAGAAAATAAAACGGATTAGATTCAATAGGGGGGGGGGGGGGTGCGGGCGGTGAATATACCTCGGAACTATTTAAAGAATATTGTGCACTTAAGGGAACCATTCATGAATATTCAATTCCATACACCCATCAACAAAATGGCGTGGCTAAGAGGAGGAATAGAACTTTAATGGATATGGTAAGGTCAATGATTAGCCATGCAAAACTTCCCCTATAATTGTGGGGAGAAGAATTAAGCAGGGCACAATATAGCTTGAACAGAGTACCCTCCAAGAGTGTGCCAAAGACCCCGTATGAATTATAGACTGGTGCCAAACCAAAATTAAAACATGTGAGAGTTTGAGGCTGCCATGTACATGTCTGCTACCACCACAGTGTGTGGAATGTTGATATGTGTTTTTCCTTAAGAATCCGACGGTGAGTCCTAGAGTAGAACCACAGTGTGTGGAACTATATGAAATCTCTAAGGGCAAAGGATTCAAGCAAGTGGGGGTTCCGACAAAGAGGACGTTGGACATAGAGTTCCTGGCCACTTGAGGTGATTGAACACCCCAATGAGCCGATTGGCAGGCCGCTTCGGGCGAGGAAACAACCGGGATATCTAGATGATTATTGCAGTTTATTGGAAACTGTGCAAGACTTGGATCCAAACTCCTACTCTCAAGCAATCAAAGCAAAGGATGCGCAGTATTGGTTAGAGGCTATGAGAGAGGAGATAGAATCAATTGGAAAGAACCAAGTATGGCAATTGGTTGATCTTCCAAAATATCGAAAAGCCATTAGATGTAAATGGGTTCTTAGAAAGAAATTAAAGTCGGATGGATCCTTAGATAAATATAAATAATGCTAGTAGCTAAGGGATTCATACAGGTGGAAGGAATAGATTACGAGGAGATGTTTTCTCCAGTAGTGAAATTCCAATCGATACGAACCTTAGCAGCATTGGTAGCATGTTGTGACCTTGAATTGCACCAGATGGATGTGAAAACCGCATTCTTGAACGGTGAATTAGAAGAAGAAATTTATATGAAAGAACCCAAGGGGTTTGTGGTGCAAGGTCACGAGGGCAAAGTGTACAAACTTATTAGGGCATTGTATGGATTGAAACAAGCCTTGAGGGTATAGAAAATTTCACCAAGCCATAGGTGAAATAGGATTTGTCCCCAATAATGCAGACACATG
The DNA here is from genome assembly GCA_029852735.1 of Persea americana. Lineage (NCBI taxonomy): Eukaryota > Viridiplantae > Streptophyta > Magnoliopsida > Laurales > Lauraceae > Persea > Persea americana. The sequence goes on from CM056819.1 coordinate 30,966,500, forward strand.
TCTCTCTATTAAACGCAGTGGGAGTAGTTACTTATATTTGTCATTACATATCGATGACATTGTAAGGTCCCCGACCTTAATAGGGTGTTTGATTTTCTAATATTGGCGATTAATCTAATTAGGCGGATTTAGTGGCTAAGCGAGTTTCTTTTATCATTAGAAAGGTGCTCCCGAAGTTTTGTTTTATTCCGAGTACGATTAGTTTTAATAGGGGATTAGGTTGTGATTAATAGGAAAATTGGGTATTTTTCAGAAAAATTCCATTTTCGCCAAATTTGGGTTCATTGGAAACGTCTCGTCGCGCTTGTCACTTTTCGTTCGTCGCGATTCGACGTCTTGAAACCCCCCAAATAATCACACTTCTCCTAATTCACTCAATGGGCATTTTAGTCTTTTCCTCTCCATCTTCATTTTTAAACCATTCTCAACTACTTCATTCGGTTCTTCTTCCTTCTCAAGAGTATAACGGCTGTAGCTTCTTCTCTTCTTCCTCCTTCACTCTCTCTCTTCTTGCATGTGCTACTTAGGAGTGGAATTTCATGAGTGCAACCACATCATCTTCTTCCTCTCATTTCCTTCATCTCTTAGACCCATTTTGGTAAGTTTTCTTCAACCCGTTCTTCCCTAATTTCCTTCCTCATTGTTGTAGAGACATCGCATGTTGATGGCTCTCTCTTCCCTTCCTTCCTTGGTGTTCTTTGGGTGTAGGAGAAAGGGTTTTTGGAAGTGGTTTGGCTAGGGTGTGAGTGGAGAGCTCTCCTCCTCAATTTCTCCCCCAAATTTCCATCTCTTTCACTCTCTTTGGTGAAGGCAAGTAGAATAGCATTTATATGTTACCGATGCATGTATTTACTTTCATTCTTGATAATGCAATTGTTTAGGGAACCTCTAATTCAAAGCTTGTTAGGTTTATGTTGGATTTCACATGTTAATTAGGTAAATTTTGCTCATGGACTTTAAATGGAATGGGGTGGCTGTTTTGGTGAATTAAAATATACTATTACAGGTGTGGAAGAAGTGAATTTTGAAGCTCAATAAATGTATCTTGAATCCAGAAACAGAATATGAATAGGTTCTATCGTACACGCGATTACCTCTTCGATCAGCCCTGATCAAAACAGAACCTAACAAGGTTCTGTCTCGCATGCGGTGACCCGGCTGTCACCACGCGGCTGGCCGACTTGACGAAATATTACGCAAGTAGTATGTTTACTACACACGGTCACCACTCGGCGACCTAGCGGTTAGCCGCTTAGACCAAAATCTATTTTGAAATTAGGACTTCTTTCTTAGGTTTTGACCTTATATGTGAGACCCCCTTGACCCTACCCTTGCACGACCAATTGGGAAAAATGGAAACGGAGCACAATTGGCTTGGTGTGCTCCGATGGTTGGTGTGCTCCGACGGTTGTCCGGGATTTTCCTTATATTGATGTAACTTAACCGAATATGTGTGGAATTGAGTTAATTGGTGCCCAACAACTTCCGTACACCATGGGCCCGCCAAATTAAGACACCATTGAGTCATTCTCCATACGTACTCCGTTGGGGACACGCTCGGTACACGGAGGACAACTCTTGACCTACGATTGGCTTGTTCCTTCACTCTTGACTCGTAAATCTTGTATCCGTAACTTGTCATACCCTGTACACTCTATCTTGAATACTTGTATAACTTGTAACTTAACTTGTAGAAATAGGATCTGACCGGACTTAGGGTGTATCCTTAGGTACCTTGTCTTGTATTGATGGGCACGTGTTGATAGACTTGGAGGAGGACTACTCATGGAACTTATAATTTGACTTGTATCTTGGCTTGACTTGGAGTAGCCCTTGGCCTATTATCTTAAACTTGGAAATCTACCCACGTTATTGTTTTGGAACTTGTGTCATATACAAACCATCACCATCATCTCGCATTCATGACCAGCTGTAGACTGATGATTCTTGAGTGGACCGGTTACTCGGACACTTGGGTGGGCAGTCGGCTTTGGATGGCATCCATGGTGTTAATAGCTAGGAGCGGGCTTGGACCGTGCTGCTATTGCTAAGACCGGGAGTTAGGATCCCCCTAGAGCCGGACTTTGGGTATTCATAGTCGGCTTGGACGTTACTTATACCCCCGGGAGGTGGCTTAGACATCCTCGGAGTCTCCTCTTGCTTGTATTGCATTTCATGGATGGTTAGTCTCGTTTGCTTGCTAGGATTTATACTATTACTTGATTCTCTTGATTACTCATGCTTTATGCCTAGCTTGTACATTGTTATCTTATGATCATGTATTTGTCTTTACTCTTATTTGAAACATGTTATGAATGATGTATATTGCTTATTTCCTTTCCAATATATTGTTGACCCTTTATTCTATGGTGTGCAGAGGACACCTACTACTATAACACGGACCCGGATGCCGAGGCAATCCTAGAGGATCCTCAACCGGGAGAGGAGGACGAGATACGAGAGTGGAGTGCCGATGATGTTGCTTAACGTCATCACTCCCGGCACTAGTGCGCGTCACATGAGGATATCTTTCATCATGCCTCCATCTCATCTTTTGGAGATTTCTATACTTTTGTACTTAACATACTTTTGTATATCTTTTGTATCAGGACCTAGGTTTTTGGGATGGTCCTGATGCTTATAAACTTTATATGTTTTCTCTTTTGAAACTTGAATATAGATAATGGAATGAAATCTATACTTGCTTTGATATCTCTACAGGTTTAATGAATGTGTTTACTGGACAAGTCCTGTTGATCATTTATTAATGAGGCTCAACTATATAATCCTCACAGCGAACTTCGATCCTTGGGCACTAAGGGAAATTTTTTTTAAATTAGCCTTATGTTTTACACCCAGGATCTAGTTTAATTACGAATCGGGTTCGGGGTTGTGACAGACATTTTGATCGCTGGTGATCAATTGGAAGCGGTAAATGAAATCAAGCAATGGTTAAAGTCAAGATTCGAGATGTAAGACATCGGTGAAGCGGAGTATGTCCTTAGCATTGAAATAATCCGTGATCGTCCAAATAGGCTATTGACTTTATCACAGGGATCCTATTTGGAAACTATGTTTAAATGGTTTGATATGGCTATGTGTAAACCAATTGTCACTCCCATCTGTAAGAGCATAAAATTGTCAAGTAATTAGGGACCCACGAACGAGCAGGATAAGGAAGTGATGAGAATGAAACCTTATGCTCAAATTGTGGGCAACATCATGTATGCGATGCAATGTACGAGACCAGACCTTGCATTAGGCATGTGATGGACCCGTCTTTTCCTTTCTTGTCTTCCTCCGTCCCGGGTCCGCCGGGGTGCGGATGGGCAAAGAGAAAAAAAAGAGCAAGCATCAACATTTTTATACGGGTATGCCAGATTTTCTATTCTACTTGGAATTTGAAATGGTGATCCGGAGATTCACCTTCACAAGTAAAAAAGGAAATCAAACTTTTTTTCTAACTTTTCATTGCATATATATTTTAAAGAAAGAGACAGATTTAGAATGCAGTGAAAGACGATTTTGTTTAGTTTGCTATGAAAAGCAGTTTTGTGCTGTAGGAGGCAATTTTGTCATGGAAGGTGATTTACAAATCTTATCAATAGTGAAAGACAAGAATTGTGATTTTTTTTCTCTTTTAAAAAATACAAAATACATTAGAGAAGAAAGAAAGAGAGATCTGACTTCTCAGGAGATTGTGGAGACTCGTTCAGATCAACGGTCGCAAATCATGTATAGACTCCGCCGTCGTCCTTCAGATGAGAACATTTTATCCTTTAGTTCACTTGGCTTGGCTTGGACCTCGGATTTTTAGAGGACAAAGACCAAGGGAATGTCCTAGATCCAATAAAAAACCAAGTAGACGGGCTGAAAAGCCGCATCTAGGCCATGTTGGATAGAAGAAGAGGGGTAACCTTGGGGGGTGGCCCCCCAAGAGACTTCGATTAACTTGTAGTGCTTGCAGCAGAGTTTCTTCAGGGCAAGAGAGTTTTTTTTTTTTTACAGAAATTTCTAGGACAATTTCTTCAGAACTCTTCAGATGATTGTTTCGGACCCTTTCCCTTTGGAATGACCGCCTATTTATAGGCTTTTGGTGGCCATTCGGAAGGTTTATGGGCATTAATGAGATTAATGCTCCATGATGGGAGGAGTTACAAGATTTAATTTCATAATTTTGTAACTCCTTTTTCTTGAATTCTGATTGGCCGATGGAGAATAATGGACATTTAATGTCCATGATGATGGGAGTTTCATGATTAATTACCATGATTAATCTCCATAATGATAGGAGTTACATGGTTAATTGCCATAATTAATTGGACTTGTAACTCCCATTTGCTTACTTTTGATTGGGCCGTCTAAAATAATGAGTTAATGACCCTAATAAGTTGTCATAAAAAGGTCAATTAACAGCATTAATTGGTCGCCAAGTCGCTTGAAGAGTCGCGGGTCGCACCGTGTCTTTTGGAATTCTTCTTGCGATGATCATCAATGGATCCGCATGTTGTTTGATGTCAGATGACGATGCAATTTCAGACATTGGTTGATACCAATGGGCCAGCAACATCTGTCCAGTCGATTTCTCAATCGGTCGGGCAGAAAGTGTACTTTCTTATCGGCCAGTTGGCGGTTTCGGAGTGTCCGATGATGATCAAATGATTTCGATGGCGGATTTGTGATGTTGACGAAGATCGACGGATATCATGCCTCAAAAATCAAATTTTAAGAAAATCACAAGGGCCAATCATCGCGAAACACGAAAAGAATCTGAAAAACAGACGTTTCAGCGGAAATCCGGCTACTCGGACTTCCAGGGTCGCCGACGACCATGCACCCATGGTCGTTGGTGACCATAGGGCTTTGGCCCCCTTTTCGATCGCCGTTCGGTCACCGTTTCTTAGCCCTTTTTCGGGCTTTTTCGCTTCTGTTTTCTCCTGTATTTTTCTTTGACATTTATCTTCATTTATTGGCTTTATTCCACTGAAGAAAATGCATCGAGAAGTCATGCAAATCAGAGCAAAAAGTTTTCTATTTTTGGAAAAGCCGAAGACTTTGTAGCCGATTTTCCGTCAAGAGTTGAAAGTAGGTCAAACGATGTTGGAATGACCTGAAATTTGAGGTGAAGCTTCTTGAGCATTAGATAGGACCAACCAAGGGCTTCTATTTGAGTTTTGAAGCCGCTTGGGGTCCCGTCGATGCTAGATTTGATTTCACCGTGCAGAAGATGTCGAGCTTTGATGTGTGGTCATCCGATGTCCGATTGACGTGAAATTTGATAGGGAGCCTATTGGAGTCATTTTGAGGCGATCCATTAGCTCCGATTTGGATGTCATGGTCCCAGGGAGCTTCACCGCCGGTAGGCTTGATTTTACTTCGGAGCCTCAAAGCCGAGTCAAACGTTGTCGGAATGACCTGAAATTTGATATGTAACCCTTTGGAAGCTTGTAGGAGCTACTCATGTGCTTTGTTTGATGAGTGGCGGCATCGGAGGTTCTTGCCGCCGGGAGGCTTGATTTCGTCGTTTGAGAGTTGATAGAGGGTCAAACGGTGTCGGTTTGACTTGAAATTCAACGTGAAACCTTTTGGAGGTATTTTGAGACCAGGCTCTGATCGAAGATTTGATGTATTTGACACTGTCACCGCCGGGAGCTCCCGCTCAGCTGTTGGATGATTGAAGTTAGGCCAAATGGTGTCGAAATGGCCCGAAACTTCATGTGTACCTCTTTTTTGGCTATTTTGAAAGATCTTGAAGTTTTTGTTTGATTTTGACAAGATTTGATGCTTAAAGCAGCTTTGCCTGTTTGTAGTAGGATGCGGCTCCTTGTAGCTTTTGATGTTGAGGAGGGAAAGTGACATTTTTGGTGTTAACATCATGGGTCTCATAAACAGATTCCTAAGTAACCCAGGATTACAGCATTTGTATGCGATTAAGAGGATTCTGTGGTACATCAAAGGAATAGTGAATCTTCACCTATGTTATCAAGGTGGAGTCCTAGAACTGCGCGGCTACTCAGATGCAAATTGGGCCAGTGATTTAGACTAAAGAAAGTCAACAACCAGCTATGTGTTTATCCTCGGAGGAGGTGCAGTTTCTTGGGGTAGCAAGAAACAGATCTCTACGGCTATGTTAAAAGTGTATATAGCCTACAGTATAGCAGTCCAAGAGGCTCTTTGGTTAAAATATTTCCTAACTGATTTGGAGATAATTAGAGAAAAAGAGCATATCCCAATGAACGTAGATAGAACATCTACTATATCAATGGTGAATGAGCAAGAGTTCAATTGCCGATAAAAACATGTTGAGATAAAGTATCACTTCATCAGAGAAAAGGCTGAAAAGAATGATATAGAAATTTTTGATATGCCTTCAGAGGAATTGATGGCTGATGCTCTCACCAAGGCCTTGCCTGCAGAGGTTTTTGCAAGGCATGTGATGCATATGGGACTGAGATATGTTTGATGTACATGGCATTCGTACCAAGTAAAAGATTGTAGGAAATTGTGTGGCCCGCATGCCACTGGTCTCACGTCAGATCAAGCAGCACTGATGTCGACAGATAATACAATCCCACTTAATGTAAGACTTAATCTGGTCCCACTAATAAGGCTCCCAATAGGATTAGTGGATGTGAGTTTCTTGGCGAAGAAGTCTCTAGTAAGTGTACTCTTTGGGACTTGTCTATATAAGATAAGGGAGCCCTAAGGTTGGAATTATTTCATCCTATAAGAAAGACAAGAGACGAAGAGATCCGCGGAACTTCCCAATCACCGGAACGCACATAGATCTCCGGCCACGTGTCGGAATCTCCGCATCTGAATCCATCAGTGATCAACTATGCTTGTTTCACTGAAGAACACATTTTACGATATAGTTCATCCAAGCAACTATATTATGATAGAGTTTCAGATTAATTAGATAAATTAGAACCCCGTGCGTGTACAATGATACATAATGATCCACTGATTTTATGCCACTTGCTATTTTATTGATAAATCTTTTAAGTAAAATAAAAGTGACCAAGCTCGGTTATTTGACCTCACTCAATCTAACTAGCAAATCTAATTTAGTTGTGCTTAGTTTTTCAATCACTATAAATGCTGCTATATAAAATTAGTTAGTTGTTCAATCTCCTCCTCTTAGAAATGAATCTAAAAGATTATTTTGGAGATGGCTTTGAAGATGATTGATAAGGATTTTGAAAACGTAGATAGTGATTTGAAGTTGAAAGCTTATATGGAACTTTCAAAAGATAACAATGCTTAAAAAAAACATAGGAGACATGGGCTTGCCATGATCTAAAGACCCATCGCATGACCTCGTTATACAGATTCTTTTTTTCTTTCAAATTGAACTGTTGACGATAAGAATGGTTAATGTTGAACTAAACCAGAATCTGTCCCAACCTGCTCCTTTAAGAGGCAGGTTTTATAGTAACTTTTTCAGCTTTTGGAGTATAGATTTATAATATTAATTTAAGACCCAAGTCAGACTCAAAGCGGCTCCGAGGTTTGGCCACCCCACCCTAAAGTATTTATGACCACTTTAGATATTTTGTAATGAATTTTAATATTAACTGTTATGTAGTGCAATGGATAGAATACATCTAAAAGCTAAAAGAAGTATGAGGGGTTATGAGTTATAGTCATTTTATGTATGTTATTTTCCTAAGTTTCTAAAGAGATTCATTAAGAGAAGGGAAAAGTGAGAAAAAAAAAAAAAAGACATTGACAAATGGAGAATCCAAGTCCTCCCAACACAATTATACAAATCTAAGTATAGAAGCAAAAGAGATAGAAGAAAGCTATCCTACAAGCTTGTTGGCATTGGCTTGGCAAAATTAACACATGTAAGAAGATTTCAAGAGGATCGCTGTCGAACTTACACCAATATTCTTAGAAGAGTGTCTAAAGGTTAGATCGGAATAGCTCATCATTAAGATAATGGCGCAAGGAATGCTTTTAAAGTTTTTATTATCCATTGTTTAATGCATAAGTCTAGATCCATAGGTTTGATTTATGTTCGAAACCGTATTAGATCCAACACTTGGTACCAGAGCCTAGGTTTCTGATTCATGCATTATGCAATTTTCTATGGGTAGATTCTTATTTTGATTTTAATAACCAGATCATGCTAAGAAAAGGATTAAGATTGAATTGATCATATTCTATTTGTCTGGGGAGCTCACCAAACCTATAATCAGTCATTGCATAATCGAACTTATTTTCTTATGCGTATTTGATTTGTATCTTTGTCGGCATGTTTCGAGTTAGGGTTGTTTTGCACACTGTGTTTTTGGAATAGGATCTCATACAATCGATCAAGAATTATTGAACATTGAGAAGTTGATCAATGGATCACTTGATGGGCCTTAGTTTCTTGAAGTACTATGTTTTGTGCGAAACTCATAAACATGTGCACTAATTTTTTTATTATCGAAACTTGTGTGTTAGTATATTGTATGTTGGCTAATTCATGGGTTGGGAAAAACTCTGGGTCCATTGAGTTTTAATTTTCTATTTCTTTTAGAATAGACTATGGTTGTGTCACCAAAAGAGCTCAATGATGTTATTTAGAGAAAAGTGGTCATATCTCTCAAACCAACCGTTGGAACGGGGCGATCTATGTACCATTAGAATTCTTTTTTCGAGAAGATATCCCTAGAGCCAAAGATTGCATCAATCGAAGCTAAAATGAGAAAGTTATGGCCTCGGAAAGTTTTCAGAATAATTACAGAATTGCCATATGATCAATCGAGTAAAGAATCTAATCGATTGGATGACGAACAAAAACACCCAGTTATGCTACGAAAATACAATTAAGGGGGAGTTGCAATTGAGGGGGCTATTAGATCCTAATTGACAAGTATGCTGCATGTTGACATCATTAGATTTGTCAATTATGGACAAAAAGGATGAGAGATGGAATATGTTAGATCAATGGGAAGAACAAGGCACTCAGGGGGAGAATTCAAGTTGGCAGCCGACTACTTCTAGGTACATGTACATTCGTTCTAAAAAGTTCTAAAAGCCAATTCAATGTATTTTGGGTAGATGAATTGTACTGTTGTAGGGAGTTTAGTCCATGAATTGCCATAAGGGGAGATTGTTAGGATATTGTATAATGGCTAATTCATGGATTGGACAAAGCTTTTGGGTCCATTGAGTTAAAATTCTCTATTTCTTTTAGAATGGACTGTAATTGTGTCGTCAAAAGAGCCGAATTATGCTGCTTGGAGAAAAGTGGTCATATCTCTCAAACCAACCATCAGAGCTGGGTAATCTTCGTACCATTTGGGAAGCTTGTTTCGAGTAGATATGTGTAGATCCAAGATTATGTCAATCGGAGTTAAAACGAGAAAGTTATGGCCTCGAAAACTTTCAGAATAATTACATAATTATCATCCGATTAGTCGGGTAAAGAATCCTATTGATAAGATGACAAACAGAAACCCTCCAAACTGTGCGAAATCACTTTCCTTTTCCAAGTGGGGGGTTTCCTATTTGAGTCCAAATCATGCCCTAACTCTCATTGAAAGGGGTTTTCTCTCAACCCTAAGACATATCCCTCTTATTGTTCTGAGCAAAGAAAACCTAATTGAGAGAATTCTTCATCTCTAGAGGTTCCATAGGAGAGTTGTGTTGAGTTGTTCATTTAGAGAGTTGCTGCTTCAACATCTAGTGTAAAAGAACATTTTCTTTCGTAGAAAATTTGAGGAGTCAAGCGGTGTTGAATCTGTTGCGATCAATGGTGTGAAGTCATTGTGGCCCGAAGCTACATAAAAGAAACTACCGTCCTTAGGTAGTGATTATCTGGGGAGGGATCTGTCAGTGTCTTGTAACTACGAAATTCATAGTGCTTGATTATTGGTCCAGTTTGAATTCATGATTTTTCACCCGGTTTGGTTTTTCCACTTTAAAAATTGGTTTTTTTGTAGTGTGTGCTTGTTGGACTAGGATCTGCATGACATTGTTGATTGACAAATGGCCCCACATGTACTTGTACTGGGGATCCATAAACTGAGAATTCTTTATTATACTATATTAAGCTGGAAGGGTTTTTTAAATGATTTGAACTGTTGGTTACAAATTTGACGGGAAGTTATTCTTTTCTCCTCCATTATCTATCATAACTACATGCTACTTCTTATCTCATCCAACACATATTTTATCTCATATAACTACTCATTTTTTCTCTTTTGATTTTGATAAAACCCTTTCTATCCACATCTCCTACTCCATTTTTGCACATTCTCTCATTTTTTCCTACGTCACTTCTCATACTCTCTTTCTACTCTACCTACTCTCAATTGTGAAAATAGGTAGGATCATATGTTTTCTTCTTCTTTATATTTCTAAAAACTTACTATATATATTGTGCATTGTATTTTAGCTGCCATTCAAGTCGGTACTTATTCCCCAATTATATAAACATTTCATTTGCACTGTATGGATATACTCGTTTTTACCACGGATTACTGTGCTAGTGTTACTAATTTTGAAACTTTTCAGCTATCGGCTACCGACCTGTTGTCCCTGATCATTTCTCTGTAACTATTTCTTTGTAAATTCTTCCGGTGGTTGGCCACAAACTCATTCTCAAGTCATGCAAATGGTGAGAACCGGAAAAGAACGAAGATAAGAAAAGAGATCCATAGCTGAATCTCCATAACCATTATATGGGTCCTACATGTACCAACATTGGGGCACACGCCACATCAACTAACATAGGCCCGTTAAACTGACTTGGTTTCAAAGGCTTTTTCACCATCCATAATACACACACTAGCAACAATAGCACGTGATACTATTGAAAAAGAAAATTACAAAAAAGACCTTTTAGTTATCTTGAAAGGTAGTGCATTGTATCTGGTATATCAATAACTCAAATAAAGGTTTTAAGAAAATATAGTTTTCAATAGAATCACGAGGACATATAACATACCTATAAATAGGGGTGCACAAAAAATCCATCAATCCGTCAATCCGATCCGATCCGATCCGCGGATTTCAATCCGATCCAAAGGCCAACGGATTGGTGGCAGATTGGATATTGTGTAATCTGTTAGCAACGGATCGGTGGCGGATTTCACTCTCAATCCGTGGATTCAATCCGATCCGATCCGTTGTCATTAAATATAAAATATATATATATATAAGGGGTCTAAATAAAAATTAGGTGTCTAAATTTAAAATAAGGAAAAAAATTTAGAATATATGTCACAGTGTATTTAAGTGATAATAATTTTTTTTGCAATTTGAATTTTGGCTGTGGACATACTGATGAAATTTTAGGAATGATCCAAGTGGATTCCAAAACCCATCAGGTTACTTTCAACGTTCAATTATTTTGCTTATTTTGGTTAGCTTAGTGACAAAAGGTCACCACCACCCTTTGAAACTCTCTTAACTAATGTTCTGCTCTTCCACATGCTTACACTTGCATTTTCTTCTCTTTCTGTCTCCCTCATTCCTTCATTTTCCCACTTGAACATTTCTATCTCTTTCAGATCATTTCAAAAGAATATGGCCACCAATCTCATATTGGGTATTATGTCCATGTGAGTATTATGTACATTGTGAAACATTTTGATTACATATGCATCCATCTGTGTTGCTTATAGTATCTCTCAATTTCTTATTTTATTCATTGCATTGTTGGAGTATGAGTCTTAGAATGGTTGAGAGTAGAGGAAGAATCTGAATTTTTTCATGGGGTTTTTTTCTTCTTTTTTTTTACATGTATTGTACAGTAACGGATTGAACGGATTAATCCGATCCGATCCGCTCATCCACGGATCGGATCAGATCGGATTTCAACGGTAACGGATTGGTGACGGATTACAAATCTGTCAATCCGTAGGCAACGGATTGGTGACGGATTTGGCTCAATCCGAACCAATCCGATCCATGTACACCCCTACCTATAAATTTGAAAACTCCCATTTGGTTCTTTTAAAAGTTATCAGTAGATTGGTCAAATTTATTGCTTTCTTTGAGATATATTTATTAATAAAATCACAGATTCTCTCAGTTAAGTAAAATAATAAAATGTAAAAAAATCATTTGAGCAATTGATGGTTGAGGGTAAGGAAAAATCTCCATAAGATAAAATTAAAACTTTTAAGAAAAAAATTAGTTCCTTATAAATAAAGCATTAACTGGAAAAACAAGCAAACATTTGGATGACAGCGATCCACTACTGCAGACCCATGATATGGTCATCAAAAAAATTTGGACGCGCTTCTGCTGCAATGCAATTGTGGTTTGCTAATACATATACTCGATGCGAATTACATGGTGGGTTGTGGATGGGAGGCATGTTGTATTGTGTGAGATTGAGAGAGAGAGAGAGTTAAGTGTTGGATCAGTAGTTATCTTTTAGCCTGTGGTAGAATCTGAAGACATGCCACGGGGTTTGCAGGTGAGGTATCTTATATCTCAACATGATTTCAATGAATGAGATAAGGACTCATTGGATTCAATTTGGAAGGAAATATGAAATCATGTTGAGATAAAGCTTGAAATCATGTGTGGGATAAGCATTGTCAAAGGTAAAAGAAAATCTTATTTAGGAGATAATTTAGGAGGTTTGAATTTTAAAAGGGTTCCCTTGTATAGATTCCTTTTTAACTTAGATATCCTAAAATTAAGAGAGAGATTATGAGAGAGAAAAGTATTTGGTATGATACTTTGAGCTGGAAGGAACCAAAAGTTAAGATTTGGTTGCCAATTTTGGAATAAGTTTTGAAATCCACATTCCAACTTTAGATTCTCAAATCAAATCCCTAAAAAACAGGGAATGTATAACCTCAAACGTGGTTCTTTCTCGAAAATGAGAGATCCATGCAAACATTATATTACTTAGGCAGGGCCAATTTCACAATTCACTTAACAATCTAAAGAAGTCGAAAAAATTGAGGTGGCAATTTGAAGATCATGACATGGCACCACGAGAATGTCCAAGATAGTGATACGGCGCCTTCAAGAGCACGCTCCCTATTTCTTCAATATATGTAATTGGAAGTATTCATTTGCCGTCTTTCATCATTGGGTGAAGGACACAGTGTGACAATATAGTCGGACCAACTTTCTGAACCTTCATAACCATCAACACACAAGAGACCCATTGAATTACACTGGATCCATCGAGTTTTCATGATTAAAATTGATTGGAACGTTGGATCGAGGGTTTGATCTTATTTAGTATAATGTTGTTTAACTTGTGGACCATAGATGAAGGGATCAGAAGCATGTGACTTACTTACCCCAAACTTATATATGAGTCCATCCAAAATGTCTCTTTCCATATCCCTCAATCCTATGATTTGTAGGGCCCCAAGTGGGCCCCATCAAGTGGGCCCTCGCCATAAAGTGGTAAGGGATAGATGCATGAATATATATATATACATATATATAATATAGAGGAATGTTCATATGCATCTTTCCCTCACCATAGTGAGGGACACTTTCCTTTTTTAACATAAAGACAAGGAAGTGTACCCCACCCTATGTACTTGAAAAGTACATTTTATACTTGAAAATATCCAAAAATGGGAGTGTCCCTCACCCTATGGTGAGATAAAGATGCATGTGAACATTCCCCTATAATATATATGTGAGAAATGCTCATGTAAGATACACTCTCACCAAGTTGGTGAGAGATGGGCGGGGGCGCTCACATAAATATTTGGGGTCCTTACATTTAAGTTGGTGAGAGTAGATATTTATGTGAGGGCTCCCACCCATCTCTCACCGACTTGGTGAGAGTGTTTCTCATATGAGCATTACTCTATATATGTATGTATGGATGTATGTATGTATAAATGTATATATACATACATCCATAATGTATACATACATACATACACATGTGTATGTACATACATGTATGTATGTATATATGTATACATATATCGAAAATATTTCAGGAGAGAACTATTAAATGAGAACTTTTTTGTGGGGCCCACTAAACAACCCATCCAAACCTAGCAATCAATAGGGAACCCCACTGATAGTTGTTGATCCCAATGATTGGCACACATCCGAATAGACCAAACCATTGGATTGAGGGTTGAATATGTTTTTGAATATGAAGCCATTAAACTTGTAGGCCACGGATAAAGGGGTTAGGGGCATGGGTTTGGGGTCAAACTTGATACTTGGGGTGGTCTCACATAGTTCTTTCTATCGGCCCCGATCCCATCCCTAAATGGGACCCACAGTTGGGCCCTACAAAAAAGTTCTCATATAATAGTCTCGTCTGAATATTTCCATACATATATATGTACTTCAAAGTTCTGGCAAATGCAAGATCGGAGACGGTGCTATGAGGCTAGAGATCACGGCCTTGATAGTTTTTTGCAAATCTCTTCAAATGGGTTTTTCTATATTCTGGATTCCGTTCCTATTATATATATAGACTATTTTCTCCATCAAAGAGTGAAGGGGGAATCACAGGGTGTTGAAGTCAACGTCCACCCTCGCTCATAAGCGGTCATAATCGTGGTCAAGTCCTCGCCCTCGCCCTCACCATAAAACTATTGTTGTGCAGTTTCCTATCACAAATTGGTTTTGGGATAAGTGGTACCTCAATGGGGTGTAAGATCCTACAAGTGGTATCAGAGCCTGGTAGGTCGGGTGTTCGAATCACAGGACACGCGTTTTGCGAGTTTGCAGCAGAAATCGCTGCTGGTGTGCCATTGAGGGACGGATTGTTGAGGTCAACGTCCACCCTCGCTCCTAAGCGGTCATAATTGTGGTTGAGCCCTTGCCCTGTTCGCAGCAGAAGTCACAACCGGTGTGCCCTTGAGAGAAGGATTCTGTGATTAAGAGAAATTAATCTCATGCTTATCACTAAACAACCTTGAGGCTATATATGTGGGCAAACCGTGTGTGGCCTATCATGCCCCGACATTCCAATAGTACTCACAAACCTAAGCACACCTACTCACCCAAGTCTTTCATCATCGGCACTAGATGCACGGATTGCTGTGGAAGGCAGGTTCTTCATCGACCTAAAAGTCGATTGGCCCTTCAAATGTAGGCTATTTAATGAAATTTTCACCTAGGGGACTCCACACATATACAGCATGGGATTTTCAATCACACCATTCACAAAACTTGAGACCCTTCTAAATCACTGGTGTAAATTGAAATTTCCCATAGCTTTGTGGGTAAAAACTACTCTTCATCTCCGAATATATGTATATCTTCCTTTTCGGCTGAGGAGTTCGTCTTTTTTAGGTAGAAAGGATCACACAGGATAACAAATAGAGACATCAACCCAAAAGCTAAGCTGACCTAGGACCTCCTCTATAAATAGAAAGAAGTCCCACCACAATAAACCACCAACAAAAAATGCTAATCTTTAAGCCATAAGAAGAAATTGCGCATTTGCATAAAAATGTAAAATGTCAAAATATTATAAGTCATCATGTACTAATTACTCAATCATTAAAAAATTCTCAAGTCAACTTAAATCCCGAGTCAAAACCAAAAAACTTTTTTCAATTAAACTTAAATTCAAATTCTATCAACCACAGAATTTTCAATTTAATTCAAATCCACATGTAAGTTTAAAAAACACCCAAAGACAACACATGGTCCATTAAATCCCAAACCAATCACTAATGGACAATGAGGTTTGAGATTAATTGGCATAATCACTTTTCGGGTAAAAAACATGAAACCTAAACCCAACTCATACCCTCGACTGGTACATAGGGTGTGGGTTTGCTCCCCACGTCTTATGTTAAAAAGGTCCCAAACTTGCCATTGTGTGTTGTGTGGGATTGGCGGGTGCCACCATGGGATTACTCCAGTTGGATCAAAGACTTCAGGAATGCCTACATCATCACAAAAGAAAAAAATGTTCCTCAATGCTGTACCTCTTGAAAACTATATATACGGATCATGTGTCCAAGATTATAGCGGCACTTAGGGGATAACTACGGAGAGATCCATGCTACGTATCCAAGGGAACACAGGGTCTAACTACAGATGATATCCGTATTGTGTTTCCATTTATGCGATTATGTAACTGATGTATCTTTTCATAATTTAAAGTCCATTTCATGATTGATTTAGTGTATGCTTATTTCTTAAGTCCTTCATGTGTGAATATATTGAAAAGTATTTCCGCCGCCTCTAATGACGCCTAAGGTTCAGTAAGAATGGTTAGCTAAGGAAACTTAATTTGTTATCATAGTTAAACGATCGCGTGTTCAAATCCAAAGAGGAACAACCGGCATTGAAATATGCATGTCATGAAAAGTGCACCAACCAGGTCCTACTTGAGGGAGAGTATAGAAAAGTATTTTCCTTGCATTTCTTAACTCTTTAAGGTTTTTGCAAGAATGATTAGCTAAGAAAACGGAATAGAATATGATATGTTTTATAGATTCTTTTATATGATTCCTTTTTTGCTGTTGGAGTCTTCTTATGGGACTATGATCGTGTCTATGTTCCTTGTTCATGTAACCCCATATCTAACTTTGTCATTGATCTCATGTATGTCGATTATGTTTTGTCATTAGTTCAAATAATTGTAAGTGCACCTTAGACCATCTTGTTTCCTTGCTCCTCATGTATAGCTTGATTGATGTCCATGAACCATCATCGATAATCTTGTATAATTTATGTAAACCTTGTTTGTCTCTATCCATTGATTAATTACACTTTAGTTTTGTATTTAATTACTTGCTGAGCTGTAAGCTTACCCCCTCTTTATCCTTTACTTTGTGAACACTAAGGGCTGAGCCTTGGAATGTTGGGAATGTTCTGAGAGTGTTAGATGATTTATGGGCCTCTGGCAGAGGGCTTTTTTTTTTTTGAAAGGGCAGAGTTATAGAGATTTTCATTAGTTTATATGAGGACTTGGATTAGTTTCTTCCAGCTAGTATATCAGATGATATTTGTTTAAAATTATGTATTTAAGGTTTAAGCTTTGACTAGTTTGGTTTCATTAAAAAACATAATACGTATGAGGAAGGAAAATATCTATAATTGATTTGACCGTGGTTGACATTTTGAAAAATCTTGACACGGCTCCCGATTTCGGATTACGACAATGTGAATTGGGGGGTGTTCATAACAAACGGCAAGCCTAGAAGATGATCAATCCAAACAGAACCCCCCATCACCCACCAAGGTACACCTACACCCACCGTATAGAAGACCATCCGAGTCCCACGTCGAAGACTTGAATTTACACGTAACACACATTCCCGTTCAGAACAGCACAGGTTGGGTTGCGCTCCTATCCACATGTCTCGCATAGGAGTTAGGAGCACAGTGCGAGACAGGTAGATCAATCAGATCCGCATGGACCACCCACGTGTGAAATTTCATATCAACTCCCACCAAATTCACACCAAGCGTTTCTCAACCCTCTATTCAAGTGATTGCAATGAATCAAATTAGGCACACCGCTAGAGGGGGTGAACCAAACTATGTGAACATATTTACAAGTACCCCAATTGATGGAGCACCACTACTTTTTTTCCCCAGCCACAATGATGGAGCACCACTAAAATTCAAGCTCTCATGGTGTATGGAATCCACAATTTAACATCATGCTGAAAGTAGCATACTTTTTCAAGTGGCAAAAATCTTGATCACGTTAAACCATGCAGGGTTGAGTTTGGCCAACCAAAGTCGTTGCGCCATTGTAATAGAATGTATTTCATCCATATTACATGAAATTCTTCGGGGCCGCTTGTTTGCATAAATTGAGTTTCTAAAAGTTTTAAAAGTGCACTCGTAAAGTGTAGTTAAAATTGAAGTACCAAAGTGATGAACCGCAAATGGCCATCAAATAAACTTCCCTTACATAAAAAATGAATAAGAGAAGATGAGGTCCCTAATCTACTGCTCAGCTAGTTTAATTAGGGACATAGGTTTGTTATTAGAGTGCATGATCTCAAATGCGTGATGTAGCCTAATAAATAAATAAATAAAATACAAAGAGAGAAAAATGAACAAGGAACCCTCATCCTAGTTAAAAATATATTACTCCATTGCAACCAATTTTACCATCAGTTTTTCCGAATTCCATGAAAACAAATGGGGGCATGACTCCACCTTTTAAAGTAAAAGCTACAGCCTACATTCATGCCCACTCCACTAGTTCACAATAATAGTAGTTATGTGGCCAGGGTTGATCATACTGTCACAACAGTTTGATGCAACATGCCCAACTTTTCTTTGGTCCAGAAAAAGAACTGCTCAATTATAATATATCCGAAAGGTATGGCGAAATTATCATATAAGAGGAGTTTCGGAGATTTTATCAGAGTCTACGTCTCCACATATTTCCTATTAGATTTAGACCCAAATGGAGGACCTGAAAGTAGCATGGTTTGCTTTAATTCTAATCCTATCCTCAATCTTAGGATATGGCCTTCTCTTCACCTAAATTTTCACTTCTTTCTAAATTATCTGCAAGTCAAAGTCTCATGGATTCCGGACTCTATTAGCCTTGTCCAACTGTTTGCTTATGGAATCTTTCAAAACTCATATTAGCCCCCTAACTTCTCCCTAAATAATCTCCATATCAAATTCTCATACAGTCTGGGCTCCAATAAACTTGCCATTTGCCTATATGCAATCTCTCGAAAGCCTCTGCATCCTATTTGTGTGGGTAAACACCGTAATGGCGAGATTAAGAACCACGGTAATACACCGACCCTCACCTCGATCTCGGTAAGCATAGCCCAGCAGTTCGGCGGCTCAGTAAGGAGCGCCGGGTCCGAGAGGCCTTCACCCTGCAGTTCAGCAGCTCGGTTAGGAGTGCCAGCTCAGCTGGCAGCTCGGCATGAGTGCCAACTCATCACTACGCCAGCACGGCCAGACCGCTCCTGGTCCCGGTAAAAGCACTAAAGGCAGAGTGGGCCGTCACCTTCCTCTGAGAAGTACGGGCGCGCCCTGACAGATAGGAGCACTCATTTATGGCGATATGATCGTTCATTTATGACGATATGATTACTTATTTATGGCGACAAGAAGTTGGCTTTATCATCCCTTAACATCAACTGACCGAAAGCATGGAAGGTTCTGATGGGATGTTCCCTTTTTACCTACCGCCGAATGTCAGGGTGAGGATCGATGGGACCTCACCCCACCTACCCCCACTCACAGAGAGAATGAACGAGGAATGTCTACATATACACATGGGATCAGCCCCATGGACTTACGCAACACACAATACTCAACATACTGTCTCTCATTCTCCTCTCCCTCCTCCTGCTTAGTTTTCTTAGAACTAACTCAGGCATCGGAGCGCCTTCAGTTCACGGCAACCAGGGGCTCTGACCCAAGCCATTTTCCTTCCCTTTTCAGGTTCTTGGCGTTCGGTATTCCCTGATCTACAAAGTTTATCTCAATCTAAGTGGGTGTCGTGTTTTCAACGCCTTCAGTTTGGCGCCGTCTGTGGGAATCACTGAACAAAAAGCTTTCGAGCACCATGCCTCCAAAAACTAGAAATTGTGAAGGACCCTCCAAAGGCAAGGGACCATCCATGCAGCCTGTGCTGGTGCAAATTCCACCCCCTCGATAGAGAAGGTCAGGAGAAAGGTCCCTTATGGTCCAGTCAGTATCGCAGTCTAAGGGGCTGACAATGCCTTCCCTTCACAATGTTCCGCCTCCAGAGCAGCCCCGTCGTAGCAATGAGCGTGCCAGGCGCGGTGACAAGTCAGTCACCAAGCTGCGTGAAAAATCAGCATAGGCTGGATCTCAGTCCCACCATCATGTCAACCTTGACGAAGACGAAGACCCTCACCTGGATGAGGTTAGGGCTTAGAACCGCCCCATCCAGGAGTAGGACGAGCTTATCCGGCGGCTCAAATAGCAACTCCAGGAGAAGAGAAGGGCTCGGAGTCCACCTCCCGAGGGTAGCCATGCCTCGGGTCCTCCACCTAGGCACAGCCAGGCTCCTCCGGCCCACGAGCGAGTCCTGAGGCACATCCTCGATAATAAGAAGCGTGATTGGGTCTACAGAGAAGAAGACTCCAGCAGCAGCCACGAGCATGAAGGGCCGAAGAAGCAGCGGAGGATACCAAAAGACGAGGAGGAGCTCAAGCAATGGATCGACCGACAAGTCAAGCAGACTGTCCGCCAGAATATGGAGACTGCTAGTATCGCCCGAGACCAGTACAGCGCCTTTGAAGCTAAGGACACAGGCGCATCTCGTTTCTCCACGGAGATCAGAAAATACTCCCTCCCCAAAAAGTTCAACGTCCCAAGGTTCACCCTGTATGATGGAACCTCGGACCCTGCGGCTCACCTCCGACAGTACATCCAGAGGATGTCGGTCTGGGGGGATGACAACTTCCTAAACTATCGAGTCTTTTCCTCCAGTTTGGCAGATCTCCCCCTGCGATGGTTCTGTTCGCTCCCTAAAGGCTGCATCTCTAGTTGGCGGAGGCTCCGGACATCCTTCCTGGAGAAGTTCCAGGCTCATCGCGTCATCCCAAAGACCGATGCTGATCTGATGGCCCTCCGGATGCAAGAAGACGAGAACGTCACCCAGTTCGCCCGTCGATTCTGGACTGTCTACAGCTAGATCGAGTGCGCTTCTGAGGAGATGGAGGTGAAATCCTTTCAGCTGGCCCTGCGCCCGGGCATCCAGCTTCGAGCACAGTTGGTCATGTACCCCGTGGCCACCATGATAGAGCTGATGACCGGGCAAACCGGTTCATCCGGGCAGAAGAAGACAAGGTCCGAATACGGGAGAACTTCCGCCTCACCCAGAAGGGCCAACCATCTAAAGGAGACAACATGTCCTCCAAGAGGGAGGACCGCTGCGGAGACCCATCCACGGATCGGCATAGGGCACGGTCCTTAGATCGGCGATAGGACCCCTCCACCTCAGCCGCAGCCTCGGGAAGCGGCAGGAGGACTAGGCACGATGCCGCCACCTTCGAGGCGGTAAATACGATCTTCAAGGAGCCAATCTATAAGCTCCTCAACAAAATAAAGGCGCAACCCTCCTTCAAGTGGTCACAGCCGATGAAAAGTGACCCCTCCTCCCGGGACCAGAGCAAGTTCTGTGCTTATCACAAGCAGAGTGGGCACAGAACTGACGAGTGTAAAAGCTTCAAGTCCCACCTGCAAAACCTTATGAGGGAGGGGCACCTGAGGGACTACATCAAGAAGGAAAGCCGGGACAGCAGCCGACCTCAGCGACGAGATGATGGAGGCCAGGATAGCGAACTAGAAGGCATCATTAATGTCATCCACCTCGCTCCTCCGCCTAAGGGGAGCTCCCAGGCCCGTGCCGAAGCCAGAAGAGCCTCCTACCAGAAGTAGGTGTTGACTGCAGCGCCAGAACCGGCTCCAAAGAAAGCCAAGATGGAGGGGCTCAGAATATGGTTCTCCGACAGGGATTTAGAGGACGTCGAACTCCCACATAACGGCCTTCTAATACTCACCTTGAAGCTGCAGAACTTCTTGGCTCAGAGAGTCCTTGTCGACCCAGGTAGCTCGTCTGAGATCCTATAATATGATTGCTTTAAAAAGTTAAAACTCAAGGACGATGACCTCCAGACTGCCTGAACCCCTCTTGTCGACTTATGCTCCAAGCCGGTGTACCCGAAGGGGAAGATCTCCCTTAGAGTCCAAGTAGGAGGCACCTCCAGGCAAATTGACTTCCTAGTCGTCGACGTTCCCTCCCTATACAATGTCATAATGGGAAGGACGTGGCTGCATGGCATAGAGGTTGTGCCCTCCACCCGTCATCAAAAGCTCAAGTTCTCCCTAGAGAACCAGTCTGGCCAGACCAACGTGATCACTGTAAGAGGCGACCAGCACAGGGCCAGATAATGCTTGATAGCCGTGCTGCCTGGAGAAGCCGAATCATCGCAAGTCCATGTGGCCGAGCTGAACAGAGAGGCCGAGCTTGGGGATGTTGGCAGGGCTCCGGCGCAGAAGAGCATCGAGGACCTCACCGAGGTCAGGATCGTCCCCACCGACCAGGACAGATTTTTTCTGATTGGAAGCTAGCTCCCCGAGCCTGAGAAGACAGAGCTACTGGACCTCCTCCTTGAAAATAAAAAGGTTTTTGTGTGGACACCCTATGAGATGCCCGGCATCAACCCAGTAGTCGTGTGCCACAAGCTGAATGTGGACCCTAACCATAAGCCCATAATCCAAAAGGCACGCTGAACCGGGGTCCCACAAACTGAGGCCATGAATGAAGAGGTTCAGAAGCTGCTCAAGACGCAAGCAATAAAAGAGGTCCACTATCCGCAATGGCTAGCCAACACAGTAGTGGTCAAAAAGAAGACAGGGAAGTGGAGGGTCTGCGTGGACTTCACCGACCTCAATAAAGCCTGTCACAAGGACAGCTTCCCTCTTCTGAAGATCGACCAGCTCATTGACGCCACTGCCGGACACGACCGTATAAGTTTCCTCGATGCTTACCGAGGATACCACCAGATACCTCTATTCGTACCTGACCAAGAGAAGACAGCCTTCATCACACCCCGGGGCACCTACTATTATAGGGTGATGCCCTTCGAGCTGAAGAATGCGGGGGCGACGTACCAGCTGCTGGTGACGAAGATGTTCCAGGCGCAGCTCGGGAAAACAGTGGAGGTCTACATCGACGATATGGTCGTCAAATCTAAGGAGTCGCAGGACAACTTGACCGACCTTCTTCAGATTTTCGGCATCCTCTGCCAGTTCCAGTTGAAGCTGAATGCATCAAAACGCGCCTTCGGAGTTAGTTCCGGAAAGTTCTTGGGAAGCCTGGTCACGAGAAGAGGGATCGAAGCAAACCCTGACTAGATCACGGCAATCTAGGAGCTCCAAAGCCTGACCTCGGCTAAACAAGTTCAAAGGCTGACCGGCATGGCTGCCGCACTCAATCGCTTCATCAGCCGAGCTTTCGACAAATGCAGACCTTTCTTTCACCTCTTACACAAAGGCTCCATGTTTCAATGGACACCGGACTGCGATCAAGCCCTGCAGCAGCTCAAGCGCTACCTTTCTTCACCTCCACTACTATCAACCCCAACTCACGACGAAGCGTTGTACTTGTACCTGGCGGTCTCTGACCACATAGTGAGCTCGGTGCTCATCAGAGAATAACATGGCCAGCAGAGGCCCATCTATTACACGAGCAAGATCCTGCTCGACGCCGAGACCCGGTACTTATAGCTCGAAAAACTTGCCCTTGCGCTCGTCAACGCCTCGCGAAAGCTCTCCCATTACTTCCAAACTTTCACGATAGTGGTCGTGACCAAGCATCCACTGAAGGCTCTCTTCTGGAAGGCAGACTTCTCCGGTCGGATCTTCAAATGGGCTGTCGAACTGGGGCAATATGATATCAAGTATCAACCCAGAACGACCATCAAAGCCCAAGTTCTAGTAAACTTCATTGTGGAGTTCACTTCTCAGAGTTCGGCGCCGACCTTGTTCGATAACAAACTAGGGGACAATAAAGATACAGAGGCAGTCACCGAGACGGAGGAAGAGCAATCCTGGAAAGTCTTCTTCGACGGATCCTCAACGTCCAAGAGGGCTAGCGTTGGCATAGTCCTCCAGTCTCCGGAGGGCCTTGTCATCGAGCAAGCTCTAACACTCGGCTTCAAGTCATCCAATAATAAGGCTGAGTATGAAGCACTCATCGCCGGGCTGAACAGTGCCAAAATCTTGGAAGCTCGACGCGTAATGGTTTTCAGTGATTCTCAGTTGGTGACAAACCAGCTCAATGGAGATTACGAGGCTCAGGATGACAGGATGGCGGCCTACCTAGCCCACGTGAAGGAAGTTCTCTGTCGGTTCGAAAGGGCCGAGGTCCGGCAGATCGACAGAGAGTCCAATTCCCATGCTGACGCCCTCGCCAGCCTCGCCTCGGCTGTCGAAGCCAGTAATAAAAGAACTATCGAAGTGGAAACGCTACAAGAGCCCAGCATCGAACTCCACTGACCTCGGCAGCTCATATGTGTCGACCTCGGTCCGAGCTGGATGGATCCAGTCATCGCCTACCTAAAGGACGACCAGCTGCCCGAAGACAGGATGGAAACGCAGAAGATAAGGCTGAAAGCAGCCCAGTTTTGGCTCTCCCCAGATGGCAGGCTCTACAGGAAGTCTTTCACCCGACCCTACCTCCAGTGCGTCCACCCGAGCAAAGTCGACAATTTCCTATACGAAATTCATGAAGGGATCTGCGGCAGCCACATCGGAGGTCGGTCGCTTGCCTTCCGAGCAATCAGCCAAGGGTATTGGTGGCCATATATGCAGAAGGACGCCCAGATCTACGCCAGAAAATGTGAAAAGTGCTAGAAGTTCTCACACTCTCTCCACCAGCCAGTGCAGGACCTAAGCCCTCTATCTAGCCCGTGGCCTTTTGCTCAGTGGGGTCTGGACATCATAGGTCCGCTCCACCGAACTCCAGGGAACAAATGGTGGCTGATAGTAGCCACGGACTACTTCACAAAGTGGGTCGAAGCGGAGCCTCTGTCCTCCATCATCGAGCAAGACACGAAGAACTTTGTATGAAAGAACATCATAACTAGATTTGGGATCCCTTGAACCCTCGTCTCAGACAACGGAACACAGTTCGATTCCAACTTCTTCAAGGGTTTTTGCCAGGAGTACGGCATCCGAAATATCTACTCCACCCCGACGTACCCACAAAGCAATAGCCAGGCTGAGATCTCAAACAAAATGATCCTTGACAGATTCAAGAAGAGACTCGACCGAGCCAAAGGGAGGTGGGCAGAAGAGCTTCCAAGTGTTCTGTGGGCTTACAGGATGACTCCAAGGCGTTCCACCTTGGTTACACCATTCTCCCTTGCCTATGGCATGGAAGCAGTCATTCCCCTTGAGGTCGGCCTCCCGACCTTGAGGTCGGAACTCTGTGACAAGGGGCTGAATGACCTGAATGTAGCCCGAGAGCTGGATTTCGCTCAAGAACGAAGAGAGGCAGTAGCTATCCGCCTGACCACCTATCAACAGCAGTTGGCTAGGGGATACAACCAGAAGGCCAAAGCAAGAAGATTCACGGTGGGAGAACTAGTCCTGAAGAAAACACTTCCTGGCGACCAAAATCCTAACAAAGGCAAACTGGCACCCAACTGGCAGGGCCCGTTTAAAGTACTATCAGCAGTAGGAAGAGCCGCGTACAGGCTCGAGGACATGGAAGGCAAGGAGCTGCCACGACCATGGAATGCAATGCACCTAAAAAAGTTTTACTTTTTGAAAACATGTATTCAAGGATTCAAACAGTAATAAAAAAGAATATTCTTCTGGAATGGATCTCTCTTTCAAATTGCTTCCAAGTTACGCAGCTTGGCAGCAACGCCAGCTCCATCAGGGTTCGGTGGCAGCACCACCCCCAAGCTCAGTAGCAATACCAACTTCATCAAGGTTCGGTGACAGCACCACCCCGGCTTGACAGCTCAGTCAGAGTGCCAACCGCCCCTAGCTCGGTGCCAGCACCAGCAACGGCGGTAAAGCCAAAAGCATCAGGGTTCGGTGATAGCACCACCCCCGGCTCGGCAGCTTAGTCAGAGTGCCAGCCGTCCTAGCTCGGTGCCAGCACCAGTTACGGCGGCAAAGCAAAAAATGTACAAGGTACTGACTTCGACGCTTAGGGACACCTCGAGTTGTTGAACCAAGGAGGATTCCTTCATCAGTCAATACCGGCAGCCTCCGCTCTCAAGGGTTATGGGTGCTGATTGGGACCAGGGTTCATGAACCAAAGCTCGGTTAAGGGCAGACGTCCAATTTTAAGGCTTACGAGGAGTTCTGTTACCCAGACTAGCTACTTAGCGAATAAAGCATAGTAACATAAACGTTGTCCACACACCCATTTCATCAGAGGCAAGGAAAAAGAAAGTGAAAAGAAAGCCAAAGAGTGCAAAAAAAGTTGATGTTTCATTAACAAAAATCCTAATTACAAAACGGATAAGAGGAATATAATGAAAGAAAGGAAAAAATGCAAAGGGGACTCAAAGGGCTGCAGCTTCCACGTTGCAGTCAATCTCTAGAGGAGCCTCGGTCACTACCGCGCTGGCTTCGGGAGCGGCCGAGGTAGCCTCAGAGATGACCGCACTGGCTTCAGGAATGGTGGCTTCGGGAGCGGCTTCAAAAGGGGCCTGGACAACTTCGGGCGAGGGGGTGGTTCAGAGGCAGCACGGGCTGTTTGAGGAGCCTCCTGAGGCACCTCGGTGGCGGTGCTCACCTCCGGGCAGGCTTGAGAAGATGGGCCGGGGAGGGGAAGATATGGGCAGGAGCTCCGAGTCTGAGCAACGGAACTTGGGGGGATTTCTAAAAACAGGGCTATCCCCAGGAAACCTAGCCTTCTTCAAGGCTGCCTTCCATCCGAGCTCCCAGGCTCGGTCCCGGATCCCTGGTAACTAAGAGCCTTGTACTCCGCTGCCAATCTTCCAACCTCCTCCCCCATGTCAGCGTTATGCTCGGCCAAGTATTCCTCCTTGAGCTTGGCGGGAGACTCAAGCTCGGCCGCCTTTTCCCTCCGGGCAACCTCCAACTAGTCACTGGCCTCATTCCGCTTAGCGGACAGCCGTGTGCTCAACCCGTGACTAGATAGCAGGTCCTTCTCTAGCCACACCAGCGTGGCCCAGGCGCCACCGAGGTCAGCGGAGAGCAGAGTGTTTTAGGCCACCGCCGTCTCCGCTTCTTCCCTCAGCCACGCCGCCGCGACTTGAGCCTGAGCAAGATTGGCAGCAAGACAAGCGTTCTTGCTCACCTCTTCGCTCAGCAGTCCACACTTGGCCTCCAAGGCCTTCCGTAAGTCCTCCTTTTCGGACTGTAGCCTCTCCTTCTCAGTCGCCCACTCAATTGCCCGGGCCTCCGCCCTTTCCATTCTTCCTAGGCCGATGTGGCATTTCTACATCACCTGCAAAATAAAAACGATGTCAGAAGAAAGATAAATGCCGGAATGCTAATAAAATTTTGGGCGAGCTAATTATCGCGACCGCCGACCGCATCGCCGAGACCATCAGCGAAGGATCATCCATCCTCTCCCAGTTGGACACATCCAGAGGAAGGGTGCAGGATCGCCCCAAAGCAACGACCACATGGGGGTTGCCGCCCGCACAGTCTGTCGCTGCCAGTGGCCTCCCCAACACATCCTCGATGTCCGGTGCCCATGGGACTGTCGGAGAGGGCCGGACTGTCTCTTCGATGGACAGTGGCGATGAAGGGCCAGGTGGGACCTCGACCCTCGCCCTCTTCTCGGCCCGGCGCTCCTCAGCGTCCTCGGCAGAGCGGGCTCTACCTTCTACCCTTAGGGTAGAGCCAGGAGGCGAGTCCTCAATGACAATCGCCGCTGGGGACGGAGCTGATCCAACCTCGGCCGCAGTGACAGAAGCAACCTCGACCATAGGGGGAGCGGATAGGGTCTCGACCAAAGCAACAATAGGCGTCAAGGCCGGAGCGACGATGGCAGCTTGGGGGGCATCCAGGGCCTCACCCCTGATGTCCCCAAAAGCCGCGGCCGATAAGTCCTTTGCCGCGCAGCGTGGGCGGCGATGACGTAACATCTCTTCCTCTTCTTCCTCCTCTTCTTCCGAGCTGGAAGACGCCGAGCCCGAAGATGCCGAACTCGAAGATGCGCTGGAAGATGCTACAAAGTTCCTCCACCGCAAGGCCCGACCTTGGCTGCCGAGGTTCCGGCAGGTTTTGGGTCTGGGAGCGGAGCTGAAGCCCGGTCTCCGGACTTGACCAGACGCCCGGTGGGGATCGCGACTGTCACTGCCTCCGAATTGGGGACAGCGGTCGTCGCTGGCTCTGAGCTGGCGCCTTCCCCGCGCAGCACTGAGTCTATCCTGGACACCCTTCTCGAAGTGTTGAAGGGTTTGTAGTGGGGCGTATACCCCAAGAGTGGCCACACAGCATGGCAGTTGTGACCGCGGCAGTTCCTCACCTTCTCGTGCCAATCAATGTTCACCCTCAAGCGGTTTTTCTTGGCAAACTCCCTCCTTTGGCGAAAATCTGCATAAATAGAAAAGTTGTGTTAGTCAGGCACAAAAGAAAGGAAAAACTGCAAACCGAAAAGACTTCGGCATTTACTTGGAGGAATTCCTATATTTCGAGGAATCTGGACCGCGGTGCTAGGCTCTGCTTCGCCAAACTCCCATCCTCCCTTGACGAACACTCAGTCGTCGCCCGCGTACTTATTGGAGTCCTCCAGCGCGGTGATGAAGCCAGCCTAGCGAGCCCTCAGTCGGAGATAATGGGTGTTCCCCTCTGCGGATTTGCAGAGGTCGTACGTCTCCTCTATGTTCGGGACACTAAGATTTATCCCCAAAATCTCATTCAGCCGCACTACCCCATAATGATCTTATAGCCATTAGGGAGCAGCTGGCAGGTGCTAAGGTTCCACTGCTGGAGATAGTCCTTGAGGAGTGGATGCTGGGGAAACCGAACCCCTGCTTCCACGATGGTGACAAGCCAGAATGGCATCCAGCTATCGTCCATGACAAAGCCATCGTCAGGGGTGTCAGGTCTGACCTCTACGTTTGCAGGGATTTTGTACATGCCCCTAAAAAGGTTTATGGATGCAGGGTCTCCTACTAGGTGCCTGTAAACCCCCATTCCCTACCCAGACAAAAGGCTACCTAGAAGAAAGGAAAGGAGAAAGGCAGAAAGAAACCCTACGAGAGGGACTGCGCAGATGAGAATGCTGGTGACCAGCAGGCGACAGAAGTTCTTCAGCAGCGCGCAACAGAGATTTCGACAACGTAGAAGAAGAAGAAAGTAAGGACGAAAAAGAAGCCCTAATTTATAAGGGTTAGAGGCGCCATTTCGGCTCTCGAGAAGCGTCTTTAATGAGGCGATGCCTTAAGCAGCCCTAACGTCGCATCGCGCGGCCTTGTTGCCTTTTCGAAGCGATTGCGTGACTATCGAAGCGGCGACATGTGTCACCGCCAGCTCAATTCCAGAGGACTATTAAATGCCTCGGACAGGCGAAAGGACATCTTGATAAAGACCGCACGTCAGCAACGGTCATCAATCTAAGGAAGGACACCTCCTCGAACTGGGACTCCGTCATTTCGGTAAACTCTTCCCATACTTCGGCAACCATCTCTCCAGCTCGGAAGGGACACCAGCTAAGCAGTCACTTAGCTTCCGACCTCCACAAGTCTGCAGACCTTCAGAGGTCAAAAGCTAGGGGGCAATTGTGTGGGTAAACACCGTAATGGCGAGATTAAGAACCACGGTAATACACCGACCCTCACCTCGATCTCGGTAAGCATAGCCCAGCGGTTCGGCGGCTCGATAAGGAGTGCCAGGTCCGAGAGGCCTTCACCCTGCAGCTTGGCAGCTCGGTTAGGAGTGTCAGCTCAGCGGGCAGCTCGGCAGCTCGACATGAGTGCCAGCTCATCACTGCACCAGCATGGCCAGACCGCTCCTGGTCCTGGTAAAAGTACTGAAGGCAGAATGGGCCATCACCTTCCTCTGAGAAGTACGGGCGCGCCCTGACAGATAGGAGCACTCATTTATGGTGATAGGATCGTTCATTTATAACGATAGAATTGCTCATTTATAGCGATAAGAAGTTGGCTTTATCATCCCTTAACATCAACTGACCGAAAGCATGGAAGGTTCTGATGGGATGTTCCCTTTTTACCTACCGCCGAATGTCAGGGTGAGGATCGATGGGACCTCACCCCACCTACCCCCACTCACAGAGAGAATGAACGAGGAATGTCCACATGTACACATGGGATCAGCCCCATGGAGGTACGCAACACACAATACTCAATATATGGATTCAAAACTGAACACGTTTATCAATCGAAATCTAAACTGGGTTCTAGACTCTGATCCGTTTATGAATCAAAACCTAAAATAGGTTCCAAACCCGTTCATATGAAGGTGGGAACTTCTGGAGAATCGAAGAATCAAATGCCTTTTGCAACCCTACTTCAAAGCATGTTAAAGTTGATATAGGTGCAAAATGCTTTCCATCTTGTATCCCATTTTGCTAGGCCATACAATTTTCTCATGTACGTGTGAAAGATACAGGATCCAGAAGCTTTAAGAGACACAAATTCTCTTTAAAAATCCTATGATTTCTGTTGACACATAAATTTTCATTTTATGATTTTTTTAAGACAGATAACTCTTATTTCCATTTACCGATGAAGTCCTACAGATATGACCAATCAATACATGGAATATAAACCGCTGAAAAATAGAAATCAAAGACTGGCTACGATCGGTAAGCGCTCTGCAACAACACAGCGGCTGGTATTTATACTTTAACCGGTCCATGCTAGAGATCACCGACCAATGAAAGTTACCAACTGCTGCCGGTAAAATATCTTTGTGACGGCACAATAGCCGGTATTTATGCTTCCATCTGGTATTCATGCATTTAGCTGGTATTCATGCCTTTAGCTGGTGTTTATGCTTTTTGCCAATGTTCACACTTCTAATGACCAGTCAGTGCTAGAGAACATTGACCGTTGGATGTCTCTTAAACAATGCAATGGCTTGTGAGAAGTACTTCTTCGAGGACTGGTGGGCATCAAACATGGTTAACCGCTGAACGGCCTATGTTTTGTACTCCAATAGTCGATGGACGCTACTTGGTCATTTTAATAACCAATTAACGGTTTTCGACAGTTAATGTCATGAGGTCCCCACGATCTCATTATTTGACCAAGTCATATAATCGGTGGACACATGGAGGAATAGTTACAGCATCTTTTATTCCACTTCCTGAAGTTGCTCTCCACTTCCACACAACTTCTGTCAATTACGGCTCTTGGAATACATATAAAAGAGGCATTCAAAACGGCATTCATCACCAAGAATCCTCACGAAAAGGCCATAAGTTTCTACTATGTTTTCTCTAGGAAATTAATCTCATCTTTTCACAAGGTAATGGTCAGGCTATGAGAAGTATGAGGTAACAAGAGCCCTCTTTTAGGGTATTTACGTTCAAAATGATTCCCAATGTTTTCTTTAGCTTCTCTAATAAGAGGAAAGCTACAATTCTGGTCCGTTAGTGGTATTTTCTTTCCTTGGATTTCAAATCGAAGTGATGTCACTCTAGACCATTTCTTCAAAGTAGTAGATTACAAAGATTTATGGGGAATCCACACTAGAAGACTGACATATACTTGGTCATCTTTGCCGATTAGGCAGAGGACAATCCACTGCGAACGGCAATGATCTCTTCATTTGGGGGGGCGGGGGGGGGGTATTGGTTTATAAAATTTTTGTAAACGACCTGCACTCAGAAAGTGAAACAAGTGGAACCCATGTAAAATAAGAACAAGGGCGATTTCTTAATGCACAGCTAAGAAATGTTGTGCAAGTCGTCCTTGTGTCTTCATGCGATCTGTTGGAGGTTACCTCACATGACGGGTCCCGATTCTTATTTGATGTTCTAACTTGTGTACTATTTTGCAGCAACTTTAGTTTTAAGATTCTTTTAGTTTAGGATTTTTATATTTAGGAAGTTTTCTTTTCAATATTGGATTGTAATTAATTTAATTTTTGGAAAGTAGGAATGATGGTTGTAATTTTTTTAGTTTTAAGCTAGTCTTAGATTTTAAATAGGACAGGTGCAAGTTGAAACGACCTTAAGCACATTGCTCCATGTTGATTGACCTAGTCTCACCAGTTTTATCATTACAATCGAAGCTCTACACTTGGAGCCACGATGAATAATCATCTTCCTCGCACCGGGGATCGTCGCCGGAACATGCTCCAGCATCGAATAGTTGTATTTCTTCTCTGATTCCTCCAAGAACAGCCTCAACCACACCACCACATTGCGCCCCTCAAGAAATCTGGAGACAATCTCCTTTCCATCCCATTAATCCAATCCCAAACCTCCACATTAAACTATCGAACAATCGCCTACTGCAATAAGCAGAGAAACAGAGAAGAAGACAGTAACCGGGGATAATAAGAGCTGTTGCGCCACCGTGAATGGAAAAGACAGTAATGGAGGGCTTGGATGAGGAAGAGATGGGAAGCGACGCAATCAAAGACAAGCGATGTTAGCATCGCTCCTCTCAATATTTTAAGAAC
The DNA here is from genome assembly GCA_029852735.1 of Persea americana. Classification (NCBI taxonomy): domain Eukaryota; kingdom Viridiplantae; phylum Streptophyta; class Magnoliopsida; order Laurales; family Lauraceae; genus Persea; species Persea americana. Next base: position 30,998,525 of record CM056819.1, read on the forward strand.
GAACTACGAGGCCCTTTTTCGTGCTGCCTAAGGTAGGAAGGATTTTATCGTGCCACGGCCACCTACCGGGAATCTCTCGTAAAATCCTATTTAATGTAGGTTCCAACTTTTTTTTTTTTTTTTTTCAATTCTTCCAGGATGTGTCTCGCAAGGAGAGGATATCAAACTTTTTACGCACTTTCTCCAAATGCACAATTTCAAAGATATAATCACATCCTTCCTTGACTCCAAGGATGTATTATTTTAAAATAAATACAATAGTCATACAATATGGTTTTGAATTCTGATAGTTTAAAGCATGATGACGGATCCGAAGACCATGATTTGACGTCTTATCACTAAGGTTGTGCGAATGCTTTTGATATTGCTAGAGAGTGATGTCTTTTGAGTCTGAATAATTGCATAGTTCTATCATTAAGGTCCAATAATCCGGCATGTGAACTGTGAAGACTTCCATTCTTCTTGGTTGTATTCAATCGAACGATATATAATAACATTCACTTATCCAATAATCCTTTTGTACTGTGATATTTCTTCATTGATAACCTCATGTATAATTCATGTTAAGTATCTTATTTGTTTCTTTTAGCTTATTATATTTGTTTCCGTTGTATAACTCAATTTTGTTATCTGTATCTTTCTACCTTTTTGCTATCACTCCTATATATTTTATTGATGACGACGGCATATGAGAGATGGTGGCCCATTAGATGATCCAACCACGCTATGTTTGATTTCCTTTCTTGCATTTTTTATTTATCACATTGAATGTTGGTGGCATCCATTTAACATAGTTTTATTTCAATTTTGACCAACCAATTCAATTTCAATTTCGATTTTAGGGCCATGGATCAGAGGGTTATAATGATCTTATAGAGTCGAGATTTTGCACGTATGTCTCATATAGATATTCTCATTCAATTGACTTCCATGATTATCATGTATCCCTGTGGGCCCAACTAGGAGGAGCATTTTTCTTATTAAAAACTCCCACGTGCTTTTAAATAATATATATAATATTATATATATATATATATATTGATTGCATATATTTAATGAGCAAAGCTCTCCTAAACTCAAGTTTAAGATAAAATCTTGTAAGCTTATGCTTGTGGGGCCCACCTTTGGTCCATCCAAATAGACCAAACACATGAACCCTCTAAATTGCACGTGTCCACCAACTTTTTGTTAGATCCGAATTTACTGAACCGTTGGATTGACTATGTATTGATCTAAATGAACTATTAACCATTAAACTTTTTGGCCCATATGGAGATGATATAAATCACGGTTGGAGCTGATTTTTTGCATAGAGGAAGATCGTAGGGAGTCCTTGAAATCTCCCCCACCCCCATCCCCATGTGGGTCCTCAGGTGGGCCCTACCATACACTTGAGCTTACCTTATCTTAAGCTTGAGCTTAGGAGAGCTGGCCCCATATTTAACAGTATATTCTTTATGCAATATATATTAAAAAATTGAACTTCAGCATGCAACCCACTTAGAAAAGTGCATAATTGTATTAATTAATGCACATTTATAGAGTGCTTGAGTCATTTTAATGTAATATATATATATATATATATTTGATTGCATATAGTTAACGAAATACATTTTATATTATATATAGATGTCTTTCGTCACATGATGTGATCTCAATCAATCATAAAAATTACCGCAAGTGTACAAGTGTCTACAATTAGATATGTAAGTACGGATCAAACCCACAAAGAGTAAATCAAGAAGAAAACTTCCAAGTTAAGAAAGATGATCACACAAGTAATTAAAAATGCAGAAAAATTGACTAAAGTAATGAGATAATAAGATAACAAAATCAATCATAATGAAATTGATCAAGGCATAGAAATCCATCAAGCAACCCAAAATCACTTTCTTATTGAAAACACTTGTTTGATCAGTTTTTCTACTTCAGATCTGGATCCAATCAAGGCACCCAAATTCGGATGATAAAGCTTTTAAAAACCAATTTCTTGAAAGAAAAAATTCATCAAATATCCAAGACCTCATTCCCTTCATTAAATTACTACATTTGCCTAAGCATTACCCATCAAATGTAAGCATAGACCATCAAATTGAATAAAACCCTAAGCATGATCTATAAAGAATAAGCATTGATAATCAAAGACCTACTCAAGCATTAAGAAAGAAAATATGGAAGGTACCAACCGGTATGGAAAAATGCCTATCAAAGCATTAGATTAGCACATCAGCATCTCAATCAAACAAGTATTAACAAAAAGAAAGGGTTAGGAATACTTAGCTTCTTCCTTTGCCTCGATTGCAAATCTAACCAGCCATTGCACACAAGAAAAAAAATTCCATTGATAGCATGTCTTTAGTATAAAGCTTTTTCTCCTTCCTAGATTTACATCTTGCTTGGACAAGGCCTAAAGCTACATTTTTTATAAAAAAATAATAAAGTGGAGAACCTAAAACTAGAAGAACCGTAGATCTAGAAGGGGGGAGAGAGGTAGAGGGGAAAGAGAGGAGAGAGGGGAGGGGCTTATGGGACGTCCCACCCTAAACCTAGGAGAGCATGGCTTGGATGTCCCCTATGGGGGAGTCCTCTTTTTATAGTTTCTTTCTCCCTTTTGTGGCTTGAGTTGTTTTTATCTTGGACTCTCTAACTTGGCTTGCACTCCAAGCAGCTGCCTTATCAGAGATGATTTAAAATTTTGATTGATCTCATGCTTATCTTGGCTTCTTTGTTGTGCAGATCTTCTAGTAGTGGGACCCATCAAATATCTCCTCCTGTAGTGCTGAGATGAGTCATCAATGGTGTGAATTTGTTTGCAAGTATGCCTAAAAATACATATGAAATTTTTTGTGCCCATAAATTAGTTGATTTAGCTCTGATTTGCACTATCGTGAGCTCCACGGACATCTACTCTGAATAAGCTTTCAAATGGTAGGCAAATTTCACTGATTCGACGATCAAATTGAAAGTTATGGCCATTTTACGATAGGCTGTCCTGAAAAAAAAAGGGGATTGACTATTGTATTTTGATTTGCAATTAACTCTATCTCTTTGACTGAGTCAAATCTCTTTGGGAGAGCTTTCCAACTAAGACTTTATCTCTAATTTCATTTAGAAATCTCCTTCCTTAGTTTCCTTCCATAGCTCGAAATTTGAATCTTAATAAGAGAGGAATGGGGTTACTAATTCTTGGAAACTGTAGAGAGAATTATCTCAACTTGTGCAGCAATTGCGGGACCCACCCCATCACTGGACGTGCATGGGGAATCACGCCCAGTGTGGGGGTTTGGTTTCCTTCATTTCTTTCTTTCTTTTTTATTATTCTTCAAATTTCTCTCCATGTGGGCCCCCAATGCTATGACAATTCCTACATAGTGAAAAAACTAGGCCTTGTTTGGCAAATCTTATCTATACGAGATATATCTATGGATAATAGATCTGTGTAGAACAAAGGTATTACTTTTAGACAGTTTGGTAAGACTAATTTACAGTTTCAAATAGACATTTTAAAATCTTATGGTTAGAAGTTTTTCTTAAATTTCTATAGCTATGCAAGGAATTAGGCGCTGGAAGTTGATACCATAAATGTTATTGAGCTTGTGAAAAGGATCAATGGTCCCAATTTTGATCTTGGGGCCCACAAGTTCCAAAAAAATCAAATTTAAATGTCCACTTTTAATCACAAATAACTTGAGATCCACAAATGATCAACGGTTGAAATTTGATACATTGGCTGTGTTTTGGGTTCCAAAGAGATTATATGGTTCAGATTGATATTAAGAGAGACACAACTGAAGATAATTAGAAAAAAACCAAACTGGTTTTTCTAACGTGAAAACCCAATTAGTTTATGCTCACATTCGTCAACGGTCCAAAGTTTTTCTTCAATTTCTCAAGATCCGCATGGAATTAAGAACTAAAATTTGGTAGTGTAGCCATTATTAAGCTTGTGAAGAGAACCAATGGTTCAGATTTTGATCTTGGGGCCCAAAAATTCCAGCAAATTAGATCTAAGGGTACACGTTTTTCTACACATATCTTGGGGTTGGTCAATGATCAATGGCTCAAATTTAGGTCCATAGCCGTTCTTGGGCTTTTGAAGACATCCAACGGTTTGGATTTTAATTTTGTTCCCCAAAATTTAAAAACAAAAGCAAAAGGTGGTGACGCATGGTTTAATACTGTAGCATATATGTCTGTCCGCTTTTTTCACATTTGTCTGTCCCAAAAAGCTGTGCTTCAGGGCCCTTTCCATATATACATATCTACTATCTGCTTCATATAGACATTCTGATTGTACCATCCAAACAATCTTATTTCTCAAAACCTCTATTTCAAACCTCTTTAAGACAAATAGAGGTAAGATTAAGACTTGCCAAACGCCCCCTAAATCACTAGCGATGAATTAAATAAAAGTTATATGCATGGGACCCACCTAATGCAATTTATGCCTAATGAATTAATGCAACGGGGCCACATTGCATAGAGTCTAATTGGTGGGACCCAGGGGTGATGCAAACTATCAACGTCACAAATTCATGCAATATTAAAGGGTTTTTTTTCTGATCTTGAATGAAATTCCAAATTTATGCTCATATGCATGAAATCTTGAAATTATGATGCAATTGTTCCTAATTAAGTCCACAAATGTACATAAAATGATGAATTTTTTACCCGATTTTATTAACTTATCATCACACGAGACCTATGAAATTCAGGAGAATCCTACCTTTAATGATGTGCGCAGGAAGAATTTTCCTGATTTGGTTAAGGGTTTGTTTATCTACAATTTCTATAATTAAATTTTTTTAAGTAAACTCTTAACATATATATACACATAATATGATTAGATAAAAGCGATGGAAATATAATAATACTAACACGATAATAAACTAGAATAATGCTACAATCATCTCACATAATGATTTTTCTTCATATTTTACTTAACTTTGGAATTATATGAAGTTTTTGTCGAATACCATAGCTTTGAAAATCTATTGGTTTTTTTAAGTTTTACCAATGTGGTACAATTTTTCCAATTTAAATATGTTGATGGACCGATTAGGATATGCTTTTTAATTAATTTTTTAATTTTTTATATTTTTATATTTTGGATGTGTTTTATATGAATATCTTTCAGTGATAATTCCACCTATGTTTCTTATGCAAATATTGTCTAAGCACAGGCACATTTTGCTAGTAATGGAGTGACGCAATTATTTACTTAAACATTTAATAGATATTATGATATGATGATGTCATGGGAGTTCTCATATGTTTTTTTTTTTTTTTTTTGGTAAAAGAGTCATCGTAAGGAGAATGTTCTTGTAAGAGCATATGGGATGTGCAATCCAGCTCTCTGGGTCCAATTGGGCACACCTTTGATCAATATTGCCCCTCTTATACTCTTTTCATTCCATGATCTGATAGGAGGCTCAATTTTATACTCATTGAACCATCTCCCGCCATTGGATTGAATCTAAAATAACAATGGTCAAAATCCTTTAAAATTTAAGACTATAAAATCAATGACTAGAATAATCTGATTAGGGTGATGTTTTTTTATGACCCTTATCCATAAGGGGACCTTCTCATCTCCCATTCTCCATAGCTAGATATGCATATGAGCGGGCCCTGCGAGCTGGACTGTATATTGTTGATACGCATTCTAACCGTAGGCTAACATTTTCTTTTATTAATAGATGAGAAAAAAAAAAGGAAGAAAATGCAAAGGACATCAACAGAAGAAAAAAGGGTAAGTATTTCAAAACGCCAACTCATCCCTAAGTCAAAACGAGAATAATAAATGCCCTCTCCCATCCAACACCCGTTTAGTAGAATAACAAAACGTAGCAAGCATATGTGCCTACCCATTCAAGGTCACAGGAATATAATCAAAGTCCACAAATCAAAATAAAGAAGCCAAGGCGTTAATATCTAAAATAATGGGATTTGATGAACCAATCACATTCTTCCTCTATAGTTTGTATCATGTCTTTAGCATCCATCATACAAGCATACATAGTTTAAAGCAAGCACCTAGAGCATAATATGAGAAGCTTATAAGTCAATTGCTTGAACATGAATTTTCTTGTGGAAATGTGTATAAGACTGTTTATAAAGAAAATAGACCAAGACATCCTTATTGTTTAGATCTATCTTGATGACATTGTTTCTTTATCTACTTCCAAGATTTTAGCTTAGGAATTTAAATTTATTATGAGATATAGGTTAGAAATGAGGCTTGCTAGTCCCTTCAATCTTTTCTAGGACTTCAAGTTTCTTAAACTGATAATGGGTAGATTTTTCTTAGCCAATCTAAGTTTGCTTATGAGATTGTGAAGAAATTTGGTTTAGAAAGTTCTAAGAATAGTTGCAATCCTATGGGGTCCACTGCTATAATTTCTGGTGATCTTAAAAAGGAAGAAAGTAGATCAAGAGTTATATAAAGCATGATAGGAAGTCTTCTCTATCTTATAGCCGGCGCTCGTAATAACCTTCAGCATAGGGATTTATGCAAGGTTTCAATTTGACTCAATGAGTCCCATCTTGTTGATGTCAAATGTATCATTAAATATGTTCATGAGACTTCACAATTTGGCATCTGATATCCCCGAGACCCATCTTTCTAGAAGCACCACTCCACTATAAATATAATTATAGCCTATAGAGTTGTAAAAGTGACAAGCTAGAATAAAAAGGCAACTGAATTAAGAATCAGATGTTGGGAAATAATTTTAGGTATGTTATTAGTTTGGTAGTTTTTGTATGTATATTATACCTAGATCTTGGGTTGGTGATTGGATCTGATATGATCACCAAAATTAACAAATGGGGATTAAATTATTTTTGGAAACCAAGGAAGCATTTTTGGTATCTCTAAAATAAGATTTTATATTATAATTTAGAGCTTATTTACATATTAGATTATTGATATTTTTACCAAAAGATTCTTTCTAAACTTGGATTACATAGATTCCTTTACAAATACATTAAAACATCGATATGGGTGTTTATAACAAGTACATTAAAACAACGTTATTGGTGTTCATACAAGTGTTTTGGACAAGTTTACCCTTCCATCCACGTGAACAATATCGTCATGACATCATTTTCTATATCCACCCATACCATCGATTTCTACCCTTTCACCATCGTTTCTATGCCCTAACTCCTTCCCTTTGCCTCTTCTATCCAAACAATATCGTTTCCCTCAATTTTCAGTCTCAAAGAAAGGTTCTCTGGGATTTGATCTATTGATCGGAGACGAATATGAGGGTGCGTTTGGCATCGTGTCATTTGGCTGTTCCATTGTTCCTACGAGATAAGGGGGTAGAAAACACGTTTGGTATGTGTAAATGATTGTTCTGAATTTTGTTCTCATTGGAAAGAATATCAAAATCTTAACCCGCTAGCATAAGAAGGTTGGAATGAAAAAACTTTGTTTTTCTTAAGAAACAACTTGCTGACACAATTGTTTCTTACCTATCTCTTGCCTTTTAAAGAATGTCATTTAAAGATTTTAAATCCTCTCACTTATCCTAAATGTAAGCCCGATTGTCATAATCCTAAACAAGGTGGCCCCACTTTATAATTCCTAGAGGTGGGTCACATGGTCACAATCACAAAAGGTGGGCCCATATTATAATTCTATAATGGTGGGACAACATAATAAATCGTATGAATTTGGACTCTCTTTTAATTCATAAAGGTAGGCTTCACGTTGTAATCTCTAAAGGTGGGTCCCATGTCCACAATCACATTTTAATGGTGGCCCCATGTTCGGATTTCTAAATGTGGATACTACATTGTAACTTTTTAAAAGTGGGTCACGTGTTCACAATTAATAGAAAGGATGGCCCCACATTATAATTACTATAAAGGTGGACCCACATTGTAAATTTTATAAATGTGCTACCCCCATGTCCTAGTTTTTAAAGGTGGGCATCACATTCTAATTTCTAAAGGTGGTCCCATGTCCACAATTATAAAAACTGTGGCTCCACTTTGTAATTCATAAATGTGAGTCACATGGTCGCATTTACAAAAGGTGGACCCACGTCATAAATCCTATGAGTGTAGGCCCATTTTCTAATTTCTAAAGGTGCATCCCATAATTACATTCACAAAAAGTTGGCCCACGTTATAATTCCTATAAAGGTGGGCCCACATTATAAAGCCTATGGATATGGGTTCCATGTTCTAATTTTTAAATGCGGGTACCACATTGTAACTTCTACAGGTGGGTCACATATATGATAATAATAGTGCTACAAATAATAAAAGGTGGGGTCCCACATTATAAATCCTATGTTTGCTCCTTGGAGTAAAACTTCAATAATGTTACCAAACAAGTTCCGTACAACATATTTTTAGTCAAGTAATTTAATATATTGTTGCCAAATATACTCTACAAAGTACAGACTAGGCACAACCTAATCTCAACACAACTTGATCCAAGCACAAAATTGAGAATAACACGAAAACGATACCAAATAGGCCCTGAGTTGCAAAGGGGTCTCGAACTAGGATTCTCTGTCTTACAGGAGGAATACAAGACTTCTGGTTGCCGCCTGAGTGCGTTGGTGTGTTGCTGGGCTCCGATCATCGCCAGAGAGGAGAATCCGTGTTCGCCAATGCCTAAGAAAGTTCTTCCCCACTCGTTTTGAGCCATCAAACCCTCTAATTTTCCCCTTTCCTGCTGCCACTCGTTTAGAGTCATGAAACTCTCATAATGATATTGTTGCCCTCAAACCGTCTAATATTCTCTTCTTCATTCCTCCCCACTCTCTGCCCTTCATTCTTCCCCTTCCCGGTAACTATTACAAAATTTGGATCTTCAGGTTTGGATTTTAAGTGTTCTCACTATTTTTGTAAATCTATGGAACTAGCTCATGTTTTTTGTTCAGGAATTGTTTGGCCAATCTACTCTTATCCTCTATCTTGTTTTGTTGGTGGCAATGAGATTATGGTCTTAGATTGATTAAATTTGAAGCGTATTTTATATGAATGATGCCATGCTTCACTGTGATGTTTCTAATCTCTCTGAAAATTTGCAATAACCATATATTTGCTTGACTTCCCATTTTATACTTTCGGCCATGTCATGCCTTTTTTTTTTATTTTTTATTGTCAAGATAATTAAATAATCTCAAAGGAAAGGGTAAAGATATGGTTTAACTTCATCCATTTTGGTACTTGTTTAAAGATTTTATTGCAAATTTGTTTCTTGATAATGCCTTCGAACTCCTAATTGATATTGCACTCTTTAAGAGTTTTAAATGTACCCATGGTAGCTATGTTGAAAGTTTAGGGTACTAAACCTCTAGGTTGGTCAACCCAACAAAACCTCTCAAAAAGTGTGCCAATAAAATAAACTATGCAGCGGAAATAAAATCAAAAGCACACACCACAAAGACACCAGATATAACATGGAAAATCCTAACTGGGTGAAAAACCATGGATCCAAACTGGACAAACATTCCAACACTATGATTCTCACAATTACAATAAACTCAGATTTCCTTCCTAGATATCCCTTACCTAAGAACTGAAGTTACCTTGTGTCGCTTCATGCTTCACACCATTAATTGCAACAGACTCAATCATGTGCTTGACTCCTCAAATCATCTATGCAAGAAGATGATCCTCTACAAATGACGCAGAAGAATCTGGCTCTCTAGAGAACTTGTCAGCATAACTCTTCAATAAATCTTTAGATAAGATTTCTCTCAATTTGATCTCTAATTCAGAACTTGAGAGATAATGTGTCTCTTTGGGTTGAGCGTAACACCCAATATAGAGCCCAAAATCCGTGCATAAGACTCCTCATCATAATCCAATAAGGAAAGAGGTCCTTTTCAAACTCTTTCATAGAGTCCGGATGCAATTTGGCTAAGTCCATCCGCCACGCTTGCTATCGCGAGCCATGCTTCTGCCTTTTGGCTGTCAAAGCTCTTGTCACTCTTATAATCTTCTCCTTTTGGCAATTTTTGGACAAAACTCCCTAGAACAATACAATATGATATATACAAAAGAAAAACCCAAAATTTATTGAATTTTAAACAAAAAAAAAAAATAGCACTGTAGATCTTGTATGCCTTTGCTTAAACTTTTAAATATTGAATTGCCTTGGCTTCTAAACCTCCCATTGGTTTCATTTTTCCCTCCCTGTATTTATGTATAATTGACAAACAAATATCATGCAGCTTCTGTCAATTTGGATCCAGTAGCCCCCCCAATTGTGACTCCCCCTCAATAGAATCTTCATTTCAGCACTGGGGGTGGGAGCTTGATCTCCTTGATCAGGGTTTTTTATAATTAGTTACATATACTTGTGTAGTTTGAGCTTTAAGCACAGTGTGAGCAAACTCCTTAGGCAAATCGGATTTTCTAACCCAAATTTGAGTCGTCTTGGGTGGAGAAAATTTTTTCTTCCATTGCTTAGTCTTTGGTAGACTATTCACCTTCTTGCAATGGGGATGAATGTGCCCTTTCTTTCCACAATAATGACAGGTGGATGTGTGTACAATGCGTGATACATTCTTTTTCTTGAAACTACTAGACACATTATGTATATATACAGTATGTGGACTAGCATGTATAACACTTAAAACAAAAACTATTTTACTTTTAGTAATCGAAGTGAATGCACCATGATCGTAACTGAGACCGCATTTGTCAAAATGAAACTTTTGACTGCACAAGATGTTTGTAAGAGTCCTTGAACCAGTGTTCATCTTGTTTAAAGAAGCTTGTTTGACTTCTAGCTTAGACAGGGTGATCTTCAGTCTTCCTTGCAAATTGTTTTTATCAGATTTAATAGTCTGCAATTCCGTCTTCATATTCTCAATCTCTTGTTCGGCCTTTTCATGTTTTTGACTCTCAGTAGTCAAATTTTCAACCATGCAATTTTTCTGACTTTCCAAGAGACGAATCTTTTCAAGTGCTTACTCTAAATCATTCTTTAATGCAGAATTTTCTTCTTGAGTAGCTTTTAACTTGATTGTGACCTTCTTACCATACTTGGCCATCCTCACACAATCGTTAAACGCGGAGTAATATTTTTCTTCCCAATCATGTTCTTAATCTGACACATTGTCTTCATTATCATCATCAGACAGAGAAGGTATAGCCAAGAATTGATTGAGTATCATTCTAGAAATCTCTTAGGATCAAACACAACAATTTATTGCAACCCTCTCTAATACCCGTTGAAAGTTTAGGGTACTAGATCTCTAGGATGGCCAACTCAACAAAAGCTCCCAAAAAGTGTGTTAATAAAATAAACTATGCAACGGAAATAAAATCATAAACACACACCACAAGGACACCAGATATACCGTGTAACCGAGTGAAAAGCCATGGATCCAAACAGGATTAAGAATCAAACACTATAAATCTCACAATTACAAGAAACTCAGATTTCCTCCCCAGATATCCCCTACCGAAGGACTAAAGGTACCTTGTGTCGCTTCATGCTTCATCGACTTCACACTATTGATTGCAACAGACTCAATCCTGCGCTTGACTCCTCAAATCTTCTACTCAAAAAGATGATCTTCTACAAAGGGTGCAGAAGAATCTAGTTCTCTATATAACTTGTCATCATAACTCTTCAATAAATGTCTAAAGAAGATTTCTCTCTATTAGATCTCTAATCTAGAACTTGAGAGATGATGTGTGTCTCTTTGGGTTAAGAGTAACACCCAATATATAGCCCCAAATCTGTGTATAAGACTTCTAGTCATAATCCAATTAGGAAATAAGTCATTTTCAAACTCTTTCATAGAGTCTGGATTTAACTTGGCTCACTCCGTCCGCCACTCTCGCTATAGCGAGCTATGCTTTTGCCTTTTGGCTGTCAGAGCCCTTGTCACCCTTACACATGTGATGTGCTTTAGCCTAATCCAAGCGAGAGTTCGAATGCTAACCTCTCTAGGATGTTGAGAGTCTGATGGTGAGATCTATATAAGGTCATTTCTCCTTGTATTAAAGTATCAAAAAGAAGAAGACACCTGGATCTTTCATCCATTACAGTGTTTGAATCTTGGGGTTGAGTGAAAAAATAGATAGGAAGTCACAAAGCCAAACCCCAAATAGATAGATGGGACAAGTTTATGATGATAATGATGATTGTTTAAACCTTAAAGAGTCGAAGAACAAATAACTTGTAAATAAATGTGGAAGATATATGTGCAAAGAATGATTGAGAATGGTCTTTGGAGAGCACTTAAAGGTTAGCAGATGCAGTTGGAATTCCGCAATTCATCTGGGCCTAAAAATTGGAGATGATCTGCTCATTCCTTGCAAGTGTAGAGATTTGAGAAACTACATTTCAGATCAAATCTAAAATATCTTGATTATGAGAAAACATCTTTATATATAAAGGCGAGCAGAAGATTGACACAATAAAATTCAAACTTATTGAAAACTCAAATATAAACTTAAATTCATTTCCCAACATCTCTAGCAGTACACCCACATTTCTTTTAACAAGTCACTTGATAGATGACCTTGATAAAAAATAGAGGCATGTACCGGGTACTCTTTGGCTTGGGCATGTATTCTCCAGTTTAGGATGTGAGAGTGTGTGAGTTCAAATTCCAGCTATATAGGAGAAAACAAAGACGGGTTAGGTGGACTTAACATTTGAGTTTTTTTTTCGACATTGGGCCTGACAATTGAGGCCTTGTCCTTGTTATTTCTCTAACTTAGGTCTACCAATGTCGTATTCGGGCTGGGGTTAGGCATGGGCAATACCCTGCCTAACCCTCATCTCAAGTGGTACTCCTTTGAATTGCGAAGAGACGATGACAAAGTCGTTCACTAGGATAGGGTAAAAAGAGTAGAGACGATGACAATGTCGTTCGCAATGATGGAAATGGGAACATGGGGTAAAATTTCCCAGAAAACTTGTACGAACCACTATATGGAGGTTTTTTATGTGTATATAAACGAATCTGGCTAATCCGGTTTTAGAAAAAGCTTTTTGATAAAAGTTTTCTAGATTATTTGGAGAACCTCTAATTGTATTTTCTATTTTTGGAGGTTATTGACAAAGTAGATCTTTTGCCTCTAAAAGAAGTTAAGGGGTTGCTCTTTTTAGAGCTTTATTAGCTAAAGTGTGGATTGAAGTGAACAATGCAACATTTACAATTATTTTAGATGAAAATAACCTCATAAAATTTTTAAAATGATGTGAATGGTGGGTTCTATAGAGTAATTTAGAAAAGGTGAACCCCAATTATTACAATTCCCAAAGGTGCACCTGAAATATTACCTCTTGAATCAAGTGCTTTTTTGTAAACTTTTACCAAACATATTAATTGTAAATTACAACTTAAAAATTAAACTTTTATTTGAGACATTAGGGTTCGTTTGGAGACTCTAATATAATTAATAAGCTAATTAGATTAACTTCTAAAGCAAAAGCTCTGATTTTAAGTTCTAATTTACAATTAGTGTGTTTGAAAAAATTAGAAAAAAATGTTCTTATTTCATTAGATAAGTGGTGCTACCTTTTTTTTAATTACTATGTAGACGCTGCCATTTGTATCATTTTAAAATTTTTAGAGGTTATTTTCGTCTAAACCACTTTTAAACTTTGTATTGTGCACATTCATCCACTTTACCTAAAAATGCTCTAAAATAAAAAAGCAACTCCTCTTAACTTATTCTTTTAGATGTAAAAGCTCCAAATTTGTTAAAAAAAAAAAAATTCTAAAATTAGAGAATACAATTATAGGTTTACTAAACACTCTAATATGTTAATAAGCTCATAATCATTAAATAAGAGCTTATTTTCATAGTTACCAAATGCCCCCTTAAATCCAATTAGCTCTTATTAATTAAACCAAATCATTTTCTAAGCAGCCCAAGAGGATTTTACTAATTGGATGTGCATAGAGAAATCCTAAGTCGAAGGAAGGGAACTCTATGGTGGGTCCTACTCCTACCTATTGAAAATCCTAACATGCAAAATAAATGCCCTCCCATGGGTGGGGTTTCTCAAAAACTTTCTATAATTGATCTTCTATTAAAAAAAATACTTAACACAATTTATGGATGCTCATTCATCACGGTTTTCTTATTTTGGGTAAATGTAGGTGTAAAGTACTTTATCAGTGTAAAATTTGATGATTCTCCAATGGACATTGGTTTTGATATATTCTCTTGTATTGTCTAATTGTCAAGCAAGTATTGAGTATTTAGAGTTATGTCGAAACATATATATGGGAAATGTTTATATGCATATTTCCCTCACCATAGGGTGAGGGACACTTTCCTTTAAAGTATATATGGTGAGGTACACTTTCTTGTCTTCTTATGTAAAAGGGGAACTGTCCCTCACCCCTATGGTGAGAGACTGATACATATCAACATTCCCCGTATATATGAGTCCAGATCCATTATTTCACCAAAACGGGGGAATACTGTTTGAACTAATCCCCAAATGCCACCTGGACAAAATGCCACGTCACTCTCAATTTCTAGGAATGAAAAAAAAAGAAGAGGAGAGGAGAAGAGAAGAGAAGAGAAGAGGGTGTTGTTTCTTACAAATACCGGAAAAAAAAATCCCATCGACTTCTCCGGGGAAACCCAACCAAAAATGGTGGAACTTCTCCTGAAAAGCCCGGCCAAAAATGGTTGGGAATTGAGATATCATTTCTTCACAGCCCCAAATGAAAATCAAGGCAAAAAAGACAGAAAAAACAGTAGCACACCTGATGAAACTCCAATCTAAGTAACCCAATTGCACAATTTGAAAAAAGAAACAATTTTTATACAATTTTCAAGATGGGTTCTGGGTAAATCAAAATGCATACTAGATCTAAGGGAAATTTACAACATCTGAGGCTGAAATGGGTTTTGGTTAGAGGGCTTTTCTGCTCCGGATCGAGTTGAGAAAGAAAGGGGTTGAACAATAGTTGAAGTGGCTTCGGATCAAGCCAGGGTGTATTCCTATGAAAGATGATACAGGACTAGTGCGTCGTCGGTGATTTTGACAAGGCAGGGGGCTACCTCTCAATCAGTCGTATGGCATAGAGAGGTTCACTGCGACGACCTTGTGAGAGGCCGATGACTCCGACAAGCTTGTCATTCTCAATCTCGAACATCTGGCCGGCTTGATCCGGCCTTCGGCAAGCTCTCTACCCAGACGAGCTCGTCCTCAACCCTTTTTTTTTTTCTTTTTTTCCCACTATAAGAAAGCAGTGACATGGCGTTTTGTCCAGGTGACATTTGAGGATTGGTTCAAACAGTATTCCCTGTTTCAGTGAAACAGGGGATCCGGACTCCGTACATATACTTATATACTATAAATCAGGAACACGAGAATCTTGCTTGTACAGGAAAGAATGTGATCTGATCGTCCACGCTTCTACGAAAAGTAAAAATTAGTAGGCCAGTCAGCACAATAACTCAGTCGACATCTCCCTTTCTGTATCAATTTGAACCATCCAAGTGAAGGGCCCCACTAAAGTCATATCAAGATCCATTCATCCAAACATCTTAATCCCAAACCCCCACTATCGCCTTATCGAACACGTTGTATTTAGTATTCACACTTCTAACGCACATGTCGTCAGAGTTTAATTGCACCAGAGAGTCAACGCACAATTATAAGATTCCAACTTAAAACCAATACCAAAACTGAAAAAATCCCGGCTCCCGTGCGGTTAGTTGATCATCAAATCAGTGAGCTGGTGTGCCCCACAGGCGATCAAGACCGTTGAAATAATTCTCTCTCTCATCAAAGGGCTTAAAAAGACTGCAAAGAAAAGGAAAGAGAGAAAACTGAGAGAGAAAGTTCTACAAGAAATTAGAGCTGAGAAAAACACAGGCCCCAAACGTCTCATTCTCTTTCCTCCCACTTGTATAAAACCAAATCCTCACGGGAACAAGATAAAAACCCAATCTTTATTTCGTTAGTATCTGTATAGAGATGGAGGCGCCCAAGAAGCCTTCCCTCTCCACTCGCTGGGACTCGTCCCTCACTCGCCTCAACTCGTTCGTGGCCGACTCACGAGTCGGCAAGCGCTTCAAACTCGCCGAACGCAACTCCACCTTCACCACCGAGCTCCGAGCCGGCACCGCCACCTTCCTCACCATGGCCTACATCCTAGCAGTCAACGCCAGCATCCTCACCGACTCCGGCGGCACGTGCTCCGTCTCCGACTGCACCCCCCTCTGCTCCAACCCCGCAATCTCCCTCTCCAACTGCACAGGCCCCACCCTCCAGATCCTCTCCCCTGACGTCAGCTGTAAGTTCCCGCCCGTCAACCCGGGCTACACCCGCTGCCTCGAGAAGACCCGGAAGGATCTCATCATCGCGACCGTTGCTTCTGCCCTGATCGGGTGCGTCATCATGGGCGTCATGGCTAACCTACCCATCGCCCTGGCTCCGGGCATGGGCACCAACGCCTACTTCGCCTACACTGTTG
This sequence comes from Persea americana, assembly GCA_029852735.1. Classification (NCBI taxonomy): domain Eukaryota; kingdom Viridiplantae; phylum Streptophyta; class Magnoliopsida; order Laurales; family Lauraceae; genus Persea; species Persea americana. The sequence goes on from CM056819.1 coordinate 31,014,967, forward strand.
TCGGTTTCCACGGCTCTGGAAACGTTCCTTACAAAACCGCCCTGGCAGCCGTCTTCATCGAAGGGCTCATATTCTTCGTCATCTCAGCCGTTGGATTCCGAGCCAAGCTCGCCAAGTGGATCCCTAGACCCGTTCGGATCTCCTCCTCGGCCGGAATCGGACTCTTCCTCGCCTTTATAGGGCTGCAAAACAACCAGGGCATCGGGCTCGTCGGGTACAGCTCATCCACCCTCGTGACCCTCGCCGCCTGCCCCCGCTCCTCACGTGCTTCCCTCGCCCCCGTCATAACTGCCGCCAACGGCACCGTCAGCCTGCTACCAGGCGGCACCGTGTCGGGCGATATTTTGTGCCTGAACGGCCGCATGGAAAGCCCCACCCTCTGGCTCGCCATCGTGGGGTTCGTTATAATCTCATACTGCCTCGTTAGGAACATCAAAGGAGCGATAATTTACGGGATCGTGTTCGTAACGGCCGTTTCGTGGTTCAGGAACACCAGCGTAACGGCCTTTCCCGACACCGATGCGGGGAATTCGTCGTACCAGTACTTCAAAGAGGTCGTGGACGTGCACAAGATCGAGTCGACTGCTTGGGCGCTGAGCTTTTCAGGGATCGGGAAGGGGCGGTTCTGGGAAGCGCTCGTAACGTTCTTGTACGTGGATATCCTCGACACGACCGGCACGTTATCTTCCATGGCGCGTTTCGCCGGTTTCGTTGATGGTAACGGGGAATTTGAAGGGCAGTATTTCGCGTACATGAGCGACGCGGCGGCCATTGTGATTGGGTCTCTGCTTGGGACGTCGCCAGTAACGGCGTTTGTCGAGTCGTCGACGGGGATAAGAGAGGGTGGAAGGACGGGGCTAACGGCGTTAACGGTGGCAGGGTATTTCATGCTGTCTTTCTTCTTCACGCCGTTGCTGGCGTCGATTCCTGCGTGGGCTGTAGGACCACCGTTGATCTTGGTGGGCGTGTTGATGATGAAATCTGTGGTTGAGATTGACTGGGAGGATATGAGGGAGGCGATCCCGGCCTTTATGACGTTGATTTTGACGCCATTGACTTACTCGATCGCGTATGGTTTGATAGCGGGAATAGGGACATACATTGTGCTGCACCTGTGGGACTGGGTAGCAGGGTATTTTGGGAAGAAAGCAAAGACAGTAGATGGAAATGGGGGCAATAATAGAGCAAGTGAAGAAGATGGTCATGGAAGCAGCCACAACAATGGAAGTACCATTGTTTGAATATTGTTTCCAAATTTTATTTTATTTTTTTGTTATGTCATTTTGAAGTTGTTTTGAATTATTTCTGTAGATGGAAAGATTCTGGAAGTTATGGGTGTAAATGCAATCATATTAATTTTTAGATTTTAATTTTTTCTGTTTTGATTATATGTTGTTAGTTTGTGTTTAATGAAAGGGAGGCATCAATAGGGTTTTTAAACTTTTATGATCTTTAATAGACTTTTCTTTCTATGTTTATTGTCTTTATTCCAGTTTGGGATTTGGAATATAAGGTTTTCAGAGAATCTTTGTAGCAATGAACGTTTCCTCCTAAAATGACTTTTAAGATAGGAATCTTGGGGTTAGCAATTCAAGATTCAGGTTGAATCGAAGCTATGGGTGTAAATGGGGATTAAATTAAATTTTAAATTTTTATTTTTTTGTTTTGATTACAAGTTGTTGGTTTGTGTTCAATGAAAGGGAGGCGTTAATAGGGTTTTGAAAGTTTTATGATCTTTGGTGGAATTTCCTTTCTATGTTTATTGTCTTGATTCCAGTTGGCATTTGGAATATAAGGTTTCAGAGAATATAAGCTTTCCTCCTAAAATGATTCTTGAGATAGGAATCTTGGGCCTAAAATGATTCTTAAGATGGGAATCTTGCTGTTAGCAATTCAAGATTCAGGTTGACTAGAAGGTACTTTATAAATGGGAATTAAATTAATTTTTAGATTTTAGTTTAAGATTTTTGTATATAGCCTTCTAAGGTTTCTAAAATTTGGAAATAAGCTCTTGTAGTTTTAGTATTTGTAAATAGGCCATGGCCTTTTCATATCAATAATTTTAGTGTCCCCAAAATCAGTAAAAATGAGAATGAAACATAAATGAGTATGTTACTATTTACATCAAATACCATCACTTTATTCCAAGTCTCAACGGTCTCTCTCTCGACAAATATCTCATGCACGTGAAGCCCAATATTGTATTTGAAACTTTCATCAATATTATAATGGGTTGTGCACTAATTGGATCAATTATGACCAATTATAAGTATAGGTGTTGATGATCATTATCAATTATTTGGATTTAATAAAATTGAGCTGTAGTGATTAAAATGAGTTTATGAAGAGTTCTCTCCCCCTAAATCACGCATTTAAGATTATGCATATATATATATATATATAGATAAAGAGATGGATAAAAATGTTATTTTACTCTAAAAACTTATGGTGGTTGGAACATCATTGATTTTGGGGACATGGAAGGTATTAAAACGTAAAAAAAGGGGCCTATTTAAAAATAGTAAAATCATGAGGCCTATTAATTACAAATTTTATCAACCTTAAGGGGTATCTAGAAAAAACCTCTCTTACTTTTTTGTTTTGATTACATGTTGTTGGTTTGTGTTTAATGAAAGGGAGGCATCAATAGGATTTGAAAGTTTTATGATCTTTAGACGTTTCTTTCTATGTTAATGTCTTTATTCCGGTTGGGCATTTGGAATACAAGGTTTCACGGAATCTTAGTATGGATGGTGGTATACAATGGATGTTTCCTCCGAACATGATATTTTAAGATGGGAATCTTGGGGTTAGCAATTCTGGCCGGTCATACCAATTCAAGATTCGGGTTGACTAGTTCAGTTTGGTTCTATTTAATCCTTCCTGCCCAACCCATCCTTCCTGCCCAAGCGGATTTAGCCAAACTCATTACCTTCCAGTCCAGATGGGCCTAATAGGTAGAGTTTGGTGTTGAACACAACCATGTAACAATGGGTCCAAAAGTCGACCCGACCTGACCTTCTTTATCCTATTTTGAATTGCCCAAAACTAAAGTACAAAAAGGAATGGCACAAAAAGGTTGCATGCGTTTCTTATAAACAAAATGAGTAGGGGCTTTTATGAGATGGTACGGCCTTACAACCACCAAAGCTTGTGTTTGGTAAGTTTGGGACCGCACATGATACCTTTATACATCTTTCCTTATTTACACATGAATTGCCTGTTTTTACCCCATGGTTGGTGGATGAGTAGAGCAGTGGTTACATACGGTTTACCATAGTTTGGGATCAAGTAAAATTGAATGTTTACACACAAAAAAGGTAAAATTGAACGAAATTCATACAAGTATTCAACCTCGTTCAAGAGATATATGAGTATGTGATTCACTGCATCAATCATCATTTGGTTAATTTTTATTTTTTTAAAAAAATTGGGTTCAATAACTTGTTAACCATATTTTTATAATCAAATCAACCTTTTATTATCAATAGGTCCCAAACGATGTAGACTTAAACCATCAATTCAGTGTCCCTTCCATTACAAACCTTTAAAAGAGTCCGTTGACGTCAGACCCAGATGGAAATGCATTTACATTGTTTGGTACAATCCCATGATCAGAGTGGATTGCCTAATTGTGGGCTCCACTATGCATAAAAGATTACATTATTTGTGGATGACGTCACTATACTTTGTGGGGACTGGGGAGCTCCTACATCCGTAACGATCGATGATATCCTGATGAGACGAACTCTGATGAAATTGAAAATCATGGTAGTAATTTGACAATTTAAAAAAATTACAGCAGCCGACAACACGTTTATTGTGCTGGTCAGGCATGTCTGCTTGGGTGAAAAAGTAGGGGAGGCAAGTGGGCCATGCTTCAATCCAAAATTTTAAAAATCCCTCAAATGTTATAGGCAATTTTTTTCTTTTCTAACATTACTCTCCCCTCCCCAAAGTATAGAGGACATGACTCGGCTAGTGATACAATCAAGTTGGGTTTTAAGTAATTTAGTTTACGGTGGTCCCATCTATTGATGAAAATCACGGTAAAATATTTGCATCCATGAGTTAAAATGAAGAATCATAGTAGACCCACACTTCTTAATAATGGGAAATTGCATCCAATATCGTGGTGGGACCAATCATGTATCCTAATGCCAGAACCATGATGAGCCCCACCTATGAGAGTGATGAAATCACCATGGTCCCCCACGGTTCCACCATATGCTCAGTGGGTGCCTAACATGAGTCCTCTCTGGTGGCTGGAGCCATCTCTGATATTTATCATTCATCATTTAGATCAAGTCCCCGTGCAACTTCCGCCGTGCGTCACTGTTGTTCAAATATTGTGCAGGAAAGGTTCATCATGGATTTACAATTTTGGTGGATGGTCGTTCAGGTGGCCCCCCACCAAGGATGCAAACGTTTTGCAGTGGTGTGAGATGGGGGGGGATAAAGTTTTGAAACAGGAGCAGCATTTTAAAACTCTAATTTCCAGTTTTAGATCTTGGTTACATTTTAATATGGAAATTTTCTTTAAACCTCTTATAGAACAACACCAAAACTATGTCAAACAGGCCCTTACACTGCATGAAAAGGACAAACCTCTGCACAAGAAATAGTACTCAGCTTTCCTTTCCAGCTAGAGAGCATGTGACTAAGACGAGGAATAAGTCAAGCAACATCAGTTTTAGTAAAAATGCTCATCATAAAATGGATTTATTCCTTAAGTGTCTTCTGTACATTTATTGTCTTCAACTTCTACTTCAAAATAACCATTGCATGGACCACCTCCAAGAACCACCCCGTGTATCTTTCCTTCCAGCAGGGAAGGATTACCATCTCCAGCATAAGCAACGTAAAGGGATTTTCAATTTCTTCTTCTTTTTTATCTTAATTTGTCCAGTTTCTACCTTGTGACTCGGACAAGGTTAAATATTGATAGATATGAAATGAGTTCTCTTTATGCCAAAGAAGGGACTCAAGTATCACAAGATAGTTTGGAGTCCCGAATGAAAGAGCCTTCTTCTTTAATTACTCACATATCCTTTCCAATTCCCTCATCATAATCATCATCTGTGCTTCAGTCAAGGATTTATTGAGATTGTTAGTACGAAGGGGAGGTGTGCATCACAACTGAGCTACCCATGGATTGGTTGGATTTGTTGGTATAATAAAGCTTGAGGTTGAAATATATATATATAGAAGTAATTGAGAAAAGTTCTAAAAAATATATATATTATGTGGGTAAAACACCGTAATGACAAGATTAAGGGAGGATCACGGTAAGAGCACTAGCTGTTCACCTCGATCTTGGTAAGCACAGCCCAGCAGTTCGAAGGCTCGGCAAGGAGCGCCAGCTCAAGAGACCTCCACCCTGCAGCTCGGCAACTCGGTTAGGAGTGCTAGCTCAGCACAGTGCCAGCACGGCCGGACCATTCCTGGTCCCGGTAAAAGCACTGAAGGCAGAGTGGGGCATCACCCTCCTCTGAGAAGTACAGACGCGCCTTGACAGATAGGAGCGTTCATTTATGGCAATAGGATTGCTCATTTATGGCGATAAGAAGTTAACTTTATCATCCCTTAACATTAACTGACCAAAAGCATGGAAGGTTCTAATGGGACGTGCCCTTTTTACCTACCGCCGAATGTCAGGGTAAGGCCCGATGGGACCTTACCCCACCTACTCCCACTCACAGAGAGAATGAACGAGGAATATCTACATATACACATGGGATCAGCCCCATTGAGGTACGCAACACGCTATACACAACATACTATCTCTCATTCTCTTATTCCTCCTCCTGCTTAGTTTTCTCAGAACTAACTCAAGAATCGGAGTGCCTTCGGCTCACGGCAGCCAAGGGCTCTGACCCAAGTCATTTTCCTTCCCCTTCAGGTTCTTGGCGTTCAGTATTCCCTGATCTACAAAGTTCATCTCAATCTAAGCAGTGTGTCGTGTTTTCACCGCCTACAGTTTGGCGCCGTTTGTGGGAAAACTGAACAAAAAGCTTTCAAGCACTATGCCTCCAAAAACCAGAAATGGTGAAGGATCCTCCAAGGGCAAGGGACCATCCATGCAGCCTGTGCTGGTGCAAATTCCACACCCTCGACAGAGGAGGTCAGGAGAAAGGTCCCTCACAGTCCAGTCAGTATCACAATCTAGGGGGCTGACAATGCATTCCCTTCACAATGTTCTGCCTCCAGGGCAGCTCTGCCATAGCAATGAGCATGCCAGGCGAGGTGACAAGTCAGTCACCAAGCTGCGTGAAAAGTCAGCACGGGCTGGATCTCAATCCCACCATCAAGCCAACCTTGACGAAGACGAAGACCCTCACTTGGATGATATCAGGGCTCAGAATCGTCTCATCCAGGAATAGGACGAGCTTATCCGGCGACTCAAGCAGCAGCTCTAGGAAAGAAGAAGGGCTCGGAGTCCACCTCCTGTGCGCAGCCATGCCTCGGGTCCTCCACCCATGCACAGCCAGGCTCCTCCAGCCCAAGAGCTAGACCTAAGGCACGTCCTCAATAATAAGAGGCATGATCGGGTCCACGGATAAGAAGACTCCAGCAGCATCCACGTGCATGAAGGGCCGAAGAAGCAGCGACAGATACCAGAAGACAAAGAGGAGCTCAAGCGATAGATCGACAGGCAAGTCAAGCAGACTATCCGCCAGAATCTAGAGACTGCCGATATCGCCGGAGACCAGTACAGCGCCTTTGAAGCTGAAGACACAGGCACATCACCTTTCTCCAGAGAGATCAGAAGATACTCCCTCCCCGAGAAGTTCAACGTCCCAAGGTTCACCCTGTATGATGGAACCTCGGACCCTGCGGCTCACCTCCGACATTACATCCAGAGGATGTCAGTTTGGGGGGATGACGACTTCCTGAACTGTCGAGTCTTTTTCTCCAGTTTGTAAGATCTCCCCCTGCGATGGTTTTGTTCACTCCCTGAAGGCTCCATCTCCAGTTGGTGGCAGCTCCAGACATCCTTCCTGGAGAAGTTCCAGGCTCATCGCGTCATCCCAAAGACCGATGCTGATCTGATGGCCCTCCGGATACGAGAAGACGAGAACGTCACCAGTTCGCCCGTCGGATCTGGACTGTCTATAGCCAGATCGAGTGCGCTTCTGAGGAGATGGCAGTGAAATCCTTTTAGCTGGCTCTGCGACCGGGCATCCAGCTTCGGTCGCAGTTGGTCATGTACCCCGTGACCACCATGAAAGAGCTGATGACCCGGGCAAACCTGTTCATCCGGACAGAAGAAGACGAGGTCCGAGGTCGGGAGAACTTCGGCCTCACCCAGAAGGACCGATCATCCAAGGGAGACAAGAGGTCCTCCAGGAGGGAGGACCGTCGTAGAGACCCATCTCCGGATCGACGCAGGGCCCGGTCTTCAGATCGGCGCCAGGCCGCCTCCACCTCGACAGCAGTCTCGGGGAGTGGCAGGAGGTCAAGGCACGAAGCGGCCACCTTCAAGGCGGTGAATAAGATCTTCAAGGAGCCAATCTATAAGCTCCTCAACAAAATAAAGGCGCAGCCCTTCTTCAAGTAGCCGCAGCTAATGAAAAGTGACCCCTCCTCTCGGGACCAGGGCAAGTTCTGTGCCTATCACAACCAGAGTGGGCACAGAACTGATGAGTGCAAAAGCTTGAAGTCCCACCTAGAGAACCTTGTGAGGGAGGGGCACCTGAGGGACTACATCAAGGAGGAAGGCCAAGACAACAGCCGACCTCCGCGCCGAGATGATGGCGGCCAGGACAGCGAACCAGAGGGCATCATCAATGTCATCCACCTAGCTCCTCCGCCTAAGAGGAGCTCCCAGGCCCTTGCCGAGGACAAAAGAGCCTCCCACCAGAAGCAGGTGCTGACCGCGGTACCAGAGCCAGCTGCAAAGAAAGCCAAGACGGAGAGGCCCAGAATATGGTTCTCTGACAAGGACCAGGAGGACGTCGAACTCCCACATAACGACCCTTTAAATACTTACCTTGAAGCTGTAGAACTTCTTGGTTTAAAGAGCCCTTGTCGACCCAAGCAGTTGGTCCGAGATTCTGTACTATGATTGCTTAAAGAAGTTAAAACTCAAGGACGAGGACCTCTAGACTGCCCGAGCACCTCTTGTTGGCTTCAGCTCTAAGCCGGTGTACCCGAAGGGGAAGATCTCCCTCAGAGTCCAAGTAGGAGGCGCCTCCAGGCAGGTCGACTTCCTGATTGTCGACGTTCCCTCCCCATACAATGTCATAATGGGGAGGACGTGGCTACATAGCATGGAGGCTATGCCCTCCACCTGTCATCAAAAGCTCAAATTTCCTCTGGAGAACCAATCTGGCCGGGCGAACGTGATCACTGTCAGAGGTGACCAGCACATGGCCAGGCAATGCTCGATGGTCGTGCTGCCTGGTGAAGCCGAATCATCCCAAGTCCATGTGGCCGAACTGGACAGAGAGGCCAAGCTCGGGGATGTTGGCAGGGCTCCGGCGCAGAAGAGCATCGAGGACCTCACCGAGGTCAAGATTGACCCCGCCGACCCGGACAGATTCTTCCTAATTAGCAGCCAACTCCCCGAGCCCGAGAAGACAGAGCTGCTCAACCTCCTCGTGGAGAATAAAGAGGTCTTTGCTTGGACGCCATATGAGATGCCCGGCATCGACCCAACAGTCATATGCCACAAGCTGAATGTGGATCCCAACCATCAACCCGTGATTCAAAAAGCACGCCGCACTGGGGTCCCACAAACTGAGGCCGTGATTGAGGAGGTCCAAAAGCTCCTCGAGGCAGACGCAATAAAAGAGGTCCACTATCCACAGTGGCTGGCCAACACAGTGATGGTAAAAAAGAAGACAGGGAAGTGGAGGGTTTGCGTGGACTTCACCGACCTCAATAAGGCTTGTCCTAAAGACAGCTTCCCTCTTCCAAAGATAGACCAGCTCATTGACGCCACTGCCGGATACGACCGCATGAGTTTCCTCGACGCCTACCGGGGATACCACCAGATCCCCTTGTACGCAGCGGACCAGGAGAAGACAGCTTTCATCACCCCTAGAGGCACCTATTGCTACAAGGTGATGCCCTTCGGGCTAAAAAATGCGGGAGCAACATACCAGCGGCTAGTGACGAAGATGTTCCAAGCGCAGCTCGGGAAGACAGTGGAGGTCTACATCGACGATATGGTCGTCAAATCTAAAAAGTCGCAAGACCACTTGGCCGACCTCCGCCAAATTTTCAGCATCCTCCGCCAGTTCCAGTTGAAGCTAAACGCATCCAAGTGCGCTTTCGGTGTCGGCTCCGGCAAGTTCTTGGGGAGCCTGGTCACGAAAAGGGGGATTAAAGCGAACCCTGGCCAGATCACGGCGATCCAGGAGCTCCAGAGTCCGACCTCAGCAAAACAAGTCGAGCGGCTGACCGGCATGGCGTCCACACTCAACCGATTTATCAGCCGAGCTTCCGACAAATCCAGGCCTTTCTTCCAGCTCTTACACAAAGGCTCTAAGTTCCAATAGACGCCGGACTGCGATCAGGCTTGCAACAGCTCAAGCGCTACCTTTCCTCACCTCCGCTGCTGTCAACTCCAACTCATGGCGAAACGCTGTACTTGTACCTGGGGGTCTCGGACCACGCAGTAAGCTCAGTGCTCATCAGAGAAGAAGATGGCCAGCACAGGCCTATCTATTACACGAGCAAGATTCTGCTCGATGCCGAAACCCGGTACTTGCAGCTCAAAAAGCTTGCCCTAGCGCTAGTCAGCGCCTCGCGCAAACTCTCCTACTACTTTCAAACCTTCACAGTAGTGGTCGTGATCGAGCACCCACTGAAAGCTCTCTTCCGGAAGGCAGACTTCTCCGGTCGAATCTCCAAATGAGCTGTCGAACTGGGGCAGTACGATATCAAATATCAGCCCAGGACGGCCATCAGAGCCCAAGTGTTAGCAAACTTCATTGTGGAATTCACTTCCCAGAGTTCGGCATCGACCCTGCTCGACACCGAACTAGGGGGCAATAAGGATACAGAGGCAGACACCGAGACGGAGCAAGAGCAGTCCTGGAAGAAGTTTCTGGACTCGGCCTGGAAAGTCTTCGTTGACGGATCCTCAACGTCCAAGAGGGCTGGCGCTAGCATAGTCCTCCAGTCTCCAGAGGGCCTTGTCATCGAGCAAGCTCTAACACTTGGCTTCAGGGCATCCAATAACGAAGCCGAGTATGGAGCACTCATCGCCGGACTGAACAGTGCCAAAATCTTGGAAGCTCAACGCGTAGTGGTTTTCAGTGATTCTCAGTTGGTGATGAGCCAGCTCAGTGGAGATTACCAGGCTCGGGATGACAAGATGGCGCCCTACCTAGCCCACGCGAAGGAACTTCTCTGCCGGTTCGAAAGGGCCGAGGTCCGGCAGATCGGCAGAGAGTCCATTTCCCATGCTGACGCCCTCGCCAGCCTCGCCTCGGCTGTCGAAGCCGGTAATAAAAGAACTGTCGAAGTGAAAACACTACAAGAGCCCAGCATCTAACTCCACCGACGTCGGCAGCTCATGTGTGTCGACCTCGGTCCGAGCTGGATGGATCCAATCATCGCCTACTTAAAGGACGACCAGCTGCCCGAAGACAGGACGGAAGCGCAGAAGATAAGGCTGAAAACAGCCTGCTTTTGGCTCTCCCCAGATGGCAGACTCTACAGGAAGTCATTCACCAGGCCCTACCTCCAGTGCGTCCGCCCAAGCAAGGTCGAAGATTTCCTCTATGAAATTCATGAGGGGGTCTATGGCAGTCACATTGGAGGTCGGTCGCTAGCCTACCGAACAATCAGCCAAGGATATTGATGGCCATATATGCAGAAGGACGCCCAGATCTACGCCATAAAATGTGAAAAGTGCTAGAAGTTCTCACACTCTCTCCACCAGCCAGCGCAGGACCTAAGCCCTCTCTCCAGTCCGTGGCCTTTCGCTCAGTGGGGCTTGGACATCGTAAGATCGCTCCACCGAACTCCAGGGAACAAAAGGTGGCTGATAGTAGCCACAGACTACTTCACAAAGAGGGTCGAAGCGGAGCCTCTGTCATCCATCACAGAGCAAGACACAAAGAACTTTGTATGGAAAAACATCATCACGAGATTTGGAATCCCCCGAACTCTCATCTCCGACAATGAAACACAGTTCGATTCCAACTTCTTCAAGAGCTTCTGCCAGGAGTACGGCATCCGAAATGTCTACCCCACCCTGGCATACCCGTAAGGCAATGGCCAGGCCGAGGTCTCAAACAAAGTGATCCTTGACGGAATCAAGAAAAGACTCAACCGAGCCAAAGGAAGGTGGGCAGAAGAGCTTCCAAGTGTTATATGGGCTTATAGGATGACTCCAAGGCGTTCCACCTCGGCTACACCGTTCTCCCTTGCCTACGGCATGGAAGCAGTTATCCCCTTGAGGTCGGCCTCCCGACCCTGAGGTCGGAACTCTGTGACTAGGGGCTGAATGACCTGAATGTGGCCCGCGAGCTGGACTTCGCTGAAAAGCAAAGAGAAGCGGCAGCTATCCGCCTGGTCGCCTATCAGCAGCAGTTGGCCAGATGATACAACCAGAAGGTCAAAGAAAGAAGATTTACGGTGGGAGAGCTAGTCCTGAAGAAAACACTTCCTGGCGACCGAAATCCTAACGAAGGCAAACTGGCGCCCAACTGGCAGGGGTCGTTTAACATACTATCAGCAGCGGGGAGACCCGCGTACAGGCATGTGGACATGGAAGGCAAGGAGCTGCCACGACCATGGAATGCAATGCACCTTAAAAAGTTTTACTTCTGAAAAATGTATTTAAGGATTCAAACAGCAATAAAAGTGCATTCTTCTGGAACGAATATCTCTCTTTCAAATTGCTTCAAGTTATACAGCTCGACAGCAATGCCAGCTTCATCAGGGTTCGGTGACAACACCACCCCCTGGCTCGGCAGCTCAGTCAGAGTGCCAACCGTCCTTAGTTCGGTGCCAGCATCAGTTAGGAGGCAAAGCCAAAAGCATCAGGGTTCGGTGACAGCACCACCCCTCGGCTCGGCAGCTCAGTCAGAGTGCCAACCGTCCTAAGCTAGGTGCCAACACCAGCTACAACGGAAAAGCCAAAAACATTGACGTCGACCTCGGCACTTAAGGAAACTATGGGTTGAAGCACCAAGGTGGGTCTCTTAGTCAGTTCAGCACTAAATACTCTCTCCTCCGACGATTATGGGTATGGGCCACTGAGGCTCCGGTTGATAGACCAAGCTCGGTCCCTTGAGGGAAATCTGAATTCTAAGCTTACGGGTTCGACTACCAAAACCAGTAAAGCAAAAAAGACGTCCATGCACCCATTTTCAACATACAGACAAGCAAAAGAAAATCAAAAGGAAGCCAAAGATTGCAAAAAAGTTGTTGTTTCATTAACAAGAATCCTGATTACAAATAGATAGGAGGGATACAATAAAAGAAAAGAAAAAAATACAAGGGAGACTCGGGGGGCTGCAGCTTCGACGTTGCAGTCAATCTCTAGAGGAGCCTTGGTCATGACCGTACTGGCTTTGGGAGTGGCCGGGGTGGCTTCAGAGACTACTGCGCTGGCCTCAGGAGCGGCTTCGAGGGGGGCCTGGAGGGCTTCGGACGCTACGACCGCCGTTGGAGGGGCTTCCGGGGCCACGGCAGCGCGTTCTTCGGCGCTCGCCATGGGAGGAGCTTGGGAAGATGGACCAGGGATTGGAGGCGAGGCAATGATGGTAAGGAGATCGAAATCCGAGCTAGGAAACTTGGGGGGATTCCTGAGCATAGGGTTATCCCCAGGAATCCCAGCCTTTCTCAAGGCCGCCTTCCATCCGAGCTCCCAGCCTCGGTCCCGGATCCCTGGCAGTTGCGCCTTGTAATTCGCAGCAAGCTGCTGCACCTCCTCCTCCGTAATGTCTTTGAGCTCGGTCGCATACTTCTCCTCTAGCTCAGTTTTCTACCTCGCCAGTGCAGACTCGAGCTCGGCCGCCTTCTCCCTCAGGGCAACCTCCAGCTGGCCCCTAGCTTCATTCCGCTCAGCGAGCAGCCGTGTGCTCAACCCTCGACTGGATAGCAGGTCCTTCTCCAGCCGCACCAGCGTGGCCCAGGCACCACCGAGGTCAACAGAGAGGTGAGAATTATGGGCCACCGCCGTCTCCGCTTCCTCCCTCAGCCGCGCCACCACGGCCTGAGCCCGATCGAGGTCTGCAGCGAGACTGGCGTTCTTGCTCACCTCTTCGCTCAACAGTCCTCCCTTGGCCTCCAAGGCCTTCTGTAATTCCTCCTTTTCGAACTGCAGCCTCTCCTTCTCAGCCGCCCACTCGGCTGCCCGGGCCTCCGCCCTTTCCAACCTCCCTAGGCCGACGTGGCATTTCTGCATCAACTGCGAAATAAAAATGAAGTCAGAAGAAAAACGAATGCTGGAATCGAAAGAAAATCTATGCAAGCTACTTACTGCAACCGCCGACTGCATCGCCGAGACCATCAGCAAAGGATCGTCCATCCTCTCCCAGTTGGACACGCCCAATGGAAGGGCACAAGCTCGCCCCAGCACAACGACCACATGGGGGCTGTCGCCCGCACGGTTCGTCATTGACAGCGGCCTCCCCAACACGTCCTCGATGTCCGGTACCCATGGGACCATCGGAGGGGGCGGGTCTGTCTCTTTGACGGGCGGTGGCGACGAAGGGTCAGGCCGGACCTCGACCCTCGCCCTCTTTTCGGCCCGGTGCTCCTCGGTGTCCTCGGTGGAGCGGACTCGACCTTCTGCCCTTGGGGTAGAGCCAGGAGGCGAGTCATCAATGACAATCGCCGCTGGGGGCGGAGCGGATCCAACCTTGGCTGCGATGACAGGAGCGACCTCAGCCACAAGGGGAGTGGAAGGGATCTCGGCCGCAGCGGCAATGGGCGTTGAGGTCGGAGCAACGCTGGCAGCATGGGGGGCATCCAGGGCCTCGCCCCTGACGTCCCCTAAAGTCTCGGCCGACAAGTCCTCTGCTGCGTAGCGTGGGCGACGATGGCACAACATCTCTTCCTCCTCTTCTTCTGAGCTGGAAGACGCCGAGCTCGAAGATACTACAAAGTTCTTCCTCCACCGCAAAGGCCGGGCCTCGACCGCCGAGGTTCCGGCAGGTTCTGGGTTTGGGAGAGAAGCTGAAGCCCGGTCGCCGGATTCGACCAGACGACCAGTGGGGACCACGGTTGTCATTGGCTCCGAACTGGGGACCGCGACCGTCACTAGCTCCGAGTTGGTGTCCTCTTCGCATAGCACGGAGTCTATCCCAGTCACCCTTCTTGAAGTGTTAAAGGATTTGTAATGCGGCATGTACCCCAGGAGTGACCACGCAGCTCGACAGTTGTGACCACGGTAATTCCTCACTTTCTAGTGCCAGCCAGCGTTCACCTTCCAGCGGTTTTTCTTGGCTACCTCCCTCTTCTGGCGTAAATATGCATAGACAGAGAAGTTATTAGTCAAGTAGGCACAAAAGAAAGTGAAACTGTAAACCGAAAAGACTTCGGCCTTTACTAGGGGGAATTCCTATATTTCGAGGAATCCGGACCGCGATGTTGGGCTCTGCTTCACTGAACTCCCATCCTCCCTTGACGAACACTCGGTCCTCGTCCGCATACTTGTTGGAGTCCTCCAGCACGGTGACGAAGCCAGCCCAGCGAACCCTCAACCGGAGATAATGGGTGTTCCCTTCTGCAGATTTGCAGAGGTCATATGTCTCCTCTATGTCCGGGACACCAAGGTTTATCCCCAAAATCTCGTTCTGCCGCACTGCCCCCATAATGATCTTATAGCCATTGGGGAGGAGCTGGCAAGGGCTAAGGTTCCACTCCCTGAGACAATCCCTGAGGAGTGGGTGCAGGGAAAATCGGACCCCCGCTTCCACGATGGCGACGAGCCAAAACGGCATCCAGCCATCGTCAGAGCCGTCTGGTCTGACCTCTACGTTGGCAGGGATTTTGTACATTTTACTAAAAAGGGTTATGGAGACTGGGTCTCCTACCAGGTGCCTGTAAACCCTCATTCTCTACCCAGACGAGAATCTACCTAGAAGAAAAGAAAGGAGAAAAGCAGAAAGAAACCCTACGAGAGGGACTGCGCAGATAAGAATGATAGCAACTTGCAGGTGACAGATAAGTTCTCCAGCGGCATGCAACAGAGATTTCGATAGAACGTAGAAGAAGAATGAAGTAAGGACGAAGAAGAAGCCCTAATTTATAAGGGTTAGAAGCATCGTTTCAGCTTTCGAGAAGCACCTTTAATGAGGCAACGCCTCAAGCAACCCTAACGTCACATCGCGCAGCCTTACTTACTTTTCAAAGCGATTTCGTGACTATCGAAGCGGAGACACGTGCCACCGTCAGCGCAATTCCTGAGGACTATTAAATGCCTCGGGCAAGTGAAAGGACATCTTGATAAAGACCGCACGTTAGCAACGGTCATCAGGATAAGGAGGAACCCCTGCTCGAACCAGGACTCCGTCATCTTAGTAAACTCTTCCCATGCTTCGGCAACCATCTCTCCAGCTCGGTAGAGACACCAACTAAGCAGTCACTTAGCTTCCGACCTCCACAAGTTTGCAGACCTTCAGAGGTCAAAAGCTAGGGGGCAATTGTGTGGGTAAAATACCGTAATGACAAGATTAAGGGAGGATCACGGTAGGAGCATTAGCTGTTCACCCCGATCTTGGTAAGCACAACCCAGCAGTTCGGCGCCTCGGCAAGGAGCGCCGGCTCAAGAGGCCTCCACCCTGCAGCTCGATTAGGAGTGCCAGCTCAACAGGTCAGCTTGGCATCTCGGTAGCTCGGCGTGAGTGCCAGCTCAGCACAGTGCCAGCACGGCCAGACCATTCCTGGTCCCGGTAAAAGCACTGAAGGCAGAGTGGGCCATCACCCTCCTCTGAGAAGTACGGACGCGCCCTGACAAATAGGCGCGCTCATTTATGGCGATAGGATTGCTCATTTATGGCGATAAGAAGTTGGCTTTATCATCCCTTAACATCAACTGACAGAAAGCATGGAAGGTTCTGATGGGACGTGCCCTTTTTACTTACCGCCGAATGTCAGGGTAAGGCCCGATGGGACCTTACCCCACCTACCCCCACTCACAGAGAGAATGAACGAGGAATATCTACATATACACATGGGATCAGCCCCATGGAGGTACGCAACACGCTATACACAACATACTATCTCTCATTCTCTTCTTCCTCCTCCTGCTTAGTTTTCTCAGAACTAATTCAAGAATCAGAGTGCCTTCGGCTCACGGCAACCAAGGGCTCTGACCCAAGTCATTTTCCTTCCCCTTCAGGTTCTTGGCGTTCAGTATTCCCTGATCTACAAAGTTCATCTCAATCTAAGTAGTGTGTCGTGTTTTCACCGCCTACATATATATATATATATATATAACTTCGGATATTGAATTTCTGAACTGGATTTTTCTTAACAAAAAAGTGCTTAATTTTGAAACCGAGGACTTACTTGATCTTTGAAGTGAGGAAGACGAAAAGGTAAAAGTAGATTTTTTTTTTGAAGGCATCTTTCATTGAAAGGGAAGCAACAAAAACAATGGGGAAACCAAGAGATCTCCGATTCAGCAACTTGGCTTTTAGAAATTGGACAAGAAATCCCTACCTGAGATGAACATATAAATGTAAATCTTTTAAGCTGACGCAGCATGTATAGAATTGGTTGAAAAAGGATTTTATGAGTGCTGGTAAAAGGTTATGATTGTTGTTGTTGTACGTTGTAAGAAAGCCATTTTTCTTTACCAAAATAAAATAAAATAAAATCGAAAGCCATTATTCTACCAAAAACAAACAAGAGAGAGAGAGAGAAGCCTTTTTCTCGATGAAAATTGTTTAAGACCTAATCTAATTAGTTGTTGTACTAGAGTTTTCAAACAGGCCCTTCAATCAATCAAAGAAATGCATGGACCTATTGATTAATACGATCCCACCAAAGTTTGTTATATCTCCAAATGGAGAAGTTAAATGACATCCTTATATTATTCATGTCTTAATAGTAACTACTAAAATTGTAACACACCCCGACCCAAGTTAAACTTGTTTAGCATTAATTAAGCAAGTTTTATTTACTATAATTATGCTTAGATACTAATTAAGCTATTTTTAAGTAATTAGTCTTATTTTAGTCTTTGAATTAGATTATGAGTCTTAGAGAGGTAAGTTGTAATCGATTTGACTCGGTTGGGTTGAGTCGGAGACTTTTTTGTAATTATCAATTTTCTAAGTTTGCATTATATGCACGTCATTTTGGCACCATCGCATATATTTCGATGAGCACATCGATTTTCGTAATGACTTTTACTTCATTTGACCAACCGTTGAATAAGTAGGCCATTATTTGACTCAATAGAAATACTAGAACTTGGTGGACTTTCTTACAAAAAGGGCAATCTTATCCCTTTAAAACAACTTACCCATGTTTATCTTGGCTAATCTTTAGAGGAGAACCTCTCTTCTTCTTTGATTACTTTTCTCCATTCTCCTTCCTCTTCAAATCAACTAGTGTGAGTTGTTGCTTGTGCATTTGGAGGCAAAGAGTGGAAATCTCTCCACCTTCTCCACCTTCTTCACCTTCTGCCGCTAGTTGTTGATAAGAACCATCTCCACCCTCTCCTATAAGTTCCAATTTCGAATTTCTTGCTAAGAGGTACGAGCAAACTCATTTTGTTTATGTGTTGGAGTTGCATTAGAGTCAAGAGACTCATATTGAACTACGCATGATCATTCGTTAGCTTTTTCTATGTGTATTTGTGATTAGGGTTTGATATTTGGGGGTCTTGGGTTCATTTGGGCAAAATTGTGAAGAGAGGATTGGAAAGCTTAATTGAAGCAAGTATAAGCATAATTTGGACTTACATATTGTCTATTCATTGATTGATTCACAAAATTCTATTTCTTTGATAATTCTAGTTTCTTTAATGGAATGTGTGATTAGCTTAGTTCTATTAAGTTAATGTGATGGAGATATTGAGGGTGTATGTGTTGTAAATAAGAGCATGGAGGCTCAATGGTGCGTGTTGCAAGTTAGAAGGAGTATGAGGAAGAAACGTGTAAAACCCGAATCATAAATTCTGGAGCGTCCACTCGAGCGGACAAGAACCTTTTGAGCGCACAGCTCTCTAGGAAGACCCGCTCAAGCAGACATAAGGCTGCTCAAGCCGACCCCCTCTCTGGATGACCCTGCTCGAGCGGACCTAAAGCTAATGGCCTGAATTATTTTGGCCCATTCAAAGGTGTGAAATTTCATCTTTAACCTATTATAACCCTCCATAATCCTCTATAATGGACAATTATGGTGCACATCTTAACCACTAGGTGATTAAAACCTCAAAAGACTATTATGATGTTAGAATGGAACCCATAACCTACTTCTTTTGTCTAATGGAAATTAGTAGTCTGATACTATGCTAGGAGGGTTGGTTTAGAAGTGCAACATATCTTGCTTATAATAAGTGACACTAAAGCAAGATAGTCGTACGTTGCTCATTCTAAATCTACCTTGTATTGGACGGTGAGAGACTATGGGTAATAGATTAGAGTTGGCTAGTAGTATACATTGAATTCTCTAAATCTATTGCATTTCATATTGAGAGTTCTTCATTGATATCAAATTCTGCTTAATTAATTAGTTGCATTTATGATTCGATCATCCATTTTCCAATTCGTTGTTATAATTGTCATCCAACTATTTCGGTATTCGGTGGGAATATGAATTTAAGTAAGTATTCTGTATATGGGGTTACTATTCAATTTGATTATGAACAAATAACTGTAAAATTACTCAAATTCGATTATTCTTCGATTCGATCGAGTCGGCATTACTTAGATTCAACCTTGTGATACCTGATGGGGATAAACTCGGTTTATCATTCGAAACTACTGCAGTAAGTCATCTAGAGCACCGGAACTCTAGACCAGGGTAGCCAATTAGCTTTTGGCCGGGCCACTGGTAATATCCCAACTAGATTCGCTCTCTTTTGAGAGGATGAGCTCAATGTAGTAGCCAAATTAGCATGTTTATTCTTCATTTGATTTGTAAAGCATGAATTAGTTGAGTTTGACATAATTGTGTAGTCACTACTGGATTTTGACATCTTTTACTCAATTGTCATTTAATTCTATTTGAAACATTATGTATTTCCTTATTTATGTCTGTACTTGCTAAGACGTCGTATTGAGATACTATTATTAGCGTCACAGATGCAGGTGCAGCTCACGGTCCTGAGGAGGCCCAGAATGGAGAGGAGGAGACCGAAGAGGTTCCTCTAGGATAATAAGAGTGGCCGGATAATTGGCCTATGTAATCTGGTCCACGGAGAGCGATGTGGATAATTCTTTTTGAGAACTGAATTGTAGAGTGTGACCAACTTCTTTTTGTGTGGGTCATACTAGATGAATACAAAGAAATATTTAGAGATATTTTGTATAGGGTTGTAGGGTGATTTTTGTAATCCCTACTTTGGTTCTAATGTGTATATGTCTTTTGCATAAACTAATACTTTAATTTTAAATAGAACTGTTCAATGAAATGGTACATAGTTGTATATTATTGAGATGCTTCCGCTATCAAATGTTATTGATAAAAGTTAATGAGCTAGACTCATAAGTGGAAAAGATGAATTTTCTCCTTCGTGAAGTTGTACTTGACTCGAGACAGGTATAATATTACAGGAGTACACGTGTCGCACTTCAGGGATTATCCTAGGCCAGGGTGATTCAAGACCAAGATGTGATAAAAACTGATTTTGATATTTAATCAGTTGTATTTGCAGATACCCCTTTGTTAAGGACTATATGTATTAAAGCGCACACAAACCACCCCCCCCCCCCCCCCCTTCTAATTTGAGTAGTTATCACAAACCCTCTGCCTTGTTATAAAGGGCTTGACTACAAAATGTCCAATAGTTTTCTTCTTTTTTTTTTTTTTTTTTTCAAAAGAATTTGCCTCTTGATGTAGCCCAACTCAATGCATGACAATCAAGGGAGGCTGGGTTCAAAGTCTGGACGTAGATGAGGGCAATATTAGTATTAAGATAGAAAAAGGTACAGAGTCCTAACCTATTATTTAATGGGTTTAAACTTAATAAATGACTCACAAACCAAAGATGTTTATTTAGGGCTCACAAAAAGCAAAAATGGTATAATAACTAAATACATATTGAAAGAGTGAGCTTAATGAATATTGGAATTATAACTAGGTCCACTAACTACATCAATTCATGATGGACAAGTCCAAGTTAGTCTATGATGAACCTACAACCCAATGGGTTCAAAACTTGTATACTGTTGTTCCCAGTAGGGTTGCAAATGGGTTTCCGATTCTCAGGACATTCCAACTCTTAAAAAACGGGTCTAGAACCTATTTTAGGTTTTGATTCATAAATGGGTCCAAGTCCGAAGTCCAATTTAGGTTTCGATTCATAAACGGGTTCGGGGTCTATATAACTTCCGACCCGGGACCCGAGATATGAGTCTTTGATATTGCATACTGTACCTCAAAATTCACTTTATTTATTTATTTATTTTGGTATTTTTATGTATATTACTGGAGGCAATAGATTTGATGCACTATAATAACAAGTTGAATGATATGCTTATTTAAAGAAAAAACTAAAAAATAAAGAGAAATTAGAACCAATTCTGGAACTAGATTCCAGTCCTATAGGTGGAACCAGTTTCTGAATTGGATCCGGGTTGCCTTATCAGAGCCGGGTCTAGAACTTAACAAAATAACTTCCAAGTCAAAATCGGACCTGAAATCGGAACCGTTATTTAGAAACGGGTCCGGATCTGGTCAAGTGTGATTCCCACCCAGAACTGTTTCATTTGCAACCCTAGTTCCTAGGCACATCAAACTCCAAATTAGAGAGATCCAAGCCTATCAAAACGAATAGGAATTTTTTTCTCAACAAAATCTTATCACAAACAGGGTTCACCAAATTTCTCAATTAAATGTCAAGTTAAATTTCCCGACTAATGGTGTAATTAAGTGTTCCGTATTTATTCATTACCTGCCCCCGCCCCACCTAAAAAAAAAGGAAAGGAAAACAGGTTTCTAGAATACATCCCAGTTTTATCATTTTAATACCCTTCCACGTCCCAAAATCAGTAATCTAACGATAATGAGAAATAGAGTACAATGATACTTTTGCCCATCTTTCTATCCCTTATGAATAATTTAAAAAAATGTCATCAACTAAACAGCCTTGATCTCACCTACAAATATAGAGAACGGCCTTGATCTCACCAAAAGGAGAATGTAAAAGGGATTGTTAATAATTGGTTATAGTTGGCCTCAATTCCGTGCAGGACACACTGTCGGATTAATGAAACTTTTAAAGTCACATGATTAGATTTCATGTACATACTGAGAGCTTCATGTGCATGAGAGAGATTGGGATGAAACGACGGTATTTTTCCATCAATAATGAAGTACTCATGAATTATTCATTTTGCTGAATGGATGTTAAGGGCAAAGCTACCATTTTCATAGAAACCTCAGCATTAACCTAACAATAGCTGCTCATTACCATCAAGATTATTGATTTTGGGACATGAAAGGTATTAAATGATAAAGGATGTATCACTAAAAATCTAAAAACTGAAACCACATGTGCCTATTTCTAAATCCTAGGAATAAAAAAGACAAAAAAACTCTTAACATGTTTTAATAGTAACATCCATAAAAAGATGGTAATCTCTTTATATCTTGAAAATATGCAACTGGTACTGGAAGGGTTAAGTGGACTGGAGAAGCTTGAGCTCTAACTCATTTGTATATGGGATGAAACTTTTATGCTTAGGACTGGACAATGGACTTGTTGGACAAAAGATATAGGGTTGAGGAACTCCAAAAACTCATTTCTAGGTTCTTATCCCGCATTTCAGGCTCTTGGTTTCCAGGAAGAGGCCCTTCACATTTTCTTTTCCAATAATGTTTACATCTACTGATTAGTTTACAACTTAGAACCTGAATGAGATCTTTTTTTTTTTTTAAATGTTAATTTTCATTGATCAAACTTAACAGTACATGAGGGAATACGAACCTGAATGAGATCATCAGCATATTTGTGTGACAGACGAAATTAACATTAAAGAACAGAAAGCAATTAGTGTAAAAAATGATCAACTGAGTAAATAATGTAAGTCAATATTAATGGACCACTCTTTTGTGTGAAACAAAAATTCTAAGGTCCTCATAGGACCTACTTGGATGAATCGCCAAATTGTGATGGAAAAGTCTCATTGTGGATATGATTAAAATTAGGGTGTGTCAATTCACAGGGGCTTAATTTATGCCAACTCATTTATTTTCCCAATCCATGGTTGATATCCCTCCGCGAGACCATATGTGGTGCTGTTAGGCATCTGCAACATATGGTTCGCACTATAGAGCTCAGTACTCTGTCAGTCTGCCTTGGTTTGGACTTCCAACACCACTAGGTTTGGACCCAAGTGGAGTTTCCGTGCCCGTGGTAAAATCTCAGGGACCCCTTACAAGAGAGGTTGAATATGATTGCCCCATTGAATTGTGGGAGTTCAGGAAATCCAGATTGCATCTCGAAATGGGTAAGATTGATATATCAATCACTTAATGCAATTAAGTACGCCCAATCAAATTTTGGCTGCACTTAATTTCATGATTATCTATGATACATTTCCTTGGTCTAATCACCCATTAAAAAAAAAAAAAAAAAAAAACTGTAAAAGGTATAGAGGTAAGATCGATGAAAAAAAAGGAGGGAAAATAGCCAAAAATAGCAGGCATAATAGGCAAAAGGTAATGTACAAATCTGTGGCTAGTCTAGGTCGATGTGATGTCATATATTTTGAACAATAGCATGTGATCTAACCATTAAAAGATGAACCAACTCTACCAAAATGAAAGTGTGGGTGACAAAAGATTAAATGAAATTAGTTATTTGCATGAAATGCTAAGAAAAATGTGAGAATAATGCCAAAATAAACTGGGTAAGCATGTACAAATGAGTGTAGAGATGATAGAGGCAGTTGGTTACAGCAGACTTTTGAGCTCTGTTTTATGACTACTGTTTTGATCGTCTGAGTCATTCTCAATGCATATTGAGACTCTTGAGCTATGTTTTATGACTCGCAAGATCCCTTTACAGCAGACTTTTGAGCTCTGTTTCTCAGGACTTTTGTGAAACCATTCTAGAAGCGTAAAAGGAAGCTATTCATGTTGAGCACATGTTTCGAAAATCTTGCAGGAGACTTTTGAGCTCTGTTTTCAAGACTTCTGTGAAACCATTCCAAAAGCGTAAAAGGAAGCTATTCATGTTGAGCACATGTTTTGAAAATCTCGCATCTGTCCATCTTAGTCTCAAGAAAGAAAATTCAAGAGCTCATGTTGTGAAGGAACTTTTCGCAAAAGAAGATAATCTCACTCTTGTCATTCGCTGATTGCTCAAAACATATGAGAGGGAAGAAGAAAAATGGAGATAGGATAAGAATTCCACACGCGGGTAACAGTTGAAGACAAGTCTGCTAATTTGATTATTGACAATGGTAGTACAATAAATTTTATCGCGCAAGAGGTCATTAACGAACTTCATTGGCCAATCGAGAAGCCTCCTATGCCCTACCAAGTCACATGGTCTAATTGTCATGTCATCCCCGTGAGTCAGATGTTTGGTATCATTTATGATGGGCCATTATGAGGACAAAATTTAGTGTGATGTGATCCATATGAATATTGCTCATATTATTTTTGGACGTCGATGGATTTTTTATCGAAAAGTGCACAATGATAAAGAGGCGAACACTTATACCCTTTCGTGGAATGGAAAAAGGATTAAACTCATTCCAATGATACCCACTGCCCCGACTTCGTCTACATCACCATCTTTAAGTGATGAACCGCAAAAATAGCAACAAGTTGAAAGAGAAGTCACCAAAAGCAAAGACAAAAGACATCAAGGATGAAATGGACGAGCAGGTTCATGACAAAGATGATTTCGTGGGTACAAATATTATTGATCACGACAATATCAATCAAGAGCTGCAAAGGGTTGAGGAAGAACAAGGACAAGCAAATATTGAAGACTTTGCTCAAGTTTGTAATAAGATTGAACATCTGGTAGATCTGATTGTCATCCAACTCCCAAAAAATCCAATTGTCATCGGAAATCAATTCAATTGTTTCAGAGGTTTCACAAGAACATCAAGTTATTGACGTCCCTCACATTGACTTCATCTTCAAGGATCGACAATGCAAGCATGAAGCCTGCACTCAGATATGGTAGATTCTACTGTGGCAGTCTCTCATGAGAAAAGTAAACATTCAAGCTCATTCCAGACATCAGAAGAAGCAATACCTCCCATATACTTCTAACTGGAGAAAAAGCGTACGTGAAGCTTAATTGCAAGACATGCAAAGCAAATGAAGCTCACAAGAACATTCTAAAGTTTATGCAATTGATTTTCGACCCTGGAGGACCCTTCCCGAAATTGTGGTCAGAATCTCTCCCGTATAATTATCACGTTGTCAACTCACCGGAGTCAAATATTTTCCAAGCAGGGGAGAATTGATGCATTCACATTGGGCCCAGCCCATAGGCTAAGCCAATTGGCCAACCCATTAGGCCCCAGCCCATAGACCCAGCGGGACATCCAATTATTTAGGAATCCTATTAAGTGTTTTAATTTGATTAGGATAAATATTAGTTAGTTTCCTATTTTAGGTATTATTCATATATTTGAAAATAGTGTTGCTTAGGGATTAAGCCTACTCTATGTAAGGATGATAAGGCCACATTGTATTTATAATGCTTATTATCAATTCATCTTTGATTTATGAGAGTTTTCTCTTCATTTATGGAATTTATCCTCATCGTGAGTGTGCCTTAGGGCTGGAATCCATCGTTTGATCTATTCATCGATCGCGGATCCGGACTGCGCCAACATCCAATGGGAAAAACCAATTGGATGTATCCATGGTGATTCACTCCTCAAGATCAAATGCTAGGACAAACTACCATACTACTAGGATCAACATGGATGGTATTGGTCTTTTTGGACACCCCTCCTAATTTTAAGAACTCAAAGGCTAGGGGAAGTTTGTGCATGTGGGAAAATAAGACAATCCCAATATATGCAAGATAGTTTCTTAAGAGAAGTCTTAAGACTCGCACCATAAGACTATCTAATGAGCTTAAACAAATAAACTGACTGATTGGGATAACCCAAAGAAACATCAAACTCAAGTCAGATCAACAATAAAAAAAAAAAAAAGCGGACACTACGAAGAAAACTAAAAATTGCTTGTCCCAAATCGCTAATTCAACACTTTGATGAGAACAAATAAAAAAAAAAAAACCTACTACTTTCCAACAATAAAAAAAACAATTCCTAAATTTAATTCTAGCCATTCATCCATCCTATCTAACTAAGAAGCTTGCTAAATGTCCCTCATAAAACTCAACAAATTGCATAAAATAAGAAAAGAGTATTTTGTATATATCCCGTACATTTTATAGAATTTGTAAATAGGGCACTATAGTTTGAGTATTTAGTGATACACCCCTGCCTCTTCATTTTAATACATTCTATGCATAGTTGTGAATTTCGTTTTGGATGCCATTTCAATTAGGCCTCTAAATGAGAACTTTCATCCGATTTGGAAACTTTTGGTGAGACTTTTCAGAATTCTGTTTAAAATATATATATGCATAAATTTGATTAGGGATTTATTTTAAGTGGAATTTGATTAGGAAGTTTATTTTAGGTGGAGTTCTTCTCCTTCTTCTTCCTCTTCTTCTTTATTCCTTTATTTATGTTCAATAGAGGGCTTAGGGCAGGGCTTGAGGCTTTTAAGAAAAAAAATGCAAGTCTTTTTTTTAATCATTTTTGCCGAAATTACCGAAATCAAGCGAAATATACCAAATTTCCGAATTTGACCGAAACTAACCAAAATCAAAACAAAAAAAAGTCGTGTAGGGCTGTTTTTGTTTTGGTATGTAGACCAAAACGAAATTTCTCGGAAATTTCGTCTGAGACAAAGCGAATTTCATAACTACAATTCCATGTCCAAAAAATTAATAGTCGTAACGAGAATGGCCAACCATGATGAGGCCTGTGTTGAAGTTTTATAAAAACAACAGCTTCGCCCTTACATCCTAAGCTTATGGTGGTTAGAAAACTTATGATTTTGGGGACACGGAAGGTATTAAAATAAAAGTGCAAGGATGAATCACTAAACACTAAATCCACAACGGCTTATTTATAAATCCTAGAAACCTTTTATACGAAAAGGCTGATAAGAAAACAAATATCAAAACGTTTTCTAGGGTTCAAAACCCCCTTGGATGTCCCCTGTGGAAAGAGTCACTCTCCTGTTGTCACTTTGGAAAGTCTCTCCTTTGTGATGCTCTTTGATTTAAAGAAGCTTCCTGCTCTTGGATCTTACGTGGAAACTTTCTAAATTGAGATTGCTTGTCTTGGAAGTAGTCATTGGGCATCCCACTCCAAGAAGGCTATGTGTCCCACGCTAGGTTCCTACTTGTTCAGAATAACATTCTGAAGCTGGAGGTCCGAATTTAGTAGATCCTATGTTCGAACAGGTCCTCAATTATTTGGGTCGCTTTGATCGGTCCAATGGCCTTTCGAACCATCTCATTGGGCCTCAATCAGACACAAGTGCTCAAGTCACAGTTTGAATGGGCTTGAATTGGGTTTCAAATTAGAAGACAAAACTTTTGAACATAATGCGGACCCGAAGCAAACCCAATTGAGTCCTATCCGAGCCCCTATGGACATGTAGGGTCGACCTATATAGGCACCTTTCCACCTGACTCTATATGCTCAACAAGGGGTCCCATATAGTCCGATTAATTTTGCTAAACAAGTGGAACCCAGGCCCTCTAAAAGTATACTCTTACAAGGAGGCCCAGCTTGGCCCTTATAAAGCCCACAAACTGAGGCCGGACTTGGACAATACTAGGCCCGACCTTGCCCTCTTACTTCTCTTTTATTTATATATATATATATATATATGTATCTACATAAATATATAAATATACAAAAATATTTATTATTACTAAAATGGGCAACTATCCATTAACAGTTACAAAGTTGATGTGCTCATGAATTTTGGCATGTAGAGTAGAGAAATCATATCCTAAACCTAGTCTGAGATCAAAGTGAAAATTAACTGAATTTGAATTAGCTGTAGTTTGTTCATAATCCATTCAAATAAATAAGTCCTTTTCTAATGGTTCCTTTTCAAGTACATTAGGCATTACTTTGATCACCCATTTCGATTTTTGTCTGCATATTTATTGTTGGGATGGCTAGATAGCCGCAGTGGCAGGCATGTTCCTTAATACATAGCTGTTTACTTTGATTAGTTACTGCAAAAGAATAGAACAACTGTCATAACATGTAATTCAGGTTATCCACCCAAACAGAGAAAAGTTCTAGGGATATTTATTATTCTTAGTTTGCTCCTAGGATTGGTTATGTGCTGAAGAACTCAGTGATAATGAATACAGTGATTGTGATGCACTAAATGATTTTTGATATTTATTTAGAAAAGAGAAAATTATTAAATTCTGAATATATTATTATGTGCGTTATATGATTTATATTTTTTTTACAAATAAATATTTTCTAATTTTCCATAAACCAGCTAGAAAAAGAAAATTTAACTTCGTCATGTTGCTTATTGCAAGCAGTTATCCATCTCGAGCCTGAATAGAGGGCTACCATTCAGTTAACACTTGATGCCCGGTGGTAGTGTAAAATAAATGCAAAGTGATTTTCTTGTTTTCAACCCTTGGGGGGCAATCTTGGTCAGCGAGGATAGGGTAAGGGCCTAGGTAGTATAGGCCCTATGCGGGCTTTGGCCTGTTCCGGGCGCAGGGACAAGGCAAGGACAACCCTAGTCAGGACCAGCCCTTTAACAGCCCTACTTCTGCTCCTGCATCAGCTTCCCACACCCCTTTCCATTATTAGGTGTAAGAAAAGGTGTGGCTCCGGTTGCTAACATGGCATGAAATGCCAAAAAATGCCCAAACATATTTGGCAAGAAAATTGCCCTTTTTTTGGGGAAAAAAGAAAAGTGCATATATTTCTAGAAGAGTGTACAATGTACAATAAAAATAAGAAGGCGAAAGCTCTTCCTCAGTTGCCTCCCCAGGAGAGCCCGCAGCAAGAGCCGCAACAAACAAGGAGCTAACCCCTAAAGAAGAAAAGAAACAACAGGCAGGGAAAGCCAAGGAAAAAACCCACAAGCCGGGCTAGCCCAAAGAGGCCCAAAGGCCGAGCAACCGAAAGGCCAAAACAAGGTAGAAACACCAAAAAAAAAAAAAACACAACCAGAAGATGGGCAATGCAACAACAAACATCAGTAGAGAAAATTGCCCTTTTTCTCGACCTAAAAGCGCAAGGCATGTCATTCCATTTAATGCAAATGGGAACTTTATAGATTTGGTAGAAGGCAGCACCATCTTTTTGGAACAAACTCTTTTTCTGTCTATCTGTTTCGCTCCTTCCCTCCTTTTTCCACAATTTTCTTTAGTACAGTACAAACAACCTGGGCTTAATGATAATAAGTTCATGTAGCTCCTCAATGTGACTCAAAATAAATAACTTGATTTTATAGGATGGGAATATAATAAGAGCTTTTCTTTATAATTTTATCAACATACTAATTGTAAATTAGAATCTAAAATTAGGAACTTCTATTTTAGACCTTAATTTAATTAGCTCTTATTAATTAGCTGAAAGTTTCCAAACGGCCCCCAAATTTCTTTGTATATTTTGGGTCCACTATGAGATTGCTCATATATTTTGGGACCACTTGATTGTACATAATCAATCTGATAATGGACCCATCTCATGTCTGTAAAATTTGCAAGGGCCAAGATTTTGTATCAAATGGTTTGGACTTTAGTAGGCGTGCTCCGCATCTGACGTTTCATCCAACTTGACTGTTTGCTACTAGATGCATCACGGAAAGCAAAAGAGAGGCTGAAATGCTCCTTCTCCAATGAGGGATTTTGCAGAATTCTGCAGGCCACCATCATCCAATAATCTTCTAGTATCCCCTCCCTAGTTTTGTTCATATTCAAACATGAAATAAATGCAGTCTCATTTTGATAATGTGATTCAGTATAAGCACAACTTGTGAGTCATATTCTTCTTCCCCAAGTGACCACAGATAACAGGAAGGGAACTTTCAGCTTGTACTAGACAAGGAGGTAAATGCACATGATTGGATATTTTGAAAATGGTTTCCCCATCTTCCAAGTCGATCCTAGCTTCGTCGTTACACCACCATCAAGCCTAACTCCATCCCAGTCATTATTTGAGCCCAAAACCCTTGTTTCACCTAAACGTAATCCTTTTCCATTCTCTATAAAAACCAACCCATCTGCAAAGATCGAGAGGTCAACAGCAGGGAACTTCCCATCTTCCCTTATGAACTCAAGGCATGGTGGTTGGAACAACGGTTATGATGGGCACTCTTCTTACTAAGAAAAACTTCCAACAGCTCTCACACATCTCCATTTTCAACAATTCTGGCCTTCTCTTGTAAGCTTCCCTGGAGGTGTTTAAAGCCATCTCAATTCACTCTTAAGGCACAGATGGTAGCAAATACAATTAGATCCCAAAATATGTTAAAGATCATTGCCTCGGCCCCTTTTCAATGCCTTGATTGTTACATATATAACATTTATAATCATTCCATAACATCTCTCAGGATCTCTCTGTAACTCACAATTTATGCAGACCCTTATCATGCGAGCCGTGCAACCTCCCTTGCAGGGCTCATGGGGGCCACAAGTCATGGAGAAAGTGGGTGATGAAAAGAACTGGATGACCCTCAAGTTTAACGGTTTTAGATAGCATCATTTATTATTATTATTATTATTATTACTATGTGGACTTAGCTTCATTGTGTTCGTTGTAATAGGTAAGTTGAAATCTGTAGAAGTAATGAATGACAATCAAACCATAATTAAGAAGGGTTAATGTGTTACAAATGGCAACCATGAGGTTGCAAAAAAGAGAACCTTTCAACTATATTACACACTCTTGTGAAGGGGAAACTAGTCTGTCTTTGCAAGTTGTAAGTTGTTTCCAATCTCACAATTTTTACATAAACAATATTACAAAAAAATTGCAAGATTTACTCATTTAAATCTCACTTGTATCCCTTTTCTCATTCTGGCACTTGTGATCTAACATTGTAATAACTGTACATGAGAAAGAGCTCATCGTACCCTCGAATGGTCTTCCAGTAAACTATGAAGCAGAAATATTCTGGATCTTTGCAAGGTGTGCTTGACGCCTCCCCAAATGAAATGCGGTGAGAATCCACAAGAGACATAACTGCAAGAGTATAATAAGTCGATCTATGCAATGGATTTTATTTGTTCAAAAACATCAAATGCAATCCCATGCAGCAGTCTATTCTTTAATTTTACGGATTAGGAGAACAATTCATTGCCAACCAAATATCTGAAAATTCCAGGTTCCACCAACCTTATACAGGACCCAACTTTGGGTCGTCGAGATTGTCCAGCCAATTAACCACATAATGAATGGTACATTGGTAGTAAACTTAAAAATCACCAACATTGGATATTCTCAAGATAACATGTCAAGGTCCACATCGAACAAGAAAATGTTGAGCAATTGTATGGATATAACTTTCCTTGGGATGATTTTTTTTGTTTCAGATGAATCCTAAGAGGACAACAGATCTAGGTAACAAAAAAAGTGGGCCTTATATTTTAATTCCAACTGAAGTCTTGCACTCCGCAATATGGTACGTGCCTGCAATTTAGATGGGGTAGGGTTCATTCAATTAGTTTTTAAATCGTCAATTTGTAGGTAGTGCAAGGATGTAAATATCGATATATCAGCCATTGCAGTGGCCACAACCACGCCACGGCCAAAATATCGGCCATCGCACTCGTGGGGTCCGGTAGCGGCCAACACGTCGCAGGGGGTTATAAAAATCCCCCCGAGCCTTATAAGGTTTAGAATAGAGTTGATTCAAATGTTTGCATCAGAAGAATGGCTTCGTTCGAAATGGGGCAATGCAACAAGTGGTCTGGAATTTGAGATCCCTAACTTGATGAAGGACAATAAATTTTGGACGAAAGTGGCTAATTTATTAAAAGTTTATGAGCCTTTAGTTAGAGTGTTGCGGCATGTAGATGGTGATGACAAGCCAACAATGGGATATATATATATATATTTATGAAGCAATGGATCGGGCTAAGCAAGCTATCATGGAAAATGCTAGATATCATGACGAATACATAAGGATTATTGATGCCCGGTGGAATGACCAGCTACACCATCCATTGCATGCTATAGGTACTCAATAATAATATCACTATGTGATGCTTTTAAAGCAAGCTCTCTCTCTTTTATTGATGTTTAATCATTTTGCATTTCAACTTGTTTACATTATTTCTTAATCCCGAATTCTACTTCCCCAATGCCCAACACAGCAAAGCAATAAATACGGAGTTGAGGGTAGGAATAAGGTAAGTGTTGAAGAAATTGTTGGGAGATGATGATCAAATCAAAGCCATCCAAGAGGTGAGTTAGTGATTGAGATTTGAGATCACATATGTATATGTTGAGACTTGAGATAGGTCCGTTAAACATGTATGGTTTTTTTATTTATTCATAATTTTCACATTGTAGATATCTACAAACACACAAAGGAGAGGAGGCTTTGCTGACCCTTTTGCAATGAAGGCGATTGGAAAGATGCCACTTAGCATGAACAAAAGACACAATCACCCAACCTAATAGTCTTTTGTTATTTATCTCTCAATTGATTGGAAGAACTTAAGGAATATCTAATTTTATTTGTTTATTTTGAATTTCAGCTGATTGGTGGATGAATTTTGGAGAGAATACTCTAAATCTACGGAGAGCGGCTGTTCGCATCCTTAGTCAAATTACAACTTCATCACCTGTGAAGGGAATTTGAGCACTTTCTCTTTGATCCACATAAAGTCCAGGAATCGGCTTACCATGCAAAAACTCAACTAGATTTAGATTCGGGCTTTCAGGAGGATGTTAGAGATTTGCTTGATGAAGAAATAGATGAGGCAGAGGGAGACCCACTTAAAGGAGAAGACACAAGTGCACAGCCGCACCCACAATCTAAAGGGAAAGAACCTGCTCATGTTGTGTCATCTTCTGAGAGGACAAGTCCCACCGTCTCTTCGAGTAGCCATGGTGGAGATGGGGGAGATGGAGCAGGAGACACTAGTGGGACAGGTGCTACTAGTGAATACTACCAACATGATTAGGAAGATGCCATTCTTGTAGAGGAGGTACAGGGCTTTCCGAAAAGAATGGAAGGACATCGTGGTTATCAACGGCGTCGGAGAGTCTCAGCAGCTGCTCCACCTGCTCTTGGAGGTAGTAATGAACAAGGAAATATGGGTGGAAATGTTTGAGGACAACAGCGGCATTATGGGTGATTTGTTGAACCCTAGTTACAGTGGACAAGGACCCTCATAGTATTTTCCATATGGTCAACTGCAACAAGGAGAATAACAGTCTTTTGTTTCAGGGTTCTACTCATATGGTGACTATGGTTAAACACAATATAATAGATATCCACCTCCACCTCCTCCAAGTTCCTATGATGCGGCTGCCTTCTTTGGATTTGTGGACCCTAATGCAATATCAAATGCAATATGGTGCCAATATAAATGATAACACTGATGGGGATGAGGATAACCATGCCTTGAATCTTGGTAGACATTCCTTATGGTGGTGACTAAGGTATTCCTATTTCCTTCACCAACTCTCTACTCTTTGTCATTCCTAAATTGGTGTTGATCACTTCATTCACTTGATTGAATTTGAACCTTGAACCTTAAAGTATTGATTGACTCTTAAGTCTTACGCCTTTATTTCATGTTCTTTTTTTTTTTTTTTTTTAGCTTTTCATTACTTTCTAAGTTAGCATGACTAAGAAACATGAATACAGGTGAAAAAACTAATCGTTACTATTATTTTCTATTTATACAGTGATACAGGACCTCAAATATTGATGGCACCGCTACACCCCTTTTTCTTACTTACTTTTGCAAAAGCACCTCATTTTCTTTTATTTTACAATTTTCTGGAATTTTTTCAGATTTTTTTTGTGAGTATTTTAAATCACACCGCTACGCCGGTACGTAGCGCCCGCTTCATAGCAGTTTGCAACACACCGCCACCGCTATTTTCATCCTTGAGGTAGTGTTCACCGACTTCAATGGAATAAATCAATTTTGTAGTTCAATATATTTTGATTAGTTCACATGGTTTGTACATTCAGTTCAACTAATTCACTGGCATACTATCAGTGTGTCCTCTTTAAGTGTAAACCCTAAAGGACCTTTTAAAAGCTTATATAAGTAATCCTACATAATTACTCATACAACCTTGTATGATAAATCTCCTCTAAATAAGTAAACCCTCTTAAATTAGGGCATTTAAAATATTATATACTGAAACTAGACACCTATTCAATATAAAAAGAAAGAAAAGGAACAAGGATCATGAGAGTTTCAAATGAAATTGAACTTGGTTCGAAGTTGTGAATGACACCAAATTGATGAACTTTTTAATTCATAAATGGTAACTTGGATTTTATTGCACTAGGAGAAGAATAGGACAGCAATAAGAGCTGATGCAATTAAGGAAGTCAAATCTGATCGCTTGAGCCCAAGACACCAAAACCGTCAATGTAACAGAAATTACTGTGCCAGAGCAAGGAGTAAACAGTAGATCTGCTTAGTGCTCACCTCTATTGCTAAAGGAAAAGATCAACCAAAGGAGGATATAAAAGCTCTTCAAGCAGCCACTTTATTCAATATCACATGAAAATAAAACCAATCGAAGGAACCATTGTTGTATACAATGCTTACAAACATAACTTGAAATCCTAAAATGTGAGGCATAATCCCATCCTTCCGTCCAGTTAACTAAACAAATAAAAATCCTAACTATAAGAATCCTAATAGGATAGTTCTAACCCCAAAAAGTTTCAGAACTCCCAAGAAAGAATTGTACAAAATTTCAGGACTGACTTGAACGACCTGCTTTCTAGGATCTTTAGGTCCCAAATGCTGCCCATGCTGGACCAACTGAATGCTTGAAACAACTCCTTAGTGTTGGGCGACTCATATAGTTGCAGTCCCAAGTGGGCTGGGCCTAGTTTAGGCCCAATTAAGATGATATGAAGCCCACTAACCTGCTGTCCACTTCATTAGGCCTGCCGATCTTATTTGGGACTGGATTAACCTGTTAAATAACCCAAACGGGCCAGAATTGATCTGATTGTATTATCCAAAATGAAGAGCAGTTATAAGGAATTTTAATGTTTACCTCAGATGCATCTCGACCGTCCATTTTAGATTATAGGCTTTTTCTAGTGATATGCCCTAGGAAAGGTGGATTGATAACCCATTTGATCAATCAAATCTATCTAAATAATTTAGGCCTGACCTAATGCTAGATCCTCTAAACTCAGGTGCTTTTTCAACTGCATCAGATGACTCCCCCGCAGATAAGAGTCATCCTCAAGTTGTTGTCCCTTACATGCTGTATTCTTTTCCCCCTTCTTTTCCGTTTCTTATTCCCTTGCAACAAGTACGCATGAATTTCTATCTCCTTTAACTTTTGGTTCCATTTAAACATGGAAAGCAATGGGCCATTTGAAAACTCTAGTCTGACTAATAAGAGATTAAGCTTAAGGTCTAAAATAAAACCTCCAATTTTTAAGTTCAAATTTACAATGATGCTGACCACTGTCCTGCATTCTCCCAGCCACATCCCAACATCTCAGAGGATTCAACCCTTCAGCGATGCTTCAGCCATCCACCCCTTCCAACCTCCAACCTCTGCTCCCTACCCCATATCTTGCCTCAGCTTCCTCTCCTATTCCTATACTTCAGGCCCTACTGATCCGGCCCCGAACCATCCCACCACCATCAGGACTTATGTGAAGACCAAGATGACTCAATCCCTGCCTCTTTCAACCACTTTGATCTCCTTGATCTTTGCTCTCTCAAGGATCATACTTTAACCTCTAGACCCCCGTGACCTTTGACCACTGCTTTTACTTCTTCCAACCACCAAGCCCAGAACCTTAACTCCAATCCTTGTCACCTGGATCTTAAACAACCATTCCATTTAAAACAACAAACCCCACCCTCAAACTTCACAGCACTTCCTAATCCTGAATCAAATTGTTCCCAGCATTCAGACCAATCTGAAAGTTCTCTCCACATCCACTGAAACTCCCATCCTACAGTCACCCAGCTTACTGGCCCCATTACTCCTTACATAAGCCTAATAGTTGAACTGTAAGGCCACCGGGTGGATAATTCCCATGCTGCTCTCGCTTCTCCTAAAGAAACTCAACTTGTTACCCCCAGAAAGAAGAAAGGGAAAAAGAAACCAATCCAAACCACCCCCCCAAAATAACTAAATAAAAAAAAATAAATAAAAAGTCCCCACTCCCATGGCCCTTAAACCAGGAGCTCAGTTGGCACGAAACCCCCTAAATACTCGAAAATCATCAAAGTCCTATACTGGAACTGCAGGGGACTAAAAAAATCCCCTACCCTCAAATCTTTCCTTCATATGGCACAATACCATCCCCCGGATCACATTTTTCACTCACAACCAAAAACCTTTTTTCACTACTTCCAACCCACAAACTGCACTCTTTAGGCCTGGATGTTTTCTTCTAAAACCAACAGCACTCTCCTTTTATCTCAACCATCGTGGGACCTAGCTAAGTCATCCTATTACCTATCTTTCAACCTTCAAGCTGCTGCTTCCCAACATCTCTGAATCAGTCCTCAACCCTTTTTCAGGCGTATCCTACTAAGTGACAGGGGTTTATTGATGCGGACATTGTACTTCCTCCACATAAATTCTGCAAGAGGAAGAAGGCCTAGAGGATGCGCACACATGCCTCCTCATGGTTGGATGATCAACGCCAGGTGTTAGATCATGATTCTAGACAAAATCCACTGTCGGATCGTGATTCTTGAAAAGATTCACCATTGGGTCTTAATTGTGGAAAAGATCCACGGATGGATCATGATTCCGGCCTTCGGATCGTGATTCTTGTCGGATCATGATTCTTGAAAAGATTCACAATTGGGTCTTAATTCTGGAAAAGATCGACAATTGGATCACGATTCTGGAAAAAGATCCACCATTGGATCTTGACACTGGAAAAGATCCGCCACTGGATCGAGATTCCACCAAGGATCCACCTTTGAATCTTGATTTTGTAAAATATCCACTATTAGATCGCGATTTCGGAAAATCCAGTGTTGGATCTGAGTTTTAATAAAGATCAACGATCGGGTCTAGTCGGATCTCACATTTGATCGAGTTAATGAAGACCCCATGTGGCAAACCAAAACGACCCCACATGGAGGGACCAACAAGGAAGAGAATTGAATATCAAGTGGGGCCCATATGAGGGGCCCACCCAAGTGATCATACTGTCACATGAGCCGTGTGGCCCACCCAAGTTTACTTACCTCATTAGTTTCTTTTTATTTAATTATGGACTTACTGGTTTAAGTGGTGTTTTTAATATTTTAGTTGGATGTTATGAATTATGATCTTGACCGTAAGATGAATTAGATGGTTGAGATCTATTTTAGGGTTAGGTTTTCTTTATAAAAGCTTTATAAAGACCTATTTCTCAGTTAATTACTGAATGATAATGAATGAATGCTTTTGGCTACTTTTCCTATGAAAGGGGGTGAGACCATCGGGCGTGAGACTTGGGGTTTGAGATCACAAATCAGGTATCTTCTCCTTCTTCCCTCTTTTATTTCTAAGTTATTGTTGGTTTTCCCTTTTAAATCATCTCCATCAAACCAGCCAAGAAAACCCAAATCCACTGCTCGAGCAACCATAAAATTACCACAACCCAAGCCCTAAGTCAATCTTCCATGGCTGCCAGCCAGCACCCATCCACATGCATAAGCTGACACCCATAGACCATAGTGCCATAGATCCATAGCCATCAGCCACTAACACCCTCGAACCACTTGGCCAACACTACCACTCAACAGATCTAACCTGCCGTACTCCCCACCAGCATAGCCTACATCAACAGAACCTTTCTTCATCAAGAGGCCAAGTGTCCAAATTCCCACTTTCAAACAGATATACTTTTCAGCCACATATACAGAACCCACTTCCTACCATATCACAGCCATACCCCAACTTCCTTTAATCAAACCAAAGAATCCAACCACCCACCTACAGCTGAACCTCGACTCGGCCATATTCAGCCGAGCCATCCCAAATCTGTTGGACCAAGACTCATTCAAGCCAAACCGAATCAACCCAGGCCCAATAAGGCCCAGCTGAACCTATCTGGGCCCAGGCTCACATGGCTGAGTGTGGCTTTCAGGGTTTTTTGAGTCCATCTGATCCCTTTTCAGCTCTATTTTACTGCTAGCTCAAACCTGAAAGTGCACATGCTGAATTAATGCTACAACTGTGGGATTCATTCAATTCAACTCTGGATTTCACTTTCTATTCCTGACACATAATAGCCTTTTGTGCAAAACCTTTGAACATAGCCTTTTGTCAAATTCCAAGGGGACAATAAATATACTTGAAATTAGTTGGTCCCTAAGCTAGTGGAAGACATTATCTTCAATTGCAACTCCCATTTCAGATTTGGGAGGTTCTCATTGTGGGATTGGGGCAAGGCCAAGAGTCCCCTCTAATTCCCAAACTGAATTTTTATATAAGAGGTGCAATCTGAATTTTCAGTTTTATAACTTATTTGTGATTGTTACTTGTTTTCTGATCTCATAAAAACCATTTAGATTAGCCTTGCACTATCCTACATCAATTACGCTTCCACTAACTTGAGGGACCATAGGCTTCTTTGGGACAATCTCAGTCTTACTTCCTCTGTTCAAATTCCATGTGCATCATAGGAGATTTCAATGTCGTTCTTGAGGTCAATGAAAAGCTCAGTACCATCAAACCTCTTCCATGACTTCAACAACATGAACCTAGACTATTGGCTGAGGGACCCTGGTTACGAAGGCTCAAAATTCAATTGGTCAAACAACAGAAAGGGATCCTCATATGTGGCTGCCAGGCTTCATAGAGCCCTTATAAGTAACTCTTGGTCCACTGCTTTCCAAGATCTAACCTTCTTCACCTTCCCAGAGTAGGCTCCAAGTAATTTGATTCTTCACCCCAAGAAAGCTCCTCTCAAAGTCGAAGCCACATGGCTCTCACACCATTCTTTCAAGGAAGTCATTCACGCAGTCTGCATGCCCATGAGGTTCCATCTAATAAGCAATCTGTATAAATCATTGTTAGAGTTTGTGTAATTGGAAGATTGAAGAAATCTGAAATTTGTCACATCAAAAATCCATCTCACAATTGTCCAAATCAAATTGACGTTGAACTATCGAGTGAAACTCATTTGAAAATTATTCGAATAAACTAGTTCAGTGTTGCCTTAATTTCTACAAAGTGGTTGCTGCCTAACTAAATTAGTTGTTTAAAATAAAAAATTTCATGCATCACGATCACCTATATGAAATAATCCACTATCGTGCAAACATGATATATCAACCAATTAATATCAGAAACCATGCTTATCATCAGATCATAGTCAAATGGTGATGAGATATGGGTACCAAAAAGAGAGACCACTCATGTTGGTGCCGAAAAGCACCCTTAACAAAAGTACATGGGTGTTTAATGTATATGCCATTTAACCTAAAATTTTGACTTCACTTTTAGTTCTCTTTGAATCAGCAGGCGCAAATCAATAAAAGACAGAAATAGAGGAAAAGGGAAAAAAAGGCTAAAGATGAGTAGACATACAGGCAAAGCATAAAGAGAGACCACTGATGTCCTATTAAGGCTGCTAAATAGCATCTTGTATATTCCCGCAGCTGTTGCATCTCCAAGTCTTTGAACAATCACATCTATGCACACCTGCAGCAACATTTAGTTCTAAAATTGATACCACCCAGATACAACAGAATGTGTTCCATGCACAGGTTCAATACCCCA
This sequence comes from Persea americana, assembly GCA_029852735.1. Taxonomy (NCBI): domain Eukaryota; kingdom Viridiplantae; phylum Streptophyta; class Magnoliopsida; order Laurales; family Lauraceae; genus Persea; species Persea americana. The sequence continues at coordinate 31,054,074 of CM056819.1, forward strand.
ATGTTTTTAGTAGAAAGCAACCATTATCCCATATAATTCGTATATTCAGTTTTGGGTAATCAACAACATTTAAAATAAATAAGGGCCAATGTTCTAGAAGTAGGATGATGATCGTGTGTGGAGAAATATAACACAAAAGGCAGAACTAGGCTTTGATGATGGTGGAGGTGGTGGTGGTGACAATGATTGTGATGAGATGGAATAGGGGGTTTATGTAATTTCAGCAAAAAGGGATTGACTCGTATGTACAATAGATAGTAGGGTTTTTTTTCAGTAATACTCGGGAAATACATTTAATATGATTAGACCGGTACATGTGCATTTGACGCATTTGGCGTCCGTTTGTTGACATCATAAAAAAGGTAAAAGGTAAGATATGAGGTGTGGTAAAATCCTTGTTTGGATAGTACGAGGTAAAGTATAGGTGAGAGAGGAAGTGTAGATTGAGAAGGGAGTTTTAGTCATAAAGTTTACTACATCACACTTTATCACACATACAATCTTCCTCCAAAAATCCTCCTTTCTCTTCTTTTTCTCTCTTCTCCTCTTCCAACTTTTCATAGATTTCTTCACACACTTACCATAAAAGGTTAAATATCTTTCCATCTGCAAATCCAACTATGGTGACAATCTGAAAGTTGTTCAGGTTGTAAAATAATTACAAGGACGAAGTCATGAATATTAAATTCTAAAATGATAAGAACTGGCCAAGTTTGATTGGGTCACACATAATCATTCTGTCGAGAGTTGAGATACATCTATCATGAATCCAAACCCTTCGCACCAAGTTTGGCATAAATCCAAATTTAACTCTCATGAAAGTTACATTCAACATTGGTTAAACCATCCCAAATTAGAACTGTTAATCTCGAAGATGGCTTTGACTACATCCGATTTATGAGAACCCCTGGTATGACTTTTTTTGGTCCAAAGTTTCTCCCACAAAGGGTACACAAGGGCAACCTTTATTAAAACTTTAAGCATTGAAGAAGTCAATAACCACATCATAGTGTAGACACGCAAATTTGACAAGGAAAAAAAGAAACAGGGAAAAGGATCTTCAAAAGCATGGAAAATGGATTCCGCGGCAAACCAAAGATTCCATGGAAATAAAGAATTGGGGAAAATGACTTCCTCAAGGCAAGAGATAATAAAAAATGGGTCCAGGACTCCGAAACGAAGAAAATGAAGAAAGTTGTATCAAAGTGAGACTAGAAGACCGGGACCGGTGGAAAAAAAAAATACCACAATACAATTTGGGCACAGAGACCCTGGTCAAAATTTTCAAAATTCACAAAGGCAATCAAAAGTTCCCAATGAAGCATGGTCATGCACTTCCATGCCCCCAAAGCCCAAAAATCCATAAAACAAAGACTTTTAGAGGGTCTACAAATATCTACTCGAAAATACCTTTCCAACGATGTATTGAAGACAAAAATCCAATCAACGGATCAAAAATCATGCACGATTGAAGTTTTTGCAGAAATACAGAAAGGGAGGCACCCATGGTTTTAAATCAAGGTATCGGTCGCAGTTCGCAGTCTGTCGTGATGATCACAGCATGAGTTATTTTCCCACCCCAAAAATCAAAACATCCAAAATATTGTAAAATGCTGTAAACAATACCTCTTTGCATTAGCACACACTATGAAACAAAATACTGGTGCTCCTAAGTCATAACATTTTGTATCGCAACCCTTTCTGAATCTGCTTAAAATATGTTCAGAATTAAATGGAGTTATATGTACATATTAAAACAAGTACAATAAAAACTTTAATATTTAATTCAGTTTTTTAAATATTTTATTCACATATTTTATAAGTGTAGTGCGACAATGGGTCAACTCCTATGGTGATAAAAGTTTATAAAGACCCTCCAGGCTATGGGGAGAGGGACATATTTTTAGTGGTCTAGAGTTTTCTTAAATGAGCCTATTAAAGGGTATAAATTTTTTAAAAAAAAGATCATCAATAAGAATCACATCAAAAAATGTCACTTGAACCCTTTTATACATCTCGTAATGCAAGTTTTTCTCTTATCTAACTATAAGAAATTCATAGGTCCCAAAGTGGGGCTCACCAATTGAGAAGCTAAGCCATTAAAAAAGAATGCCCCACTATTATAACGGCCAGGCTAAATTTTACTCTAATTGGGATGGACATATTGTCAATTGAATAATAGCATCAACTAATCAGAAATCCAATCAAACTGACAGGGGTCCAATCTAATATTAGTGTGAAATCTTACAACGGCACATAATAATGAGCCATTCATTTTGAACAGCTTGGATTGTTGACCACCATGGGTTCTATGAATTTCTTTTAGTAAAGATGAAAAGCAGTCCAAAGTAAAACATTAGTAAATGCAGGAAAACTCGAAAAGGGCATTTGCCCCTTTCACTTGATGCCGAAAGATGGAGAGCGAGAGTAGTGAGCGAAGAGAAAAATGAGAGGAGGAAGAGGAGAATCCCTTCTTAGGAAAAGGATCCCTACCGTGGACCTTTTGAGAAGGAAAGGGATGACGATAGTGAATGGATGCCCGATGTGCTTGCAGGACGAAGAAACCGTGGACCATCTCTTGCTAAATTTTAAATCAGCTCAGACTATATGGATGGCTTTAATAGGAGGATTTGGTTGCTACTGGGCTCTTCCTCAATCTCTCCCCGAGCTTTTCCAAGATTGGAAGGTTCCTGTTGGGGACCCCAGAGGCAAAGTGATGTGGCGGGTGTCTTTCCTAGCGGTGATCTGGACAATTTGGAAGGAAAGAAACTTAAGATGTTTTGAAGGAATTGTAGTTGGTGAAAGAAGACTAGCGGAGAAATCGAAGTTTTTGGTAGCTTCGTGAGTGTCTATTCTCCCTTCTTTTAAGGGATTCTCATTAGATCAAATTGTGTATCATTGGAAAGAGGTGGCCTTTTCTATGATAGGGCCTTAGGTTGTTTTGTTTTGTGTTCTTATGCTTTCAGTACTTTTCTCTTGTATTGCTTGCTCCTTTTAATGAAAGTTACCATTCAAAAAAGAAAAAAGAAAAACGAGAGGAGGAAAAGGAGATCGGCAGCAAGCAAGCAAAGGAGCAGCTGAAGAAATCTTCAAGACCAAGTATGCTCTCTCTCTCTCTCTCTCTCTCTCTCTCTCTCTCTCTCTCTCTCTCTCTCTCCCTCCCTCTCCACTTTCAACAACATGGACGGTGAATGTAGGGATTCTACAACCTTCTCTAATGTGTATCTCTTCGCTCTTTATCTCTCTCAAAAAGGAAGGACGGTAATGCAGGGTTTGTCTTTGGCCGATATTAAGTGACATTTTGGCGATATTTTATGGGTCCGATATGCTGACCGATAAGCAAAAAAGTTTGGATAGGTCACGAGCAATGGCAATACGAATCAAACGATACGGGTACATATTGGACGATATTTTGAACCACAGAGGCACCCCTCCTTCCCTAAAACAGTCACTTAAGGAATCGAAATGCACTTCCACGCCAAAGATTGACCAAAAATTAGACGTGGGGCCCGCCGCCCCACCTAAAAAGAGAAGAATAGGAAATCTTCTCAGGGCCACATCTCCTTCGAAACAGATCAGATCAAGGTTATCATCGATTCTACCAATATCTACCCTTAGAGAGCTTTTTCGCGAAATAGAGAACATCGAAATCCGATGGATGGATCAAAAGCTATAGCGATTCCAAGTTCCAGCCATAAAAGAGGAGGAAGACGAAATCAGGTGTGGGGAAGTCTTCCCCCACACCTAGGCACCAGGCGTGGGAGAAAATTGACCCACACCCAAGCTCCGGGCAGGGGGAGGCCCTCCACGCCTGGGATGGGATTCCGATGTGGAAGCACTTGTTTCCTGCCCAAAAATACAGCAACAAACTTTGGAAGGCCATATCTCCTTTGATACAGCTCCAATTGGGGTAATCTTAGGCTCTAAAGATATCTATTCGAAAAGAGCTTTCCAACTGTGGATAGAACGCCCTAATCCGACAGTTGGATTGAGAGTTATCGCGATTTCAAGCTATGTAAAAGGAAGAAAAGGACAAAAGCAAGCATGGGAATGCATTCCCCCACGCCCAAGCGTGGGAGTGCATTGACCCACGGCCAAGTTCCAGGCGTGGGGAGACCCTCCATGCCTTGGAATGGGTTTTAGGCACGGAACATAAATGTGCCATGCTAAGAAATGCAGTAGTCAACTTGTGAAGGTCATTTCTCCTTCAATATTGTTCTGATCGAGGCGATCTTTGGCTCTACGAATATCTACTCAAAAAGAGCTTTTCAACAAGGTAGAAAACCCACACCGCACCCCCCCCCCCCCCCCCCCCCCCACCCCCCCACCACCACAATCCTATGGTCGGATTGAAAGCCGTTTAAAGTTCACCCATCATGAAAAATCTTGGGAAAATCTTAGGCTGGAAGAACCCTCTCCCCACACCTATCCTCCAGGCATGGGAGAGACCTCCCCCACGCCACCCATGCCCAAGGCCATGAGAGGAGCCTTCAAACCCTATAAATACCCCTTTGAGCTCTCATTTTGGAACTCATCTTCCCTACCCTCTACCCATTGTTCTTCCTTGCACCGTCTATCCGCTTATGTGCCAGAAGCTTTCATTCATTTGGTTTCCTACTCTAAGATCCTTGTTTCTTGAGGGATACAAGGGAGTAGAGAGTTCAGCGTCTACCACAAGGTGGGGCTTGCATATACACAGAGTTTCGGTGTATTGCCTTCCTCCCTTGAGAGATCTCTTGCAGTAGTCTTGGGACTCCTTAGGACAGGTTCACCGCATCTATTGCAGTTCTTACTTTAGGCTGAGTAGATCCTTGGTTTTCAAGAGCTATCCCCCTCTATGCGGTTTCCCTTAAACATGTTTGTTTTAGGTGTGCGTGCCTCTGCCCACTAGTGACCTCTACTACTGTTATAGCAACACTTGGGACGAGCTTGCCCTCTCCACTACGGTTTTTTCCTTACGTTGAGGAGATCCTTGGGTCCTAAGAGCTATCCCCCTCTACGCAGTCCCCTTGAACGTGTTCTAGGTGTGTATGCCTCTCCCATTGGTGAACTCTACTATTGGTATAGCAACCAATGGACGGCCTCCCCTCAGTGTTCAGACTCTCTTAGAGTAAAAATCATCAAGTTAGAGGTTTCTTTGAAGGCTTGTAATTGAGGACTAGAGATCCCAGAGACACCGTGATCTAGCGGGTTTGTACCCAAGGTATCGGTAGTCGTCAAGCTGACCGAGAGCTTAGTGTCGGCCTAGATTCAGTGGTTTTCACAGATTGTATTCTTGCCCTAATAATTAATGAAAGAAATCTGACTTTGCCAATTTCCAAGATGTTTCTTTTAAGCTTTCTTTTTCTTCTTTCCCCTAAAATTGAGTACTCTGTACTCTGGCGACTCCACCAAATCCACTTTCATTTTTTGTGCAGCATCCCAAATGCTCGCACATAATTTAACTGTTTATTTTATTTCAGTTAGTACCTTGACATGGCATGAGCGTGAAAAGGATTCAATAATCACAACATAATTTATACTTTTTAATATCAGCTAGTGCCTTGGCATGGCATGAGCATGACAGAGGTTACAGTATCTTTATCAAAGGGCTAAAAATAATCCACTTATATGGGCTTTAAGAATGCATCATAATCCATACTCAATATTACAACATCATCATGTTCATCATTTTTCATTGGCTCATACTCTAACCCATCTACGTTTTAAGTTTTTACATTTAAAACCAAAGTAAATTAGGGACAATCTGATAGCTTAATAAGGATAATAAAATAAAAATTGAGAGAAAAGTGAGAAATGACAAGCAATTGATTACAGATATATTACGTACAAGCACATGACGCTAGCCTTTTAAAATTTCTATTGGTTTTCATGTAGTTGGGTTTTTCCAAGCTCTATCCAAGAGCTCTTTTCATCCTGGAAATCCCCCATTGACCATCCCAGAGGCAAGGAAATGTGGAATCTAGCTTTCCTTGCAGTTATATGGACTATATGGAAGGAGAGGAATGCTAGATGCTTTGAAGGAGTGGAGAAGAACAGCGAGTTCTTGTGTGAAAGGATTAAATTCTCTATTGCTGGTTGGGTTTTGATCAATCCCAAGTTCCAAGGTCTCTCAGTTGATCAAATCATGCGAAACTGGAAAGAAGTCGCTGGGCTTAATGTGGAATTATAGTGTCTGTATTTTCTCTGGTCTTTTGTGTTTGTTGTATTTGTTTTGGTGGTGTTCTTATTGTTCTTGTTTTCTGGTTGGTCTTTGGGTGGTAAGTTTGTCAGTATAGTCCTCTTGTACTGCTAACTTTTCTTTTTAATACATGTAGTCATTCCAAAAAAAAAAAAAACCTAGAATAATAAAATAAAAATTGAGACAGTGAGAAATGACAATGAATTGATTATACATATGCACAAAACCCATGACGCTAGCCATTTAAAACATCTAGTCCGTATCTATGGATGACCGTAGTAGAGAAAAGATGGATGTGCGTCAAACTAGGAATGCTGAGATGGATGTACAATGAATTGATTATATATATATATGTACAAACCCATGACGCCATCCTTTTAAAACATCTAGTCTGTATCAATGAGTGATTGCCGTAGACATAATAATGTTGGATGTATGTGTGGTCAAACTAGGAAAGATAGGATCAGAAATGAGCACAATCAAGAGCATTTCAGAGTAGCATCAATAAGTGATAAATTAAATAACTGGTTTGAGATGGTTTGGACATTGTCCAACATAGGCCAACGAGGGCACCAATGAAGAAAAGTTATCTATGTGGGTTGATGAACCCTCAAGAAAAAGGGGTAGGCCAAACAGGACATGGATAGAAGTAGTAAGGATAGATCTGATCTTTTTCTTATTTTTTTTATTTGAATAGTAAGTTAGAGTCTATTCAAAGAGGTGTGTTAAACCCAAAATACAAAAACCTTGTCCCTGATAAAGGAGAAGGTAAAAAAATCATCCCACAATTGGGTGAAAATAATTAGAAGCCCACATCCAGATATTACTTAAAGCCCACACACCGGGCTCAAGAATTAATGATGAATTAAATGATCAAGTTCTAAATCAAAAAAGACTTTTGAACCAGGAATCTACTTCATTTTACTAAGAAATCGCCATGACGTCTATGAGATCTTGATGAGTTGTTGTAGATGTTTTGCATGCAAAAGATCATGGAATCACCGCATTTGAAATCGAGAATGCCAATTTGAAAGTGTTGGAGACTTAGCAATCTGCAATAAATCATCCTCCAATTCATAACAAAACTGAGTCAAATTAGGTGGGGCTAAGTCCAACAGCACTTGAACATCATTAACCAGATTACCAATAATGATTGAACGAGCACAAGAAGGCACTCCCAAGTCAGACCGTAAAATGCCCATAATCATTGGAGCAAGCCGCGCAATAGTGAGCCTCCACATATTTGGTGGAGCATGAACAGCTATCCTCACCTATTTAATGCGGTCTGGGGGAAGATCCCAATGGCAGGAAACATTATCTGGTAGGTGAAGGCATAAAAAGAGAATCCGACTCCGAACATGATAAACTATAATTTGAATGGCAAAATCTAGAATCGGAAAAAAAAAATAAAAAATAAAATCATGAAGTTGACCCCAACATTATTAGGAAAAAGCATTGAAAACGATCCCAAGTTTCAGATAATAAATCTCAAGCTTAACAAAAAATGGGAAGCATCTTAGAACAAGGAATTTGAAGGTCAGATTCAAATAGTTTTTAATCAGATTTTAGTTGATTCAATCTGTAGGATTCATTCGGAATGTAAGACCATAAAATATTTATGAAAATGAATATGGCCATAGAAGCTAAATAATGGTCATTAAAAGAAAACTGAATTTAAGCTAAAAGCGTTCAAGAAACTAAACCATTTGCATGCATTACCCAACTTTAAGTAAAACGACCTTCAGGATGCTGCACACTATGAGAGAATAAATAAAATGAGCGAAAGGCATCCTAATAGCAAACATGCTTAATGGCTCATGTAGTTTAAAATCATTTTTATAGAAACAAGATTCATACTCGGTCCTGCAAAATAAGACATCTCTGGGACAAGGTTAATCTTTGAAGCTTGGCCCATTAAAAAACTCAACTACGCATTTTGACTTTGTAAATGTGTGAAACCCTTATAGTACAGTAAATTTTCTCATTATCAATCTAGTATTTTGGGTTTTAGAGAGGATAAATACAATGGTCAGTTAGAATTTGTTCCCCAAAAAATTGTACAGTGTGGCAATCTAAATAGTTTATATGGTGGGACCAAGGTATATGCTCTTTAATACAGACACTAACTGTGCAATTGAGCTACTAGTAAATGGTTGCTATTCGTTATGGCAGGGTTTTCTGATATGGAATATATATTAGAATGGTCCAGTTCATAAAGGTAACAACGTGATTGACAGATAATATTATTGTGAAGAGTGCTGCAAATCAACATAATTTTTATGAAGTCTTAACAATTTCAAGAGATAATAAGTGTATATCATCTAACATATTTCCTCTTGAAAAACTGGTCTGCAATCTAAATTAACTGAAGAAATCCAGACCAGGATCATATTCTTAAACATGGGTACCTACTGCACTCGCTAAAATCATTCTTATTTTCCATTTACCTTCAAATCATTGATAAAAGAAGATGGTCTATGTTAGATAGATGTTACCTTGGCTTTGTACTTCTCATCCTGTGAAACAACAGTGAAAAGAAGTTCCCGTCCTGGGCGTGTTACGACATACATCACAACCTGAAAAGCAATACAAAGCAAGCTGAAGAGACCAACTCAACAATTCCAGAGTCCATGGGCCTTCATAAAAGTACACCTGGACATAAAGGAAAAATATCTAGCGGAAGGTAAATTTTGCATTAAAACTCACCAAATAAGCATTGAAAAATATGTCTCCAATTAGAGATATTGGTAAACAAATGGACTGTTAATGTAAGATCATCTTGCAACAAAGGTCTGGATAAGGTTCCTAACTCCTAGTGTGGAATCATCTATACAAATAGGTATCATAATAACTAATAAGTATGATTGCACTGCCATTCTGATAGGCCTCATATTGGAAGCTGCCCAATCTTTTGTCATCAATCCTACAGTTAATTATAAAGTCAGCAAGGAAAGGCAAATATGTCTATGAATTTCAAATCCAGAATCCTTTTGACAGATGCCCAAATTATTGTGGCATAGTAATCTAGCATGACCATCCAACTGCAATTTCTTTAGTTCGGACACCACATGGAATTTAATCTACATGATCTGGACTGATTATGTGGGAATTCGTTCTTTGAATATACTACTGTCAATAAATAACATGGGTTAGAGGATCCTATTCATCCACATGCATATCATCAAATTCAATCCTTACCACTGTCAACATCCTTTCCCACTACCCATTGCAGATAAGTAGTTAAAAGGAGTGATCTGGCCAGATACAGTTTGTTTGACCCATGGTTGGACACACTTGCTGAATGGTCTGGATCATGGACAAATTTTTCACAGTCCAATTTGAGAGCAGGAATACAGTAAATAGTGCACCATAATCAGGTTCGAGTTTCCCAAAACAAAATTGCATATTATCAGCTTTTAACATTACCTGTATGCTAATAGACATACTGTCTTCATGGTTTGCAGCAGATTACAAAAATGGAAAACATAGATTCAAGAACTCTTCACCGAATAAATAAATATATACATGTTCAAGAACTCCAGAGCCAAAATATTTAGTAATATATTAAACCTTGCAGCAAGTTAGCATCGGATTGAACAGAAAAGTACTTTCTAGGGCTTTTTAGGATGGACACGAGATGGTGACGCATGTCAGTAATCAGCATTCCAAATCCCTCGAACTCTCAGGAGTAAGAGGCTTTTTAGGATGGACACGAGATGGTGACGCATGTCAGTAATCAGCATTCCAAATCCCTTGAACTCTCAGGAGTAAAACATGGATACAGACGATTCCATCTTTGTATTAGGATGTTAAAAAATTAGATCTGAACATGACCGAAGTTGCAGTCACCAGGCTCAAAATTGAGGCCAGTATGCAACTGTGGTATTGAAACCACTAGGCGTGGGCCCAGACCATATGAGAAAAATATTAGGACTCTTTGAATTAAATTTCTCATGCTGGACCATCTCGTTGTCCTCAACACAGAGAGAGGACCAAGCCAGTTCAGTCATTGGGCTAGAGCAGGTTCATGCCCAGTCCATGGCCCTAAAAACTCATCCAAAATCCTTCCTACCCCATGCAGCGGGAAGATCTGTAATGATGCAAACTTTCAATAAGACACTTCAATAAAAAAGTCGACAAATGAACATTTAAATATAAACAAGATCAACTGTAAACTAAACAAATCTTGCAGAAGACAACCTTTCGCATTGTCTCAGTGACAGCTACCACAGTCCATGTTGGCCATAAAGCAAGAGCAACCATATTTGAAAAGGCAGCAAATGGAGCAGAGCAAATAGCTGTAGTAACCCCAGCAACTGTGAGAATACGCCCCTATATTAGGTTGGTGTAACAAGTGAACAAGATCGGGTTAAAATTGAAGATATGGATTTATATGATGGCATGTAATTTTCCTTGAAAGCATAAAACAACCAAAGATGAACAAAATATCCTCAGGAGGAAAATATCTTGGATCCCTGCAATTAAATTCATTTCAACAAGCAAAGGATGAAACCATGGTTTAAGTACCAAATTAAGTCTGTTGAGGTGGGAATTACAGGGCCGTAAGTCACAACAGATGGCATGATAGTTTAGTTTGCCACACTTCCCAACCTCATACATGGGGAACCAATGATTCAAAAATGCAATAAAATTTAGGTCCATTGGTATAGTCTATGCATCCTAAATATTTCAAAAACAGGAGAGAAGCTAAATGTCTTCATTCATGGTTCATTTCATTTCCAAATCCATCCGAAATTTTAAAAAATAGCCCACTTTATGCCCACATGAATCAGATTGAAGCGTGGGGCAAAAAGAGGTCCTAACACTAATACATGTTCATTGATACAAGTGCAGTAAATAAAATAGATAGTACAGCAATGTGAGCTGGTAGATCAATGCATGTTCCACGGATGAGATGATTGATTGTACAGATTTGCCACTTCATCAATGTAAAATACGCTGAAGATAGGCATGATGCTAAATACTTTTGAATTCTTTCTTTTTAACAGAACTACAATGAAAAGCTGTGTGGATCTCCAAATTTTGAGGAGCTAGAGGTTCAGATGCATCAGGATTGTATTAGTCTTTACACTCCAATTCATACATGTGGGGATGATGATGATTAAGGTGGTTCAGATTCCCAATTACTGATCCAAGGGCCATGCTGTGAACTAGCCTCTCCCAGAAATCCTTGACACTAGCAGACCCCAGGGATGTCAATGATCTAATTATCCGAACAATCTGAAGTCACTAATTGTAAGACCCCAATACTAATTACATTTACTTAAATGCTAATTATTTATGATCAGTTAGTTAATAATGTTTAGTTGTTAGTTAGGCAGGTTTAGATAGTGGTCAATTGATTTTATATGTTAAGACATTGGGTCAATTTGAAGGTCATAGAACCCAGTTTAGTTCTGTAGAAGACCTAGTTGGAATTTCAGGAAAAGTTGAGGGGTATTTCAGGAATTTCATAAATATGCCGATTTTGAGTCCGTTGGGTACATAAAATTATTTAGAAAATTATTTAGAGAAACTTTCGTTCTGGCTTGTACCCATTCGACATACAGAAGTCACTCATTTTGACTGTTTGCTTTTTCACTTGAGTGTGGGACATATAAGTCATTTTTCAAAAAGTTGACACGAGAAAAGCATCCAACATTCTCAGCCCATTTCGTGTCCTCCCATTCTCTTCTCTAACCAAGAAAACCACTCAGATGATCCATTTGAGGGTCATTTCCTCATCTCTTAAAACCTCTTTTGAGGTTTAGACAAGATTATGATGAATGAAGATTTTTAGAGTGATTTTGGGTTTTCCCAACTTTCTTTTTTTTTTTTTTTTCAAAATGGTGACTGTGTATTGCTTCTCAAAGAAACTATACAGTAAAAGAGAAATATACTGACACGAAAAAACCCCACAACAAAGGGAATCAACAAGGAAAAAGAGAGACAGCTAGTGTTCCCCATAAAAAGGGGCACATCCACCAACCGAAAACCGGGATCACCCTCAAAAGATCTAGAAAGCACACATTACATAGCAACAATCAAGGCAGTTTTCAGAACTTCCTCTTTGGTGAGCTTATCCGCTTCCTGATTGGCCGATCTTTTAATCTAGTGAAAACTGGAAAGTTATGTTTAACTCCCGCAAAAGCTGAACCACCTCTTCAATGAGATCTGCAAGGGTCCAAGGAGGATTTGCTGATTGACTTGCCCACTGAACTACGCACTAGGAATCTCCTTCAACAAGAAGCCGTTGAGGATTGAGCTTAAACGCTTCATGGAGGCCAGTTCTGAGAGCCATTAATTCAGCTTTGTTGCTGGTGCCAAAACCAGCTGGACCTGAGTAGGAAAGAATGATGGACACTTACGCATCACGAATCACAACCCCTAAACCAGCGGGGCCAGGACTTCCACAAGCACTGCCATCAAAATTTAGCTTGAGGGCACCTAGAGGGGAAAGGCACCATCTAGGGAGGACTGTATTTTGGATAGGGTGAGAGTAGACCATTTCCTTCCAATTATGAATGATGGAGCTGAAAGGTAAGCCTTTGAAAAGAGGATTAGCGGAGACCCAAATAGCCACTAAGTGTTTGACTCTGTCCACTAATATAATCACATATGAGGATCTACCTTCAAAGCACCTCAGGTTCCTTTCTTTCCCAACTTCTCTTTTTCCTCGCCCGCGTGATAGGGATTTTGGCATGAGGCCAAGAATTTTCAGGGTTTCCCTGACCTACCCCCTCCATCTCATCTGTTTATGTTTACGTAGTTTTAATCAGGGAGATTGAATCTACAATATTGTCCCTAGATGATAAAGCTCTTCAAGTTCAAGCTTATAAACTTCAGGAGCTGTTTAGATTCTTATGGAATTAAAAGAAAATAAATGAAAATGACATGATGGATCTCCACAGAAGTTTAGTAATTATATTTCTACTTATAATTAGAACTTCAAAGGTGGAAATATCCTCAACAACCTTCTGACGAGAACTTGAGATATATGCACCAAACAATACCTTCAAGCCTGGAAATGTTCATTCTCATAAATATCTATCTCATTTTTTATTTTGTAATTGTGGTGGAAGAAAAAACCCGTTAGATATGCAAAACAATGAAATTGCATGGAACAGAAGATTGGATTTAAACACCATACTGTCAAAGTGAGTTGTCCAGCAAGGATGAAAACAGCGATGAAGCTGTTGATCTGAGCAAACAATTTCCTTCTTCCAACGGGGCTTGCAACGGTCATAGCTATCACTGTTACTTTCTGCAATTGTGGATTCCATCAGGAAAAGAAAATACCATATAGACCACTGGAAAACACAATATCAACCACAATAGAAAAATTTTCAGCGAGAAAATAATTTAAAAAAAAAAGGTTCAATTAAGATCCAGAAGCATTACAGATAAAAAACCTAAGGAACATGACCCAGATAAAGATGATCAGAACCAGACACTAGAGTTGCCTGAACATTTGTGTTACTTACTGCATGCACAAGTAGAGCACCATACTGATCACTATATTATAGATTGAATTTCTTTAATTATTTGCAATCTTATGAGATTAGGAGATTGACATGTAAAATGAAAGGAGGGCTGCTTGACCAAGTTGGAAAATCACCTCATTCCAATTTCTCTAATCTGTTGTGAGTACTTTAGATAAGTTATCATGTTATCAGAGCACAATTTATTTATTTTTTTGAAAGATATCAGATTTTTTCACATTTTTTTAAAGTTAGGTTCAGACCTGGCAAGAAGCTGACGTCTGATCTCTATCTTTAATGGTGTGGCCCACTTCTTGATCAAGAACAGGTATTTGTCCCTGGGAAAGAGATTCGTCTGATATCCAGCAATCAGCAGGTGATTTTTGTTAGATTTTTAAGAAGTCAAAGGAATGCATTTATGTGTGTTTTCTAGACTCTAGTTACTTGAAAAGCTGCACCTTTTTAAATCAAGGCCATTGATATTCTTTATCCTTGATCTGCTTGACCTGTGTCTGAGTTTTGGAGTGAAGGTTCACAAGTGGTGTATATATCTGACTATCAAGTCAAATCATAAACAAGATTAATTTAGGGGTTTTGACATATTAATCCTCCTTAAATCCAATTTTTCCCAATATCATGACCAAAATTCAAATAATGTCATCAACTCTTTTTCTTTTTTTTTTTACTTTCTTGCCCCAGATCCCATGATATTGTGGGATCCAAATGTTTAAAAAAAAAAAAAAAAAAAAAAAAAAAAAAAAAAAAAAAAAAACCTTCCTCTGTAGGAACCAAGAGAAACATGATATGAAAGTTCTCTCCTTAACATTGAGGCATCTGTCCCCCACCTTCTCCCCCTCTTGCCACATTCCCCACATTGTCCTCTCCCTTTGCCCTTTTTTATTCTCCTCATCTTTCCATCGTTGGGTGAGATTTTCTTGAATGATAGAACCTGAGAAATGGTAGTCAAATGTGTACTTACTTTTCAAAAAATGTCATTTTTCGTGTTCTGTAAAAAACAACTTTGTTTGCTGGTTGTAGAAAGTGGATGTTACAAAAAACTGCGAAATCCCATGATATCATGGGAACAGTGTCACAGATACTGATAAGTCCCATGATATCATGCCTTTTATGAAGCATCTAAGGGTGAAATTTTCCTGAAAGATGAAACCTGAAAAATGGTGGTCAGGCGTGTACTTACTTTTCACAAAATTTCATTTTTCGTATTCAATAAAAAACGAATTTTCTTTCTGATTGCAGAAAGTTTACGTTACAAAAACTGATAAATTCCATGATATCATGGGACTGTGACAAGAGGGGGAGAGGGTGGGGGAGAGAAGATGCCTTAATGCAAGGGAGAGAAAACTTTTAGATCATCTCTCTCTTTGGTTTTGAAGAGAGATAAGAGGAGGTAAAAAGGGAAAGTGGATGAAAAGAATTGGGTAGGGTTTTTACTTTTTATATTGAGATCCCATGATAATATGGGATCTGGGATAAAAAGTAAATAAAAAAATATGCTAACCAGAGTCAAGCGACTCTAGTTGTATTATTTTAATTTCTGTCATGAAATTGGGGAAACCAGGTTTAAGGAGGATTAATATTTCAAAACCCTTTAATTTAATGTGGGTTTTGCTTCTACCGATCCCAACAGAGAGGGACGTCTGTCATTTTCGTTTGTTGATTTTTCGGGGCTGAATTTTTCTAGTTCCTGACTGTTTGATCTAGACATCAGAACTAGCACAAATTGTTTTCCACTTCCTTTAGTTTGATTCAACAAAATTTAGTTACTGAACATTGCTGCAATTGATATATCAGACACTATTTCCGCCAGATTTAATGAAAAAATATTTTTTGGGGAGTTTAATTTTTTATTTATGGAGAATAATCAATGGAACGGATCCACTTCTCAGAGGCATCAATTTCTTATGAAATTACGAAAAGAATTTTAATTATGTCAATTTCTTATTAAATTACAAGAGAATTTGAACCAGTCTGTCAAGAACACTAAAAAATATAAGATTTCGCTGAATTAAAGCCGATACATAGAGTTTCTCTCAAGGGCTCTTCTCTAAGTATATCGTGGTAGACGCCTCCTTTGGTATTAGTAGAGGTATTCTTTTCTCAACTCTCAACAAAAGTACATTGTTTGTATTTAATGGAAGTTAATTTGTCATTTGGTTTGAACTTTAAGCTTTATTTTAAGCATTACTTTATAATTTATTTATCCTGTATTATGACAATTATGCTAAATTGCTTATGAATTATGAATTTAGAAGCGCATGATAGTTTCTAAGTTAGATTAACTAACATTAAAACACAAGAATAAATAAATAAGTATTGTTGTTTTATAACCATTCAACAATACAGAACCTCTATGCACTGAAGGGACCGCTACATCTCCCTATCTTATTTACCATAGGAAAAAAGAATCAAAATCTATCATTTTCCAATATTTTGGATTTCTTGGATATTTTTTTGAAATTATTTTTACCACTTTTTCAATTCACACCGCTACATAGCGTTTCGGCCACAGCCGCTACCGCTATTTTGATCCTTGCATGGCTATGACAAGTCATTGCAATGAAAGAAAGAAATTTTGAATAGTCTACAAGATCCTAGTTATAGATGATTTGGGGAAATGGTTTTCACTTCCATACGATATTTCAGTTGTTGTTTGACTGAATTTGAAAATGTCGTAAATTTAAATGCTCATTTGTGGAAATAAAATATGGAAGAAGAAACATGAGCATAGACTCTTTTCTTAGATATGTATGGACTATGGATAGAGAGAGGGAGAGAAACAGAAGACCCCATTAATTAGCATTACTATTTGAACAGGAAATCAAGATAAGAATTTTGTCCTCATGGTTGGAATCTAATAGCATCACCAAAGGCAGTTTGGCCCTAAGCCCGAGGGACACTCGATTCGGGACAGCCGAGAACTAATCTCTAGGGGCACATGCAAACCCTCCTATCCACATGCACCAGGTAAAACTATGGGAGGTGGCCAACGAAGGTAGGTGTCGAACCCAAGACCTCTCCGCTTCTTGAGGCGCAAAGTCCTTGACCAACTGAGCTACTGCTTGTTGGTTTTCCAATGTGCGTGTTGCACTCCCCATGTTGGACAGTGGTGGCAGATAATAAAGGAAAGTTGGCATTCCTCTTATATGTTTCGGATTTGGACTTTTAACTAAACGGGTCCGGCTGGTTGGTGGGTCAATCCTAACCCGACCCTTTTTCTGCAAGACAAGACAGCCTGACCAATAACCAACCTGAATATTAAGTGGGTCGGTCAGGTTTGAGAGGGTTGGGTTGCATTTTGCAACCACTTCTGAAGCAGCTTTCATTTCACAAAGTAGAAACAACACTTATGATACGAGTAAAATCCAATGTTACTTTTGAAAAGATTATGGACACTTTATTCCATCCAATGATATATTTTATTTCATTGATACTACTCGTTTTTCATCAAACTTTTTGTGTGTTTGTGGTGGGCGTCAGCGGTGGTTGGGTTAAGTCTACTATTGGTGCCTTCTTTGGAGGAAATAGAAATGCAGTTGAAGTTGATGATAATAGGCAGTTTAATTTCTACATTCAAGTCCTTAACTAATATGTTCATACCTGAAAGTAAAAGAAGGAAGAGACAACAGCACTCAGCCATAGGAACAGAGACACATAGAGTAGGTAAGTTGAGGATATTATCAGTCGCAGCCCATCTACCACAATAAAAAATTGAGGCTCCTTAGAAGTAGATGATTTACGGGAAGACGATACAGATGCAGGTTGTCTTTGTTTGTCGGCATCAGTGTGTTGGTCTGGAACAGCTTCTCTAAAAGAGAAAACAATCCAAGTCAAGATACAAATAGAACTTGTAAAACTAACATGCATAAAGTTCCAAGCTTGTGAATGGATATGGTTAACATGATTCTTTACCATTTCAATTTTTTTATTAGAGCAACGCACTGTTTAGCAAATCATATCTATATGAAATAGAGCTGCATGAAACATTTATGTTTTAAATGGCCCCATTTGAAATAGATGTTTAGAAATAGTCTATTTGGTAACAAAGAAAATTTGATTGAAATATACATTTTTAAAGCAATGGTTAAAAATCTTTCATAAATATCTCAAGATCCACGATGAATCAAGCATTGACATTTGACACCATAGCCGTGTTTAGCCTTACAAAGAGAATTACCAGTTCGGATCTTGCATTTGGGGCCAACGAACGTAAAAGAAAAAACAAGACATAAATGTATGGGCGTTTTTGCAAATATCTCAAAATCTACTAAGATCAAACGGCTAAAATTTGGACCCATAGCCGTGCTTGATCTTCTGAATATATCCAATGGTTTGGATCATGATTTATGTTCCCAAAATTTATTAAAAAAAAAAAAAATAGAAATGCTCGTGGACAAGTTCAAAACCCAGTCAGTCATGCACGGTACATCAACGGTCAACCACTTTTTATTAAATTTATCGAGATCCACTTGGAATTAGAGGCTGATTTTTGGTCTCATTGCCTCCTTTGGCCTTCTAAAGAGGATCAACGGTTCGGGTCATGATTATGGGGCCCACAATGTCCAGAAATTTAGATCAAATGATACAAAATTTTTTCTTGAAAATATCTCGAGATCCGTGATAGATCGACGGCTGAAATTTGAACCACTGGCCATGTTTAGCCTTCTTAATACTTCCAACGGTTCGGATCGTGGTTTAGGGTCCCAAATGTCAAAAAAAAAAAAAAAAAAAAAAAACAGACAGAAAAATGGTTATGTTAAAATGACCATCTCAAGCACTGTTCATGCGCACCTCATTCGGCTTAATAGGGGAAGTTTGTTTGGATTCTCCCAGTTTTGCTGCTGTCCGAAAGGGAGGTAATTCCTCTTTATGAGGATTGAAACCTATGATGCATGGATACTTCAGAGTGGGCAACATATCGTGACGTATCATGTCTGATACTTCACTTTTTATATGTAAACTCCGTGTCCCTGCGGTATCCATAGTGTGTCCCTACTTTATCCTTCCCGTATCTGAGCATCAAAGATTGAAACAGATGTTGCACATTTGGTTCCCAAACGCTCTTGTGCTTATTCAATCCGTTTTAAGAAAATAAGAGGTAAAAATAAGACTTGCCAAACACAACCTAACTCCATTCGCATTTTCTCATAGGTAATGTTGATGTTAAGAAAACAAGAAGAAGCTAGATGATGATCCAATCAGCCACATTAAAGTTGGAAGTACAAAGATTCATTTCATCCATTTATGACAAACAGCAATTTTAGTTATACACAGAGAATTCTTTCCATTTAACAAATTCAAGTAGCATAGTTGCAATATCTTGACCTGAGAGGAGCTAGTTCTTCAGACTCATTGTGTATATCTTGGCTTATTCCTTTCGATGTCTGTGCAGCAAGCTCCATTAGGAGAGCGGCAAAGAGAAGTAAATCTGAGAAAAGACATTGATTAAAAATCTGTACACAAAAGGATGCAAAGCAGTAATATCACAACCATCTGACGCAATCATAGGGTTACAATCGCAAGTGCCGGGGCACAATTAGGGTTCCCACGGGAACAATCACACGAAGAAGACAACTCCAACGATAAACCACAAAAGGAAAAATTTACTAACTCCAAAATCTCTGATTACCAATCTCTACAATGCCATATATATAATAAAAAGATACAGAAGACCTAAGAAACAATCCTAATCAAACTAGGAAACAAAAATAAGAATCCTATTCAAATTAGAAACTAATCCTAAATACAATCTTTGCGAAAACTAAAACTAATTATAATTAAGATTTCATGGGTCCCACATGTGGCCCACGAGCCTTGTTGCAACGATGTGGCATTGCTGCTGCATCACCATTATGAACTAAAGTTCCAGCAAATGAAAAAATATACATACAAGGTCCTACCCAAGCCACTCCTGCTGCAAACAATGAGCCAAAGAGTTGCCCAAATGTTGCACCAGCACCAACAAAGCCAAACAGTCTTGAACCTGACTGAAAATAAAATGAAGTTGGAAACTGCATGAATGCATCTAATATTTAATTTACAACATCCAGCAGTAATTTTTCGTCTTATATCTTTTATTGAATGATTAAGATACAGCATTCATACAAACCTCATTGTCCATAACATCAATTACTCGTGCCCAAGTTGAAGAAATGGTGACAAGATTAAGCAGTGAAACCTTCACAAAACAAATGAACATTTGTATCAGAGCACCAATTCCATAACTTCATTGAAAACTATTTTTGGATGAATAATATCACCAAATGCAGGACATCCTGTGCCCTGCTATCATGAGTTTTGAGGTCCTATGGCTCATGATCTAGACAATGAATCTGGTGCAACACAACTAGCATAGACCATGTCCTTAGATCAGAAGAACCCACACATACATTACTTTTTTGTTCTTCTCCTCTGCATTAAACGTGGATCATTAGGGCCGATCACTCTTAATTATTTTTCATTTATCCGAAGGTTAGGATCTCAAATCAGAGAGTTTCACGGAGATCAGCCTATCACGGTCAGATCCATGACAGTTAGAATGACTCTAAACCAAACTTGTCTAGATCAATTAACTGTGAGACCCATTTATTCATACTCCTGGTGCAAGGGTACGTCCTGCAATTAGCAAAGCATTGATAATTTTCCTTTGCAAATACATATGGCCTGAGAATTTCTTTGAAAATATGGACATAATAAATAACTTAATACTCAGCAAGCATACATGATTTAAGTCATACCCAGAGGAATAATCCAATTCTAACCGAAATATAAAACCACCCATGGTCACCCCAAGGAGCCGAATGGGCAGGACTTTGATTGGCATTGACCTTCAATTCTTCATATGAAGAGTGAGAAACTGAAACCTGGATATAGTAAATCCATTCAGGACATAATAATAATAAGAACAAGTAAACATAATCAACCATATCTTTTCCAAAGAAAACATAATCAACCATATGAATTGAAAGCTTAGCTTTAGTTATACATAATCAGATTTCATTCTTACCATAGAATTGAAAGGAGAATATCCAGTTGATGACACATGCCATAGAACAAAGAATACAACAAGAGATAGACTAAAAAACCTGTGCAGCAAAACCAAAGCCTGAAATTTCAAGAAGCACCTATCACACAATGAAATGGTTGGTAAAACCAAATTCTATATAGATTGCAGTTGGTTAGTCCTTTCAGATGAATTTAGAAAAGCTGAGTAGATCATATCAAAGATAACACACACGGACAGGTTTTATTGTGCAGTGCCAGCACGTGACCACACGGAGCCACTCAAACTTAAAAAAAAAAAAAAAAGATGGTTATGCAATCTAGATTAGTTCCTAGCGTAGTGTAAGAAAAACACAACACTCAATAAGTATTCTTTTCCCATTTCAAAATGTGTCTACATGGACTTGCGTGTTCAGCTCCTAATATATAGTGATGGAACACTAAATTTTGGGAGTTGGTGATAAAAAATTAGCATAATCATATATGATTATACAATTCAAAAAAAAATCATATAATACTAGCTTCTAAATAAAATTATTGTGTTTTGCTTTAAGACATTTCTTGCATAGGACAAATTATACCATATTTACTGCATAAGAAAATAACCAATTGCTGAATCAATCAAAGGAATTTGTACCTTCAGAGTGCATGTCGTTTATGGAATTTGTTAGTCTTAGGGTGCATTGGTGCAGCAAGAGGACTGCGGATTACCATTTCAGAGAGAGAGAGGGGAATCCTCTTGTCGCACCAGACGACGGAAAAAGGAGCGGCATGGAAAATTGGACAATTTTCCTCTATCAGCAAATTCCTAGTCGCACAACCACACACTTATGTCGCAACTGCTATTGTTGTTCACTCACTTCCAAGTTTTAAACATTCGTTATTCTAGATTATTGTTGTTCTTGGTATTTCTTCAAATTGTTCTTTATGCTATTGTTCATTCCATTGATTAACATAGAAGAAAATTCTAGCCTAACTAAAATTAATGATATAAAACCATGTTAGGATTGTAGAAGACTGACATTAAGTCCAGAAGCCCATTAGGCCCATGGACATAATAATATCACTCATGTGATAAGCCCAGTAGGCCCATGGACATAATAATATCACTCGTGTGATATTATTATGTCCATGGGCCTAATGGGCTTCTGGAGTTAATGTCAATCTTCTACAAATATTAGGTGAAGTTTTGCATAATGATGAAATGGGCTCTAAATTGCTTTTCTTCGCGATGACTGATGACCAAAATCCAGGAAAGCAGCAATAGTATTATGTCTGAAATTGACAGACAATGTGGAAAGCCTGAAATGATGTGCAGGTTGGGGCTGTGGGGTGGCCCGAATCATAAAATAACAAGAAAAAAGGTATGTTAAGGTCATCCCAGACTCCATAAACGGTTGCTATCCCACCAACAAAACAAAGTAAACCACCAACAGCTTATATTATGGTAACCTGATCACTTGGAAGGTCTTGACTTTTTTTCCCGCCTTTCCAAGAGACTCGTTGTACTACACCCATGAGAGATTCGAAGGCACACACTATGCTATGTTCCCTTACCAGCTGAGCAAATCCCAGTGAAAGGCATATTTACTTTTCTTTTATGAATAATAGCAGAAAGTGCAAAACAATGAAACAAGTGGTGAATTACTGACGACAAGAGTCCGTATCACAGTTAGAAGATTCTCGTTGTCGCAATCACGACATAGTGGGTCCAAGTCACAGTATCTATCACTAACAGAATTGTGAAATGTTCATCTATAATTCCAATAATAATCATGCAGAATAAGTGTTCTGCTTTATCCTACATCCTTACAGTTAGAACTTCTAGCAGACCCACCTTATGATCCATCTGAATTCCAAACTGTTCACACAACGCCCCATGAGTCGTGGAAAGCCTTTCCAAGAGACTCGTTGTACTACACCCATGAGAGATTCGAAGGCACACACTATGCTATGTTCCCTTACCAGCTGAGCAAATCCCAGTGAAAGACATATTTACTTTTCTTTTATGAATAATAGCAGAAAGTGCAAAACAAAGAAACAAGTGGTGAATTACTGATGACAAGAGTCCGTATCACAGTTAGAAGATTCACGTTGTCGCAATCACGACGTAGTGGGTCCATGTCACAGTATCTATCACTAACAGAATTGTGAAATGTTCATCTATAATTCCAATAATAATCATGCAGAATAAGTGTTCTGCTTTATCCTACATCCTTACAGTTAGAACTTCTAGCAGACCCACCTTATGATCCATCTGAATTCCAAACTGTTCACACAACGCCCCATGAGTCGTGGAAAGCCTTTCCAAGAGACTCGTTGTACTACACCCATGAGAGATTCGAAGGCACACACTATGCTATGTTCCCTTACCAGCTGAGCAAATCCCAGTGAAAGACAAATTTACTTTTCTTTTATGAATAATAGCAGAAAGTGCAAAACAAAGAAACAAGTGGTGAATTACTGATGACAAGAGTCCGTATCACAGTTAGAAGATTCACGTTGTCGCAATCACAACGTAGTGGGTCCAAGTCACAGTATCTATCACTAACAGAATTGTGAAATGTTCATCTATAATTCCAATAATAATCACGCAGAATAAGTGTTCTGCTTTATCCTACATCCTTACAGTTAGAACTTCTAGCAGACCCACCTTATGATCCATCCGAATTCCAAACTGTTCACACAACGCCCCATGAGTCATGGAAAGCCTTCCCACAACCCACACCTTCCCACACCACCACCACCCCCACCCCCCCCCCCCCCCCCCCAACAACGTTCACCATTCCTCAGGTTTTGCACCCACCGAATGGACTGGACCATTAAATCAAGGGTCAATTTTTTTCTTTAATATAAAGCCGTTAAAGTTGTGGGCCATGGATCAAGAGGATTGACCACATTTTCTATATATAGGTACATCATGAGTGGATCTTTCAATCTCCCCAATGTCCCATGATCTGTGGGGCCCCAAGTGGGCCCTATCAGCTGGTGTGTACAGAAAGACCGTGTACACCAGATGCACAAGAATATTACCCTTCAATAAAGTTATAACAATTTTTTTTTTTTTATTAGTCAATGGTAGGAAGATCATTTTCCATACCTTTCCTTTGGAAAGATTAGGCAATGAAAAGATGACAGTTGAAAGAGGCACAGCAACCAAAGTGAGCACTAACGATCCCACGAAGAGCCCGGGCAGATTATTTAGGCCTAGAGATATGGCCCCTTCATCACGCAATGGAAGAACAACAAAATATGCACTTAATATCTGCAGAAAGAAAAAATGGACAATAACAGATCAAAACAAAGTATCATCTGCACAAATGATGTCACTAGAAAAAATTATAAAATTCAGAAGGGAAAATTTACAAAAAATAAAAAATAGAAAAGAGATAAGTGCTACTGTGTCCATAAAAGTCGAGTAAGCAATGAAGGTTATTAAGGCAGCTTAGTTAGGTATATCAATGACTCAAAATGATTCTTCATGTTAGTTGAGAGGTAGAAGTTTCTGGTCAAAACTCAATTCAATCCTTTAGGTTAATATTATGCTCTATGGGAAAGCTAAGAGAGAATTAATGGTTGTTTAGGGCTTGAATATTATGTTTAGGGCTCACATTTATGTATTAAGAGTTTCGTTGATGGTTGGGTCCGAGTCGACTCGGCTGAGTAAGGTCCATCCCCAAGAAATGTAAAAAAAAAAGGTAATTTTTAATATTCTAAACAAATTAAGCATGTGGAAACAAAAAAAAGTATATTTTTAGTAATAATTTTAAATATAAAAAATTGAAGAAATTACTATTTTTACGCATAGATGCATAGATCTAGGGTTGGAACCATAGATCTGTGTGGTACACCCCCAAAATCTTAAGCTCATACAAAAAAACAAAAGTGAAAAATAAAAACATTTTGATTTTCCTATTTTTTTCAAAATAAAATGACCAAGAAATACAAAAAAATGCATTTTTTCAACAAATAATGGGTGGAAATATCATCAACAAGAAAAATATACATCCTATCCTCTTTTTAAAACCATCTAAGCATAGAGCAACAAGAAAACATACCTCAAAATCCAATAATGGAAACCCCCTCTTTTGGATGAAAAGTAGAACCCCTCTATGTTGAGCTAGATTCGCAAAATAGCAAGATTTGATCTTCCCCCTTGCAAGAAATCAAGTTAGGAGCCTTGAAAACCCTATCTCCAAGTCTTTCTAGCAAGAGAAAGGGGAAAAACCCCATTTCGTAAGCTACATGGTTGGCGGTAGGCCGAGTCCATCATTGTGCGGACTTGGTCAACTCAGCCAAGTCACATAGGATTCAGCCGGGGACTCGCCCGAGTCCCACCTCCCAGATACCGAGTCAACTCAGACTCGGCTGATTTTTTAAATCATGAACACAAACTGTATTGATGCCTTTCATTAACTTTGAATGAGATCCTATTTGTTTACAAAGGTGTTAAGTAAAATAAAATTGAATGGCATCAAACAGTGAAACTTTTGCTTTTTGCCGTGTTTGGTAGCCATTCAGCCAACAGCAGAAGTAACGCTGTCAAGAAGTATAGGCGAGGCCCTTTTACTCCTCTTTTGCAACTTCTCAATTACCTCATTCACCTATAATGACCCATTCACTTAACCTCTCTCTGTAGTCCCCAAAGTGACAAGATTTCTCCACAACCATATCCCGCCCATCTCTGCAACAAAATAAATTGAATCTAGAAGATCATCTACGCAAGCCAATCGAAGATGTCATATGGAGTGGGGTATGTTTCTGGTTTTTGGGGTTTTGGGGACTGGAGTAGGATTTAGAAAGGGTAGAACCATAGTTGTCAATTCCATTCCGTTCTGGCCGAAACGTTCCGAAATTGATCTTGGGCAGAATGATTCCCCCCCTAAAACTTTTAGGTCTGAATTCCGGTCCATTCCAATCGCGCTGATCCCAATTCTAGACCAATTCTGCCCCATTCCGACCAAGGTTTCATACTTCCGTTCATAAGCAATGAAAATTAAAAAAATGGTTAATTGTAGAGTGTAGTTTAATTTAAGTGATGTAGAGTGTAGTTTAATTTAAGTGATGTAAATATGCATTTTTATTATTATTTTAATATTCAATTTTTTTTCAATATTAGGTATTCTTTTATTTTATTTTTTCATTTTTCAATCGCGTCATTTCTGGAATGGAATACCATAATCGACCAGAATGCCGAAATGTTCCACTCGGGCCCAAACCGGAACAGCGACCAAAATTGACAACTATGGGTAGAACTAGTTGATAGCATTGTCAAAGATAGGGTAGAAGTAGCAGATGGCTGAGATAGGGCAGTCTGGTTTTTTTGTTTTTCTTGGTTGTTGTTGTTGTTCGACTGGGATGAGATGGATATGTATTTGTTGGGTTTGAGGGGTTTGTAGGGGATGAGGAAAGTACCTGTAGTTTTGGAAGGAATGGTGAGGAAGATGGTGGTGGTGTCATTTTTTCGTATATTTTTTCTATGTTGGGCAACTAGTCTAGGAGTGGTACTGATGCAGTGAGATCCAAGAAGAATAAGGCCCCTAGTGGACCCCACCAAGGATGATTTGATTTATTAAATAGTTTAGTAATTTGATGTAATCTCTAATTTGACTTAATCAGAGAGATTTTAGTGATTTGATTTACTTAGAGATTTTAGGGAGTGATTTTAGGAATCACTAAATAATGGTAGCTTCTTTATTTCGACCATTCCTCTATTATAAATAGAGAGGAATGCTTGATTGCAAGGCATGCTATATTCTAATAAAAGTTCAAAAGTGTTCTCGTGAGTGAGTTCTTTGGGAGTTCTCATCTAATTGGCCTTAGGGCTTGAGTCTTAGGGTAGGATCTCACCGTCGGAGTTGTAGATCTTCATCGATTGGCCCCGGCTGCGTCATCAATTGGTATCATAGTCTTAGGGCTCGATCTCACTATCATCTTCTCAAGAGGATCTTCAACTCCACTGCAACGGACAGCCGCAGCACTCCCCCTTGCTCTTCAGTTTTGTTCTCCAAGTCGAGAAGGCCAAGTTCTGTTTTTTCTTTAATCCTTCGACACGAAACCCAAAGCAAAAACAAGGGCAAAGGTCCTTCCTTGTCACACGTGTTGTCCCAGTCTTGATCAAGCCCAGCATTCTGATTGGGCCTGACCCGAGTTCAGGTCGGCCCGAGCCCAAACCTGAGCCCAAGCCCAAACCTGGAAAAAAAAAACGAGAGAGAGAGAGAAGTGCAGAATTTTGCAACGTGAGTTAGGTGGGCCCGTTTCTAGTCTGACCCTTTTAGGGTGTCATCGAGCCCATTTAGTTAGACAATTGTCCACCTACAAGCAGCAACATTTAAATCATTGATTCAAGTCAATATGAAAATTTTTGCGAGCCCCATTAAAATTCAAAGAATTCAGTATGAAGGAAATATGGCAATTGGTATTTTGAAAATGAATTCTATTTTGAAGAATTTCACTACTTGAAGCAAGAAAATTTGACAGATGATGAATACACCCGCCAATTTCGAGAGTTGCATGAGATATGAGAATTAAAGGAAGATGAGATACATGATTTAGCTCGTTATGTCCAAGGCTTGAGACCAGATATCTTGGAAAATATGAACTACGGCAAAACCAGTCAAGCTGCATACTTAGAAGCCATCTGTGTTGAGAGCGCATGCTTAGAAACTCTCGTAGGCAACAATTTCAACAAAGAGCTCATATTGTGGAAAGACTTTTTTCAAGAGAAGACAATCCCACTATTGTCATTCATCGACTCCTTAATACCAATGAAAAGGAAGAAGAAGAATGGAAACATGCTAAGAGATTTCACACGCGGGTGATAGTCGTTGACAAAGCTGTTAATGTGGTTATTGACAATGGTAGTGCGATTAATTTTGTTGGACAAGAAGTCATTGACGAGCTTAATTTGCCCACTGAGAAACTTCCTGAGCCCTACCAAGTCAAATGGTCTACCGGTCATGTCATTCCCGTGACTCATAGATGCTCGGTATCTTTCAAGCTTGGCGGCTATGAAGATCAGATTTGGTGTGACGTGATTCATATGAATATTGCTCATATCCTTTTTGGACGTCCATGGCTTTTTGATCGGAAAGTGCATCATGATACAGAGGCAAACACATATACCCTTTTCAGGAATGAAAGATGGAGTAGACTCATGCCAATGACATCAACATCTCTGTAGTCATCTGCACCTTGAACAGAAGCTCTACAAAATAACCAAAAACTTGAAAAAGTAGTCATGATTGCACCAAAAGAGCTTACTTCAAACAACAACAATGACATTGAAGAGCAAGTTCATGGCAACGATATTTTGTGGGTACAAACAATATTGATCATAGTAATGTCAGTCAAGAGCCGCAAAAGGTTGAGGAAGAGCAAAGACTAGCATATATTTAGGACTCTGATCAAGTTAGTAAGAAGATTGAATATCCGTTGGATCCAATTGTCAGGTCACTTCAAGAAAATTCAATTGGGTCATCAGAAATCAAGTCGATTGTTCCAGTAGTTTCACAAGAAAATCAAGTTGTTGCCGTCCTTCACATTGACTTCATCTTCAGGGATCAACAATGGAAGGTTGAAGATTGCACTAAGATATGACAGATTTTACAGTTACAGTCTCTCATGGAAAGAGCGCTCGTTCGTGCTAAATACAGACATCAAAAGAAGCAAAGCTTCCAATCTACTTTTTGATGGCTGAACACATTGTGTCAAACTCCTAAGCCATGCCATGCAGATCACAAGAAAAGGCAGACATTTGTGCATTTGATTTTCAACCTAGGCAGACATTTTCCGAACTTGTGGTCAAATTCTCTCCTGTGTTATCAACCTTTCAACTCGCCGGAGTCGAGTTTTCCCAAGAGGGGGAGAGTTGATGCAGTGAGATCCAAGAAGAATAGGGCCCCTAGTAGACCCCACCAAGGATGATTTGCTTTATTAAATAGTTCAGTAATTTGATGTAATATCTAATTTGACTTAATCAGATAAATTTTAGCAAAGATGAAAATAGCAGTAGCGGAGGGCGTAGCGGCCTGTTAGCGCTACGTAGCGGTGCGATTTGGAAAAATCGTCAAAAAAATTGTAGAAAATCTAGAATATTGGAAAATGAGTTTTTTTTTTCTTTTTTTTTTTTTTTTTTTGCAAAATTAATTAAGATAAGGGGGCGTAGCAGTCCCCTCATTGTATGAGGTCTTGTATCGCTGTATAAATAGAAAATAATAGTAATAATCATTTTTTTCACATGTGTTCATGTTGCTTAGTTATGCTAACTTAGAAACTAATGAAAAGCTCATAAAAGGAAAAAACTATGTCATGAAGTCAAAACTTAAGACTTAAGAGTCCCTAGAGAAAAAAATACATCTACCATAGGGGGTGTCTAATAGGATGTACTTAGAAAAGAACTCTCTATATCGACTGTAATTCGGTGAGATCATGTGCTTTTGGTGTTCTTTTAAACACAAAAGGGTAGAAGAGTTGTGTAGAAATGCTATTTGAAGAGAAGAAGAAAAGAAATAAGTCTTATTATGCATTTTTAAAAAAATTGGAAAGTAGGAATTTTTCTTACCCCATAGCGGCCGTAGCGGCCCATAGCGGCCGATAATTTCATCCATGGATTTTAGTGATTTGATTTACTTAGAGATTTTAGGGAGTGATTTTAGGAATCACTAAATAATGGTAGTTTCTTTATTTAGACCATTCCTCTATTATAAATAGAGAGGAATGCTTAATTGCAAGGCATGCTATATTCTAATAAATGTTCAGAAGTGTTCTCGTGAGTGAGTTCTTTTGAGTTCTCATCTAATTGGCCTTAAGGCTTGAGTCTTAGGGCTTGATCTCACCGTCGGAGGTGTAGATCTTCATTGACTGGTCCGGGATGCATCATCAAGTACATCAACTTGAGCTCTCAGATCTGTGAACCGAGCATCTCTATGATACTTTCGAAAAAGGGGTAATAAAAATCCTGACAACTGAGACGAGATGGTTTGGAGTATTTGAGTTTTTATGGTGGTGATTGTTCAAATGGCATGAGATGGGTCTAGATTTGGGCAATTTGATGGGATTTGGAGGGGAAGACGAAGAGATAGTGGTGGTGGTTTTGGAGGGAATGGAGAGACAGGAGAGGAAAATAGATGATCCATTCCGTAAATCTAATGAGGTGGCCCATTTCTGGCAGATGGGACCAATGGCTAATTATCCTGGCTATTAATCTGAGTACGGATAGCCTGACGAGAAATGGCCTTATGATAATCCAGTGTGGGGGCCATCAAGTTAAATGAAAAAATAATTTTGAGGATCCCACTAAGCTTCACTTGAGGTATCCAAACGCATGCAATGTCACTTTTTTTTTTTTTTACTTTACACAAACCATCCAAGCATACTCAGCTACTTTTACTTTTTCCTCTATTTCTTCTCTCTTTATCATGATGTGACATCTTACTCCTCTTTATTCCTCCTCATATTTAAACGAAAGGGCCCCTTAGGGACTTTGCTATCCTAAATTGTTTTAATTTAGTGTGTGTGATTGTTTATTCAATAACCTACCCAAGGAGCCCAAGTTAATGCAATTTTGACAAGAATTAAAGAAATTATAGTCCATTTTGATGCGCACGGTGGATTGAAATGCAAGGCAGGCAAGGATGGAGATGGTAGATGGAGGGTAGGTAGGGGAAACCCTAACAATATCTTGGCCTCACACCAAATTCCCTTCAGAAAATTTTCGTTCATCAACATATACAACTCCCTAGCCAAGGAGGCTTTACATCACTTAAATAGGAGAAAACATAAATCTAGAACTAATCTGGACCTCTCAAACATATTGATGGCCAGGATTAAAACATCTAATATAAAAACAACTTAAAATATGAATAAAAACTATAAATATGATAAAATATGTGGGTTGGGTCCAAGATGATAGGTCGAGATGGATGGGGTAGCCCCATTTGCCGGTCGACCCATGGGGACCTTGGGTCTGTCTTACATCAAGACTGCCCTTCCTAAAAGAACTTGATCTCGAGTTCTATAAATGTCCTCCAGGATCAAATATCAATCATTCAGATTTTCCGCTTGATCTCCGTTTTCTTTGCAAAACTTGTTGGCTTGACTCAATCTTTTCATTCGTGTAGACAGAGAATAAAGGCGTGACTTCTTCTTATGTCTAAATCCAACATTGGCTTGTGATCTCACCGTCGGATGTATTAGTTGTTGACGTTGTATTAGTGAATCACAATCTTTGAATACCAATTGTCTATCCCCGAAGATGAAATCAATATAGGGAACTTCCATAATTTGATCATCTTTTGTAATCTCCTAATAGACCATCCTTCTAATGCTTTAATTTGTTGTTTTGGAAATGGGGTTACAATAGGTTCCAGCAGATCATCAATTGGCTGGTTGATTTTCTTCAATTCATCATTATTCACATTTTCTTCTTTTGTTGCCTTTATTTTTTGCTCAACATTTTGTCAAAAGAAAGAGACCCAGTTTCTTTGTCTTCCACTTCACCTAAATTGATTGTGGAATCAATTGTTTCTTGTTTTTGTTCATCACTATCAGCCAATAGCCATGACATTCACCACAATTGGCTCCACAACATGGGTCTATGGAGATTCTCCTTCTTGCACCTTAGCTTTTTGCATGTGATACTGTTTTATCATCCGCTCAACATGAATTGCCTCCCACAATGATTCATACAATGCTAATATAGAAACTAAGCATGGAAGGTTGCACAATGCATTGAAGAAAAATCTACTCTAACATATTAAGCACATAAACAAGGGAATTAAAATAAAGGGCGTAAGCAAAAGAAATAGGATCAACTTAGGTTCACCTAGAAGATCCAATCAAAGGGATTAGCCACCCATTGGAGAAGATAAAGCTTTCAATTCCATTCCAAATCTTTAATTTTTACAAGGCTTTCATCACTTTCTCTCTACAATTGCTCTCAATTACATGAATAGCTTAAGTAAAGAGGAGGAGGCTCTTCTTGCTTGTGTATTTAATGCTTAGAGCTCCCTTCCTTATATAGAAATATTTGCCTTGCTCTCTTTTGTTTTCTTTCCAATGTGGGACTTCACAAGAATGGAAATATGAACATATGTATGTGATTCCCGTGTTAGAAAACAGTACCCAGATTTATGTACAATTTTGACCCCCGAAACGTCCAAATTGGGAAAAATATTGTAAAATATGATTTGTAGATCTTTGAACAAACTTTCCAATGCTTCTGAGATCACCTTAATCGGACACCTGAGTAAAAAGATACGGTCCAAATACCAACCCAGGTCTATCATGTTCCTTCTTATTATTGGCCTAACTTTGTCATTTCTTCATCCAATTGCCTTAAGTGGCTAATCCCTTTGATTGGATCTTCCAGGTGAAGCTAAGTTGATCATATTCCTTTTGCTTATGCTCTTTATTTTAATTCCCTTGTTCATGTGCTTAATATGTTAGAGTAAATTTTTCTTCATTGCATTTTGCAACCTTCCATGCTTAGTTTCTATATTAGCATTCTTTCTATTATCTATCCTTAGGTTTGATAAATCATGCTTAGGAGTTAATATATTTTGATGGTTTATGCTTACTTTTGATAGATAGTCATTAGGAATTTTTTCTTTTATGAAGGGAAGAAAATCTTAGCCATTAGATTGTTAATTTCTATCTTAGAGCTTTAAAGTTATATTTTTTAAATCTAAGCACTGATTTGTAATTAGATTTGAGTGTTCTTTTTTAGGAAAAGTGAAGAGCATTAGTGTTGGATTAGTGTCACTTAGTGGATTCTAGATCATTCAATCATCCATTAGTATTGCTTGTTTCTTATTTTACTTACTTTAATTTGATTCTATTCACACTCTCACATACTTATTCACTTGTTTTAATTCTCACACTCCATTCTCTATTCACACCATCAATTCCACATTTGATTTTACACCACTTTAGCATATTTCTTTATCTCCATCCACTCATTTTCTATCTTTCACTTGTTATTTTCACACACTTATTCATTTGATCTATCTAACATTTCTCCATTGTTCTTGTATTAGCCTTGTTATTTTTCTTTTGTCATTAACTTTGTTACTAACTTGTTACTTAGCTTGTTCTCACTTGAGTTTTTTCTATTTTTACTAACATCTCTTTGTTATCTAGTTCTTGTTTTCTTTTAGTTTGCGTTTTTTTAAATTTCCTTGTTATTGTTTTGTTTCTTGTTTCCATTGTTTTTGTTATTTTCATTTGCATTTGTTAGCTATATTTGAGTTGATACTCCTTTTCATTGATCATTGTTACTTTCCCTGTAACGATCCTCTAGGGAACGATATTCGGACTTCCATAGTCTATATTACTTGAGACAATCGTATACTTGCAGAATACGCATCAAGTTTTTGGCGCCATTGTCGGGGATTGGCGTACATAGGAATCCTTGATTTTAAGGATTTTCAACTCTCATATAACTTAGTTGCATTTTTTTTCTTTTAGTTTTCATTGCGGATTCTACACATTTTAGTTGTTTATATTTTCAGGGATTCCGCAGTTAGAGCAAGGAAAAAGGAAAAGTGCGACCAAAGAACTCTAACTTAGGAATTTAATTTGCTTTCTTAGAAAATCTTGTAATTGGATTCATTTCAAGTTTGTAATAATTTTTAAGTTCATTTTAGTTTTCAAAGCATTGTAATAACTAAGGAATGAGGACGGTTGGAAGATACTGTCGCGGCCCCCCAAGTCCGTACGCCTAAATTAGTGTCAGTGGCTTGGGTCGACTTCAACCGATCTTCCCCCAATTTAGTTTGGGAGGTGCGTATTTCGATACACCCACACATCCCCAGTTAGTGGGTCAATTTTGTTGGTTGTTTGATTGTTTAATTGCTTTGTAGTGCTTAATCATTTTAAAATACACAAATTAATTTCGAAAGCACGCACTTAGTAAGGGCAATCATACCCCAACAAGAAAAGAATTGGATTTCATCACCATTTCCTTGCCCATAGGAATTCATTTTCCTCACTACTTAGGAATCCTTAGCCTTTAATAAAATTTGAGTAGAAACGTGACCTTAGGACACGAGCTCATTAGGAGAAGAGCATTAAAGGTTGTACCATTTGCGCTCCTTTACAGAAATCGGTGCCTAAAATAGCCTTGTCCCTTAAAGGAGACAGGTCATCTGTTCTAGGAGTTTGGTATTTAAGCGGAACCTTTGCCATGCGCATCGTGATCCCACCAATCCCCCGGGGGCTTACCTGGCCGACTACGTTTCATATGACCGGATTGGAGGCCTAGGTGTACTCTTCACAGTTAGGAGCTGTCTAATTTAATCTTAGGTAGCCTTAGTTAAGCATAGTTTGGTTTGTTTTTCAAAATCATTTTGTTTTGCTTGTTTGCGTTTAAGCATTAATCCTCGTTCATCATCACTTGAGCAGACCATCACTTTCGGAGTTAAGCGGTAGTATATGCACAATTGGTTACGTGTGCAGGGTTGTTTAGAGAGCTTCGATTTATTGATATCCCTGTTGAGAATTTTGCGGACCCCATTGCAATTGAGGAAATGGCTGACGGAAACCCACCAACCCAACCCATGACTCTTAGGGAGTACATGTACCCGACCAGATCTACCCAACCCTCATGCATCGTCATACCCACCACAAATGCCTCATTTGAGCTGAAATCCGGCTTAATTCAGATGCTACCAATTTTTCAAGGGGTGGTGTCAAACCCCAACCCAGGATTTTGCGCGATTAGTGATCATTAAGTGAGTGTTTAGTCATAAGTGGCATGTCCTTGCAGTCCTTCATATTTTTTCATATACTTGATTTCAAACCTCTAAGAAAACTAATTACATAATATTCATCATGCTCATCTAATCCACATAATTCTTGCAACCTTGAAAATTCATTGTTGTATTCATCAACTGTCGACTTTTCTTGTCTCAATTTCGGGAATTGTTCAAAGCAAGCTTTGTTATCATCATACCATTGTCCATATTTAATTGCATTCGGTATTCTTTGAAGCTCTTTGTTGATTTCAAAAGTTGCAATTCCATATTGGCCGGCAATTCCATATTGATGTGGATGTGAAGACTGAAGACTTAATGCTCCTTAAAAAAAATCAAGCTGATCTGATGTGTAGATCGGATCGTCTGGAGTGTGTAGATGAAGACAGATCGTTGATCTGCATCCAAATGGAAAATATCTTGTCATTTGAAGATGGATGGCTGAAAATGTGATTGAATAGGGGCCGCTTATTTCTGCACCTCGCTATCACTTTTTTTCACTGTTGAGTAGGATTTAGGCCGATCTTAAGCTCAAGCCCATAAACTGGGCTCTTTTGACGTGCTAGAGGGTCAAGTGGTGACCTCAGGTCGGGTTCACCCAACGTAACTCCTCAACCCTCTCTCGTTCTTCATGCAGGAAAGGAAAAAAAGGCGGGCCGCTACCAAAACGCTACGAAGCAGGCGCTACGTAGCGGCAGCGGTGCATTTTGAAAAAATCGTTAAAAAAATCTGAAAAAATTCTAGAAAATCCAGAATATTGGAAAATGATAGAAAATGTGTTCTTTTTGCAACAGTAACTAAGATAAGGGGGCGTAGCGGTCCTTTCATTGTATAAGGTCCTATATCGCTGACACTAAATAAATAGAGTGAACAATAAGAGTTAGGTCGTAGGAATTCAATAGCAAACAATAAGAATGAACTTTGGTGGTAAATGACCCATTTTTTAGGGCCCTATTTCCTATTAATTAGATTGAACTTTGGTTGGGCCCTATGTCCTATTATGGTAGCCTATGTTTAATGAAATTTGGCTGGGCTTTATTTTAAATAGGTTTTAAAGTTAGCTATAACACTATTCCCAATTAGAGTGAAATTTGACTAAGGTATCAATTTCAATTAAGTAATATTTAGCTACGATATGACTTTTTTATTTTAACGTTGATGCCTCATTATGGAGCCCACCAATGGTTACATCAGGTTCTTCAATTTTTATAGTTGTGGATGTCCACATTTAATTTTTTGAATGTTTTTTTTAGTGAATGGATTTTACATTTAATTTGTTGAATGTATTATTTTTTGGTGGATGGATTTTTAATGGTTTTTAAATGGCCCATGTAATTTTCATTTCATTTCATTTGTGCCCTTCATTAGGTGGGCCTATCGTGGGCCCATGAATTACCCGATGATAGAAAAGAAGAGGGCAGCCCGATAAGGGCACTTGCTGCCCTAGCGTCATCTCAAATAGAAAGAGGGAAACGAAAGAGAAAAAGGGAAAGAGGAGCAGGAGGAGGAGCCGCTGCCAATTATTCTTGATGCCGCTACGACTATGCTACTGCGACGCTACTGGGACGTTGCAACGCCGCTGCTGTTGCAGCTGCCACTGCTGCCGTGACATTGCTGGTGCCTCCACTCATGAGGTATGTCTGCAACTCTATCTTTTTTTTTCTTTCTTTTTTCCTTTCTTCCTCGATGTCCTTTTTTTTTCTTTTTCTGTTGTTTGTCAAATCTGTGGTTCAGTAGAACAAACGAGGGGGAGGGGGAGGGGGAGGGGGAGGCCGGGGTGGTTTTAACCCAGACCGCAATGTAGCGACCGCTACAGCAATGTATCGGTCGTAGCAGCCGCTACGGACCACTACAGACCGCTACGGGTGCGATGCCCGATATTTCCGATGTAGCGTGGCGGCAACTGCCGCCACGGCCGATATATCGACCACTACGCTACATAGCGGCTGATATTTTCATCCATGACTGGGACAGAGATCTTAGGCTGTGGTGGCACCGCTGCATGTCGATGGCAAAGGTGGTGGTGGCTGGTGGCATTGCTACTAAAGCTAGTAGGGACCAGCGCAGGCAGAGATGTGAGAGTGGAGCAACATAGAAGCCAGATGTCTTCTTCCTTTTTTACTCTCTGATTCTTCTCTCGACCTTTTTTTATCTAGGAATGGGTTCTGTAGATGGGATGGGGTTTCGGCCACAATGGGGGAGGAAGAGAAAGGGGAATTAGGGTGCTTGGATTTTGGAGATGAGGATCTAATGTAGGTTTGGGATGACGATTGAGGTATGTCGGTCAGCCTCTTGGTTTTAGCAAGGTGGAAGGTGGGATGTGTGATTGATGGATTTTGGGTTCTCAGTTCTGATCTTCTAGAATTGGGGAAGTTGAGATTTCTTTTTCTTTTCTCTTTTTGGGCCTCAACAGAGCAGAGGTTTAGGGTCCAAGGGCTTGCGGTAATCAACTGGGTGGGATTCTAGGTCAATGATGGTGCGATTGTAGTGGTGATGACGAAAGAGTTTGGGGGCAAATGGGGTTCGTTGGATGGGATTGAGGTTGAAGTCTGTCAGGGTAGGAAAAGATTTTTTTTATTGGTTTTGGGGTTCAGCCAATGTGAATATGGCTGAAAAGATGGGGTATGATTGTGGGTTCCAGGGGTTGGGATTGGGGTTGGATTGAAACGGTTTTGGGGATTTAAGGTTTTCCAATGGTTGTGGATTTGGGGTTTTGATTGGGGTTTGATGAGGAAAGGGGTTCGGGCCGTTCGGCTATGTTGGATCTGGTGAACAAGGGTTTTGATGTGATTCGGCCAATGTGTAGGGGTTGGGAGGGAGTCGGTGATCGGTTTCTATGAAATGAGGATGATGCCTATGATGGTGATAATCGGCCACAGTGCATGATGTTCAATTGCAGAAAGAGAAAGGGGTTTTGAATTCCAACATGGTGATCTTGATGGTTCGGTAGAGATGATAGAATGCTGATTATCGAATTCAAGATGGATCGATCTTCAACTCTGATACCAATTGATGCAGATGGCAGATTGAGATGCGAGGTGGGTAGAGATGGAGATGGTAGATGGAGGGGTTGGCCAGGGAAACCCTGAAAATATCTTGACCTCTCACCAAACTCCCTATCACAGGCAAGGAAAAAGAGAACTTGGAAACCCAAAAGCACTCGGAAATTTTTCATTTATCATTATATTCAACTCACTAGCCAAGGAAGCTTTACATCACTTAAATAGGAGAACACATGAACCTAATACAAATCTGGACCATCCAAACACATTGATAGCCATGATTAAAACATCTAATATAAAAACAACTTAAATATAAATAACATCTCTAAATGTAATAAAATATGTGGGATGGTTCCACAATGATAGGTCGAGATGGATGGGTTGGCCGCATTGGCCAGTCGACCTGTGGGGGACCATGGGTTTGTTCTACATCACATTTACGAAGGGGCTATATAAAGTTCCGAGTTTAATTCTTACTTACAAGTGAAGAGACCTAGTTTGACTAATTCACATCCCAAAATAGGGCGCACTACCCGTCCCTTTATATTAACATTTATTTTCTTATTTTTTGTACTATACACAGCATCAATTGAGAGTTTTCCTCCTGCGCTAGTCTTGTGAATGAATCCCGGCTTATAATCTAGGCTTGTAATGCTTCGTACACAGCATTCAAGCCAACCCAAAAAAATTGACAGTAATGTTGGGCTTATGATGCAAGGCCAGACAGGTCGACCAAGCCCACTAGCCCAAAGGGCCCAACCAATCTACTGTGGGAGTTTTAATTGATTAGGAGTCTTAAATATGGAGATGTCATTTATTTATAGGTCTTTAAATCAAGAATTTAGTTGGATTTGGGTTGGATTATTTCCGACAAATTTTTAGGAGATTTGCTTCCCATTTTTTAAAGAAGATCTAGAGGTTAGAAAGTAAATAGGAAAGGGGCATCCAACCGTCCTATATATATATATATATATATATTTATATAGCAGCTGGAATTTATTTTTTTTCAATCAAGAATTTCCAGAGTTTTCCCTCCAGTTGAAGTGCTTGTGTGTAGAATCCTCACGAGACTCGATCAACCCCAATTGTGGAGTTAGCCTATCTTGTGAAATCCATTGAAGGATTCAGCCAGCCCTCTTTGGAGAACGGCTTATTTCAATCTCTGATTTGGTGCTGCATCAACCAAAGATCAACCTTGAACACCAATGGTCGCACCCAGACCCAGAACACTTGGTAGGCAAATGAAGGCTAGATGTGTTGTGTGCAAACCAAGTGCAAACAATGGGAATCCTATTGAGGATTACGTACCAAGTGCAAACAATTGGAATCCTATTGAGGATTAGGTTATGTCCATTGCGAGTATATATATATAATACGAGGAGGGAGATGTTATCCATCAGAAAATTTTGAATTGCAACATTACTGTTTCATGAAAGCAACAGAAGGTAGCATTTAGGGCATTTTCTTTTTTAACAATATCTCAAGGGTTCATAATCACAACAAATGTTTGAAAAATCCCAACATTCTCCACCCATGTGGGGCCCACAAAACCTAGGGTGTAGATTGATTGCATGTCGCATGATGCAAAATGTAGAAATTCAATAGCATAGAAATAGAATACAGAAACTAAAACTACTTGAGGCCTTCCCAAACAAAAGAAAAGGCATCGAAATGAACGAAACTCAGCCTCAAAACTCAATTAGAATTGGAAGAAGATATAACAAAATGGTACTCCATCCAATCCCCCGAAAACGCACATATATAGTTGAAAAACACTTGATCAGGAGATCGACAGAGAGAGAGAGAGAGAGGGGCCACTTACGAAGAAGAAGCAGGAGGATGAGTGGAGGAGGGAAGAGATCTCGTGCGGATGAACGGCCACGATCGAAGACACGATCGCGTCGAGACGAGATCGTGTGGTCATTTTTCCTTCGGGAGGGAACAAAGGAGAAGAATCATATATACGTTTTCAGCGTTCTTCTGTTTTGCAGAGCAGACGACGAAATAAAAGAAGTAATATGCCCTGCATTCTTCGGCTAGACTCCTATGTTCGTCTTACACGTTGTAAAACAAAACTTGGTGGTCCCAACTGTTACAAGCTTGGCGGGCAACTCTACCAATAGAGTCGTATAAATTAAAGCCCTCATTTTCATTTCTCTAAAAACGAAAAAAGGCATTTTAATTTAAATTTCCTATCATATTTTTTAAAAAAAAAAGTCATAAAGCAAACCTCCTTTCACCACTAAAAGACTAAAAATCAAAAAATTTCATAACAAACAACTAAAAATAAAATACCATCATAACTCACTTATATTTTATTTTTTCTTCAAAATAATATTTACTTCACTCAAGTCCTTTAGGGCCCGTTTGGCATTTTACTTTTAAAATAAAGTGGAGTAAAGTGAAATGAAATGAAAGAACAAAATATAAGTGAGTTATGATGGTATTTTGTTTTTAATTGTTTAGGATGGAATGTTTTTGACTTTTTGTATGGGGAAATGGAGTTTTTTTGTTTTTTAGTAAATAATGGTAGTTGCTTTTTGACTTTTTTTTTAGAAAGGAGGAGTGAGTTTTGAATTGAAGTGATTTTGATTTGATGCTTAACTTTACTTTACTTGACTTGACTTTACAAGTAAAATTACCAAACGGGCCCAGTAAAGCCCCCAAACAGCTAGGCAATGGGTCGGATTTATATGGACCCGCTCCAACCTAATTCTATTAAGCGTGGGCTTGGTAGCAAGTGAGTAGGGCCTGGTATGGTTTTCCATGCACTAGCTTAGGCTGGGTTCAGAGCAGGTTTGGGTTTTGTGTATGTCTAATCCGCCTGGCCTCGTATGTCTTTACTTTATATACAACTAAGTGAGGTTTTGTCTGCAAAATTTCATTAATGCAAGGGGTATGTCATTAGTAAAAGTGGTCGTAAGAGGTGATATTCTCCTAAATATCATGGGTCCAAATCGTTGCTAACACATTTAGTTTTTCACATTTTTCAAAAAATATAAAAATCGACCACTAACAAACTCAACCCGTCCCTACACGTGACTTCATGAAGCAAGTTTGGTATGGAAAACCGCCATGGGTTGAGGTGGGCAAGGGATAGTGCAAACACCAAGTAGGTCGGGTTCGGATATGCCTAAACCCAAACTCGACCTCCCCATCGTCGTTACTAGTGTAACATAATTAGTTATCAAGGAAAATGATCTAACATTGAAAGGGAGAGTTGGGAGAACAGATCCTTCTTAACATGCACCTCATTGTACGGGGCTCTACAAGCAAAATGCCATGTGTCAGTATTTTATTAGAGCTCTAATCCTCTCTAGCAATTATTACACGGGACCATATAACATTTCTTGAACTCCATCCTAATATATCCCCAAATTTCAGCTTGAAAGGAGTGGGTCCTATCATACGACTAACCACCATGATAGAAATGTGATTAACGCCACGTCAACAATGATGCTAAGTCAATGTCTGTCACATTTCCGCCACGATACTCAATCGAACAATGCAACTCACTCCTTTTGAATTGAAACTTACGGATCTATGCGCAATGGATATGGAATTCATCATGAATGGTCTGGATTATCTCTATGTAGGTCCTAGAATGGAGTTTTGGGAATGTGTTAAGCAGTTTCTATATAATAGGTGCTACAGAGAATGCATGCTCATTTTATTAGTTATAACACATCATGAGAATCTCTAAATGTGACATATCATTAGGCTCTCTAATGGTGTCACTTCATCTAACATATACTAATCTCTAACAACAATTTTGCCTTCCTACAAGTTCTCTCTCCTCATAATTTCATTATGTGGTACCCATTATAGATTTCATTGACAATCTTGCCTTCCTACTGTTCTCTCTCCTCATAATATTGTTATGTAAGCCCTATTGTAGATTTCAATCCTTTCACTCACTCGAATAATGAGGAAGACAAGTAGGAAAGCTCAATTCTTCCTCTATGCCAAGTTAGCACCAGTTATGTTTCCGTCATGGTGCACAATCGGACGGTGCGATCCACTTTTTTGGAACCGAAACTTATGGAACTATCGGTGAAGGTTATGGGACATGAACAATCTAAATTATCTCTAAGTAGGCCCCAAGGTGGAGTCCAAGAATGTGTTACACAATTCTCGTGTAATAGGTGCTACAGAGGATCAAGACTCATTTCTTTAATATTTTTTTTAATACAAGATGATCAAATGTTTAACTAATGACTATTGAATATATGATATTAGATGTCCTGTGGTCAAATGACATCATGCATTCTTAATTTTTCTTTTTTACTATATTGCATGGTGCAACTTCAAATCATACTAGAGATAACGTTGATTAGGGAGAGAAGGTTAAGAAATGAATTTATTGTGTTCTTATAGTTTTATGTGTCATTGTAGTTGCTTGTTGATAGCAAATGTCAATATTAGGTGCACAGCTTGTTAAAAAATAAAGCAAAGAGAAGGAATAGAGACGTAGAGCAAAAGCTATATGTTTCTACCTTAATAATAATCCAAGGGAACCTTTGATGAAATCCAACTCAATCTTTCTTAAGTCGGATAAGTATATTGAGTGTATATATATACATTACAAACAATTAGAATGAATAAGGCAATGGTTTAAACAGCCCTACAGACTTGGTAAAATGGGTAGATGTTGTTAAGGAAAGAGTACATAGTCAACTTTACAATACGTGGGCCTAAATGTGAATGGGCCCGAGTGGTATCTATTAACCCACCCCAACAAAGCTGATGCGGACGATGCTTGATGTCACACCCCGAAATTGAACTCCTACAGTAATCCAATCTCGGGAAATGTGAATTTTGGGGTTAATTAAAGTTTTTTTCTTTCCCCAGGATCCGCGTGTGTGAGGATAACAAATTTCCATCACAATGGAACATTTCGCGGAAGCTTACATGATGTTACGACCCGAAGCCCGTAGCCATCGGATTTCGTGTCGCACTCAACCAATTAGCACAAAGCTGTCATAACGATACTCAGACTCAGTCTAGAACAAATTAAATATGATATCGGGATATACAAAGTTGACAGTAACAGAATAATTCCTTTCCCACATATGTTTAAGTTATAAAATTTCCCACATATGTTTAAGTTATAAAATTATACAAGTGTATTGATTAGCCACCCAAAGAAAAAGGCTAACAAAAGCCATCCAAGATAACTAACTAAACAATTTACTACCCCAAAAATGTGACGAACTTCAATGCCTAACTCAACGTCTATATGACATTGCCAGCACAACGGACCTACCAAAACATAAGGCTCTGAATCCGCTGCATGCACTCCAACTCAGAATGAAAAACTTGCTACCTATGGCACCAACATACAGGATATGAAACACAATGGTCTGCCAAGTGAATAAAACAAATAAAATATACAGGGTTTATCAAATCATATTTAGAATTATAGGATGCATTAATTTAAAACGAAAATTATATAAAGATGAATCAAAATAAGCAATCTCTATATAAAGAAGTCATCATTTAAAACATTTAAAACTGACTAATAAAAAATCAAAATATTGGCAAACTACAATTATCTATTTTCTCTTATTACTGAAGTAATAAGAGCAAACATTCATAAACTGTTGCCATACAAGATGGCCGGAACAGATGCCATGCAAAATGGCCAGACAAAAACCGCTGCCATACGAGATGGCCGGAATAGACAAAGTCCAAACTGGAGTTGGCAAATTATTTAAGATCCTAAGTCGGATGATCAGCTCGACAAAGTGACCCAAGCTTAGTGGTGCCAATTCAAATTCAAAACGATATAATTCAAATCACTAAACATAATTCAAACTAATGAAAAGACTACTTGATATCAAAACAGTCAAACAGATTTCAGAACAAACCAGATAAGTAGCCTTTTCATTGCACAATTAAATCTAATAAAAGGACTACTCTTTATCAAAATAATCAAACAATTTCAGACAAATCAGATGAGTAGCATTTTCATTGTTTTTCAAACGTGGCAAATCATCCAACTTCATCTCAAATCAATTTATGAGAAAGCATAGAATTATTCTAACTTGGAATGAGATGATTAGTAGTGTCTGATGAGCTTACCGGGGGCCGTCTTAATACACACTTAGTGTCTCCATGTCTGTTTATGAGTGAAGAAGTTGGTGTCTCTGAAATTCTCCGACAATAGAAGGCATAAAGTGCATATTAAGACTAATAGAAAGTCCCGTGTAATTTAAATACAAAACTCTCTTTCTACTTCTCCATTAATTTTAATCAAGCGATTCAGACTCGAAAACTTAATTCCCGATGATTCCTCGATCATTAGGAAGTTTTTATACTCAAACCGGGCCCAAAATTTCACAACCGGGCCTCCATTATGCACAAAGAACAAATCTGGGCTAGGTCCCAGGCTCACTCGAGCGAGCTGTCACAGAAGCTAGGTTCTCTAGAGCGAGCTTGGCTTCTTCCTAGCCCATTCTGTATTGATTTGTTGCTCCTTCTTCCTGCATTCAGACTTCATTTCTCCTTCCAATAGCACAAAACTGAATCCAAGACATCTCCAAACAACTCCATTCGTCCATCAACATTACCTCCATTCCAATCATCATTCAAAATCATAAACATAACCAAATCATAAGAATTTTAAAAATTCTGGAATGTGATTCCAATCCCATTGTAATCAAACAAATACTGA
The DNA here is from genome assembly GCA_029852735.1 of Persea americana. NCBI lineage: Eukaryota > Viridiplantae > Streptophyta > Magnoliopsida > Laurales > Lauraceae > Persea > Persea americana. The sequence continues at coordinate 31,098,188 of CM056819.1, forward strand.
GAAATCCACCTGGAAATGAAAGAACAACTTATACAGAATATAATACAAACCATATCTCTAAAAACATTTCAAATGTTCAACCATTCATATAAAAGAACCAAAATAGAGTATTATAGTTTCCAACTAAGAGTTCCTTTAAGAAGAAACTGATTTTAATCCAAAGCCTGCATTCTTAAGTCTGAATATTCACTTGCCTCAAGCTTCCAATAGATTCTAATCACTCCAATGGTTCTCTTCCACAGCCCTCTCCAATCTACATAAAAAAGCCCCATGGAAAACCCATTCAAAATCCACAAAAAAATCTGGAAAACAAAAGAGCTCTCCAAGAGACTCCTTGCAAGCATGATTGGAAGCTTCTATAGGATCAAATAAACTCAATGGTACCAAGAGGAAGCAATGGCTTACCTCTAGAAGGTCTAACAAAAAAGAAGAGTTTGGAGAAGATGAGGTACTCAGCTGGAAATCCACAAAAATAGTACCTCTAGAAAGCTTGGAAGATGGGGGAGGTGATGGTGGAATTAGATTTTCATTTAGCATTAAGGAGATGGGACATGCAAGAACAAGAAAGGGAGAAGAGAAGAGTTTTCTCTAAGCCTTGGTTGTAGTCAACAAATAAAAAAGAAAAAGGAGGAGTGGGACGTTGAGTTGGGTTTTATAAAAGGTAAATTATGTGCTCCAGTGGCCTCATAACTTCAAGGCTTTAAAACTCTTATTTGTGTGTCCCGAATGAAGTTGACGAAGAAGAGAAAAATGATCGTTGAAAAATCTAGGTTTTAAAAAAGTATATTTTCCTCATATTTTCAAATTTCGAAATTCATGCACAGATTTGGGTGTAAAAAGACTGTCTTGCCCCTTTTTCTCGAAAAATGCGATTTCTGGGGTTTGAATACAAACGGAACAAACATGGAAGTTGTTGTGCTCGAAATAGCAAATCTAAAAATATAGAAATCAATATTTTCCGAAAATCAAAGCCAAATTCCCACTCGTACATGCATCACACAGGTCACCCCGGGCCCGGTCAAACCTGACTCAACGTTCTCAAAATTCTCCAAAGCTATGAAAATCTAGTCAAATTCACAAACGTAGTCAAACAACCTCTAATCTAACTTAAAAAGCTAACCCGCAACTAAGACAACACTAATCACGGAAATTAGGTGTCAGTGTCTTACACTTAACGCAAAGCTTGGCTTGGAGATCTCGAACATAAGTTGAATGAAGACCTTTGGTAAAAATATCAGCCACCTGATCCAACATAGAGATGAACAAAACTTCAAGTTGCTTCTGAGACACCTTCTCATGGACGAAATAGTTGTCAATTTCAATGTGTTTAGTCCGTGCAAGAAAGACAAGGCTAAAAACAAGGAAAATGACACTCACATTGTCACACAATTTGACAGAATGGTGGACAATGAATGTGAAGACAAGGAATGTGAAGATCACGTCAGAGAGAGCATAACCAAGTGACTTCAATAGCAGTAAGCTTGGAGGGAGAATGGGCTGGGTTGGAAAAAAAGCCCGTAATGTGTAGTTCTTTTAAGGAAATAGAGAATCCTCTTGACGACAGCCATATGAGTATTAGTGGGGGCATGCATGAATTGACACACCTAGTTGACAGCGAAGCATATATCTGGACAGGTCAGAGTGACATATTAAAGGGCATCAACGATGCAACGATATAAGAACGGATCATGTAATGGGGATCCATCTTATAAACTCAGTTTCAATTTGGTCTTGGAAGGCGGAGAGCGAATCAATTTAGAACCAACCATGTTCATCTTGAGTAGACGATCAGTAATATACTTTGATTGCGAAATAAATAAACCATTTTTATTCCGTTGTACTTCAACTCCAAGGAAGTATGTGAGATGGCCCAAATCTTTCATTTTGAAGTGCAAGCCCAGTTATGAAATAAGATGAGCAATAAAGGTCGAACTACCGTTAGTAATAATAATATCATCCACATAACACAAAAGATAAGTGATGCAACCTTGACTTTTGCGAACAAAGAGTGATGGGTCTAATGTTAATAAAAGAAAGCCCAAGTCCAGTAGCTTTAATGAAGACTTCTCACACCAAGCTTGAGGTGCTTGGAGGAGGCCATAAATTGACTTGATTATGCGGCACACATGACTTAGTTTAGTGGGGTCTATGTAACCCTATGGTTGAGCCACGAAGACGGCCTCGCGAAGATCACCATGCAAAAAAGGCACATTTGACATCCAACTAACACAGCGACCAATTATTAGTGGCCAAAGCAAGCACCATGCGAATGGTGGTTTTTTGATGATATGTCTACAAAATTGTACTTTAATTCATCATTTTATGAAGAATTGTGGACTTAATTACGACCATTTGCATTCAATTTAAAAGAATTTCATGATTTCATGCATATGAGCATCAAAGTTGGAATCTTAGTCAAAATCATTCAAAATCTTAATCTTGTATGAATTTTATGAAGTCAATAATCTGCATCATCTAATTGTCACAACAATTAGGCTTTTGATTGTGAACATACATCAATTTTGGCATCATCACATAGTTCATGATAAATTAGGCACAATAATGTACTGAGTTGAGTCCTATGCACAACATGCAAGAGTTTCATACAATTAATTATCATTGAAGAAGTCTATTTGTCTTTGTAGGAAACTATCACAAATTCAGAGCCCGCATGGAGAGAGATTGAGAGGAGAAGAATAAAAGAGAAAAAAAGAAAAAAAATTAAAGTAGGGACTACACCCTTATTGGCCATGAATCCCAATCATTCCCAATAAGGGTGGGGTCCACTTGGTTTCATGTTCAAATCTCTAAGATTTTAAAGAATTCTTCTCCCCTATGTTTCCAAATTTGAGAAATCTCTTCTCCCTATCCAAGATTTCAAATTCAAGAAAGAGATTTAATGCAAGATGGAGGTGGATCAAAGAAGATTTGAAACAAATCCAATATGTGGAGATAGAGTTCATGATGGAAAGCACTCCAAGGAGATTTAAAAAAAATTCAAACTTGTGAAGATTGAGAAGGAGATCAAGCTAAAGAGGGAAAGCCAATCAAGAAGCAACAAGGAAAAACCCGAAGAGAGCCTTGGACGTCCACTAGTGGGTCCCACCTTAGCCTTGGGCGTCCCGCATTGGAGCTCTTATTATACACATGAAATCTCAATTTGTTGAAGTCTTTATCTCCAGACACATGGAGATCTCTGATGGAACCCAAGATGGAAAGAATTACACAACAAGAGGCTAAGATTGGCATGAGATCAGTTCAGATTCAAATAATTGATAAACTAGGAGGATTGCTTGGAGTGTAAGCTAACGCAAGAAGAGCACAAGATGGAAACAACTCAAGCCAAGAGGAGACACAAAAACTATAAATAGGGACTCCCCCCTATGAGACGTCCCACGCCCTCTTCTCCTTAGGCTTGGACATCCGACACCCCCCTCTTCTAGATCTAAGTCTAGTTCTCCATATTTTTATTTTTTGAAGGTAGTTTTAGGCCTTGTCCAATAAAATATTAATTAAGGAGAAGATTGTAAAGGAGACTATTTTAATGACAAATCAATTGTTTCTCTTTGCAACGGCTGGCTACGTTTGTTGATTGGGGCTTGGATGAAGATACGTATTTCTCCCTTATTTATTTAAGTGATTCTTTTCTTGTTCCATATGTTCATGATTTTAATATTTAATAGTCTTGTCTTCATACCAGTAGGTAACTTACATATTTGATTTCTAATATTTAGAACTTGGTTTTTTTTATTATCCATGCTTATGTTTGATAGGCCATGCTTAGAACTTAGATTTCTTTGATCGGTCATGCTTACTTTTGAAGGGTAATGTTTAGATTATTTTAATTCTTTTATAAAGTGAAGGAGGTCTTGGCCTTTGACCATTATTGATTGATTGAAAAAAAAAGGGGCACTTTAAAGCTAAATCATCTAAATGAAAGACACTGATTTGTCTTTAACTTGAAGAAGAATTTGGAATAGGTCACGGTTCTATATAAATAAGGTGTTAAATGCTTATTGGATTCTCTATCAATCTCAGTAATTGGTAGTTTTTATTTTTAGTAGTTACTTGCTTTTATTGTTAGTTCTTGCTTATCATATTCTCAAATCCAAACACTTCATTAAGTTAGTTTCCTTAATGAAAAGGATTTTCTTAGATAGCTCCCCATCGATTGGACCAGTACTTACCACTGTCTTAAAAAGACAGTCATGCATTTGCGGTTAATTAGTGTATTAAAGACTGCACATCATTTGACAATTGGGTTAAATGTATCAATGAAGTCAATGCCATGTTGTTGATTAAACCCTTTAACAACCAAACGGGCCTTATAGTGATTGATGGATTCGTCGAGGTTGCGTTTAATCCGGCACACCCATTTACAACCCACCACCGTCATGTGAGGCTCATGTAGGACCAAAGTCCAATTGCCAGTGCGCTGTAAAGAGGTGAATTCAAGATCCATAGTAGTCCACCACTCGAAAGATTTTGCAGCCTATATTTAACATGTACGTTCCTCGGGCTAGGAGGCAGCCAACAATGCATAAGGTAAAGGATGTTTGGTGCTCATCCATGTTTTCTTCCTGAAGATGCCAGGTCGTGATCTGGCTGCATGGGATAGGTACGAACAGGGACTAGTGGAGGGGGTGGTGGGGTTGGAATGGGACTGGGTAAGGGGCTGCTGAGTGTTGTGTGCGTGTATGTGGAAACGTGAATCAATACAATCGAACAAACAATCAACCACACAAGAACAAGCAATCATACACAAGAGAATTACGTGGTTCGGCAAACTTGCCTAGGTCCACGGGAAAGAAACTCAACTCTCCTTGGATTCACTCTGTGTATGATCAGTACAGTCCTTATCATGGGTTACACATTACATGAATATATAATGCTCTGTTTCTTATCCCCTAAGAAACCCTATCTTAGTCAATAAGAAAGTCCCGGTACAATTACCATAATACCCATGACCATGAACCCACTTGGTCTAGACTCACTAGGTCAACAATCTCCCCCTCCTAACCATGGGGAAGACAAGCCTCTGAACCCCCTTACTAGGAGTTCAGTCCTGCCAACTCTGAGCATAGCTCTAGCTCTCCCTTAGACACGACCTTAGTCATCATGTCCGAGGGATTCTTGTCAGTGTGAATCTTTTCCAGCTTCATGAGATTCTTTTCGATGACCTCACGAATCCAATGGTATCTCACATCAACGTGCTTCATGCGGGCATGGTATGTAGCATTCTTGCTAAGATCCATAGCACTCTGACTATCACAGTAGACTGCATACTCTCTTTGCTTCAAACCCAGTTCTTAAAAAATTTTCTTCAACCAAATCATCTCCTTCCTTGCTTCATTAACAACTATGTATTTTGCTTCGGTTATAGACAATGCTGTACACTTCTGCAACTTAGACTGCCAGGAAATAGCTCCCCCAACAAAAGTAAATAAGTACCTAGAAGTAGACAACCGACGATCAAGATCGCCTGCAAAATCAGCATCTGTAAAGCCTTCACGAACTGGTTTGGAGCCTTCGAAACACAAGCACAAATCTAATGTACCTTCAAATATATGAAGATCCACTTCACTGCTTCCCAATGCTCTTTCCCAGGGTTAGAAAGAAATCTACTAACTAAACCCACTGTATGAGTCATGTCTGTCTATGTACACACCATGGCATACATAAGACTCCCAACTGCTGAGGAGTATGGAACAAACATCACCCGTTCCTTTTCTTCATCTATAGTAGGACATAATCCCTTACTGAGCTTGAAGTGACTGGCTAAAGGCATGCTGACTGGCTTGGCATCTTTCATGTTGAATCTCGTTAGCACCCATTCAACATATTTCTCCTGTGACAACTACAGCTTCTTGGCATTCCTGTCACTACGTATTTGCATTCCCAAAATCTGTCAAGCGGGACCCAAGTCTTTCATGTCAAAAGTCATTAACATGTCCCTTTTCAGCTTGTCAATCATCTTACTATCCTGTCTAACTATTAACATATCATCTACATATAAAAGAAGGATGATAAATTTACCATTACTAAACTTACGAATATAAACACAGTGATCTGCAGCTGTCCTTCGGTACCCTTGACTCACCATGAATGAATCAAACTTCTTGTACCACTGCCTCGGCGCTTGCTTTAGCCCGTAGAGATTCTTCTTCAACCTGTAAACCAACTATTCTTTTCCTTCTACTTCAAACCCCTCCGACTAAGTCATGTAGATCTCTCTTCTTTCAAATCACCGTGAAGAAATGCAATCTTCACATCCATTGTTCAAGCTCAAGGTCCATGTTGGCGGCTAGACCTAAGATAACTCTGACAGAAGTCATCTTCACAACTAGAGAGAAAATCTTACGAAGTCAATTCCCTTCGTCTACGCAAAGCCTTTAACCACTAGCCGTGCTTTATGCTTTATCAGTTTTCCACTGTCATCTCTATTCCAGCTTGAACACCCATTTATTCTTCCAAACCTTCCTGCCTTTGGGAAGTTCCACCAGCTCATAAGTATTGTTCTTTTTCAAGGAATTCATCTCATCCTGCATAGCCTTTATCCACTCATCTTTATCTGCATGAGTTCTTGCTTCTGGGTAGCTCTCTAGCTCCCCTTCATCACTAAGCAAAATATAATTTGCTGCAAGATATCTTGTTGATGGTTGACACTCTCGAGTATACCTCCTAACCTGAGGTTATGTGGTTTCTGACGGAGGAGATTACTCCCCCTACTCAACACCCTATTCATTTGGCAACCCCTGTGCCTCATCACAATCTGGATCGTTTTGTCCACCTTCTCCACCTGTAGTTTGCATTGGAGAAGGAGTCGGTGTGAGATCAACCACTCCATCAACAACTTCTTGAGACTTTTTAGTCTTCTCAATATCTCTAAAGAACTGATCTTCATGAAACACCACATCCCTACTTCTGATAATTTTTCTCTTTTTAGATCCCATAATGTGTAGCCAAACTCAACTCCACCATAGCCAAGAAAAGTGCAACATACTGCCTTATCATTCAGCTTTGAACGCTGCTCCTTTGGTACATGTGCAAAAGCCTTACACCCAAACACCTTCAAATGAGAATAAGAAACATTTTTACCTGTCCATTTTCTCTCCAGAAGGTCAAAATCCGAAGGAGCTGAGGGAGACCTATTAATCAGGTAGACGGTAGTTAGAACAGCTTCTCCCCAATATGGCTTGGGTAGCTGTCCCACTCTAATCATGCATCTCATCTTTTCAAGAATAGTGCGGTTCATTCTCTCTGCTACACCATTGTGCTGTGGAGTACCAAGAACTGTTTTTTCATGTCGAATACCATGTTTCGAGGAATAGCCTTTAAACTGATTTGATGTGTACTCACCACCATTATCTGTGCGAAGACATTTCAAGAGCTTTCCTGTTTCTCTTTCAACCATGACATGAAACCGTTGAAAAACTTGGAACACTTGATCCTTCGATTTCAACGCATATGTCCAGACTTTCCTGGAAGCATCATCAATAAATGTGACAAAAAGCTTATTGCCACCTAATGACTCCACCTCCATGGGACCACAAACATCAGAATATACCAAATCCAACACATTAGATTTATCGTTGATGTTTTAGAGAAAGATACCCTGTGTTGTTTACCAAACAAGCATTAATCACAAGATTCAAGCGATGTAGTTTGGAGTAATGAATTCGATCTTTCTTTGCCAATAACTGCAGTCCTTTCTCACTCATATGTCCTAGTCTCTTATGCCACAGATTTGGAGAGGATCTGTCTTCAACAGCATTCAATACACCTTTGCATAGCTTCACATGTGTCTTATACAGCATATTACAGCCTTCCCTCTCACAATAATAAGAGACCCTTTAGTAAGTTTCCACCCGCCATTTCCGAAGTAACTCTCATAACCTGCACGGTCCAATGAAGTTCCGGAAGTCAGATTCAACCATAGATCCGAAATATGTAGCACATCTTTCAGCGTCATTGTGCAACCAATATCGGTTTGAATGCAGACATCATTGATCCCAACAATATTTGAATGACTTGTGTTGCCCATCTTCACAGTGCCAAAGTCTCCTGCTTTGTACGTCGTGAATATCTCCTTACAAGGAGTAGCATGGTAGGATGCCGCTGTGTCAACAACCCACTCAACCTGATCATCTGCAACACTCAAACACTCTTCATCTTCACTGACCAGTACCACTACTTCATTATCCAAAGTAGCTGTAGTGTTAGTGTCATTCTTCTGCTCATTGTTGGCTTCTTTCTTTTCCTTCAAGGCAAAGCAATTCTTTTTAATGTGACCCTCCTTGCCACAATGGAAGCATTTTCAAGATTTTTTCTTAGTCTGTGATCCACCTCTAGACTTGCCATGACCCCCTTTGGTCCCCTACTCTTACTTCTCCTCATTTTCTCAGTAACAAAGGCCTGTGCATTATCTGTCCCCGCAGTTTTCCTTCTTGTTTCTTCATTTAACAAGCTGCTAGTAACCTGACTCATTGATAACACACTGTTTTTCTTAGTCTGTGATCCACCTCTAGACTTGCCATGACCCCCTTTGGTCCCCTACTCTTACTTCTCCTCATTTTCTCAGTAACAAAGGCCTGTGCATTATCTGTCCCCGCAGTTTTCCTTCTTGTTTCTTCATTTAACAAGCTGCTAGTAACCTGACTCATTGATAACACACTGTCTGGAGTAGGGTTGCTCACGGAAACAACCAATGTGTCTCCTATGTATCTGGCAAAGAACTTAGAAGCAATAAAGCTTGCATCTCATCATCAAGGACCATCTTCATTGTGGCTAATTCATTCACAATGCATTGAAAATTATTTATATGATCTTTAATTTTACCACCCTCCTTGAATTTCATGTTCACAAGCTTTCTAATCAGAAAAGTTTTGTTCACTGCAGTTTTCTTCTCATATTTTTTTCTTTCCAAAGGGTATTCGCATTGGTTTCATTAGACACATGGTGAAATATGCTGTTATCCACCCACTGTCTGATGTGACCAATGGCCTTTCTATGCATCTTTTTCCAATCTGCATCAGACATATCTTTCGGTTGAGCTTTATCCCCTTTAATGGGATCATAGAGGTCTTTGCAATAGAGTATATCCGCCATCTTTGGTTTCCAAATTAACCAGTTTGTATGGTTCAATTTGATCATGGTAGTGTTTATAGTGTTGTTCTCCATCTCAATTGAATAATCAAGAAAAACAAACAACTTTCACTAACCTCAATTTCTGTACTAATCTGTAGATCTCGTCACCACGAGCACGCTGGAAGAAACGAATCTGAAATCCAACTCTGGATAACTCCGATATCGCAAAAACAGTTTTCTGCGCTCCGATTAATGAAACTTTTCTGTTGATCGTCAAACTGCTAATCTTCTTCCACAGATATGTAGATATGCTCGCAACAAGTCTGTAGGCGCAAACGGATTTCCGATCAGGCCTTGGATGATCAAGATATCGCGAGAACAATTCTCAGCCGTCAATCTGGTCAAACCCCCTACTAATTGTACTGTTCGCTGACATGGCGCTGATGTCAGTGTCTGCTGGAATGGGCTTCCGCTTCATGGGTTAGGCCGAACTGATAACCCGAACTTGACTTGTTATGGGCACTGGGCTGGGCATCCGTAGCAGGTCAGGTCAGATCCGACCCGAAATAAAAAACTAGCCTGGAACTGGCCTACTATAGGTCGTCCTTTTCCTTCTGTTTTGTTCTGGTTTCTATAATCAAAATCGACGGAGGGAGCTTTGTTCCTTCCTCGAGTCCAGCGATGGCACAACGCGAGACAGCGGCGGTCGGTGGCGTGAAGCAGCGGTGGTGATGCCGTCCGGCGACAGCGAGGGCGGTAGTAGCGACGTGACGTGGGCTTTAAACCTCTGATCTCAGCGTAGGAAGTTCGGCAGTGACAAAATCAGAAACCATATCTCAGTCCTCTAATCTTCTCCGGTGAAGATGAACTTACAGCGGCTGAAATCCCGGATCCTCTGCTACGAAATTTCTTTGAGAAAATCTCCGTGTGGTCTAACAGAGATCAATGCAAACTAATCTTCTCTCTCTTTTCTGCAACGAAGTGCCACGTGCAGAAGTAGGGATCAGTGTTTGATCCGATCCGTCGATCTCCCACACACAATCCAACCCTAGCAAACCCTAGGCTTTGATACCACTTGTTGTGCGCGTGTATGCAGAAACGTGAATCAATACGATCGAACAAACAATCAACCACACAAGAAAAAGCAATCACACACAAGAGAATTACGTGGTTCGGCAAACTTGCCTAGGTCCACGGGAAAGAAACTCGACTCTCCTTGGATTCACTCTGTGTATGATTAGTACAAGCCTTATCATGGGTTACACATTACATGAATATATAATGCTCTGTTTCTTACCCCTAAGAAACCCTATCTTAGTTAATAAGAAAGTCCCGGTACAATTACCATAATACCCATGACCATGAACCCACTTGGTCTAGACCCACTAGGTCAACAACGAGGTCTGATTGAGTGGTAACTGTAGAGTTGGGCTTACTTTGTGAAAGGATGGAGTGGGTGGTCTAGGCATTGGGTGTAGTGGAGCTGGACGGCTGGGCAGGGGGTGTAGTGGGGCTGGTTGTAGGTTTGGGCACTACCTGGGTAGTGGAGCTAGGTGCAGTGTGTTGGGACATGGCTTGGGTAGTGTGGCTAGGCACAACTAGGTTGGGAAGTGAGACTAGACGGAGTTGGCCTGGATAGTGAGAATTAGGCTCGGTCTTGGTTAGCTTGGATAGGGTGGGTTGTTTGGGCTGGACAGTGTGCTAAGAAGAAAATGGGCTGGACCAAGCAGGGGAATTAAGGATGGAATTTGTGATAGGGGTGGGAGTAATCCTCCCCAGGGTTGAAGGTGAGGAGTAATCCATGGATGGGCTAGTCCTTGGGTTGGGACTCATTGTTGAAGAGCCCCAAAAATTGCCAGGGGGTTTGTAACGATGTCAATACAGAACTAGATGGAGCCTAGCGAAAAGGAAAAGTTTTTTCATCAAAAATCAAATGCCTTGAAATATGGAGATGGCCAGTATCTGGGTCCATGCAACAATAACCTTTGTGGTTAAGACTATAAGCAAGAGAAATAGATTGGATAGATTTAAATTCAAGTTTATGCGGATGATAAGGCCGAAGCCACGGGTAACATGCAGACCTAAAAATTCGAAGATAGGTGTAATCTGGGGCAACATGAAATGAGGCCTCATTTGGTGAAATTTTGGAAAACGATACTATGGGCATTCTATTGATTAAATAAACTGCTATGTTAAAGGCTTCAAACCAAAATTTTTGAGGTAAGGATGAGTGGGCCAAGAGGGAAAGCCCAGTTGTGATGGTGCTTGTGTTCAGCAACAATGTTTTGCTTAGGAGTGTGTGGGCAAAAAAGTTGGTAACAATTCCAAAAGAGGAAAGTCAATTCTTAAATGATGTACCTGTGAATTCACGACCTCCGTCTAATCTAAATATTTTAATATTGGATTAAAAAAACCATTCAGCATACTTTTTAGATGTGCATAAAATTTTAAAAACATTCGATTTAAGAATTAATGGATAAATCTAGCAGTATCGGGTGCAATCATCAACAAAAATTACAAAATATCGATAGCCACTTATTGAACCAATCAGAGATGGTCCCCATACATCATAATGAGTGAGATCTAAAGGAAAATAAGAGATAGAGGAAGATAAATTAAATAAGAGTTTTCAGCATTTGCCGAAGCGACATGATGAACAAGCTGTCTTCACTTATTTAATGGAAGAAGAAATAGTAGAGAGAATGGCCCGTTGAAGGGCAGAGGAGGTATGTCCAAGACGACAATGCCAGATTTCACTGGAGACACAATGGCTGAGAAGAGATGTCTCGACATGCTTATCTGAAGCAACTGAAGGAATAGCAGAACAAACGGGATAGAGTCCATGTTCAATTGGACCTTGGAAGAGTGTCTTCCCCTAAGCTTTGTCCTTCACACAAAAGCCAGTATTATCGAAACAAAAATAATAGTGATTATCACGAGAAAATCGTGGAACAGATAAGAGATTAACAGAAGCATGATGACGATGTAAAATATTACGAAAAAAGAATCTGAACTGTGATGATTCTAAAGTAGTTAAACCAAGTTTGAAGATGGAAAGGCCTACCCCAATACCAAATTGAATTGTGTCAGATCCATGATAAGGAGCATGAAGAGAAAGGTTATCCAAATCCGAAGAAACATGGTGTGTGACACCAGTATCAGAATACTAAGGCCGAAATAAAGTGAGTTTATGAAAGGGGACCATGGCAGGTAGGCATTGACGGGGATGACATCCTTGATACGTAAAGTCCATGCAATGGAAGCAATCAATGGCAAGGTGACCCATTTTTCTACAAATATGGAAAGTTGGGCTTGGTCGGGAAGGGCCCAAACCTTGTAATAAATCCCGTTGGCCAGAAGGATTGGAAGATGGAGATTGGCGATGCTAGGGCTCTGAAACAAGCTAAGGAACCAGAGGTTCAACATTGATCCTGATTTGTAGAAGCAGCGGGTTGTCCTTGGGAAGAAGAAATTTTGCCGGCAGCAAAGGTAGTAGAGGAGTTGACATGAACCTCATCAACAAGACTAAGTTCTTCAAGAAAGAGGAGGGTATGGACCTCCTCCAATGAGACGGGGTCATGCTGTGACTTGGTGCAAATTGATGTTTGAAATGGGCGATAAATAGAGGGAAGACCGGACAGGGTATAAAGAATGAGATCTTCCTCACTGTTTAGAGCACCGTAGTTCGCAAATTGATCGGCAATGAGCTTGAGTTGATGGAGATATTCCTGCATTGTGGAGGTGCATTTCTTCGTGTGCTGAAGGCACTTCTTGAGTTTAACAACGTGAGAACGAGAGAGTGAGCCATAACAATGTTCCAAAGACTACCATGCATCTTTTGTAGTTTCCTTACCAATAATATAAGGAAGTACAAAATCTTAGAGGGTGGCATTAATCTAGTAGAGAAGGGTTTGATCACGTTCAAACCACTCCGTGAAGGCTTAAATTGGAGAGGATTTGCCAATTGAGCTTGCAAGACCTCGCCCCGAGAGATGTCGATTAATACTAATTAAGTCTTGTTTTAGTTATAAGTGAGATTAGTGAATTTTGCTTAGGTTTGGATTATAATAGCTTTTATATAGCTTTGGAATATTTCGGGAACTTTTTTGATTAGTGAAACCCTTTGGGAGTTCCTTTGTAGTGTTTTGTGCGATTTGGGGAAACTATCTGATATTTTGAAGAATAGTGTTTTAACTCTGTTTGAATTGTTTTATCACTTCCTACAACTTTTGTGTTTACTCCATTTCCGTCCGAAACCTTGAAACCCCACTTTCATCATCTTAGGGGCAAAACAGTCATTTTGTATAAAATCTAGACACTATTTTCAATATCTCCGAAACCCGTGAAATATATACTTTTTGGAAACTAGAAATTTTGATGAACATTTCATCCTTCTTCGTCGAATTCATCCAAAGCCCAAAAATCCATGTTTTAAGCCCACATAAGCTCCATTAGTAATGGGACCCATCTCCATTCTCTATAAAGGAAGGTCTTCTTCACTTTACCCTTTTCTTGCAACTTTTCATTGGAGGAGAAGAGAGTTCCAGCACTCTAGGGTTTCCTTATGTTCTTCTTGCTTCTTCATCTCCAAATCCACACCAAACCATTGCTAAAAGAAAAATGGTAGTCATCTTCTTCTTACTCTCCATGAAAGCTCCCCATTGATGCAACTTGTTGAGAAATCCACCCACTCTAGAGCACCCCTTGAGCTGGTTTTGGTTATTTGAAGCATTTCCATGTAAGTGATCCTCTCCATCTTCTAGATTATTATTCTTCTAGTTCTAGAGGAGCTTCATCTGCATTATTGGAAGCTCCCTCATCCTATTTCTTGGTTTTGACTTGTTAGGGTTTGTAATGGGTTTTTGTTTTGGAGGTTTTTGTATAGATTGTCGACTTGGGCTTGGAAGTGAGATTAGAGCTTTATTTGTGATTTTGGAGCCAAGGTAAGTGGATGAATGAGTTTGATTTTATGACTTCTTGTTTTATGGGAAATATGGATTTTATTAATGGCTTGTACCTATTGATAGATCACCTAGGGCCAATGTTCTCAACCTAGAGGCGGGGGGGGGGGGGGGGGGGGGGGGGGGGTGTGGGGGGGGTTAATAGGTTTATTAAACTTTAAATCCATTTTTAACCTATTAATCAAGATTTACAAGAGATCAAGTGATATGTAGACTAAGTGTGATTATCTAGCAATGTTCAATGGTAGAGAAGGCATGTAAACTAGATCAAAACACTTAAACAAACAACATAAATAAATGCACAGAGAATTATAGTGGTTCGGACCATATGTCCTACATCCACTCACAAGGTCCACACAGTCCCTTGGTTCCTCTATGATGAATCAAAACTACACAAGTAATGATTCTACATCAATTTTGTTCACAAGGTTCGATCACAAAGATCTACTCCCCTTTACAATTTTTATAGTGGTTAAATCACAAAGAAATAAGCCACTCTTACAATGCTCTAAATTTAATGAAGTGAGGGAGAAGAACACTTGCCTCTTTTGACAAAATTTGGAGGTTGCCACTTACCCCTTTGGTGAAGTCCAGAGGATGCTCTTCGAAGCTTGTCACCGTAGCTCCAAGCTTTTATGCCTCTTGCAATGCTTCCTTGATATTGAAAATGATGCTCCAATGTTGTGCTAAATCAAGGGACAAGAGGTTGGGTTCTAGATTTTCTTAAATGTATATCATTTGAAAACAAACTAGAATCCTTTTTTCAAACACACTTTTCTAGAGACTAACATCTCTCATTCATTTTCTAGATTGGGTTAATAGTGTGTTTGGAAGATGGTTTAAAGGCTTAGGAAAGATGGGAAGAAGTATGGAAAGTAAGCTCTTAAAAAATGTACTATCTACAGTGTAAAACAGGCTCCAGATATAAATAGAGAAGTTCCCAACGGCTAGTTTTGGCGGCTAGCCTCTTGGTAGTTCGGCTAGCCTCATTTCAATTTCTCTGAGGTAACGGCTAGTTTTTCTAATTCGGTCAGCTCACGGTTAGCCGATGGTAGACATTGCGGCTAGCCGTAAGGTGACCGCATGGTGACCGAATCTGTACCTCAAAAACCTGTAGCGTTCTGGAAAGCTAACCGAGGGATTTCAATTACATGGAGGTTAGCCGCCAGCCCATATGGCGGTTAGCCGAAAGGTAACCGCGAAGTGACCGAACTTCCACAACAGTTGAGAAGTTTGTATTCTGGAAATGTAACCGTGAACCTCGGTTACCTAGCGGTTAGCCGCCAGTCCACATTGCGGTTAGCCGAATGCTGACCCCAAGGTGGCCGAATCACTTTTTGACAGAGAACAGCATTCTGGAAATGTAACCGTGATATTTCGGTTACCTGGCGGTTAGCCGCCAGTCCACACTGCGGTTAGCCGAATGCTGACCGCAAGGTGGCCGAATCATTTTTGTCAGAGAACAGCATTCTGGAAATGTAACCGTGATATTTCGGTTACCTAGCGGTTAGCTGCATTTTGCAAAGAGGCTAGCCGCTAGGTGACCGAAAGGTCACCGAACCCCCTATTTCTGGACAGAACATAATGGAGATAACATTAAATGAAACACTTAATATAGGCTAAGATAAGCAAGGCTCCTAGGGTCCAGGTATGTAATGGTTTTGGGTCCAAAATACCTGAGATGATTTGCACACAAGTGGAGTCTTCTTTGACACATCCAGGTCTTCCAAAAGCTTGAACAGATCCTTAAAGTAGATCATCCTTGAACCTCTTCGAGATGTAAGGTCTTCGGGACACAATGACACGGAATTGGCAAACCAAAAATAGTGCACACAGGAATGTGACACTAACAATCTCCCCCTTTGACAATTTCGTGGCAAAACACCTATTCTATATACTCTTACAATAAATGAACCCAATAACACTCAATATTACAAGAGAACGAGAACTTTACGAGGAAATGCAATAATTATAACTCAAATAATAACTCCCCCTATGAATGTGCTTGAATCTGAATGAATTACATGCATAGGACAAGAAGAAACACATTCTATGGAGGGATTGCAACTCCCCCTTAATCATTAGCCAAAAATAACATGTTCAAATGAGTTAGAAGCATTCTTTGAGACAAACACACATTCTTCCTTAGAATGTATCTGAAAATCTGAAATCCTAGGAATTCTCTCTCCCCCCTTTTGTCACAAATTGACAAGGGCAGAACTATGCAGTAAGAAAGATAACAATGCAATAGAAAAAATATATCAAGAAGTCACAAAAGTAGATAGCATGAATATGATATAAAAGTCAGACATGAAAGTTCATCCATCCCAAGTTAAAAGAAATTAGCATAAGTATGTTAAACACATAGGGAAAGGCAGCCACTTGTCAACACAACACCACGAAAAAGAGAACCAATTAAACAAATGTGGCTAAAAAACCCACTAAAAACTAATCAGATGGAGGGGATGGAGAGGGAGGCATGTCGTTGAAATCATGTCCTCGACAGCCCTTGGACAAAGCCCCTAAGTATCGTAGAGTCTTTTTCAATAGTTTCTCTGTCTTGGACTGCCGTTGCTCTATAGCATCCAAACGATCTCCCACGCTCCGTGATGCACCAGAAGAAGTAGCCCCACGAACTTGCACAGGAGGCACTGATGGAGCTGGCTGCTGTGGAGCTTGATCATCTGCAAGAGGCGGAACTAGCCCAGCTTTGGCATTAGGAAGAAGATTCATCTGAATAAGGTTTGCTCTACCAAAAGGAGCATGGTATAGAGGAGTGTCAGTCGGTTGAGGAACACCATAAGAACGAGCTAGCTGAGTCATAAGAAACCCAAACGGGGCAGCAGTCTTTGTGGCATTTGAGAGGTGAAATCGCACGATGGTACGACAAATCAGCGAAGGAAGACATATGGGAACACCAGTAATGACTTTATGAAGGATATTGGCCATATAAGAAGTTAATTCTGTCCTATTGCCTTTACGAGGATAGACATTAAATGTGAACAGATTGTGTAGGAGTCTATACTTGGGAATCAAAGCAGCTAGAGGAAGAAAATTCTTTTTACGATTCCACTCAGCATTAAATCCGCAGATACGGAGGGTAGCTTCAGCCTTTTCAGCCTCAGTGAGTGTGTTGGCAACCATAGTTAGGCCATTTTCACTAACAGGGATGTTCATAATAGAGGAAATATGATCGGAGTCAATTGTGACTACTTGATTTCTAAATGCTACATTGAAAGAGCAAGAGTCAATAGTTGAAATAGCATCAGTAATAGACGCATACATGCTGTAAACAAGAGAGGGATAAGCCTTGTCCCCCCAATTCAGAATGTTACTCCAATTGATTTGAGCAAGAATAATGGCCGTTTCATGACCTTCAATAACTGCGCGGAGGGTGCGACGCTCAACCATAATCAACCTTTTTTTCATGTCGTTTAGCATTTGAGCATTTGGTTTGAGACTCATAGGCATAGATGGAGGAGGAAGAGAAGAAGAATGGGAACTAGAGGATGAATGTGAAGGTGAAGATGGGGGTGATGGAGGAGGTCTTTCTTGACGAGACGAGGAGCCTCCAGTAGAGCATCCTCTTTTAGAGGGACGATTTATAGCCAATTTCATTCTAGAAGGCATTGATGCGAACAGTTGGAGTGCCCACAGAAGTGAAAACAGCACACACAAGAGAAGGAGAATATGTGCAATAGAGAAAAGAGACAAGAGAACAAGGAAACAAGAACAGGAAATTCACAATAACAAGGAAACAAGAAAATGCAAAAAGAAAGAGAGGAATAAGAAGAAAGGACCTTGACTCCAGACACACAGCTACGGTGGAGACGAAACAGATGAGAGGAGAAGAAACTAAACGAAATGAGACAAAACCTAGTTTTAAAAACACGGGCCCGCCACGGCGGTTAGCCGCCGAGAGGGTCCACGGCTAGCCGAAATCCCCCCCCCCCATTTTTTATTAATTTTATCGAATAGCACAAACACCAAGGGATTTTCTCATATTTTCAAATTTTGAAACATCTAAGGGTTTTGTTAAAATGTCTGCTAGTTGTTTCTCTGTAGATATATGCTCCAATACTATGACTCCTTCTTCAACCAATTCTCTAATGAAATGATGTCTAATGTCAATATGCTTAGTTCTAGAGTGTTGAACAAGATTTTTGGAGATATTGATAGCATTAGTGTTATCACAATACAAGTTCATGCTACATTGTTCAATACCATAGTCTGTGAGCATTTGTTTTATCCAAAGCATTTGAGTACATCCACTACCAGCTGCTATATATTCTGCTTCAGCTATAGATAAAGAGATGGATGATTGTTTCTTGCTGTGCCAAGCAACTAAACAGTTTCCTAGATAAAAACATCCACCACTAGTAGATTTTCTATCATCTAAATTTTCAGCCCAATCGGCATCTGAGTATCCAGCAATACAAGTAGATGAATCATATGGATACCATAAGCCATATCCTGAAGTTCCTGAAACATATCTAATGATTCTTTTAACTGCTTTCAAATGGATTTCTTTGGGATCAGATTGATATCTGGCACAAGCTCCCACACTGAAAGCAATATCGGGTCTACTAGCTATAAGATATAATAGGCTGCCTATCATGCTCCTATACAGACTGGGATCTACACTCTTACCATTCGATTCTCTAGACAATTTCAGAGTTGTGCTCATGGGAGTGTTCATGTGTTTGGCTGAATCTAATCCAAATCTTTTGACCAATTCTTTTGCATATTTGGTTTGGGAAATAAACATTCCATCAGTCAATTGTTTAACTTGTAATCCTAAAAAGAAATTAAGTTCACCAACCATGCTCATTTCAAATTCAGATTTCATTAGATTGGCAAACTCTTCTGTGAAGTTATTACAAGGAGATCCAAACACAATATCATCAACATAAATTTGAGCAATCAAAATAGAATCATTGGTTTTTTGAATAAAGAGAGTTTTATCCACACTTCCCCTTTCAAAATTTTGATTAATTAAAAATTGTGTAAGCCTTTCATACCAAGCTCTAGGGGCTTGTTTGGGACCATAGAGGGCCTTTTTGAGATGATACACATGATTAGGCTTCTTTGCGTCTTCAAATCCTTTAGGTTGCTCCACATAAACTTCTTCTTCCAAAAGACCATTTAGAAAGGCACTTTTGACATCCATTTGGTATAATTTAAATTTTAAAGAGCAAGCAATGGCAAGTAAGATTCTAATGGACTCAAGTCTAGCAACAGGAGCAAAGGTTTCTTCAAAATCTATTCCTTCAATTTGAGAATATCCTTGGGCAACCAGCCTGACCTTGTTTCTAACAATGGTACCATTTTCATCAAGTTTATTTTTGTAAATCCATTTAGTACCTACAACATTTTTGTCATTTGGCCTAGGCACTAGATCCCACACTTCACTTCTAGCAAACTGGTTTAGCTCTTCTTGCATTGCATTTATCCAGTTATCATCAGTAAAAGCTTCATCCACATTTTTAGGTTCAGAGCAGAAGTAAAGCAGAGATAGCTAACAATATTTTCTAATTGTCTTCTAGTCTTGACACCAGCAAAAGGATCTCCCAAAATTTGGTCCATAGGGTGATGTTTCACATTCACCAAATCACTAGAGATTGGAGCCTTGTTTAGTTTTTCAGTTTGGACATCTATCTCATCAATATCAGAGTTTTCTTGAAATCTGAAATCATTTTGTTTGTCATCAATGACAACATTTACAGATTCTTGTATGGCTCCAGTGTTTTTGTTCAGCACTCTATATGCACGACTGTTTAGAGAATAGCCAATGAAAATGCCTTAATCACTTTTTGAATCAAATTTGCTCAAGTGTTCTCTATCCTTAAGTATATAACATTTGCTACCAAAAATTTCAAAATAGCTAATGTTGGGCCTTTTACCATGCCATAACTCATAAGCAGTTTTATCCAAGCCAGTTCTCAAGTATACCCTGTTTATGATGTGACACGCTGTGCTAACTGCTTCAGCCCATAGATCTCTAGGAACATTCTTTCCATGAAGCATAACGGTGGCAATCTCTTGTAAGACACGATTCTTTCCCTCAGCAATACCATTTTGTTGAGGAGTTTTAGGGGCAGAAAATTTATGGTGAATTCCATATTTCTCACAAAATTTTTCAAACTTAATATTTTCAAATTCACAACCATGATCACTTATTATCTGAGAAATTGCTCTTCCTTTTTCAACTTGGATTCTTTTTACAATCTTTTTAAATTCAACATATGCATCAGATTTTTCTCTTAGAAACACAACTCAAGTGAATCTAGAGTAATCATCTACAATAACCAGGAAGTATTTTCTGCCACCCCTGCTTTCTTTCTTAGTTGGACCAACCAAGTCCATATGGAGAAGTTCTAAGGGTCTAGAAGTTTTTAGAGACTTGGATTTTTTGTGAGAATTTCTAATTTGTTTACCTTTTTGACATTCTCCACAGATTGTTTTTGATTTCCTGCTGATTTTAGGAAGACCCTTTACATACTTGTCCAGTTTGGACAAGTCCCTAAAATTTACATGACCAAGTCTTTGATGCCATAGTTGAGCTTCATCAAGATGAGCAATGTAACAGGCTGAACTAGATGATTCTTTCTGGTTACCGATAACATAACAGTTTTCTTTGGTTCTAAGGCCTCTTAGAATAATCTTTCCATTTTTGGATATCTCACAACCAAGACTACTAAAGTTAACAACATGATTTTTATCACATATTTGAGAAATGCTTAGCAAGTTATGTTTCAAACCATCAACATATAAAACATCTTCAATAACAGGCATGTTGGGAACATTCAAAGTACCCTTACCAACTACTTTAGTAATATTTTCATCACCAAAGGTGACAGTCCCACCTTCATATTCAATTATTGTGGATAGATATGCTCTATCCCCAGTCATGTGTCTAGAACATCCACTATCTAGGTACCACAAGGAATGATCAACTGCTTTAAGGCTGTGTGAACCAACAAGCCTTTGTTCTTAGGAATCCAAATGTATATTTGTGTGATAGGGGTTTTACCAAGACCTTGAGATTTAGCTTTGTTATGATTTTGTTGATGAAAATGTTTCTTAGAGTAGATTTCAGTTGATTTAACAAGTTTTGTGTGATTGTGGAGTTGTAACTTTAGACGACCAATTTGTTTCATCATCTCATTTGATTGTTGAGTAACAGAGTATTTGATTGTATTGTTATGAACAGTTTTTTTTATTTGAGAATTGACATGTGTCATAGCGGTCTGTCTTTTAATTTGTTCAATTTTGCAATCATACTTGACATGTCCTTTGTTTCCACATGAATGACATGTAATTTCAGAAATGTTTTGACTACTAGAGGAAGTTTCTCCTTTCACAAATACAGTAGAGACATTAGGATTATGTTTGTCTATTTTGTTGTATCCTAATCCAGTTTTGTCTCTATGATATTTTCCCATTTTAAAAAGTCTTTCAGATTTTTCTTCTCCATGGGTAAATGAATACTCATACTTTTCTTTGAACCATTTCAGTTGAGTGACTTCATCTCTTAAAAGTACATTTATTTTGCTTAGAGTTTCAGCTTTTTTTTCATAACTCTTGATCTTGTTGAATTCTTCACTGGCAATATGAAATTTAGAATTACTTTTATTTAGTTCAATTGCTAAGATATTCTTTTCATTAGTTAACGTTTCAATTTTGTCTTTTAAGATTTTGTTTTTGGATTTTTGTTTGTTCAAGACTTCAATCAATTTGCAACTCTCCTCATAGAGTCTATCATATGTTACTTGTGAATCTTCATCATCTTTTTCATTATCTGAGCTGTCATATTCAGATTCAGATTCACTCTCCAAGCTCTCAACATCATTTTCTTTAGAACTTTCCATTGTCTCAAGTAATGAATCACACACAGTTTTGGCCATCAATACAGTGTAATTTTTTGTCTCATCTTTGTGTGATTCATCTGAATCTGTTTCGGCTTCAGATGAGTCATCTCATGTAGCCACAAGGGTTTTTTTCTTCACTTTCCTTTCCATTGGACACTCAGTAAATATGTGTCTAAACTTTTGACAGTTATAGCATTTCACATTTCTAGATTGATACTTGGAGGAGGAGCTGACTTTGTTTTTACCTTTATCAAAAGGTTTCTCTTTTTCTTTTCTATTAAACTTTGAAGTCCTCTTCTTAAATTGTCTTAAGAATCTTTTAGTAAGCAGTGCAACATCTTCAGCTTCACTTTCATTCTCATTCCCTGATTCTTCTTTAGGTGGAGATGGTTGAGAGGCCTTTAGGGCTATTGATTTCTTATCTTTGGATTTGTTGGAAGCATTGTTCATCTTCATCTCAAAGGTTCTAATGTTACCCGTCAGTTCTTCTACTTTCATAGTTTCAGGGTCATTGTATTCTTCTATAGAAGTTACTTTGGGGTGAAATCTTTCGGGTAGGGACCTAAGGATTTTGCTACAAACTTTGCCTTCAGGGATTTGCTCACCAAGCGACCACATCTCATTGACGATAACCATTAGCTTTGTTCGAAACTCATCAAACATTTCATCTTCTCTCATTCTTAGATATTCAAATTGAGAAGTTAACATCTGGAGCTTGGCTCTTTTAACAATGGTTGTTCCTTCATAATTTGTTTCCAAAAGCTCTCAAGCTTGCTTAGATGTCTTACATGTCATAATCTTTTTGTATTCTTCAGCATTCATGGCACAGGTTATGGCATTTAATACCTTTGCATCATAGTCTCTCATAGTTTTTTGATTAGCTGTCCATCTGTCCTTTGGGAGAGGTTTGATAGTGCCATCTTCAGCTATGAAGGAAGGAGGAGTCCATCCATCCTCAACAGCATCCCATATTTCTCCACTAAGAGATTTTAGAAACACGGACATTCGGGCTTTCCAAAAGGCATAGTTAGTACCATCAAATAGTGGTGGTCTGTTTACAGCACTACCTTCAGGATTAGACATTCGCACAAGAAAAGAATAGATCAACTCCGGGTTGTAAAGCCTAAAGGAGTAACCTCGCTTTGATACCAATTGATAGATCACCTAGTGCCAATGTTCTCAACCTAGAGGCGGGGGAGGGGGGGGGTGGGGGGGGGCGGGGGGGGGGGGGGGGTTTGTGAATAGGTTTATCAAACTTTAAATCCATTTTTAACCTATTAATCAAGATTTACAAGAGATCAAGTGATATGTAGAGTAAGTGTGATTATCTAGCAATGTTCAATGGTAAAGAAGGCATGTAAACTAGATCAAAACACTTAAACAAACAACATAAATAAATGCACAGAGAATTATAGTGGTTCGGACCATATCTCCTACATCCACTCACAAGGTCCACACAGTCCCTTGGTTCCTCTATGATGAATCAAAACTACACAAGTAATGATTTTACATCAATTTTGTTCACAAGGTTCGATCACAAAGGTCTACTCCCCTTTACAATTTTTATAGTGGTTAAATCACAAAGAAATAAGCCACTCTTACAATGCTCTAAATTTAATGAAGTGAGGGAGAAGAACACTTGCCTCTTTTGACAAAATTTGGAGGTTGCCACTTACCCCTTTGGTGAAGTCCAGAGGATGCTCTTCGAAGCTTGTCACCGTAGCTCCAAGCTTTTATGCCTCTTGCAATGCTTCCTTGATATTGAAAATGATGCTCCAATGTTGTGCTAAATCAAGGGACAAGAGGTTGGGTTCTAGATTTTCTTAAATGTATATCATTTGAAAACAAACTAGAATCCTTTTTTCAAACACACTTTTCTAGAGACTAACATCTCTCATTCATTTTCTAGATTGGGTTAATAGTGTGTTTGGAAGATGGTTTAAAGGCTTAGGAAAGATGGGAATAAGTATGGAAAGTAAGCTCTTCAAAAATGTACTATCTACAGTGTAAAACGGGCTCCAGATATAAATAGAGAAGTTCCCAACGGCTAGTTTTGGCGGCTAGCCTCTTGGTAGTTCGGCTAGCCTCATTTCAATTTCTCTGAGGTAACGGCTAGTTTTTCTAATACGGTCAGCTCACGGTTAGCCGATGGTAGACATTGCGGCTAGCCGTAAGGTGACCGCATGGTGACCGAATCTGTACCTCAAAAACCTGTAGCGTTCTGGAAAGCTAACCGAGGGATTTCAATTACATGGAGGTTAGCCGCCAGCCCATATGGCGGTTAGCCGAAAGGTAACCGCGAAGTGACCGAACTTCCACAACAGTTGAGAAGTTTGTATTCTGGAAATGTAACCGTGAACCTCGGTTACCTAGCGGTTAGCCGCCAGTCCACATTGCGGTTAGCCGAATGCTGACCCCAAGGTGGCCGAATCACTTTTTGACAGAGAACAGCATTCTGGAAATGTAACCGTGATATTTCGGTTACCTGGCGGTTAGCCGCCAGTCCACACTGCGGTTAGCCGAATGCTGATCGCAAGGTGGCCGAATCATTTTTGTCAGAGAACAGTATTCTGGAAATGTAACCGTGATATTTCGGTTACCTAGCGGTTAGCCGCATTTTGCAAAGAGGCTAGCCGCTAGGTGACCGAAAGGTCACCGAACCCCCTATTTCTGGACAAAACATAATGGAGATAACATTAAATGAAACACTTAATATAGGCTAAGATAAGCAAGGCTCCTAGGGTCCAGGTATGTAATGGTTTTGGGTCCAAAATACCTGAGATGATTTGCACACAAGTGGAGTCTTCTTTGACACATCCTAGTCTTCCAAAAGCTTGAACAGATCCTTGAAGTAGATCATCCTTGAACCTCTTCGAGATGTAAGGTCTTCGGGACACAATGACACGGAATTGGCAAACCAAAAATAGTGCACACAGGAATGTGACACTAACACCTATGTCCTATGGTTTATATTGATTTTAGAAATGTGCATATTGATGAGATTTCCTTCTTGTCATGACCCAAAATCCGGACCCTGCAGCGGCCCGACCTCGGGGCCGCGAATTTGGGATTAAGTACAATTATATTTCTCCTAGGATCCCCGTGTGTGAAGCTGACAATTCCAACACATTATGAATATTTTGTGGAAGCTTACGTGGCGTTGCAACTTCGATTCCGTGGCCATCGGATTCCGCGTCGCACTCGACCACTAGCATATAGCTATCATATCAAGGATTATATCAGACTGGAATAAACATTCACAATAAAATACAGAGCTGACAGTAACAGGACATTTCATTCCCACATATGTATTCAAGTTACAAATATATTGTGTATTAATTAAAATCCCAAAGAAGAGGTTAATAAAAGTCATACAAATAACAAGCTAAATAAGCACTACCCACATGTGACGGAGCTCTGATGTCAAGCTAAATGTCAACATGACATAGCCGACACAAAAATCTGCAAACTTATGGCTCCACAACAAACACAAGTGCTCGACTCAGGGCGAAGAAGTCTAGACCTAAGTACCAAAAGAGTGGGTTAGACACGACGGTCTGGCAGGTGGGTGAAAAGATATAAATAATATTCTGAATAATAAAACATATAATAAATCATGGTATTTGACTAAAAGTTGCATAAATTTAAAACCTATATAAAATGTGGATATCTGACGAAATAAAGGTATTCATTTACAGCATGTGTAAAACATGAATATCTAGCAAAACATGCATTCATTTTGAGCATGTGTAAAACATGGATATCTGGCAAAACATGCATTCATTTTGAGCATGTGTAAAACATGAATATCTGGCAAAACGGGTATTCATTTAAAACAAATGTAAAACATGGATATCTGGCAAAATAGGTATTCCCTTAAAACAAATGTAAAACATGGATATCTGGTAAAACAAGTATTTCTCACATTGCAAACTCAGTCCATAGGCAGACCCTACAAATTGCCCTTCTTCAGGGGAGCCACAATCATGAGGACAGACGGCAACCACACTTAAGCTAAATCCTCCATCACTGATGTGATGAGAGCACACTAAATGCATTAGTCTCGGACACTCGAGGTGACGAGAAACAACTATTTACATATATACATATACTAAGCAAAACCACGGCCAAGGAGCCGGGTGACAGAATAGAACAGAATTCAGACTGTAGCTGAGAGAAGCTAAAAGGGGGACTCCAAGTCGGGGGATCAAACCGACAAGGTTGTCCAAGCTTAGTGGTGCCGATTCATAGGTTAAAACGAAATCAGAGCATATACATATCTTAAAAGGTGTATGACATCCAAAACAGGCTGAACAGAAGGCTCTTGAGAGCACATTTATTACAATAATATCTTATCAAAGTACACAAAGTTGACCAAATATTCAGACTACAGATTTTAACAGTTTAAAATGACACTTGTATTAACACACGAAAACCGTCTTAAACATATGAAAATCCAAGTAAAAACAAAAACAATAGATCTCCACATAATTTCAGACATGCATTGAGGCTATAGGATTTAAACAATGTGTATCAGGATCTCGTATGTTGGTTTTTGCTCATGACTTGGTACTGCGGAAGATTGGAGACATTCCAAGTTTCCAATATAAATTGGTAGGTCCAACATCCTCAATAATTCTCCGGAAATGGGGTTTTTTTCTCTATCAATCTCTATATATCACTTCTTAGGTCTCCCATTGAAGTGGGGCCTCAAATAGGCCCTTTTCATATCACAATTGGTCATGCAATGGTAGGGTTAATAGGTTCCAACCTAGGGTCCAAACTAGGTTTATAATCCCTTTTTCGAAAGAGATAAGGGCTTGGTTCATTGATCCAATACTCACTTTCTTTTCCAATCTCTCATCATTAAGATAAGTATACCATTGGATTCTACGCTTCAAGAGCTTTCCAACGGTATATAGAACTCCAATTTTATTTTCGACAAAAGGGTCGTCAAAAGTTACGGCTTCCGGAAAACTGACATTTTATTCACCTGCAGCCTCGGGTTCCCTGGCGTCCGGACGCCCGAACCCTGGCGTCCAGACGCCCGGAGGTAGTCTGGACGCTCCATGGTTTTGCCTTCTGGAGTCCGGACACCCGAACCCTGGCGTCCGAACGCCCGGAGGCAGAAACCCTCCCCAGACGTCCCAAAAACACCCTGTTTCTTCCTCTTCTTCCAAATCTCCTTTGAGCCATCATTTTGTCTCAACAATGTGGGTCTCTTTGCCATCTCAAAACCATAATTATTCCTCCAACAACCACTCCATCAAATCATCAATGCACATTCAACTCCAACCTCATTAACTCCAAGAACAACCACCATTTATGAAATCCACAAATGCAAAAAGGAAAACAAACTTTAGCAAAGTAAATGCATACATTCTCAAGAGATCAATTAAGAGGAGAGCTTGTCAATATGTACATTTCAAAATCATTAAAACTAATAGAGAAAGCATGGGTGAAAACAAACATATCAAAATCCAAATTTCCATAAACATGAAATCATTAAATCAAACCCATTCATCCACTTGCCTTGGTTTCTAAAGTAGCTAATCAAGCTCCTAATCACCCTCTCAAGCCACAAATTTCCAATCTACACAAAAACCCCAAAATGAACCCATCTTAGAACACTAAAATGGCAAATCATCAAAGACAAGGAATGGGTTCAAACAAAGATAAGAAATGGGACCTAAAGGGTTGCCATTACACAAAATAGAAGATGGGAAGGAAGCTCTTACCTATAAGACCATCACTCAATAAGAAGAAGCTTGAAGAAGGGGCTGCCCATCTTGGTTTTGTACGAAAATTATATCCATGGAGAGCTAGGAGGATGGAGAAGAAGAAGTTGAGCTCAAATCTCCATTTGGGTAAGGCTTGGAGAGGGATTTGAGAGGAAACAAGAAGAGAAAAGAAGAAAAACCCTAGGGGGCTGGAGCTCCTCTCGCTCTCATTCTGCTGGAACAAATGGAGGAAGAAGGAGAGGGCCGGCCCTTTTATAAAAAAGGGTGGGTGTGGGTCCCACCATCACTTAAACTTGTTGGGATTAAAACATCAATTTCTGGGCCCCGGATGCGATCGACAAAGAAAAGGAAAATGTTTCTCATAAAATTTATTTTTCAAAAAGTATAATTTTGACATGGTTATGAGATCTCGAAATTTGGGTCCAGATTCAATGTGAAAAGACCAATTTGCCTCTAGGGCTGGAAAAACCGGTTTTCGGAGCTTCGAATGGGTACAGAGTGAACACGAAAGTTGTAGGGAATGACGAGATTAGTCAAACAGAGCCAAAATGAGAATTTTTGGGATTCACAAAGAACCTCCCAATGCTGACCACGTAAAACAAATAGGACCATACAGTCACTAACTAGGTTCACTGGCTCTCAAAACTCTCCAAAACTAATGAAAAGTCATTCTAACTCACAAACTCAACCAAACAACCACTAATCCCCCTTAGAAAACTAATCCATAATTAAATCTGCACTAACCCTGGAAATTAGTGGTCGGGGTCTCACGCTTCTCTTAATGGATTTCTTGAGAATGAATGCACTTACCTTGCTAAAGCTTATTTTGTCATAAATGGATTTCATTAATGGTGGTTGTTTCTAGCATTGAATAAGGTTGGAAATTATTGTGATTTGAGGGTTTTGGTGAATGGTTGTTGGAGGAAGTGAATGTGGTTTGAGTAAATGAAAATGCCATAAATGTGTGTCAAAATGGTAGCCTCAAACGTGTTTAGAAGAGAAGAGAAGAAGAGGCCCGAAGTACTGAAATGGGTAGTTTCTGAAGCAGTTCGCTCGAGCGAACCCACATTCGCTCAAGCGAATACCTTTTAGAAACTGGTTAGCTAGAGCCAGCCTTCAGGTTCGCTCGAGCTAACCCTTCCAGAAGCCAGGTCGCTCGAGTGGCCCATTGTACGCTCGAGCGGACCCCATCCAGAGACTACTTCTTTCGAGCCACCCTTCCAGTTTGCTCGAGCCCTCCTGACTCGGACCAGCTCACTTGAGCGAACCCTCCCAGAAAGCCTTCTGCTCGAGCAAACTTTTAGTCCGCTCGAGCGAACTGTACAAAATTCCTGAGCTTTCCCTAGTATCATCCAACAGGGTGTTTTAAGGTCCGGTTAGGTTGGCTTGGAGCCCTGAAGCAATGGGAGACCTATGAAATAATGTATGGAGATTGATGGAGAAAGAAACACCATTTCCAGAGATTTATTGAGGGTGTTGGACCTATCAATCTGTATAGGGAACTTGGAATGTCCCTAATCTTTCGGAGTACCAAGTTGTGAGTAAAAATTGACATACGAGATCCCGATACATATTGTTTAAATCCTATAGCCCCAATGCTTGTCCGAAATTATGAAGAGATCCATTGTGTTGGTTTTTACTTGAATTTCATATGCTTCAGACAATTTTCTTGTGTTAGTACAAGTGACGCTTTTAACTACTGAAATCTATAGTTCGAATATTTGGTCAGCCTTATGCATTCTTGGTAAGACATTATTGTGATAAATGTGCTCACGAGCCTTCTGTTCAGCCTGTTTTGGGTGTCATTCACCCATTTAGATATGTATATGCTCTGATTTCTTTTTGACCTATGAGTTGGCACCACTAAGCTTAGACAACCTTGTCAGTTTGATAAACCGACTTTGGGTTCCCCTTTAGCTTATGTCAGCTACAGTCTGAATTCTGTTCTGTTCTGTCACCCAGTTCCGCGGCCCTGGTTTCGCTCAGTATATATATGTATGTATATGGTTGCTTCTCGCCACCTTGCGTGTCCGAGACCAACGCCTTTAGTGTGCTCTCATAACATTAGTGATGGAGGATTTAGCTTATGTGTGATTGCCATCTTGTTAGTCCCTATTCCATGTTACCGTACATGTTTTATATTACACATTGCTTTAAACAAATGATGTACCCTGTTTTTATGAAAATTATAGATTTGATAGATTTTTAATATGTTTCTAAAATATGTTTTGAATTTCCTTATTGTTATATCTATTCACCCACCTACCAAACCGTCGTGTCTGACCCACTCTTTTGGTACTCAGGTCCAGACCTCGCCGTCTTTGAGGAGGAGCCAGATGAGGTGGTCAGTGAGCTGCATCGATTAGTAGAGTGGCAAGCTGACAATGTCATTTAGACATTTGGTCGAGCTTCGAGTTGTGAACATTTTGGGGGTTTATAGATTGACACATTTTGGCAGAATTCTTTTGGTTGTACTGGCCTTTATTGGCCATTATTTTTGGGGGATGTTTAGTGAACTTACATTTTGTATAAACCTTTAACTTTATACTTTGGGAATGTCAAAGGATCATTGCTCACTCTGACACCATGTTAATTATATATATGCGTTATCAGTTTTGAAATATGGATTGGATTACGAATTTAATTTGCTACAAGCTTCCGCACCAATGTGAATGATTTGTGAGTATGTGTGAGATCCTCACTGCGGAAACCTGTAGGAAATTAAAAGAGTGTGTGTATCTTTTGATTAATGTGGTGATCATTACTATACACTCACCAACTAAGCCCGCGATCCCAGTCGGGGGTTGCGACAGAGCCCACGATTTCTTTAGGTGGAACAGGCTTGGAACCGTTAATGAAGTGTTCTAAATGATGACTGCATACGATGGGTTTGAACAATGACTTCCAGAGTAGGAAGTTGGTACTGTCCAACTTAATCGTGATAAGATTCGCAATGTTAGAGATGACCAGATTGGGAGTAGATGAAGATGATGATGTTGCCAATGTAGCCATGGAAAATATCATGGAATCCGTGTAAGAAAATGGTATGTTGGGCTAGTGATGGCCGCTAGAACGGTGTGAGAGGATATGGATGGTTGATATGTTGGGATGGTGATGGCTGATGGAATTGTGAGGATAGGATAGAAATGCTGAAATGACAAATATGGGAATTAGAAAAACATTCAAAAAGAAAGGCCTCGGATTTGTTCCTATTCTGATACCATAATCCAAGGTAGCTTTTGATGAAATCCAGCACAATCTTTTTTAAGTTGGATAAGTATATTGAGTGAATATAAATACATTACAAACAGTTGCAACAAATGAGAAAGTGGTGGAAACAACCCTAAAACTTGGTAAAATGGGTAGATGTTGCTAAGGAAAGAGTACACAGTCAACTTCACAATACATGGGCCTAAATGTGGATGGGCCCAGAGTTGTATCTATCAAATAGGAGGCAAGATAGTGAATGTAAAAGCATACTTCAACTGAGTCTACAAGTTTTGATCAGTTGTGTAGGTAGTTGAGAAATAAAGGGCTCCTTTGTGACCGACGTTATGTAACAGTAGAGTAGCTAGTGACTGAATCCTTGCATGCCATTGCACATAATGTTAGAAATAAAACAAATAATATGTGATTTGATGGGCCAGGAGAAACCATCAGCCAATACCATCTTCATCGAGTTTCAATTGCTAGCAATGCATTGACACCCAAGATCATCAAATAAGTTGGCATGCATACATCTAGAGTGCCTAAACACTTTGAGGTATATACTCTAACCCACGAGACCAGTGAAGAGGCAACTTTAAGAAAGAATGGATCAAGAAAGAGGAGTAAAGGAGTTTCTGATTACATAGAGCGGGTCAATAGGTTGGTTGAAAATCTTCAAACAGATGTCCTTAAAGTGACAGAGGGTATTTAACACCCATAGAATTGTGTAGTTGATGAGGTCTTCAAGGAAGTTCACTAGATCGCTAGGCTAAGTTACATGGATGCGGGTTTAGCCCATGAATGACTAACCGTTAATAAGCAAATGGCTATGGGATCCTGACATCTCCAAGCAAGAATGGAGTATCCTAGAATGAATGCCAAGGATTTCCGCCATGGTCCTCAATTGGATAGTGCGGCCCACTATTTCTTGAACTGGAACCTAAGGATCTATCAGTGGAGGATATGCGATCCATCATGACTGGTCTGGATTATCTCTATATAGGCCCCAAAATGGAGTTTTGGGAATGCCTTAAACAATTTCCTTGTAATAGATGCCACAGAGAATACAGACTCATTTAATTTATTAAGGGATATTGCTTGGAGAGCTGCCCTTAGACATGACATTCACCCATGAGAGGACAAACTTTAAGTGTTTTCCTCGTGCAATATCCTAAGGCCGTGAGATATCACACACATCATATGTGCGATATCCTAGGGCCGTGCAATATCGCAAATATTATCCTGTGCGATATCCTAGGGCCGTGCGATCGCATACATTATTTACTTTATTTTATTTTTTATAGGGATATCGCACATTATTGTATGAACAATTATGTGGGAAATAATTAAAGTTTGATTGTTGTGCGGAAAATTTCAGATGTAAGACCAGCTGTACATTCAATATCCCTTTTATTAGTTATAACACATCATGAGAATTTCTAAAGGTGACATATCATTAGGCTCTGTAAAGGTGTCACATCATCTAACATATGTTAATCTCTAACGACAATTTTGCCTTCCTACAAGTTCTCCCCTCGAAATTTCATTATGTGGGCCCCACTGTGGATTTCAATCCTTTCACTCACTAGAATTGGGAGGAGACAAGTAGGAAATCTTACTTCTTCCTCTTATCGTGTGTGTGATGCTAAAGTGCCAACACCACTCTACCATGAATGTGTTGAGGGTATCCGGTTTTAGTGCCATAGTCAAATTTGCACTTCCCAGACATTGCCCATCAAATTGTTTGGTATCCTCAGGCCCTTCTACTTCACTATCCATAAGCCAAATTAATTATTTGGAGACATTATTTCTTTCAGTTTGTAGTTCTTTAATATTCTTTTTTATACAGGATGATCAAATGTTTAACTCATGACTATTGAATACATGATATTAGATGTCCTATGGTCAAATGACATTAGGCATTCTTAATTTTTCTTTTTTACTAGATTGCATGGTCTAACTTCAAATCATACCGGAGATAACGCTGATTAGGGAGAGAAGGTTGAGAAATAAAATTATAGTATTCCTATAGTTTTATGTGTCATTGTAGTTGCTTGTTGATAGCAAATATCAATATTAGGTGCATAGCTTGTTAAATCAAATAAAACAAAGAGAAGAAATAGAGACGTAGAGCAAAAGCTATATGTTTCTACCTTAATAATAATCCAAGGGAGCCTTTGATGAAATCCAACTCAATCTTTCTTGAGTTGGATAAGTATATTGAGTGTATATATATACATTACCAACAATTAGAACGAATAAGACAATGGTAGAAACAGCCTTACAAACTTGGTAAAATGGCTAGATGTTGCTAAGCAAAGAGTACATAGTCAACTTTACAATACGTGGGCCTAAATGTGGATGGGTCCAGACTGGTATCGAACCCCCCCCCCCACCCCCCCCCCCCCCCCCCCCCCCCCCCCCCCCCCCCCCGCGATGAAGGTGAGGCTTAACGTAGAGCTTGGCTTGGAGAGCACGACCACAAGTTGAATGAAGACCTTTGGTAAAGATATCTGCCACCTGATCCAACGTAGAAATGAACCGAACTTCAAGTTGCTTTAGAGCCACCTTCTCAAGGACGAAATGGTAGTCAATTTCAATGTTTTTAATCCACACATGAAAGACATAGTTGAAAGCAAGGAAAATGATAGTCACATTGTCACACCATATGACCGGAATGGTGTAAAGACCACATAAGAGAGCATAATCAAGTGACTTCAGCAGCAGTATGGACTAAACATTGATATTCCACCTCAGTAGACGTGCGAGACACTGTGGGATGCTTTTTAGCACTCTAAGAAATTGGGTTTGGGCCCAAAAAAACACAAAATCCACGAGTGGAGTGACGATCATACAGAGAACCATCCCAATCGGCATCACAGGAGGCTTGGAGGGAGAATGGATCGGGTCGGAATAAAAGCCCATAATTATTAACATAAAGATACTAATAAACCAAAATAATATAGATCATTTGATATTGCAATGCATATATAACTAACCCATGATCTAAATTGTTGTGACCCATTTGGAAATTGTGGCCCAAAATAATAAATGACCCTTCACAACCCTGACACTGTGTACCTAGGGATAATTCTAGAATACTGCCTCCACTTATCCTCACCATACTTAGAAGCAGGGCAGTCTGGAGTTCGTTGCTTTAGAAAGCGAAGTGGATCTCCCATTTATCTCATAAGGTAACTACCTATCTAATGTGTGGATTTTAGATTCCAGCCATTCTCATCACAAATGTGTCATAATCTTGATTGGTTTGATACCTATGAGTCATTCAATGGTGGTAGTGTTTTAATAGGAAATGATGCACCATGTAAGGCTGTTGGAATATGAGCCATCAAAATTAAAATGGCAGAAGGAGTTGTGAGAACCTTCGGTGGTGTGAGACATGTGCTAACACTCAAGAAGAATTTAATCTTTTTAGGCACACTAGAACCCAAAATGTGCTCATTCATTGCAAAAGATGTTTGACAAGGAGTTCTGGTATTAATAAAATGTACCAAAGTTGGTAACAACCTCTACAAACTCATGGGAGATACAGTTGTAGGTGGAGCAACAGTCTCCACAAAAGATAAAACCAGTGAAGATGAGCCTCAATTATAGTATATACGTCTAGATCACATGAGTGAGAAGGGCATGTTAGAACTTCATAGAAGACAGTTGTTAAATGGTGTGAAAACAGAAAAAGGTGTCCTTTAAAAACTACCTGCAATAATTTAGAAGTGAATGTATTCTAAACTATATTCATTCAGATGTGTGGGGACCATCCCCGATTTAGTCAAAGGGTGAAGCATACTACTTTGTGACTTTCATTGACAACTTTTCAAGGAAGGCTTGAGTTTACTTCATGAAAAAAAATGGTGGTCTTCACAAAGTTCAAAGAGTGGAAGACAAAAGTAAAAAATCATACACGAAGAAAAGTCAAGCATCTGAAAACAGGTAATGGAGGTGAATACAGAAATGGCGAGTTTATACAATTTTCCAAGGACAAAGGCATCACAAGGCATTTCACTGTTCTAAATACTCCTTAACAAACAGAGTTGCAGAAAGAATGAACAAGACTCTCGTGGAGAGAGCGAGGAGCATAAAACTTCATGTAGGGTTGCCTAAGAACTTTGGTAGAAGCAGTTAATCACGCTTGCTATGTAGTCAATCAGTCATCATCAAAGGCCCTATACGCCAAGTTGCAGAAGAGGTATGGACATGTAAGGAAGTAGATTAGTGATCATTAAAGGTATTTGGGTGACCAACATACACACACATTCCCAGTGATGAATGACCCAAGTTAGACTCCAAGTCACTCAAATGCATATTCTTCGGATTTGAAAAAAGAGTGAAAGGCTACAAACTATGGGATCCAAGAAATAGGAAAAAGATCTACATAAAACATGTAGTGTTTGATGAAATTTATATGCTGAATAGGGAAAATGATGGTAAAGTAAAATGGTACATGATGAGAAAGTAGTTATTGAAGTAATTCCTCTTAAAGAAAATACAACAAAAAAAAAAAAAAAAAAGAGAGCATAGAATCAATCAGAAGCCAGTACATCTGGAGGAGATGAACCACATGAGGCTCAGCAGGAGTTCACAAGTCTTGCACAAGGAAGACCAAAGAAAATCATAAAGTCACTTCAAAGGTATGGATGAGATGAGGATTACATTTTACTCTCATCAATGACAATGGTGATCAAACTACATTTAAGAAGCTACAAAAAGCAGTAAAATAGAAGGTTGGATGGGTGCTATGCCGAATGAGATGGAATCTCTCCAAAAAAACCCAGTTTGGGAGTTAGTTTTGAAATCTAAAGACAGAAAACTGGTTTGCTGCAAATGGGTGTTCCAAGAAAAGGAAGTATTGCAAGAAAATGAGACACCAAGGTTCAAGGCACGTCTAGTAGCAAAGGGGTACCCACAAAAACAAGGAGGTGATTATGATGAGATATTTTTCCCAGTTGTGAAGCATATATCTATTAGGTTGTTGTTGGCAATTATAGCACAGTTCAACATGGAGCTTAAACACCTAGATGTAAATACAACTTTCCTTCATGGTGACTTGGAGGAAACAATTCACATAGAGCAACCTGAAGGATTTAAAGAATACGGAAAACAAGACTGTTAGTATTTTTGTTGGCTAATTCATGGGTTGGACAAAACTCTGGGTCCATTGAGTTGTATTTTCTATTTTGTTTTAGAATACACTGTGGTAGTGTTGCCGGAAGAGCTAAAGCGAAGATTAGAAGAAAAAAGAAGACCGGGCAAAATCCCCCAAGCCCGATCGATAGGAGCCTATGTCCAATCGATCGGACAGTAAATGCGCCCCATTTAAATGGGCTGTCCAATCGATTGGATGCACTGTCCGATCGATCAAACAAACGGCACAGTTTCGAGAAAGTCTCCTGTTTTACTACGAATTGGTTTCCTTTTGAGGCTTGGTTTCCCAATTTGAGTCCTACTTGTGCTCTAAGTCTAAGGCACGAATTTAGGGCTATAAATAGGGTATTGCTTTCAACCCTAAAGGGCGTGTGTGCATATTGAAGATTAGAAACACACCTCTTATTAATCTGAGTCAGAGATATCTAAGAGAGAGATTATTCTCTAGAGCCATTGAGAGATTGTTCTAAAGGGCTACTCTAGAAGATTGTTGTTGCTTCTACCTTCTTGTAGGAGATAGCTTCGTCTTGACTGACAAGGTGTGAGGAGATCAAGTAAGGAGAACGGGGTACGGTGGATGTCGTGTTAGTGGATTCTTTACAAGAACAACTACAGTCCTTAGGTCAAGGTATAGACTGAGGTAAATGAGTTTGTGAGTATATCTTGTAATCGTTCATGAACTCTTGATTTCTGGTTCGTAGTTTTTCTCCCTAGATAGGGTTTCCACGCTAAAAATTGTATCTGCCTTTTTGTGGTGTGTGATTGGTAGATAGCTAGTTCTATATTCTGATTGGTTATTTCCACTGCATGTTGATTGGTTAATTTAGAACTAGTATCCATTCTGGTAGCCCCTGCAAAAACTTTCAAAGACTTTATGTGTAAACAAAAAAAAAAGCATTGTACAGGCTAAAACGATTTCCAAGGCAATGGTACAAGTGCTTCGAAGACTACATGTTGCAGATTGGCTACCATCGATGTGAGTATGACCGTTGTGTATATTATATATTGCTGGATGTTAATTCCTTCATTATTCTGCTACTTTATGTGAATTATATGCTTATCATATGTCAGGACATATAAAAAATATATGAACTCAATTCTTAATTGAGAAAAGAGTTTGACATGAAAGACCTAGGGGCAGCCAAAAAAATATAGGGTATGGAAATTAGGAGGGACAAAAAGGCTGGAAAGTTGTGGTTATTACAGAAGAAGTGCATATCAAAGGTACTTGAGAGATTCAACATGATAAGCGCCAATCCCGTGTCTACTCTAATTACAAATTACTTCAGTTTAAGTGTTAGAAAATCTCCTACTACAAATGAGGAAATTGAAAAAATGTCCAAAATACCATATGCTAATGCAGTAGGATGTTTATTGTATGCAATAGTTTGCATAAGACTGTATATTGCTCAAGCAGTTGGTGTAGCGAGTAAGTATAAAGAGAATCTAGGGAAAGAGCATTGGAATGCTGTAAAGTGGATTCTGAGAACCTTAATGGGCACCAAAGACTTAAGAATAGTTTTTGAAAGAAAGTATGGGGGTAAGAAAGTGTAGTTGGATACGTAGATTCTGATTTTACAAGGGATCTAGACAAAAGAATATCCACCATAGGTTATTTTTACATGCTTGCTAGCGGACCGATAAGCTGGAGATCGGTGCTTTAGTTTACATCTGCACTTTCTACTACAGAGTTAGAATACATGACAGTTAAATAGGCTTCTAAGGAAGCAATCTGGTTGAGAGATTTGGTAAATGAAGTCGAAATTAAGTAACAATTAATATTGGTACACCGTGATAGTTAGAATGCCATATGTTTGACAAAGAACCAAGTATATCATGCAAGAACAAAACACACAGCTGTGACATATTACAAAACTCAAGATTAGGTTGTTACGGTTGAGATCTCTTTTCAGAAGATTCACACAGATGAGAATTAATTGATATGCTTACCAAGCCAATCACTATGGGGAAGTTTGAGCATAGCCTAGACTTACTCGACCTCTCCTCTTGTAAAAGACTAAAGGTGCACCTCATCTTCATTGGGGCGCAAATATGGTGGGAGAATGTTCCTACAAGATGCAGGCGTTATAAATAATGTACAACAATTCTTCAAAGGATCTGACCCTTTTTTGCCAAGGTTGGTGATTGTTGGATTTGGCTGAAAAGATCCTCACTAGGCCTTATTGGGTATTTTTCTTGGGGCCACTTTGTTAGGGCAAATCTCTAATATATTCTCTCCTAGGGTTATTCTTTATAAGCAAGCAAGGAAGGTGAACACAGAGAGAACTTGTAAGGG
The DNA here is from genome assembly GCA_029852735.1 of Persea americana. Lineage (NCBI taxonomy): Eukaryota > Viridiplantae > Streptophyta > Magnoliopsida > Laurales > Lauraceae > Persea > Persea americana. The sequence goes on from CM056819.1 coordinate 31,136,514, forward strand.
GAGAGGCTCTGAGAGCAAGATTGAGACAAATGGAGAGAGAGAGAGAGAGAGTAGGCTAAGTGTTATGGGGTTGCCAGTCATTGTAATAAGTTGCTCAATTTCTTCACAGTGAAATTGAGGGAAACTCTCATGGCCCCGTGGACGTAACCTTTACAGTGAACCATGTAAATCAGTGTGTTGTGGATTGCTTGTGTGGTGCTTGGATTGATCGTGTGTTCGCCCTAATAATCCCTAACAGGATTTGCTCCAATAGGTAATCTTTGATATTGCAACGGTGATTGACCAACCTTGCAGTGCAGAAAATTAGCTATTGGCCTTAAGACCTTTTTAGGACAATTCACCCACACCAAAGTTTTTTTTTTGTGGATTGCTTGTGTGGTTCTTGGATTGATCATGTATTTGCCCTCGTAATCCATATCATGATTAACTCTAATAGGTAACCCAAGATATTGCAACGGTAATTGACCAACCTTGCATTGCAGAAAATTAGTCGTTGATGTTAAGACCTCTTTAGAACAATTTACCCTCACCAAAGTGCTTTTCTGTAGATTGACTTTCAAACTTGAGGCCAATTCAAAGCATCTTAAAATTCTTTTTAACACTACTATCTCCTCCCATCTTTCGAAATACAGATAATATATTATAGAATAACACTCAAAATATACTAGTATTAAGACTTCAACCTATTAATAAATAGATACTAATAAGTCAAAATAATATAGATCATTTGATATTGCAATGCATATAGAACTAACCCATGATCTAAATTGTTGTGACCGATTTGTAAATTGCAAGGCTATCCCATACAAGGTACCTTTTATTTCCTATGTATTCATTACTTATGTTTGAACTAAATGTATGAGTGTGTTGGATAAACTTTTTGGCCTTTTGGCTAATTAGATCGAGTATGGGTCTCCCTTGCATGCTACCATGTCTAGAACATCAATATCACTTTAATTAGAAATTCCCTCCATATTTTAAAAAGAAAAAAAGTAAAAAAGCAACATTATTTCTCCACTAAAAGACAAAAAATACTCTACTTTTCTATATAAAATGTAAAAAAGATTCCATATGAAAAAACAACTAAAAATAAAATACCATCATAACCCATTATATTTTATTCTCTCCTAATTGGATGCTTTACTACACTTTATTTTATATGTAAAATTATCAAACGGACCTGATTCAGTTGCATTTGCTTACACCAGTTGGTGTGATTGCTTTCCCCAATGTTCTCCATCAGTTAAGGTTCATACTTATTATTGCTTTACGAAATATCGATGTAACATTTCATGGGTGTACAAATGCAAAGCTGAAGTATAAGCCAAGTTATATTGATTGTAAAGAGGAACTAGTAAGGAGACAACATCCCACACTACTTTTGTCTAAGAAGCAGACATGGAAGAGATAAAATAATAGTAGGTAAGGTATTTGTAGTTTAGTTAGGTATTTTATATTGTTCTCAATTTCATATTCAACCCTTAAAACTTAATTATATATTGCACTTGTTTAAATCACTCAATGGTCGGCATCCATTCCTCAATCATAGGCTTAACTGATGAGAAAAATGTCCTAATTATATCTTAATCAAGATAAATTAAGAGCAGGGAAAGCTACATGAACTCCATTCAAATGCTCTAATTATTCAAGCAAATGCGGCTCTCATATCACATTTCTCAACAATAGGTTATTTTGCGAAATCATAGAGGTTAATAAATAATTTTTAGATCAAAATACTCAAAGTGTTATAATATGTTGGTCACTGCGAACTATAATTTAGCTCATGCCATCCATCCTTTATATCGATAGAATTATTTATCATGTGATGCAGTCTTTTAATTTTTTAACAGTATTTATGGTTATTATAGTTAACTAATCTGTGCAAATAGGTCTCTAACTGTGGATGAACTTGTTTAAACAGTCCACAAATTGACTCAATAAATTCATGGGTTCTCTGAACTAATTTGCCCTAATTTGCAAAAGAGCTGTTACATTTATTAAAGTCTATCAAAAGTGGGATGATTTTCTCCTGCACGCTGCAAATTGGTGACGTTTGTCATGCAGAATATAGTGAAAACCTCTGGGGACGAGTTTGATGCGTGATCCCATAGGAGCTTGTGCACAAGAGAAAATCTTTCATCAAAAGGGTGCAGAAGTACCTTTATAATTATTCGAAACATGCAATATGTCAATCTATGTATTAGAATTAAAACACTAAATTGCCTACGCAAATTAAAATAGAAGATGAATTCAAACTAAAGTAAGGGCCTGCTTGGTTGAGAACATTTTTTGATCGAAATTCCTCATGTCGAGAATTCCCAGTTCCTTGTTTGATTAGGTTCAGTGAGAACTTATTGGGCTACACACGTGAATGTTAGGGGTGTTCATGGGACCTGGGCAGGCGGGGTTGATTAGCATATCCAGGTGAGGCCCGACTTTAGAAACACAGGCCAAGGGCCTGCCCAAACCCGAAACGGCCCATAAAGGTCAAGCTCGGGCACCAATTTAGTCAACCGGGCTGGGCTGAACCAGTCTTTTGATCAATCTTGTGGCCTTTCTAGCAAATATTTGGCCTAATTAAATAGAATTATATGCACTCCTTATACGGGCCAGATCGGACTTTGGGCTTTCATTCACTTAATCCATGCCTGACCCAATTATTAAACGGGTCCAAATTTCATATCCAAGTCTGGCCTAAAGAGGGTTGGGTCGGCCCATGAACAATCGTAGTGAAAGTCACTTTTGGCCAGCAGAATCCTCTTAACAAGGGATTTCAGAAGCTTTGGAATTCTACATTGGAGGACAAGTCTTTGAAATTATCCAAGTTCTCCAAATAATATGTTTCCAAATGCTTGCAACCAAACAGCCTGTATTAGATAAGCACGAAATTATGAGATACAAAATCATATGAGTTGGGCCAATTGCGAACCAGGTAACTATAATAGCCACCGTATAAAAGAGGGGCTTTGAAAAACACAGAAGAACCATTTATTTTCCTTAATACAAAGCCTATATTGCCTGCTTAATTTCCTTCTAATCGTGAAAAATGTTTTTTTGTGGTTCTTTTAGCTTGCTTTTATGCATTGTTAGCAAGGTTTGAAACCAATTATATATGAGTTTACTTGGGAAAATCTAAATGAAATGAAGCAAAAGAAACAACACATAGCAAATCAAAAGCTTCTTATGTCAAGTCAATCCAATTTCCTGAATCGAGATCCCCTGTGTGGTCTCTTACATACTTACCATGAGTGAGATGTGTGGACCTCACCGTGTGTGACCTATATTCTGATGACTCAAACTGTTAAAGCTGATTACAACCACCGCCAGTATCATATCCTCAAATTTTACTTTGTAGGATTTACTCTCACCGTAAGATCAAAGACAAAGGATAATACTAATAGCACATAATATGGCTTTAGCAATCACATGTTCAATCTTAAGATGGGAACAAGTCCTATGGAAGCTTCTACCATAAAGAAAGAAAAAGAAAAGAAAAGAAAAGAAAAGAAAATCCTATGTAAGCAAAACTTGAGGATATGCTTGAGGGGTCAATTAAAATGTAACGGCTCATATATTCAGTGGGTGGGCCCAAGGTGAGTCCATGCATTCTTCTCATGGGAAGAGTCTGGATCACCTACCGCAGTTGTTATACCTTTACTGTGAGTGGACCAATAACAGTCCGCCACGTCATCCAAAGATTTAGTAATTTTCTTTAATCTAATTTAAACTTTTTTAAACTTCAAAATTACCTAAATTTCTGAATGACGTGGCGGACCGTTATTGGTTCACTCATGGTGATGGTATAACAACTGCGATAGGTGATTCGGACTTCTCACGAGAAGCGTGTATGATACCACTGAGGGGATCCTGGCAGTTGCTTCAAAAGATCATGATCTGGAACGTCTCCATGTGAGCAGGCTGTGTCCGAGCTGGCTTTTCCAATTTCCGATCATATGAGGCTTTGAATTAGGGAAATCCATCATTAAAGGAGTGGAACTCCACAGTAGGCCCACTTATTGAAAATTTGACCCACTCAGAGTAAACTTTGTCTCAATGAATATGGTGCAGTTAATTTCTATATCTATAAGAGTTGGTCCCACCGTTAAATAGATGTTGGATTATTATGTACACATTCTTATGCATGTTCATTAATCTTTCAACAAATGCAAACTTTTACCTGGCAATTTAAGACACTCAATTTAACGGGACGTCTTTTATTTTGAACGGCTTAGATTTTTAACAAGGTCTTCCACTCCTTTAATAAGCAGAGCCAATAACATTACTATGTAAAACTTCGTCACCTATAGTCCATCCTTGAATGCCAAGAATAACATCAGCAACAACAGACAAACAAATTTAGCTTCTCTTTTCACACTCTTTCTCATATTCCTTCTGTATTTTTCCTTTTATAACAAAGGCTCCTTTCCCTCAATTTCCTTGGCTTTCTTGTAATCCTTCTTTCTTCTTCCTACAATCTGTTCTTCTCATCATCTCTCTCTGCAACTATTCCATAGCCAAGGAGCATGCTTGAATGTCCAGAGACAGGTACGAAACATCAAATAATAATAATAATAACAACACTGTTTCCCTCTCCTCTCTCTTTGAAAATGGAAAAATTAACCACATCTCCAAAATCTAATTATATTTAAAGTTTTTATTTTTTATTTTTTTCACCTTTTCGTGTAGGGAAAAGATAACCCACAAATCTTACAATTCTCTTCCTCTGTAGTGGTTATTTTTCATGACCAACTCAACTTCAAATTTCTTAATTTTGTTTTATCTTTTGTTCTTCTACAGGGAGAGGCTGGATGAGGTAGGCAGGAAGCTCAAAACAGATGCTTCAGATAGAATGGGAAGGAGACACTTACTAGGCCCGCCAGGGACCTTAAACACCATTACACCATGCGCCGCATGTAAGCTCTTGAGGAGAAGATGTGCACAAGAATGCCCCTTCTCTCCTTATTTCTCCCCACACGAGCCCCAAAAGTTTGCTTCAGTCCACAAAGTTTTTGGCGCGAGCAACGTCTCCAAGATGCTCTTGGTAATCCTAATCACTTGTTTCCGCAAGACAGATTTCCATGTTTTCTTTTTCCTAGTAATCTAACTTTCTAAGAAGAATAAAAAGAGAAGACTTCATTTTCCATGGTTTCAGTTTTTGTTGTTTAGTGTAGAGAAGAATTTTCTGCCTTTAAATGGGTCTCCACCTCTTGCTTGTGCTAACATTCCAGAAAATTAATGTTAGTCTTACCTGTTGCGTCTGAATCTGCTTTTTTACAAAAAATTGTGAAAAATTGCTTCACAATAGAAAGTACAGAACTAGTAAAATGTTTACATAAGAGCAAATGGAAAATCATACCCTAATACCCTAATTTCCTTAACTTTCTTATATATTTCTTCCTTCTTAGATCCCCATTATGCCTTATGTTGATAAAACATGTATGTGACTTATGATCAATTTCAGGAGGTCCCAGAAAGCCAAAGAGCAGATGCAGCAAATAGCCTTGTCTATGAAGCGAATGTAAGGCTTGGAGATCCTGTATATGGGTGCATGGGTGCAATTTCGGCCTTGCAACAAGAAGTGCAATCCTTACAGGCAGAGCTTCATGCAGTAAGAGCTGAAATATTGAAGTATAAATATAGAGACACCAGTGCTAATATCGTTCCATCACATCATCCTACCCTACTGGTTTCTGGGGTGGTATCAGTTGCGATGCCACCCCCGGTCCCACCTTCCCCGCCTCCTCCTCCTCCTGCTGCAAGTTCTTCTTCCTCCATGTTCACGCTGCGTTCGATCGATAATACCGATTATAGTTCCATTTCAAATGAGAATGCTTCATTTTTTGGCTAGTTAATTAATGTTTTAAATCCCATTTTTTCCTCTGATCATAAATTATATGGAAATAAAGTTCAACAAAATATTGTATCTTTGTCTCCCAAACTTTTGTATTTCCTCTTTTCTTCATGACTTAATCAAAAATTTCTTGTAAAAAGACATGTAGCCAAAATTTCTTTAGGAAAAGTTTCAGGCATAGAATACGTATCTTTTGAATTTGCTCCATTAGGAGCTTTCTGGCTTCTCTTTCTTGTGGATCACTCTTCCTTTACTTTTCTTGTCTCTTTCATTAAGAGAGAGAAAACCATATGTTTTAACATCAATGGCGCACAGTTGCTATGTACTTTCCTTTGTCTGTCATATTGCGTGAGAAAACATTACCTACATGGTTTTCAATCTCCATTAAAAACAGATCTTTTATGTTCTTCCTTTGTTAAGCCAAATTTTGTAGTACCCGTTCCATATGGCATCACATAGACTAATCCAGGCCGTCCAAATTGTGGCCTTTATTTGTGGGTTGGGTTTTTCTTCTAACATTCAATTGGTTTCCATAAAATAGCGTGTTAACAAGGTTCCTATTGATCAACAAGAAGAGTTACATGCCTGAGATCATTCGATCAGCATGACTTTTGGGCTCACTTCATCTATCAATGGGTTCCATAACATGAATCTTGATTTCTCTTGATATATTTTGATCATATGCGAGATGGAGTAGCCACAATGCATTGTGGAAGACGCACACAGGTGACAGGAGTCTATCCATTCGTTCAAATTTCAAAACGCAGTGACGGAACCATTAATTCAGACGAGGAAAGTCAAAGGTATTCAGGTGCACGTGTGGTCATCACACGTGTTGGATACGTTATTGACTGAACCCGATCTGTGGTGATACACCACAAGTTTTTCTGTGCCCTTTGGATCTGGGTAAAGGCTGGGGACAAATGGTATGGACGGTTTGATTCTTCCCATATGTATGTCTGAACTTCCAAGCAATATTTTTGAGACATACAACTTTCAATTTCCACTAAATGTAAGCTGAGAAAAGTTTCTCTTGTTTGTTGTGTGTTCCATAAAATTATTTATGAGAAGTCATCCCATGTTGCTTCTTTGATTTTGTTGATGCCCTTTTTTATTTATTTATTTTTATTTGGGTAGACATCATGTACTTTCGGTGTAGATGGACTGTTTATTGGTGTTATTGGTGCAGAGTAGCCTACCTTTTGTACACTGTAAGTGGAAAATTCCTCCATTTGGGTAATTAACAACATACCTTGACTTAATATTTTAATTTTATTTGAATAAAAACTATTTTTGTCATTAAGTTATCAAAACTTTCACTTTATTTATCTCTTTCCAGGGTGTATTTGTGGGATAAAAGGAATATGTGGTAAACAGAAAATTCATGTTTTGTGCACTTCTTTTTTAGTCATTTGGTTTGACATTTTTCTTGGGAAAAGGGAAAGAAAGTAGTGATTTTCCTTGACAGACAAGGAGGATTTTGATTTCCTACCAGAGGAGTAGGAATGTAAAATTCCATCACAATAATGAAAATCGATAGAAAGCGAAGTCCTCTGGCAGCATTAATGCACCCTGTAAATGTATTGATTGACCATCTTGAGTAGCTACCGGAAGCAAATAGCTTTTGTACCTTTTTTTAAAGTCTATTATCCATGTACGTTTTTGTTTCTTAGAAGTCATGTACCCGAGTTTGCGTATGACCTACTTGCATTCACACCAATCGCAAGGGCAGAATGCTATTAGAATGTGGGCCCTGTGGTCCACCTGACTGCAGGCCCACACTTGGGCCCCACCTTGGATGCCTATTGACTTGGAAACTAATGGTTGCTTCATACTCAAGTTATTAATCAGAGGGAGAGTCCCACTTAAATCGGAAGTTACATGATGGGAAAGAAACTTTGAGAGAGATTAATTATAAATATATGAGTCAGGGTAACTCGTTTGACGCCAGTGATTGGGTTGATTGGCTACCCATCAGTGATGCATGCATTACGGAGAAGTAGAAGTGAGTTGTCAAACCCACGCAAGCCATCAATATCGCACACCCATACCTATGCATCTTGGCATACATATTTATTCGATATATTTCCCGTGTTTTTCAGATTTAATCCAATTAAGGTTTGATCTTTTGATTATTATAATATATCGTGTAAAATCTAACAGATGCGTGACAGGTTTTGATGTAGTTTAGGGACTCATTAAATATCACTCTAATATGATTGTCCAAACCCTTGGTTTTTATGAGAATTTAGAAATTTTTAGGAGTGCAACTCTATACCAACTCAATACAAGAATAAACAAATGGTGTAATAGGAGTGAGCGAGTGTTATGGTCACAAGAATCTCGATAAAAGTTACATAATTAAGGGCCTATTTTCCTTACTATAATTTTTAAAAGAAATTCTTGCTCTCTAGGAATTCTGAAATTCCTGCCTACATTTCTTTGCCTCTTAAGTGGAACTTTGAGGATTTAAGAATTCTAGCATTCTCAAATGTCCAAAATAAGCATATATTTGGATTCTTAGAAATCTAGAATTAAGGATGCTTTGCTGTGTAACTTTTGGCGTCCTTAATGATCAGTTTTATATAAGGGCCTCTCATGTTGTTCTTGCATTTTTTGACAACTAGCAACTCACCTATGGATTTCTTCATATTGGATGGTTTTCTTTTTTTTTTTTTTTTTTTTTTTTTGAGATTTTGTTATTTAGGAATTCCATGTTGCACAATTGTTTTTCTTCATTTGTAATGGTCGGCCCCACATTTGATGAATAAGTTTGACCAATACGTATCATGGGTTTTATTTCTTGTGGAGAGAGAAGTAGGCGAAATGAGCAGGACCAAATAGCTTGCTCAACTTTAATTTTTCTTTGGCAATGTACCTTATTTGCAGTATTAGGTTCCACTCGAGGTCACGAGCTATATTGAATGGGCCCTTAGATCTAAGCCTATAAATCCTTTACCAAATCCTCTCTGAGGTAGGGTATTCTTTAAGATGATAGGAACTTGTACCAACTACAAAATACACCCATCTACCAATCCTTTTACCAATGAAGGATTTTGAGCTCCGAGCTCAGAAGCTTGGGGGTGTTCTTGTTAAGGCAAAACTGGTACAGGGACATTTTGCTTGTGATACAAACCAAAGTATTTATTTGGTAGAGAAAGAAAGATACGTATGGTTGGTTAGTCAATGATCTTGCCAGCTAGTTTTATTTCTAAAATCTGGCGATTCCTTGGCGTGTGGAGTTGTAACTTAGTGGAAGGGAGAAACCCTTATTGACATAACAAATAATATAAAATGTCATGGGGAACTGCACACTTTCACTATCTCCCATCTTCTTTTGTTTTCATTATCGTATTCTCTGTCTATTAAACATTGAAGCTTGCTCAGATGTGATGGAATTTGGTCTACTGTCGTAGTTCCTTGAAATGGTCGCATCTATACTAGTCTCTACTCAAGTCCATACAAGAAGAATCTTCGAAGAATTTAAAATCTCTTCTCCATCACAAGAATCTCAACTTTCATCTTCATTCAACAAGAAAATCTTATTGAGAAGATTGATGGGTCGTGGTGTGAGTAAATTACTTTGATGAATTTGTAAAGAAAAGAGGGTGAGGAATTTTCACTGTCAGGCTTTGGTGGTCCCTATTGCATGTGAAGAGATGAGTCCCTAGGCGCCTGCTTCAGTTTCAATTTAAGTGCAGGTAAAGGTAAAGCTAGACAATGCACATGTTCTTAGCCTCTTAAAGGCATTGTTCTAGGGGTGAAACAGGTTTGGGTCTGGGTTGCATTGATGGTGTAACCACGCCCGATATTTAATTAGCGAGAGGGGACCCACACCTGACCTGGACCTGAGTCAGGGGTGAAGTCCTACATAACCATTACCTGAATTTACTTTAATTTAAGGCCTAAACGCAAACCCTGACCTGAATACTTAAATAATGTACTCTCTTTATGTCAAATTTTAAGACCCAAACACAAACCCTGACCTGGGTACTTAAATAATATACACTGCATAGATATATGCACACGTGAATTATGGTCGTAATATCAGATGGTCAGGCCCTTGTCAAACCCCAACTCAGGATTAGCGCGATTAGTATTAATTAAGTGCGCGTTTAGTTATTATGTGGGTTAATGCTTGTGGGATTAGAAATTGGTTCGATTTAGCCTAGAATTAGCTTTGGAGAATTTTGAGAGCGTTTTATGCTATTTAGTCATACTCAGGGGTGCCTTGAGTGTACGTGTAAGCTTAGGAGGAAATTCTAAAATTCTCGATTTTATTGTGATTCTGATTGATTTTGAATAATTTTATGTTATTGTTCAACTTTTGGGTTCAACCTGTTTTTGTTAAGACCCAAAAAATCCAAGTTTTGGCCAAAAGGGTAAAACAGTCATTTCACACCCAAATCTGGACCCAAATTTTGAAATGTCAAAACTATGTCAAATTTATACTTTTTGGAAACTAGATTTTTCAATGATCACTTTTGTCTTCTTCATCATTTCCATCCACGGCCCGTAAAGTGATGTTTTAATGGTCACAAGTTTTAATCAGGTGGGACCCACTAGGACCCATTGACTTAAGCCCCTCCTCCCTCCTCCCTCCTCCTTCCCTTTCCTCACGTTCCAGCCATTTTCCTGCAACTTTTCTCTTCAGTCCAGTTGATAAGAACCTTTCATCTTCTCTCTTTTCTCTCTTGCATGCCATACCTAGAGACTCCCATCTCAAAATCTATGATCATCACCCTTTTCCTCTCTTCCTAAGCTCTCTATTGGTAGTTTTTTCTTGGAAATTCCAGTTGGAAGAGACCTCCGTTTTCTCTTCTTCTTCTTCTTCTTGTTTGGTTAGTTCTAGGTAATGGGATCTTCTTCTTCCTTTCATTTTGATCTTTTGAGCTCTTTTAGACACTAATTTTCATACATGCAAACCCATTTTCGAAATGGGGGTTTTGATTGACCAAAATGGTGATTTTTAGAATGGTTTTCTTGGAGCTCTTGTGTAGATTTCATGGCCCTCCTTTGGATAGAAGTTTGAGAGACTTTGGATAGCATTTGGAGTGAAGGCAAGTGATCCTTTTAGACCCTCTTAATGCATGTTGTATTTATGCATTATATTTGATTTTAATGGCTGATTCACCGTGCTTGAATTGCTTATCTATTGCCTTTAAATGCCTGGGGTTATTTGAAATGTCTTCTATGTTCTCTTGCCTAAATTTTAGCATGGTTCTTGATTTATGTATTAGTCAAATTGGATTTCTGTTTTGAGTGTAAGTTAATAGTTTTGAATGAGAAAATGGTGATTTAGGTAGCTTGAAGAATGGATGAGTTGGAGAAGTGAAAGAGGGAGAGTAGCGGAAGTGTGCTAAAGGAATGCAGTTTTCTGCACTGAACAGTTTCAGACAGAAACCTGTTCGCTCGAGCGAAACTCTTAGTCGCTCAAGCGAACAAGCTTCTGTCTGGGAGGATCGCTCCTAGAAACCTGTCCGCTCGAGCGAACATTGGGTTAGCTCGAGCGAACAAGTTTTTGGTTGCGACCGCTCGAGCGAACATTGGGTAAGCTCGAGTGAACAAGTTTCTGGTTGCAACCGCTCAAGCGAACTTTGGGAGAGGCTCGAGCGAAGGACGTTCTGTGTTGCGACCGCTCGAGCGAACCTTATGGAGGCTCGAGCGAAAGATGTTCTAGATGGGTGGTCCGCTCGAGCGAACTCATCATCGCTCGAGCGAACCTAATGCTACCTAAAATTTTGAAATGTGACAAAAAAGGAAAATTTCTAGAAGGAAGAAAACCTGATCATGTCAAGTGTCTTCCATTTGATATTGTGCTTTTGAGACTTAAAATATCCTACACCTTATGAATACCAAAGCGTTTGTCCCAAACTGGATATTTGTGTTCTACAAATACACAATGATCAACAGGCACTTAGCATGGGCTTGATTGAATTGGTTGGAAGTCTCGACTTTGACAATAGAAGCGTTATGTCAACTTTATCTTATTTTGCCAATCTAGTTTTATTTAGAATCACTCTTTCAGTTCAGAATAAGATAGCACATGCTTTTCTTGCAAATTTCACCCGTGTTGTTTTGATAAGTGTTTTTCCCCAATCATGACGAGTTCGTATAAGTATCGCTGTGTTTTCGTGAATTCATGGTTTTCATTTAATACCACTGAGCTTGGACTGGCCCTTCAGTCTGATCCATTGTCCGGGGGTCTTTAAACATGTGGACTATCTGCAGATTAGTCGTGTATTATATTACACATCGTGTGTGCCCCGGTTCCGCGGCCGGTTTTCCCCGTCTACCTTGCGTGACTTGGGATCGTGTCTTGCATGCCGTGTTTTGCGTGTCGTGCTTGCTCTTGTCACCACGTGTGATTGAGAAAGGATGGGCTCATTGTGGATTTACGAATCATGATTTATTTCTTGAAATTGTGATAGTTTTGCTTTGTTTACCAGTAACTCGGTTTTGCATATTGAGTAAGTTTGCTTCGAAATTGTTAAAGTGTTTGAGTTTTGTTTACTTCAAACTGTACATAAAATTTATACTTGTATGTGTCTAAATTGATCACCTGCCAAATCGTTGTGTCTGACCCATTTTGCTTTGATGTTTAGATATAGGAGCCGTTGCCCCTGAGGAGGAGCGCCTGGAGGAGGCTCTTGAGCCACCCCCAGCCCGTGAATGGCAACCTGACGACATCCTCTAGACGTCGGGTGGGGTCTTGAGCAAGTCATATGATGGGAATGGGTGTCTATTTTGTTTTTGGGTTGTAAGGCTTCTGTTGGCCGTTGATACTTTGGGAATGTGTAACTAACTTAACTTACTTTGGTTCTTGTGCAACTAGAATGTTAAATTTATGGTTATGTCATGTTATGTTTCCTCCTCTGATTATGGTTGATGATGATTTGATTTATGTAAGTGGATGATATCACTTGTAAAGCATAGATAAGATTACTTGCACGCTTCCGTAAATCATAGTTGTGTGAGATAAATTCCAAGCGTGTTTTGGGAATCCTCACCGCGGAAACCTATGGGTTAATCACAGATGGTTGGTTGGTTGGATAGTATAACCTCCCTCCCTCGTCGCGGGCCCGGGCTCGGTTAGTAGGACTCCAGTCAGGGGTTGCGACAGCCCTCAAGTATGAAAATTATTGAACAAGACCTAGACCCCCTAGGGCTTAGGGTTTTTTTGGGGGTAAAAGTAAGGCTTAGGTTTGAAGCTTCAAACTACAAGAAAATGCATCTATGAACCAATTTTCAGTATTGAGGTATTGGCTGGCCAAGGAAAAGAGCCACTACGCTCACAACTGATACATGGACCAAACATATAGAAGCTCAGTTGAGACATGTTCATTCCTTAATTTAGGACAAAATTCATGAGTGGCTAATCTTGTGCTTTGGTTTTGAATATCAATCCATTGAGGCAAGAGCTTAGCCCGAGGCTAAACCTAGTTATGGGTCAGCGCCAAGGCATGGGTCTGGATTTAGTCCAGCATGCAAGTCTCGAGTATATTTAGACAAAATAGATAACAACTTCATTGCAATATGAAGGGTGCTTGTGTAACAAGAGAATTTCATGACCGAGAGAAATGTGTCACGCCCCGCTATTAGGCACTGGGATTAAGAGTGAGATTAGGGGCCAATTAAAATTTTCATTAATAAAACATAACTAACCCTCGATCATGGTCTAATGGATCGAAGTCTGTGGTGAATTATGAATAGTCCTCAGTCAGCACATATAAATATCAAAGGGTACAATACACTTTTCAGAGTAAGTACATTTTATAGATTAAAGTTAAAGTTTTACAAAAGAGAGGACAATAAAGTTTAGTTTGATGGCCACTAACAAAAGCCTATGCCAATACAAAAGAACAATGTAAAAAGAAACCAAAATATGTGGAGGCACTAATGTGCCGGTCTAGACAACTCAAATTATGTCGTCTGCACCCCACTCGTGGTCGCCATTAGGCTGATTTGCCTGAAGCGGCGCTTCCTCCTCCTCCTCTTCAAAGCTAATGGTTTTGGAATCTATGCACCAAGTGCAGTATCGTCAGACTAAGAATAGTTGGCATGTAGATATATATGTGAACATAAAAATGCAATATCAAAGCAAGTAAATACGATGTAATCATGTGATGCATAAGGAAAAACCTAGGCATATAAGCACGAGTATGAATGATAATGAACAATAAAGACAAGACCTAGCAATTTATCAATAAGGGCGGTCCACATATGCCAATAAACCACAGGATAGTATCACTCCCCCTCCTAACTCGTAACAAGAGTGGTATAGAATGGTAGGGTAACATCCTGCTAATATTCAATTCATTGGGTGTAACCCCGAGACGATTCATCTTATGGTCAATCTGGGACAAGACATCAGGTAATGCTACATGGGACAAGCAATCCATTAGTGGTCTATTCGGAATATAGACCTACGATTTGCAACCGGTCATACATATTAATACATAAGTCATCTCACATAAGTAACCTCCTGCATGTGTTAGACAATACGATTGAGTGGTGCCCGACACGAGAGCCCTATAATAGTGAGGCCTGGGCTTATCCTATGTGAACATGATTTCACAGTTCCTGAGGGGACTACCTGTCATCAATCGTTCAATCAGTCATTAACCCAATCACTCAATCAATAATTCCATTCAATCAAGTCAATGTAGTCATCTCTAAGCCCTTACAATTGGGTCGCCTAGCCCAATCAAGTCGTTCGATACAATAAAAATAATAGGAAATCCTAATTATGGACAATCTAAGTTGTCAATGGGATCCTATTAATTAGAAAGCAATAAAGACTTGGAACATGCTCGAAACATGTAGACATCAAAAGAAGAACTGTACAACGTACTTCGATCATCGGTAGTCAAGGGGAAGAAAGCAATCCAATCCTAAGTCCAGTATTGCCTTTTTTTCTTACGAAATATCGCCACATGGATCTTGGAAGGAGTGAGGTCCTCGATACCCCTTCAATTACCTTGGTGCAATATCATTAATTGGGTACTATAGGGTCTCACTTCGTTCGAGCTCCGAAATAGTCCATACACCATATGCTGTCTGATAACTTGTAAGGATATATATATGGCTCAGAAAGAACGTCCCTCACCATGGTCCGCCATTTAGTCTGCATTAGAGGATCCCAAGGGTACCCATCTTAGTTTCAAAACCCTAAAGACGTGAACCATGTTTCAGGGGGAAAAAGGTTGCACTGCGGCTAGCCGTAGCTTGTTTGTTTTGCGACAGCCTCACGACTCACCATAAGGTCTCCTTAGGCAAAGAGTATAATTAATTCCTGGAAACTTGTCAGTTGCCTAGCCTCACAAAAGCTCCATCAAGTTTTATAGTTGGCTGTACGGCTAGCCATACAACTAACCGTAGAACAATAGTAGAAAGTAAAAATCTCGGATTTTAGACAGTTCCTTCTTCAGAGAGGCAAGTTACAGCCTACCGTTACCCAGGAAAATGCAATCTTGAGCTCCAGTTGCTAAGCATGTAGTGCATGTCTTCTTCATCTGCATTTGTTAATTCAATTAGGGCGAAACCCTCTCAATTCCATCCATAGACATCCTCCATCCATTCAATCATTTATTAACCTAATCTGGCACTTATGATCCATAATTCCAAATTGAGCAATGTCATGATGCAATAAGATTACTCTTTGAAGAAGAAGGCTGTGTTTGCAATTTTCTAAGTTTGTAATAGATAGATTAATCATATCGCATAATTTCATTTTCTGAAGATTACATGGGGCTATGTGGATTGAGAACAACAATCAAAGACCTTGCATAAGACATTTCATGAGCTGGCAAAACAAAGTAGAGTGATCATGAAACCTCCTCTGAAGCCTCCCCGGAAGCCCCCCCTGCCCTAGCCGTTGCCAATCCCTAGCTTTCCCTCCTCCCAGATCCCCCCTCTCTGTAGATCCCCCTGGTCTCAGTTACCAGGATTTCCCCTCCCTTCTTCCTTGCCCTCCATTGCTATCCTCAGACTCGGAGAACCCCCCTTTTGTAGGGTTCCCGCAGCAACCTCCCGTGCACGCCGATGGCTCCCATGCTCAAGGTTAGGTGACTTTCAAGCTAGCTCAGGTGCTCAAGTTGTAGATGGCAATAATCTACTAACCCAGCTAGTCTCCTCTCCAGGAACAGAGCAATTAGACGGCTCAAAAAATCAAACTCAGCTGGACCCCCTTCTGGATAGGTGTTGTCAGAAGACACTAACCCTCAAGCTCATCGACCCTTCCCTTCTCACACCTCTTGGGATCCAGCCCATCTGCCTCTATTTGAGAAGCACCTTAGCTTCTTGTTGTAGACTCCCCCTTCAGCAAATCTCATTCTTCACCACCCCCCCCCCCCCCCCAAGAGCTATGCTAGCTTTTTCTCCTTGATGGCAGTTCCTCCCCCCTTCCCTTCCACCTCCGGAATGGATTGAAGGCAAGCTCAACATCAAAATCCCTCACCACATGGTATCTATCAGCAAGGAATCTTTCTCATTTTAGCGATTGGAAAATTTGTTGGTAGAAGACCTTCCTTGGAAAGATTAGAGCAGTGGGTGTTGGCATCCTGGAGACTGTCTGGACCTTGTCTCATCTTTTTGACTGAAAAAGGCCATTTCCTGTTCAGGTTCAACTCCAAGGACTACCTCCTCTCTACGGTAAGCCAGAGCCCTTTTCTAATGGATGGTAGGAAAAAACTTCTTTTCTAGTCTTGGTCCCCCAGTCAGAGTGAAGACTCTTGGCCGGCAGTTTCCCCTGTCTGGATCCGTCTCAAAGGGATTCCATTCCAGTGTTGGAGCAGTGATGTTCTTCTCCCAATTGCTAGCTACATTGGAAAACCTCTTCGTTTGGATGAAACCACGGCTTCGTAGCGGATTCTTTCCTATGCTAGGGTCATGTTGAACCTGGATGTGCCTAACCCTTACCCCCATTCCATTTCTGTAGATCTGGAGGGTGATGCAAAGGTAAAGGTCGAAGTGCAGTATGAGAATATACCCTGCTCGGAATGCCTCTCAGCAGGGCATCTAACAGGCAAATGCCCCTTTGTTTTAAAACGTGGGATCCTAAAGGAGCATGGCAACGTCAGGGACGGAGCTCCTACTATAGCTATATTAGGAGAGCCTGGCCAACTTCACACCTCTGTAGATTCAAGCGAGGTTCCTATCTTCACTGAGGATACTATAGTCAACACTGAAAAGGAAGGAGACCAAGGCCTGTCCACTGATTCTTCCCTTTTAGAAGTCGTGGACCCTAAGCTGTCTTTACCAAAGCCCATTCCGAGTGCATCTACAGACAATTCGACCATGGCTATATTGGAATCTAATGAAGGAAACCCCGTCCTATCCCTTCTGAGGGATATCATCCATAATATCTTGGAGAAAATCTCAGCTCCTGTTGTTGATTTATCCAATCCCTTCTTAGTTTTGGAGCATAGCTCAGTCATTGAACCCGTCTTCTCCTACTCTCTCTCAAAAAACATTCCGGAGGCTTCCAAAAATGTCTCAGACCCCTCTCTTGGCCCCCCACCTCAGGCTCAGACCCCTTTCTTGGCCCCCCCACCTTAAACCGCTTATCTGGATCCCCTACCTTAAATCCTTTACCTGGCTCCCCCACCCCAGACCTAGACCCCTTATCTAGCTCCCCCTTGGTTGAAGCCTCCTCTACTATTGGAACATTGGCAGTACAGGAATCTATAGATGCAGTCCTAGAAATTGATATCTCCCCCTTCAAGGTAAAAAAAAGAAGAAGAAAGGGAGGAGTAAATGATTGCCAGCTGATTTCCTAGTAAAAATGATCTCTCCCCTCAGGCCCCATTGCTAGGAAATCAGCTGGCAATCTCTCTTCGAAAATTGTCAATGATTAAGGTCCTCTTTTGGAATTGTAGAGGCATTGGTAACCCCTCCACCATCACAATGCTTCAACACCTTCTAACTGTCCACTCCCCTGACCTCCTTTTCCTTTCTGAACCTATGATCCAATTCTCTTTCCTCTCTTCCATAGGAGTGCTTTCCTTTGGTTTCGATTCCTTTCTTTCAAATAACAACAACTCCCTCTGGTGTTTTTTGAAAGCCTCCTTTCCCCTTTCTTTCTCCCTCCAAGACCAGTCCAACCAACACATCACCATTAATTATATAAATCCCTCCTCCACCTCCCCTAGCCTCATCACTAGTGTTTATGGTTCGATGAATTACAGAACTAGGAGATCTTTATGGATCGACCTTGTCTCTGTCTCCTCCATGAACCTTCCTTGGTGTGTCATCAAAGACTTCAATGCCATCCTACTTGCTTCAGAAAAAATCAACATCCGGCCCCCTTCCTCTATTTCAGTTTTGGAGTTTAATGATATGATGCTAGCCGATGGCCTTCAGGACCTGGGCTATAAAGGGAACTCCTTCACTTGGGCCAACAACAGGAAAGGCCAGGCTTATGTTGCTGCTAGGCTCGACCGCGCCTTGATAAACTCCTTTTGGCAAGACAACTTCTCTAACCCATGTGTTACTCACATTCCTCGACTATGCTCAGATCATAGTCCTATTCTTCTCTCTCACAATTCCCTTCAAATTTGAAGCTATGTGGTTGACTATGACTCTTTCCTTGAGGTTGTGGAGACAAGTTGGGCTAACAGTAATTGCTGCAGAGGAAATGCTCAGTTCGTCTTGGCTCAGAAATTGAAGATCCTGAAGGACAATCTCAAGGTTTGGAATAGGGATGTGTTTGGGCATGTCAAAGTCAGGATTGCTGAAGCAGAGAAGGCGGTTCTAGACTACCAACAAGCCCTTGATGAGAATCCTTCTGAGTCCTCTCAAATGGAGCTATCCGGTGCTAAGTCCTCCCTTCATAATTGGCTCAAAGCTGAATCTGATCTTTGGAAGCAAAGGTCCAAGATAAGGTGGATCCAAGATGGCGATAGGAACACCCAATTCTTTCACCAGTCAACCAGTCCAGGGGCATCTTCAATCGCATTAACAAGATCTTCGTCAATGGCTCTACATTCTTTAAGGAAGGCTAAATTTGAGACCAAGTAGTGCTTTTTTTCTCCAATCTCCTTCTATCTCCTTCCACTAATCCTTCATAATCCCTCTACCAAGTCATAGGGTCTTTAGTTTCTGAGGAGCAAAATATCAGTCTCACAACAGTTCCTTCGCAAGGCAGTCTTCAAGCTCAAGAGGAGTAGCTCTCCTGGTCCAGATGGATTTTCTTGTTTCTTCTTCACCAGTTGCTTGAGCATTGTAAGCAAAGATGTGGTCTCTGCTGTCTCCCATTTCTTCAATTCAGGGAGGCTTCTGAGAGCCACCGATGCTTATTTTCTCGCTCTCATCCCTAAAGGCCCCTCCTAGTAGTCCTTTGGAGACTTTCGACCTATCAGGCTTCTAAACTTTTCTTATAAAGTCATCTCCAAAATTCTGGCTCATAGACTTTCAATCAGTCTTCCTTCTTTGATCTCCAAGCACCAAGCAGCTTTTTTCAAGGGAAGATCTATCTATCATCATATAGTGCTGGCTCATGACCTTTTTTTCCAAAAGCTAAATTCCAAAGTTAGCGGAGGTACAGTATACTTAAAGTCGGATATCACCAAAGCTTTCGACAAGCTTCAATGGAGCTTCCTCTTTAGGGCCCTCTAGTTTTTCAATTTCTCTTAAGACTGGATAGACTTGGTTATGGAGTTGGCCTGCACAGGAAAAGGCTCAGTTTTGATCAACAAAAGTCCCTCTGGCTTTTCAGTTCCTCGTGCGGCTTGAGGCAAGGAGATCCCCTCTCCCCTTATCTGTTCATCTTAGTAGAAGAAATTCTCAGCTTCAATGTGGATTTTCTCCGGCAAGTGGGAGGGATTGTTCCAATCTCTCCGATTCAAGCAACCCCTTGCCATTTACTTTTTGCCGACGACATCTTGTTATTCTTTGAGTCTTTCAAAATCTCTCTGAGGCTTCTTAAAGAGCTCTCCAGTCTCTATCAAGACTCATCTGGGTAGTCTTTCAACCTTCTTAAGAGCCAACAGTTTGTGGGACAGGTGTCTCTCAAGCGTGCTAACATGATTTCCGGGATGTTGTCGATCTCTCGAGCTTCTCTCCCCTCCACCTACCTTGGAGTCCCTCTTTTCTTCAGAAGTCCCAGACATAGGTTCTTCCTTATGATGTTGGACACAATTAGAACAAGGCTCTTCGGCTGGAAGCTAAATTTTCTTTCTTTTGCAGGAAGACTTACCTTGACAAAACATGTTCTCTCTTCCATTCCCCTCCACATCTCCATGGCTATTCCCATTCCCAGTAAAACTTGTCTTGCAATTGAAAGAATTATGAGGAACTTCTTGTGGTCTGCTTCCATAGATGAATTCAAGTGCAATCTAGTCAAATGGGATACAGTCTTTCTCCCAAAAAAGGAGGGGAGGCTTGGGCTTCAGAGAATCAAGGGAATTAAAGAAGCTTGCTTGCTTAAGTTGGGCTGGTCAGCTGCTACAATAGACTCCATCTAGGCTATTTGGTTCCGATCCAGGTATTTTAAGGGCTCCTCGATCTGGTCCACTGTTAATCCAGTTGGAGGCTCCTGCATATGGAGAAAAAATGCGCTTTCTTGTTTCCTTCTTGCAGCTTGGTAGTCTCTGGAAGGTTGGTAATGGTATCTCCATTTGTTTATGGTTTGACAATTGGTGTGGCCAGACTTCCATTTCCTCTATTTTCCTATCTATCCAGTTCTCCCTTACAGATAGGGTGAGTGATATCATTTAGGACAACTCTTGGTCCTTTCCCTCTCTCCTTCCAGCCTTCATCAAGGACTTTTTGTTTCAAGCGACTAGAGGTATATGTTAGTGGATGAGCTCAGTGTGGAGATTATTTTTTGGAAAGACTCATCAACTGGAATTCTCTCCCTCAAAACTGCCTGGGATCTTGTTCGGAGCCGAGCCACCACTCCTCCATGGACAGGCCTGATCTGGAATAAGGTTGTCAATCCTCGTCTAGCCTGTTTCGCTTTGCGCCTATTGCTTAGAAACAACCCATCAGACTCCTTTCCCACAAGTAGAGGTTGTAACTTGGCTTCTAGATGCTATATTTGTCATATATGGGAAGAAACAGACTCCCATATTTTTTTCTTATGCAGCATGGCCAACTCCTGTTGGTCCTGGATTCTAAATCTTTGTAACCACTCTCCCCCAGCTCCCTTCTCAGCAGCAGCCATATGGAAGGTAATCTCGGAGGCTGGAGATGCCTCTGGAGAAATTGGGTTACTGCCCTCTTCTTCCATGGCATCTACACCCTCTGGTTTCTACGGAATGACGCCAAGCACAACAATCGGAAGGCCTCTCTCAAGCAAGCTCAGGTCCTTTTTTGAAGACAGAATCAAAGCTCTGGTTATTTCCTTGTCTCCAGGGGTAATCTTTCCTCATCCAATTCTGAGAGCTTTGGGCCATGTCTGATCTTTCCTCATCCAATTCTGAGAGCACTGGGCTAGGCTTGATCTCTTGTTTTGTTCCTGCCTCTTTCCAGTGCTTCAAGCTCTATAGCTCCCCGGAAGTGCAGTTGGATCTATGATGATTTGTGAAGTCAGTGGTGCTCTTTCCCTCTCCCTCAGTGTTGTTTGTTGTTTAGCAATTTTTGTGCTGCAGGGGAGTCAGAGTCAAGCCTAGTTGGACTGCAGGGTAGCGCCTGCTGGTTGTTCACGTTCGGCGGGCTTGCTGCTGAATTTGGTCGTCTGTGGTCTTCATAAATTCTGTTGCAGTGAATTTTCTTAAATTATGTTGCAGTGAATTTTCTGGCACCTTCCAGTGCAGGCTATGCATCGTCTTGCCATGCTGCCTGGCTTTGGTGTGCTAGCTTGTTTTCTTTTTTTGGGTTTTTCTTGAGCTTCGATGTGCATAGTCTACCCTTCTTGTTCTTCTGTTCAGTGCCCTATTTTTTGGAAGGTTGCTGTTGTGGGTTGGCGTCTGTTTTGTAATCCTTCCCTTGCTGGATCCTTTTTGTATTTTGGGGGCTTATGCCCACTTCCCTCTCTTTCTTTAATACAATTTACCATTTAGCAAAAAAAAATAAAAAATAAAAAAAGAGCAATGTGCATCTACACAATTGAAATGATCATGCTAGATGCAATTAAACAAACATGCACATTTATCTAACCAAGTTATCCACTTGCCATACCTATGAAATGACCCAAAATCCACAACCCTACCTCAAATGCCAAAAAATCCAAAGCGAAGAAAAAAAAAAAAAAAACCAAATGGCACCAAATCACTAAACAAAATCAAAGGGAGAGGAAGGTCTAAGCTATTCTAACTCATTTCTGAACCCAAAACTTGCACACCCTAGCCAAGAGAGGGAGAGAAGCTTACCTAGAAGTGGATGGAAGGAGAGAGAGAACTTGAAAATGGGGTTGGGAAGCTCGTGGGGTACACGTGGAGATGTTAGTGAAGCTCAATGAAGGTGGGGGCAGCTTAGATGGTCCACTTGCAAGACAGTGACAGAGAGCAAAGAGAAAGAGAGAAATGAGAAAGAGTTGTAGAGAGAGGTGGGGTGAGAGGTCAAATGGGCCGGTCTTTATAAAGGGGGACACATTTGGGAAATTTTCATTTTAGTCCCTATGGACTTTGGGTCGAAAAACGAGGGTCTTTGACTATCCGGGTCAAGTCGGGGTAGAAGGATGATCTTCAAAAAACTAGGTCATCTACCCAACGATGCCGAAATCTCTAAAAAAAAATTATGAAAAAAGACCTCTAAACATTCTAAAAATTGTAACACACCTCATACTGTACCCAAATAGACTTGGATCTCAACCTGACTTCGTACGCTTGAACCTAATAGTAAAACGGACTTGTTTAGCCTCTAATCGAGCTTAATTAGCTAAAAGCATAATTAACTAGACTAATTACATCCGTGGGATATGGGACCTTACAAATCTTCTATATTCCATTTTCAACATTTAGTATGGCACTTTCGGGATGGAAGTAGAAAACAAAAAAGAAAACTAATTTTTGTTACAGAGAGGATTTCTATTTCCTATGAGGATTTGGAATCCTAGATGTCACAGTTGTGCAAAAACCCAACTTTGTAGAGTGCGAAGTCCTTTTGTTACACAGCGCGACATAATGTTATCTATTTTGATTTCCTAAGGGTCCTAGTACATTAAGGGTGTAAATCTTTATTGACCGACATTGTTCATCCTTGAATTTTTTCTTTTAACACTAAGGGCGTGTTTGTTTCATGTAATTGAATGAGGAGGCATTGGAAGACACTGTATCTCTATAAGTGAACAAAAATGAAGAATAAAGGTAAATATAAAAAAACTCATCAAATATTTCCCCTTTAATAAAAATTGAATTGAGGTATTATGGAAAATTAATACCCAACCATCACCCTAGTAATTCAAATCCTATGAATTTTAAGGTCCTCTCTACATTGTTATCTTATATTCTTCACCTCTCACTTCACAACATTTTCCCTTCACCTTTATAATGATCCTTCGGCAGAGCACATATATAAAAAATTTCTATGCATTCAATTCCTATGTTTGGTTAATGTAATTGGATTTCTAGAAATTCTATGACTTTGTATTTCTAAAAGTAGTTAAATATAAAAAACCAAAGGTGAAAATAAAAAAATAGAAATGCTCCAATGGGGGCAATTTCCATGGGAGCAACCATACAGATGCTCCTTTAATGGGGATGTGAGAACTCCTATGATGAATCCAACGCTCTCATACTTTACTTGTCGCCATCTCTCTACCCAGCCCGCTCCTTTTAATGTCACAAGCTCTAGGTTTCACACCCATTGGAATCGTTGGTTGAAATACTAAACACAAAGATGCCTTTTGGAATTATTAAATATGGGGGCCATGGATCAAAGGGTAAGTATGATGTAATGAAGCTTAAGTTTTACAAATAGGTAGGCCCCGTCTGGATCTTTTGATCACCCATCTCCTCATGACTGTAGTAGCTCCAGGTGGGCCCCACAAGATTGAAATCACGGACCATCAACGCTGACCATCCACTGGGAGCACTACCCACCAAAAAAGTCCATCAAACAACCTCCCCTTTAATGAAAATTGAATTAAGGGGAAATGAATACCTTGCCATAACCCTAGCAATTCACATCCTAGTTACAAGAAGGTTGCATCTAGATTGCTATCTTATATCCATCACTTTTCACCTCATATCCTTTAATAATTCTTTGGTGGCGCTCATTTAACCATGAATTCCTATGTAATCATGTTTATGATTTCTTTTGGCTAGCTGTTCAATGGTTTGGTCTCCTGACCTTGGATGTGGGGTTGATTTTGCCTGCCTCCCTTTTTGGTGCTCATCAATAACCCTATTTCGTTCATTCATTACAGATTGTATCTCCTTTTCATGATATACATATATATATATATATATATATATATATGAAGGGTGCTACAAAAACTCCCTGGGTGTTTTATAAAGCAAAACACCCCTTATTTTACCCAATGAAACTCATCCTCTTTGCTAAGTTGGAGTTGCAACAAATAATAAAAAAGCAAAGAATCGGTGTGGCTCCATTTTTCTCTTTCTTAAATGCATGCCTAAATAAGGATAAAGGAATCTACATTGTGGCTAAAATCTCTCCTTTTCAAACCATATATGGTAACCAATGAAAGATATGCTTCCCTTTTTGTCTCTTTCTAATAAGATTTGACATGTATGGATAGTCACGGAGTTTCAAAACTTGAATAGGTTTTTGATGTGTAAATCATTCACGTAGGACCCCATCAGAACAATGGCCTTGATTGCCAAGTGTGGGCTAATTTCAGTAATGAGATGGGCTCCAATGTTTGCAGATTGAAAGATGCAAACAATTACTATATTGCGTATTATTTTCAAATCAATATGGGACATACTAGGCTACTTCTCTGTGTGTGCCTAGAAAGCAATCTTATTAAATATTCAATGTGGGCCCACTACAAAAAAAAAAAAAAAAAAAAAGACGCTTATGATTGAAAAATAGACCATTTTAAAAGAACAATTATATGCTTGGCCTACCCAATGTGGGCCCACTGCAAAATATATAAATTACCAAAAAGAGGGCCCCACGTCACATAAAGCTCGATCATCTCTTCCTTATAACTAGTTAATCCCCTTTTTTTTTTGGTACCCAATCTTCTCCTTAAAACTAGTTGTATTGTAAAATGGATCCTGTTATTTTGCTTTGAACATGTAAGGTGGCATTATTTCATTGTATAAGGAAAAGGGGCAAAAATGCTCCTTTCAAAATGGGGAGTTTTAGAGAATTCCTCCATATATATACACTAACGCTTCAGGGCCCGCACCCAACGCGAGCCTTTAATTCATCAAAGGAAAGCCCAATTTAAATTGAAAGTAGACACATAGTAAACAAACAAACTACATTTAATACAAGTATACAAGAAATTCAAGATTGGTTACATCCTTTGGAGAACCCCATATACGTTATGCCTTCCCATTCTTGGGGCTTGGATATTTGATAGAGAGATGTTAGTTAAAAGTAAATTTAAATAAAAATAGGAAGTAATTGTTGGTCAAATGCATATGGGAGGCATGATTTTTTTTTTTATGAAGGCAAATATTTTAAAAGAATCTTATATATAAATCTAAATCAATCGTCAAAAGCAAAAGATCGAATCATGTTCGAGTCAAACTTACCTTGTTCTTTATGATATCAGTGGCGATGATGTTAGAAATGTCTTTGCTACATAACATATCATTTGTTACATGGGATGCAGTCGGAGAGGAGGTTGATGCTGATGCTCCATCCTGCAATGGAATAACTAAAATTTCTACTTCCATATACCATGCATGAATGTTATATGAACCTTCTAAGAATGAAAAAGAGAAAGCAAAATTGTGAGCAGAAATAAGAGAAAAATTATTTCAAAGCAAATATTTCAAAGATTTAGTAAATAGAATTAGTATATAAAAAAGCATATAAAAGAACTACGATATGAAGAGCCAATGTATTAAAATAAAACAAGAACAATGTTTATAAGTCTCCATCAATCAATTCATGATGTTTTCTTCAGTCCATTAACTCTTTTGATTCGTGTAGTTGTTTCACCCTATCCACTTGTGTCATTTATATCACTTGTCACATCTCTTACACTTGTCTCATTACATTGACTCATCCCAGCACCTAATATTTTGTCAGCACCTATACTTATCTCAGCACGTGCGCTTGTCTCACCAACATTATTTCTATTTGGTGTTGCTTCCAAAGTATTTGCTCTAACATCTTCACTTGTCTGAATTTCTTGCTTGTTCGATACTGCATGTTCAATTTTCACATGAATTAGGAAATGTTAATGGTATTTCATAGAATAGTGCTGAGTATGTCTTAATAAAACTTACATTTTTTAATTTCTGCCAACAAAAATGCCAATTCTTTTTTGTAATGTATTTCTTCTATTTTCTTGACCGTGATTCCACTTTCAAATGTCAGTCTGTTCACACTCGAGTCTATTTTTATGTGAAATAAATATTGTTTCCAGAATGACTTTTTTATTTCAACTCCTAATAGATCATACCAATTAATCTGTAAAATAGTTTAAAAGTTATTGTATACACATACATACATAATGTTTATATATAGAAACATTTAAAAAAAGAACATAATTTATTTATATGCAGATAAATTTAAAATACCTTATTCGTATAGTCTTTAAATGCTTCTTTAGTTGCATTTATGAAATCCTTTAGTATTTCATCATACATAAATAATGTTGCATGCTTGGTGTGATCCTCGACTGTTATAGTTGCAATGTATCTAAGAATATAAAAAAGGAATATTATAATTCATTGTGCCATAATATTTTCAAAAGGTAGATATGTTATTATTTTAATGTATTATCTATGTACCTCATCTTTGTTGGTATTGTTGAATCATTACAAAGAGCACATTTACCATTGTTGGCACTTTCATAAATTTTGTTATCACATTTATTGCAGGAAAGTTGTGCCAAAGGGGTTTCCATATGTAACATTACAACTGTGGCCTTTATTGCAACATATTTATCCTATAGGTTTTATAAAAGAAAAATAAAAGTTAGTTTGCACTAGATACCATTCAAAATTATTTTTATCAATTAAGAGAAGATGTATTTGAGTTTAACTTTATCTCATTGACACCATTTTCCAATAATTAAAATAACTCATGTAATGACAATTTGATAGACCTTGAGTCATTTAACAATAAAAGCTTATTATTGTAATTCAACGTTTCACAAAGATGTTAGTATTAACAAATATAGATAAAAAGTTAGTAATGAAAAAGTTAATCGCTTACCATAAAAGAAAACGTCTTGCCAATGGAATCTTAGAGTTGATTCGTAACTTTATTCCAGTTGATGGACTAAGATAAATGTTTCCTACACACAACTCATGAAGTTTGTATCAGTTGCATATAAAATTAATAAAAACTATTAGTGATCCAAAATGAATAGTTTTACCATTGTATTGCTTAACTATTATAGATGTTGCTATAATAACTCACCCTATACTTGAATTTAAGGAGTAAAAATTGTCTAAAGCAAAGTTTCCCCATAGAGTAAGATTCATCTTCTTGCGACTACAAAAGAAAAATATAAGATTAATAATCAATCTCTTTGATTTGAAAAATATAAATAATTTAGTACAATTCAATTTAAAATACATTTCATCACATAATGTGATATCTAACTTCGCAAGCTCCGTTTAATCTTGTTTTCTAATGTATGATATGCTACTTATATCTTTGATAACTCCAATGATGTATGTATCATATTAATGCAAATGAATAAAGTTTTCAAGAGATTTGTAACTTTTAGAATATAAATGGTTATGAGAGTTGTAATACTTTGCAGATACTTAAATCTATTGAGAAATAAAGGCATTTTATAGAGTGAAGTGAAGCAATACTCGTAGTGAGGAATATCTACACATGTCTCTGTTATTTGTGAAACGACTGCATCTATTGCTAATGATAGTTGATATTGATGAGGGGCAACATTATATGTCTCTGGTGGTTCTTTGACTCTCACATCTCTAATCGTGTAACAATTTCCTTCCATTATCTCATCACCAAATTTTGGTATCTCATCATTAAACAGTGTGAGAAGTATTTGATCTCCCCTGAAAATTAAAAAACAAAGAAAATAAATATAACTGCCATGTATTCAAAAATTATTTTTAAATAAGATTGTATTTAAATTAAAAAGGTCACCTTTATATCAATAAGGATTAATTTATTGATTCGTCCCGAACCTCTAGCATTGTTGTACTGTCTATCTTCAATTATTCTGCTTACTCTTACTTCAATGCACCATCTATCATTATAAGGATGTAGCTCCTCGAGACGATGAAATCTGCTGGACGTCATTAATGATTCCTTGAAAATCCAAAGATGAAAATTTGAAATTATCGTTAGTCTCATATTTATTTTAATTCTGATACTGATCATTTTTTAATAGTATTGATAGATGTTTGAGCATATGAGGTTGTTACATAAAAATTATTTAGAGTAAAATGCAATGAGAAATTTGTAGCATAACTCATCCGTATTACATCGGTTTTAATGAGAAGAGAAGGAATCGTTTTTACCTCTAAGAGTAATTTGTGCAATGGCTCTTCACTTCATTCAGGACTTCTTTATATACAACATTTTTAGTATATCCAATTGGAATGGTAGTGTTCCCCTTCAGTAAAATCTTCCTCCCCGAGTTATCCGTGACTCTAGATAGAGCAACGTAAAGTTGTCAATGCAAGAAAACTGGCTATGGGAGATAAAGGCCTATTTTTTGTAGGGTTTGTCCATGACTTTTGTTTACTGTCATTGCAAATGCCAATTTAATCGAAAATTGTCTTCTTTTAAGGATGAATGGCAAATCTGTTTCAGCAGCTGACATCACTATTCGTGGAATGAAAACACACTCCCCCGCATTTGTCCCTGTGACCACATCTGCTTCTATTGTTCGTTGTCTCAATCTACTAATAATTAATCTCATTCCACTGCATAATCCAATAGATTGATCCAAATTACGTAAAAGCATAATTGGGGCACCCACTCTTAGTTCTAATGAATGATTCGGCAATCTGGCAAATTTAAGAGTGTTTAAGTACTCTGTGGTGTATAACATATCTTGACTGGTTTCTCTGCCCTTAACTTCAACCGTTGTATCTGCACTTATATATGTCTTCTTGTTAAGCTCATCAGAAAGCATATTAAGAATTTTATCATTAATCTTGTCAACATAGTCATTCTATGGAGTCAATATTGCTCTGTTTCTAAAATATGAATGATTCTTGATATTGACATTTAAGTTATCACAGACAAAGTTAATTAAGGGCAAAATGACATCATCATCAGCATCTATTCGTAATTTTACTTGGAATCTGAATCCAATCATCATTTGAATCGATGTTTGTACATAAAGTATTGCAATCTGCATCTCTATTTTCAATACCCACCTCGTAAAGTTTGCATTGTTATCATTATTAGATAAATTCTGTAGACGCATAGTCTCCGTTAGTTTTAAGACTTCACAATATTTCCAAATCTCAGATCTTGTCAATGAGGCAGCTACTATATCTTCTCTTTTTCCCCTTTTAACAACAAGCAAAATTTGTCTATAGTCACCTCCCAATTCAACATTTAGCCCCACCAAATATTTTTCTTTCGCTAGTATTATCGGTAGCACTCACTGTGTCGCGTAGAGTCCTATCGACCGCATTAAATGCATTCTTATGCATCATAGGTGCTTCATCCCATATGATCAAAGATGTTTTTTGAATTACCTTAGCCAAATTTGATTTTTTGCCAATAGCACAAAATGTTGCTTCATGAGTCTGTAATGGTATCCTAAAGCACGAATGTGCAGTCGGGCCACCTGGTAACAACAAAGATGCGATTCCCGATGATGCTCTGCTAAAATAATTTTTCCTTCACTTCGGAGTTTCGTAATTATTGTTTTCCACAAGAATGTTTTTCCCATCCCACCACTGCCATTGACAAAGAAAACTCCGCCTTTGCCATTTAGACATGAATCAATGATTTTGTCGAACACTATGGTTTGCTGCAGGTTTAGTCTTGAATATAAGACATTAAATTTAGATGCAAGATCGTCGATATCTTATGACAATTCTTCATGTAGTAGGTTGTTGGATATAAAATCATCATGTTCATATTGTGAAAATGGCATATCCTGAAACTCTTTTAACGATCTACCATTTTTATTTAGGATTGACTCAATTTTTCTAAGTGCTTGATTTTGTATCTCATAGTCTGATAAATTGATACTGATTGAGTTTTCATGCCTATGCAGCCTCATCTCTATATCAGCAGAAAGTGAGGTCTAATGTTTGTTCCATACATGCAATGGATTTGATACTTCACAAAACATAAGGATCTTTGCAAACATGTTTCTCAATTGATATGTTGTCGCCCCCTGTGATGTTTCTGTTAATGCTATGTCCCACTCGTTGTCATCATCTAATAAGCCAAGTGCTATATATGCATGCTGATTGTTCTATTCGAAAAAGAAAAATGATGATGAAGGCGATGACAATATGCATGACTGAGAGGTGAAGGAGTCTTGGTAGGAACTTCGCTTCTCATTTCATCTTTTGAATGTTGCAAAAAGACAGAGACAACTCAATTACATTTATATAAAACATCAAATCATTCCCATTTTTATCTTACATGGGTTCTTCATTGTTTCACCTTTTGAGTACAGTTTGCTTACATATATATTTTTTTTTACAACCCCCTCACCAAGCTTAGGAGATCAAGACAAGAATAGAACTCAGTTCGAAGGAAGGGAGGAGATCATTGTTGTCTTCGAGGATTTGCTGGAGACAGGATTAGAGAAGTCTGCAATTAAGCTTCTTCAATTAGTCTTTGTAATTCATCACCATTAATGGGATATAAGCATTACATAGACGAGAAACCTGCTTCAGAACAGCAGAGGTAATCTCTGTCTTTCCTCCCTGGTGAGAAGAACAAAGGCTGACCTTCAAAGGCTATCGCCCAGAGACCAGAATAGGAGCATCTATCACTGCTTAATTCTCACCTAATGGATGAAGGAGAGAGTTTTCATAACGACAGAGTTTCTAGGCTTGGGATTGGAGAGACAATGGCCTTTTTACGCCAAAAGTACTTTTTTAACCTCTTGCTTGGTCTTCTGAGTCTTCATTTTATAGCCTCTATGGGGCAATAACTACAGAAGATCATGGAGGAGTGGAGGTGGTTTTGAAACTACTATTGAAGGGTGTACAACTGTTCCTCCTTTGTAGGTCTAGTGGTTGATGGAAGAAGTAATTGACCAAAAGTCGTGGGCGATGTGCGGCTTGAGAAGAAGGATCTTAACGGCCAATGTGTGGAGTCGCACAGTGTCTAATTGCCAATCTTACATAATTGAGCGGCCAGTTCTTGAACAGAAGTTGACGATCACTTCACTGTTTTGGGCGGTCTATATTTTGAAGACTGCAGTGGCCAATGGCATTTTACAATCAGTAGCCGTTGGATAGTTCCTGTTGTAGCCGACCATATTCTAGTGGTCACCAAGTTGTCATCATATTTTTATGAAAAGAGTGTATTTTACCTTGGGGAATGTTATACATGGTAGATGGATTTTTTGTGTGCCAACAAATTGCCCGCCCCCGCCCCCCCCCCCCCCCCCCCCCGCGAGGTACAATGACTAGAACTCGTTATGGTAATCATTGTGCCTTTGGGAATTTCATAAATCTCGGTTTATAATGGAAAGGTGCAGCAAATTTGTTTTGAATGCTGCTCATGCCCTTCTTTTTGTAGATATCAATTGTTTACATCTCCATGGGGATTATGGGAATAGGCCCAAGGAAGGATCCCTGAGGTATATAACAACCCTTTGTTTGGAAATTTTCTTTTGAAGGTGGAAAGGTATGCTGATTTTGTCAAAGTTTGTGATTTTAGAGCATTGATTGTGTTTTTGGTGAAATTTGGGTAATTGGGTAGGCAAATTAACTTCAAATCGGACATGTGGCCAGCCTATTCGAAGATATTCTTGAAAGGAACGTTATGATGACACCACTTCTTAAATTTTGGCAGTTCCGCAGATTTCGAGTAGTAGTTAAAATCCAAATAGCACCTTTTTGAATTGTGCACTGTCCGGCTAGTTTTTGTTTTGCTGGCTTTAGGCTTTGGCCGCTGAAGTAGTTTTTGGATGGCTGTTGGGCGTCTTTCCATTTTCGGAGTAGTCACTGGGTTTCGTTCTATTTTCGGAGTGGCCAATGAGCATTTAACTCCTCCACCTGCGCCTTTTGCGGGAATTGAGGAGTCAGATAACTTGCAGCGGACTTCCCTTGCGAAAACCAAGGCGCCCTATGCTTATAAAAGGCTTGATCTTCTCTTTCTTTCTTCATTACTTTATTCTCTTCGTATTCTTGAGCTTTTAGGAGTTCTTCGAGCTCGAGCCTTCTCTGTTTTCTCCTTCGTCTTCTCCAAGCATCCTTTTGCGGTTTCTTCCTTTTCAGAAACAGTGGCTGGTAAACTCTTTTTCTAGATCACTTCGAATGCATAGTATCATTTGTGTGTTCCAATCTGCTCCTTCCCTTCTTCTTTCTATCTCTTTTTTTTTTTCTTATCCCTTCACCATGTCTTCTTTTCTTGTCAATGCTTGCTAGAATGACGTTGTCCTCGGCCATGAATCATTCAAAGAGGGTTTCATATTCTTCTTCTTTTTTTCTTCCTCTCTTCCCCCTTTTCTTTTGAATGGAGATGAAGACTTTCCCTTTTGGGTTTACTACGCCTGGAATTTTGAGCTCAATATGTAGAGGAAGTGGCTAGAGTTTCAAGGTTTCTTTTTTTTTTTTTTTTTAAAATTTCACAAAGTAGAACCATGAGTGAAATTCAGTTGGCAGCCAATGATTTTAAGTGATGGCCGTTGAACTTCTAAAAACTATGATTGACCTTTTCTGGACATTGGTCGTTAAACCCTAGAAAATTAGGGCTTTTGACCATTTTGGAAACCTTGGGAATTTGACTGACAGGCATTAGCCATTGCTAAATTTCAACCGCTTGGGGATGGATTCAAACTTGACTGCCAAATATTCATATTCTGTCAGGCTGTAGATCCAAGGTTTTGTAGCTGACCGCCAATGGATTTAACTTAGTCGCTGGATGCTATAGATGATAGCAGCCATTCAGATATTGGCCAGCCAATCCTGACAACTAGAAACCCTTAGCCGCAAGAACTTTAGGGCTTTTACTATCACATGACTCTGTTCTAGCCGCAGCGTGCTGAAGATGAGCGGCTGCCTAGCATAGGAATCTCGTTTCTTTCGTCAGGTGCACTAAATGTTGTCATTGAAGGGCCTAGCAGCTGAGCGAAGAAGGATTCTGCTTGACTGCCAAGCGTATGAAGGGTTTTGGCTTTTAGCCCTTGGGCATCAAGGCAATAAGACAACGGCCATTAGGGCAGAGCTTTAGTTGTTAGTCGTTTGTGAAATAGCCGCTAAGTGCTAAGATAAGAGGGCTATAACCGTTGATACGAAACTATTGCATTCATTCATCCTCTGCATGTCTCCTTATGGTCTTTAGCACGCACCTAGCTACCCTCCTTGACTGAAGACCTCGATTCTCCTAGCTGCCGAGAATCAAGTTTGTTCTTTCACCTAGGTTTTTTGCCCATCTTTAAAATAGGGGAGATGTTACCAAATCTTTTATAGATTTTAACAGCCTTTTCTTTCTTTTCTTTTCCTTTCCTTTGATAGACAAGAATGTTACTTCTTCGTCTCCTGCTACTACTGACGCTGCTGCAATTGCTAAGGGCAAGCAGCCGGTCACAGAA
Organism: Persea americana; assembly: GCA_029852735.1. Classification (NCBI taxonomy): domain Eukaryota; kingdom Viridiplantae; phylum Streptophyta; class Magnoliopsida; order Laurales; family Lauraceae; genus Persea; species Persea americana. The sequence continues at coordinate 31,170,134 of CM056819.1, forward strand.
GCTTCACAATTTCCAGCAACTAAAGATAGGAAGGAGAGATTCAAGGCCGATAGATGTCAGTGGCCCTTGAGGAGGCTGACTATGAAGGGTGCTTGTTGATTGAATGCGTTGTTTCTTTGTTTGCTGATGTTAGTGGAGATACTACCATGGTTCCCACCTGTTATGCCTGTAGAGAAGGTTTTTCCACTTTGACTTTCAGGTTAACAGCATCAGCAGAGAATGATAGCAAACAAGTGCTCTTGAAGTGCAGACGAAATTATAGAAACAAACCAAGTGCACTTAGCATATGTGCAGTACAGATTATTAGTCAAAATTTGCAATGCATCTGCGGGAAACTTATTTTCATCCCACAGGACATGGTGATGTGTGGGCCGACTAGTTCCCTGTATGCCTGTGTGGATAACTTGTAGCTCGCATTGCTTTTGACTAAAATACCTCCATAAAATTTGATATGCTAGGGTTTGTGCTCAATCGCCTTTCGGAAAGAAAGATAAGGCTCCTTGATCATGCTTCATGATGAGTTTGTGCACAAACCAAGCCAGCATATTTGGTGATCTTTGGCCGATCCGTTGAGGTTGCTACCATTGCTATCGATGGGCTAGAATCCTCCCTAGAAGAAGGATGTGCGACGTCAACTCCAAGCGTAGAGATATATTGTTGCAGAGAACGAAGCTTCGAAGAGGCATGTGAGGATTTTGATGCCAAGATGTGAGGGATTTTGATGCCAAGTGTCGAGCTTCTTGCAACAGCTAGATTATCTTCTCTTTTTTTGTCACCCATTGATGTAACTGGATGTGTACATGTGATTTTTTTAGAGAATATTGTCAATAAAAGTGACACTTTGGTACATATGTCTTCATAGCTTTATGGGTACGGATCATAGGTCTCCGGATTGCAAGGACTAGGTCTTCTTTTTTTAAAACCCTCTCTCGCGCTTTTTTATCAAATGAACCCGCCATTCTAGCTTGATAAATTCCAATACTTTGTCTGGCCACGCGTCTTCTTTAATCGAGACTTTCTAGCTCTTGAAGTCTCAACTTAGCATTTTGATCATCTGTGATCTTTTTTGCAACCGCCACTCTGAGTGAAGGTAATTGAATTTCTAAAGGCATGACGGCTTCGCACGTTAGACAAGAGAAAATGGAGTTAATTTAGTCGGACCTCTGGCTGTGGTCCGATAAGGCCAAAGAGCTTTATGAAGCTTTGTTCCCCATGACCTTTTGTTGTTAGACACCATTTTTGTCAAACTCCAACCCAGGACTAGCACGATTAGCGTTAATTAAGTGCGTGTTTAGTTATTATGTGGGTTTAATGCTCGCAAGATTAGAAATTTGATTCGATTTAGCCTAGAATTAGCTTTGGGGAATTTTGAGAGCGTTTTATGCTATTAAGTCATACTCAGGGGTGCCTTGAGTGTACGTGTAAGCTTGGGAGAATATTCATGTTTTCTGATTTCTAATCGTGATTTTGACCCCATTAGAATGTTTTTATGTTATTGGTTAACTTTTGAGTTCAACCTGTTTTGTTTAAGACCCAGAAATTCAAGTTTTGGCCAAAAAGGGTAATTCAGTCATTTCACACCAAATCTGGACCCAAATTTCGAAATCTCAAAACTATGTCAAATTTATACTTTTTGGAAACTAGATTTTTCGGTGATCGATTTTGTCTTCTTCGTCATTTTCATCCGGGCCCCGTAAGTCGATGTTTTAATCGTCGCAAGATTTGAGCATGGAGGGGCCCACAAGAACCATTGACTTAAGTGTTATCTCTTCATTGACTTAAGTGTTATCTCTTCATCCTTCCTCCTCACTCACGTTGGACGATTCCTGCAACTCCTTCTCTTCAACCCAGCTGAGAAAAAGCTCTTCTTCCTCTCACCTCCTTCCTTTGCATGCCTAGGCTAGAAAGCTCCAAATCAAGATCTGATCATAGCTTCTTCTTCCTCTCAACCTAAGCTCTCCATTGCTACCATTTTCTCAAAGTTTCCAGCTGAGATTGCACTCCATTTTCGTTCTTGATTCTCATTTGACAAGCTTCAGGTATAGGGATCTTCTTCTTCCTTTCATTTTGATCTTTTGAGCTCTTTAGGACACAAATGTTCATGCATGCAAACCCATTTTCGAAATGGGGGTTTTAGTTGCCAAAATGGTGATTTTTGGAATGGTTTTCTTGGGGTTTTTGGTGTAGATTTCGTGGCTCTCCTTTGGATAGGAGTTTGAGAGACTTTGGCTAGCAATTGGTGTGAAGGCAAGTGATCCTTTAAGACTCTCTTAATGCATGTTGTATTTAGGCATTGTTTTGATTTTAATGGTTGATTCACCATGCTTGATTTGCTCATCTATTTCAATTAAATGCATGGGATTATTTGAAATGTTTTCTATATTCTCTTATCTAAGTTTTAACATGATTCTTGAATTATGCATTGGTCAAATTAGATTTCTGTTTTGAGTTGTAAGTTAATGATTTTGATTGATGGAATGGTGATTAATGTGAATTGGAGAATGGGTGGGTTAAGGGTATTGCATGGTGGTTGTTGAAGAGACTAGAAGTTGTGAATCTTTACAGGTTTTCATGAATTGGAGAAGTGATAGAGGTAGAGTGGCAGAAATATGCTAAGGAGATGCAGGTTTATGCTCTGCGCGGTTTCAAACAAAAACCTGTTCGCTCGAGCGAAGCTTGTGGTCGTCGAGCGAGCAAGTTTTTATTTACAGAAAACGCTCCTGAAGCTAGTACGCTCGAGTGGATATTAGGTGAGCTCGAGCGAGCAAGTTTCTATTTACAGAAAACGCTCCTGAAGCTAGTCCGCTCGAGTGGATATTAGGTGAGCTCGAGTGACCCAACTTCTGGATGGGTCCACTCGAACGAACCTTTTGGAGGCTCGAGTGAAGGATGTTCTGGATGGGTCCGCTCGAGCGAACTCATCATCGCTCGAGCGAACCTGATGTTGCCAAAAATTTCGGAATGTGACAGAAGAAGGGAAGTTTTGAGGGAATTTCTAGAAGGAAGAAAACCTGATCATGTCAACTGTCTTCCATTTGATATTGTGCCTTTGAGACTTAAAATATCCTACACCTTATGAATACCAAAGCAATTGTTCTAGACTGGATATTTGGGTTCCTCAATTACACAATGATCAACAAGCACTTAGCATGGGCTTGATTGAATTGATTGAAAGTCTCGACTTTGACACTAAAAGCGTTATATCAACTTTGTCCTGTTTTGCCAGTCCAGTTTTTTTTTAGAAGCATTCTTTCAGATCAGAATAATATAGCACATGCTTTTCTTGCAATTTCACCCGTGTTGTTTTGATAAGTGTTTTTCCCCAATCATGACGAGTTCATATAAGTATCGCTGTGTTTTCGTGAATTCATGGTTTTCGTCTAATACCACTGAGCTTGGACTGCCCCTTCAGTCTGATCCACTGTACGGGGGTCCTTAAACATGTGGACTATCTGCAGATTAGTCGTGTATTATATTACACATTGTGCATGCCCCGGTTTCGTGGCCGGTTTTCCCTATCCACCTCGCGTGACTTGGGATCGTATCTTGGGTGTCGTGTTTTGCGTGTCGTGCTTGCTCTTGTCACCATGTGTGATTGAGAAAGGATGGGATCATTGTGGATTTACGAATCATGATTTATTTCTTGAAATTGTGTTAGTTTTGCGTTGCTTACTAGTAAACTTGGTTTTGCATATTGAATAAGTTTGTGTCGAAATTGTTAAAGTGTTTGAGTTTTGTTTACTTCAAACTGCACACCAAATCTTTACTTGCATGTGTCTAAATCGATCACCTGTTGGACCGTTGTGTTTGACCCTTTCTGCTTTAGTGTTTAGATGCAGGAGCCACTGCCCCTGAGGAGGAGCACCCGGAGGAAGCTTTTGAGCCACCCCCAGCCCGTGAGTGGCAACCTGACGACGTCCTCTAGACGTCGGGTGGGGTCTTGAGCACGTCCATGAGGGGAATGGGTGTTTATTTTGTTTTGGGTTGTAAGGCCTTTGTTGGCCGTTGATACTTTGGGAATGTGTAAACTAACTTAACTTACTTTTGTCCTTCTTGGAACTGGAATGTTAAATTATAGTAATGCCATGTTATATTTCCTCCTCTGATTATGGTTTGATGATGATTTACTTTATGCAAGTGGATGATATCACTTGTAAAGCATAGATAAGATTACTTGCACGCTTCCGCAAATCATAGTTTGTGTGAGATAAATTCTAAGTGTGTTATGGAAATCCTCACCATGGAAACCTATGGGTTAATCATAGATAATTGGTTGGTTGGATAGTATAACCTTCCCCCGTCGCGGGCCCGGGCTCAGTTTGTAGGACTTCGGTCCGGGGTCGTGACAATTTTTCTCAGGATTTTGCAAATAGTTTTGTTGAAAGCCTTCGCTAATCCATTTGTTGCGGGATTATATGCGGTGGAAGGATAATAGTAAATGCTGTACTTATCTCAAAATTTGTAGAATTTGTCGTTGCTGAACTGGGATCCATTGTCGTGGTAGAAGCGCTTAGGCACACCAAAGCGATAGATAATATGATTTTTGACAAAATTAACCACGGTATCAGCTTTTACTTTAGCTAGCGGAACCGCTTTAGACCATTTAGAGAAATAATCCGTAGTTGCCAATATGAAGTGGTGACCTTTGTTCGATGGATGCTAAATCTTCCCAATGATATTCATACCCCAAACTTCAAATGGCCAAGATACAGTCATAGGATGTGGATAAGTTGGTGGTTGATGTATATAATCACCATGGAGTCTTCATTATCTGCATTTCTTCACAAATTGTATGGAGTTTGCAATCATTGTAGGCAAGTAATATTCTAGCCTCTGTATTTGGTCATGTAATTTTGGTCCAGCTTGATGAGCGCCACATGGCCCTACATGGATTTCTTTTAGCGTAGCTTCTGCTTCCTTCTGAGATAGGCATAGCAGCAAAATTCCATTCAATGACCTCCGGTATAGAGTTTTAGATGGAAGATCATAATAGAATCTAGGAGCACGCCTTTGAAATCTAGTTTGATCTTTGACGTCATCAGGTAGAAAGCCATGTAGGATGTAATCAATGAAGGGCTCTCTCCAATCTCTAAATTAATTTTCATAGGAAAGAGCTTTGCTTCTTGAGACTTGGAAACAATCTGCTACAGCTTGATGAATATCAAGAGGCTGTAATAACTTCCGTTCTGTAACGGTAATCGTCACCTTATCATTTTCTGGTAAGGCCATTGATTCGGCTAGTCCTGCTAGAGCATCTGCCTTGACAGTTTCACATCTTGGTACATGATGGAATTCTATCAACGTGAACTAGCTTTTGAGCTTCTGTGCTTTGTTGAAGTAAGGAACCAAATTTGGCTTTCTCACTTCATATTTGAGATTCATTTGTTTTATAATCAACTGGGAATCTCCATAGACCGCCAATATGTCAATACCAAACTATAGTGCCAATTCCAACCACATGATCAGAGCTGTATATTCTACTCTGTTGTTGGAGCATGGTTCTAACAATGAGAAGAAGTGAGGTATATATATTATTTTTGGGCTGCAAAAGTTAATTCCCACCCCTAACACTTTTTCTCCAAACTCATTGGTTTGTGTAGCTCCATCGAAATGCATGATCCAGTGAAGATCAAGGTTGACAGTATGTTTAATGATCTTTTCGGTGAAGAAAATTGGTTCATCTAGAAGATCATCTTTGAACTCCGAATCTTCTAATAAAGGATGTTCAGCCAGGAAATCTGCCAAAGCCTACCCTTGATTGCTTTTGCTGGTGTATATCTTAGGGAGGTGCTTCTAGGAGAGGCACTCTCACCAAGTTGGTGAGAGATGGGTGGGGGCCCTCACTTTTAAGTTAGGGGTCCTTGCATTTAAGTTGGTGAGAGTGGATATGGAAGTGAGGGCCCCCACCCATCTCTCACCAACTTGGTGAGAGTGCCTCTCATAGGAGCACCTCCCATATATCTTATATCGTAGCACAATAATAATATAGACCATTTGGCTAGCCGATCATTCAAAGAATTGGCCTTTGTCATCAATACTTTCAACAAGTTTATCTGAGACACTAGGTATACTGTATTTGACAATAAGTAGTGTTGGAGCTTTTGCACTGTGAACATGAGAGCTAAGCATTCTTTTTCAACTGGTTTGTACTTGTGCTCTACCCCCACTAACATTCTAGATAGGTAGTAGAGAGCAACTTCTTTGCCATCATCATTATTTTGAGCTAACATTGTTCCCAAAAAATGATCTAGTGCCTTGGTATATAGGGTGAACAGTTTGTTTGGCATTGGAGTTGCGAGTACAAGAGGGTTGGTCAAGTACCTTTTAATGTCTTTGAAGGCTTCATAGCATTCTTTATCCTAGACAAAATCAACTTTTTCTTCATCAGGCGAGAGAAAGGTATGCACTCCCTAGATAAGTTAGAGATGAATCTCCTGATGTAAGCCAATCTACCCTGTATACCTCTGAGCTCTTTAAAGTTTTTGGTGGAGGCATCTCTAATATCGCCTTGACTTTGACTGGATCAAGCTTGATCCCTCCTTTGCGTACTACAAATCCAAGGAATTTTCCCAAAGATACCCCGAAGAAGCATTTGAAGGGATTCATACGCAACTTGAACTTTCGCTATTACTCAAAGACTTTTTGCAGATCATCAAGATGCACATCTTTCTTCTTGCTTTTAACAGCTAGGTCATCCACGTAACATTCAACCGTCTTATGCGGGATGTCTTGGAAGATTTTCATCATGACTCTTTTATATGTTGCTCCTGCATTCTTGATGCCGAAGGGCATGACCGTGTAATAGTATACCCCGAATGGGGTCCTGAAGGAGGTGTGCTTCCCATCTTCTAAGAACATCTTGATTTGGTTGTACCCTAAAAATCCATCCATGAATGACATCCTTTCATACCCAAATGCGTTCTCAATCATGATCTTGGGAATGGACAGTGGAAAATCATCTTTGGGTCAAGCTTTATTCAGGTCTCAGAAGTCGATGCATATATACCCTGATTTGTCCATTCTTTTTTGTAACAGGGACGATGTTGGCTAACCAATCAGGGTGTTATTCCTCTCTGATAAACTGAACATCTCAAAGCTTTTGCACTTCTTTTTCAATCTTTCCCATGATCTTCGGCTTTGTGCGCCGCTGATCTTGTTTTACTGGCTTAACATCTTTTGAGATGTTCAATTTGTGTACAACTATTTCTGGGTCTAATCCTGGCATTTCTGCATAAGTCCATGTGAAGCAATCCACAAAATCACGCAAGAAATACACAAAATCCTCCAGTTCCCTTCCTTTAATATCAGCATTTGCAAAGGTAGGACGAGGATGGTCCGAGGTCCCTAAATTTACTTTTTTACTTGATCTTCAGTTGGAGGGTTGGGAGCAGGCTCTTCCACATTATTTTCAAAAGTTTTCAACTCCACAAATCCCTCTGGAGTATCATTTGAAGACTTAAACCAAAGCCCGACCCTTTTCCAAGGATTTGGTTTTGAAGGGTCATTGGTTTGCACATTTAGAATCAAATGGTCCAAAGAACCTGACTCGTATGAATTTTGATTTTCATCGAGCTCCGGTTACCAGTGATCAATTACTTGAGACAATGTGTCATCATCATCACTTGCTCCTTCCAGGTGCTAGAAGATGGCCTACTCTGTTGGATTTTGCATATCTGTTTCCAAAGAATCGTCGGTGTCATACTCTATGGTGTATGCCACTATTTTTGCCCTAAAGTTTTTTTGTAACCCGGGGTATACTTTGGTAGGGAGTGTATCCGATACCTGACCAAGATTCTTCTATCCAATGATTCCAATTGAATTCATCTGTCTGTTTCTTTGTCATACTAGTGTAAGGCAGTAATATCCCTTCAGTTATCCCTAACCCTTAGGCTTTTTGAGATCGTAACCCATGTTTCTTATCATGTTATAAGATTGCCAACTATATGTTTTGAAGTTTGGTTGCCTTTGTTGACAAAATTCCCAGGTGGAGATGAGGTGGAAGCATCTTCTGCACGATGGAATATCATGTTACGTTCCCAATGCTTCCTTCCAGGTACAAGGAAATTCGAACCATCGACTTTACATATCGGATATGGGTCCGAGTACAAATGAAGAGGCAGTTCATATCTTGCCGTTGGAGGCAGGTTTGTGAACACACTATTAACTTTCTCTTAATCTGACTCCGAATCTGAATCCCGAATTACTGATACTACATTCACTGGGTGCATTCTTCTTGTCATGTTTCTCATGGGGAAAAGAACGCGGCTTTCAATAGTCTCCATGAACATAATCAGCTCTTCGAAGTTTTTGAAATCTTCTCCGATAGCAAGCATTTTGTAGTCATGATGCAAACTATAAAGGCATAATCCGATCCACATACCTCAGATGGGCTGATCTTTACACCTGTGCGCCATCTCCAACCATCGATTTATGTAATCGACGACAAATTCACCAGGTCCTTAGCATTTGAGAGCCAATTGTCGTAGGGTAATTCTTTCTTCATTTGCTGAATGATAAGCTTCTAAAATGCACATAAGGTCCAATGCATTCCTTAAAGCATCTCGTTGCGTTGGACTGCAAGTTTCACGCTCCAATCGCTTGAATTATGTTTCCCGCCGACTTCCTCGGTTATGAGATGAAGCCATCAAAGTAGGATAAATTTGGCAATAGTTCTCCTCCTCACCCATCATTAGCCCATACATTCTTTGAGATGTCGGACTATAGATTTTTCTTTCATGATATCCAATTCCACTACAGTCTCAAGGTTCTTGGCCGTTTGCAGTGCGAGTCCGTGATAGGTCAGACCAACGAACTCTTTGATGTAGCCAATCCACTGGGGAGGCCACATTGACTGATTTAGAAGATTTAGTGGAGATGATCAGGGTTTACTTTTTTCCTCGTCGAATTTTACCTTGACCTTGAAAGGTTCGGGTTTGTCTGCAAACCGGACGACTAATTTCTCCTTTCGCCGTCAACCTATAACTTTAGACGGCTCAGTTGTACTTGTTTTCACTGTAGGTTTCTTCACACTGGGTCTCCCTTCTTCATACATGGTCGCATCGGTGAAGTAAACTTCCTTTCCTTTACAAGGCTTTTCATTGGCAAAAACACGATGCACCTTTCCATCATCATCAATATATTTGAAACATTGATGAAGAGTAGTGAAAGTTTTTGCAGGGGCTGCCAGAATGGATATACTAGTTCTAAATTAACCAATCAACAAGCAGCGGAAAAAACCAATTAGAATATAGAACTAGTTATCTATCAATCACACACCACAAGAAGGCAGACACAATTTTTAGCGTGGAAACCCTATCCAGGGAGAAAAACCACGAACTAGAAATCAAGAGTTCACGAATGATTAGAAGATATACTCACAAGCCCCTTTACCTCAGTCTGTACCTCGACTTAAGGACTGTAGTTATTTTTATAAAGAATCCACTGACACGACATCCACCGTACCCCGTTCTCCTTACTTGATCTCCTCGCACCTTGCCAGTCAAGATGAACTATCTTCTACTAGAAGCAGAAGCAGCAACAATCTTCTAGAGCAGCACTTCAGAAGGGTCTCTCAATGGCTCTAGAGAATAATCTCTCTCTCTCTAAGATATCTCTGACTCAGATTAATGAGAGGTGTCTCTTAGGGTTGAGAGCAATACCCTATAAATAGTCCCAAATTCGTGCCTTAGACTTAGAGCACAAGTAGGACTGAAATTAGGAAACTAAGTCTAAAAAAGGAAACAATTCGCAATCAGAAAAGGAGACTTCCCATTTCTGCGCCGACTGTCCGATCGATCAGACAGTGCATCCAATCGATCGGACAGGCCATTTAACTAGGGCGCATTTATTGTCTGATCGATCGGACAGAGGCTCTGATTGATCGGGCCTAATGGATTTCACCCATTCTTCCTTTTTTTTTCTTTTATTCTTCGCTTCAGCACTACCGACAATCCAACCACAGTCCATTCTAAAATAAAATAGAAATACTACTCAATGGACCCAGAGTTTCGTCCAACCCATGAATTAGCCAACAAAAATACTAATAATCTCCCCCTTTGGCAATTCATGGACAAAACTCCCTAAAACAATACAAATAATCTGCCCAAAAGAAAAGCCAAAATACATTTGATTTTTGGACCCAAAAAAAATTCAGCACCTGTAGATCTTTGCTTGTTTTCTCCCCCTCGCTTCATTAGTCTCCCCCTTTTTGTCCATAATTGACAGACAATTATCTTCAATCAACTTCTCAATTTGGACTCTACAGCTCCCCCTTAATATGATCTTCGTATTAGCACTAGGGTGGGGCCATGATCTTGCAGATTAGGGGTGAACAAGCTTTGGCACACACACTTGCATATTCAAGCATTTCAACAAAGTGTGTACCAATACAGATGGAAGGTCTTCTTTTTTGACCCAAACAACTTTGGTATTCTTTATATGTGACTCTTCCTTCTGCTTTTTCCATTGCTTTCGATGAGGTGACTTTTGAAGCTTATTGCAATGGGGTCGAATGTGTCCTTTAATTACACAGTGATGACAAGTGGGAATTCGATCAGGCCGTGACACATTCCTCTTCTTAGCAACTATGTTGTCAACATGAACAGCATGTTTAGTAATCACTGAATTTGAAACAAAACAGTTTGTACCTTTGGCTTTTGATGTAGATGCCTCATCAGCGTAGCCAATGCCATGCATGTTTGCCTTTGCCTTTTGACTGCACAGGATGTCATCAAGTTTCTTAGACCCAGTATTCATCATGTTTAGAGAGGCCTTGCTTGTATCCAACTCAGAAAGAACCGTCTTTAGTCTTCCTTGCAAGTCGGTATTTTTAGCTTTCAAGGTCTTTATGTTGTGATCAAGTAAAGCACACTTTTGAGCTTCAGCAGTTAACATGTCTGCCAATTTGTTATTTTCTGCCTCTAAGTGACTCTTTTTTGTAAGAGCTTCTGACAATTCAACTTTTAAAGAAGTATTATGCTTTTCAGATTCTTTCCATCTTGTAGCCACTTTTTCATTCATCTTTAGCGTCTTCATGGGCTTTGCAAACAGTATCTGATATTCAGCTTCCCAATCTTGTTTTGTTTTTGACTCACTAACATCTTGATCAGTCTCATTCTCAGACAACGGTGGAGTAATAGAAACTGAGGTTGCTATGAATGCCATGAATTTTTCTTTGCTAGCATTAGACTTTTCAGACTTTTTATCTTCTTCCTCAGAAGTATCATCATCCCAAGTCAAATTGAATGCCATCTTTTTCGGCTTTTTGTTAGCACAATCACTAGCAATGTGTCCATAACCATGACACTCAAAACATTGAATCCCCTTAGAAGATTTCTTCTTTACATAATTCTTTGGGATTTTTAAATCACTTTTCTTCCCCTTCATAAACAACTGAAATTGTTTCATAAACTGAACAGCAACATGGGGATCAATCTCCTCAGAATCAGAATCAGAATCACTAGCAATTTTCTTAAATGATTCTTTGGAGGCTTTCAAAGCAATACCTTTGGATTTAGATTTTCCATCAGCCCTTAGGTTTGCTTCAAAAGTCTGAAGGTTGCCAACCAAATCTTCAACTTTGAGAACATTCAGATTTTTATTCTCCTCTATGGCTACAACCTTTGCATCAAACCTTTTTGGAAGAGACCGCAATATCTTTTTGACAATTCTATTTTCAGGAATTGGCTCTCCCAAACTAAATGTATTATTCACCACAGCATTCAGCTTCGAATTGAACTCATCAAAAGTTTCATCATCTTCCATTTTTATGGTTTTAAAAGCTGTATACAATTTCTGAAGTTTTGACTGTTTGACAGCGTCAATCCCTTCATGCACAGTTTGCAGAATATCACAAGCTTCTTTTGCAGTAGTGCATGTAAAAATTCTATGAAACTCAGATATGCTAACTCCATTATAAATAGCATTCAAAGCCCAAGAGTTGCAAGTGGCTGCCAATTCTTCATCCTTAGACCATTGTTCTTCAGTTTTAAGACTGACTTTACTATCAGTAATGACAGTTGGCAAAGAATAGCCATTCACAATAGATTTCCACACTTTCAGATCTATGGCTTTTATAAAGGCAGTCATTCTGACTTTCCAATAAGTATAATTATTACTATCTAACAGATGAGGCTTATTGGTTGAAGTGCCTTCACGGTAGTTATCCATCCCAGCAAAAATAGGATCTACACAATAAAATAGTGTAACCCGCTCTGATACCAATTGAAAGTTTTTGCAGGGGCTACCAGAATGGATATACTAGTCCTAAATTAACCAATCAACATGTAGCGGAAAAAACCAATTAGAATATAGAACTAGCTATCTATCAATCACACACCACAAGAAGGCAGATACAATTTTTAGCATGGAAACCCTATCCAGGGAGAAAAACCACGATCCAAAAATCAAGAGTTCACGAACGATTAGAAGATATACTCACAAGCTCCTTTACCTCAGTCTGTACCTCAACCTAAGGACTATAGTTATTCTTGTAAAGAATCCATTGACACGACATCCACCGTGCCCCGTTCTCCTTACTTGATCTCCTCGCACCTTGCCAGTCAAGATGAACTATCTTCTGCTAGAAACAGAAGCAGCAACAATCTTCTACAGCAGCACTTCAGAACGGTCTCTCAATGGCTCTAAAAAATAATCTCTCTCTAAGATATCTCTGACTCAGATTAATGAGAGGTGTCTCATAGGGTTGAAAGCAATACCCTATATATAGTCCCAAATTCGTGCCTTAAACTTAGAGCACAAGTAGGACTCAAATTGGGAAACTAAGTCTAAAAAAGGAAATAGTTTGCAATCAGAAAAGGAGACTTCTCGTTTCTGCACCGACTGTCCAATCGATCGGACAGTGGATCCGATCGATCAGATAGCCCATTTAACTAGGGCGCATTTACTGTCCGATCGATCGGACAGAGGCTCCGATCGATCGGGCCTGATGGATTTCGCCCGGTCTTCCTTTTTTTTATCTTCTATTCTTCGCTTCAGCACTACCGACGATCCAACCATAGTCCATTCTAAAATAAAATAGAAAATACAACTCAATGGACCCAGAGTTTTGTCCAACCCATGAATTAGCCAACAAAAATACTAACAAGTAGACGACATAATAGCGTAGTCATCCAGCGATCTTCTTCCGAGCAAGATATTATAACATGCCTGAGTTTTGACGATGTGCAAAGTAGCTTCAGAAGTCAAACTTCCAAGCTGGGATTTATCTGAATCTTTCCGATAGGATTTTGAACTTCATTGTCATACCCTTGAATTGCAGTATTGGTGCTGGTGAGCTTATTTGGTGGCACTCCAAGCTCTTGCAATGCTGTGATGGTGATATGGTTAAGAGCTAATCTCGGATCAACTTGTACCTGGGGATTGGCATCTCTTTGATATAAGTTGTGAAGTATAAATGCCTCGTGTGATTGGCGTGGCCCAATAGCATATCCTCTTTAGAGAAATAATTAGAAGCTTTGGAAGCATTCTGGATGGAGTAACACTCCTCACATTATTTCTGAGATCTCTTGGATTTAGCCACTTGATGCTTCTTCTCTATTTGATGCACTTGAGCCATGTGCATTTGATTCTTAGAATCCAGTGCTTGTAGCTCCTTAATGAGACTGTCTCAAGTTTCCTTTGACATTTGCAACAAATCAAGGATGTACAAACATGCAGGTATATGTCTAAGGTGCTCGACAAGATCATACTTAAATGGCTCTATTGGCCTTTCATTAGCATTTGTATTTACATTCTAAGGATTTACATCTCGCCCATGGGGACTACAAGTGAAGGAGAAAAAGATGGAAGAGTATAAGGGGATAGGGTGGCAGGTTGTCATAATTAACCTTATAACCTTTTCCCGATCTGAGGCCATTCCCCGTGCTTCTTTGGATAGCCATCACTTTTTCTTGTTGAGAGAAGAGATTTCTCATTCCTTCGGCCACGTCTTCTACATCAGCAAATATAGAGGACATGGTAATTTCTTCTCTTATACCAGTGGCTATGTGACATGATGTCACTTCAGGTTCATTCTCAAGATCCACTGGCTCCGCTTCCAAGGTGATAACCCCATTTTGTGATGACCGAGGCCAAGACACCGACTATTACATTGTCTTGAGCGTCTTCTAATTCTGCTTGATGATCCTTGTCGAATCCTGAGGTCGTGTCAATAATCATAATAACCAACACGTCCTCCGACGGAGTATTCTGCAGATCATCTTTGATTCCTGATGTAGAGATCCTCAAGGTGGAAGGACCACTCGGGGTAGAGGTCATCAGGGTGTCTTGCTTGGTAATTAGGTAGTCGTCTTTCCCTGAACCACCTTCTTGACTATTTTCCAACCAGACTGACATTGACGAGCTAGAACCATCTTGCACCGTAAATGCTTTTATGGATACCGGATGGCAGGGTTCATTGCCATCTATGATATGTAGAGGATCCAGATGGACTTTTGTAGGCATGGGAAATGAAGGAAGATCCACTTGCCAGTTACCAGGTTCCGGGAGTCTTAGATTGTAGACCCGAACTTCTTTCTCCTGGATGATTTCTTAATAGAAGTAAGGATCAATGCTAAAGTCATTTTCATTCAATATCTCATCTGAAATATATTCCTCTTCATCAGGATCTGACTCTGGATCATTGTCTTGATCATCGTCATCCATGGGCGGCGGCATTATAGGAGGGATCCACTCATTGTCTAAATCTTTTGAGTGTGAAGGAGAAGGAAGCCTAATTTGTAGATTCGATTACAATTCAAGATCCGCAATTCATCTTCCTCCTTAGAGAGTGGGAGAAGGAAATCTACCAAGGTAATGGGTTTTCTCATTAGCTTGAAGGATACTGCAGGCGCCTTCTTTCTTGATGCAGGCTTCGTCTCCTCACTTGCTTCTTTTCTAGGCTGGACTATGACTGTCAGGCGAGAGTTACGAGATAATTTTTTTGTCTTCCTTCTTTTTTCAGAAGTCGACTTTGACTTCACTATTTCCCAACCTGTCTTTTATGAGATCAAGATGTACTCGTATCATTTCCCTAGACGCTGTGGTAACTGAGACAAGTCCATCATTGCTTTCGATTTTATTAATTGACTGAAATTCGACGGTCTTTGATCTGATTGGCTTGACATTAATAGGTTCAAATGGCCCGAATGCCACCATGTTGACTAATGTCGTATCATATTTTTGATCAAGTTGTATAATACCTTTGGTTAACATGTCTTGTATCTTTTCCTTCAAGATGAAACCTTCTTTCAATGGGCGAGAGATCATCCGATGATAGGGGCAATAGTTTGGATCATTCATTCTGCCTTCTTGACTAGGTCTTTTAGAAGGAGGCAATTCTAGCTTTCCGTGCTCTAGTAGAGTCTTGAAGATTTCTTTAACATTTTCATCGAATGAGTACTTGATACCCTTTCTCCTTTCCTGGCGGCTTCATCCTTAGGATCTTGCACCTTTTTGGGAGCCTTGGAAGTCTGGATATTAAAGACTTCTTCTTTTTTCTTTCCTTTGGTTGCAGAAGATGCGAGAGTTTGAGTTCTTTTGGACTTATCATTCAGATCCAGCTCTTTCCGACAATCTTTTGCATTGATGGCTACTTCCAGTAATTTAGACATAGATTTAGTCTTAACACTAATTATCATCTGTTTAATCTCAGGTTTGAGGTTGGCCTTGCACATGTCCACTGCTGACTTCTGAGAGATGGATTCTTTGCATCTATATGCTAGTGCCCTCCATCTATTTATGAAGCCTTAAACAGACTCAGTCTCTCCTTTCTTAGCTTGAGTGAGTGAGTTCAGGCTAACTAGTTGATCTTCCACTTGGAAATGCAGTAAGAACTTTTCTTCCAGAACTGCCCATGAAGTGATAGAATTCTCCGGTAATTGGTTGTACCAGTCAAAAGCGGTTCCTTTTAGAATACCGATGAATGATCTGATCTTTAAGGCATCTATGTCAGGCATGCCCATAAGTTGAGACTTGAAATGAATTAGGCGCTGAGAAGCAAAGCTATTGCCCATGTAAGACTAGAAGGGAGGAGGCTTGTATTTAGGAGGATAGGGAACCAAATCCATTTAAGGTGGATATTTCGGCATAATCCCTTTCTTTCTAAGTCGCCCTTCGTCCCTTGTCTTAGTCATCATATCTATAACCTCTCTATAGGTCATAGGTTTATCCTGATGATCTTGATGATCGAAATATGAGGATTCACCACCTTGCTTGGATAGCCTTTGTGAAAGCTGTTGTATTTGTGCAGCAATTTAATCAATTTTTGTTTCAGAGGTAGGTGGGTCTTTTCTATTTGAAAAAGATGGAGTCGTTATCGATGGATGATCATTTGGGCTGGTCATCTGCTCCATAAGGAATTGCAGTTGAGTAGTGTTTTGATTAATTTTGTCATTTTGTTGTTTAACCAAATCCTGTATGCTTTCTGCAGAATTTCTGCCTTCAACTTGTTCTTCCACATTTATTGGTGTGCTAGTCTTCCCAGCCATCAAGACAGGGTATTTGTTCGGTCCAGTATGGGGAGAATGGTTGCTTTCAGGACTTCAGGTGGTTAATGATACATTGTCATCAATGGCCCGAAGTACAAAGGAATTCATGCCCCCTGTGTTTTTATTAATTGGCGGTGCATCTTCATCTGTAACTGGAGTTTTATTGCCTTTGGAGGCATTATCTGATTCTTCACTTTTAGCAGGGTTTAAACTCTTGGCTGTGAGTCTAACAAAATGCCTGCCGCGTCTAGCTCTGGTCCTGCAGACCATAGCAATGTCAAGGTCATCCTCTTTCACTGTCCATCGCTGGGTAATCTTTCTTTGAGTATTATTCCTTTTCACAACCATGTGTATGGAGTGACTAGTGGTAGAGCCCACCTCTTTCGGATGATGAACTGGCAGTGTAAGGATGTCGACCTCATTTCTTCTTTTCTTTTTTCAGGAGGTCTTTGAACTGTGTGAGCTCTGCAACATTATTAGCAAAGAAATGTTGTTGTCTCTTCTTTGGAAGCCTTGTATGTGCTTTTGGAGGGTGTAGTGTAGGCCGTACTATGATTGAAGAGAGATGCCTTCTCCAATACCTCCTTCCCTCTTTCTGAGTAAGAGGATAGAAGGTGTTTTCTTCAAGTGGTTCCAATGTTGTATTCTAGCAAGCTTTCATTTTGAGTTTTCATGGCTTTGGAGACCATGTTGTGCAATCAGGAACTGTTTCCTTTTGCTGCAACCGTTTCTTTTCCAGCATTTGGCGTAGGTCTTTGCCCTTATTGCCTTCTGCTGTTTTGCGGTGATGGATATTGCTAGTTGACATTCTCCTTGCCTCACGTCCCTTTTTGATGGTGCGGAGGTGCTTCGATGCAGTCTTCTTTGGGTTTTGGTGTTCTTTGAGATGAATACCAAAAGGATTCTGAGCGTATTTAGACACCCATGACCCACACAGCAAGGCCTTTTTAGAAGGCTTAACTATTGCTGGAGAGACATTGATAGTGGGGATGGTGGCAGTTATCCGTTGAAAGACAGACATTCGAACAGGGAACTCCTTCTCATTTCGGGCTCTTTTCTGGCCCTTGGAAGTTTTGTTCTGTTAGATGGACACCTTATACAAGCACTTCTTGCTTTCATCAAAGGTGATGACAAGAGAATTCATATTTGATCCGCAACAAACAAAAACCAATAACAAATGAGCAATAGGATAGCATTTGCTCAATCCTATGTCAATCTATTTTGCTTTCTACTTCCATGTTTAATGTACATGCCATTGATAAACGGACAGCACATCGGTACAACAAACATAGTCCCAAAATGGGTGAGGAAGTGGTCTGATCCAATCATGTTCATGGTGATGTATTTGGCTTTTGACTGACATACACCAATGAACTGATTTATCTAGGATCTTGTCAAGTCCTGTAGGCCATAAGTTGGGCAACAACTGCTCACTACCAGCTAAAATGATGCTGACTTAGTATAGAATAGACTGACTTGTATGGACTTATAAATAGAGACAACTTTGTGAAAAGAGTCTGCTAGTCATATAATTTTGTGGCATGTTTTATTTCTGCCACCATTTTCCAGTTCTCTGTTTAACACCACTTCGGAGAATCTTGGATTCTAACAGTGAACATTCTGTCAGCACATAGGCCTAGAGTTTCATGGCAGAGAACCCAAGAAAAGAAAAATGCACTAGGAATCCAGTGGCCACTTTTTATGTGGACTGGCCGGTAAAGGCTGCTGGTATTAGCCAGTGGAGGTTGCTGGGTCCAATAACGTCTTAAGCCGCAATCCACTAGCTGCGAGTCTTAGTTAATCGTTGTAGCCATTTTGGGACTTGACTTCTTTCTTTTTTTCTTTTTTCTTTTTTCTTTTTTTTTTTACATCAGCCATTTTGATTTGAAACAATCGTTGGGCATGCGCGGTGGGGTCATTCAGCATTGTTCTCATTGGCCGATGCGTCCTCTTTGTATTGGCCGCTGGGCGCTGAGCGTTTTCTCCAATTTGTCCGCCAACTTTTCCTCTGACCTATTCTTCTTTCCTTTTTTTTCTTTTTGAATAGCAGCAACTAAGTGATTCCGTTTGAAATCTTCCCGAACATCTTGATCAATGAAACATTACTGATAATGTGTAGATAAAGGCGATAATGATCAGAGATGGGGTTAATTTTTTGCAGAGATGAAGGGCCAGGGGAGATCTTTCAATTCCCCGTGGTCCAAGTCTTAGGTGGGGCCCCACATGCATTAGTCACATTGAGGTGCGCACAGTCATCCAGTGCGTTACTCGCGCACTGGATGACTACGATATGGTGAGGGATGGATACCCGCGCACACACACCCACACACGCACCCACACCCCCCCCCCCCACCCCCCGAACACACACACACATATGTGTGTGTATGTATATATATATATATATATAGGGGAGTATTCTTATGCATACTTCCCTCACCATATGGTAAGGGGCACTTCCCTTTTTGGGAATTTTCAAGTACAAAAGGGGATTTTTAAATACATAAGGTGAGGTACACTTGTACTTGAAAATTCTGAAAAAGGGAAGTATCCCTCACCATATGGTGAGGGAAGTATGCATAAGAACACTCCTCATATATATATGGGAGACGCTTTTATAAGAGATATCTCTCACCTTATATGAGAGATAGGGGTGGGGGCTCTCACATTTAAGTTGTTGGCAATGGATATAGATGTGAGGGCCCCCACCCAATCTCTCATTTAAGGTGAGAGATATCTCTCATAGGAGCATCTCCCTACACACACACACACATATATATATGGGAGATGCTCCTGTGAGAGACACTCTCATCAAGTTGGCGAGAGATGGATGAGGGCCCTCACTTCTATATCCACTCTCACCAACTTAAACGCAAGAACCCCCACCCATCTCTCACCAAGTTGGTGAGAGTGTCTCTCCTTAGAGCACCTTCCTATATATATATACACATAGATATATACATATATATATATATATATGAGCAAGGCTCTCCTAAGCTGAAGCTTAGCTTATCATAAGCTGGAACAGTGCTAGTCCTACAAATAAAAGTGAATTATATTTGTTTTATGCATAATGGATCTAAAAAATCTAATCCTGATTGGATTTATCTTGATTTTGGAAATGATCATCATGTAAAAAACAACGATAATCGACTTTAATTTGTGGGGCCGCATTGTTTCAGCTTATGATAAGCTATGATTAAGCTTAGGAGAGCTGGCCCCTATATATGTGTGTGTATATATAGGGGCAGCTATTCTAAACTCAAGCTTATGATAAGATAAGCTCAAGTATGTGGTGGGACCCACGTGGGGACCTACATGGGGATTGGGATGGGGGATTTCAAGGACTCCCCGAGATCCTCTCCTTTGCAAAAAAAAATCAGTCCCAATAGTGATTTTTATCATCTCCATCTGGGCCCTAAAACCTCGATAGTTAACAATCCATTCAGATCGATACACAGTCGATCCAACGGTTCAGTAAATTGAAATCTGACCAAAAGTTGTTGGACATGTGCAATTCAGGGGGTTTGTGTGTTAGGTCATTTGGATGGACCATGGGTGACCAAGAGTGGGCCTCACAAGCATGAGCTTACGAAATTTATATATATAGGAAATAATAAGGTAAAAACTGTTCTCACTGTTCAAACCGCGAGAACTATGGGTTGGGCCCACCTATCACTCAATCCAAACCTTGCAATGGATAGGGACCCCCTTGAGAGTCGCATGCCCCAAGGTTTGGCACCAATGCGAATGAAATGGACCGTTGGATCGACTATATACCCATACAAATGGATTGGGCTTGTTGGCCATGGATGAAGGGTTAGAAGTAGGGAGATGCTCCTATGAGAGTTACTCTCATGGTACGGTGAGAGTAAAGATGGGTGGCCCTTACATTTATATATATATATATATATATGGAGATGCTCCTGCAATAGTTACTCTCACGGTATTGTGAGAGTAAGGGTGGGGTTTCTTACATCCATATCTAATGCTAAAATATATATAGACTTTCTTCCAAAAAAAAAAAAAAAACAAGGCGTAAGTTTAATCCAATGTTACGTGAATAACACATTATAAAAGTAAGGCGGCGGGCCCTCACATTTATATATACTAGTGGAAAAGACCTACACCCAACTAGGGTCATGATAAAAAATAATTATATTTAAAAATAAAAATCTCTATAAATATTTAAATGAATTGTAAATGGATTATCATTTATATTTTTGCATAGTATTGTTTTAAGAGACCTATATTGTAAGGACCCTACTCTGGACTACCAGTTTTGTTAGCATTTTCTTGTATAATCGCCGAAATTATCATTTTGATAACAATTAGCCTAAAACTATCAAAATTATCAGAGAATGGATAATTTGCCCGCACACAAACGTGATAATGAACAAAATATTGGAGTAAATACTTAAAAATGATTTAAATTGACAAATAACAATTTTGGGAAAAAAAAACATAGTATATGCTTATATATAAATAGGTCCATGCAAACTTTGAATAATAAAATAATTGATTTTTTAGGATAAATAATCAAGAGAATGCAATTAATATATGCCACATATATGGCTTAGAGTAATTAATCGAAGAGGATTGTTAGCATACTTACACGGGGGCCAATTAAGGATAAATAAGTCTATAACAATCAAAATAAATTATGAAACCCATGGGACCCAAAACATTAAATTAAGTACTTAAAAACGATGTAAATAGACAAATAACAATTTTGAGCAAAAAACACAGTATGTACTTACATTTAAATAGGTCCATGCAAACTTTGAATAATTAGATAATTGATTTTTTAGGATAATTAATCGAAGAGAAGTCATAAAGGGTGAAATTATGTACTTGGCTTATTATATTTCTACAAACAATATAAAAAGAATGATGCTGCCTCCACTAAAAATTTGAAAATGAATAGTTCAAAACATTCATAGAAACACATGTATGCAAAAGAACTCCATTACCCTGCATATGAGTGGATGCATTAGTGTAGAGAATGTGCCTCAATCACAAAGCATTATCTTTGTGATCGATCACAAAGAAATAGGGACTATAAATGCTAGAGAAAACCACAAAACAATGTAATCAATTCTTATAAATTTTAGAGAAAACCATCTCGAATATGATCAAAACACATAAAAGTCCTGAAAGCAAAAGGAGACGGAGGAATAATCAAAGGCAGTATTGTTGTTGGGTAGGCGAAAACCACAGTCAAGCTCTAATATTCCATTGTTCTCATCATATTTGTTAGTACTGCTGCTCTTTGAGAGAAGAATAATAAAGAAGCAAAAACGAGAAGGATGCCTTCTCGCAGGCTCGTGTGATGTGATTTGTATGATAGCATAATGAGACTATGTCGTCGGAAAGAAGAATTGCAAGAGAGAAATTAGATATCATATTTGCATTTGACAGATTAATTAGATAGGGAAAGATTCACATGGAGAGATTTTAGGAAATCTCAAAAGATGATTAGATAAGGAAGGAAGTTCCATTAAGTGCAACAACGTGGCATCTCAAAAACACCTTGGGGCATGCCATGTGTCGTTCTTCCATTAAGGGACTTGCTATTATTATTATTATTATTATTATTATTATTATATATATAATGGAGATGCTCCGGTGAGAGTTACTCTCACGGTATTATAAGAGCAGGCCTCACATCCTTATCCAATGCTAAAATATATATAGACTTATGGTTGGCTACTTGTTTCTCATTCTACTTTCCAGGGCTCGAGTCTTTACTGCTTTGTGCAGCCTGTCCTTCTTGGTGTGTGCAGCCTTCTTTCCAGTGGTAAACGGGCTATATGTAAGAAAAGAGAAAAGGAATAAAAAATAAATAAATTACGACACGTAATTATTTTAAAGCTCATTGCCTCTCCTGTCCGTGGATCGAGTAAGAATTTTCCACAAATAAAAGTAGGCCCCACATGTATAGAGTTTCATCGAACTTATCACAAGATCTTGTTTATCTTATAGCTTCTCCTATATAAATAATGAGTTTGCAGGTTTGGTTCATGTTAGGTAGTAAGTTATGAATAATATATATAGAACAGTCGTGTACATTAATGGGTGAAAACTAGAAATTGAGTTAATATTCTAAAAGTAACATGAGTTTTCAAGCTGTTTTCGTTCATCTGATGAGCTGTTGTTATGATCAAAGACGATGCCATGTGAATAATAAAAGAGAAAATTACCGAATAAATCCCTGTAGGTCCCCATACTACTCCTGGGGTCCCAACAAAATCGTATTAATGGAATAGGTCCTCATGGTGTATTTTGGCATTTTTTTTTTTTTTTTTGTTGTGTAGCGATATGGCTGATATTGGTTTATATATTGACCGATATCAGCCTATATTAACCGATATCAGCCAGTTAAACCTGTTCAGGCCACTTTAACTGAGAGTTGGGAAAACTCAGGTTCAGTTGCAATGGCCGATATCAGTATAAAAATATACCGATATTGGCCAATTTATACCCACTAACTGGGACCTTCGAGAACTCAGGTTCTGTAAAATATGCCGATATCGGTCTATATTGAAACATTCTTCTTCTTAGATTTGAGATCTTCTCCTGATTTTTTCACTCACATCTCCTTAACAGAGATTCAACATCCTCATTGGGCTTTCAACATCAAAAAAAGATTCAAAAAACAGCATCAAAATAAGCAGCGAGATTGCATTCTTCTGCTCTTTTCAAATCGAAGAACTTTCTAAAGCAATCTTCACTTCAATCAAACAAATTCGAGCTTTCTAGGATTTTTAACGCCAAAACTCTAAAAACAGCATCAAAACCAAATTCGAAGGCATCTTGTTCGGTATTTTTCAAATGGAACAGCTTTCCACCCTTCTTCAAGCATAGATCATAGAAATTGTGAGATTTCAGTTACACTTTCGACATCTAAGACAAAAGAGAGCACATTCTCTGCTATTTTCAAATCAAACAGCTTTCATTCAAACAAATCTGAGTTTCCTAGCGTTTCTAGCACCAACAACTCCAAAAACCGCATAAAAAACAAGATTCGAGAGCCTTTTTTGTTCAGTATTGATCAAATGAGATCTCTTTCAGCCATGATCAGAAACCAAAAGAAAGTTCACTTATCTCAATATAGACCGATATCGGCCATTGCAACTGATCCTGAGTTTTCCCAACTCTCAGTTAAAGTGGCCTGCACAAGTTTAACTAGCCGATATCGGTCAATATATTTATAAACCGATATGGATATAAACCGATATTGGCCATATCGCTACACGAAAAAAAATGCAAAAATACACTATGAGGACCTATTCCATTAATACGGTTTTGTTGGGACCCCAGGAGTAGTATGGGGACCTACAGGGATTTATTCAGTACTTTCATCATAATAAAATGTTATAATTGAATGCCTACCCACTTTGTTCTTCTGTATATATCTCAGTTCTAATATATTACTGAAATTTATGATTTCATTAATTATTAAAAGGCACATCTCCAGCAGTTCAGGGACACGTCTCAAAAATTATGCCCCCCTTGGTAGGCTCGGTTGGGAAGGAGATGATTCGGGACTGCAGGCAGGATAGCGTTGGGTATAATGAGAGAGTGCATGTAAACATAGGTAGAAGATAGTTTGCATGTTCTACTCATGTATTTGAAAATAAATAAATAAATTGTATACAATGCCAATATATTTATTAAAAAAAAGGTACCTAAATTAACTAGACTTTGACTAACTATAGGCATGAAGAGATGCATCTAAACTCCAAACAACATAAAAACATTAGTGTTTCCTAATGACCTAACGAGAAGACTAAATTTTGACCTCTAAAGTGATGGATTTCTGCCATACTGATCCAGGGCGAATTGGACTATAGTCAATTTGTCAGGTAAGACATTGGGTCCACATGTTTGACTCCTTTCATTCCTTACATTACATAAAGTCTCTGATGATCTATTCTACCTTTGTGGACGAAATAAAACTCCAATCAGATCATGTAACCAACTATTTAACTTAAATGATTTCGTAAATCCGATTTTTTTGTGACTAATGACTGAATCAGTTCAAATTGGTGGAGAGTAGTTTTGTGGGAATGAGTTGCATTTGTTAAAAGTGAGCCCCATTATACAGATAAATGAGAGGCCAAAAAGGGCTGATTTGAGAAATCTTCATTTCCATTTCTTTATTTGTTGATTCCTAAGCGACTACTTGATTCCAATCTCACGAGATCAGAGGCTTTAAGTCATCATTTATTTCACTTTCTTTTATAGCAAGTTGCAATTAACAAACACTGGAGAGAAGATTTCATGTGGCTCGACATTGAAGGATATAATTTGAATATAATGGAACTCAAGTGTAGTAAACTTCTAGGAGATACCAGATATGGACGTCGACATGTTATAAAGAAAACCCATGTAGGGATTTTCAACTACAACCTAATGGATTCTGTTTCATCACTTCAAAGGCATAACAATTTCAAAGGTCTCGCTTCATAATGAGCATAATTTCAATCTGGGATGATTTAGTTTGTCACCACTTGGGCCCAAAGTATGATAATTCCGAGACGCGATCCATACTTACTCCTGTAAACTCTAAATTAATCGAAGTTAAACAGAATCCATAAGGGATAACATTCATTCATACCTGTCAATTGTGCAATTTGCAGAAATATACATTGACAAAATCAATTCAGTATTTATACATGTTTACAAAATAAAGTTCCATTTACATGTATAATTCTATCATTTTTCCTTCTTTCATCAACCACTGCATATTCAAATACAATGCAGGCTGATATCTATTCATGTTCTCAAAACATTACATCTCAAAACGAATCCTCAAAAAGAATTACCAAAAACATTCTTAGTTCATTTTCGCACTCGAATACCCATATTAAATGGTATTCCGTCCATCCCATTCGATTAGTCCTCCTGAAGGAATCGGAGTGGTCTCATCCGCTGCCGCTGGGGCCGCCGCTGGACCGGCATGGGCAATCGGGCCTGTAATGCCATCAATAACACTAATGAGCACGACGGTTCAACAATGTATAAACAGAACTTGTGATAGCACATGTTAGTACATATACTAATCTCATTCAATTTGTTTAGTAAACAATTCCAATTCTAGACAAGTCTAGATAATTCCTACAATGACAATGGTTGAACACAATAAGTCAATCAATAGACATGCACAAGATGGCAACTACCATAACATTCATTTCAATTCATTTCATTTACCAGCTTCCCTCAAAGGAATGATTCATCTTCCGAATGGAAGGCATCAATCAATACCTATAAATACTATCGGAATTTGTGGGACTTACTAGTATCCGGGCCAGGGACAACTGGCATCACCACGGAGCTCCGGAACGCCCCAAATCCATCTACTGCAGTAGGAATAGTCATTTGTTTATTTATCAATTCATTTAACTCATTTAGAGCTTTAATACAATAGGTAGGTAGTGTTGGACTCAAGAGTTAATACATTTCATTAATCAATCCATTTATAGATTCAATTCCATACAGTGATTCTATTCTTAACAATGGAATGAAATAAACAGTAATATCAATCTTATTAGATTGAAACACTAGGATACGGATACAACATAACAATTCCACTCATTCCTATCTCAATTCTAAACAATCATTTAGGTGTAATCATTGGTTATCCAATGCACATGTTATTCTCGATGGGCATCACATTTATGTAATTCATATGTAGATTGGAGTCCCCGTAATCAACACCTATGGGAGTTTTAGTCCATAATCGGTCAACTATGAGAACCATGACTTCTAATGGTTTAATCACAATTTCTCCTTTTATTGTCCTTAATTCTTAACAATCTTGTATCGCCTCGTAATTAGTCTTAAAACTAACTTAGGGAGTGCTCATACTCACTAGAAACACTCCTAAACCAAATAAAAATCCTAAATCCATTGATCGATTGGACTGCGATCGATTGACCAAAATTTCGCCCAGTTAAGTTTGGTCGGTTGCTCGGTCAACACTCGGTTAACCGAACATTGTCGGTCAACTACTCGGTTAACTGAACTTCCTCGGTCAACCACTCGGTCTCCTGTCGATTCACAGCCTAGAAGTTCAGATTTTCTGACACTTTTGGAACTGTACTCGGTCACCTGTCGGTTCACAATCCAGAGAGCCCATTTTTCATGGAAAATGACTCCAAACAAGTTCGGTCACATGTCGGTTCACCGAACTAAGACTTCGGCTGACCGAACCTAGTTCGGTCAGCTTTCCAGTAACTTCATTTTCTTCTGCAAACGAGTGCAGAAGCGTCGGTCACAAGTTCGGTCAGCCTTCGGGTGACCGAACTGTGCCCAGGTGTACAAAAAATCTAGAACCCGGATTTTCTGAGTTTGAACTCTTTGAGCTCCTACATGATTTTCAGCATCCTAAATCACAAGATATGCATATACTTGCCTCTCTTGAAGCTTGATGACAAAACTCTCTCTTGCTTGGCTTGATTTGGCACAAATCACCTCCTTTCAAACCCTAATCCTATGAAAACATTACAAAAGGGTTTTCCATGAGCCATTTGTGCTAGAAACCTCTCCTCACTACTCAATAGAACTTAAAAGTTCTATAAAAACAATTAACTACTTTCAAAGGAAAGAGTTTAAAGATCTTTTTCAAGCTCTACCCACTACAACAATGGAGGAAGACTTGAGGAAGATGATGAAGAAGGTGTAGTTCTTCTCAAAAACCACTTCCAATCTTCACACTTGAGGAGGAAAATGGAAGAGAGCAAGAAGAAATAATGCCTAGGGTTTTCTCAAATGGAAAATGAGTGAAGTGAGCTCATTTCTTTCTAATATACAGAGTTTTACACTAAAACCCCCTCTCATTTAGTCTAACTACATTTTTAGTCAAATGGAGGCCTATTTGGTCAATCTTAGGCCAAATGGAATCGAGTCTATTATGAAAGTTAACATACTCTTCGAGCTACACGTGTTGGTATCAAGAATTTCCATATTCGACGAAATACACGTAAACCCGTATTTACGAAAAAGCCCTTAGTTCTCCTTGTTTGAGCCTAAACGCAATTTAATCAATTCAATTTCATTCAAATTAACTTCATTAAGTTTAATTCAATCATTTAAGGCTAATCCATCTCATTTTTGGTCTTTAACCATTTATTCAAATAACCATGCTTAATTAGCATTATTCTCAATTAATTAGCCTTAATCAGGATTAGTTCAGGGCGGGGTGTAACAGAATTCTATCTTCTTTAGTTCAGCAAACTTAATTAAAATAAGTATATAGGACCCCCATCATCAATCCATGCCTCATGGCAAGCTATTTTACAATTAAAAAAGAACTTTAAAAAACAATTATCACAGAGAATAGATTCAAACACGACATTAGTATCGGGGGATAGATTAAGATATCTGAGAGAGAAAAAAAAGGTATCTGGATCAATGCCTAATTCACAATTGCATCGAGATAGATTCAAACATGGCATTAGTATCGAGGGGTAGATTCTGATATTTGAGAGAAAAAAAAGTTATCTGAATCAATGCCTAATTCACAATTGCATCAAGTGATAAGGTAACAATTCATATCCACGGATAGTTGCCATCTTGTATCTGTAGAAACTCAATGATATATAGCTATTTTAACATTATAAGATTTCATATCACCCCATTAATTTTGGCTGATTTTATGGCTATGATGAAATATGTGATCCCACAACTTCAATTTCTATCATTTTATGGGAAGCTACTTGGAGGCGAGCCAATAGTGAAATGTCTTTGTTTGGATGTATATATTATGTTTTTCTTGGGAAAAACTAATGAACGTATCTTGATAAAAGGTGTTGATATGCATTTCTGTAGGTTACCCGAGAAAATGAGATTTATGTGTAAAAATCTTACATATTTATTGTCTATTTGTAAGAACTGGCCCCACTAATAATTATATTTAATTAGATTATTATTAATATTATTTTAATTATATTTATTTTAGTTAATTAAGTGGTTAGATTTAAGTGGGCCACACATTATACTAGATGCTTCAATCGGTGAGTTGGGCTATTGGGTAGATAATCTGACATAGTTTGACCCAATGACTTAAGCCAAGGGAATATCCTCCTTTAACCTAATCCCTAGTTTTAAATAACTGCACGTCTTATCCCTCCCCACTTCTTTCTGCAACTCCTCCCGGTTTTTCGTCTTCTTCTTCTTTCAACTTCCAAAGCTATTGCAACTTTAGTATACAGCCATCAGAATCAATATCAGAGGATACCATAATTATTCGCTCAACTTTCTTATCCAAGGTAACCTTCTCCTCAAATCATTAAGAGTAGATATATATTCTTGGGCTAACTTCTTATTCTTTCCAAGGGCAGGTTTTGGGTAGGGTTACCATAGATCTGCTCATCTGGGTATTTCTTTTCCATCTCTTATGTCAAATTGGCAATAGGATTTTGATCGAGCGTTGTGGTAATCTCGGATTGGGTATTGGTTAGGACCCCTATTGTACTTTTCATCAAACTCCGGTAAAAGGCAAATACATTATCATGATTTGTTATTAAATATGTGTTTAATCTTTGATTCTTGTCATTGTGCATATAGGTTTGTTTAATCGCCTTTTTCTAAATGGTAATGGTAGATTAGGGTTCCTCTTTGGGATTTGGGTGATTTGGTGTTTAGGAATGGAATTGTGGATTTCCTCCCTTTTTGGATTAAATATGATTTGTATGGATTTTGGTTGGATTGGATTCTCTTTTGGTACATGGAGGAATAATGAATGAAAAAGGGAAAAATCCCAACTTCTGTGACTGCACGAACACAGCCAACGTTTTGGACGTCAAACGTTTGAATGTTGGATTTGAACGTTCGAATCCAGGCTCGTCTGGTCCAAAGGGCAGAGGCATCGAACGTTCGAACGTGCCTTATGAACGTTCGAACGTTCGAATCCACTCGCCCCTTAGCCAAAATCCCGAGACACTGAGCGTTCGAACTTTGGTTTGGAACGTTCGAACGTTTAGTGTACTTGCACAATTTATGTTTTCCTTCTGACTAATGTGGCTCGGTATCGTGTATGGGACTTCATATGGATTTAATAACCTTAATTATCTACCTGGATCTCACATAAGAACCGTCGTTGGGCTTACGCTGTCTTATTGATGTAGGATTCAAATACCTGGTATAACTTTCGTAAACTCTAGTGAGAGAGATTCGATACATCTCTATTGGTACTATGTACTGTGAATTTAGTGAGATATAATGTCCCTCACTCACTAGTGGTTATGGTTACATCTTGACGGGTATATGAATATAAGTCTAACTTTAGGTTAGATTGTGATTATATCCTAACCTTTGAATGCGCATGCATATCTTGGTTTAGGTTATGTATTCCTTTAGATGCATACCCTATTATGTGTTTATGGACCATGAGGTGGCTTGGCAATTTATATATATGATTTAAATATGATATGATATGGAATGTGAAATGCCTAGCACTTCATTTTGATTTAGGATTCTTGTGTCAGAGCAATTATTAATCGGGTCTATTATTTAAATATGTTTACGTGAATATGTGGGTCATTTTATGGATGACTGCAGATAACTATATGGATGGTTGATCACCGATATGACCGGATCACTTATAATCCGCTTTGAGCTATGGATGGGTTATCATAATATTTTGATCGGTTTATAACCACCGACGTTATGGACGTGCTTTCCCGATTTATTTAGGGCTGACCACCCACAACGGGGACACTTGTCACCGTGTGATTGCTATAATATTGCTCCCTTGTGTAATTTGGATTTATGTTATACGTTCTTCTTTGCTTTTATAATTGTCATTGTTTCATTTTGATCACACTTGTCTATATTCATCTCGTTATCGTGTTTAATTTCGAATTATGATCATGTTCTTGCTATTTACTTTGTAACATTTGGTGCATAGGTACCGAGCCCTACTTTACCGAGGAGACGGAGGAGGATCAAACGTTTCAAACGTTTGAGCCAATTGACGAACTTGAGTGTGATGCAGGAGAATAATTTAGAGCCGTCCGGGCCAGCATGAGAGTGCACGTCATCTAGAAATCCTTAGATGAACTTTCTTTTAATACTAGACTTCTTTTAGAAATTGTTTAATTCATTCTGCAACTTTAATTAACATTATTTTATCTGATTTTTTTGTTGGATCTTATTTATAAACATTGAATACCAATTGAATAAAGTGTCCGCCGCATTTAATGAAATTTATTTTGACTCACCACGGGTTGAAATTTGTATGTGGGTCCACTTTTGGAGGCTTGTGTTGTATTAAACACAGAAAATTTGAATTTGATTTACTTTTTTCGTTTTTCTCCAATTCTTATTTTGGGGGACGTGACAGTTAGTATCAAAGCCAGCACGATTTTTGGATGTTAAAAATGGACATAAACAACAGGACGTGGTGAGGATTGCGATTTCCATTAGACAGGCTTTACGTGCTAAGTGTAAAGTCTATAGAATTGTTTGTTAGCTTGTTTCATAGGAACTGAACCATTATCATTTTGTTGTAGGTCATGGCACATTGAAAGACCAGATCTCAGGACAACGACACTGGGAGTGGTTTGAACAATCCAAACGATCATTTCAACCAACTCTTGCAAGCTCTCGTGCAAGCTTAGACTACTCAAAATGAGCAGCAAAAAGCATGTGAGACTGAACAAGCTACAAAGAAATATCAAGAAAGGGAAGAATGAGCTGCTGAGAGAGCACAAGTAGATCGAGATAGAGCAGCATTCCAGGCTCAGACCTTAGCCCTAACAGATTGAGCAGCTCAGCCAATGCAAGTGGTCATGCCTCCAAGGGAAGCAGATCCAAATGACCTCTATGAGAAATTTAGGAAAAGAGCTCCTCCTGAGTTTCATGGATAAAAAGATCCTATGGCAGCAGATGATTTTATAGAACAGTTGAAGCCGATCTTTGCAGTCTTCCGATGCACTCAAAAGCAGCAAGTTAATTTAGCAGCCTACTTGTTCAGAGGGATAGCTCTCCAATGGTGGAACTCAGTTGAGGCAGTTGTACAAGCAGAAGCTGTACTGAAGAAAATGCATGGGAAACATTTACCAAAGAGTTCATGGATAAGTTCATCCCTAAATATGTCAAGGACCACTGGAAGAGGGACTTTCAAAATTTAGTGCAAGGTGACATGATGGTGCAGTAGTATGAACAGCAGTTCATTAGATTAGCAAGTATGCAGCTACACTAGTTGTTCCAAAGGAAGAAAAAATCAGGCTTTTTCTCAATGGGTTATTAGTTGATATCTACAAGGTGATTGGAGACAATCAACGCCCGACGTTCCAGGAGAATGTAAAGAGTGCATATTGGGCTGAGGGTGCACTAAAGAAGAAGGTAGCAGAATGGCATGCCAAATACCAGCAACATCAGTTGAGGCAATCTTCTAGTCAAGGCAACCCAAAGAAACTGATGATTCAGGGTCAACCCTCGGTTGGTCAGAGACAACCGTGTGGATGATGTGGAAGGAATCACCCTAATGAGTAGTGCTACAAGGAGACTGATGCATGTTTTCATTGTGGGCAATTTGGACATCGACTTCGCGATTGTCCTAACGGTGGTAGTTAGTTGCCAGCACCCCAGATGGCAGCTTCTTGTGCTTCTGCGCAGCAACCTTGGAGGACAGTACCTCCATAGGGACCACAGCAAACGGGTCAACAGATTCCTTGGGCCCCACAGCAACAAATATATCGAGCACCAGCTCCTCAGTACCGGCAATATAAGGGTGCAGCGCCACAACATCAAAGACAAGCCCAAGGTCAGCAGAGGCAATTCTAGCAACAGAGGCAGCAACAACCAGTGGGTCAACCGAGAGCACCAAGGCCAGTCCAAGGGCGTCAGACTCAAGCTCAACAGATGGGCAGGGTGTATGCAGTTACACATGAGGATTCAGACGCTTCTACAGAGGTTGTGGAATGTATTGTTCTAATCTCAGAGGTAGAAGCTAAGGTCATATTTGACCTTGGCTCTACTCATTCCTTTGCTTCCCATACTTTTGCTAGACATATAGATGAGGATGTAGTGAGGTTAGATTTTGCTTTAGTAGTGGGTACCCTAGTGGGCAAGCAAGTCTGTTGCCACCAATATTTTTTGAGTACCCGAGTTCAAGTTGAGGATTTCATCTTACCTGTAAACTCGATTCTTTTAACGATGAAGGATTTCGACGTCATACTTGGTATGGACTGGCTAGCGACCTATAAAGCAGTGATGGATTGTTTTAATAAAAACCATCAAGTTGTCATTGCATTCGGACACTATTGAATTTGTTGGACGAAGGAGACCGATTCGGACATGCTAGATTTCAGCATTGAAAGCAAAAAGATTGTTGAAATCTAGATGTGAAGGATAGTTGGCATTTGTCACAGAAGATAAACAGTCTAAAGGGGTGGAGGATATTCCAGTGGTCTGTGAGTTCCCGGATGTTTTTCCGGATGAAATTCTAGGCTTACCTCCAGTCAGGGAGATAAAGTTTTCGATTGAATTGGTGCTGGGGACAGCCGCAATTTCTAAAGCTCCATATAGAATGGCTCCAGGAGAACTCAGATAGTTGAAAACTCAATTGCAGGATTTGCTGGACAAGGGATTTGTGAGACCAAGTGTATCACCTTGGGGTGCGCGGGTCCTATTCGTGAAGAAGAAGGATGCTCTATGAGGATGTGCATAGATTATAAACAACTCAACCAGGTCACAATCAAGAATAAATACCCTTTCCCAAGGGTCGATGAATTGTTTGATCAGCTTCAGGGAGCTCAATATTTCTCAAAGAAAGACTTGAGATTAGGATATCACCAACACAGAGTTTGAGATCAAGACGTCCATAAGACAGCATTCAGGACCAGATATGGCCACTACGAATTTTTGGTGATGCAATTCGGGTTAACCAATGCTCCATGAGTATTTATGTATGGCCTTGATGAATAGGATATTCCCTTCATTTCTCGACCAGTTTATCATTGTTTTTATAGACGACGTGTTAGTGTATTCTCAGTCTCGAGAGGATCACAAGCAGCATTTGATGTCAACATTGCAAACTTTGAGAGATCATCAACTCTATGCCAAGTTGAACAAGTACGAATTTTGGCTTGAGCAAGTAATTTTCTTGGGTCACATCATCAGCAAGGAAGGATTAACTGTACATCCAGGAAAAATTAAGGCAGTGCTTAAGTAACAGAGACCTATGTCAATAACAGAGATTCGTAGTTTCTTGGGTTTAGTAAGTTACTACAGGAGATTTGTGAGATGATTTTCATCCATCGCTGCTCCTTTGACCAGATTAACACGAAAAGATGTACCTTTCATGTGGACTGACGAGTGCGAAGCAAGTTTCTAAGAGTTAAAGAATAGATTGACTACAGCTCTAGTGCTCACATTGCCTACGGAGAATGGTAGATTGGTCATTTATAAGGATACCTCGAAAGTTGGATTGGGTTGTGTACTTATGCAGGATGGGAAAGTAGTGGCTTATGGCTCTAGACAATTAAAAGAGCATGAGAAAGGGTATGCCACTCATGATTTGGAACTTGCAGCAGTGGTCATGGCATTGAAGATGTGGCATCACTATCTCTACGGTGAGAAGTTTGAAATTCATTCAGACCATAGGAGTCTTCAATACTTATCTACTCAGCTTGAACTGAACATGAGACAGACCCGGTGGATGGAATACATTAAGGATTTCGATTTTTCAATCAAATATCATCTCGGGAAAGATAATGTAGTTGCTGATGCATTGAGTTGAAGGGCAGCAACTAATGCATGCTTAAGAGCAAAATGGTCATAGGCAGAAATTTTCCTCGATTTGGGAGTGCCTTTGCAACCAATTGATGACAAGGTTATGTTAGCTCACATGTTTGTTTGGGAACCAAAGATCTTAAGCATGACCAAAAGCAAGCAGTTAGAGGATCCAGAGTTAGCTCGAGTGATTAAACAGACTGACAACAAACCATACTTCAGATTGTTGCAGGGTGTGTTGTATTTTCAAGACCGGTTATGTGTATATAGAAGAACTGAAGAATAAAATCATGACAGAGGCACATCATTCCCGTTATACTATTCATCCAGGTAGTACAAAGATAAACCAGAACCTGCGTAATCATTATTGGTGGAATCATATGAAGAGAGAAGTAGCAAGATTTACAACAAGTTAAGGCAGAATGAAAACAACCCCCAGGACTTTTAAAACGGTTGGAAGTGCTCGACTAGAAGTGGGAACACATAACAATGGATTTTATCTCTAGGTTGCCATCGATGCATAACAAAGATAGTATCTGGGCGATAGTAGACGGGTTGACAAAACTGGCACATTTCTTACCAATGAACATGAAGACACCTTGGGATGAGTTAGCTAGAATGTATATGTTGAAAGTTGTCACAATTCATGGTGTCCCCCTATCAATTGTATTAGACAAAGATCATAGATTTTTGGGTAAATTCTGGACTGAACTTCAAGAAGCTATGGGCACAACATTGAGTTTCAGTACAGCGTATCATCCTCAGATTAGCGGTCAAATTGAAAGGACTAATCAGACACTGGAGGACATGTTGCGAGCTTGCATCCTTGATTTTGAGAAGGACTGGTAGAAAAGCCTTCCATTGTGCTAGTTCCCATACAATAATAGCTATCATTCCAGTATTGGCATAACACCATTTGAGGCGTTATATGGATGTAGATGCAGAGCCTCAATTTGTTGGAAGGAGATAGGTGTCAGGAGTTTTCATGGTTCATCTATTATTAGTGATATCAGTGAGAAAGTGAAGCAAATCCATGATCGGTTGAAAATTGCTAGAAGCTGACAAAAGATTTATGCAGACCTGAAGAGGAGAGATCTTTAATTCAAGATGGGTGAGCATGTGTTTCTAAAGGTTTCATCAACGCGAGGAACATTGAGATTTGGGCAGAAAAGGAAGTTATCTCAGAGATATATCGGTCCATTTAAGATCTTGGAAAGGATTGGAGAAGTTGCTTATAGATTGGCACTACTAGCAGAGTTGTCAGGAGTGCATAATATTTTTCATATCTCGATGTTGAAAAAGTATATCGCAGACCCATCTCACGTTTTGTAGTATGAGCCATTGGAATTGCAATCAGATGTTACTTATTAGACCCCCGACCCAGATTAGCTCGATTAGTGTTAATCAAGCTATCGTTTAGTCTTAAGAGAGTTTAGTGATTGTTGGATTAGAATGGTTTGATTTAGTCTTGATATTATTTTTGAGAATTTTGAGAGTGTTGGTCGAGTCAGACACGGTCAGGGATGCCCTGAGTGCACGTGTAAGCATGGGAGATCGATTTTGGATTTTTTACGAATTGTGATTTTGATTTCTTTTGAATAGCTTTATTACTCTCTACAACTTTCGTTTTCAGTCCGTTGGTGTTCGGAGCCCAGAAACCTGTGTTTTGGCCAAAACGGG
The DNA here is from genome assembly GCA_029852735.1 of Persea americana. Classification (NCBI taxonomy): domain Eukaryota; kingdom Viridiplantae; phylum Streptophyta; class Magnoliopsida; order Laurales; family Lauraceae; genus Persea; species Persea americana. The sequence goes on from CM056819.1 coordinate 31,206,043, forward strand.
TAGAAATTGTCTTTTCACACCCAAATCTATACATGATTTTCGAAATCTCGAAACCATTGCAAAAGTATACTTTTTGGAAATTAGATTTTTCAATGATCATTTTATCCTTCTTCGTCGATCGCATCCAGGGCCCACAAGAACATATTTTAGCCTTTTGAAATTTCAGATCTGATGGGGCCCACTCTCACTTAAGCCAAATAAAACCTTTTTCCTCCCTCTTTCTCACTCACTTTGCAATGTTCGTGGGTTTCAACATCCAGGGCTTTGGAGAGCTCTTTTCTCTCCATCTTCTCCTCCTCGCATGTCAGCCATTTGAGCTTGGATTGAACCCTTGTTTGCACCATCTTCTTCCTCTCTTTCCAAGCTTTCTATTGGACCCATTTGTTGGGTGTTTTCAACTAGGCAACCTTTTCATCGTTTTCCTTTCCTCTTGTTTGGACATCTCTAGGTAAGAGCTTCAACCCACCTCTTCTATGGAGTTCTTTTAGCTCCTAAAGATCTTGTTTTTCATATATCCAAACCTTTTTTCGAAATGGGTTCTCTTGTTTTTAAATGTACAGGTTTTTGAGGTTCTTTTGGGTTTTTTTGTAGATCTTGGCTCCATTCTTTGGTAGGATTTTTTAGGAAGGTTGGATTTGCATATTTTGGTCTAAGGCAAGTGATCTTTTTAGTTTTCCTAATGTATGATTTAGTATAGTGGTCATTTTAGCCTCAAATGTGATTTTTAGTTTTGTTCTTGTGCTTATAACAATATGGTTGGTTTGTTTTGGAAATCTACTTTCAAGCTTGTATATATATATGTTTTAGTGTAATTCAAATGCTTTCTTTTAGCTTAAGTTCTATTTGCTTAAATCCCATTTGCGTTGGAGAATTGTTTTGGAGAAGGAAGGGCATAAATCTAAACCTATTGTGATTTCCCCATAACTGGCGGTCACCTCGACGGCTAGCCGAATGGTGACCGGCGGCTAACCGACCTAGTTCAGTTAGAAACGCAGAATGCTCGAATTTTTTGGGTAGCCCTAGTGGCTAGCCAAAATTTGACTAAGGCTAACCACCAAGGGACTGCCGGGTCACCGAGACTTGCGGTTAGAGACACAGAATGCTACATTTGTCTGGGACCTAACGGTCAGCTGGCATCTTGCCGACCTGCACCTTTGCTGTTAGCCGACAGGTGACCGAACCTTTTCGGATACATGTCCAGAATGCATCATTTTTCTGTCTGGGATTAGACGGTCAGCTTGCGGCTAGCCGATAGGTGACTGAGAGCTAACCGAAATTCAAGTTGGACTATTTTTGTGGGATTTTTCTTGAGGAATGAAAACCAGAATATGTTTAAGGACTTTTAGCTTGATATTGTGCATTTGGAACTCGAAATGTCTTATAGCTTCTGGAGCACCAATCCATTTTATTCCGACAATTGGGCTTTCAAATACACGAGGGTCAAATGAAGGGCCTTAACATATACTTGATAAGCTTGCTTCAAAAACCTTAGTTTTGAAACGATGTATGTCATCTTGCTCAAGTTTTGATTTACAAGCATCAGTCATGTTTTAAACTGTTTCAAGAACTAATGTGGGGATCACTTCTTAAGTTTTGATTTGCTATAGCTTATGCTATTTTTTATCAGTCTTGGTTTGCCCTATTTTAATAAGTGATTTCCCTCATTTTTTATCTGTTTTGTATATGTTTCGCCTTGTTTTGTGCACTCATGATTTTAGGTGAACACCACTGACATTGGACTGCCCCTTCAGTCTGATCCACTATCTGGGGGTCCTTAAACACTTTGACTATCTGCAAATTAGTCGTATATTATATATATACATCATGTTTTGTTCCGGTAACGCAGCCGGTCCCCGTCAACTTCTTATGGTACGGGATCTTATTTGTTCTGTTATATTTTGTTCTTTTCTGTTCTGCTTACTCTTGTCATCATGTATGATAAAGAAATGCTCGGTTCTATGTGGGTTATCTATTCATGATATTATAAGTACCCATGTTAGTTTTGCTTATCTGAAATGCATCTTAGCTCTGTATTTGGTTTTAACTTTAGTAAATTGTTTTAACAACGTTTTCTCAGTTTTTATTGTTTATGTACATGTCTAAATTGATTTCTTGCCAAACTGTCGTATTTGATCCTTATTGTTTTGGTGCTCAGGTGCAATCGACATTGCCTTTGAGGAGGAGTGTCAGAAGGAGGCTGTTGAGCAACCCCTAGCTCGCGAGTGGCAACCCAACAATGTCATCTAGACGATAGGTGGGATCTCGAGGTGCATGACTTTTGGCTAGGTTTATTCATTTTGACTCTTTTGGGAATGTATTAGCATTTGTTGGCCTCTTATTGGGTTGTAACTAACCAACATGCTTTTCTTAACTTTGAACTTGAATGTAATGGTGCAATGTCCTGTTTTATATTTTCCCTCTGAGATTCCGGTCAAGATAATTTTATTTATGCAAGTTCGAAATTATATCATATGAAATGTCTTGATGTAATTTGCTACATGCTTCCGCAACCATTGATCGTGTGAGTTCAGTCCCGCCTGTGTGTTTTGTAGGGATTGTCACCGCGGGAACCTGTGGGATGTCACATCTTCTCACTTCATCATCTCTTCATTGCGGGCCCGGGTTTGAATCTCGGTCTGGGGTTGCGACATTACTTATGTTGAGCAACTTTTTCAGATCATCGACACGAATGAGCAAGTTCTCAAGACGCGGACAATACATTGGGTGAAAGTCCAGTGGGAGCACCATAGTCCTCGAGAAGCCACTTGGGAACCCCAAGACCAAGTGAAGAAACTTTACCCACATCTTCATCCAAATGTATGATTGTATTTGGAGGACCAAATGTCCTAAAGGGGGCAGAATGTAAGAACCAGTCCCACTAATAACTATATCTTATTAGAATATTATTATTATTATTTTAATTATATTTATTTTAGTTAATTAAGTGGTTAGATTTAAGTGGGCCACACGTTATACTAGATGCTTCAATCGGTGAGTTGGGCTATTGGGTAGATAATCTGACATAGTTTGACCCAATGACTTAAGCCAAGGGAATATCCTCCTTTAACCTAATCCCTAGTTTTAAATAACCACACGTCTTATCCCTCCCCACTTCTTTCTGCAACTCCTCCCGGTTTTTCGTCTTCTTCTTCTTTCAACTTCCAAAGCTATTGCAACTTTAGTATACAGCCATCAGAATCAATATCAGAGGATACCATAATTATTAGCTCAGCTTTCTTATCCAAGGTAACATTCTCCTCAAATCATTAAGAGTAGATATATATTCTTGGGCTAACTTCTTATTCTTTCCAAGGGCAGGTTTTGGGTAGGGTTACCATAGATCTGCTCATCTGGGTATTTCTTTTCCATCTCTTATGTCAAATTGGCAATAGGATTTTGATCGAGCGTTGTGGTAATCTCGGATTGGGTATTGGTTAGGACCCCTATTGTACTTTTCATCAAACTCCGGTAAAAGGCAAGTACATTATCATGATTTGTTATTAAATATGTGTTTAATCTTTGATTCATGTCATTGTGCATATAGGTTTGTTTAATCGCCCTTTTCTAAATGGTAATGGTAGGTTAGGGTTCCTTTTGGGGATTTGGGTGATTTGGGGTTTAGGAATGGAATTGTGGATTTCCTCCCTTTTTGGATTAAATATGATTTGTATGGATTTTGGTTGGATTGGATTCTCTTTTGGTACAGGGAGGAAGAATGAATGAAAAAGGGAAAAACCCCAACTTCTGTGATTGTACAAACGTTGCATTTGAACGTTTGAATCCAGGCTCGTCTGGACCAAAGGACAGAGGCATCGAACGTTCAAACGTGCCTTCTGAATGTTCGAACATTCGAATCCACTCACCCCTTAGCCATAATCCCGAGACACTGAATGTTCGAACTCTGGTTTAGAATGTTCGAGCATTTAGTGTACTTGGGCAATTTATGTTTCCCTTCGACTGATGTGGCTCGGTATCGTTTTGGGAATTATGGTATCGTGTATGGGGCTTCATATGGATTTAATAACCTTAATTATCTACCCGGACCTCACATAAGATCCGTCTTTGAGCTTACGTTGTCTTATTGACGTAGGATTCAAATACCTGGTATAACTTTCATAAACTCTAGTGAGTGAGGTTCGATACATCTCTATTGGTAACCCTTCATTGGGACTTTGGACCTTGAATTTAGAGAGATGTAATGTCCTTCACTCACTAATGGTTATGGTTACGTCTTGACGGGTATATGAATATACATCTAACTTTAAGTTGGATTGTGATTATGTCCTAAACTAAGAATGCGCATGCATATCTTGGTTTAGGTAATGTATTCCTTTATATGCATACCCTATTATGTGTTTATGGACCATGAGGTGGCTTGACAATTTATGTATATGATTTGAATATGATATGATATGGAATGTGAAACGGCTAGCACTTCATTTTGACTTAGGATTCTTGTGTCGGAGCAATTATTAATTGGGTCTATTATGTATATATGTTTATGTGAATATGTGGATCATTTTATGGACGACTGTAGATCGATATATGGACGGTTGATCACCGATGTGACCGGATCACTTATAATCCGCTTTGAACTATGGATATGTTATCCTGATATTTTGATTAGTTTATGACCACCGACATTATAGATGGGCTTTCCCGATTTATTTAGGGCTGACCACCCACATCGGGGACACTTGTCACCGTGTGATTTCTATATTGCTCTCTTGTGTCATTTGGATTTGTGTTATACGTTTTTCTTTGCTTTTATCATTGTCATTGTTTCATTATGATCACACTTGTCTATATTCATCACGTTATCGTATTTAATTTCGAATTATGATCATGTTCTTGTTATTTACTTTATAACATTTGGTGCATAGGTACCGAGCCCTACTTTACCGGGTAGACGGAGGAGGATCAAATGTTTTAAAAGTTTGAGCCAACTAACGAACCCAAGTGGGATGCAGGAGATGGCTTTGGAGCCGTCTGAGCCAACATGAGAGTGAACATCATCCAGAAATCCTTAGATGAACTTTCTTTTAATACTAGACTTCTTTTAGAAATTGTTTAATTCATTCTGCAACTTTAATTATCATTATTTTATCTGATTTTTGTGTTGGATCTTATTTATAAATATTGAATACCAATTGAATAAAGCTTCCGCCGCATTTAATGAAATTTGTTTTGACTCACCACGGGTTGAAATCTGTATGTGGGTCCACTTTTGGAAGCTTGTGAAAACATGGGAAATTTGAATATGATTTATTTTTCACGTTTTTCTCCAATTCTTATTTTGGGGGACGTGACACTATTCGAGACGCATCTTTATAGAGTACATTCATTACATATTTGGATAGGCTTCCTCTCAAGATTTAGAAACTAGAAATTAAGACAGTAGCAGTTATAGACGGCCAAAACCCCACTGATTGTGAGAGTATGAGAAATTTGTGGATTCCTGATCTTCGTTTCCTTGCTTCGTAGATTTGGTAGAGTGGATATCTCAACACCCCCTTCAAGTTGATGGGCAAGCAAGGATAGACCATGAACTTGTCATGCAAGAATCGTGAAAGAGTCGAGCTTAAACCTTTTGTTAAAATATCGACAATTTAATCTGTGCAGACACAAACTTAATGCGAAGATTTCCACGTACCACCATTTCTCAAAGAAAATGGTCCACCTCAATGTGCTTTGTGTGAGCATGTAGCACAGGGTTAGAGGCAAGATAAGTGGAACTAACATTATCACAATATAAGAGAGGAGGCTGGTGAAAAGCAATGCTCAATTCACAAAGAAGAAAAAACATCCATTGTAAATCTATTGTGGAGTATGCCATGGCTAGATATTTAGCTTCCTCACTTGAACGAGACATGGTTGCTTTTTAGATGCCCAAGTAATTAGATTCGGTCTAAATTAATACAGAGTCCAGAATTGGACCTGTTATCATTTGGACAATTTGGCCAGTCTGCATCAAAGTTGCTAAGAAGATGTTCATCAGAGGATTTGGTTAGACGAAGTCAATAGTTAGGAGTAGCTTTAACATATCTTAGAATGCGCTTTGCTACCATTAAATGTTAATGACACGGTTGATGTATAGATTGGCACACTTGATTTACTGCATAGGCGTTACTGGGGCGAGTCGAGGTCTTGTACAACTCCTCCTATTCTAGCTCCAATAAAATATGACATCAGTGAGGAGTTCGCCACTATCTTTTGAGAGTCTAGAACTTGTAATGACAGGAGATGAATAAGGTTTTGCTTCGAGCACATTTGCCCTTTTCAACATATCCAAAACATGTTTTTTTTTAGAAATATACATTCCATCAGATTGAAAAATACATTCCATTAGACTGCCTAGACACCTCAATGCCTAGGAAAAAATGAAGAGACCCTATATCTTTGATCTCAAACTTGGCATGTAGACAATCAAGAAGGGTGTTGATAAAAGGAAGTATTGGCCCCCGCGGTGGTGATATATCATCAACATAGAAGTAAAATAGTGAGGCCTTGAGATGCATTATGTAAATTTTGGTATCTTCGTGCATTAAAGGGCATGTATTTTACTTTTCTTTATTTAAAAGAGTCCCACATCGGTTGTGGATAGCTCTTTAGTGTCATTTATTAATGTTTAGGTAGTGGTGACCAAACACTTCCCACACGCACGCCGTCCAGTGAAAATTTCAAGTAACAGTTTTTATTCAAAGAATAGTCCACACTGCTTGGTAATAATGATTTGCCTGAAATAGGAAAGACTTTATTTTGAACTAAGTGACGAAGAATGCGAGGACTTGGATGCCCAAGTTGCTTGTGCCAAACTACTAGCGTGGATATCTTCTGCACCATTCAAGTGAAAACAGTAAGAGATGAGCCACAATCGAAATGAGACTTGAGTGGAAAAAAAGAAAAAAAAGACCCATTTAGGTGGTCCTTGATATAGAAGTTTCCCCGTGCGACGATCCTTTATGTAAAAACCATTGCGATAAAAAAGAAAGACACAATCGTGATCAATAACAAGACGTGAGACCGAAAAAAGATTAGCTTTAATATTTGACACATGAAATGTCATTCAATAAGAAAGTAGAAGAAGATGTAGACAAATGCAAATCATGAATATTACCATATAACCTTGACAGGGCCATTGTAGTCTCGTCGATTGATCAGTGTAGACGCAATAGCAATCATGTGATTTGTTAATCTCTTTTAGAAAACCAAGTTGAATCATCAACTTTAGAAGCGAAGTTCATGGTTGAAAACATAGCAGATATACCATCAGGTTGATAGGAGTAGCTATGGCATTGGTGTGCATAATGGCCAACTTTGTAGCAAATCTTGTAAACAATAGGAGAATCAATGCGTGTATCAGTGTTTGGACAGGACCCAGATTTGGCTGTGTTTGAGCCACGATTTGCACCAGTGGATCCACCTGGATTGTTATTGTTCCCACAATCCCGTCCTCGACTGTTGCGACTACAACAATTGGAACTAATGTAGCCACCATTATTTATAGTAAAAAGGGTGGTGGTGGAGCCAAATTGATTAAACCGGTGATAAATCTCGTCATTTTTCATGATTGAGCAGCATGCAATACAAATCTTTAAAGATTGGAGAATCAGCCATAGTATGGAAGTTATTAGCACCAACATCATAATTGAGATTCAGCCCATCAAGAACACAGCCAATGATTCCCTTCTCGGTCATGGGCTGCTAGATAAGAGAAAGCTCATTAGCGAGCAGTATGATTTTATCCATGTACTCAATGACTGCTGAAGAGCCCTTGCGGATATTAGAGAGTTCGTGTTTGATCTAGTAGTAACAAGCATTGGTTTGGATGAATAAGCACGTTCAAGTGCTTCCCATGTTGCATGAGTAGCTTTGTAATTGACAACCTGAGCAAGGACTAGTGGTGTCAATGTAGCATGAGGATACCTTAAAAGGATGTGGCCCTTTTTCTTTCACTCCAAATAGGCTGGGTTGGAAACAACTTTGGAGTCCTCTGTGATTGTCTCCACATGTTCAACAGAAGTACTATCAATAAGAGGCAGTATATATGTTCCCTATAGAATAGGAAGAAGCTGGCTCTTCCACAAAATGTAGTTGGTTCTATCAAGTCTAATGACAACTTGAAGATGTTTGGAACAAAAGGAAGCAGAGAAGAGGAAGAAATGGAGGAAGCCATGATGAGAAATAAAGAGGAAAAGAAATTAAATTAAAGCAATATCAATTGGATGATGACTGGTTCTATGATACAATGAGAAAATGAGATTTCTGTGTAAAAATCTTGTGTATTTATTGTGTATTCGAGACATATCTTTATAGATTGTACATTCATTATGGATTTGGAGAGATTTCCTCCCAAGATTTTGAAACCAAAAATAAAGATAGACTAGCTATTACAGATGAGCAAAAACACATTGATTGCAAGGATATGAGAAATTTGTAAATTCCATGATCTATGCAATCAATACTTCCTTGCTTGGTAGATCTAGTAGATCGGATATCTCAACATTACCATACCAAAAGAAAAGGCTTGATGTGTTGTAATCCATCAATAAGAGAAATCTATGTGTTACGAGCCATAATCTTTGACGAAGTATCATTCTGGTGGTCAAACAATGATATTGTGTTCCTTAGAGATTAAAGATAAGGTGTGGGCCTGTCTTAAGGAGATGAATCAAAGTTTAGGTTAATCATTTTGGAATTCGATAAGCCTCTTAAAAGGGAAAGACTGTGGAAGAGAAGTCACAGGAGGACGATGTTCGTTAACATAACAGTACTTCAGGACATCCTTATAGCCCGTGAAAATCTAGAATCATTTTACTAGAGGACCATACATCCAAAGGAAAAAATCCTTCATACCTTAAAGATGAGGAGGGAGATATAAAAGATCAGAATTGTGGAGGTCTTCACCTGTAAGAAACCCTAATTCAAAATACGTAGATAGGGATGTAAATGGGTCCCCGATTCTCCGATTACCCGGAGGTTCCGACCCGTTAAAAATCGAGTCTGGGTCCTTATTTAGGCCCCGATAAATAAATGGGTCCCGGTCCGTTTCTACCTTGGTTCAGACTCATGGACCAGAGACCCGATATATTCCCTCAATTTTTGTGAATCTCTTCTGAAAACCATTTTTTTTTAATATCATTCTCTACCTAAACTGGACCTGGATCCAGACCTGTCCCATATATGGTTTGGTTTTGGTTTTGGAGCTAAGAAACCAGTTCCAAAATGGTTCCGGGTTCGGATCCGATTCCACCTTCTCCTTAACGGTTCTAGTTCCAGGTCCACCATGGGCCCGGACTGGAACCAACCCGTTTACAACCCTATATATAGATAGTGCTTTTGAAACAATCATTAATGGGAGGGAGGGAGAGAGAGAGAGAGAGAGAGAGTTTCATACAATAACTTAGAAGCGTATGATATAGAAGAGCTAACTTTCTTTATAAGATGCCCTCAGAGTCAAGGAGTTACAAATCACAGTGGGAAAGGGTATTACCGCCTTGATGAAATTATGAAAAATGAAGCATGAGAATTGGTCCCATGTCCTTAAAAGGAGTAAATCTTGTTAGAGATTAAATAATGTTCGTTAGTTCACGAGATTATAGTTAAACTCCTGATCTTTAGAGATAAAAGATTAGTGATAAGTGTTAAATATTACATATTTTACCCTCATTAATCCGAGTTTTATCAGCATCTCATGTGCATATATTATTTGCTTTACACGGAGATTTTATCCTATTTTCGAATTATGGGATTTTCATCACTTATAACTTCGTGTTAACTCATAAAATGATGTTGTTTCTTTTCTTCATTGCATTGGACGCGGAATTCTAAGCGAAATTAGCAACTCATTTGCATTCATACAAGGGAGATACGAAGCGGAAAAGTTTTCAAGTAAAATCCGATAATTTTTTATAGCGCATTTTTGTGTAATTTCTCTTGTATAGGTGGACCCCGCGACTACCCTAACCCTCCGGCTAGTGTCCCAAGGCATCAAGAAGAGATTTCACTATAAGAAGTTTCATGAAGAAATCTTGGTGAAGAAATCTTAAAAGCAACTGAAGAATTCCAAAATAAGGGAGAATAAAAAAAGTCATTTTCTAATTCAAAGGAGAGGTTGGTGTATTGCTTAGAGCTTAGGTGGGTATAAAACAGGTTATGGATTCAAACCCCAACAATTGCATTTTTAAATCCATGTGAAAGGATATGAGCCAATCAAAAGCCTCTAAATTATAAATACTTTTAGAAGGAAAGTTTGCTGCAACCAATCAAATTGAAGCAATCCATGTGAAAGCAAATGGGTCAATCAAAAGGCCTTTAAGTTGAACCAATCAAATTGAAGCAATCCATTTGAAAGCAAATGAGACAATTAAAAGCCTCCAAGTTGCAACCAATCAGATAGAAGCAATCCTTGTGAAATCAAATGAGCCAATCAAATGTCCTTAATGTTTCTATAAATTGCTGTGTATTTGTAAAAAGACATCTTTTTGGCAATTCTATTTTACTTTCTCTACCCTTTTAGATTGCAATTAGAAGCTTAATTGTAACTAATCTAGAAAGAGTGTGTCATTGAAGATCATTAATTAAGAATTGGAAATCTTTCTTGATGTTTAGTGGCTAAAGCTCTTGGATTAGGCACTCCTTTTGAAGTAAAGCAATGTAATTGGTTTAATTCCATGCATTTTTTAGTTTAAATTCCCTAATTGTGCCTTGATTGATTAGTAGATTTTAGATCTAATTGTACTAATCTCTCTCATTTTTCATGCTCTATCTCTACACTTAATGCTTGGATAACTCAATTGATGCTTTGTAGTTGGATTAAGTTCTCTCACATAAAATGCTCTAGAGTCCTTACCTTTGATATTTTGTAGCTTGATTTTGATGATTGATTGTTAAAATAGCTAAATGATGATCTACAATCTTGGCTTTTAATTTTCATTACTTTGATCTTCATTGCTATATCATCCAACCCAATTAGGCAAGAGATTGCTAATTGGATTGTAGATTTGAGAGCTGAATTTGAACATGTGTCGATTGGATTAATTACATACTTAGTGGATATTAGATTGTCTAATCTCTCTTCTTTTTTTTTTATTGTTGTTAATTTGAATCCTTATTTGATTTGTTGTTTTCACTTCTAGATTGTTAGATCTACATCTCATATCACTTGTTTTAAAATCCTATACATTTTACATCACATCTTCACCTTAAATCGTCCACTTCTACCACCATTCATTTACTATTTTAGTGTAGCTTGTTAAATTAGCTTAGATCTTGTTAATTTCATATTTTAGATTGATAATTAGAGTAGTTTAGTTGCCATTTTAGTTTTATTCTACATTCCTTTTTTCACATCATTTCCATGTAGTTTGCACACAAATTAGCCCACTAGTTTGTTAATCTAGATTAATCACTTGTTAATCCTAGTTGTTAGTTCCAATTACATGTTTACATTGCATAGTTTAGTAGTTTGAATTGTTCACTTCAACAATCTATATTAGCTATATCTTAGTTCAATTATAGTTTAATTGGATTCATTCCTTATTCCACCCCCTTTGTGTGGGATCGATAATTCAGACTCTTTAGTCCTTTATTACTTAACGATATTATAGTCTTGCGATTAAGTATTGCACATCTTAGTGTCGATCAATTAGTTTCAATTTGAGAATGCTTATGTATTTTCATTCTATTGGGATCTTTCCCAATTTGAACTTGTTTATGGTATCAAAGCCGGGGCTCGATGATGATCTTGTGATCAAGTCGGGCATAGTCTTATCTTTCATGCTTCCACAATAATCACTTTTAGTTTTACTTTTTTAGTAAAATTGAACATCCTTTCTCATCCATCCATCTGAATACCTAAGCCTTATGATCACCAAATTACACAATAAAAGCTTTCTGTCAGAAATTGTAACAGATATAAACCAGTGGGCCACCTGTTAGATTGTGTGGTCTCAACCCAGTAGATGATGTGATAAATTGATTTATTTCAATATAATCATGTTTTCTACTTATGAGATGAATGGTGTTTAATTTTCTTCTTGCACAGAACCAATACTTATGACATGATGGTTCATGAGTTGAACTGGAACCCACAAGTATATTAAATGCAATACATGTGTGTTGATGAGATCCACATACGGGAGACATGTGTCACAAATCTTATACTTAAATTGATTTACAACCGGTGGTGAGATTGAGCATCTCATCTGACAAGGCTGTAACAATATGATCACTATGAGATTGTGTGATTTGTCTCAATCATCAAAGTGTACAACTCTAGATCATTGTGTTGGTAGATTGAATGTATTGAAGAACCATGCGAAGCACCTTATGAAACACCGTTTATAATTTAAGGTCTGATTTCATAATTTCCGCAATAGGCTCTCAATCCTGAGACATTAATGAACTCAAGTTTCTATCTATTCATTTGCTTTAAGTCACCAATGAGTGATGCCAACTATAAGTTAACACCACTACAACAATTTGCATTTTTACTAGCGTTTTTTTTTCCGGCGCAGTCATTAAACACCGGAGAAAGTTATACTTTTTCCGGCGAAAAAGCTTATTTTGCTGGGAAATGCCACTGTTTTGTCGGCGACATGTTTTCACCGGCAAAGGTTTATTTCTTAGCGGCGAATTATAATTTTCACCAGCAAAGGTTATGTTTTACCGGCGATAAATTAGTGTCATCGAAAAAGGCTAGATTTCTTGCCACGAGATACTAGATCGCCGGCATAGTTCCCCCACCTAATTTCATTCGGTTCTTTAACTTTTTCTGGCACTTTAATTTCGCCGGGAAAGTCTTTTTTTTTTTCCTTTAGTGTCACTTTAAAAAATAAGTGGAGCCTTTCTGCCCTAAAAAATCCTTTTCCATTTCCCGCGCCCGCGCTAACTCCAGAACCATTTCCAGCACCCTCGCTTTCCCTAAATTGTGTTTGAAGCTCTGCCAGCCCCCTTATCATTTCCAACTGCCGCTCCAAGTGCATCTCTCTCTTTCTTCATCATCAAGTCAACTGCATTAGTGTTTGGGGTTCATCCCGTTCTGGTGCATTTGATTCCCTCCACTAGCGTCGACGCGTCGCAGCTCGCCGCCGCTCGAGAATATGGCCCCCTTGAGATCTGGCTCGTCTCTGCCGGCTCCGTTGTTCTAGTGCATTTGATTTCCTCCACCAACGTCGACGCGTCGCAGCTCACTGCCTCTCGAGAAGATTGCCCTGCTCCAAATCCAACCCATCCGGCCGTCTATTCTCTCCAGCATCGACGGTTCGATTTCAGAGTGGGATCTTTTCTCCTTGAAGCAGAAGGTATCTATTCAAATGCTATCCTGCGTTTACCTATCACAATCGATTTTATTGCCTTCCTTCGTTCCTTCTGCTTTGTTTCAGAGTTTGTTTTTGCGATAAGTTTTTTTTATTTATGGAATATTAGGAGTGATTTCTGAGATAGAATGGTTTTTCTTTGTTCAGTGATATCATCCACCTCTCTCTTTCTCTTCATCTTCCTATCCAAATATCGGGAACAAGTCCCTCTCAATCCGATCCAGCTCTGCTGCTGTTGCCGGTAACATTTATTGATTTTTCCCTCTTACCTTTTACTTTTTAGATGATTTATTGCTGGGAATCAATGATTTCTTTTTTTTTTTCCCTTAATCTATGGAGGAAACTAACGATTTCAGACACTTGTTTCTTGATCCTCGATATTATTCATGTAGAATTTTGGTGGATGGAAGAGGATTTGGTCTGTAGAAACTGAATCTTATCTGGATTTTTTTTGTGCATAAAATTGTTTGTGTTTTAAGAAATTGAAATTGGAGCTTGTGTGAATTGTGATTCCTTTTGACCATGTGCCTTGAGATTTATGATTTGCTTAGACTGCTGTTGTTAGCCTGCAGTGCCTCAATTGTTACTTATTTTCACCATTATACTCTCCCATCTTGTTCCTCGGGAAGCTAGTGATATTGTTGGTTTTCTTGCTTCCCCCTTGTTTCCCTATTTGCTTTCAGGTGATTCTTTTTATCTGATTTGATAATATCATAATCTTTGTTAGTGGACACCTAAATCTGCAAACACTATAAGGAAGGGAAAATACAAAAACAAGAAATCAGAGGACATTTGCAACCCCACAACCCCACCCACCCACACAAAAAAATAAATAGAAAGAAGTAATTCTATATAGGGAAGTTATTTTGAGTACAACTAGGTGAACCTATAGTGCCTTTTCAAAGTCAATGAGATGGTGAGTGGTGTTGAGGGCTGTGTGTTACGTGCATGAGATGAGGTACTACTGAATGAGGTATGAAAGCCTGAATATATCTCGTGCTTTTGAGGTAACGTGAAAGTTCTTTGCTTTTAGATTTTCAAGGCATTTGTCCAAAGACTTTTGCCGATGAAGCATTGAATTTTGCTGAGATTTTTCATATAGACCTTCCAGTCTTCTTTTGTGCAACCGCGTCAAAGTTAAGAGGTCTCCTTTCTGCTATGCACTGCAAATTGTTGATATTCATTGGAGATTTATGTTGATGATGTGTCAACCATAACTAAGGAAGAACCTGAACTCTTATGGCAAGAAGAAAGTATATTTTATTAGAGATTTGTTGAATCAAAGTCATATTCTCCTCAAAACAAATGATAGCCAAATCATAATGATGTAACAAGTTCCTAATCTGTATCCGGCATAACCTAGTGTATCCCTGACTGAAACTCATTTGTTCTAGAAACCACTTACATTTCTCAAAATTTTTCTAGGCCTTCTCAATTACTAGTCTTCAAAATTTTGTCCGTAGATGTCTTGCATCTTTGTGCTAGATGATTCATTCTCAATGCTGTAGATGCAAATAAAGGTTGGTACTAGGGATGATTATGCATGTTTTCTGTTTTGAGCAAACAACTTCGTGCCTTTATCTGTTATGTTATCTTCTGATATAATTAGTGCTCACTTGTCCTCCTGACACTTACAGTGGCAATGGGCTCCATATCTGCAAAATGTGATATTTTTATTTTCATGTCAGATATGTAATAATAAGTGCAAACTCTGTATCAATGCCACAAAAAAAATTTTGAACGGTATATCAATGCCTCAATTATTCCATCAAAATTGCAACTGAACTTGTGTATTGCCCATGTTAGCTTCAATTTTTTAGTAAATTCATCTATCAACAATGGAATCATTTCTTTCCTTTTGTGAGTCACTTAGCTATTAAATGGAAAAGTAGTATGCGTTTTTCACATTCTTATCTGGGTGTTGGTCATTGAAGCATAGTCATGACTCCCGATTCCCCCAAACTCCAATGCCAAAGACTTGACTTCTTAAACTGTTTATTAATGTGTCAAAAGCTTATGTAACAAACTGGTCGAGGATCTGAAGCATTTCTCATCATTTAATCATATTACATATTTAAAATCTACAAACCACTTTTACTCCTCTTGGTATTTTTACCTGACATCTTTTGAAACCACCATCTCTTAATTATTTTGGTTTGGAATCTTCATTTTATAATACGTGCTGCACAAACGTTTACCTTGCACTGAATGCTGTTTGGGCTTCACAAACGTTTGAACAAGTGAAAACTACGTTTCTTGTGGCACTCTACTGCCTACTTCACATTGCACATAGCCACTTGGCCTGGTTTGTATTAGCTTTCTCTGGAAGCGGAACTGGTAACCATTTTGTTGAGGCCCTACTGCCCGTCATTTTGGTCCTTTCTGTAACTCCCATGCCTAAGCATCAGATTTGATTTTAGAGGCTGTTATGGGTAGACTGTTTCAGAGTATCATGCAGTAACCGACCTATATGTTTTGTACTTTGCAAATAATTTCTTAATTTATTTGACTTTTTATTGACAGGTATGGAAATGCAAATGTATGGAAGACTTTCACCGACCTTTTTGACTATTTTCCATTGACAGCATTGGTTAGTAATATTTTTATTTTTATTATACTTTAAAATTTTCCATGTTTCTGTTTCTTTGGATTTTTTTTCCTGACAGGAACTCTTATGGGCTATGGATCATTGTTATTCCTTTAAGGGAGATACTTATATGAAAATTAAATCATAACATAGTCTCCATAGCATACTAGCAATTGTGTATGTATAGTATTAAAAGGCTATTATGAAGATCTAGATATGATCTGTCGATGAACTGATGTGTAGACATGACAGCTGAACTTTTATCAAGTATGTATATGATGCCCGACATTGTGTTAGTGTTGTAATCTAAATCTGAACATGTTGTTACTTTAGATGTTGTATATGATTCTAGCTCATGCGTCTGGAATGTGGATGATAGACATAGTGATAATATCGAATATTCTGTTACTGTGATGCCAATATCATTCCAATAGGTGAAAGAGATAACTTCAGAGGACTTTTAAGAAATCCTAACTGGGTCTTGTGTCTTTCTCTTATTGGGTAATGGGTCACTTTCCTGTCTCTCTGGAAATGGGGTTCTATTAGTGTTCAGGTTTTGTATCATTTTTATTTTACTTGGTTTTGATTTTATTTTAGTAGGCTTGAGATGTGGAGAGAGGGTTTGGGACTTTGGTTTGAAGAATACTGTACTGTCTTGCTTTTGTGACTGCTCTTTGAAGATCAATTGAGATGAGTTTTTTTTTTCTTCTGTTCATCTTGATGAGAAATTTTTGAGGGGTTTGTGATATTGAGCTTCTGAAATAGAGAAAAATGCACTGCGTTATCATCATTATCATCATCATCATACCCTTATATCACATGGTTTTTGCTGAAAGCTTATTTGAACCCAAGATGCAGAAAAGGTTATTATGATGCTCTTACATAAGCTGCTGAAACACATTTTTAAATTGAAATGGTTGCACTACACCGAACTTTTGAAACTGAGACTTAGGGCATAAAGTCTTAAGCTTTCATTTTCCGCGTAAAATAAAACAACTTGAGAAATCAAATGCTTGTTGCAGGCAAACATGTGTATTAAAACTAACTGCATCGAAACACATTTGATTGAGTATTGATCTAATGTGGTTTCTAAACAGTGGGTGATGTGTATTAAAACTGATTGTCATTAATTTTTTTTTTATTAGATGAGTATTGCCTGCATTCTTATGTGGTTTGTTTTGGCTTCTTTCTTATGCCTTGTGTGATGTTCAATATATATATATTTTTTTAATTGGGTTTTTGTGGTTTGTAGAAACAAAGGTTGGAGACAAAGGATATTCACTTCGTTTGGTGTAGACCAACCTAGGTTTCTCTCTGCTCACTGTTCTCTCAAACTGCTCTCTCTACTTTTCTCTACAAAAATCTCAAGGTAAAAATCACAATCCTGATTTATTTTCTATTTTATTGCTTTTGAAGGTTCTCAAATATATGAATAGATATGTGGATTAGGGCTGGATTTTGGGGATGTAAGGGATTTAAGGTTTCTTTAATTTGGGGATTTTAAGGATTTGTTTTTCTTATATTTGAGTTCTCTTTTTCTCTGTTTTTTTTTTTTTTTTTTTTTGTTTTTTTTTTTCATTTATTTTATACCATCTATTGGTTGAATTTGAGTTAACCACCACCTTACATATGTAAATAGCTATGAACAAGAGTTACTAACCGAGCACGACCCGAAGGTTCGATCCCCGAGGCTGTGGGATCCAAGTAACTGTACATTCCATGCTATTAAGGACTCTCTAGCTTTTCTTACATGGGTCACATATCAATGAATACATCCATTCCTCCCGTTTGTTTTATTCAATTCAATTCAATTCCACCCCACCCCACCAGATCAGAGCCTTGACTCCACTTGTAAGGTGCAGAATGTCACTAGGGATTGAAATTCAGTTCATGCAACTCTGAATGAGCATTTACAACCACTGTTCTCAGGCCCCATATGATTGCAATTTAAACCATCCTCATCCTATATATTGTAGTGAGTACATGTGATCAGGCACTTGGGGTGCACGTTGACACAATGGGCTGGGCATGGTGTACTTTTGTCAACTTTTATGAACTTTTATGGCAGACTAGAGAGGAATGGGATGAGATTAAGTGTGATGGGGTTTTGTGGGCCCAATTGAGTTTGGAAATGTTCATTGAAGCTTATTCATTTGTTAGGCCTTAATCTATTGTCCACCTATGGAACCTACAATAGTGAAATGAGTCAGCAATTCACCTATCCTCACAAAAATGTTGCCTCCATCTTACTACCTGGACCTCTTATATTTCCTTCAAAATTGAAAACGAGATAAGTGTAGCTCTTAATCATAGCTCAGAATTCTATCAGTTTGATAGCTGGTACAAAATTTTGTCATATCTATAATATGAATTTGGAAATACTGTCTAGTCACGGCTCAGGATAGATAAAAATGACAATAAAATTTATGCATCTAACCCCAACATACAGATTAACAACGATGAGCTTTTGACACAAGATTTAGAACAATGAATGTGAGGTAATCAACAATATGATACTGACCCAACTATTAACACACCATCAAAATAAAAATTGAACCTTTAAAATCAAAGGTAAAGATTATTTGATTAAAGTGATGTTTGGCCCACCATCTATTCCTGAAGTCCTTAAGTGTTTCCCAAGTGGGGATCTAAAAGATAATGTAAACATAGCATAGGTAGTTCCAAAGTATATAGAACCATCTGGGTTGGGTGCAATAGATTGGATGGAGTGAATGGGTGAACAATGAATGATGTGTGTGGGTGATGGATGGGTAATAAAGGTACCATAAAACCAGCACTCTTGATTATTTTGTTGCCTTGCATCCTTTACAGAACTGAGAATGTATATACCATACATTGGCTATGTGATGAAAAGATGAGGTTTAGCTCTCCATTTAGGTTAGGTTGTCTGGTCTTTTTCAGGAACATGGGTATTCATATTCATCAAAGATTGATAATTTTTCCAAGTGAAAGAGAGGACAAAAACTGGGTGTAGGGATCAAAACATCCCAAATGCTGCAAGAATTAGAACTGAAAAAAATTGGATGTGGGCCCAATATTTGGGCATTCTATTAGTTCGGGTCAAGTTTTGGATCGGGTTTTGGGTCCATGAATTCTGTTTGTTTCAGCCCTTTTCCAAAATAAGCAAAGTTATGATAAGATTATGGTTTAAAATAGTGGTCAAGTTGTATCTTGATGTGCTGAAAGTGTACGGTGAAAACTGAGCAAGAAGAATTGATCTAATATAGAAAGATTGCCAATCTGCTCCAGCTTTTGTAGCACAACTTACATGAGCTTTTTGGAAGGTAAGTGACGTGGGAGGTAGTTAGAATCCACCATCAGACAAAATTCTTTGTCAAAAGATTGGATATGTTATAGTTAGCATTATGATGTGATTAGGAGTAGATTAGATTTCATTGAATGTTGTTAAGATTGGATTAAATATTAATGAAAAGCTTTCCATGGAATGAATGGTTAAAAGTTAAAAATTGGGTTTGAACTTATTGTATCTTATTACTTATCTAATATTTGTTTCTTTTACTAAACTCAACTTCAATGTCAGCATGTATGATTAACATGTGTCAACTTCAAAATTCTCCCCACCCCAAATCCTCACTCAAACTCTTTATTTTTTATCAGATTCTTGATCAGCCCATCCTTAACTCACAATGATTGAAAGACTTCTCAGGTATGAATTGCATAGAATGTCCATGAAAAATTCAACTTCCAACTTTCACAAATATATATTGATGTTATTATAGAATTATATTTTTAATAAAGTGCTTATATATTATGCCTTTAAAAGTTTCTTTAGCTATTATCAGTCTTCCCCATGGAGCTGACAAATGGAACTACTGACTAGTCTATCTCTATGCAGTGAGCTGAGTTTTTCCCCTTTTGTGAATGATGATACCAGAATTCCTTGTCTTATATTGGAACTTGGAAACCCAAAATGAACCCACAATTAGAAATGAAATATATCAGAGTTATGACTGCTAATCTGCTATATATTGAGTACTGTGGTTTCTTGTGGTTTTGTTATGGTTTTGCTATATAGTGAAATGGAAGATGGGTAAGGTGGATGTTTCATGTTGGGATTTGTGAAGTGGGTTTTATTATGTAAAGTGGTGAGGATGTATTGTGTTTGTTTGGCTGGAATCAGATTAATACAGAGAGGTGGGTTGTCTAGTTGATACATGTTGCAGAGATGATGGTTGTGAAGTGGGTTTTATGTAAAGAGGTGAGGATGTATTGTGGTTGTTTGGCTGGAATCATATTAGTACAGAGAGGTGGGTTGTCTAGTTGATACATGTTGCAGAGATGATGGTTGTGAAGTGGGTTTTATGTAAAGTGGTGATGATGCATTGTGTTCTGGCTCAACAAGTGTTTATTTTGGTTCTAATATGTTATCTTTCTTTCTTCTTTCCTTTTCTTTCCTGTTTCCTGAGCGAGTGTAGTGAGAGCCTCTGTATCATAATCTTGATTTTTGTTTGGTGTTTTTTCTAATGGCAGGGCCTGGGACCTTACTTTGCGAGCATAAAGAAAGCGGAGAAGGAAATTAAGGAAATGGCAAAGAAGGTTTATGATCTATGTGGTATGATTCTTGATCTTAGTTTGGGAAATACTTTTTAGATTTTTCTTGCCATCCTTGAAAAAAAAAAGTGAGTAGAGAATGTGAAAAGTGAAAACAATTTGCAGATGTAATGAAAGAATTTTACTTTCACATTTCATACATATACATTAGGTTCTATGGCTGATGAATCTCATCATGAACTAAAACAGTCCCTTGATAACTAATGAATCCCTCCTGAGTAATATGATAATGGCCAACCAACCAACCACCTGGATACTGCCACAGGAGTTAGGATTGAATATGCAGAAGTTTCTGATCTGTTGATTTACTGCTTTCAGGGATTTAACTACCTGTTAAACTGCAACTGTATTCATCCTGTGTACTGAAACTAAGTTTTTGTTTATTTTTGAGTCACTATTGGTAAAATTCAATTGCTGATATTTGAACTAATTTTGGCGTTTGACCACTTGACTTTTGATATAGAAGTGATCATAGATCACTGATTCAGTTCTTGTTTGAAGTCTGTACATGTCAATATTATCTGAGTGTTATCTTGGGTATATTTCCAAGTTTAGTTACTGCTAGCAGTGATATCCTACTGCTGTTAGAAGAGCATCAGTTAGCATTCACTATTATTAGCTGATGTTGTGATTGCTATTTGTTACCATTTGTGCTATTTCTTGTTGGATTTTTTCTAGTTATGTAAAGGGTTTGCTGCATGAATTATGTCAGTAGTTGAATCTGCAAGTCCATGGTTTTGGTGCAAATGTGCCATCTATGAGTTTAATCATATGTTAATCTTGCTCTTTTTTTTTATGCAAGATCAAATGAAAATTGAAGAAAGTTTTTTGTCGAAAGATTCATACAACTAAGATGCTTCAAACATGAAGGAAAAATGGATGCAGACTAGCAGATTGCTATATGTTAAAATAGGATGTATGAAGTTTTTTTGAACAATGTGGCTGGTGTTGGATTGGTGCAACAATGAGATGATTGTATATGAAGATGTAAATTTTCATTGGCATTTGAAATTAAGAGTAGAATGTTAGCATGGATTTTTATTTTGTAATGGTAATGGTAAAGTGCTTTTAATATTGTAAGGATATTTGAATATTAATATAAAGTGGAATGAATATTTGGAATTGAAATAGATGTTGGGTGTGTAGTTGATTTGGTCTTAGATAATAGAACAGTAGTTTCATATGATATAGGTTGGAAGTTGTAATGATGCAAGGATGTATATATAGGAAAAAAATAAAAAAATCAAATAAATACAATAAGTGAATATTGATTGCGGCGCAATCTTTACCGGCGCAATATTTTCGCCGGCAAAACACCTTCAAAATAATTACTTAAAACAATAGATGTTTTCCCGGCAAGAAAAAACGCCGGAAAAAAATTTTGAAAAGATAATTTCGGTAAAATATTAATGTTTTGCCAGCGCAGAAAAAACGCCGGCAACAAATTAAAAAAAAAAAAATCGTAAAATAGAAATGTTTTGCCAGTGCAAAAGAAAAAAAAAAAAACGCCTGCAAAAGTTTTGAAAAAATAATTTACATAAAATATAAATGTTTTGCCGGTGCAAAAAAAAAAAAAATGCCGGCAAAAGTTTTGAAAAATTAATTTACATAAAACATAAATGTTTTGCCGACGCAAAAAAAGGGTTAGCAAAAGTTTTTTAATCAATTTATTATTGAAAAGTAAATGCCTTTTCGTGGCATTTTATACCTCTTTTCCTGGCGAACAAAAACGCCGTTAATGTTTAACTTTTTACGGGTGTATTGATACAAAAAATGCCACTTTGCCTCTTCAACATCAAAAGCTACATGGAGCTGAATCCTATGACAAGCAGGCAGAGCCGCTTCAAGCATCAACCCTTGTCAAAATCAAACAAAAACTACAAGATCCTTCAAAATAGCCAAAAGAAGGGTATACATGAAGTTTTGGGCCATTTCGACACCATATGGCATAACTTTAATCCTCCAATGGCTGAGCAGGAGCTCTCGGCGGCAACAGTGTCGAATACATCAAATTTTCGATCAGAGCCTATGGATGGTCTCAAAATATCTCCAAAATGCTCCACGTCAAATTTTAAGTCAAACCGACACCGTTTGACTGTCCATCAACTTTCGAACGACGAAATCAACCCTCTCAGCGGCGAGAACCACCGAGGCCATTACTCATCAAACAAAGCACATGGGTAGCTTCTATATGCTTCCAAAGGGCTGCACGTAAATTTTCAGGTCATTCCAACGACGTTTGACCCGACTTTGACGCTCGAAAACAAAATCAAGCCTCCCTGCGGCGGAGCTCCTCGGGACTATGGCACCCAAATCGGAGCTAATGGATTGTCTCAAAATGACTCCAATAGCCTCCCGGCAGCGGAGTTTCTTGTCAAATTTCGGGTTAATCGGACATCGGTTGATCGTATATCAAAGCTCGACATTTTCCGAGCGGTGAAATCAAGTCTAGCATCAACGGGACCCCAAACGGCTTCAAAACTCAAATAAAAACCCATATTGGTTCTATCTATTTATCAGGAAGCTTCACCTCAAATTTCAGGTCATTCCGACATCGTTTGACCTAGTTTCAACTCTTGGCGGAAAATCGGCTACAAAGTCTTCGGCTTTTCCAAAAATAGGAAACTTTGTGCTCTGATTTGCACGGCTTCTCGACAGGTTTTCTTTAGGGGAATCAAGCCAATAAATGAGGAGAAATGTCAAGAAAAATACAGGACAAAAAAGAAGCAAAAAAGCCCGAGAAACGGCCAAGAAACGACGACCGAAAGGGGAGAAAACCCCATGGTTGCCAGCGACCCTGGAAATCCAGGTCTCCGGATTTCCGCCAAAAGGGCCGTTTTTCCAATCCTTTTTACGTGTTTCGCAATGTTTGGCTCCTATGATTTTCTCAAATTTTGATTTTTGGAGCATGAAACCCATCGATCTTCATCAACATCACAGATCCGCCGCCAAAATCATTGGATCATCATCGGACACTCCGAAATGGCCAACCGACCGATCAAGAAAGCACACCTTCTGTCCGACTGATCGTGAAATCGATTAGACAGATGTTGCTGGCCCATTGGTACCAATCAATGTCTGAAATTTCATGGTCATCCGATGTTGATCAACATGAAAATCAATCGATGATCATCACCAGAAGAATTCCAAAAGGCACGCGTGGTCCGCGACTCTTCAAGCGACTTGGCAACCAATTAATAATGTTAATTGACCCGTTTATGACAACTTATTACGGTCATTAACTCATTATTTTGGACGGCCCAATCAGATTCAAGGAAAAAGGAGTTACAAGTCCAATTAATTATGACAATTAACCATGTAACTCTTATCATTATGGAGTTTAATCACGGTAATTAATCATGAAACCCCCATCATCATGGAGATTAAAAGCGATTAAATGCCCATTATTCTCCATCGGCTAATCATATCCAAGGAAAAAGGAGTTATAAAAATTATGAAATTAATCTTGTAACTCTTCCCATCATGGAGCACCAATGCCATCAATGCCCATAAACCCACCCATGGCTATAAAAAGCCTATAAAAAAGGGGTCATTCCAAGAAGAAGGGAGCACTACACACTATGCTGCCGCAACCACGGCCAAAATAATCCAGAAGAAATTCTTGCTCAAAGAAGCTCTCCTACTTTGAAGAAACTCTACTGCAAGAGACAACACAAGGTGATTGAAGTCCCTTGGGGGGCCACCCCCCCAAGGTCTCCTCTCCTTCTGTCGAACATGGCTAGATGTGGCTTTTCAGCCTGTCTACTAGGTTTTTTTATTGGACATAGGATATCCTCTCGGTCCTTATCCTCTAAAAATCTGAGGTTCAAGCCAAGCTAAGCGAACTAAAGCATCATGTGTTCTCATATGAAGGATGACGACGGAGCCCATACATGACGCGCGACAGTCGATCTGAACGCGTCCACACAATTTTTTGAGAAGTCAGATTCCTTTTCTTACTTTTCTATAGTATTTTGTATGTTTTTTAAGAGATAAAAAAAATCACAATTCTTGTCTTTCATTATTGATGAGATTTGTGAATAGTCTTTCATGGCAAAAATAGCCTGTAATGGCAAAATCACCTTCTACGACACAAAACCGCATTTCACGGCAAACAAATGAAAATCGCCTTTCACGGCATTCAAAAATCTTGTCTCTTTGTTTAAAATATATGTGCAATGGAAAGTCGGAAAAAAGTTGATTTCCTTTTCTACTTGTGAAGGTGAATCTCCGGATCACCATTTCAAATTCGAAATAGAGGAGAAAATCTGGCATACCTGTACAAAAAAATGTTGATGCTCACTTTCTTCTTTTTTCTCACACCCCACCCCCCCACCCCCCCCCCAGGGGCGGAGGGAGAAGATGGAGCCGGGTCCATCAAGTGATGGGTCCAATATTTATAAAAGAAAGCCCAAGTCCAATACCTTTGATTAAAATATCTCATACCAGGCCCAAAGTGCTTGGCGGAGGCCATAAATTGAGTTGATCACGCGGCACACATGAGTAGGTTTAGTGGGCTCTATGTAACCCTGTGGTTGAGCTATGAAGACGGCCTTGTAAAGATCACCATGCAAAAAGGTATATGCGACATTCGATATTCAACTGACCGAGTGGCTAATTATAAGCAGTGACCAAAGCAAGCATCATGCGAATAGTGGTGTGTTTGACAACTGGACTAAATGTATCAACGAAGTCAATGCCTAGTTGTTGATTGAACCCTTTAGCAACCAAACGGGCCTTATAGCGATTGATGGACCCGTGGGGGTTCTGTTTAATATGGTATACCCATATACAACCCACCACATTCATGTAAGGCTCATGCAGGACCAAAGTCCAAGTGTCAGTGCACTATAAAGAGGTGAATTCAAGATCCATCACAGCCCGCCACTAGGCAGGGCAGACTTTGCAGCCTACGTGTAACATGTAGGTTCCTCGGGCTGGGAAACGGCCAATAATGCACTAGGTAAAGGATGTTTGGTGCTCATCCATATTTTCTTCTTGTAGATGCCAGACTGTGATCGGGTTCGCTTGGGATGGGTGTGAATAGGGACTAGTGGAGGGGGTGGTGGGGCAAGAATGGGACCGGGACTGGGACCAGCTATAGGGATGGTGGGTAAGGGGCTGCTGAGTTCTGACTGAGTGGTAGCAACAGCGTTGAGGGAAAATCTCAGTCAACATAGCCCCATGTCGTTCATTTGTTGCTTTGAGCTCTACTTGAGAACTTTGTAAGCTCTGTATCAATTCTTTCATCTCTGCCCCAGGCATCCCATCTACCATCCATGCTCTGATACATATTGTTATGTTATTTTCTTTTGTCCCCGAGCTAAAGTGAAAAATGGGTCTCACTGCTCCAAGAGGAGGCTAAGAAGATAGAATCTCATTGGGAGATTGCACCAGTGAGTAGTTTTTGCATAACGATATTCCCTTCTCTATTTCATTAAGAACATTTAACAAATACAACCCAAGCAATTCAACGACTGTATTTCTAACCAACTACTCCCATGATCACATGATCATAGGAGGTTTTAACAAACTGCCTACATGACATACAATAGATAACTACCTTCATGACACATTCACACACTCGTCAAGCAAAATCAAGAAGAAGAAACAAGGTTTAATTCCATTCAGAAGGCTTGAAATCCTTAAGGCATTCCTGATTTCTTTTTCTTTTTTTTTTTCATTCATCCTCTCAACTACAAATCTAAACCCATATCGAATTAAAAAAAAAAAAACCTAGCATCATTCAAAATACAAAAATAAAGAGAAAAATCAAACAAAAAAATCCATAAAACCCTAAAAAATTCGTACCTTAGAGAGACAAAGGAGGTGACAGAAAAATGAAGATGAAGAAGATAGAGGATAGGCCCATTGCTTTGGAGATGCTGGATAGATGAAGACGAAGGAGGAGATGCAAGAACCCTCTTTGGGTGAGAGATGAGAAGGGTTAGGGTTCAGCCATATGCGACCTTGATGGAGGAGGAATTGTCTTTTGGCTGGAGCTGAGTGTAGGTGTAGGTGTCGGTGTTTGGGGGGGCGGGGGGGGGGGGGGTGTGGATTTGGAGGGGGGCGGGAGACAAGTGTTGGGTTTTGGGTTTTGGTCTCAGAAAGGGCTACCATAGGCCGTCCTCATGTGCAAATAACGCATCACAAAACGCAACGACCAGTATGAGTCAAATCCACAACAATTCATGTGTCAGGTATTGCTTATTTTGATGTAGTGTTAGGTTCTGCTGGATTTTAAAATGAGCTTCAGTCCCGTGGTTTCAATTGATTAGTTAAGAGAAGAAAAGAGGAGGGGGTGGAGTTTTGGGTGAGAATAATAGATGAGACGAGGATAGTAGTGAGTCCAGTGCCTATTGTCATTAAAAGCAGAAAAGAATAATAACCGGGTTCAAAAGAGAGGAAAAAAAAGTGGGTTATGTTTGGGTATTGGTGTTTGGTTTAGCTGGTTGTTTGTAGGTGATTGATGGAGATAATTTTGGTTGGATGTTGTAGGTCAAGTTGTTGTTTAGTTCCAGGGTTAAGGAAGCAGAGCTGATTGGTGAGAATAAAGATGACCAAGCGCATTCAGCTTTGGGGTTGTGTTGGTGTAGGGCTATCTAATGAACCGTGATTAGAAGTGGGCCTCTTGTAGGTCTACTGGGATTAGAAGTAGTGTTTGGGCGTAACAGGGTTTTGGGGCCGATATTATAAATAGAGACTAAGGATCTCTATGATGAACACCTCTTCTGATTGCATAGTAAATTCTCCTGTCTTCCCCGTAGACGTAGGCCAAAAGCCAAACCACATAAATCTCCGTGTTCTTATGTGCGTGCTTGATCTCTTCTCGTAAGCCCTACACCAACAAACTGGTATTAGAGTGGATTTGGCGTGATCAAAGGAGATCTGACAGATCGAATCTTCAAAGGGTTAATGAAGAAGGGGGTGATCAGATCTTCCGAAAGGAGCTGCGCAGACCGAAAGAGGGCGTTTTGGTTTTTTTTTTCTTTTTTGTTTTTTTGTTTTTTTTTAAACCTAGAATAGGGTGGTTTTCTGTTTGTAGTGTTCTGCTACTGCAAACGTGTTTTGCCCCTGTGCCGTGCCATGGCCGCTGCTGCCGCTCAGGAGAAGAAGAAGTGCCTGCGCCAGAACCGGAGAGGAAGAAGACAACAGGAAGGGTTAGGGCGTTGTTTGATGTTGTCTGGTTTGGGTTTTCGTGATTCTAGAACAAACGAGAAATATAATTAAAAAAGAAGGAAGATTCTCTTCTTGTTTTGACAGGTGACAAAAGGTGAGATTAGTAGTCCGAAGTACCAAGCAAATTAATGGTCCCTGAAGCACCACATAAATTGGTGACCCCTCCGTCTTGGTTGTAGGTCAGGCCAGTTTCAGGTCAGGTTGACCTGGTCTACTCAACGAAGCCCATAAGCAAAGCCTGTAGAGAAAGGCGCCGACGTCGGCAATAGGTCAGCGGACAGTACGGTCAAAGGTTGTATGACCAAATCGAAGGCTGAAATTTGTTTTCGCGATATCTTGACGATCCGGAGTTAGATCTGAGATCTGTTTGAATTTAACTACCATTACAGATGTTGTAGCTGTGTCGTCCTTAGATTCAGATTCAGAATTACCAAGTTATGGCATATGCGACTTTGGCATATGAGTGAGAGGGGTATGGATGAGTTGACTAAACAAGGTTTGCTCCGTGGTCAGAAATCGAGAAAGCTGGACTTCTGTGAGCAATGTAGAGTCAAATTCAGGACAGCTGTTCATCGTACCAAGGGAACTTTGGATTATATACGCTCTGAGCGATATCTTGATGATCCAGAGCCAGATCTGAGATCCATTTGAAAAGACTGTCCCGAAAGGCAAAGGAAAGGGAAAGAGATAATAGAAGATTCGTCATCTAATGATTCAGTCAGTATTGTAGATGGAAGATCAGATTATGTTTCCGACAATTGCACTTTCTGTGATTGAAAGTGGAATTCGTCGTCAGGATGAATGGATTCTTGATTCAGGTTGTTCCTACCACAAATATCCCAATTAGGGACTGGTTTATCACTTATAGAGAAATCAACGGTGGTAGTGTCTTGATGGCAACAATGTTGCATGCAAGATGGTTGGGATTGGAACAGTTAAAATCAATATGTATGATGGAATCGTCAGAACGTTGGCAGAAGTTCGGCATGTTCCTGATCTGAAAAAGAATATTATTTCTCTTGGTGCCTTGGATTCAAACGGTTGTAAGTTCTCAGCTGAAGGTGGAGTTATGAAGGTTGTGAACGGTGCTCTGGTTCTTATGAAATGCAATAGAGTTAGAAACTTGTATGTTTTGTTCGGAAATACTGTTAAAGGCAGAGTTGCAGTGTCTTCCTCAGATGACCATGAATCTGTCTCAACGTGATTATGGAACTTGCGCCTAGGTCACATGAGTGAGAATGGATTGACAATATTGAGCAATCGGAATTTGCTATGTGGCACAAAGACAGGCAAGTTGGATTTCTGTGAGAGATGCATCTTCGGAAAGCATCAAAAAGTCAGTTTCAAGACAAGTACCCATCACTCGAAAGGTATCTTTGATTATGTTCATTCAGATGTATGGGGGCCTTCTACGATTTATTCAAAGGGCGGGTCCCGGTTTATGCTGACTTTTATTGATGATTATTCGATGAAAGTCTTGGTTCATACTCTAAAGACGAAGGGTCTGACATTTGTTACATTCAAGTGATGGAAGGAAATGGTAGAGAAACAGACTGGCAGGAAGGTGAAGAGGTTGGTGACAGGTAATGGCAAGGAGTACAGATCGACAAAGTTTGAGAACTATTGCAAGGATCATAGCATAGTTCGGCATTACACAACTACTAAAACTCTGCAACAGAATGGGGTTACAAAGAGGATGAACAGAATGATCTTGAAAAGAGCTCATTGTATGTTGTTTACTGCAGAATTGTCCAAGGACTTTTGGGCTAAGGCAGTAAATGCTGCAGGCTACTTGATAAATAAGTCTCCACACACAAAGATTGGTTGCAAAACACCAGACGAAATGTGTTCAGGCAATCCAGCTGATTATTCTAACTTGAGGATCTTCGGTTGTCTGGCTTATGCTCGCGTGAAAATCAATAAGTTAGAATCAATTGCTGTGAAGTGCATCTTGGTGGGATATGCTTCTAGGGTGAAATTATACAGCTTGTGGTGTATTGATCAAGATTCACCCAGATTTATCATCAATAGGGATATTACATTTCATGAAGATGCTTTACTCGAAGTGAGAAAGTAGGTAGAGAAGACAAAAGTAGGTAGCAGCAGTGACACCGTTCAGGTAAAATTCGACATCCTAGTGAGGAATGAGAGTGCATCTGGCTCCTCTCGGGATACAGGGGATAGTCAAACTGTGGAGCAGATGCAGCAGATAGAGCCGCAAATGTGCAGACTGATAGACCGCAGAGAGAAAGGAAACGGCCAATTAGATACGGTTTCGAGGATATGACGACGTACACGTCGACATCAGACAGTGGCCCTGATGATATAGTTGCATACGCATTGACAATTGAGTCTCTTGAATTAATGAAAGGGCTGGAAAGTAGTCAACAGGCAACGACTATGACTGAAGAGATGGAGTCTCTTGATGAGGAAAATCAGGCCATCGGATGCAAGCGGTTCTCTGAGGAAGATGAAGGAGCTTCTAGTGCAAGTAGAGTGTAGTTTAAGGTTATTAATCATGTATGCAGTTTAAAGAAATCATTATACGGGTTGAAGCAAGCTTCTAGACAATGGTACAAGCGATTTGGTGATTTCATGAAGGAACGGGTTAAATTCAAGTTTAAGCATTGCTTGGACTTGATCGGTGTGCTCAGTACCTGAGTGCCCTAAGGGGTAGGTGGAGACGGTGAGATGTGTTTAGTGCATGAGGATCAGCTTCAATGTTCGCAAAGGTGGAGATTTGTTAGGTTGTATAGCTCAATTGAAATAATAAATCTGATAAACCG
The DNA here is from genome assembly GCA_029852735.1 of Persea americana. Classification (NCBI taxonomy): domain Eukaryota; kingdom Viridiplantae; phylum Streptophyta; class Magnoliopsida; order Laurales; family Lauraceae; genus Persea; species Persea americana. Next base: position 31,236,507 of record CM056819.1, read on the forward strand.
GGCCCCTAGATTGCCTATCCTGTACTATGATTAGAGATGGGCCTATTGTAGGTCTACTGGGATTAGAAGTAGTGTTTGGGTGTAATAGAGTTTTGGGACTAAGGGTCTCTATGATGAACACCTCTTCTGATTGCATAGTAAATTCTCCTGTCTTCCCCGTGGACGTAGGCCAAAAGCTGAACCACGTAAGTCTCCGTGTTCTTGTGTGCGTGCTTGATCTCTTCTCGTAAGCCCTACACCAACAGGTCGTTATTTCTTGCTTGGGTGAAAAGGTGAAGATAAGTTCTAATTAAGAGGGAGGATGGTGGTGGTGGATATAGAAATGTATGTCACACTCCGAGCTCGAAATTAGATTAATTTGGGTAAATCCCGAGGCATGACCACACGCACACCCGTGAATTCCTTATTTAATCAAAGTTGAAACGAAATCCACAAAGGATATACTTACTTCATGCGAGTGAAATTAATGAATCACACATGTCATTGACACTAAATGCGGAAGCTTGTGCAACAATGGTATCTCATATGAAAAATCCACCATATCTAGTGAATTGCACACCAAAAGACTTTATTCACACCTCTGTAAAGTTCTTTACACAAAAGTAGTAAATCTTTACAATATTGTCATCCATATGCCTATTTAAAAATAAACGCATGATGAGACACTTCTAAAGTTCCCAAAAAAATAAAAAAATAAAAAAATAATAAATAAACACTACTCTCACACTCTGGTACCGGGATCAGATGATGTCCTGGCTATTCCATTCATTTAATCCTCCAAGAGGATTAACCGGCATGGTCTACCCCGCTGGGGCTTTGGCCTCTCCAAGACCAGCATTGAAATTTGGGCCTGTAATACCATAGATAACACTTATGAATAAAACTATTCAGCAAAGTATAAGCAGAAATAATGTAACACACGTTGTGTCTAGTTGAATTTTAGGATAGGATGATTCAAGAAATTCAAATATCAAATACTAGGCAAGTTATACATTGAAGCCAATTTATGCTATAAGAATCATAAATAAGAGGCACACTCTAGTTAGCAACTACATTAGCATCACGTTTTTATCTTCCAATGGAAATACTCAATTATGGTTGGATCTGATCAGTGTTCGAGCTAAGGACATTGGCATTACCACGGAGCTCCGGATCACCCTACTATAACCATCTAATGCAGTAGGATTGTATTATTAACCTATTTCAGCCTTGTCGAGCCTTAAAAGATCAAACTAAGTAGTGTCAGACTCAATGAGTCAATTCAATTCAATTCAATTCTACAACAATTGGATATCAATTCAAATCCATATATTCCAATCAAATCAATTGAAGTAAAGAAGAGATTAATGCAAATTACAATATATTTTTACAACTTAAGGTCAACAATAATATCTCAATATGAAATGCAATTCAATTTAAAGAGTCAAGATAAATTACTAGCCATTACTAATCTAATTATCCTCCGTCTCTAACCATCCATTTCGATGTAATTTTAGGTTATCCAACTTACGTGTTATTCTTTGTTTGGTATTATATGGTGTATGAAGTGTACATCAGAGACCCCTAAATTAACATACACGGTTAAATGCTAGACTAACGGATAATACACATAAGATTCCTAGCCTTCAAGATGTCTTATGAGTTTAATTCCATTAGACAATGTTTTAAGTCAAAATACCCATTTTAAGGTCCTACAGAGTCTTTGTGATCCCAAATATTTAATGGTTCAAGATTATACTACAAACAGACTTAGGGCTCATCTATAGATGTATTTAAATACATAAAAAGGGGTCTTGATTCAATGAGTTGGCAAAGTATTGCCCAATGCATTCTAGTGCATTGGCCGCGCATCGGCAACTAGCCATGGGCAAATCCATAGCCAACGCTATTATGACAGCGTCGGCAGATCCTAATACAATTCCGAACACACTACAACATTAGTAAACACTTCAGAAAAAAGACATGCGCATCAGTATTAAGTTCAATTTTCCTGATTTGAAAACTATATTTGCCAACGCACTACCAGTAAGACCCCGCCCCGAGAGTTTCCGATTAGCGTTAATTAAGACGTACTTTAGTTATAAGTGAGATTAGTAGAATTTGGTTAAGTTTGGATTAGAATAGCTTTTTATAGCTTCGGATTATTTTGGGGAAATCTTGATTTAGTGGGGCCCTTTAGGGGTTCCTTTATTTGTGTTTTAATTAGCTTTGGGATTTATTTAGTAATTCTGAAAATCTGTAGTTTGCCCCGTTTAATGTATTTTACGATTTCCAACAACTCTCGTATTTTCCCCGTTTCAGTTCGAGACCTCTAGACCCTACTTTGCTAGTTATAGGGGTAAAACAGTCTTTTTGCACAAAATCTGGACACTATTTTCGATGTCTCCGAAACCCGTAAAATATATACTTTTCGAAAACTAGAAATTTCGACGAACAATTCTTCCTTCTTCGTCGAATCCATTCGAGGCCTGGAAGTCGATGTTTTAAGCCCAAGTAGTTGGTTAAGTTGTGGGACCCACCTTCATTTTCTATATAAAGAGGAGCCCTTTTTCCCTTCTTCCTCTGCTTGCAATTTCCATTAGAAGAGGAGAGAGTTCTGCCCTAGAGTTGCTTACAAGCTTTCTTGCTTCTTCATCTCCCAAAGTCTCTCAAATCTATTGCTAAAGGAAGAATGGATGCTCTAATCTTCTTCCTCACCTTGAGAGCCTTCCACTGATGCAATTTGTGAAGAAATCTACCTTTTCTAGAGTTGGTTTTGATCTACTTTCTCCCATTTGAGAATCTTTTATGTAAGTTTTCCTTTCCATCTATTAGATGTGTGTTCTTATAGCCATAGAGAAGCTCCATCTTCATTATTGGGAGCTTTTTCATTCTATTTCTTATTTTGCCATTTTTAGGGCTTGAAATGAATGTTATTTTGGGGGTTTTTGTGTAGATCTTGATTTTGGCTTGAGAAAAGGTGATTAGGAGCTTATTGGCTTAATTGGAGACCAAGGCAAGTGGATGAATTGGTTTGTTTTATGATTTGTTATTTTATAGAGAAATATGGATTTTTATAATGTTGGCTCCTTCCTATGTTTATGTCTTTCATTGATTTTTGAAGCATGCATGTTAATGAGCTTTCTCCCCTCTTAAGTACTGTCTTGAGATTTTGTACATTGAGTTGATATTTTGTTAATTTTTGCATTCTCATTTATGATGGCTATTCTTAGCATTGAATGAGGTTGGAAATCATTATGATTTTGATGGTTTCGAATGAATGGTTGTTGGAGAAGTAAATAGTGAATGGGGTAGATGAAAAGGCCATAAATGTGTTGCCAAGGGAGTGGCTTAAATGGGGTTTTGAAGAGAAGAGAAGTTGAGGTCCGGACTGCTGAAACGGAGTGTTTCTGAAGCAGTTCGCTTGAGCAAACCCTTCACAGAACCTCACTCGCTTGAGCTAACCACATACTTCGCTCGAGCTCTCCTATTCCGGAGCAGTTCGCTAGAGCGACATCTTCATCGCTCGAGCGAACCCCTCCCCAAAACCTTGGTCGCTCGAGCCTCCACCTTTCTTTGCTCGACCTTTCCTGATTCGAAGTAGTCCGCTCAAGCGAACTCAACTTCGCTCGAGCGAACCCCTTCCAGAGACTGGTTTGCTTGAGCCATTCTCTCTATTCGCTTGACCCTTCCTGACTCGGACAAGTTCGCTCGAGTGAACTTGTATTCACTCGAGCGAACCCCTCCTAGAATGTTGTTCGCTCGAACGAACCTTTCAGTTCGCTTGCGCGAACTGTACCGATTTACTGGGTTGATTCCAAACATGTTTTAAAAGTTGTTTTAAGGTCCAGTGAGGTTGGTTTGGAGCCCTAATATGATGAGGAGGAATAAGAGGATATGTGGAGATTGATTTGGAATAGAACTCTAATTTCCGGAGATTTATTGTGGATAATGGACTTACCAATTTGTATAGGGGATTCGGGATGTTTCAAACCTTCCGGAGTACCATGCCGTAAACTCTAATCGACATACGAGTCCCTTATACCTATTGTTTAAATTCTGAAACCTCAATGTATAGTCCGGAAATATGTGGGTGTCCATAGTGTTTGCTTTTATCAAACCTTATGTTTCGACAGTTTTCGCATATTAGTATAAGTGGCATTTCAAAACCACTGAAATCTGTTATTGAGTAATTGATCAGCCTTATGCATTTTGATAAGATATTATTGTGTCATATGTGCTTACGAGCCTTTTGTTCAGTCTGTTTTGGGTGATATTCACCTCTTTAGATATGTATATGTTTTGAATGTGTTTTAACCTATGAGTCGGCACTACTAAGCTTGGACGACCTTATTGGTTTGATCCACCGACTTGGGGTCCCCTCGTTTAGCTTCTGTCAGCTGCAGTATGAATTCTGTTTAGTCTTGTCACCTGGTTCCGCGGCCGTGGTTTTGCTCAATATATTATATATGTATATAGTTGTTTCTCGTCACCTCGCGTGCTCTGAGATCAACGCCTTTAGTGTGCTCTCATCACATTAGTGATGGAGGATTTAACTTAAGTGTGGTTGCTATCTTGTTAGTTCATGTTGTTTGTTATCCCTCATGATTTATTCTGCATTTGTACTTTATTTCAAAAAAGGCATCAAGTTTATAACAATCATTGTTTCATTATGTTTTAAGTTACGTTTTGTTTTCTTAAACTGTATTATTTATTCACCCACCTGCCAGACCGTCATGTCTGACCCATTTTTGTAGTACTCAGGTGCAGTCCCCGTTATTGCCTACGAGGAAGAGCCAGAGGAGGCGGTCGGTGAACCACAGCGATTAGTGGAGTGGCAAGCTGACAATGTCATCTAGACATATGATTTAGCTTTGAGCTGCGATACATTTTGGGAGACTTAGAGTGACATTTGATTTATACTTTCGGGTTGTACTGGCCTTTGTTGGCCATTATTTTTGGGAACGTTAATTTATCTAATCTTTTGTTAAACTTATAACTTTACATTTTGGGAATGCCAAGGAAATCATTGCTCATTCTGACATCATGTCATTTGTATGTATTTATCAGTCTTGTATCGTGGAATGGATTAAGAATTTGATTTGCTACACGCTTCCGCACCAATGTAAATGTTTTGTGAGTGTGTGTGAAATCCTCACCGTGGAAACCTGTGAGAAATTAAGTAAATGTACGATCATTGTTAAAGGTAGTTAATCCTCCACTCGTTCGCGGGCCCGGATCTCGGTTCGAGGTCGCGACAGACTGGTATCAGAGTGAGACGTGTTTCAGGCAATTAAAAGAAGCTAGAAGTCTTAAGGACGTGGCAAGGATTTGTTAGACTTTCATTAGTTAGACTCGTGTGAGCAATGTATGACCCTTATTTGATTTCATGTGCTAACAGCTTGTTTTGCAGTGTTATGCCACCTCGTAAACGTACCGTAATCGACAATCCCACCGCAAGCAATAGTGCGCATACCGGGCCAATTGAGAATGGAACTCCCGATCCAACCATGCAGAACCAATTTCAACAAATGATGCAAACCATGCTAGACCAGTAACATCAACCTAATGTGAATCAAGCCAGACTACAAGAGCAAATGACTAAGAAAGATGAAGACCATGTAAGGGAGATGGCTCAAATGCAAAGACAATTGTTGGAAGTCTTAGAGAGGAGACCTGCACCGGTAGCTCAACCTGCAGGAGCTCAATTCGTCTTCAACAACAGAGGGCATGGCCCTAATGATTTATATGAGAGATTTCGGAAGAGAGGTCCAAAGGAATTTACTGAACAAGAGGACCCTCTAGCTGCAGACGATTGGCTCGAGTACACGGAGAACATCTACGAGATATTTCAATGCACCGGTAAGCAACGAGTAGATCTTGCAGCATCTATGTTCACCGGTCTAGCTGATATATGGTGGAAAACAGTTAAGGGAGAGTATAGGACAATGGCAGATGCAGAAGCTTGGGGTAATTTCGAGGTTCAGTTCAGTGATAAGTATGTACCGACGCATGTGAAGAGGCAAAAGGCCATCGAATTCCAGCAGCTCGTGCAAGGTAGCATGACAGTCCAAGAGCACCTCACAAAGTTCAAGAGGTTGTCTCGATATGCCCCCGAATTGGTCAACACCGTGGAGAAGAAAATAGCGAAGCTCCTTGAGGGACTTAACCCGATCATTGAAAGGGATGCCACAGGTGTTGTGCCACCTGTCACCTTTGAAGAGGCGGTAAGAAGGGCATACAAATTCGAGAACCTGAACAACAAGATCCTCAAGATTCAGTGAAGGACTCAGACTCATCAACAGAACAACCAACAGAGGAACCATCAGAACAAGAGGCAGAGGCAAGACCAACAAGCTCAAAGGCAAGATCAGAATGCCCAAAGACAAGTGGTTTGTACGCATCGTGGCAAGAATCATGATATTTCTTAGTGTCGGGCAGTGATAGCAGCATGCTTCAGATGTGGTTCCATGAGCCACCAACTCAAGGATTGCCCAAAGCTCATTGGACAAGGCACCAAACAAAATCAGCAACAATAAGGAGCACAGTGTCCAGCACCGCCCCAGAATGCACTGGTTGTTCAAAACCAGCCAAGGCCACTTCACCAACAAGCTCCTCAGCAACAGTATAGACCTTAGCAGCAACAAGCCCGTCAACAAAGGCAAAACCGTCCTCAGCAGAATAGGAATGCACAGCAAGGAAGGCAGCAGCAAGCTCCTAACAGGCCACAGCAGCGAGGACAAGTGTATGCAATCAACCAAGCTGATGCAGAGGCTGCAGATAACGTGGTGGAAGGTACACTCCTTGTTTGTGGAATTGAAGCTAAGATATATTTTGACCCTGGCTCTACGCACTCTTCCATGTCTCCAAAATTTTCTAAGTTGATTGATAGGCTTGCTAGTGAACTTGAGTATGTGTTGACTATGTCCACCCCAGTAGGCAAACAAGTTGTGTGTAGAAAATATTATCCTAGATGTGCTATTAAGATAGGAGATGTGGTGTTACTAGCGAATCTTATTTTGTTGGAGATGTTTGATTTTGACGTCATCCTAGGGATCGATTGGTTAGCAGGGTACCATGCCACTATGGACTGTTTTCATAAGACCCTCACGTTCAAGTTAGAGGAGACCCCAACAGGAGTATTGTTTCAAGGAGAGAGGAGTAATTATTGTCCAAGATTTATTTCAGCGTTGAAGGCTGATAGACTAGTGAGAAGTGGTTGTGAAGGTTATTTAGCGTTTATCAAAGAGGATAAACGGTCCCAAGGCGTGGAGGAGATCCCAATTGTTTGTGAGTTTTCAGACATTTTTTCAGAAGAAATCCCAAGTTTACCACCTGTTAGGGAGATTGACTTCACCATTGAGTTGTTACCGGGGACCGCTTCGATATCTATTGCACCATACCGAATGGCTCCGGAAGAATTAGGAGCATTGAAGATTCAATTGCAAGAATTGTTGGATAAAGGTTTTGTTAGACCTAGCGTCTCACCGTGGAGAGCTCCGGTTTTATTCGTCAAGAAGAAAGATGGTTCGATGAGGATGTGTATTGATTACCGAAGATTGAACCAAGCTACTATCAAGAATAAGTATCCGTTGCCAAGGATAGATGAATTGTTTGACCAATTGCAAGGTGCTGCCTACTTTTCGAAGATTGACTTAAGGTCCGGTTACCATTAGCTGAGAGTTAGAGATTCAGATGTATCGAAAACAACTTTTCGGACAAGATATGGACACTATGAGTTCCTAGTGATGCCATTTGGATTGACAAATGCACCGGCAGTATTTATGGCCTTGATGAACAAAATCTTCGAGGAGTACTTAGACCAATTCACAGTAGTGTTTATTGATGACATTTTGGTGTACTCTAAGTTTAGAGAAGAGCATGAAGAGCATTTGAGGATAGCACTACAACTTCTAAGAGACAATCAATTGTATGCGAAGCTCAGCAAGTGCGAATTCTGGCTTGAAGAAGTCGTATTTTTGGGACATATCATCTCCAAAAAGGGATTATTAGTGGATCCAGCTAAGATTGATGCAGTTGTGAACTGGGAAAGACTAAAGAATGCGTCAGAAATCAAAAGCTTTTTTGGATTGGCAGGTTACTACCGAAGATTTGTGCAAGGATTTTCGTCGATTGCAGCGTCTCTGACGAAGTTGACCAAGAAGGATGCACCTTATGTGTGGACAGATTAGTGCGAGGCCAGCTTCCAAGATTTGAAAAAGAGATTGATTTCAGCACCAGTCCTCACCTTACCATCCGGGAGTGGTGGTTACACCATTTTTACCGATGCTTCGAATATAGGACTTGGTTGTGTGTTGATGCAAGATGGGAAAGTTGTTGCTTATGGATCCCGGTAGTTGAAGGACCACGAGAAGAACTACGCAACGCATGACCTTGAGCTAGCAGCGGTCGTTTTTGCTTTAAAGTTGTGGAGACATTACCTCTACGGAGAGAAGTTCGAAGTCCACTCCGACCACCGCAGCTTACGGTACTTGTTTTCTCAGAAAGAGTTGAACATGAGGCAGAGAAAATGGATGGAATATATTAAAGACTATGATTTTCCGATCAAGTATCACCCGGGAAAGGCAAATGTAGTAGCCGATGCCTTGAGTAGGAAGTCAACAAATGTGGCAAGCCTAAGGGTTACTTGCTTCTTTCAATAGTTTGAGGAGTTGGGCGTAGATTTTCAGCCCCTAAGCAAGGGAGTAATGTTAGCCAACATGTCAGTGTCTGAACCCTCGTTCATTCGGAAGATCAAGGATGACCAATTGCAAGATCTAGAGTTGGCCAAGATTCCAGAACATATAGCAGAACGTCCTAATTTTTGTATAGTAGATGGAATTTTATACTATCGTCATCGTCTATGCTTGCCGAACATTGAAGATTTGAAGAATGACATCATGACAGAGGCGCACAGTACGAAGTGCTCTATGCATCCGGGTAGCACAAAGATGTATCAGAACTTGAAGGGCAAATTTTGGTGGAACAACATGAAGAGAGAAATAACAGCTTTCATTTCTCGTTGTATGACGTGTCAGTTGGTGAAGGCAGAGCATCAGAGACCTCTAGGGTTGTTGCAACCATTAGAGATCCCATAATGGAAGTGGGAACACATCACCATGGATTTTATCTCGAGATTACCAAGAACCAGAAAAGGGAATAACGCCATATGGGTCCTAGTGGATCGACTCACCAAATCGGCTCACTTTATCCCCATGAAGACCGGAGAGAAGATGCATATGTTACCTTTCGCGGAGTCGTTCGTCAACGAGATAGTCAGCCATCATGGACAGCCAGTATCCATTACTTCGGATAGAGATAGCAGATTCCTCTCAAGATTTTGGAAGACACTTCATGAGTCTATGGGTACGAAGCTTCAGTTCAACACAGCGTATCACCCACAAACAGATGGTCAGTCAGAAAGGACAACTCAGACCATTGAGGATATGCTTCGAGCTTGTGTGTTAGATTTCAAGACTCAATGGGATGAGACTCTACCGCTTTGCGAATTCGCCTACAACAACAGTTATTATTCGAGAATTGGGATAGCGCCTTTTGAGGCATTGTATGGTAGGAGGTGCAGAACTCTAGTTTGTTGGGAAGAGGTAGGTGTTCGCAGTTTTCATGGACCGACTATAGTGAGTGAGACTAGTGATAAAGTCAAGTTAATTCAAGAACGTCTGAAGGTAGCCTAGAGTAGACAGAAGAGTTATGCAGACTCTCACCGAAGAGACTTGCATTTTAAGGAAGGAGATAAGGTTTTCCTAAAAGTGTCACCTACTAGAGGAACCTTGAGGTTCGGGCAAAAAGGTAAGCTATCACGGAGATATATTGGACCCTATGATATCGTGAGCAAGATTGGTGACGTGGCTTATAGATTAGCCTTACCACCTGAGCTTTCCGGCGTACACAATGTATTCCACGAGCCTATGCTGAAGTACGTTCCCGACCCATCGCATGTGCTCTGCCATGAGCCGTTGGAGATCAGAGAAGATGTTACCTATGTTGAAAAGTCGATTCAGATCATTGACACAAAGGAACAAGAGCTAAGAACAAGGACAATTCACTGGGTGAAAGTGCTTTGGGAGAATCATGGACCTGAAGAAGCAACTTGGGAATTACGGGATCAAGTTCAGAAGAAGTATCCGCATCTACTACCGGAGGTTAGTTATTGTGTTTCATTTGGTGGACCGAATGCCCTAAGGGGTGGAGGATGTAAGACCCAGCTCCGAGAGTTTCCAATTAGAGTTAATTAAGATGTACTTTAGTTATAAGTGAGATTAGTAGAGTTTGGTTAAGTTTGGATTAGAATAGCTTTTTATAGCTTTGGATCATTTTGGGGAACTCTTGATTTAGTGGGGCCCTTTGGGGGTTCATTTATTTGTGTTTTGATTAGCTTTAGGACTTATTTAGTAATTTTGGAAATCTATAGTTTACCCCGTTTAATGTATTTTATGATTCCCAACAACTTTTGTATTCGTCCCGTTTCAGTTCGAGACCTCTAGACCCTACTTTGCTAGTTATAGGGGTAAAACAGTATTTTTGCACAAAATCTGGACATTATTTTCGATGTCTCCGAAACCCGTAAAATATATACTTTTTGGAAACTAGAAATTTCGACGAACAATTCTTCCTTCTTCGTCGAATCCATCCGAGGCCTGGAAGTTGATGTTTTAAGCCCAAGTAGTTGGTTAAGTTGTGGGACCCACCTTCATTCTCTATATAAAGAGGAGCCCTTTTTCCCTTCTTCCTCTTCTTACAATTTCCATTAGAAGAGGAGAGAGTTCTGCCCTAGGGTTCTTACAAGCTTTCTTGCTTCTTCATCTCCTAATCTCTCTCAAATCTATTGCTAAAGGAAGAATGGATGCTTCAATCTTCTTCCTCACCTTGAGAGCCTTCCATTGATGCAATTTGTGAAGAAATCTACCTTTTCTAGAGTTGGTTTTGATCTACTTTCTCCCATTTGAGAATCTTTTATGTAAGCTTTCCTTTCCATCTATTAGATGTGTGTTCTTATAGCCATAGAGAAGCTCCATCTTCATTATTGGGAGCTTTTTCATTCTATTTCTTATTTTGCCATTTTTAGGGCTTGAAATGAATGTTATTTTGGGGGTTTTTGTGTAGATCTTGATTTTGGCTTGAGAAAAGGTGATTAGGAGCTTATTAGCTTAATTGGAGACCAAGGCAACTAGATGAATGAGTTTGTTTTATGATTTGTTATTTTATATAGAAATATGGATTTTTATAATGTTGGCTCCTTCCTATGTTTATGTCTTTCATTGATTTTTGAAGCATGCATGTTAATGAGCTTTCTCCCCTCTTAAGTACTCTCTTGAGATTTTGTACATTGAGTTGATATTTTGTCAATTTTTGCATTCTCATTTATGATGGCTATTCTTAGCATTGAATGAGGTTGGAAATCATTATGATTTTGATGGTTTTGAATGAATGGTTGTTAGAGAAGTAAATGGTGAATGGGGTAGATGAAAAGGCCATAAATGTATTGCCAAGGAGTGGCTTAAATGGGGTTTTGAAGAGAAGAAAAGTTGAGGTTCAGACGGCTGAAACAGAGTGTTTTTGAAGCAGTTCGCTCGATCGAACCTCCATTCGCTCGAGCGAACCCTTCACAGAACCTCACTCGCTTGAGCTAACCACATACTTCACTCGAGCTCTCCCGTTCCAGAGCAGTCCGCTCGAGCGAACCCCTCCCAGAACCTTGGTCGCTCGAGCCTCCACCTTTCTTCGCTCGACCTTTCCTGATTTGAAGTAGTCCGCTCGAGCGAACTCAACTTCTCTCGAGCGAACCCCTTCCAGAGACTGGTTTGCTTGAGCCATTCTCTCTGTTCGCTTGACCCTTCCTGACTTGGACAAGTTCGCTCGAGCGTACTTGTATTTGCTCGAGCGAACCCCTCCCAGAATGTTGTTCGCTCGAACAAACCTTTCAGTTCGCTCGAGCGAATTGTACAGATTTACTGGGTTGATTCCAAACATGTTTTAAAAGTTGTTTTAAGGTCCAGTGAGGTTGGTTTGGAGCCCTAATATGATGAGGAGGAATAAGAGGATATGTGGAGATTGATTTGGAATAGAACTCCAATTTTCGGAGATTTATTGTCGATAATGGACTTACCAATTTGTATAGGGGATTCAGGATGTTTCAAACCTTCCGGAGTACCATGCCGTAAACTCTAATCGACACACGAGACCCTTATACCTATTGTTTAAATCCTGAAACCTTAATGTATAGTCCTGAAATATGTGGGTGTCCAAAGTGTTTGCTTTTATCAAACCTTATACGTTTTCAACAGTTTTCATATATTAGTATAAGTGGCATTTCAAAACCACTGAAATCTGTTATTGAGTAATTGATCAGCCTTATGCATTTTGATAAGATATTATTGTGTCATATGTGCTTACGAGCCCTTTGTTCAGTCTGTTTTGGGTGGTATTCACCTCTTTAGATATATATATGTTTTGAATGTGTTTTAACCTATGAGTCGGCACTACTAAGCTTGGACGACTTTGTCGATTTGATCCACCGACTTGGGGTCCCCCCTTTAGCTTCTGTCAGCTGCAATCTGAATTCTGTTTAGTCTTGTCACCCGGTTCCTCGGCCGTGGTTTTACTCAGTATATTATATATATAGTTGTTTCTCGTCACCTCGCGTGCTCCGAGATCAACGCCTTTAGTGTTCTCTCATCAAATTAGTGATGGAGGATTTAGCTTAAGTGTGGTTGCCATCTTGTTAGTTTATGTTCTTTGTTATCCCTCATGATTTATCCTGCATTTGTACTTTATTTCAAACAAGGCATCAAGTTTATAACAATCATTGTTTCATTATGTTTTAAGTTATGTTTTGTTTTCTTAAATTGTATTATCTATTCACCCACCTGCCAGACCGTCGTGTCTGACCCTTTTTTGTGGTACTCAGGTCAAATCCCCATTATTGCCTACGAGGAGGAGCCAGAGGAGGCGGTCGGTGAATCGCAGCGATTAGTGGAGTGGCAAGCTGACAATGTCATCTAGACATATGATTTAGCTTTGAGCTGCGATACATTTTGGGAGACTTGGAGTGACATTTGATTTATACTTTTGGGTTGTACTGGCCTTTGTTGGCCATTATTTTGGAGAACGTTAATTTAACTAATCTTTTGTTAAACTTATAACTTTACATTTTGGGAATGCCAAGGAAATCATTGCTCATTCTGACATCACGTTATTTGTATGTATTTATCAGTCTTGTATCGAGGAATGGATTAAGAATTTGATTTGTTACACGCTTCCACACCAATGTAAATGTTTTGTGAGTGTGTGTGAAATCCTCACCGCGGAAACCTGTGGGAAATTAAGTAAATGTACAGTCATTGTTAAAGGTAGTTCATCCTCCACTCGTTCGCGGGCCCAGATCTCGGTCCGGGGTCGCGACACTACCAGCGTCAGCAAAATAAAGGCCGGCGCTGGTAGTGCATTGGGAATTCATACTACTGGCCGACGCTGGTACTGCGTTGGGAATTCATAGTAATGGCCGACGCTGGTAGTGTGTCGTTGCGAATTCATGGTAATGGCCGACGATGATTAAGAGTTGGGAATTCATGAAATAGCCGACGTGTTTACTGCGTTGGGATTGCATGAAATATCCGACGCTAATAATTCTTTGAGAATGCGCTGTATCTTTGGGCCAACATATTGGGAAATGCGACTTCACCCATGCACATATCACGTCTAGAAAGGTTGTAATACGTTTTCTTTTTTGCAACGCATGTTAGTGTGTCGGGAAAGATTATTATTTAAAAAAAAAATTGAAATTTCATTTCTCCCTGTATGCCACAAATAAAAATATGAATACCTATTTAAACCAACAAACTTAATACACAAACCAATTTAAAATAGGTTCATCAACAATTCCAAAATAAAATCCACAACCAAATATCCTACATCCATAAACCAAAATAAACCCACAAATCTCTAACATACACAAATATTACTACTTGATCATTTCCAAAAATCTCTAACATCCACGAATATTTGTGATCAAAATAAACAAGGTAATCCTTAAGAGTTCACAGCCAGCACAATAAATTCCAAAATCAATCTACAAAACCCAAAAAGAATACCATCAGAATACAAGTAATGGTCTAGAGTATGTTATTCGTTATTTATTAAGTGCCCTGTTGATTAAAGAGAGCCATTTTGGTGCTGGTTCATTGTCTTCGATAACCATTACATTCCCAGCATTCAGAGCGACTATTTCTTTAAACCTGATATGGGTCCACAACAGAGAATAAATTAACAGGAAAACTAGTACAGAATTAAGTTGTTTCCGAAGCAACAGTTTCCTACATGATTACTAAGAGGTTAAATTGAATTGAATGCAATACTTTCGTTTTGTTCGCAAAGGCAGCTGACATACTTTTCCATGCAAATTAAATTCTAATCCATTTAGGCTACAACTGAATGTAATGAATGTTTATTTGGGTTGCAAATGCATAGAAATTACGCACAGTCTAATGCATTTACGATTTTCAGCCCTTCCTCAATAGACGGCAAAATGAATAACCATTGGTTTGGTCAGAACAACCAAACATATGGTGATTTCACATCCAACCAGAGCCTTAAAAGGAAAAAAAAGAAAAAGAAAAGAAGCATTTGTTCACACAGCCAATTCCTCAAAACTTGAAGACCCACCAATCAGGCTCTGGTAATGTATGAAGTATTTATAAATAGATTTAAAAGGAAAAAATTTATCCTAGCATGAATTTACAGGAGATGGAAAATTATCCTGAAAACTGGATTAGACAGTACCCACGGTAACCGGGAACTGGCTGATAATTTACTGAAGATGCACTTGAATCAAATGACAAACCGTACATATATTAGAATACAGATACAATATTTACACGTGAGTTTAAAGAAAATTTGAGAAAACAATCCATATACCCCAAAACATAAAGATCTAATGAATCATCTACATGAAGAAGATCTTCCAGATTGAGCCCATCAAAGGTGGCTTCCCTCCTACACTTGATGTCACCACAAACACCCTAAAGGAAATAACCAAAAGAGAGCTGTTTAAGAAAGTAATTCTTCCAGCTAGCAGAGTCATCAATTAACAGCAATTTGGGCAAATCCAAACACAGCCCAAGAGAAATCAATACAATAGTGCCTAAAAGCATGTGTATCTGTGATGTTGGACATTGAAGATCTAAAGCTGCTGATAGCCTGCAGTTAAATCAACAGAAGTCATTAACGGCAGAAGAACATACATGGTATTTCTACTATTTATGCCTGAGAAATTTAGGCTTCTATCAAATTCCACCATTCTTTCTTAGACAGAAAAATCAGGGATGGTTATAGAAAGAGGCAAAAGAGATCAAATTCATCCCTAATAGTATATCATTTTTTCTAGTTCGGGGGGGGGGGGGGGGGGGGGGGGGGGGGAGTGGGTGAAATGTACAATAGCACACTAAGTAGCAGCCCAGACCATATGTTTTACTGAGTCAGTTAATATCTTATTGAATATTCTCTTTCTTTCCCTTTCTGTTTCTTTTGAAACGGATGGTTGTCTTTCTCCCTGTATTACCTTTTGCTGGGTCTCTTCACTGATGGAAAATCATAGCTAACAAATAGGCTATAATTTAATAATAATGATGTAAATATGGGGTCAGTTTTAATTGCTGATAGCAACACTCAGCTGGATTTGTAAGAAGTCGATTCAGTTTTAATTGCTGATAGCAAATCATGCGTTGGCAATGGCGCGGATAAAAAGTCAGAGCTTTTCCAACGAACACCTGTACTTCACCAGTAGGCAAAATAATTGCCAACGCATTATTGCATCGCCATAAGGAAAACATGCGTTAGCAAAACTTTCCCTCTCTTTTGGGGGAAATTTTTGTTGGCACCAACTTGTTTTCCACAACTTTTGTCAATGCAGTCTTACTTGCGTCAGTAAAAGTAGAATTCTCTGTGACTTTTGCCACGCAATCCTAATATGCATAGAAAATAAAACTTTTACCAACGTAAATTTTCACTGCGTTGGAAAATAGTGTCAGGAAAGGTACAGTTAGTCATAAATGGGGATTGCAGACGCAAATCATGAATTAGCAATGGTAGTGAATAAAAAGTCAAAGCTTTCCTAACGCACACCTGTGCGTCGCCTGCAGGCAAAACAATTGCCAACGCATTATTGCGTCACCATTAGAAAAACATGCGTTGGCAAAACTTTCCCTCTCTTTTGGGGGGAATTTTTGTTGGTGCCAACGTGTTTTCCAAAGCTTTTACCAATGCGGTCTTACTTGCATCGGTAAAAACAGCAATTCTTTGTCACTTTTGCCGATGCAGTCTAAATATGCGTTGGAAATAGGACTTTTACCAATGCTAATTTTCACTGTGTCGGAAAATAATGTCGGGAAATGTGCAATTTGTTATAGATGGGGCTTTGTGGAAGCAACTCATTCGTTAGCAATGGTGCAGATAAAAAGTCAGAGCTTTCCCAACGCACACCTGTGCGTTGCCGGTAGACAAAATCATTGCCAACGCATTATTGCATCGCCATTTGGAAAACACGTGTTGGCAAAACTTTCCCTTTTTTTTGGGAGATTTTTGCTGGCACCAACGTGTTGTCCACAGCTTTGGCCAACGCGGTCTTACTTACGTTGTTAAAAGTAGGAATTCTCTATGACTTTCCCAATGTAGTCCAAATATGCGTCGGAAATAAGACTTTTACAAACGCAAATTCTCATTGCGTCAGTAAATAATGTCAGGAAACGTGCAGTTTGTTGTAGGAGGATTTGATTCAATCATATCCATCTCAATTCGGCCCAATTTGGGTTATCTAATCGATCGGGTTCTAGGTCCGATCGATCGGACCTGACTCGAGCCCAGTTTCAAAATTTTGAGACTACTCTCCTTCTTCCTTTTCTTCATTCCAATCAACCAAACCTGCAAGTGTTGAGGGACCTTCTGTCCCCTTCTTAATTATCATTTCACACTTCTAAACTTCTTCTCCATTCAACCATTCAATACATATATCAATTCTAAAGAATACAACAATTCTATCTTACTAGCTTTATAAAGAAAAAGACCGAAAATTATACACACAGAAAGATCATTAGAAGATTTACATCATTCCAGCATCTATTCACAATTTAACTTCTTATACTTGCCTCAACTAGGAACTCAACACAGAAATCCCTTTCTTGAAGCTCAATTAGAAGTGGAATTCCATACCTTGAACCCTATTCACTAACCTTGTCATATGGAACAACATTTAATGGAAAACAATAAGATGCATGTGATGGAGAAGGGTCTAAATAACCCAATTGAAATTGGAATCTCTGTAACTGTTGTTGATTACTTACCTTGTGACTTGGAGAAAAGAGTAAATTGAAGTTTTCCCCTAACTCCAATATCAAAGAAGAAGGAAAAGATGATGAAGGAGATGAAAAACACAAATTTCTTCCTCCAAGTCCACTTGCACAGTTTCTTCCTAGTCAATTGATGGAGAAGAACGGAAAAGGAAAACACGGGTTTTGTGGCTAAGAACTCAACATGTCGATTGAAACTGAGCTTGGGTTCTTTTAAAGACAATTATCCTGAAATTTACATATAAACCCTATTAAATAACACTATTTGCTTCTTGAGTCAAATGAAGACCAAATTAGTCTATATAAGGTCAAATGCAGTGAAGTCCATTATGAAAATCGATGTTCTCTTCGAAATACACTGTAGACACCTCATTTGGCCCCCTATGATAGCCTTAAATACCTATCATATATAGCGGTGCCTCCATTTCACCCATAATTGAATGATTAATGGAATAATTCAGATTAATTACTGACGATGAAGATGCTTGTTGATAATTTTAGATTTAGTTCGACGATTTCTAGAAATTCGTGAGAGAAAAGCCAAGTCGCGTCGAGATCTCGAGCCCAACCCACTACTTACATAAGTAGCGAATCGTGACACTATTCAAACCTTTTTCGGACCACTTAAGACATGCTTAGGCCAACCCCTCCAAAGACCATGATTCATTTGCTAAGATGTCACCCGATCAGCTTAAGTTAGGAAATCGAATCCATTGGTCCAGAGGTTCCCCTTGTTTTCCAACCCCTATTCATCAGGACAGTTGGACCCTTAGATTCCTCACTTCGAGAGCTTTCCGGTGATATATAGAACGTCCAAATCCGATAAGCGGATCAAAAGTTATGAGTCTTTGAAGTTTGCCTTAGAAAAAAATAACGAAACTCCAACTGGGCACCACCCATGTGGCGCCCATCCTACTAAAATCCATCTAGGCGCCCAATGCTGGGCGCCCACACAGCCCAAGGCCACCTAGGCACCCCATGGTGAGCGTCCAGCCTCCAAATTCCACTAGTTGGCCTCAAAGTAGCCCGAGACCACTCAACGTAGGGACCGAACCCTGAAAATGAATCGACTCCACCTAGGCACCACCCATGTGGCGCCTTCCCTACTGAGTTCCACATAGGCACCAACCTTGTGGTGCCCACACGACCCAGAACCACCTAGGCACCCCAAGGTGGGCGCCCAGCCTCTAAATTTACTTGTTCAGCTTGAGATTAGACTGGGACCACTCATACATAGGGACCAAGCATCAAAGACGAACCGAACCACCTAGGCACCACCCTTGTGGCTCCCAGCCTTGAAGTTCACCTGGGAACCACCCATGTGGCGCCCAGCCTTGAAATCCCTCTGGGCACCACCCATGTGGCGCCCAGCTTATTAAGCGCTAATGTAGGTCCCCCCAGCTGAAGATATATCCATTCAATCTCGACTCCAAATGGGACCAAGGACCAAAAGCGAAGCACAAACCAGCTAGGCACCACCCTGTGGACGCCCACTCTCTCTAGGACCACTTGGGCGCCACCCTGTGGGCGCCCAGACTATGCAGGCCATGTGGGCGCCACCCCATGGGCGCCCATCTTTTCGCAAACCCTAATTCACCTCAAAATAGCTTAAGCCGCCTAGGGATGCGTGAGACCTTCTAGAAACACGAATTAATGAAGCCCTAGCCCTTCTAAACTCGTCCCAAACCTATATAATCCCTCTTAATTTCATCATACCGAGGAGGCTACCCAAAAATCCTAAGAAAAGAAACAAAAGGAGAGAATAGAAAAAGAAGAAGAAAGGTAGCCACCATTAGAGAAGAACTTCAGATCTAGAGAATAAGAAGAAGAAAGAGAGGAGGAGACTTCCATATCTTGAACTGGAGCCATGGGTCTTCGAGAAAGCTTCACTTTAGGAACTTGAGGAACGCGTCATATACCGGTATTCCTAGATCTCTCCTTTCCTTTTCTACCTTCCATTACCATTCATGCTTAGAAATATGCTTAGGACCATTTGAGCATCGTAGATCTACATTAACTTGTAATAAATCTGATATTAGCATCTCATCATATTAGGAACATGTTTAGGTTCATTCTAACATAGTAGATTTGCTTTGATTTCGTAGTTCTAATTGCATAGCTAGATTAGATCTCGCATTAGCATCATCATTATCATCATTTATACCAAAGAGGTCGCGAGAAGCCCTTGGCAAAAAGGCTGGGCACCTGCCCTTTCCCGAACCACCTGGGCGCCACCCACAGGGCGCCTGCCCTCTCTCGACCCACCTGGGCGCCACCCCCTGGGCGCCTACCCTTCTGAGACAAGGTCCGGGTTCTAGATCTCCATCCGTTGCATTGTTTGCTCGTAGGTTCGTTAGTTGCATCGCTAGTAGTTCGAATTAATACATTCGCATCAGTCGCTGAATATCGGAAGTTGTCTAAAAAATACTGAGATTCTTGTGCATTCGTTGTGTTCTATTGAAAACCTTGACTGAACAGGGTAGGCACCACGGGTGTGGAGCCCAAGTGGATTCCTCCGCTTTTGTGCACAACTTCCGATCTTCCGCATTTAGTTCATTTAGAAATTGCATGATAATGATATGTTTGTTTGTTTGATATGTTCTGAACTTTGAATTACCATTTTTGTCACACTTCACATCATATCATTTGAGTTGCATAACCATAGAAAATCCCAAAAAAAAATCATAAAACATAAAATCCCTTCTTCTCTTTCCTTACTCTCTAGTAAATTGGAGGAGAAACAAAAAACAAATTAAAAGATATCCAGAAAACCCAAAAATAATAGTTAGATAGTCTAGGTTATTGAATTTAGTGCCTAAGTAGGATAAATCCTAAGATTAATTAAAACAACATAATTAGTTAACTTAAGAAACATCAAATCATTAAGAGCCCTAAAACATTAAGACCCTAATTAATTCGGATTTAAAAGTAACTAAAAACTTTAAAAACACAAAAACCCAAAACCCAAAAAAAAAAAAAAACAGCCAATTGGGCGCCACCCCCTTGGCGCCCATCCTTCAACAGTCAGCTGGGCGCCACCCTCTGGGCGCCCAGCCTATTCATTCTCTAAAACACCCTAGTTAAAGCTTAAGATAATTAGTTAAGACCTTAAACCAATCTGAATCAACACAGTAAAACATTTTAAACTTGAAATAATTGAAACCCTAATCAACTTAACCTCGAATTAACTAAAGAACACAAAGCCAACACAACTTCAAAACAGTCCACCTGGGCGCCACCCCCTGGGTGCCCAGCTTGCCATGTCCACCTAGGCACCACCCTCTTGGCGCCCATCCTATTCCATCACTAAAAGAACCCTTAATTAAAACTTCTAATTAATCACAACCCAAATTTAATCCTAGTTAACATAATAAAACACTTTTAGATTTAAGAAGCCCGAAACCTCAATCAATTTAGACTTGAACCGGCCTAAAAACGCAAAATCAACACGAAACCACAAAACAGACACCTGGGCCTATACACTTGGGCACCACCCTCCTGGCGCCTATCCTATCCCATTCCCTTAGAAACCACCACTTAATTAAACTTAATTGATTAAACCCGAACTAACACCTTAAAACATTGTTAACTTAAAAGACTTGAAACCTCAATCAATTTGGACTCAAACCAACTTAGAAAATATAAAACGAATAAACCACAAAATATCCACCTGGGCGCCATCCCCTTGGTGCCTACCCTTCCGCATCCACTTGGGCACCACCCTCCCGGTGCCCATCCTACCCAATCACTAGGAAACCCTACTTGAAATTAAATTCAAATTCAATCACGATTAACACACCGGAACACCCCTGAAATCTAAAACAATCGAAACCATAAGCCCGAATAGACTTAAAACATCGAACCAACTCGGACATACAAGACAGACACTTGGGCGCCACCCCCTTGGCGCCCATCCTGTCACCTCCACCTGGGCACCACTCTCTGGGTGCCCAGCCTCTCCCGTCACTAAAGCCAAATTAATTGAAACGGAATTTAATCTTAATCATCGCAACAGAACATTTTTAATTTAAAATACATCAAACCATAAAGCTCAACCGCAAATCAACCTAAAAAATACGGAACCGACCCGAACCACAGAATAGTTCACCTGGGCGCCACACCCTTGGCGCCATCTATCAAATCCACCTAGGTACCACACCCTGGGCACCCAGCTTCCCCATTTTCAGGAAAACTCAATTCACAACTTAGCCCAATTAATTGGTATTTAAATAAATTCCAATTGAATACAAATAGCATCCCACGCCCAAACACACTAAGTCCTTAAATCAATTTAAACTTAAATTGACCTAAAAAAATACCAAACCGACCGAACCTCAGCACAGCCACCTGGGCACCACCCTCCAAATCCACCTGGGCATCACACCTTGGGCGCCCAGCCTACCTGTTTTCATAAAGAACCCCAACCGACAACTTAACACAATTAATTAACATTCGAATCAATCCGAATCAACATATTAAAACACTTTTAACTTAAAACATTTGAAACTTTAATCGATTCCGGCTTAGCACCCAAAGCCCTTACAAATCGACGAACAACCACTTAGGCACCACCCCTGTGGCGCCTAGCCTACACTATAACCTTGGTTCACAACTTCGAGTTAAAACGAGTAATTAAACATCTTATAACTTAAATTAATTGAAACCAGAACTTAAAACAACCCCGGACCCAAAGACCAATATCAAATCCCATCCGGAATACCTGAAAATCTCAAGCTATCCACCTGGGCGCCACCTCCTTGGCGCCCATCCTCTCATTTGCACTAAAACACGAACTCTTGGTTTCGTCTCAAAATTCGGATCCGAATCCCTTTGACATTTGAACACTGGAGAATTAAAACAATTTGAAATATTAAAACTCACCAAGTAAGAACTCCTTGGATTTCGAAAACAATATCAATACCATCGTCACTAGCCAAACCACCCAGAAGCAGCCACTTGGGCGCCACTACCTGGGCGCCCAAGTCATCAGGGTGTCTTAGGCGCCACCCCTCTGGCGCCCAAGTCCTCTGTCAACCCCGTTTCACTAATTTTGACATCGCTTCACGTTTTAAATTAAAACCCTAAATTCCAGAACCTTAAACCGCTTAAACAGAACCCTAAAATACATTTAATCCACTTCTTAATCAATCTTTAACTCAAAACAAACCAAACCAATTAAAAATCACAATTAATAAGCTGCTTAGGCGCTGAACCATCAAACTCAGCCTATTCATATCCTAGGATTAGATCCGAATTTCCCCATTAGATAGATTAAAGCATTAGGCTTCGTCCCGTCACTTTTCTTGTTCCGTTTGGGGACTGGGAGAGCTGATGTGGGCGGTCTAGGACCTTAGGTTAGGGTTAATCCGATGATCAATAGTAAAGCACTAATCACATAAATCCAAGTAAAAATCCCCTAGTTAGGCCCTTCTAGCCCCATATTGAAAAGCCATAAAAACTATAAAACCAGCAAAATAAACCCAAAAAAATATTTTCCTTTTGTTTCTTCCTCCACCTCAGGTGCCAGATATTAAATTGAACTTAATGATAAAAGGGAATAAAGAACTGATTTCTAAAATTGAATAAATAAGAATAACGAGATGAGATGAGTGATTTCGCACACACTTTTAATAATCCCGGCCCATCGGCCATCCTAAAACAAACAGTGGCCCATTGGCCATTTCCAATCAATCCTAGCCCATCGGCCACCTTCAATCAATTACGGCCCATCTGCCTTTTACTTTTATCACTCGTGTATCGCACACGAAAAACACAGAAATCACAAGTTAAAGTCTCCTTTGCATCATCATTTTGGTTTGAAAAATCAGCCTTTAAACCCTATTTTGCCAAGGGATCAGAAGGGGGTACCCGGGAATGGGGCCGATCCCCTTCTTAAATATTTGGCACCTCCCCCTCTTTTAGTTTATTTTCTTTATTTTAGTTATTTTATTTTACTTGGATATACTACGATTATGCTATGTGAGGATTAACCTTTATTCGGACTTTAACTCATGACCCTGAATTGACCCAAATTAATGTGACAGGACAATCGTCGTATGTTGCCGGCAGCACATTAGACGAGAGGAAGAACCCACCTTATTATTTTTCCCCCCATATTTCTTCGACTTTTGTCGAAGAACGGTGTTACGGCCTACCGTAGCTGGCGATCGTGATCCATCGATTTTAAGGGTAGTCGGAATCCTCATTTTCGATGTAAAATTTAAATAGCATATATAGATGAATGGAGATTTCCCCAAACCATGCCTCTCTTGAGGAGGAAAGGGGGGGTCGAAATTCACATCTGACAGCCTGGCGATCGTGATGGGACCTTCTATGTTTTCCTGTCACTTATTTGGGTCTTCCTGGAGTAATATTCTAAGACACGGACATCCAATCAATGATCTGATGTCCGTGTCCCATTCAGTTTAGGGTTGTTATGAGTAGTCTGAAAATAAAACCAAAGGTCCAAATACACCGTCCACTAAGCTTTCCCCCATTACACCATAAGAAACAAACCTTCACCAACAAAACTACATAACAAGTGCGTTTCTCTTCCTCTCCTTCTCTCTCTTCTCATCTAAACATTTCTTTACAAATGGAGGGTCAGACGTTCGGAATGTCCGACTTTCAACCCCTCTCACCCCCACTATTGATCCACACCACTGGCGGGTCACACCAAACCAAGCAAAGTGTAGAACCCTCTAGGGTATTAGATGGATCCGTGGCAGCTTCAAGCCATGACCCACAACAGATAAGACGGTCCCTCTTCGAAGGAGGCCCGCTACCAGTCAATACCATAACAATGGGAAGGAATCATTCCAATACATCTACCCCATCTCTTTCATCGAGAGAGAATCATTTCTCCTTGCATTCGGGGGTGACTTATACGGATTTAGTCAGTCCCACCGGCCAGGTTATAAGATATAGGGTTCACGATAACGTTTCATCAAGAGACTACCCTCTTCACGTGAGTGATCCTGTTGTCTCGCAGGTTATACCCTATTCTTCCATGATCGGCCAAACCGAGCCAATCACGTCCTCTATCCCATAGTATGAGATGCCTACTGACGCACCTATCATAACCCCGGTTAGGGCCATTGCACCTTCCCAGACTCTTGCGATAAATGAAAACCCATATCACCAGATGAGTCATAATCCAATGAGCATAGGTCAATTGGCGACATCCAGCATCTCGCACCAAAGCCCTTCGACACATATGGGAGCGCTAGATGCCTACTGGCAACACGAGATGGCTCCGCCCCAATTCCAAGCAATGATTCCTCCACCAACGGATCAAGTTCGTTACAATCCTGTGACGGTTGGTGCTGGTATGTTATATCCCCAACCGACTCAATACGAGGGGGGCCCTCTCACTTATCAAAATCAAATAGCCCCGATCTATCAAATGCCCAATGCGAACCAGAATCTCCCAACCCAGAACGTGCAAGTTACTAACCCCACGGGCGTTGGAAATCCCTATCAAACACACCAAGCGAATGAGTCGCGCTATCAGCAAGCATATCAACCACCCACTTTAAGCCTAATAGTTGACCCATATAGGGGACAACCGATTACACACGGAGGAATTCCGTTGAACCAAAGCTATCAGCCTATCTCACAACCATATTTCTAAGGCCAATGCCAAGAACCGGCCTATGCCCCTACTTCATTAGAACCACAAAGAGAATGTCAGCCACAGACAATTCAATACTTAGATCCTCTAGCATTCAAAGAATTGCAGAAAAACGTGGAGTAACTCAAGAACGAAATTAAAAAGAAATCTTCGAGCTCAACTGGCAAAAAAACTAGGATTCTACGACTTTACCAAAAAGAAGGAAAAAGAGAGGTCACCTTTCCCTGTTAGAGCCCCTAAGTTCGTACCTTACGATGGGACTACTGATGACCCTCACCATCACCTAGTCTCGTTTTGCAACAAGTGTCGTGCCATCGCAGACAATGACTCCATGCTCATAAATTATTTTCAGGAATCCCTAACAGGAGATGCATTAACTTGGTATACGTCCGTGCCTTCGCATGAAATCAATACCTTCGAGGATGTAGTAGAGAAGTTTCTAGCGCGATACTAGCATCTAACTAAAAACAAACCCTTATGGCATGACTTAGTTAATCTCAAACAGAAGAACAACGAAGACTATGAGGAATTTGCATAGAGATGGCAAAACCAATTCGCGCGGTCGGACTGCAACATGCAAGGAGAAGAACAAGAATGGCCATATCAAACATGAAGGATCCCATGAGAGCCCTGATGACAATTGGGGAGGTCGTTAGTTGGAGTGGCATGTACCGTAGGTTATCTAGGATGAAGCAAAATCTAGATGAAGGGGTATTGAACACCATCATTGACCATAAAAAGAACACGCGTAGGGTAGGCACAAGCACCCAACCAGAGAGCCGCACGACTCCTGAAGTCGGCTTGAATCAGGAAGAGGTCTACCAACCTTACCAATAGTGTACCGGTGTTAGCTTTAACCAACACCAAAACCCAGGGCAAAATGGCAATCCCAATCTCCAAGGTAGTAACCCGAATTATCAGAGGAATAATCAAAACTATCAGCGGAACAATCAGAACTACCGAAACCCTCCGAGAAATAATCAAAGTTATGACCAACCACCAAGAAACCAAAGGCCTTGAGTGAATCAAAACCAGAATCCTAATCCCATACAGCCGGTCTCGAACCCGATAGCTCCACCGCAAAACCAGAACGCGAATCCTCAACCCAACTATGGTACCGTCCCCTTCAATTACAATAGAGACAACAATGGTAACCAGAATAACCCGAACAATGGAAATAAAAGAAGATTCGGACCTAAATGGGCAAACTACTCGTCCCTTCTTCAACCATGGACTGCTGTCTTTTGGTCTCTTTTAAATCCGAATGCCCTCCAACTTCCGCCGGAACGACCGCAGGCATGGTCCGAACACCTAGACAAGACAAAGTTTTGCGCCTACCATAGGATGTCAGGTCATGACCTCACCCAATGCTACACGGTTAGAGATTTGATCTATGACCTCAATGATGAAGGTAGAATTGATTGGAGTAACATTAGGCCAATAGGTGGGAATGATCCACGGAATGCCCCTCCCAATCAAAATCCAACCACCAATCCCACACAAAATATTCCCAACATGCAGATTTATACAAACTCTTTACCTCAGCATGGAGCATCAACCTCTGGACAGGGCCCACAGACCCAATTAATAAACATCGTCGTAATAGAGCACCAACACATTGATGCCCCGGCTCAAGGGAGTGTAAACCATAGCCAACCGTGTCATGGTGATTTCTTTGAAGAAGATGATTATCGAAAATACATCACGCCATGGGATGGGAAGACCAAATTCAAAATCTTCAATTCAGGGATAAATACGATCGTTGACTCCCCTGACCTTTATAAGGCAAATTTTGATGAGCCAAACGACCGAGAATCGCCGATCATCACGAATTCCCAACCAGATCCTTACCCGGATGCAAATGCATCTTAGGCTCACCTACGATCTGGACGGATCCGTCCTCCCCGACTACCTCCTCACCCTGTTTCTTAGAACTTAGACTCGCAAAATCCCAATATTCAGGTTGAGGAGATAGGTAATGAAAGAGCTTATAGTTCGATAGAAATAGGGATAGAATATGACCTTTTAGGGCACCTCACAAAAGGTCATATTCTATCCCTATTTCTACTGGGAGGTTTTGATTTGATTAAAACCTCCCCCAAACATTAGCAACAATTACTTGAGGCTATCACACGCTTACAAGTCCCAGTAGGCATAACTCCAGAAGAATTAAGAACGTCTATTTCAACCTTGGCCCCAGTGACTTCATTCCCTGCCATTACCTTTACTGAGGAAGAATTGAAGGAAATACCACCTGAGGCGAGAACCTCTCCCCTACATCTAACAGTCAAGATAGCAGGGAAGGAAATGTCAGGAACTTTGGTCGACACCGGTGCATCACTGAATATTTGTCCGTTGAGAACCTACAAAGCCTTAGGGATCACAATAAAGGACTTAACTCCAGCCCCTATGGTCGTAACTGGTTACTACGGGAATAAGAAAACGGTTTGTGGAAAAATTATGTTACTAGTCCAAGCGGGCCCGATTTCAATGCCAGAAGAATTTTATATTATGGACATCCCCGCCACTTTTAACTTGATCTTAGGACGCCGATGGTTGAACCATATGAATGCCGTTATGTCAAGCCGACACCAATGCGTCAAATTCCCTCACTTGGGCAAGATCATGAAATTGATGGGAGACCCGCCTGTCATTGAACCGGAAGAACTTCAAATACTCCCGACCCTACAACCAACTCCTATTATGCCAGAGGTCAAGATTCATGGGTACAAGGTCGTTCCTCTCATCTCTTTGATGGATATGAACCCTACGCAGATATGTTTTCTGAATTATCCTCCCCGCAAAATCTGGTGTTTGACAACGAAGGGCAAGCTCGAGGATGGACTCTAATGAAGAAGATAGGGTATCAACCCGGATTTGGGGTAGGAAAGAATGGAGAATGCATCACCAACCCTTACATACCAGACCTTAGAGCGAGAGCAGAAGGATTAGGGTACGACACACACAATGACATAAGGTATAAACAAGAGGACTGCACCTTAAATGAACATTTTGTGAAGCATGACAAAACCTTGGACCCCAACACACCTCCGTTCGGAAGGGGATGCTACAATTTGGATCCAAATGATAAAGGCAAGACCGTTTTAGTAGAAGATTTGGAGGATTCGACTTCGTCTGAAAGTGAGACTCACGAGGAAATCTTCAGCACTTAGAAAGAGCTCCATTCACCAAAAGGAGTGAACAACATAGACCACACTATCGATCCAAGATTCTAGACCCTATCTTGTAACATGCTGAATGCAAGTGAGTTAACTCATCTACCCATAAAAAAAAAAAAGCCGATCGCCGAAGTCCGAGAAAGTCGCGAAACATGGGAAATCTAAAACCCTACTAGCAAAGAAGTGGTATACTGGCCGTTGCATGGTGCCATTGGCGAGAAGACTCCTCTCAAGAGAACCACGAAGTTTGGGAAACCGATGACCTCAATGATCATGAAGTGGTGTACCGCCCTACCGCCTGGCTACGCCAGCGAGGAGGATCCTCCTAGGTAGATAGCCCATCTTTGATCTCACCTGTACCATATCATTCCAAAAATCCCAAAAAATTAGAAAATCCCAAAAGTCCCGAAAAATTAGAAAACCCCAAAAACCCAAAAAAATTAGAAAATAGAAAACGCAAAAACAAAGGAACCATAGGAGTAGAAGACTATGAGCATCATCTAAATATGGGCAACCTAAGGCGATGGAAGATACCCACAGTGGAGCAGTCTCGACTAGAAGAAATTATGACAAACATCAAGAAGTTAGGCTGCGAATCTCTGCCTGTCGTTCCAAAACCCGAACCTTCCGTGCAACATGTGAACATCAATGATGGAATGGGTGTTTATGAATTAGTAGACACTGAAGAAGGGGATGATAAAGTTTCTGATGAATTTAGGAGAGTAATTAAGAAGTTTGACGAAGAAACACAAGCGGCTGCCGAAAAGACGAAAGAGATAAACCTGGGAACGGACGAAAGACCCAAGCAGGTCCAATCAGTGCATGCCTAGAACTTGACGAAGAGAACGAGATCCTTGAGGTCCTAAGAGAATATCAAGACGTGTTCGCATCGGATTATAATGACATGCTCGGACTCGCGCCCGACCTAGTGGAACACAGGATTCCATTGGAGGAAAATGCTAGACCGGTTAAACAGAAATTGAGAAGAATGCTCCCTGATGTTGCACTTAAAGTGAAAGAGGAGGTTGACAAACTCCACCAGGCGAAGTTCATCAGGGTTGTGTTGTTTCCTCAATGGGTCGCCAATATAGTCTCGGTGAAGAAGAAAGACGGACGCGTCCGAGTCTGTATTGATTTCCGAAATTTGAACAAGGCATCTCCCAAAGACGATTTCCCTTTACCTCACATCGACGTGCTTATTGATAATACCGCAGGGCATGCTATGCGATCATTCATGGATGGTTACTTAGGGTACAACCAAATCAGACTATCACCGGAGGATCAAGAGAAAACCTTGTTCACCACGCCCTGGGGGACTTACTGTTACATTGTTATGCCCTTCGGCTTGAAGAATGCCGGTGCCACTTATCAAAGGGCCATGATGGCAATATTTCATGATATGATACATGACTGTGTGGAGGTTTAGGTAGATGATATTCTGATCAAATCTAGAACACGTGAAACACATGTCACGGCTCTCAGGAGAGCTCTTCAGCGATCCAGGGACACCCAACTAAAGATGAATCCGAAGAAATGTGTTTTCGGAGTATCCTCTGGAAAACTCCTAGGCTTTATGGTAAGTAATCGAGGAATCGAAGTCGATCCTTCTAAGGTAAAGGCCATTCTTGAAATGCAGCCCTCGAAGAACCTTAAAGAGTTAAGAGGCCTAATAGGGCGACTACAGTTCATCAAAAGATTTATTTCGCAGCATTCGCAAAGATGTGAGCCATTCTACAAGTTGTTAAAAGGAGGCGTGGAATATCACTGGGACGACGACTGCCAGAAGGCATTTGAAGATCTAAAGAAATATCTATTAAGTCCTCCTGTCTTGAAGCCCCCTACTAAACATAGGCCCCTCATTTTGTATGTGTCAACGACAGAGTCTGCGATAGGCATGGTCCTGGGTCAACATGATGAGACTGGGAGGAAAGAGAACGCGGTTTATTACTTGAGTAAATCTCTCCTACCCTACGAAAGGAAATACTCCCCAATGGAGAGAACTTGCTTAGCCGTAGTTTGGGCCGCCCAGAAATTGAGACGCTACTTTCTAGCTCACCAGGTCAAACTCTTAGCCAGAATGGACCCTTTAAAATACATCTTCGAGAAACCCGTTACTTCGGGAAGAGTCGCGCGATGGCAAATGCTCTTGGCAGAGTTTGACATAACCTATGTTACCCAGAAGTATATAAATGGACAAGCAATTGTCGACCATCTGGCACACCTCCCTATGCCACGGTATGAGCTGGTTAGAACTGATTTCCCCGACGAAAGTATCTTGTTTGCAGACGTTGAAGAAGCAAATGATGATGATTTATGGACAATGTACTTTGATGAAGCTTTGAATCATAATGGAAAAGGAGTTGGTGTAGTGTTATTATCCCCGGAAGGAGTTGTCGTTCCAATGGCCTATAAAATCGGATTTCCAGCAACCAATAATACGATGGAGTACGAAGCCTTATTAGCAGGGTTGAGAGAAGCCCAGGCCCTAGGTGTTGATAAGCTAAGAGTCTTTGGTGATTCTAAGGTTGTTATTTCCCAAATAGCTGGAGAATGGAAGGTTAGCGCCCTTAAGCTTGTGCACTACCACGAGAAAGCCAAAGAGCTGATGTCTAAATTCAAGAAGATTTCATTTCTCTACATCCCCTGCGCCTTGAACCGATTGGCTGACTCATTAGCGATTTTAGCCTCAATCATAAAGATGCCTGATGATAAGGATTCCAAAGAATTTCTGATTAGAAGGCTAGATTCTCCGTCCGTCAAACCAATAGACCTGACCAAGGGGAACCCCGCCAAAGTCCTGCTGAAAGTCTTAAAAAATAGGAGTAAGAAAGCTAAGGCCGAAGAGTCCGATCAGGAGGAAGATTCTAAACCTAAAGAAGGGATCCTAGCTCGCATACAACTTGAGGATGACCTGGAAGATGACCACCCGTGGTACTATGATATTTGGAATTACCTGCATGATGGCTACATCCCCGACTATGCCACCCGATCGGATAAAAGAGCATTAAGAGAGATGGTTCAGAGATATGTCATAGTCGCAGGGCTACTGTACAGTAGATCATTTAGTGGAGTTCTCTTATGATGCATGACCATAGAAGAAGGGGAAGAGATAGTTAAAAAGGCACATTCAGGAGAGTGCGGAGGACATGTCAACGGCCAAATGTTAGCTAAGAAGATCATCCGTTTAGGTTACTATTGGCCGTCCCTAGAATTAGATTCAGTCAATTATGTCAAAAGATGCAAAAAATGTCAGCTGCATGCTGACCTAATTCATGCCCCCGCATCATCCCTTCACCCTACCACGGCTCCATGGCCTTTCTTGACCTGGGCTTTTGATATCATAAGACCCCTGGCCTTTACTGTAGAGAACACACAAAATAAGGCATTCATATTAACAACAACAGAATATTACACTAAATGGGCAGAAGTAGAAGCATATGTTAATATTAAGGCAACCTCCGTAGTTAAATTCATTAAAAAGAATATAATAGCTAGGTTTGGCATCCCTAAGGCATTCATAATGGATAATGGTCCGCAATTCATATCCCAACAAATGAACGAGTTGTGCACAAAATATAACATAGAACTGCATCATTCAACCCCATACTATCCCCAAGCAAATGGTCAAGCCGAAGCTACCAACAAGACCCTACTAAAGATCATCAAGAAGACTGTTCAAACCACCAAAGGTAGTGATTGGCCAGACCGTTTGATCGAAGCATTGTGGGCGTATCGAACCTTAATAAAAACTCCCACAGGAGAAACCCCATACTCTTTGACTTACGGAATGGAAGCAGTCCTTCCCCTTGAAGTCCTTCACCCGTCACTGCGCATCCAGCTAGATGAAGACATGACAGAAGACCAGAGGAGAGAAGCATTGCTACTTCAGCTGGACCTACTTGATGAAAGGAGAATGAAAGCGGCAGAGCATGCACAGGTATACCGGAAATGGATTGCCAGAACCTACGACAAACATGCCAAAGAAAGAAAATTCAAAGTTGGCGATTTCGTGCTGAAACGCATCGCTCCTTCTCAGCTTCCGCATCCCCGAGATAAGTTACGACCCAATTGGGAAGGCCCTTATGTAATTAAAGAAGTATATCCTGGAAATGCATACAGACTAGTAAATGCAGAGGGGGAAGATCTCTCCGATCCATGGAATGCTATGTACCTGTAAAGGTACACAGTATGACCCTTCCTTACTTCTTGTAGAATATGACCCTCCTTGCCCTTTTGTGTAGTTGTAGAAATCCCATAGGAGGACCGAAGAAATGCACTCTGATCAAATTTAGAACTCAGACACACACTAACACTTAAAAATACACAAATAAGGTGGATCTGCCCCGCACAAATTCCGCACAGTTAAAGTCACTCGATTTGAAGGTCTGAAGGTGAGTTTGCCCATGTCATGAAAGCCTTTCGACCGTTTGCTAAAATATATATATAAAATAATAATAATAAATATATATATACCCGTAACTAGTTTGGGTTCGTAGGCTTTTTAACTCGAGCCAGTAAGCCCGTAGGGGTATTTGCATACCTAGTGCCCTAAAGCCGGTTGGTTTGGGAGTCATTGGCCTAATGCTCGTTACATGGGTTAATTAGAAAGCTTAAAGGACCTAGACATTGCACAGTTACATGCTAAAAATAAATAAAAAATAAAAAATAAAAACGTGATTAGTTTGGGTTCGTAGCCTTTTTAACTCGAGCCAGTAAGCCCGCAGGGGTATTTATATACCTAGTGCCCTAAAGCCGTATGGTTTGGGAGTCACTGGCCTAAAGCTCGTTACATGGGTTAATTAGAAAGCTTAAAGAACCTAGACATTGCAAAGTTACGTGTTAAAAAAAAAAAAGAATAAAAAAAATTTCTCTATTAGAATTAGGCCCGTTGGAGTGACATGGGTACTCATCGCATGAACTGAGCAGAAGGTGGTCGGAAGCCACAGCACTAAGGAGGCACAGTGACTTACCACCCCACACACAAACACAACTCACGAACGAGCCCCGAGGACGGTCAAGTGCTTTCTGAAGTTCAACCGAAAAGACTAAGTAGCTACAAGAAGGGGGCTTGTGAGGGCTCGACCTCCGAATGATGGTTAGGGAAGATCACGTTACCGCCAAGGTGACAATCATGGAACGAGGGTACATTCCTACCCACAGCCAAAATGAACACTAGTCTTATGCTGGGGCATTATTTATATATATATATATCTATTTATCTTGCACGGCTTCCCAATCTAGGCCCTCGTCGCATACACAATTGCCACGAACACTCACTAGACTGCACACACCCTCACCTCATGCATGCTTTTGTTGCTAACCACTTTTAGTTGAATGTAGGAAAGAACATACCCACTAAGGTACTAATTCCATCTCATTTTTCCCAAAGCTTGAATGCCAAAATGGCCCCCTGACATTTTTATCGAGAAAGAAAGATGCCACCTTAGCTAAATTATGCAGGGGGCCTAAAAATATTAAACTAACAAATTTGCTTTGAGACCTTGCAGGGAAACCAACCCGATTACATTCATAACATCCCACAAGCTAGGGCATTTTTTTTATTATCTACGGGTATTATTTTGCACACAACTCCTCATAACTAGAAAAGGTCAAAATGCTGATGACCAAACTTGGGAAGTATGAATTATGGTTGTTATGATATATAATGATGAATTTGATTATAGATGTATGCTATGCACACCCTTTATGATATCATATTTGATTTGAAAATGCAAATATCTTGAGCGTTTGCCTTAATGCTTATTGCTGACGATGTAAATGCCTTAAAAACATAGAATTGCTTAGGCCATAAATGTCACACACTCAGGCACTCCTCATTGTTTGAGAACCTTGTGGCCATGTTACCTCTCCGGGTCAAAATTGGCATGGGATTGCATTCATTTGGTTTATTATATCTCATCTTATCTATCCCGAATTGCTATTATTCTTATTCTATGAGATTTTTGCTGAGGCACGAAATTCGAGAAATTTTAGAAAAATTCCGGCAGCACTTCCCCTTGTTTTTTGGACCCCGGAAGATTTCCGGATACACAGAACCTGTTACCTGTGAAAGAAAAACACTTCATATATTCCCCGGTACCCCAGAACAACTCCTTATCAATCAAACACATTCCCATGGCACTTCTAAGGCATCAAGCACACTATCTCAACTACACATACATAATACACGTATGCACAACATACATCAAATACATATTAGCTCTCACCATAAGCCAAAGATGGGGCGAAACAACATAAATACATGACTAGCAAATATGGATACATGGAACAAGGATACACTAATGATGCAGCCTGGGGAGATCGATCAAAGAACGATGACTCTACGGAGCGGCTCCATCACAGGGAGCCGACGAAGCAAATGAGGTTGGACCAGGAGCACGCTGAGAAGGAGTGCAGGTCGAGTCTGAGAATGCATAACCTCTCTCCTCTGCCCTCCGATGAAGTCTAGCGAGACACCCCCGCAAATCAGCAATCACCTCATCATGTTGCCGCTCCATGCGATCCATGCGCCGAGCGTAATGATCATGAATAATGCCCTTTTCCTCGCCCAAGCTAAGAGGTGGAGGAATAGAAGCAACAATAGCACCTCTCTACAGGACAACATTTAAAGAAACATTACGTTCAACAAACCTTGTAGCATCAAACATGGAATTTAAAAGGAAGAAAAGACATTCACCTGCACAGGGGCCTCAAAGCTTCTAAGCCTAGCACGTAACTCGTCAAGCTGTACACAACAAAATTATAAACAACATCAACAATGGATGAGGAATCAAGATTAAAATATCACCTGAGAATCGCTCATACCTGTGCCACAGAAGCAACTCTCTTTGCAAACGCTTCGTCGCGCTCGCCACGAGCCTCTGCCTGAGGATCACGAATAGAAAGGGTTAAGAGTTGGTCATTATATGTCTTGAACACAAGAACGATAAAACGAAATGCAAACCTCGCTAGTCCGCAATCGGTCCACCTCTGCCTGTAGAGTGAGAAGATCACTCTCTAATCGAATTCTCGTGACCTCGGACATGTCCTGCTCTCTGTTGCTCTGCATAGTAACCAAAGGTCATAAACACAAATTCAAAATGAACAAATAACTCCATGACCTCATACCTCGTGAGAATCCGCCAATGCTTCAATGATCGCTTCATTTTCCCGGCGGCGCTCTTGTTACCAAAGCATTTTTAGTAAGGAAAGTATAAATAAGGTAGCACGTGGCTAATTAGGTTTAACAATTTTCTTACCCTCTCAGCTGTCAATAGTGCCCTCAGTTTCACGATCTCCGTATCCTATGAAATATAAACCATGCCGTTACATCAAGAATGATCGACATTACTATGGAGATAAGCACCATTGGATTCAAACACTAAATCAAGAAGTCATACCTTTTTCTCCACTAGGTGAGATAATCGAAGTGTTTCTCCCCTGAGGGTGGACTCCGCATCGGACACTACGCACCCAGACGTCCCCTGTCACACATGAGAGCCACGGTTAGAGGATGGGAAGAGCATGAATCTTTGAGATTGTAAGGCCCATAATCGAAGTTGGAAACCTCATAAGCCCTCACCTCGCCCCGTCCTTTGGATGATGGACGTGCCTGCCAATGCCTTACTGCAGCAAGTATCTCCTCCTGAAAAGTAAAAGAAGAAATGATGTTA
Source organism: Persea americana (assembly GCA_029852735.1). Lineage (NCBI taxonomy): Eukaryota > Viridiplantae > Streptophyta > Magnoliopsida > Laurales > Lauraceae > Persea > Persea americana. The sequence continues at coordinate 31,272,331 of CM056819.1, forward strand.
GCCATGATAAAAAGGAAGACAACATCAGAGCGGACAAAATTTCAATGCTCACCCGAGCCAATGACGAGGCCTCAGCCGCTTCCGCGCAATTACTAACAAAATAAGAAGCCCCACAAGAATACGATTCCAGGAGAATATACCGATGCAAAGCTGTCCTCCAATATACCTCATAGTCACTCCAGGCACTAGCATCTACACCGAAGGTGGCCTTCCTCCCTTTTCTTCTCCAATTTTTTGTTTCTTTCCGACATAGATGGCGGCGTTTGAACGCTTTCAAACCCCACCCTGGATATGACCGATGCATGACAGACTTTTCTGCAGGGACAACTTGATGGTGTCCCAGTTGGAGCGCAACTCGGCTGACAACCAACCTGACCGCCACCTGGGGAGCGTGGAGCCAAATGTCCCTCTCAAATAGAGTATGCCCCTCCTGCACAACAGCCACCTCATCATCCAGATCACTCCGGTAGGGCTGCCAGATCACCTGACAAGTCATGATGTGTAGCAAATGAGAACAAAGGGAGGCAGACATTTAACATGACAAACAAAAGGAGAAAATGAGCATACCTCGTGATTTTTCAATTCATTTAAAATGAACCGGTAACCTTGCTCACCCGGTCTCATTCCTAGAGCTTTAATGCGCTCAGCCATCTCAGGAGGCAGAATGTCGGCAAAACTCCGTAAATTGGCATTAGGATACCACTGCGAAACCCGGGGATTACAACTCAACCTCGCAGGCAAGCGCTCAGGCCGACACTGGATGATATGCTCCCAAACCCATACCTACACACAACCAAAGCTTGGTTATTACAAAAGATGAAACATGACCCATGATAGGAAAAGGTGGACTACAATAGGTCACCACACTTGGGGATAGGGTTTAAACCTGTAGGATCGGCACGAACCCTCGAAGTCTCTTACATCCGGGCTGGAGGCGGCACCTCGAGTCCAGGCTATGGAATAGAAAGGCAAGGGTGGCCGCGCCCCAAGCGTAGTCGCCGACCTTATCCAGGTCCTGCACAAACCGAATGAGAGTACCGGGTGCTCTATTGCCAGTGGCGTTGGCGAAGAGACACCTCCCCAAAGAGAACAGAAGAAAAGCCCTGAGATGCTCATCATCACCCAACCGTGCCGGAATTAGCCTAGGTCTCCTCAAACGAACCTCAGACTGCCTTTCATGCTCTTTCTCTGCACAATACCAAATTGACATGAGAAATTCATTAGATAATCAGAATAGAGAGCAAAGTAGCTACCAAACATTTCAGTACTCACTCGTGACCGGGAAAAGATCACAAGGTATCCCTACTCTCTTTCGGCACGCGTACCCATCAACCGGCACTTCCCGCCATTCATACCCTGCAGCAAAAGAGAAAGAATGTAAGAAACAATGATGAAAAGCATACAAGACGCCAAAGATCGGTTAAAAGAAACTGGATCGAGTGCTTACGCTTAGAGGGTTTGGCGACATCGCCCTCGTCACCTCTACCCACACCTCCACCGCTCCCCTCATCAAAGCCGGCAGAAACAACTCGGCGAGGTCTCACCCCCTCATCCTCACTGTCCCCATCATCAATCTCGTCGTCTCCATCGTCAGACGCGATAAACTCACCCTCCAACTCATCAAAATTTGCGTCCTCAGACTCCCCCGCATCATCATAACCCCCGTCCACCTCATCATCACTCTCAATGCCGTCCACCACTGCTACATCGTCATCAGTAGGGCCGGCCGTAGATCGGGATCTGCCAGAAGAAGGGCCCTCACCTGTCAAAGGAATTACGATTACTATTAATAAAGGATAAATATCGAATATGCAGGTCTCATGGGTATTTTTTCTACTCTGAACCAATCTAAAGGAGAGGGGACAAAATGTTACCAGCATTGGCCCGAGCCCCGGCCGTTGTGGGGACAGGACCTCCCTCACATCCTCTAACCGGCAAGCCTCCGAAATCCGGTACCATTGCCCTCAACTCGGCGAGAAAGTCCGCCTGGTTCCGAGCCCACTCTAAAATGAAGCAGGGAGGAATGATTAGTAGGAATAGCAAAAGAGAAAGATATGATGCTGCAAAGGCGGCAATGGAATGCTTACTATTTAGGATCCTCCTCCTGTCTGGGTTGTACGCCTCCCTCAGCCACTCGGCGTCAATCTGACCCACACCGGACTGGGGGCGAGCCCCAAACATCCTATGCAGGCATAATCGAGTGATAGAAGCCTTGGCATCATTCGCCCTGGAGAAAACAGGGAGGCCTGTCACCCTTAGCCCCCAGCAACGCACAATGTCCTCAAGTGTAATCGTCATTTCCCCGGACAGGAAATGGAAAGTGTGCGTCTCGTCCCTCCATCTCTCGGAAAGAGCACAAATCAGAGCACGGTCGGTGTGGAAGGCGACAATAGACATGAAATCCCCGAACCCCATCGCTCGGACCCGATCTTTTAAGTGATCAGGGAGCTCGGTCCACTAGTCCCTCATCTGTAACCAACTCACCCTAGCCCGAGCAAAAGGGACAGGCTGCAACACAAACATCAGAGGAAAGAATGTCAACAATAATGAAAGCCAACAAAGTATGAGATTTATAAAGACAACTAAGGGTTTACCCGGCCAGCTCGTATCTCGTCTGAAAGGTGAGGCTTCTTCTCTGATTTATCCTCACCCTTCTGTTTCTTTTTCGGGGGAGCAATGATTTGCTCTACCCCGGCCCCTTCCACAGTCCGATGACATAGGAGTGCGCTTACAAGTCTCTTTAGTCCTAGCCATCCAATAAACCTGTACCCAAAGCCAAAATGAGAAGTTGAGCATAAGAGCATAATGTTAGTCCACGTAAGCATAAGAGACAAACTAGTTCGAAGATGATGACTAGTGTTTCCAATTTAGAAGTGATGACCCTCATTAGTCAAGTGATAGAAGGAAGAGGAGCCAAAAACCATGATCGTTGATCCAACCAGGAGACTAAGAAAAAAAAAAAAAAAGAATCCCATTTATTGAACTAGCCTCATTAAGACACATTTTACAGGCCTGCAAAGAAGTGAAAACACATTCATCCCAATCCAATTCCTCCAACTTAGCCCTAACTCCACACCCCCTGTGCAGCCATGTGACCACCATATCGTCTCAACATATGCATTAGGCTGAATCACACCCAACCCCACAATCACGTCATATAACAAAAATAAAACAAAAGGGGGAAGGGAAACAATGACAACCACAACAACGAGAAGTATATAAAGATATAAAAAATAAAAAATGAATAACCGAATCACAATTTAAACTAAAACAGCACCCATAACCTTTGTCCCATCACATCATAACCAACTCACCCTAGCCATCACCACCACACCCCTCAATTACCAAGCTTACTCTTCTACATAATAAAATAAACAAATAAAAAAGATAGAGGCAAAAGAGCAGAAGGTTCCCAACATAATTACAAATATGGAAGTCAGCATATAAAGCACACCATGATGTAAGAAACAAGTCAAAACCAATGCACCACAAATTTAAACAAGTCCTTGAATAACATAAGAAAGAAAAAAAAAAAAAAAGAAGAGAGCCCAAGCCGCCCCCTACAATGGCCAAGATCTGTGCCAAGAGTCCAAAATCATGTTCACCACACTCTCATTTAAAGTCAATGGAGATACTCAATGAGCTCAACAATCTCCACTACACCAGTTAGCCTCCATGGAACACACCAAACCTCATTCTTCCTCATCCCAACAATCTCAACTAGCCACAATGGATGCCCATTTTTTCCACCCAAACTGATTTTTTTTTTTTTTTTTTTTTTTACAAAGGGATTCTCACTCTGCAACCTTTCAAATTTTAGTCAAGGGGGCTGGGATTGCCAACATCATAGCTAGGACAACTCCATTCCTTCTTCCCTCACAAAAATCCACCACACCCATGGCTGCCAATAGCCAAAATCGAGTCCTAAAACCCCATGTATCAGCCATCGTCCAAAATGATAATAATAATGATAATAAATAAAAGAGAGAAAGAAGAAATGAATGGAAGAGGATGGGACCCGCATACCTGGGCCACCAAGCAGTCAAACACCCCTTCTCTCTTCTCCCTTTCCTTCCTCTTCCCCTCACTCTCTTGCTTTTTCCCTACTCAGCTTCTCCCTGAAACGGCAGCAGCAGACTTTAAAAAAAAAAAAAAAATAGAGAGAAGAGAAAAGAGAGAGAATAAAGAATGAAAAATGGGAAGAGCATACCTGAATCTCTCTCTCCTCCCTTTTCTCCTCAATGTACTCGGCTTCTCCCTGAAACGGCAGCAGCAGATTTAAAAAAAAGAAAAGAAAAGAGAGAGAATAAAGAATAGAAATAAAATGGAAAGAGGATTAAAACCACATACCCGAATCTCTCTCTCCTCCCTTTTCTCCTCAATGTACTCGACTCCACCTGAAATGGCAGAAACAGATTCTAAAAAAAAAAAAAAAATAGAGAGAAGAGAAAAGAAAGAGAATAGAAATAAAATGGAAAGAAGATGAAAACACATACCTGGATTCCTCTTTCCTCCCTCTTTTCCACTGTTGCCCAATTGGCCTCCACCTGAAACAATGATAACCACAACAACCATGAAAAAATAGAAAGAAAAAAAAAAGAGGGGTCGAAACCCATTCACCTGGGCGACAGCAGACAGCCACGCGCTGCTGCTCTTCCTTCCCTCCTCTCTTCTTTCTCCACTCAGCTCTCATTGCTCGTTTTTCCACTGCTGCCCACTGAGACTCCACCTGAAACAACCACAACAGCTATGAAAAAAAAAATAGAAAGAAGAGAAATAAAAAAAAGGTCGAAACCCACTTACTTGGGCGATGGCAGGCTCGCAAGGTGCTGCTCTTCCTTTCCTCCTCTCCTTTTTCTCCGCTCAGCTCCCTGTTCACTCACCCCTGCGCCTCACCTGAAGCCATAACCAAAACAAAAGAAAAGGGAGAGAGGGAAACAGAGAAAGGAAAGAAAGAGGGGGAAAGATTGGGGCAGCCCCAATCATGATAACCTAATGCCCAGCGCTGGGCGCATAGTGGCCCAGCACCATCACGTGGTGGGGCCCTCTTTAAGGGGGGAGATCCACCTAAAAAAAAAAAAGAACAACTCAACTGAAAAAAAAAAAAAAAAAAAAAAAAAACTCAACTGAACAAAAAATAAAAAAAAGATAGGGATCAAACTTCACATTAATGTAGACATCAATGGAGATGATGTTAAGACATAATCCACCTCATTATATGTCAATTAAAATGCACATAATTATCACCATCATCAAGCACCCATAATAAATAATGAACTATCATAATTCACCATCACAATTCATAATCAAATCACATACCTTGTCATCATTAACATCATCATAATGGATATCATCATCATTCAATACTAAACATCCCCACATAAAAAAATAAAATAAGAAAAAGAAAGAAAAAGAAAATAAAGTCTAAATCAACTTTTATTAAACTCCAATAAGAGTCTTAAAACAATAACTATAGCAATTAATTGAATCGACTGAATCCTAAACATGAACTAAAACAGAGGTCACAACCTTTGCCTATCATACCCTAGGTGGAGCTTATAACTAACTAAGATGGTCCTAATGACCTAATCTCTTATTGAAAGAAAATCTTAGCCTAAGATAGAAAAACTTTTAGTGAGTCCCCTAGGATGGATGGACCATCCCGTTGAAAGTAGGAAAGCGAGCCATCTGTGCCTCCATTTCGACGATATGAACTTCGAGTTGCCCTTGCACTTCTTTCAAGTTATCCGGTGGATTCCTCAAGACACTGCAAATGTCCCGAACTCGTTGGAAGTCATTTAGATAAGCCGTGTATACCGGATGAATAAGCGCCTAGAGGCTAGTGTTTTGCATCTCGAAGTACTTCCTGTAGCGCCTAGGAACAGATGATTCAGCTTCGTGAGGGCAAGACATGACCATGAGTTCCAGTTGGCCCATCCGCCTATGTAGGGTGTTAAAGTCATCGACGGGAGCCCGTTCATTAGTAGACCTCATAGCCTCCCAAACTTCAAACATCCCCCTAACATCCAACATGCTCCATAAGAGAGATTGGAGCACGCTGCTGACAAAGGGTGGCAAGTCTTCCAGAAGCTCATCATAACCATTCAACCTATTTAGAGCAGTCCTGCCCACAATACACAAATCCCCATACAACCTGCAGATACCTTTGTACTTCATAGCCAGTAAATCATACCTGTTGCGCCTAATCTCCACAATGCGCTTGTCCATCGTTTCTTCGAACTGGAAAACGCAGTCATAGGTAACAGGTAGGGAGGATTCATGCTTGAGGTAGAATTCCGCCCGTTCCTCAGAGTCATAATACCCTATTTTGTCAGCTTCAGGGGACCGATATTCATCCCCTGGCGAGTAGGGCTTGCAAGCGGAAGAACCCTCAACACCATCAACAACGAATGAGAAGATCGGAGAACCGGCCATTGGAATAAGAAAAGACCTGTAGGCATATGCACAAGGCTTTAGAAACCCCTTTACAGAACAAAAACAACCCAGAAAAGTTCATAATTAGAGGAAATCCAAAACAACATTAAAAAAAGAAAAAAGGGGGTCCCCTGGGGCGCCCAGGTCTGTTTTGAGGAATTCACCGCAAAAGGTACGAGTTTAGCCATGATAATTTTATTAGGCCTTCTCAGATCCGTGGGAGATACTTCCAGAGATACTGCTAGGCTGTCCTAAACCCTCTTGAGAGCCAAGAAGTCCAAGCTACATGCCCATACAATACAACATCTTAACACATGTAAAAAAGAAAAAAAGAAAAAATAGAGAGTCAGCTAGGCACCACAGGGGTGGCGCCCACCCCAGCCTTGAAATATCTCCCATAAGAACATAATTATTTGGCTAAGTCAAGACCTTTTGGTGTCCTTGAGTCATGCTTTTCATAACATACTACAAAGCCGGAGGGAACCAGAATATGAAAAGATGCCCCAAAATTCAGGTTCACAAGCCCTTAGTGCAAAGAGGACAGACAGGCACTACCAGGGGTGGCGCCTAGCCTCCCCTGCTGGTGCTTTTCAACTAGGGCGCCCCAAATCTGACCATGACAGAGTTGCCTATGCCATAAAATAGTCTTGACGAATTAAATAAAGAAAACGTGGGACAAGACATCACTACAACCAAAATAAAAGCCAACATGTACGCAAGAGCATAAAACTAGGCTCAAATTCAAATTAAAGATTGTGCGTGTGCATGACGATAACTACAAGTTAAGAGAAACAATAAGCTGAACATAATCTTGAAATATCAGATGTAAAATCACCAAACACAAAAAGAAACAAAAAGGCCAAAACATGATCAAAAGGATTAAAAAAAAAATGATCAACCACATAACCCAAAGAGGATAAAAGCGAATTTAAAAAGAGAAAAGAGAAGATACAAAACAAATAAAAAGGATGCTTTAATCTGAAATCATATACCAAGTTGATCAACTAAAAAATCATACAATTAGAAGTGTATGCATGAGACATGCCATTCATCTTAAAAAGAAAAGGAGAAGAGAAAACTTACTTGGGAGCAAGGAAGAGCTTGAAGGCTATGAAATTCGAAGTCTGAAAGAGTAGGAGTTGCAGGAAATTCATGGCCTTGATCCACTTATATAGATTAGAGTTCGAACCCCTTGAGGATTTTAAAAGAACCCGGACAGCAGCTTGGGCGCCACTCCCTGGGCGCCTAGGTCACCTGTTCTCCCTAAAACTCGAGCTTCTCTTTGATAGGGACTCTAAGTACTGAACATGCAATGCCACGTAGGCGCCACACCCCGGGCGCCCAGATCATCTATTCTCTAAAGGTCAGGCTTCTACTCCGACGAGGACTCTTGGTACGATAGGCTAAACACGAATCCTACTTCGATACGAACTCAAAATGTTGTTTGGGCGCCACCCCTTGGGTGCCTAGGTCACATGTTCCCCCAAATTCGGAATCCTACTTCGAGACCAACTCCAAACACAGTCTAGGCACCACCCCTTGGGCGCCCAAGTCACATGTTATTCTGAATTTGAAATTCTACTTTGAAACCAACTCTTGTTTCCTCGAAATCGAAACCCCATTCTAAGACGAACTAGAACTACATCTTGGGCGCCACTCCTTGGATGTTTAGGTGACTTGTCTCCCGAATCCACCATTCTACTTCAAGGCAAACTCTATCCATGCAATCGGCCTAGGCACCATCCCCTGGGCGCCCAAGCTGTCTCTCTTCATAATCCTTGAACCAAAGCTCAAACAGGCTGGGCACCACCCCTGTGGCGCCTATCTATCACTTTAGAGAACCAAAGGCCTCTTTGAGCCAAATTGTCCTAGAATTTTGAGAAGTTGAACCCGAACAAGAATTAATGATGATCAATGATAAAAATAATACTGATAATCATAATAAAATAAAAATAAATAAAAATAAATAAATAAATAAAAAGAATATAAAAAATATAAAATATAAAAAAATAAATGAATAAATAACCAAAAAAAAAAAACAAAAAAAAAGAAGAGAGAGAGAAAGGAAGTTAAGAGAGGCACAAAGAAATGGCACACATTGTCAAATCAAACATTGTCCCATCACATAAGAGCCTGTCACAGGCACATTAGTCCTATCACGCATACATCTGACATTGTGCATTGCATCCCATGTCATCTCCATCAATGAAATTTGAACTACAGAGCACTAACAATGAGAAGTGCAGAATCTTTTAGTGTTTGTTCAATACAGGTTCCCAAAGCAAAAAAATGAAAACACCAAAGCTGAAGGACCTTCAAGTACACTGATGGAGGCAGATGACTCAAACTTCGGCAAACAAATGATGAAAGGAAGTGGCAGTGGTCCCTAACGTTGGACTTACGGAAAGCTCTGGAGGTAAGTACCCTAGATTGTGATTTTCATGATTTTACTTCATGTCTGGAAATTGAGTCGACGTAGGCGTCCCTTAAGCGCTTATAATCAGCATGGCAACCATAATACTGTGTTCTCACGGATTGTGTGTTCGCCGACTCAAGTCTTGACGTTGGGAGATGGAAACCGTGTAACTTGAAACTCTCCATGATAAGCACCAAAAAGATGATCGAATCTATCCTAGGTTCTCATTTAAGCTTGGGTGAAGACCAAGATCCCTAGAGAGTGATGGCTTTTCCGGTGACTGTCTTCCGTTGATTTAGCTTTTTCGATGCATACATGAGTTTCAAAATCAAACATCTTTTCAAAAACACGTCTCATTCTCATATGCACCTCACACTATTGCTTGAACTATGTTTGTGATTGCCTTCAAGATCCTCATTATTGCTAGCTAGTTTCAACTATGCCTTAAACATTCAACTGTGGATGATGAAAGTTAAAAGATGCTATATATGACAACTTGAATTAAACTCTATTACATGAACAAAGGAAATTCTAATAGTGACTTAGCCAATCGAAAGATCGACTTTTGATTCAGACCACCGAGGCACAGTTCCCGCCATCATTTTAAATTTCAGCAGCCGAGGCACAGTTCCCAACCCGCCACATGGCAATACCACGGGCACCGAGGCACAGATCTCGGGTTTTCAATCAAATCAGTAGGCACGTAACTTCTTCTTTTTTCTTTTTCCCCCTGAATCAGGATCGATCCTAAAAAAGTGAACCTCACCTTTAGAACGAATTTTCAATTGCATACATCCATAGATGGCCACTCCCGCGAGCTCAAAAGCTCCCGTGAGTCATGAGTGGTGTGTCTAGTTTCTTTGGAGCACAACTCTCCACGTGTTGCTCTCCAAATAGGGGCATACTGTAGACACCTCATTTGGCCCCCTATGATAGCCTTAAATACCTATCATATATAGCGGTGCCCCCATTTCACCCATAATTGAATGATTAATGGCATAATTCAGATTAATTAATGACAATGAAGATGCTTGTTGATAATTTTAGACTTAGTTCGATGATTTCTAGAAATTCATGAGAGAAAAGCCAAGTCGAGTCGAGATCTCGAGCCCAACCCACTACTTACACAAGTAGCGAACCGTGACACTATTCAAACCTTTTCCGGACCACTTAAGACATGCTTAGGCCAATCCCTCCAAAAACCATGCTTCATTTGCTAAGATGTTACCCGATCAGCCTAAGTTAGGAAATCGAATCCATTGGTCCAAAGGTCCCCCTTGCTATCCAACCCCTATTCATCAGGACAGTTGGACCCTTAGATTCCTCACTTCGAGAGCTTTTCGGTGATATGTAGAACGTCCAAATCCGATAAGCGGATCAAAGAGTTATGAGTCTTCAAAGTTTGCCTTAGAAAAAAATAACGAAACTCCATCTGGGCGCCACCTACTAAAATCCATCTAGGTGCCTAATGCTAGGCGCCCACACAACCCAAGGCCACCTAGGCACCCCATGGTGGGCGCCCAGCCTCCAAATTCCACTAGTTGGCCTCAAAGTAGCCCAAGACCACTCAACGTAGGGACCGAACCCTGAAAATGAATCGACTCCACCTAGGCACCACCCATGTGGCGCCTTCCCTACTGAGTTCCACATAGGGACCAACCTTGTGGCGCCCACACTACCTAGAACCACCTAGGCACCCCATGGTGGGCGCCCAGCCTCCAAATTTACTTGTTCGGCTTGAGATTAGACCGGGACCACTCATACATAGGGACCAAGCATCAAAGATAAACCGAACCACCCAGGCACCACCCCTATGGCGCCCAGCCTTGAAGTTCACCTGGGCACCACCCATGTGGCGCCCAGCCTTGAAATCTGGGTGGTGCCCAGCTTATTAAGCGCTAATGTAGGTCCCCCCAGCTGAAGATATATCTGTTCAATCTCGACTCCAAATGGGACCAAGGACCAAAAGCGAAGCACAAACCAGCTGGGCACCACCCTGTGGACGCCCACTCTCTCCAGGACCACCTAGGCGCCACCCTGTGGGCGCCCAGACTGTGCAGGCCATGTGGGCGCCACCCCATGGGCACCCATCTTTTCGCAAACCCTAATTCACCACAAAATAGCTTAAGCCGCCTAGGGATGCGTGAGACCTTCTAGAAACACGAATTAATGAAGCCCTAGCCCTTCTAAACTCGTTCCAAACCTATATATTCCCTCTTAATTTCATCATACCGAGGAGGCTACCCAAAAATCCTAAGAAAAGAAACAAAATGAGAGAATAGAAAAAGAAGAAGAAAGGTAGCCACCATTAGAGAAGAACTTCAGATCTAGAGAATAAGAAGAAGAAAGAGAGAGGAGACTTCCATATCTTCAACTGGAGCCATGGGTCTTCGCGAAAGCTTCGCTTTAGGAACTTGAGGAACGCGTCATATACCGGTATTCCTAGATCTCTCCTTTCTTTTTCTACATTCCATTACCATTCATGCTTAGAAATATGCTTAGGACCATTTGAGCATCGTAGATCTACATTAACTTGTGATAAATCTGATATTAGCATCTCATCATATTAAGAACATGTTTAGGTTCATTCTAACATAGTAGATTTGCTTTGATTTCATAGTTCTAATTGCATAGCTAGATTAGATCTCGCATTAGCATCATCATTATCATCATTTACACCAAAGAGGTCGCGAGAAGCCCTTGGTAGAAAGGCTGGGCACCACCCACTAGGCGCCTGCGCTTTCCCGAACCACCTGGGCGCCTGCCCTCTCTCAAACCACCTGGGCGCCACCCCTTGGGCGCCTATCCTTCTGAGACAAGGTCCGGGTTCTAGATCTCCGTCCGTTGCATCGTTTGCTCGTAGGTTCGTTAGTTGCATCGCTAGTAGTTCGAATTAATACATTCGCATCAGTCGCTGAATATCGGAAGTTGTCTTAAAAATACTGAGATTCTTGTGCATTCGTTGTGTTCCGTTGAAAACCCTGATTGAGCAGGGTAGGCACCACAGGTGTGGCGCCCAAGTGAATTCCTCCGCTTTTGTGCACAACTTCCGATCTTCCGCATTTAGTTCATTTAGAAATTGCATGATAATGATATGTTTGTTTGTTTGACATGTTCTAAACTTTGAATTACCATTTTTGTCACACTTCACATCATATCATTTGAATCGCATAACCATAGAAAATCCCAAAAAAAAAATCATAAAACATAAAATCCATTCTTCTCTTTCCTTACTCTCTAGTAAATTGGAGGAGAAACAAAAAACAAATTAAAAGATATCCAGAAAACCCAAAAATAATAGTTAGATAGTCTAGGTTATTGAATTTAGTGCCTAAGTAGGATAAATCCTAAGATTAATTAAAACAACATAATTAGTTAACTTAAGAAACATCAAATCATTAAGAGCCCTAAAACATTAAGACCCTAATTAATTCGGATTTAAAAGTAACTAAAAACTTTAAAATCACAAAAACCCAAAACCCAAAAAAAAAAAAAAAAAAAGCCACCTGGGCGCCACCCCCTTGGCGCCCATCCTTCCACAGTCACCTGGGCGCCACCCTCTGGGCGCCCGCCTATTCATTCTCTAAAACACCCTAGTTAAAGCTTAAGATAATTAGTTAAGACCTTAAACCAATCTGAATCAACACAGTAAAACATTTTAAACTTGAAATAATTGAAACCCTAATCAACTTAACCTTGAATTAACTAAAGAACACAAAGCCAACACAACTCCAAAACAATCCACCTGGGCGCCACCCCCTGGGTGCCCAGCTTGCCAAGTCCACCTAGGCACCAGCCTCCTGGCGCCCATCCTATTCCATCACTAAAAGAACCCTTAATTAAAACTTCTAATTAATCACAACCCAGATTTAATCCTAGTTAACATAATAAAACACTTTTAGATTTAAGAAGCCCGAAACCTCAGTCAATTTAGACTTGAACCGGCCTAAAAACGCAAAATCAACACGAAACCATAAAACAGACACCTGGGCCTATACACTTGGGCACCACCCTCCTGGCGCCTATCCTATCCCATTCCCTTAGAAACCACTACTTAATTAAACTTAATTGATTAAACCGGAATTAACACCTTAAAACATTGTTAACCTAAAAGACTTGAAACCTCAATCAATTTAGACTCAAACCAACTTAGAAAATACAAAACGAATAAACCAAAAAATATCCACCTGGGCGCCACCCCCTTGGTGCCTACCCTTCCGCATCCACTTGGGCATCACCCTCCTGGCGCCCATCCTACCCAATCACTAGGAAACCCCACTTGAAATTAAATTTGAATTCAATCACGATCAACACACCGGAACACCCTTGAAATCTAAAACAATTGAAACCATAAGCCCAAATAGACTTAAAACATCGAACCAACTCGGACACACAAGACAGACACTTGGGCGCCACCCCCTGGGCGCCCATCCTGTCACCTCCACCTGGGCACCACTCTCTGGGCGCCCAGCCTCTCCCGTCACTAAAGCCAAATTAATTGAAACGGAATTTAATCTTAATCATCGCAACAGAACATTTTTAATTTAAAATACATCAAACCATAAAGCTCAACCGCAAATCAACCTAAAAAATACGGAACCGACCCGAACCACAGAATAGTTCACTTGGGCGCCACACCCTTGGCGCCCATCTGTCAAATCCACCTAGGCACCACACCCTGGGCGCCCAGCTTCCCCATTTTCAGGAAAACTCAATTCACAACTTAGCCCAATTAATTGGTATTTAAATAAATTCCAATTGAATACGGATAGCATCCCACGCCCAAACACACTAAGTCCTTAAATCAATTTAAACTTAAATTGACCTAAAAAAATACCAAACCGACCGAACCTCAGCACAGCCACCTGGGCACCACACCCTGGGCGCACCCTCCAAATCCACCTGGGCACCACACCCTGGGCGCCCAGCCTACCTATTTTCATAAAGAACCCCAACCGACAACTTAACACAAGTAATTAACATTCGAATCAATCCGAATCAACATATTAAAACACTTTTAACTTAAACATTTGAAACTTTAATCGATTCCGGCTTAGCACCCAAAGCCCTTACAAATCGACAAACAACCACTTAGGCACCACCCCTGTGGCGCCTAGCCTACACTATAACCTTGGTTCACAACTTCGATTTAAAACAAGTAATTAAACATCTTATAACTTAAATTAATTGAAACTAGAACCTAAAACAACCCTCGGACCCAAAGACCAATATCAAATCCCATCCGGAATACCTGAAAATCTCAAGCTATTCACCTGGGCGCCACCTCCTTGGCGCCCATCCTCTTATTTGCACTAAAACGTGAACTCTTGGTTTCGTCTCAAAATCCGGATCCGAATCCCTTTGACATTTGAACACCGGAGAATTAAAACAATTTGAAATATTAAAACTCACCAAGTAAGAACCCCTTGGATTTTATAAAACAATATCGATACCATCGTCACTAGCCAAACCACCCAGAAGCAGCCACTTGGGCGCCACTGCCTGGGCACCCAAGTCATCAGGGTGTCTTAGGCGCCACCCCTCTGGCGTCCAAGTCCTCTGTCAACCCCGTTTCGCTAATTTCGACAACGCTTCATATTTTAAATTAAAACCCTAAATTCCATAACCTTAAACCGCTTAAACAGAACCCTAAAATACATTTAATCCATTTCTTAATCAATCTTTAACTCAAACCAAACCAAACCAATTAAAAATCACAATTAATAAGCTGCTTAGGCGCTGAACCATCAAACTCAGCCTATTCATATCCTAGGATTAGATTGGAATTTCCCCATTAGATAGATTAAAGCATTAAGCTTCGTCCCGTCACTTTTCTTATTCCGTTAGGAGACTGGGAGAGCTGACGTGGGCGGTCTAGGACCTTAGGTTAGGGTTAATCCGATGATCAGTAGTAAAGCACTAATCACGTAAATCCAAGTAAAAATCCCCTAGTTAGGCCCTTCTAGCCCCATATTGAAAAGCCATAAAAACTATAAAACCAGCAAAATAAACCCAAAAAAAGATTTTTCTTTTGTTTCTTCCTCCACCTCAGGTGCCAGATATTAAATTAAACTTAATGATAAAAAGGAATAAAGAACTGATTTCTAAAATTGAATAAATGAGAATAACGAGATGAGATGAGTGATTTCGCACACACTTTTTATAATCACGGCCCATTGGCCATCCTAAAACAAACACTGGCCCATCGGCCATTTCCAATCAATCCTGGCCCATCGGCCACCTTCAATCAATTACAGCCCGTATGCCTTTTACTTTTATCACTCGTGTATCGCACACATAAAACACAGAAATCACAAGTCAAAGTCTCATTTGCATCATCATTTTGGTTTGAAAAATCAGCCTTTAAACCCTATTTTGCCAAGGGATTAGAAGGGGGTACCCGGGAACGGGGCCGATCCTCTTCTTAAATATTTGGCACCTCCCCCTCTTTTAGTTTATTTTCTTTATTTTAGTTATTTTATTTTACTTGGATATACTACGATTATGCTATGTGAGGATTAACCTTTATTCAGGCTTTAACTCATGACCCTGAATTGACCCAAATTAAAGAGACCCAAAGAGACCCAAATTAATGTGACAAAACAACCGTCGTGTGTTGCCAGCAGCACATTAGACGAGAGGAAGAATCCACCTTATTATTTTTCCCCCCATATTTCTTCGACTATTATCGAAGAACGGTGTTACGGCCGTACCGTAGCTGGCGATCGTGATCCATCGATTTTGAGGGTAGTCGGAATCCTCATTTTCGATGTAAAATTTAAATAGCATATATAGATGAATGGAGATTTTCCCAAACCATGCCTCTCTTGGAGAGGAAGGAGGGGGGGGGGTTTCGAAATTCACATCCGACATACACGTGATGGTATCAAAATGTAACGTATACGGCGAAATACCCTAAAATTGAAAATTATGAAATAATCCCCATTTTCCCTAATTGAACTCAAACCCAGCTCAAATGTCTCACTCTCAACCGAAACTCGATCTGAACTTGATCCATTAGACTCAATTCAACCAATTCAGACTAATTTAACCTGGTTTGAACATTAGAATACAATTAACTAAATTAAACATGATTAATTAGCATTAATCCCAATTAATTCGAGACGGGATGTAACAGGTTGTGAGTCTCATTTTGGAATGGTGGAGGAGAGGAGAAAGTGGGTATCGTGAAAGTGAGCATAGTGGAGGAGGCAGAGAGATGGTGTTGTGACAAATGAAAGGCGGCTAATTGGGTTGAGTTTTGAAACAAAATTGAGGAGAAAAATGAAAAAAAATATAAAATGAAGGAGGACAGGAAAATTAAGAGAGCTTGGAAACAGACCAAAACATGGAAGAAAACAAGTAAAGGAAAGGACGTAGAGATGAGCAATGAGGACTACTATGAAGGCAGCAAGAAACTGGGTTCTGTTTGTTTCAAGAGAGTAGAGTTTGGGTCAGTTCTTTAAAGTAGAAGATGAGCACAGCAGATGGGAGTGATAGAGAGTACAAAAGATGAAAATGATGTGGTGCGATAATGGAAGATGATTGTAGTGAATGGGTGATGATGAAGAGAAGTAGGTCATGGGCTATTTGGTTAGGTGGACTTGAAGTTTGAGTTTCAAGGTTGTTAGTTTGCATTAAGTACAGAGAATGAACATATGTGGTTGCTTTCGGTGTTCCATTGGAATTTGGTAGATCTGGAGTTGAGATTTTAGTTGTAGTGAAATGGTGCAGGTGTGTTAATGATTCTGGAAAATAGAGATGGGGATTGTTTGGGCCAGAGGTAAATGTTGTAATGCAAGCCATATTGCAGGTGGTTTGAATAGGCGTAAGACTGTTTGTGTGGGATGACTTATAGTGTTGTTGATTCTTAGAGGACCAAGAGAGGGGTGGCCTGGTGATGGGGTTCGGTCTCTATGGGTGACCTTGAACTGCATGTGGTGGAGATGAAAGTGTAGTCTTGATTCTATGTGGTGCACGGACATGAAAGGTGGTTTCAAATGGGTTGTCAAGAAACAAGGAAAAGAAGGATAGAGGAAAATGATGCCACGGTAAGGAGATGAGCATGATGAAGATATTATATATATTAAAGCAAAGGGAGAGGAGGGCTATGGAGGGTGCCACCTCAGCAACCACATGAGTTCTCCTTTCAAATAAATATGGAGAAAAAACATAGAGTGCTTTAAGGTGCAATGTCATTACATGCTATAATTTTTTCTCCAAAAAAATCTTTTTATCCATATTTTCTTTCTCCTAAAGTCTCTCAATCAATATCCCCTAAAATCTCTCTATTTTGCTACAGTTAAAATCCATTACTAATCCGTTGATAACGGATTACAGGATTTCCAATCCGTCACTAATCCGTTTATCTTTGGTTTAGTTAAAAATCCGCGAATCGGATTTCCGGATCGGCGGATTTGTTGTGCACCCATACATTGATCCAAGGTGGGCCAATTATTACTGAGATCAAATAACACTAGCCCGTGGTTTTAAAGTCTCAAAATTTATGGCTTTTAAAGTTAAGATGTTTATACACTTGTTTAAAAATCGAGAGTTAAAAAATGGTTTGATCAGTTCTAAAACGGTATTGGTGCTACTTCAAAAGGGTAGAGAAGAAATTTGTGCGAAGGGATTGAAATAACCATTGTCCTATGTGAAAATAAAAAAAATGGTGCATTTATGCAACGAGAGGATTGCACATTTTTATGATTTTTTTCGTAACAATATTATGTCGTTTGGTGTGATGTATTTCCCTTACATAAAAGAAAAAAAATGAATCATTTTTCCTTAATATTGAGGACTTTGATTTTTGACGAAAATACAAAATTCCATTCTTATGAGGAAATAAAAATCTGCATAAACTATTATCCTCTTGTTGCACAAATAAGTCCAAATGGGGTGGCTTTGTTTTATTGGGCTTTGAAATTATCAATGGGTAACAAAAACTTGGATGCATTTCTTATTCCTAATATTATATATATTAACAAAATTTTCTTTTCTATATCTTCTTTAGTAATTATTGTTGTTATTATTATTTTTGTGTTGTTGTTGAATGGATTTTTTAGCTTTATCTTTGTAATAGTTTATTGTTGATATTAACTACTTGTATTTGTGATTGAAGATGTGTTGACTGCTTTTATATAAATATACATGAATATATTCTTATATGTTTATAATTAATTTTGATATCTCATCAATTCAAAATGTAAATCTTACTTTTTTGGCCCGGGCTAAGCACGAGGCATTGTTGCTAGTATATTATATATATGTATATATATATATATATTAAAGCAAACGGGGAGGTCTCCTCTGAAGTGTGCCATGTCATCCCTCCTCAACCTCATGACGCCACATCAGTGCTCTCACAGAAGCCATGTGGTATCACAATTATAAAGCTCATCCTTTAATCTCTCTAATTCCTAAAATCATTACGAATTCTCTAAGATTTCTCTTACATCCTTCCTTTTAAATCATCTTAGTCAAATCTCATTTTTATCTCACATAATTGGATTGCGATAAGTTTTAAACTCTCCCGTACAATCTCTCTTATTCATTACTTAATATACACGTTTCCTATTATCTCCAAATTTCTTATCATACTCTTTAAAATTCAAAATCAAAACTTGGTCCCACAATAAATTTATAGCATTGCTTCATGGAACATTAAAATTTTATTAGTGGGTCCCTCTTTTAAATTTCTAATGGTAAGGCTTAAATTTGACTAAAGTGAAACTTTGCCGCCAAAATGAATTCAAGACAATGGATTTTCTAGTAGTGATTTCATAGGCTTATATATATCTCTTATCTTTCATATGAATCAGTTAAAATTTAAATTTTTCTAGATTTTATCCATTTTTCTAATATATATCTCTTTCATATAGAATCAATTAAAATTAAAAATTTTCTAGATTCTCTCGAATTGGCTATCTTAATGGACTCTTCCTATCCTAATTGCAAAAAAAAAAAAAAAAAAAAAAAAACACACCCATATCTAAATTTTAATATATTTTTATTTTGGGCCCAGGCTTAGCGCAGGCCTTTATTGCTAGTGTATATATATATATATATATATATATGGAAAATATTCATGTGCATCTATCCCTCACTACATTATGGTAAGGGACAACATAGTGGAGCCACTTTATGATTCATCCAAATCATCCACACACATGGAACCCCCTAAGTTACAATTGACCAATTGCATTTTCATTAATCCGATTGGATTGGACCGTTGGATTGAGGGTCAAGATTTTCCTTTAATATAAAGTCGTTAAATTTGTGGGTCACGGATGAAGGGGTTAGAGACTTGGGATTCATCTCAAACTTAATATATGGTCTCATCTCATATGACTCATTCCATCACCCCTCCCCCCGATCGCATGATCAATGGGGCCCCAGGTGGGCCCCATTGAGCTTGTCCCTCACCATATGGCGAGGGAATGATGCATATGAATATTGCCATATATATATAGAAAATATTCATGCGCATCCATCCCACACCATGTTTTAGTGAGGGACAACATAGTAGGGTCGACTTTATAATACATCCAAACCAACCACACACCTGGGATCCCCTTAAGTGCACTAGACCCATTGGATTTTCACTTATCCAAAGGGATTGGACCATTGGTTCAAGAGTCAAATTTCTTCCTTTAATATAAAGTCGTTAAATTTGTTGGCCACGGATGGAGGGGCTAGAGGCATGGGATTTACCCCAAATTTGATATATGGGCTCATCCAAGATGTCTTTCCATCCCCCCACAAGTCCCATGATAAGTGGGCCCCTAGGTGGGCCCCATTAAGTTCGTCCCTCACTATATGCACAAGAATATCTATATATATATGAGCAAGGCTCTTCAAGGACTCCCTAGGACCCTCATCTTTTCAAAAGAATCAGCCCAAACCATGGTATCTATCATCTCTATCTGGGAATACAAAATTTAATGGCCAATAGTCCATTCGGATTGGTACATAGTCGATCTAGCGGTCCAATAAACTTGGATTTGACTGAAAGTTGGTGGACATGTGTAATTTAGGGGGGGTCGTGTGTTTGGTCCATCCAAGGTGGGTCCCACAAGTGTGAGCTTATAGAATTTTATTTTAAGCTTTAGCTTAGGAGAGCCCTATTGGTTTATTGAGAGAGAGGCATTGATGGCACTGGTAGAAGTGAGATGAGAATAGAGGGGATGGGATGAGAATAGAGGGAATTAGGTTTTGTAGAAGGAATGAGATATGTGAAGGGCTTTAGTACATGAGCCCTACCTTTTTTTAGATTAGGAACAATTTTTTCTTTTCTTTTTTTCTAAATGGGTTGAAACTATCTTAAATTAGGAACGGCTAGAAATTGCTCCATATCAACATTCCTAAACTTCATTTTTGGTGCAGTGACTTGTCGTTCCGAATTTTGATTTCGCTGGAACAATCCCAAAAATCTCATCCCACTAGGATAAAAAATGAAAAAAGATCATACTTCGTTTTTTCTTTTTTCTTTTATCTTTTTTGAAGAACTTGTTGGCGTGATTTCAATCTCTAACTTAGTTCATTGAGAAGATAGAAAGAGAGAGAGATGAGAAGCTCTATCTGTGTTTCGGCTTTTTCCCAATGTGGAAGAACTAGTAATAAAGGCACGTGCTTAGCCTGGGCCCAAAAATAAAAATATATCAAAATTTGGATATATGTTATTGGAAAGAAAACAAATCTAAAAGAAAGAAACTACATTATTTATCATTCTCAACAATGATGGAAACCATGTGGACCCTATTGGGTTTGTTGAAGTAAATACTAAAGAGGTAGAAAGATTTCAAAGGGAGATTAAATTTACTTGATTAAGGTATTGAAATTCAAAATTCAAAATGAATATCAAGAAATCTTATCTGTTGACAAAAAAAAATTAGGAAATTGGTTTGGAAATAGAGAGACATTAGTGGGGATTGGGTAGATGACCAATCTCTTTAAGGCAAGGACCCTATCCGAGATTTGTTGATGTGGCGCAGTGAAGGTTGAGAACGATAATGTGGCGCCCTTTATAGCCCACCTCCCTGTTGGTGTTTTTATACAGGGGATTTGACGTATTTATTTCCCTTAAATCCTCTTCCCCTAATTTCATCACTAAAAACGACTCTGGTTCATTTTTTTTTTATTTTAAATTTTCTGCCTCGGATCAGTTTCTTTCGAGATAGTGTCACTGTGCAAAGAAGACAGAATTGAGGTGTGGCTTTGTTTTTCTTGGAAATGGCCTTCCGTCTTTTTGTGTAGAGGAGAGAAGGCTTCGTTTTGAAAGTCTTTGATTGAAAAGAAAACACGCAGAAGGCTTCATTTAGTCTTCAACACGAAGGCAGACGGGGTCGGTGTACTCCAGAGCAGCTACTCGCACGAATCCGTGCGCCACCATAGATACGTTTCTTGAACGACACATCTCCACCCCCGCCCCTTTAGTGGTGGCCCCAAACATGTGATTCCTGCATAGGTTATAATTATTGAAGATTATTTATGCTATCTCTACTAATGCCTCGAGGTTTTGGTGGTAATGATTAGCTGAAGAAATTTAAGATGATATTATAGCTAACCGGTCGCGAGTATGAATCCAAGGAGGAACGACTCGGCATGAAAAAAAAATGTGCTGCGAAAAGTGTGCCGACTAGGTTTCACCTAAGGGAGAGTATTGAGGAGTGTGCTCCATTCGGGGGGGGGGAGTATTGAAAATTATTTATGCTGCCTCTACTAATGCTTCGAGGTTTTGGTAATAATGGTTAGCTAAAGAAATTTAAAAATAATTTCTATATTCTATTGGTTGGAACAAAATTATTACGTTCGTTACCAAAGAAAGTTGGTACTTTATATTTTAATATAAGCTCGCCCAAAAAGTTCCAGACAAAATGACCAATGACCTCAACACAACCCCGGTTACAGCACAGAAACGATGACAAACGGGGTATTAGTATCACTCACATCTGCAAGGATCCATTCAAAGGTTTCAAAGTTTAAGGTATCATTTCTTACCAATAGCCCAACTTAGCAAAAAACATAATAATAATAATAATAATAATAATAATAATAATTGTACAACCATTTTCCACCACTGGATTGAGTCATAACAATAATAATAATAATAATAATAATAATAAAAAAGAAAGAAGAGAGACTTTGAGGCCCTACCGTCAAAAGTTTGGGATACCATTAGTCTTTGAAGTCCTAAAATCAGGGGTTACGAAAATCTGAAAAGAGTGACAATTTAATCAATTTCTAATCCACATGATAACATCTCAGAGTATATATCCCGAGATTGAAGTGCCCCTTTTTATATATTGCCCGTGTAATTTTGTAGGTTTCTTCAGAAAACTCCTATGCAGCAGTAATGAGAACAAAACGATCTTCTTTTCATTTCAAATTATAGTAACTTATGCTTTTCTTAGAATTTAGTTAGTGAGCGATGATGACCATTGTTACAATACTTCGACGGTTAGACTGTGATCAGTAATTTGGGCCATCCTCAAAGTCCACCCACCTTCCCTTGGAGTCATGTTTCCAAAACTCCACTATAGGGACTATATAAAGATAATTCGGAACGTTCAAGATGAATTTCCTTCCCTCTACTCCTTGCCTCGTGGCACAAAACATGGTCCATTAGAATTTGTACAATCCATCACAATGGAAGAAACACCAAAAACAGAGGATAAAAACAGGAAAGAATTAACTCACTCATCAATTATTTTAGTATTTCAGTTGCTACACAAAGAAGTTCAAACAAAGCTTTATAGAGAAACTTTATAGAGAAACTAATCAGACACTCTTTTGCTACATTGGGACTCAAACTCACCTGCTCACATCCCTTGCCAGCTGAACTAGTCAAACACTTAAAACACAATCACTGAACCTTAAATAGGGGATATAAACATCCTATTTCATGCCAGGGGATACCTCAATTCTCTCATTCTCCTTTCTTTCCAATAAAAAGGTAAAAAGGCAAACACAAACAAGATCTGCTATTACAATCCACGATCAAACCATCTTTAATTCACTCTCCTGCAGTTCTTTCTGACCTCCCCACGCGAACCAGTGAGTGGACTAACGTCTCCCATCTTGATCATCGCAGCAGCGAAATCAGCGTTGAAGCTGCTGGGGCTGTTGTAATAGGCTCTTACTTGGGAGTCTGTTGATCCACCGTTGAACAACTGCTGATCGGAGTGAAGGAGACCGCGGCGGTTGATCAGGTTCTGGTAGTAGTCATTGTTAAAGGCAGTTGGAGTTTGGAGGTCTAGAGGTGCCAAGTTGTTGTCACCTGACCCAGCGGCCCTCGGACAATTTGATTGCCTTGTTCGTGCGAATGAGCTATCGATATTAGTCTCGGTGTAAATGCGATTTCTGAAGCTGGTGCACCTTGCTAGTCCAATGGTGTGGGAACCTATTGTTGAAAAAAAACATGTATAAAATGAGAACCATAAACTTCAAAAAGGGGAGAAGGAAATGATGGATATACGAGAAAGAGGGAGAGAGCGCCTTTTTTTTTTTTTTTTTTTCCGAGTAATCTGTCTTTGTTGGCATGTGGACCATTTAGCCCCACATAAGTGGCCACAAACAGCCTCGAAGGTAAGGGTGCTCATGGACCGGGCCAGCCCTATCCCTACCTCGGCCAACCCTCTTTGGACCAGGCTTCAGCCTTAGATTTTCGTACTAGGGTCAAGCTTAGATTATAAATCTGGCCCAGTTATGTGTGGCCCAAATTTCCCATATGCCACAGTCTTTACATAAGAATGGTGAGGTCTAGCTTGTGAGTCCCACTAGGGGCATGCCAATCACTGGAGAGGAGAATGTGAAGATCTCAATGAGACCTATCAACCCAAGAAGATCAGCCTAACCGGTCATTGGTCATTGTTATAAAAGTTTTCATCTTTTTACAATCCATAGGTAAGCAACCATTTGTGATGATCGTCGACTACAGAAAACAGAAGGTTAGGATGAGGGGTAAGTTGATCATTGGTGGATGGATCAGCTGGCTCTAAAAGTAGAGAAATGTTCTCCTACTAGCAACTATATATGTAGACTGGCTCAGTGGGGTCCATTTGTATCCACCTTTGATTAGTGCAGGCCCTTTTGTACT
The DNA here is from genome assembly GCA_029852735.1 of Persea americana. Lineage (NCBI taxonomy): Eukaryota > Viridiplantae > Streptophyta > Magnoliopsida > Laurales > Lauraceae > Persea > Persea americana. Next base: position 31,296,279 of record CM056819.1, read on the forward strand.
CTCATCCTCCAATATATGATCTAGCATCGGCCCCAATTTTACTATCATTAAACGTTTTTTCATTGTTGAATTGACTCTTAGAAAAATCTACGATTAAAAGACCACTAAATTTTATGACTATTAAATTAAGTGTTAGGATGATTTAATGGGCTGATTTTTTTTGTTAATACTCATCCATAAGTAGACCTTTTCATGTGCCCCGCCCCCAACTAATAACTAAATATCTAAATAGGTCCCGTGAGCTAGACCACAAATGAGAAGTATGCAGTCCAAGTAGGACAGATTGCACAGTTCTGATGTGTGAGTGTAAACGGTTCTCTATTGAATATTTGTGTATGTTAGAGAGTCTATTGAATATTTCTGTATGTTAGAGAGAGAGAGAGAGATCACGTGCCTGACAGAGCAACCATGTCCTTAGCTGAGAGGCCTTTAGAACTGAAGCTAGAGATCAGCCTGTTAAGGTTAGAAGTTGGAGCGGGAATGTTAGTGTTCGCGGCAGATCGGCTAGCTGTCCTTGCATCCCTTCTCCCCAATTTTACTTTCCAAGTGGGGCCCCCAAGCTGCATCAAATCCGACATAAGTTCACATACATGCATATGATACAGGCTTCTATCTCTGTCACCTTTAACTAACAAATAAAAAAAAGGTTAAGCAAAGCTTGAGTGAGGTTATTTTGATTATTCACAATTTATTTGACTTAATGTACAGTTTGGCTGCTTTGAAAAGGATCATCTTCATATTTTAATTGCATAAATCAGTGAACAAAAATGGCAATTTCAAAACTGTCCGTCAGTGATTTCGAAAAGTAGTTTTAAAGTTGATGGGCTTTCATATTCTGTTTCATGGTCAGGGTGCCTTTTGACATTAACGCCAACTTTGGGAGAGCTTTAGAAATTTCCTATCAGAGAAGAATCTGATTTTTCTTGATTCATGCATATCTTGTTTTGTTGTCCTCATTTCCAAAGACGAATGCTTATCAACTATTTTTATGAAAAGCCAATTCACACCCATAAAGTAGAGGACCTTTCTAACACATTTGCGAAATAAAGAAAAGTCAGTTTTTCAAAAAATAAAAAACATAAAGCATGACTAGAAACAGTAGATGCCCCCCAACTCCCTAAATTGAAGAATAAGAGATGAGAATTATTACTTACAGTGACCACAGAGTCACGAGAAGCAATTGCCAAAATGTCAGCACATGAGACCACACCGGGGCACACCTTCTCTACAGCCGACTTGATTTTGTCGACGACCTCGAATCCTCTTGCTGACCCGTTATTAGGAACTGCCGTTTTCTCTCCGGTGAAAGACGATGTGTCGTCGAGTAGGATTGATCCATCACATCCCTGATACGAACACAGTTAGGAAGGCTCACATTTAAAACTGTCTTCAACCATGAACTTGTACATGGTCTATCAATCTATAAAACCACAGTTGCTAAAGTCCTTATATTTATGTGTTATCTTTCTCATGCGGATTTTTTTTTTCTGCAGTAATAGAAGGTGTAGTCAACTTTAATGAACAGGGAAAGTGCTAAAAGAATTTGGTTTTAGCTTGAAAAGCAGGCCATTATTGTATTGGACGCACCCGCATGCGTCCTCCTAAACCCAATCCATATTACAGTACAGCGCTTGGCTATACTATAATGTAGAGTTCAAAGCCCAACTCAATTTGAATTGGATTTGATTTTCAGGCACAAAACCATGCAGCATGTCCTGAGTCAGTCCTGTTGGTTGCATAGTTTGCCCACCGATGTCCACGAAAAGGAAAAGAAAAAATAAAACAAAATAATAGAAAGAGGGAAGAAGAAGAAGCCAGGGTAATTGGGGAAAAACAGGATCAGATTCTCCAGAAAACAAGGTCAAAAGTCATCAGATATGTCAGGCAGAAAAATGGAAAGATAAAATGACAGATTTAGAATCAGGTAGGCAGGTCAATTTGCAAACAGATGGTATTGGTCCCCATATTCAATTGCGGTTGCAAAGTTACAATCAAGCAACCCGGGCATATATTTTAGAGGGACCCCATTAGATTCTCTAATTTTTCCTTTAACTCTTATTATAAATACTTTATTAATTACCTGAAATTATCTATGAAAAAGAACAAAACAAATGCCACTTACAAGCAACTCCAATAATTCAAATGCATCTACCTTCCTTTACATGCAAACCTAGTTACTTATACTATGTCTATGGAGATTTTTTCCCCTTTCTTCGTTTTCATTTTCTTTTTTGGGTATGAGCAAAGGTGGCTGGAACACCCCCACATGTGCTGAGGAGAAGGCTATCTGCATATATACCTCCAAGAATCGATCACTAGACAATAGGGTGAGAGGCTTAAAACACTAGGCAATCCCTTTGTTCTCACTATTATGAAGATTTAAAGGGATCAAAGAGGGAAAAAAAAGAACAAAAAATTTAAAAAAAGGCATCTTTAGGATTTGGGGATAATTACATTGACAAAGCAATCATGGAAATGGAGACGAAGGAGGGATGCACCAATCCGGCGTTCGTTCGAAATCGCAGACTGGACGGTTGATTTCACAGCACTGAAGACATTGGGACAAGTTTTTGAGTAGTAAGAGGTTGAGAGTTGGGCAGAGGAGCTACCAAGAAAGACCACCAGAAGAGAGAAGATGACTAAAGCCATGGTTGAAGAAGCCATGTTCTGCTAGGAGTAGAGGGAGGGGAGTGTGACTTCAGTTTGCATCTTTCATTGCCAAGGTAGGCTGTATATATAGGATATTGGATGTGGTCTCATTACTTTCATGGACCAAGATGTTATTAGTTTGTATGGGCAGCTCACCTAATACATGAGACCAAAATGCATGGCATCTGGTGCGTTCACATTTACGTTCAAAAGGACGCCTGAATAAACCGCAAGAAAAGACGCCTACGTTTGAAGTGGTCATGACTAGAAGGTGTAGACTTGTTAGGCACCGATAATTAAAAGTGGGCCCCAGAAAAGGGCTCTTGACTTTTAATAGAAAGAACTCGGATGGATAGAAGTGGAGCTCCACTTTCACCAGTAAAGTTAAAGTAAAGTTCAGCCCCACTGGGGCTGCAAATGGGACGGTTCCGGATCGGAACCGTAGTAGACTTGGACCCGTTTCTAAATAACGGTTCTGGTTCCAAATCCGATTTTGACTCGGAACTTATTTTGTAGGTTTCAGACCCAGTTCCGATAGAAAAATTTGGATTTGGATCCGATTTCATAATCGGATTCACTTAGAGGACTGGAATTTAGTTCCAAAATAGATTCTAATTTCTCTTTATTTTTCATTTTTCTTAAAATAAGCATATAATTTAACTCATAACAGTATATCAAGTCTACTACCTCCAAAATTATATATAAAAATTTCCCAAAAAAATTTGATTTTGAAATGCAATTTACAATATCAAATGCTCATATGTCGGGTCCTAGGTCCACAGGTCAGAATCTATATGAATTTGAAACTGAACCCGTTTACCAATCAGAACTTAAATTGGGTTTCGGACCCGGACCCGGGCCAGAACTCGTTTATGAATCAGAACCTAAAATAGGTTCTAGACTCAATTTTTTGCAGATCAAAACTTTAGGGTAAACGGAGAATCGGATACCCGGTTGCAATCATAGCCCCCACCCCTATCTTAAAATTTTTTTAATTCTTTAAAACCCCTTACAAATTTTGAAAATTAGTAACGCCCACCCCAGTTGAATTTACTGGGTCCGCCCTTGTTAGAACACACATAGTAAAACAGGCTAAAAGGCCGCCACTATTGTAGCTCTTAGGAACACCGATGCTCTTCTAGAGAGTGAGAGTCCATGGGTCCGAGTAGCATGTTCCATTTAGTGACTGCAACACCCAAAAAAGATTTAACAATTTTATAAATTATTGGTATTGTACCCAATTCACATCCATTTAATTGAAGATGCTGTGAGACAAGCAAACACAGTTAAAGTAGGCTGTTATCTCATTTTTGGCCATCTCAAATAAAGAATTTTCATATCGCCCTACCTGTTGGCCATATAGTAAGCAAAGCTGTGAATCCTTTTGTTACTTCATTTAAGCATCCATTTGGTTACCTTGCAGCGCTCTTTAACAATAATCATTCCAAAGATGAAATTGTTTCAAAAACCCCATTGTCCATTTTATGAAATGTAGATTAACCCCCACCTTCACAAAGCAAATTTTTCTCTGTTTTTTCACAAATGAGTAAGAAGGGCCAAACTCTAAAAGAAATCACGACAAGTTACCAACTCAGCTGATCAGTGTCACCAATACTGCAAACATATGCAAGTCTTTTAGTCTGTCGAATATTTGTCCCCAACACAGATGATTGAACCTATATGTTGCACTGCGGAAGAGGATCCTCTGTTTGGTCCAAACTGGGAAATCCTGTTTGGACCAACCAAGGGCTGCCACATGGGGGGAAGAAAAGTCAATCAACACATCCCATCTCCCCTTTAAAAATAAAAAATAAAAAATTTCCCCCCATATGGCAGCCCCTGTTTGGACCAAACAGGGAATTATCTTCCGTTGCACTACATGGTCCACATCTCCACCACCCCTCCTAGGATTGAACCTATCAGCTATGATGGTCGCATTCATCAATTTATTTGTCTTGGGCTTGTTACTGTGCAAGTAACTGACTTTTAGAAATTCTAAGAATGCAGTCCTGAAAAAGGGCTAAAACTGATGAAACAAAGGTCAAAATCAATGGAACTCATCAAATAATTGTACCTCTAATGAAAAATTAATTAATAAAAAAAATTAATAAAACCCATTCATCACCTAGTAAACAAAATTCTAGAAAGTCAATTCTATATCCTCCCATCTTTTGTCTACCCCTCTCCTCTTTACTAATGCATTGTGGGAAACCATTCTAGTACAATTTCAGCAAACAATGTGGCCCTTTTGTACTATTTGATAGTGAAGTTCAGAATTGAAATTAGAATTATTTAAATTTTATATTTTGACTGTACGGCTGTCTCTAGATTGAACTCCGTGCATGATGGCCTAAATTTAAATATTATTTTATCAATAATTTAAATGTAAATATGCCCACCTTATCTCTTATATTTAAGTGAGAGATAAGTTCATGGAATCCTACTTCCTTAAGCTTGTACAACAAAGTTGGGAGGGCATACGGATGTTAAACGGAAAATTTTTATAAAATTTATTAAACTTCGCACAGTCAAATGTCACACCATAGAACAGCTGTATAGGAAAATTTTCTTTGAATTTTAATAAGCCTGGATGGTATTGTGAGTCATGAAATAGGCAGATCATATCATTTGGGCCTGTCAAATGAAAAGTGATTTGAGATGACAGCATTAAATGAAACTTGAAAAATAGTAATTTTTCCACAGGTTCTTTCGTTGGGTAGCAAAGGCCAGCCTGCCTTGACCATTACACCCCAACTGCTACGCAGGGACTGTTTGGAGGATTTGCTTGTAAGTTTACGTGGTGTAAATATTATTTTAAAAAAAATAATAAAATATAAATAGGTCATAATGGTTTTTTATTTTTAGTTGTTTGTGATGGAATTTTTTTGACTTTTTTATTGGGAGATGGAGTTTTTTTGTCTTTTAATGGTTACTTTTTGACTTTTTTGTGAAGAATATGGTGGAAAATAGGAAATAAAGTACTTTTGATGTGACTTATTTTTTAAAGATAGAGACTTTACTCTACTCAACTCTACTAGTAAAGAACCCAAACAGGCCCTAAGAGGCTTTCCAAGCACGTCCACAAGCATTTATTCATTGCCTAAGAAACATTAACTGAAGGGGATTTTACCAACAAAAACATTTTAGATTTCCAGTGAGTTTAAAAGAATATTTTAACTGATCTTGCATCAGATTAGTCATTTTATCTAAAAATATATATTTTTTATCACTTTCAACTAGCGTCCCTAGGGACCCTGCTGTGTATACGAAGTAGAGTAAAATAGGGTTGTTTCCTCGTCAACGGGTTATTCTTTTTTCAAAAGCCTGATCGTTTGCACCCATTTCTTCCGACCCAGCCGTCCAAGAGGATAGATTTCTTCCTATGTAGCCGTCCAAGAGGATAGATCACCAATTCGACCGACGCGCTGCCGGAGCGGGAGCTGTAAAGTTGTTGGTTTTTTGGGATTTTATGTCTAGAAACTTTTGGATTTTGTAGACATGAAGTTGCAAACTTTATTCATTCATTCTTTTCAAGACAGATCAGTTGAAATCTTTCTAGGGTTCTGTAAATTTCTCTGATTTGGATAATGGAGAACAGGAATATATGAAACATGAGATTTGTCTACTTAGTGGAGCTAAGAAAGGATGGAAAAGTTACCGATTTTAGTACTTATGGTCCAAAAAGATATAGAAGTTTTTTGGGATTGCATTTTTTCATCTTTCTGCAAAGGGTTTTGTAACTGGACATATCAAAGATCACTAGAGATCTTTGAAAACCTTAGAAAAATCTTGCTAGATGAGGATTTCAAGCATTTTCACACCTCTTTCGGCGGAAATGCAGTTTTGAGCCCCAAATTTGTTGTTTGAAATGAAGAGGCACAGGAGTTCTCTAAATCCTAACAAGAAAAATGCCTTAAAAATGGCGTTTACCCTTTTTGGAAGACAATGGGCAAAGACAAATGCATGATCTACTGTCATAATGAAAGTGCATGTTGTATATTATACATTATTGAATGGAATCATTACTTGGAGACACTGAACATATGAAAATATTGTATAGAGTTCTATACAAACAAGAAAGAACACTATAAAATAGAATAAGCTGTCATGATGAAGAAACTAATTCATGTACACCGCAGGGTCCCTAGGGACTCTTAGTGTCATAAAACTAAGGTCCCTAGGGACGCTAGTTGAAAGTGCTAAAAAAACGTGTATGCCGCAGAGTCCCTAGGGACTCTTAATGTCATAAAACTAAGGTCCCTAGGGACACTAGTTGAAAGTGCTAAAAAAGAAAAAAACACCTTTTCATGTAAAATGACTGATCTGATGCAAAGTCAGTTAAAATGTTCTTTTAAGTCCACTGGTCATTTAAAGTGCTTTTCTTGGTAAAACCCTCTTAACTGAAAAGTTACATGTCGTAAATAGCAAGTGGATGCATCAGTATGAACTAGCTGAGTCCCTAGGGACACTGGTTGAAACTGCTAAAACAAAACACCTTTTCATGTAAAATGACTGATCTGATGCAAAGTCGGTTAAAATGTTCTTTTAAGTCCACTGGTCATTTAAAGTGCTTTTTTTGGTAAAATCCTCTTAACTGAAAAGTTACATGTCGTAAATAGCAAGTGGATGCATCAATATTAACTAGCTGAAGAAGGCGAAGGCGAAGTTATAGTTTGGGACTTGTTTCTAGTAAAAGGTTGTCCAGAGACTTAACAGCAGTACCAATCCATTCGACAAGTTGTTTTATTGTCAAATCAGTGCAAAATTAATAGTTATGGTGAAGTGTACTTAATGACAAAGTAAATACTTGTTTACTTTTTATAAAGGGAAAATAAGAAGTCAACAAGTGATAAAGTAATAATTTTACTTGTCTTTCATGAGGAGGTAAATCTTTTTGGAGTCTTACACACTAATTAAACTATTTTTTGGCGGAGACAAGAATGAAACTACTGGGGCTAGGGTTGGCCAAGACCACTCAGAATTTAGGAAACTACTGGGGCTGGGGTTGGCCAAGACCACTCAGAATTTAGGAAAGAGCCCCCCCTGGTTTGTAGGATTTGTAAATAGCCCTCTATGGTTTTAATATTAGTAAATAGGCCTTTATCTTTTCATTTTAATAACTTTTGTGCCCCCAAAATAGTAGCCTTCCAACCACCAACAGTTTTTAGAGTAAAATGACACTTTTACCCATCTCTTTATCCCTATATGTATAAATTCAAAAGCTTGAACTTATTTTTCTCTAAAGCTTATAATGTTAATAATTACATTTAGTTGGAGAGAATAACCGCACATAAGTTTATGACCACGCATATCTATTTTTATCAATACAGGGCCTATTTCATTAAATATAAATTGATCATAATGACAATCAACGCATGTGTTTATAATCGATTCAATCAATGCTAACCCACCATTAGATTGAAGAAAGTCTCAAAATATATGATTAGGCTTCAAGTGCATTAAAGAATTATTGAGAGAAATCGATGGGAATTGGGATTAAATGATGGTTTTTTTTATAAATAATAATATGCTCATTTTTTTAATAAGTGTAAGGGAAAAGCTGTCATTTTTATGAAAGTTTAACAAAAATCTCGTGGTGGTTATCAAATGTCATTAGGAATAATGATTTTTTGGGGACATGAAAGGTATTGAAATGAAAAAGTAGGGGCCTATTTACAAATACTTAAACCACAGGGGCCTATATATCATATAAACCTTAGGGGCCTATGGGAAAACACCCTAGTGTTATGAAAAACTTAAATATCCTTTTACATTGGATCTTCTAAAACTTTGAAAAGGCCTCCACCTCGCTGAAAGGAATGCTCCGCACTCCTTTAGACTAGGAACAACTACTTCACACCCTTAATCTAGGGTCCACCCATGGTATCAACATTGTGCCAATTGGTAAAGTTTTATAGCCACCTCTTTATATCTAAACACCCTCTGCTTTCATTTTTTGTGCTATTTATAGTGACATGGGAGATGCCATCGCGGAAAATAAAATAAATTACAAAAGGGAAATGTGCTTGACCTAAGATAGAGGGGACATACAATATGAGAATGTATTTTTCATTGCATTTTCATTTTCAAGTACATAATTTGAATTTACATCAAGAGATTGCGAGACTCAGTGTTCGGACTCACAAGTGACAAGTTTGATAAGTAAATGACCCCCTTGTCCGTCCTCCGTTGTCCTAAATTATATTTACTTTAAAATTTCAATACAAGAATGAGAACTACAAAAATGTAGAAGAAATGGTTGAATTGCCGCTTCTGAGGTCTCGAAGATTGTTGGGTACATAGGAATCCAATTCCTTATATATATCTAATTTTATGTCAATTTCGGGTTTAGCCTCCAAAGTTGGCATCTCTGTTGGTAGTCGGGATTTTAGTCTGACCCTTTCATCATGTCACTTATGCCATTTTTGTGTTTTGTAGTCATGGTCTAGACAACTTGCATGATGGGATTTTGATCCGGGACCATGTGGTCGTCAAGTAAACAATGAAATGAAAAATTAAATGTAAATGAGAGAAATTAGTTTCATGGAATGTTAAAATCTCTTTTGGAGGAGTACTATGGAGGTTTTGGGTGAGTACCTTGGGGTCGTGCAAGAATACAAAATTGCAGTGTTGCAAAGTTCTTCTCCTTATAGTGTACGTACGTAGTTTTCTTCTTCCTTTTTGTTTTTTCCCTTTTCTTTCTCTCTGATTTCGGATTTGATTCTCATACCATTTTAACGACTTTGGAGTGCCTATTTGTAGGCTTAAAGGGCTTAGTGAACACCACAACCTTATCCACCACAAAGCTAACTATTAAAGTGAAAGCAACCATGTGTACTTAAGCTCAAGCTGTGGGACTTGGTGGGTAACGGGCACACCGAATTTCAATTGGCTCTATCACCTTGGCCCAGGCTTGCTAGATCTCACACTCCCCTCCACTAGAAGATAGAGCTAACTAGGATTTGATACCATTTGTAACACCGCGGGCTTTACCCACAGAAAAAGCTAGCTATGCAGTTCTCTTCATTTAAATCACCATGAAGAAATACAATCTTCACATCGATCTATTTAGATTCAAGGTCCATGTTTGTTGTTAGACCCAAGACAACTTTGACAGAAGTCATATTCATACTGGAGAGAAAATCTCATTAAAATCAATTCCTTTTGTCTGCGCAAAGCCTTTAACCACTAACCGCACTTTATAATTCACATGTTTTCCACTGTCATCTTTCTTTACCTTGAACACTCATTTGTTCTTTAAGACCTCCCTTCCTTTAGGAAGTTGCACCGGCTCATATGTATTGTTCTTCTTCAAAGAACTCATCTCATCCTGCATAGCCTCCATCCACTTATCCTTATCTTCACGATCTTTTACTTCTTGGTAGCTCTTTCGCACACCCTCATCAGTAAGCAAAATTAGAATCGTTTATTGATGGTTGGAAAGGATAGTAATATTCTTAGAAAGCTCAAAGAGGAGATGTCAAAGACTTTTGACATGAAGGACTTGAGCCCTGTGAGATAGTTATTAAGATCGCACATACATTGTGATAGGAATGCCAAGAAGTTGTTGATATCACAAGAGAGATATGTTGAATGAGTGCTTGAAAGGTTCAGCATGAAGAATGTTAAGCCAGTTAGGATGCATCTTGCCAATCACTTCAAGATCATTAAGAGACTGTATCCTATTACAAAAGAAGAAAAGGAACAGATGGCATCTGTTCCATACTCCTACACTGTAGGGAGTGTTAGGTATGACATGGTGTATGCACGATCAAATATTGCCCAAGCAGTGGGTTTAATAAGTAGATTACTTTCTAACTCGGGGAATGATCATTGGGAAGTTGAGAAGTAGAACTTCAGGTATTTGAGAGGTGTTTCCAAGTTGTGCTTGTGTTTCGGAAGCTGAAAACTAGTGCTGTAAGGTTTTTATAGATTCTAATTTTGCATGGGATCTTGGTCGTAGGTTATCGACTTTTGGGTATTTGCTCACTTTTGTAGGAGAGCTAGAAGTTCACAACGTTATCTACAACCAAAGTAGAATATATAGCTGATAATGAAGTATGGAAGGAGATGCTTTAGTTGAAGAGGTTTCTTCAAGAACTCAATTTGAAGGAAAGAGAATTTGTAGTCTGCTGTGATAGTCTCAGTGTTATGGATCTTAGAACGCTACATATCATAATCGCGCAATACTATGATAGTCAATGATCTGGATGTTAGTAAGAATGGTATATGGCATACCCGTATGAAGCACGATGATGTGAGATACCATTGGATTTGTAAGGTCATCGATAAGAATTTCATGAAGATTCAAAAGATTCGCATCGACAATGTAAGACCCCAACCTGATTTATCATGGTTAACACTAATTAAGTTGGGTGTTAGTTTTTTAAGTGGGATTAGTGGACGCATGATTTAGCTTATGGTTTAACTAGATTCTCCATAGCTTTGGGGAGTTTTGAGAGCCCTTGAACTTAGTATGATACTCTAGGACCCCTTGTGTATTTTTGAGTAAGCCTGGGGGGTTATTCATGATTTCAAAAAATCCCATTTTGGCTTCTCTTGATAGATCTAGTTAGCCCCTACAACTTTCATGCTCACCCTTTCCATGTTCGAAACCCCGAAGCCCAGGTTTTCGGCTTCAAGGGCAAAAAAGTCTTATTACACTAAAACCTGTACACAATTTTTTATATCCCCAAACCATGCAAGATTTATACTTTTCAGAAACTAGATTTAATGAGGAACAATTCTCTTTTCTTCGTCGATCGCGCTCGAGGCTCGGAGGGAAACCCAAGTTTTAATCCCATCTAGGTTAAGTAGTGGGGCCCACACCCCCACTCACTATATAAGTTCCAGCCATCTCTCTCTCTCTTTCTCTTCCATTTATTCCCATTTTCCCAGCAAGAGAGAAATTTCTAGTAACTCTGGAGGCTACTCTCTTCTTCTTCTTCTTGTATGTTCTCACAACTAGATCATCTTTATTCAAATTGAAAATCTGAGCACACCTTCTTCTTCTCCATCATCAAGGCCCTCCACAGATACCCTTTGAAGCAAGAACCAACTGGGACATCACCTCTTTTGAGACATCTCTCCATGATTAGAGCTCTTTTAGGTAAGAACTTGATTCCATCTCTTGATTGTGGTCTTAGTGGACCTTAAGGAGTCTTAGTTTTGTTGCATGCAAACTCTATCTAGTTTGGGTTCTTTGTTTTCTTTATTTTGGGGTTTTTAAGGAGGTTTTTGTAGTGAGAAGTTACAACGGCTAAGGGAGGAGTTTTGAAGTGGATTTGGGTCTATCTTGATAAAGGCAAGTAAAGGAAATGGATTACTATGTTGCATGCAAACCAAATTGTGTTTTCTAGTGTCTTTATTCTATGTTTTTATCCAATTGTATGCTTGACATTTCTTAGATTTGCAATGGGTTAGTGAGCATGGCTTTTATATCTCATTCATGGCTTATTCTTGAATTGTTCTATGATTTTTGTTGTTAGTATTCCTCAATTTGAGCTCAAGGCGTGATTCTTGTCAATTAATTTCGAATGTGTGGGAGTATGTGAATTTGTGATTGATAAATGGATGGACGGTTGAGGAGCATGGGAGGCTTAGTATGCAGGTGTTAGACTTGGAGGATTGAGATAGGGTTGGTGGGAAGGACCTTTGAAAGAGCAACTTCAGCCTCGGAAGGAGTTCTGATTCAAGCTAGTGGGTGCTTGCTTGACTCAGAGACTGTTGGATTGAGTGAGCAAATCTGCTGTCTCTGGAGCAACAAGCAGTGACCCTGCTCGCTTGATCTAGCATTTCTTGGGTTGAGTGAGCACGGTTGTTGTCTGGCCACGTCCAGACAACAAAGGTGCTTGCTAGACCCAATCCTAGGTTGGGTCGAGCGAGTGTGCTAGTTAGCCCTACCCTCCTAAAATTCCTGGGGCTGGTGTTCGGGCTTACAAACGATTTTCCTTGCCCTCAAATCATGCCACTTGACCTTGAATTGATGAATGGAAGGGGACCCCATATGGTACCTTGATCGAGGTCACGTTAGACCTTAACAAGTTAGTATTATATACTTGGACGCCTTCAATGTCGCAAAACTCTTGGGGCACTAATTCCTAAGAAAACACGACATTTGGGCTCTAAGCGCATCTCAAGCCGACTAGTACGGTCTCAGTGTGCAGATGGAAATCCGCGTCTTGACTTAACCTTTATTAAGTCAAACTCCACGGCATGCGATCATTTGATGTCACATGTTATGGGTTTACATGTTCTTACTTGGGCTTGTTTGGCAACTCTATTAGTAGAGTTGAGTAGAGTAAAGTTCTCATTTCTCAAAAACAAGTCACATCAAAAGCACTTTTTCCCCATTTCCCACCATATTCTTCACAAAAAAGTCAAAAAGCAACCACTAAAAGATAAAAAAACTCCATCTTTCAATAAAAAAGTAAAAAAGATTCCATTACAAACAACTAAAAACAAAATACTATCATAACCCACTTATATTTTATTATTTCTTTAAAATAACCTTTATACCACTCAACTCTACAAGTAAATCCCCGAAACAGGCCCTAAAGCATTAAATGTTGGGTTTTGTGTGATTTGTTAATCAGTGTGCACCATGTAATAACTACTCCTCACGTCGGCATATGTACGTGTGTTTATTGTAGCATGTTGGGTAGTCTTTGTCAACTGAAACATGATGCATCTATTTATATAAGCTTGCATGAATTTTCGAGTTGGCACAATTAAGCTTTGGGCCACCTTGTTGGTTTGGTCATCCAGCCAGGAGTCCTTAAATTATTTATGCCATCGATCTGCAGATTGAATGTGTTATACTACCCGATACCGCAGCAGGTCTATCATGTGATGGCCAGCTATATTGGCTTGCTAAATTTATATCTTGTGTTCTCCTCATGCCCTGTGTGACGGAGAATAATTTTGCTTATGTGCTCTCGTCTCTTCGGTGATGGAGAATATAACTTTGTGTGGTTGTCAATTTGCTTGTTCTCCTTTTGTCTCTCTATTTATACTTTTGTTTATATTATTTGAGTATTTTAAGAATGCATCAATTTTACTTGTTACTTTCACTTTAAATCATGTTTTATTACATGCAAGTTAATATACATCTCAACATGCATGTTATCTATTTCAATCACCTGTGAGACCATTGTGTTTGACCCTCTATAAATCAGGTGCTAGGGTGCAAACCCCGCTGACTTTGTGGAGCAGCCATAAGAGGTGGCTGAACAGCCGTAGCTTGTAGGGGAATGGCTTGCTGATGATGACATTTAGACAATGTTATATATTTACATTTTTCTCTTTGACCGTATATCTTGTGCTATCGTGATTATGTTGACATGATGATTTGCTACATGCTTCTGCCAAATTACCGTACATGATTGTGAGGGTTGTGTATGTAGAGTCCTAACTGTGAAAACCTATGGGAAATCGCGTGCGCGGGTAAAATGCTTGACCCGTGTGCATACCATCGCAATCCCGGATTAGGGACCATCATTAGCATTGACCCGACCCATTTAAAAAAGAGGGGTATTATAAAAAAGTACAAAATTTCAGGAACTTAGGGATTTTTTTTTCATTAGCACCGACCCGGTCTATTTCAATTTAGTCCCTAAAGTTTTTAAGGAAGTTTTCCATTTTCGATATTCGTCTATTTAAAGTTATTTTCCGGCACCTTTTTTTCCAGTTTTTTTTAAATACCCAAATTGCCCTTCATTAAAATAAAACTCTCCTTCACTTCCTTTATACAATTTTCTTCACCGACATCCTCATGGTGATGAAGGACAACTAGTGTTCTCACAGGGATCGGCTGCATGTTGTGGTTGCTGAAACCATGTCATGGCTTTAAATGAAGGGTAATTTGGGTATTTTTAAAATAATGAGGGAAAAAGTAGCCAGAAAATGCCTTTAAATGACTGGATGTCCTTAATTGAAACATTACTGAAAAACTTACGGACTAACTTCAAAAGTCTTGAAGTTTATGTCCTTTTTTGAAATAAGAAAAAACTTAAGGCCTTATTTGAAATTCTCTTTGATTTTTTTAAGTAAAAAAGTCAATCTCTCGTTCCATTAAAAGTAAAAAAAAATGTCTTTTTTTTATCCAAGAAGTCAAGAAAGTTTCTCCACATGCCACAAAATTACAAAAAAGCCAGTAAGGTGAATTTTAAAATTTTATTCTTATTTATAAGTCCCATCTTCTTTCCATCTCTCTTAAAAGCAATTATTTACTTTGAAATTACTTTACAAGTGAATTTCCATTTTTAAATGTCAAAGCATGCAATGCAAAATACAGGTCTTAAAACAAATACACAATAAAAATCCCTAATATTTTCTATGGACTCCAACACATGGTATCGTGAAATTTAAGCTGGGGGGGATGTCCCATCATCAACACATCCCATCTCCCCAATGAAAATTTTTTTTTCTCCCCATTTGGCACCCCTTGATTGGACCAAACAGGGTTTCTCTGTTTTACGGAAGAGGATCCCCAAACAGGGAAACCCTGTTTGGTCCAATCAGGGAGTGCCACATGGGGGGAAAAGATGTCCCATCAACACATCCCATCTCCCCAATGAAAAAAAAAAATTTCCTCCCCATTTGGCACCCCCTGATTGGACCAAATAGGGTTTCCCTGTTCGGTCCAAACAGGGGATCCTCTTCCTTTTCCCGATAACAATTTATGAAGATCTAATCCCCCAACTCCAATTTCTTCTCCGGATTAAATTGTAAGTTAACCCAATTGGGCATTGATCCAAACATGCTAGTTGTTTGATAAACTTGTAGTAGAATTTTGCTTAACAGTTTAGTAACATTTGACTAGCTACTAATAATTAAAACTAAACTCTCCCCACCCCCAATCTTTTTAATTGGTATGCGTTTAGGTGGACCATACAAAATGAGATGGGCTTCTTGTTTATAGAGCTTATTCAGAGAATAATACAAAATGACAAGTTGGATTAAATTATTCTAGCAATCTAATTGGAAGAAACTATTGAGAGAATTTTGATTATCAGTAAAGGTAAAACCCGAGCTATATGTAATTTATGACAACCCATTTCTAACCATCCACCCTGCATAAAACTGGCTAAAGTTGGCTCCAAAATGTAGATCTAATATTATTGACATATAAGTTTTATTCATTTAGCTTCGTATGGTTCAATCCAATGGCTACTCATCCATTACTACTCATGGGGAAGAATCATTTGTAATGGCTTGTCAAGAGAATCCCATTACACAAAAATCCTTATGCTCATAACAAATTGGAAACCAAAACCTCTGTAAATCTAAAGTGCAAGAAACAAAGTAGTCAACTGTACTTTTTCAAATGATAAAGTTCACTCCAATAGAAATTGATCTTACCCTGAGATTTTTTGGCTTTTTTTTTTGTTTTTATTCATTTATACATATATATATATATTTTTTGGTAAAATACTCTTATGTTAAATAATCAATCCGGCTGTGCACCCAACTCTTATAAGAGAGAAATCCAACCTACAGAGCTAGTAAAGCAGTATGCTTTTTTTCCTCTTTTTCTTAAGCAATTTGGAATTTAAGTGCCCTGTTGATGAATTTGTAGACTTGGACATAAAATGTATCCACTCGGTCTCTCAGTGCATAACAGGCTAATTAAATCTTTTTCAAATTCACTTTTAAAACGTACTTGCAAAATTGCAAATGAGTGATTAGTCTTTCTCATATCCATCTATGTGTTTGTTTGTTGTGGCCCACAGAATGAACGATGAAGCTTGAAATTTGGATGAGTGAATGACAGGGAACGGTGCAGTAAACAATGTTGAACTCCCGTGCTTGCGGTTACACGCCCACAAGGGTTTTGTTAGGGGAGTCGCATCCTATATCCGAGCTATTACATGAAACTGTGTAACACTCTTTTGGGCACTTCATTGTGAGGCCCACATAGAGATTATTTAAACCTCTCAAGATGAATTCCATCACCTTTAATCACATAACCTTATGTTTCAGCTCAAAAGAAGTGGGACACACTTATACGATTGAGCACCATGATGGAACACAAGGTTATTAGATTTTTATCATAATGCTGAATTTGACGGGGGATCCACTTCTTTTGATCCGACACTCGAGGTTACGTGAATGAAGTGAATTGGGATTCAACTTGAGTAGTCTGCATTATCTCGACTTGAGCCCCACAATGTAGTTATCAAAAAAGGGATGTGAATCGGGATACCCTGGGAGGTTTTCACCCATAATGACCAATAGTAGATTAATTATAGTCCGCCGTTTCATTGTGGGGTAGCCCCTGCCTTAATGGGTACAGCAGTCTCACATGAACAGCAAGTTGTCCCACGACGATGGGGGCGGACATTGATACATCTACTTACGAATCACCGTGGCGGCGTAAACCTCAGAGTGTCCGGATCGATTCAAAAGTTCTGCATGGCTACGGCTGAGGATCTGTACTCTTGGTAGGGCTGTGCCTGTCTGTTTGTCTTTTGGCTTATTACATATTATCCTTACTAACAAAACACAATAAAAAAAACCCACGAACTTCGTAGAGTAGGTTGCCTTTTCAACACTGGGATCGTTGTCAGTTCATTAATTTTGGCGGTGAGTTAGACTCGGTAAAAATGAAAATAATGATATTTTGTAGGGGTGTAAAAAAATCCGTCAATCCATCAATCCGATTCGATCTGATCCGATCCGCGGATTTCAATCCGATCCGAAGGCCAACGGATTGGTGGCGGATTGAATATTGTCTAATCTGTTAGCAACGGATCGGTGGCGGATTTCACTCTCAATCCGTGGATTCAATCCGATCCGATCCGTTGTCATTAAATATAAATAAAAAATATATAAGAGATCTAAATAAAAATTAGGTGTCTAAATTTAAAATAAGGAAAAAAATTTAGAATATATGTCATAGTGTATTTAAGTGATAATAATTTTTTTTGTGATTTGAATTTTGGCTGTGGACACACTAATGATATTTTAGGAATGATCCAAGAGGATTTCAAAACCCATCAGATTACTTTCAACGTTCAATTATTTTGCTTATTCTGATTAGCTTAGTGACAAAAGGTCCCCAGCACCTTTTGAAAGTCTCTTAACTAGTGTTCTGCTCTTCCACATGCTTACACTTGCATTTTCTTATCTTTCTGTCTCCCTCATTCCTTCATTTTCCCACTTGAACATTTCTATCTCTTTCAGATCATTTCAAAAGAATATGGCCACCAATCTCATATGGGGTATTATGTACATGTGAGTATTATATACATTGTGAAACATTTTGATTACATATGCATCAATCTGTCTTGCTTATAGTATCTCTCAATTTCTTATTTTATTCATTGCATTGTTGGAGTATGAGTCTTAGAATGGTTGAGAGTAGAGGAAGAATCTGAATTTTTTTATGGGTTTTTTTTTTTTTTTTTTTTTACATGTATTGTACAGTAACGGATTGAACGGATTAATCCGATCCGATCCGCTCGTCCACGGATCGGATTGGATTGGATTTCAACAGTAACGGATTGGTAACGGATTACAAATCCGTCAATCCGTAGGCAACGGATTGGTGACGGATTTGGCCTAATCCGAACCAATCCGATCCATGTACACCCCTAATATTGTGGGGTCATTTTGGGTTAAACAGTGTAGAAATATAGATGACGTGAGGGGACCGTATCCAGTGAACTGGCTTTTGAATAACAGAAATATCCAAGTCCATCCTCCAATGTCTCCATTGTTCATTGTAGGGCCGCTTTAATTACTATGATATAAACTTTTCTTTTCTGTGAAGGAAGATTTTTAGATTAGGTCTTAAGTTTTTACTTTATTTTAAAATAAGATACAAAGTTTAAAGTTTGTCAAATCAAAACCCAAGTTTTATAATGGATTTTCAATTAAGGACAAACAGCTATTTAAAGATAGTTTTATATAAGTTTTTCATTCAACTTTTCTAGAACATCAAAATCACCCTTCATTAAAACAAAACTCTCGTTCACTTCCTCTATCTTCTCATCCACCGATTTTTTCTAGTTGATTTACGACAACAAATTTCCTCATTATTATCAGTGATATGTAATAGTTGTTAGAAGCCTGCCATGGCTTAAAATGAATGGTGACTTATAATTTTTATTTAAATCGATGGAAAAAGTTCTCAATAAATACCTTTAAATTGATGGAAGCCTTTAATTGAGAGCTTACTGGAAAGTTTAGGCCATGATATGGAACAATTTGAAACATGTGTCTTTTTCTTAAAATAAGATAAAAACTTTAAGCCTAATTTGACTTCTTCTCTCTCATGAATGCGGTTTTGTTAGTAAACACATATTTATATGTTTACAATTGGATGTGAAATAGAATCTCAAACTCTTGCAGCATGTAGGATAGGTGCGAAGCTAGAATTTAGATAAGATCATATGTAGACTTCTAAAAATTGGCTTGAGGCTACTAATTAAGTGGAGTTCACTTATGAAAAACCTAAATCTATCTAAACAGGTGTATGAGATCCTATCAATTATCGCTCAAAACAAGAGTTGGGCTTGTTTTCAGTGATTGCTTAAAACATGCATACCAAAGGCCTGTAGCAAAAAAGCAAAGTAATAAATCTTTCCAAAGGGACTTGTTTTTCCTAGGACTTGAATTTTTAGATGGTTGGACATTTATTTCTCATCTCCATTCATATTTTATGGATAGATGATTATTTAATATTTTTTTCTTTTTGGACATTCAACTTCTTGATTTTAATGAGAATCTCAACTATTTCTCATATTTGCTCTCCGAAGAGTT
Source organism: Persea americana (assembly GCA_029852735.1). Classification (NCBI taxonomy): domain Eukaryota; kingdom Viridiplantae; phylum Streptophyta; class Magnoliopsida; order Laurales; family Lauraceae; genus Persea; species Persea americana. The sequence goes on from CM056819.1 coordinate 31,315,695, forward strand.
CTTTTTTAATACTGACCCCTCCATGGCATAGTCCCCGGTTCATAGTAAACACCAGCACTAATACCAACATCACAACTCATCAGGACTATCATTATTATCATCTCTACCAGTTTGCATCATCTTATCACCGTGAGCACAATCGTCACCACCACCACCACCATTTATCATCATCATCCTAACAATTGCACTCTCATTGGGAAATGCAAGAGGTGAAGGATTTTAGTAAGCCTAGTACATTTTGAAAGATTTTTATATTGTATAAAATTTTCCGGGGGGAGGGTTATGTATAGGAAAGAAATTATAGTACTTTTTTAGAGAAACGGATCTTTTTTAATTTCTTGGCCAAACACACAAGTTTTTTAACTATGGAAAATGAAAAATTTTATTCTCTAATATGTTCTTATCTTCTTATGTCCAATCCCCCATCCAAATAGTCAAGTGGAAAGACTTCCGACTTTTGACGAAGTGTGATACCGAAAAATCAGCACCAAACATAAGACTGCATGTAATCACCATCCATGCTAATCCTAAATATTTCTGTCTTTGGAAAGCTACATATAGGATAAAAACAAAATTAAAAGTCTACAACTATAATGATCTAAGAAGGAAAGAAGGCAAACCTCAACAAAATCCTGGCTACAAACAGTTTTGACAATGAAGAGCTTTGCAAATTGCTCCTTGAAGACCAAGGAATTCATTTTATATTCACCTCATCCATAGTACCAAAATGTTAGTGTGGCTGTGTGGTGGCCATTTTTCCGTAGCAGGTGTAGAGTTGAGTCGCATAGCAAATCAAGCAAGATTTCCGAATACAATAAAAACCATGTTTGACAAAAGAATTATTGAAACCACCCTAATTGGATGATGGTCAAAATTCTAACATCTGACTTTCAATTGTCAGACGTGATTGCTTTTAGATTAATGATTAGGTCGACTATAAAATATTAACCTATCAATGAGGGCATGAGGTATACGTTTGGATGAAAGGAATTCATCAATGATAGACATCACTGCATACTTTTCTTTGATAATAATAGCATATGAGTTAGTCAAAAGGTTCTTAAATATGCATGCATTATACGGCACTGTTATTCAATGGAAAACTCATATAAAGATATACATGTTTCCTTGACATCAAAGCAAGGATTGCTAAATATATAAAAGCAGTCATTTGACTCTATTGTTTTTTTCTACAAGTCAAATGCCAGGCATGCATTCAAAGAATCAAAAGCTAACTAGTTTTGTCTTATTTTCTCTGCAATTTATGTGATATATATATATGGGATGTGATCCGGTGAGAATTGTTCTCACAGAGTCACCGTGAGAACTTTTTTGTAGGCCTCACTGGGGGCCCCATTATGAAATGAGACCGGTGGGGATTGAAAGATCTATATGGGACCCCTGTTGACACCAAAAATGTCATTTTGCCTCTTCAACATCAAAAGCTACATAGAGCCGCATCCTACTCCAAACAGGCAAAGCCTTTTCAAGCATTAGATCTTATCAAAATCAAACAAAAACTACAAGATCATTCAAAATAGCCAAAAAAAGGGTACACATGAAGTTTCAGACCATTTCAACACCGTTTGGCCTAACTTCAATTCTCTAGCGCCTAAGCAGAAGCTTCCGGCGGCGATAGTGTCGAAGATATCAAATCTTCGATCAGAGCCTACGGATGGTCTCAAAATACCTCAAAAAGGCTCCACGTCAAATTTCAAGTCAAAACCGACACTGTTTGACCCTCCATCAACTCTCGAACGGCGAAATCAAGTCTCTCAACGGCGAGAACCGCCGAGGCCATCACTCATCAAATAAAGCACATGGGTGGCTTCTGCATGTTTTCAAAGAGTTGCACGTCAAATTTCAGGTCATTTCGACAACGTTTGACTTAACTTTGACGATCAGAAGCAAAATCAAGCACCTCGGCGGCAGAACTCCCCGGGACGATGGCATCCAAATTGGAGCTAATGAATCGTCTCAAAATGACTCCAATAAGCTCCCTATCAAATTTTGGGTCAATCGGACATCAGTTGACCGTACATTAAGGCTCTACATCTTCCTCGCTGTGAAATCAAGTCTAGCATAGACGGGACCACAAATGGCTTCAAAACTAAAAAAAAAAGCCCATAGTTGGTCCTATCTATTGCTTAGAAAGTTTCACCTCAAATTTCAGGTCATTCCGACATCATTTGACCTAGTTTCGACTATTAACGGAAAATCAGCTACAAAGTCTTCGGCTTTTCCAAAAAATAGGAAACTTTGTGTTCTGATTTTTATGGCTTCTCATCAGGTTTTCTTCAGGAGAATCAAGTCAATAAGTGAAGGAAAATGTCAAGAAAAATATAGGAGAAAGAAGGACAAAAAAAGCCCGAAAAACGGCTGAGAAATGGCGACCGAAAAGGGAAAAGCCCCCATGGTCGCCGGCGACCCTGGAAATTCGGGTCGCCGGATTTCCTCCGAAAGGGCGCTTTTTGGGTCCTTTTTCATGTTTCAAGTTGATTGGCCCCTGTGATTTTTCCAAAATTTGATTTTTTGAGCATGATAACCGTCGATTTTTGTAAACATCACGGATCTGCCGTCGAAATCATGAAATCATCATCCAACGCTTCGGAAGGGAATCGCCAACCGACCGATCAAGAAAGCACACTTTTTGCATGATTGATCAAGAAATCGATTGGATAGATGTTGCCGGCCCATTGGTGTCAACCAATGTCTGAAATTACATCGCCATCCGACATCAAACAACATGTTGATCCATCAGCGATCATCGTAAGAAGAATTTCAAAAGACACGGTGCGGCCCGCGACTCTTCAAGCGACTTGGTGACCACTTAATGTTGTTAATTGACCCATTTATGACAAGTTAATGCGGTTATTAACTCATTATTTTGGACGGCCCAATCAGAAGCAAGGAAAAAGGGGTTACAAATCTAAGCAATCATGGCATTAAACCATGTAACTTCCCTCATTATGGAGATTAAAGGCGATTAAATGCCCATCATCCTCCATCGGCCAATCAGAAGCCAAGAAAAAGGAGTTACAAAATCAAGAATTAACTACTTGTAACTCCTCCCATCATGGAGCATTAATGTAATCAATGCTCATAAACTCTTCTAATGGCCACTAAAAACCTATAAAAGGTGGTCATTCCAAGGAGAAAAGCCCTCGGAAGAATTGCTAGAAAAATTGTCCAGAAATTTCTCGGAGAAATCTCTGCACAAAATAGCTCAGCTACTCTGAAAAAACTCTGCTGCAACAAACACTACAGGGTGATCAAAGTCCCTTAGGGGGCCACCCCCCCAAGGTCCCCTCTCCTTCTAACCAATATGGCTAGATGTGGCTCTTTAGCCCATTTACTCAGTTTTTTATTGGATATAGGACCTTCCCTTGGTCTTTATCCTCTAAAAATCTAAGGTCCAAGCCAAGCCAAGTGGATCAAAGTATTAAGTGTTCTTATCCGAAGGACGATGGCGGAGTCCATACATGACTTGCAACCGTCGATCTGAACGAGTCGCTACAATCTCCTGAGAAGTTAGATCACTTTTTTTACTTTTTCTATTGTATTTTGTATTTTTAAAGAGGCAAAAAATCACAACTCTTGTCTTTTTTCATTGATGAAATTTGTAAATCGCCTTTCACGGCAAAGAAAAGAAAATTGCCTTTCACGGCATTCAAAATCTGTTTCTTTTCTTAAAAATATATGTGCAATGGAAAGTTAGAAAAAAGATTGATTTCCTTTCTACTTGTGAAGGTGGATCTCCGGATCACCATTTCTAAATTCCAAATAGAATGGAAAATCTGGCATACCCGTACAAAAAGTGTTGATGCCCGCTTTTCGCCCCGCCGTACCCCGGCAGACCCGGGGCGAAGGAAGGCAAGAGCCGGGTCCATCAAGTTGGCATACCCGGTGGAACACGTTCGTTTGAGAACTTGATGCTTTGGGTTCTTTGGCTCCTTTCTAGTTGGTGGCCTATGTTGGATCTTGCATCTAAAAAAAAACATAAGATAGGATTTTTTGAAAATTTCTTTCTTTAAGTTTATTTCCAGTCTTTCTCGTTCAAACAAAAAAAAATAAAATTCAGTTTTCTCTTTTTTGGATTCAACTTTGAGAAACTTTGATCCTTTCCCCTTTAAACTTGATAGTTCGCAGAAATATTTTTAGCTATTGTTCATATTGGGGGATCAGCCATCTTTTCTCTTTGATGAGTCCAATAGGGATCTTAAAAAAAAAAAAATCTAATTTCAAACTTTTTAGATTTTCAAAAAAAAAAAAAAAAAGATTTCTCTCTTCTGGATTCAAATTGGAGGAACTTTGGTTCTTTCCATTTCGGACAATAGCTCGCGGAAATCGCTGAGCTAACGTTCGAATTGGGAGGGGCATTTCCTCTCTTTGATGGATTCATTAGTAATCTTTCAAAAAAATAAAAATAAAAATAAAAATAAAAAATTTCAGATTTTTCTCTTTTGGATTCAAATTGGAGAAACTTTGGTTCTTTCCTTTTCGGACAATAGCTTTCGGAAATCGCTGAGCTGACGTTCGGATTAGGAGGGGTCATTTTCACTCTTTGATGGGTCTATTAGTAATCTTTCAAAAATAAATAAATAAATAAATAAAAATTTCAGATTTCTCATTTGTTGATTCAACTTTGAGAAACTTTGATCATTTCCCCTTTGAACTTGATAGCTCGCAGAAATGTTTGTAGCTATTGTTCATATTGGGGGATGGACCATCTTTTCTCTTTGATGAGTCCAATAGGGATCTTAAAAAAAAAAAAAAAAAAATCTGATTTCAAACTTTTCAGATTTTGAAAAAAAAAAAAAGGATTTCTCTCTTCTGGATTCAAATTAGAGAAACTTTGGTTCTTTTCATTTCGGACAATAGCTCGTGGAAATCGCTGAGTTGACGTTCGGATTGGGAGGGGCCATTTCCTCTTTGATGGATTCATTAGTGATCTTTCAAAAAAAAAAAAAAAAAAAATACTAGAGTTGCACCAATTGCGTTCTTTGACCAATGTGGATTTAAGAAAAGCCTTGTCCAGAGTGTGGAGGTAGCTAGACTGTTCGAGGCAAGGGTCCTTCAAATGGGTTCATTAAGTAATCCTACCCTTACCTGGGGGCTGATCTATCCACTAAGGTTTCATAACACCGAATTGGAGACCTACGTGTACAAAAAAAAAAAAAAAAAAAATCTTCAAAATTTTTCTTCAAAAAAAAAAAAAAAAAAAATTCTGTCATTTTTTAGTCCAGATTTGAGAAATCCTAGTTCCTTCCCTTTCGGATCTAGTGCTCGCAGAAATGTTTGAGCCTGTATTCGGATTGGAAAACCATGTACTTTTTTCGATTACTTGATTTTGATCCTTTCAAAAAAAAAAAAAAAAAAAAACTTCCGTTAATTTTGGGTTCACATTCGAGAAATTTTGGTTCCTTCCCTTTCGGATCTAGTGCTCGCAGAAATGTTTGAGCCTATATTCAGATTGGAATACCATTTACTCTCTTTTATGAATTCAATCTTGGCCTTTCAAAAAAAAAAAAATTCCCATCTCGTGTCCATTCCAAGGATGCAATTTGCAACATTTGTGCCTAGCGGTGCTAATATGCCTTTTCGGGTCTACTGTCTTCGCGACCGACACATTTGTAAGTCCAACCTTATATCATTTTTATCTCGAGTGTGCCTCGCTTCTCTGTAATTTAAATTAAGGTTTACAATTGTATCTAACAGTCACTGGAACGCTCATTCTAAGCCTACCATACTTGCGTTTAGAACAATTGTACCCTCTTTGACTTTTTGCCTTCTTCATTACACTTGGGCCGGGCTATGCCCCCTGAGCGATTTGAAAAGATAAAACCATAGTATTTTCCATTTATGATCACCATATTCTTGTGATTACTAATGGATGTGGTCTTATTTCAGAAGTTTTCCAAACTAACAATGGCAGCTTCATTAACCATCACCTTTGATGAGAACAAGTACCAATTCATGCTTCAAGAGAAGCAAAACAAGCGCACTCACAAGCGCCCTGCCAGCTGCCGAAGCGTCACCTCTTTCGGCAACTCTCAAAACACCAGGTCAACCTCAACTCTCCGGACCATAGTCTTTAGGTCGCTGGGACCGTTCCCACTCCCCATAGATGAAACTGCACCTGCCAAGAAGCAGAAGACCGCCCTTGAACCTGTCACTATCGTGACACCAAGGGCAATCACCAAAAAACCTGAAGCCTGTGGCAACCCCATGAAGCCTCAGCCTGCAAGAAACCAGGTCTGCCCCAAGACTTGGTCCCCAAGCCCTTCACCAAAACAAAGGAGGTCCCGAACATCTACAAAGCCAGCATACCTGGCCCCTCTCAAGGAAAACCGGTTCTATCATCTCTCTTACGTGAAAAAGGAGAAACCTACCCTCCGCTAAACAACAAAATCAACTCAGCATGAGCCGGCTTGCTCCTACAAGCCCAAAATCAAATCATGCATTACCAGGCCTCCACAAGAACCTGCCAGGGCCTGCTCTCCTGCAACTCAACCCTTCATCTCAACAGGGGCTGAGCTTGCAAAATTTCAAGCTTCACTGCGACAAGCAAAAGACCGCGTCCAGATCCTGTCCATGCCAATCTTCAAAGAAGATAAGCTCGGCTGCTGCGCACGAGGGACTACATCCTTTATTACTAGAGTACAACGAGAGCTGATTGAAGCTCAAATTGCTCGTCGTATCCATCGTCGCTCGGCATATTGACAAAAGAGACTAGAAAAGCAAAGAATTCAGTATTCCGGCCTTCAAGTCTCTCAAAAATGGGTAGAAAAAGAAAGACCCGACGAAGTTGCTATTGTCTATATGGTGGCAAAACCAAAAGATGCCCGAAGTCAGCAACCAAAATTCATGTCAAATGACCGGTGACTCGCAGCGTCTCCCGGACACGAAGACATCAGGAGGACTCTCCCACTCCTTCAAGTCAAGGACACCGGAGTGATCATTCTTCGGGCTCTTCATCCAAAAGAATGAGCTCCAACTCAGTCACCAAGACGGTATCCTTATTCGATTCTCGAAGGGTGAATGTCCTAGTCACAAACTCTAAGCAACCTCCGCTGCACGATGACGCGGCTCTATGCATCTAGCAGCTAGAGTAAGGACAGCAGAGAATAAAGGTTCTGATGGAAAACCTCCTTCTCACTTTCCAACGTCCGCCAAACAATGAAGTCCGTCTAAATGATGAGGCAAATGGTGGAGAAGACTAGTCATGCGCTCTTACCAAAAAGGACGTTGATGATATCCTTGCTAAAGCAAAAGAAGATGATACACTGAAGGAGCATGGAATCAAGCCACCATATCCCTTATAGATGGACTCGGTTCCGTTCCCTGCAAAATTCAAACAACCTACTCTCCAAACATATACGAGGAAATGTTCAGCTAGACAACACGTCATCCACTTCAAAATCCTGACGGGAGCTATTGCGGATCAAGATGCTCTTAAGATCCATCTCTTTGCAAGTACCCTAAAAGGTACAACCTTTGATTGGTACTCCACTCTGCCGGAAGATTCCATGCAAAACTGGACCATGCTAGGGATACGCTTCTTGACCCACTTCAAAGGTGAGGATTATCCTGTTACTATGGCTTAGCTCTGCAGCCTAAAACAGGAAAAGAATGAGTCAACGTACGACTTCATTTACAAGTGGAAGCCAATGGCATACAAATGCTCAGATGTGCTGCTACAAGCATCGTTGGTCGACATATGCCGAAACAACATGAGAGCAAGGATCTGCTCCATGATCATTGGCAACAAATCAAAGAACTTAGGAGAACTCCTAAAAGCATCTATTGAGGCGGAAACGGTGATCAAAGACCTCAACAGTAAAAAATCATCAAAGAAAGAGCTGACAGCCATTGCAACCTCAAAGCCAAAGAAAAAGGAGGTTCTCAATGTGCAAACGAAGTCAGCTCCTCAGCCGCCAAAGAAAGCTGAAAACAAAGCTGCAGGTAAGAGACCTGAACTCTCTGATGCCTTCAAAGAACGAGTAAAGAAGAAATACCCATTTGATGAAGAGGTTGAAGAAATATTTGAGGCTCTCTTGGCAATTGAGAAACTCACCTTGTCTGACCCCAAAAGACCGGGAGATGTTAGCAAAACCAACGATCCTCGGTACTGCCCATACCACCAAATGGCTTAGCATCCTCTCAATCAATGCTTTATTGTGAGGGAGAAGATTAACGAGATGTGGAAAAACAGAGTCATCACCTTTGACAAAAATTATGGGCCTGCCTCCGTCAACATGGTGTCATATGGACAAACACCCAAATCACCAAAGAAGAAGATCACTACTTTCTTTAAGGTGATAAAAATGACCCAAATGTTCCAAGAGTTGGTTCCTTGCCTAATACCAAATGGACAGCCCATATGGGTGCATCCCGATCTCCTTGAAGATGAAAATTAGGAGGTCATCAAAACAAAGCCGATTGCTTAACAGCGAAGACAAGCCAGGAGACAACTTCGAAAGCTCAAACAGCAGAAGAAAGCTAAACCAAAACAAGAAGTCATTGAAAAGGTGGAGACCTCCTCTACTGCCTCACTAGGGGCAACAGAAGAGTCCGTTCCCAAGACATTAAAAGTGGTAAGAAAATTCACCCTCGGTGATTTCATGCCACCACAACTCAGAAATGAGACTACGCAGGGGGCATCATACTCTTGCAACTCGGTAATTGGATTCTCCATGAATGGATACGAGTCCAGTGACACTGCCAGTGACACCAATGAGTGCGAGGAATCCCTTGAAATAGGAGAGTACCTCTCCGATGAAGAATGGATTCCCGAATCTCAACTTATGCTAGTAATCTGGTATAACCCCTTACAATAACAAGGATCCTGGTCTGATGATGAAGAAGACCAAGAGGCTGTTCAAGAAAATGTTGCCAATCCAGCACTCGCCAATGCCCCAGTGGAACCCAATAATATTGAACCACAAAGGACAAACGAAGAAGATTTGGCTCTTATGCCCGATCTCGAAGAATATGCAATGATCTTGCAGCGTTTCGCCATAGAGCAAGAGCAGGATCACATCAATCAACTTCGTCACAATCCATAACCGGAGGTCCCAGAAAACCTACAAGAATCTCCTTCGATAACTCCAAAAAATGAAGAAAGTTGCTGGATCGATGATCCTCTCACATGTGAAGACGAGTCTGAATCCCAGCAGAGCATTCTAGAGGCATCTTCTATCGAAGTTGCTTGCAATGCGATAGCTTGGGATGATAGTGCCTCTAAAGCTCCGTTTGTCGAAGCTGCAAACTCTCAGACTACGTCTGGTAGCATATCTTCTGAAGCTACATCTTCTTGGGTGACTTCTACTAAGATATCATCTTCTTAGCCTTCGTCTCCTGAAACTGTGACATCGGAATTCAAGCCTCTTCTGACTGGTCACCATGAAGAAGCTCTGGCCCATGAGTTCTTCAATGAAAACCCGGTCAATTGGTCTTAGATACCCAACCTCATAGGAGATGTTTGGACCGATGAAATACTCAACAAAGAAGAAAAGTTGCTGGATGCTGTTCAGGACTTGTTCCCATGGTTTAAAATCGCGGTATCGGTCGCGGTTATCGGTCCGTCACGGTTGTCGCGGTGTGAATTTTTCTTTTAATCCAAAAATATTCACAAAAATATCCAAAAAATACAGAATATTAGAAAATGCTGGAAAACAATATTTTTTTTCCATTAGTAATAACAATAAATCAAAATATCGGTCACCTTAAGTTATGAGTCATGTCTGTGTCGCAGTTCGCTGTCTTCTCTAGTATTTCATATAATACAACTATTATTTCGACTCATGGTCAATTTGTTAGTATAAAATATAAGAAAACAAATATAACATAACAATTATCTATACTCTATTAATAAGTTATTAGTATTTTACTATTTAGTAGCATAAATACTCCAACAATTTTTTTTTTAAAGTAGAAGATTTAAAAAGCACCATTTTTCTACACTCAGAATCATATTTATAAGTAGATCTAGCATGAAAGTGTGTAGATCTAAGTGAAGAACACAACACAAACCCAAACATGACGTGCAAATGATATTTTCGTTCATTTTTATGTTTTATCTAAAAATAAAAAATAAAAAACACATAATAGTAAAAATAAGGGAGTTAGGTTGATTTTCTCTTACTAAATAAAATGATTTCTTCAAGAAATAGTTTTGGAATTTGGAAAATATAAGAGAATGAGCTATGGAGACATGTTGCTCTACGGAGATGAGGGGAGAGGAGTAGAAAATTGGAGAATAGGGAAAAAGTTACAAAAAATTAGGATTTTTTTACCATTACTCCATTGTAGTCCATTTCGGCCGATATTTTGAAAATATGGGCCGAGATATCGGTAAAACCGATATTTTGACCATATCGGCCGAGATGAACCGATATTTTGAGGATATTTTGACCATATCGGTCTGACTCGGTATCGCGGCAAAATATCGTCGCGGTATGGGCTGATACTGGTTCATATCGGCCGAGATTTTAAACCATGCTTGTTCCCGGAAAATGTTTCATGCAATGCAATAACTGAAGACGGCAATGTTGCTGCATAAACATTTTTAGCAACTGAGAATGATCAACCCCTCGATCCAGAGGGTGATCTTCTAAATGAAGAACCTTCTCCAGAAGCTTTTGAAGTTGGTAGAGGTACCCACTCTGGCCAGGATTACCACAAAAATTACAACCAATCTTCTTCTTCTTATGTAAATCCTTTGGGAAACAAGCTGTAAACACCCCAAGTGGCAACAATAATGAAAATGTAGGCCCCAAGGAGGCTTTCAAGTATGACTTCATCGAGCACTTCAAACACATACCTGCACGACTGCACATCCTAGACTTGTTACGAATGTCACCGCAAACTCATGATAGTCTCATTTTAGAGCTGTAAGGGCTGAATGCGGATGTCGACAAACACGCTCCACGAGTCTTACAAATTGAAATGGACTATAGGGTCAAAAAATCAAATACCTCCTCAAAGGGAGAAAAGAAGAAAACCGAGGGATCTTGCATTGAATGCCTCTCGGTCCAAAAAGCAGCAAATGCTACCATCGCCTTCAATAAGAAAGACCTCCTGCTAGGTGAGACAAAGCACAACCGACCTTTGTACTTCACAGGGTACATCGAGGAGATGCCGATACACAAAGTCCAGATCAACCCAGGTTCTGCACATAACCTCACCTTTACTTCGGCACTCGAAGAGCTAGGTATCCCACCTAATAAGCTAAGCCACACATCTGTGTCCATCTTTGGATATGATGGGAGCACTCAAAAGCCTATTGGCAAAATCAGGTTCAGGTTGCAAATCAGTGACCTTATCTCTGAAGTCACCGTGTATGCAATAAAGACCCCTTCATGTTACAACATCCTTCTCAGACGCCCCTGGATACACGAGAATGGTGTCGTCCTTTCAACTCTACATCAGTACATTAAGTTCGTTGGCGATGACGGCTTGATACATCGAGTATTTGTAGATAGACAGCCCTTCAAAGGCAATGAAGTCCATTTTGCAGACTCTTAGATGTACAATGAAGTTCAGCCTACTCTCACTCCATTGGAGACCCTAGTCGACATAGAAGACCCTGTGTCTGCTTCCTTCATCATTCCAGCAACTTCCGCAGAAGAAAAGCCAATCTTCTTTCACAGATCGGAAGCTTTTTCATCAAATTCTTTGCTTGAACCTTTCCAAAATAAAGGTATGCCTCAACTATCCCTATATAGTCTGATGGCACAAGCTATCATGAAGAAAATGGGCTATGGCGCTCAAAATCCAATAGGTTTGGGAGGTGGCCGCGGTATTCTTACGCCATTGGAACCCACCCTGACCAAAAGTCAACTAGAGGATTGGAAACTCTACCGTCATATAGACAAGTCTTCATACGGGTTAGGGTATGATCCTGACACTCCCGTGAGACAGTTGACACAAAGGCTACAAAGTCATTTTGCCGACCAGGCCTCAACATCTCGTGTCGATGAGGACATCGATCTCCATGGATATCTTTTTGAAGAGTTACCCGACAAGGATCCAGGAAGCTTATCAAATTGGTACGATTTCTCTGATGACGAAGAGGAATTGTCTGATGACACAGACACACGGTTTTTTGACCCAGAAGAACCATTGTCTCCAAAAGAAGTGCCTTACTTCGACCCAGTTTCAACAGGTGATCAAGACCACCTCATAGCAAGCCTTGAGAAGAGTATCGATCAAGAAGATTTATGGACAGAAGCAGAGCCATGGTCTGAAAATGCTTTTGAAACTCCAGAAGGTCTTGTTGAGTTGGAAGCCTTCGAAAATATTGTAGAGGAACCGCCTTCAAACCTTCCAACAGAAGATTCTGTTCAAAAGATAGACTTGGGAACACCAGATAACCCACGTCCTGTATTCATAAGTAAGAATATAAAGGATGATGAGTTGCCCGAGTATGTTTATTTTCTTCGTGAGTTTGTTGATTGTGTTGCATGGTCTTACGCTGAAATGCCTGGCTTAGACTCCAAAATAGCAGTCCACAAACTCAACCTGCAAGAAAATATCAAGCTTGTCAAACAAGGCCAAAGAAGATTCCGTCCTGATGTGATGGAGAAAATTGAACAAGAAGTTTAGAAACTCAAAACCATTGGCTTCATCCGCAAAGAGCAGCATCCTGAATGGCTGGCCAACATCGTCCCTGTGACAAACAAAAATGGGCAAATTAGAGTCTGTATTGACTACAGAGACTTGAATAATGCATGCCCCAAAAATGAACTCCCGCTCCCCATACTGGAGGTAATGATTGACAACACCTGCGGATTTAAGCGAATGACTTTCATGGACGGCTTCTCTGGCTACAATCAGATAAAGATGCATCATGAAGACGAAAGGCACACATCATTTCAGACCCCATTTGGCGTGTATTGCTACACTGTCATGCCATTTGGTCTAAAGAATGCCGGTGCGACATATCAAAGGGCTAAGATGAAAATATTCCAAGATATGCAGCACAAGACAGTCGAATGTTACGTTGACGACCTCGCTGCCAAAAGCAAAAGAAAAGAAGACCATCTTAAAGGTTTTCGAGAAGTCTTTCTCCGACTTCGCAAACACAAACTGCGAATGAATCCCCTCAAATGCTTTTTCGGTGTCTCATCGGGTAAGTTCATCGGATTCATAGTTCGGAAAGCTGAAGTAGAACTTAACCCCATCTAAGTCAAGGCTATTCTAGAATTGCCATCTCCAAGAACCCTAAGAGAACTAAAAGGGCTTCAAGGAAGATTGGCATACATCCGACGGTTCATTTCCAACCTATCAGGAAAGTGCCGTCCATTCTCTCGGTTGATGAAGAAAGGTGTAGACTTTGTTTGGGATGTTGAATATGAAGCTGCATTTCAAGACATCAAGTCATACCTGACCAAACCTCCAGTGTTGGCTGCCCCCACAACTGGAAAACCATTCATCTTGTACACAAGTGCTCTCAACTATTCTTTGGGCGCTCTACCCGCATAAGAAAATGATGGAGGAAAAGAAGCTGCTATATACTACATCAGCCGCATGTTGGTTAGTGCGGATCATCACTACTCCCCAGTCGAAAAAGAATGCCTTGCAGCGATGTTCACTGTACAAAAGCTACGTCACTACCTACTGTCCAACACAGTATACCTGGTTTCGAGGATCAATCTCTTAAAGGTCCTTGTCACAAAAGTAGGTTCCCTCAATGCTCGACTGACGAAATGGTCTATCCTTCTGTCACAATTTGACATTAGATATGTACCACAAAAAGAAATCAAAGGCCAAGCTCTAGCAGACTTTCTCACAAAGCATCCACTGCCTAAGGATTCTCCACTCAGGGATGATCTACCAGACGAACTTGTCTACAATGTGGAAACTTCTTCGTCAAATGCCTCCTGGAATATGTACTTCGATGGTGCAACCAAAACAAACGAAAGATGAAAGCTGATATCGGGAATTGGCATTCTCTTTGTTAGCCCTGACAAATACATGATTCCACACGCATTCTCGCTATTGGAACCATGTTCAAATAATGCAGTTGAATATCAAGCTTTGATTATAGGATTGGAACTTGCCCTCGAATCCGGCGTCACCATGCTGGAAGCCTTTGGGGATTCTCAACTGATTGTCAATCAGATGAATCAAAAATATAAAATCAGGAAGCCTGATCTATTGCCTTACTACAACAAGGCGCAATCGCTTCGTCAAAAGTTTGACATCTGTCACATCACCTACATTCGTAGAGGTGAAAACATCCGTGCAGATGCCCTGGCTGGACTTGCTGCATCTATAGCAATCCAAGAAGGAGAAAACATGCAAATTACTGTGTGTCAAAGAAGGATTCTCCTCCTCTCAACACACACCAAGCAGTTGCTGAATGCCACTGAGTGGTTGGAAGTCAGATTTCCATCCTTAAAACTCCGATTGGCGACTGGAGGGACCCGTTCATTGATTATATTATGTTCGGAATCCTACCTGAAGATCTAAAAGAGCGAGTAAGCGTTCAAAGACGAGCCCCAAACTTTCATTTGGATATTCCTTCAAAAATGCTTTACAGAAAATCATTCAATGGAGTACTTCTATGCTGCTTGTAGCAACAAGAGGTTATAGAAACACTCAAAGAAGTGCATGCTAGTCTTTGTGGAGCCCATCAAGCTGGTCCTAAGCTCTATGATCAGATAAAAAGGTTAGGTTATTATTTGCTTACCATGGTAGCTGACGCAATACAATTTACTAAACGCTACCAATAATGCCAAGTTCACGGAGACTATATCCACATGCCTTCAGAATGGTTACACCCTACAGCAATCTTGTGGCCTTTTGAAGCCTGGGGTATGGACATCATAGGTCATATCTCTCCCCCATCAAGCAAAGGTCATCGCTTCATCTTCGCTGCTACAGATTATTTCCCCAAGTGGTCAGAAGCATTTGCGTTCAGTGAAATGAAGACCTCATCAGTCCTTTAATTCTTGCTCACCAACATCATTTGTGGCTTCGACATCCTAAAAAATTCGTCCATGATAACGAACCACAATTCCGGGATCATAGAGTTTACAGGTTCTGTGATAAATACGAAATCCAAAGTTGTCCTTCGACTCCGTATAACCCGGCAGTGAATGGACTAACAGAAGCTTTCAACAAGACACTCTGCAAAATTCTCAAGAAAATGGACTCTAGTCACAAAAGAGACTGGAGCGACAAACTGCCTGAAGCTTTATGGGCCTATCGAACCACCGTTCGAGGACCAACCCATAGCACACCATTCTCCTTGGTCTATGGATGTGAAGCAGTTGTCCCTCTAGAGGTACAAATTCCTTCCTTAAGGGTATCTCTACAAAATGACATGACGCAAGAAAGCAATGTCAAATTGAGACTCCAAGAGCAGGATAATCTCGATGAAAGAAGACTCAAAGCTCTACAAAGTGTTGAGCTTTACCAAGCACGCATGGCAGGATCTTTCGACAAGAAGGTCAGGCAACGCCCCCACAAAAAGGGTGACTTGGTTTTGACAGTAAAAAGGTCGATGGTTTTTGCCCACAAATCCAAAGGCAAATTCAAACCAAAATGGGAGGGACCCTTCGTCATCGACAAAGTCTTCTCCAATGACGCATATGCTTTTCTGAAAATGGAGGACGACAGATGTATGCTGCCCATCAACGGCAAGTTCTTGAAGCGGTACTACCCTTGAAGACTTCCTCTATCAGGTCAGAGCGATGCCTGCATGGCCAAAGCCTATTTCTAGGTACTTGCTCGTCAAATGCCCTTTGGAATTTTCATCTTTACGTTGATGTTCCTAAAAAACCTCAAAACAATGTTTACTTTCAATGTTTCAATGTTAAAAAAAAAAATCAAATCCCAAAAATCCAAGTTTAGGAGCCTTTTCCCTAACTTGACCAAAATTTTCGATCCTTGAACCCAAAATTCATGGTTTGAAACAAAAATCAGGACCTAGGGATTTCCACCCTAGTTCAACCCGACTTTTACCTCCAAAAATGGTTTTGAGTCAAAATTTACGAGCCTCGGGTCTTTAAACAAAAATGATTTTTCAAAAAAACCGCGGGGAAGCGACGTTCAGTCAAGACCTGCAAAACCCAAAAATCGGAAGGATGCGAACCCCATTCGATACTTCCAAAACCTCAAAATCGCAAGGAAGTGACACCTCGTCAATACTTGCAAATTTTCAAAAAAACCATGGAGACGTAATATCAAGACGCTGCCTGGCCTCGATGACCTCCCTATCAAGACGGTGTAGGTCTTGTGTCAGCTCAATGATAGCCAACTCGGTGACATTCCTCTCTCGAACGAACTGCTTCCAAGTCCGCGAAATCTCATCCACTTTAGATTTGACTTCGCTAGAAGGCTTGACAAACATCTTGTTGAAGAAGTCATCTTTTGGAAAGCTCTTGGTCTCAGTCCACTTGTTGTCCAAAGCAATGACTTCGTCAACAAAAGCCGTGGCATTTGCAACATCCAGACCGACCTCTTCGCTGCCAGCAAGAATGTCCTGTACATGCTTGATCATGCCGAAGCCAGCTTCCAAGTGGCTAGAAAAGAGAGTCTCGATCCAAGAACTCAAGACGCTCTTCAGCACTCTCTTCGCATATTGAAGAGACGGTCCCGATGAAGTCTCACCCCGCTCCATCAGTCGACTGCCTCTGTCATGCTTCATTGGAGGGATGGTCAACAAATTATGTCCAATCGAAGATGCTGACGGAGGAAGCTCATCATGAGGTTTCATCTCTGCCGCACCAAAACTAGAAGTAACCCCTACTTCAGGATCAACCGCGGGCACCCCCCGCTCTGGACCCAAAGAAGACAGAGGGACTTCTCTTGTTGCTTCACAACCTGCCAATGAAAGACGAAAATGTATGAATATGATATTGTCAAAAATCAATATCAAGATTATTACTACAAAGTACCTTCTTCGACAACTGGCAGAATACTTTCTACCTCCATGAGCTCATTCGAAGCATCGTCAAAAGTTGTATCCATGGATGGCTCGAAGTAGTCAGAATCCTTTGGCAAGTCAGCTAGCTGGCAAGAAAACAAAAATATGTCAGCAAGTGGCGGCAAAGAAAAAAAACAAAAAGGAGAAAAAGCAAAGAAAATCATACCATGCGAAGATTCTGGAGCCACTCCAAAGTCCCTTGGTGCTTCCTTAGATGCCATGACGGGATCCGTCACCGCCTCATCGGCTGGAATCTCAGGCGTCATCAAATCATCATCTTCCACTAAAAAGAAAGAAAGCAGCGAATCAAAAAACAAAAATCTCTTACGAAAGCAAAGAAACGGAAAGAGAAAAGGGAAAACCATACCATCATTAATGGTCTCTTCCTCTCAACTCTTCTTTTTCGGAGGTTCATCAGCATCCCCTGACACCTCCTCGGCAATGGTGAGAGGGACTTCCAGATCAGGAGAGTCTTCGTGCTGTCTCTTATTTCAGCGCTGTCCTCTTTCCTCTTGCTTCTATGGCACGATTTGCTTGAAGTACCCGCCCCGCCATCAAAATCAGCCCTCTCACTAGAGTCCTCACTGGATGGTCTGCTCTTGCTAGTAGACTCCGTGGAAGCCTTTGTTCGCTCTCCTTGCATCCAAGCATCGATCTCGACCTCCTCT
Organism: Persea americana; assembly: GCA_029852735.1. Lineage (NCBI taxonomy): Eukaryota > Viridiplantae > Streptophyta > Magnoliopsida > Laurales > Lauraceae > Persea > Persea americana. The sequence continues at coordinate 31,333,302 of CM056819.1, forward strand.
TCCTCCGCCTGTTTCAAGACCTCACCAGGTACCTCTTGTACAACTCCTGATCTGATGACGTCATGTTCACAGAGAAAGCCTATCTTATGCTTCTCTCCCAAAAGGAAAGCCAAAACTTCCTCTCGTCGGACGCCATCTGATCTGCCAAGACCCTTCCTAGGAGACTACTTTACATCAAGCTCCTTCTTGGAAAGCCCCCAGTACACTGAAAAGCTCTCCACGAACCACTTCGTGAAGCCAGTAGTTCGGAAAGTGGGCAACTCAAGATAGGAAATCATGGTGGTAGTGTCCTCCGCACTATAAAAAGCCCATGCATTCCTCCCATCCTGTAAATCTCCAAAGCGCTTCACCTTACTTGAAGGCGCTCCAACGATGCCCTAAGAGAAGCCAAACTGCAAGGCAAAGCGCGAAGGAACATACGGCTGGATGTCGATGAAAAGATGTCTACGATACACCATCGTACCAACACATATGTTGAAAAGCCACGCTTTCTCTGCTTTAGTTAAAGAATAGTGTCTCCCCGACCCTACCCTGGTCGAATCACGGGAGACACCAAAATCAAGAACCCTCTTCCGCAAATCCGGATAAAGCTTCACCGAAGACTGCCCAATCTCGACGTCCTTGAACCATCGGATCCTTAAACGGGCAGACAAAAGAGATTCGGAAACGGCTGTCCCTCTTGCCAACCGAATCATAAAAGGGTCATCATCCTGTGCAGCACCCAATCGATGGAAACTAGGACAGTGGTATACATACCATAAATAAAAGATATGGGCTGAAAATACTCTATTCATGGGAAGCCCAAGCCGAACCAGGAAAGCAGCGGCCTGCAGTTCGGTGCATAAATGGGAGTAGAGAGCAGGCACTAAAGCAACCCACTCTCCAAACGCCATCTGACAACCTGGAAAAATGCAATGCGGCTTGATGTGCGTTCCATTTTCTCCAGCAAAAACAGTCTCACCTAGCCAATAAGATAGGTAAACAGCGAGATCTCTCCGCGACGCAATGTCAGAATAAATGGCATTTGTGCTTGGAAAGAATTTCTTCAAACTTTCTCGCATGACGGAGATCTTCTTCGAACCCAGAGTTTTAGCCTTGGCTTCCTGGGTCAAACCCTCAGAAGACTCTTCGCCGTTAAAGAAGTTGGGGGACAAAGAGCTAAAATTCTTTCAACTACTGCACCTGACTTTCGAGCCCTCCTTCTCCTTCAAAAAATTGTAGAAGGCGACAAGCTGAAAGTACAAAAGCCTGAACTCCACAGACTGCTCCTCAATGGCACTGTCAATAGGCATAAGCTCCTCATAGAGTTTGCCGAGGATGGGCAACCCAGTGATGGCGCTCAGTTCCTTTAAAGAAAAACCAATCTCACTGTTCGTGACAATAAAGGTATTGGTTTGTGGAAGGAATGACTCCAACATGGCCATGAAGGCTTCATCAGAGAAAACTACGGTTTGCCGAAAAGCGCGAACCGCGTCGAAGATCTCGGCCTCCTTCCGAATGGCCCCGCCAACCTGCAGGATGTGATCAGTCCATGACTCCCAGCTTGAGTCATCACTGAAACGGCCACAAAGTCGAAAAGGCTTCACCCAATTGCTACCGTCACCCTTGAAAATGCCAAGGCCCACCGGTCTCAAATCGACCGACGGATGATCTGAACCTTGGTAGCCGCTGGCCGGTATCAACATGTCCATATAAACAGGGGACTTTTCTGCGTAACTGGATGAGCTGCCAACAAAAACCCTGGTCTTGATCACATTGGTCCTCTTCACCCAGCTTGGAGGATCTTCCCTCTTAGAGTATGTGGGATAAAGGCTCATTATAGAGACAGTGCAATCAAAGGTCGACCGGCTAGAAACAGTTCTCTCCTCACCATCAGCTGTGTAAGAGAACTAAAAACATCTCCTTTGGTATGTTAAGTTGTTAGGGGCTACATCACCAAAGAAAATGGTAGGCTTGGGTACAATGCTTTCATCGTCCGTGACCTAAGGACTGTTGCTTAACATAATCCTGTAAAACTCCTCATCCTTGAGGGCGATCAAACGTTGCCTCATCTCATCTCGGTTGAGTGAGTCACACTCTTCTAAGTTCCTCTCCATATACTGTACCTTCTCCCAGGCCTGCTGTACGACCACATTGGAAGATCTAGTAGACCAATGAGGCGCATCGGTAACAGGGCCCTTACCCTTGTTCATTCTGGAGGAACTACCTGCAAAGGATGGAAAAGAAGAAATCAATCATCAAAATGACAGAATTTTACTAAGAAAATCCTTGCAAAATTTTGACATGATTCTAGGGTAATTCCGAAGAAAAAGGAAACACCCCGGAAAAGATAGGAAGCTTGAAGATGAACTCAACATTGCTGCGGGCTCCAGACTCCAAAATTTGCAAAGCTCCTCAAAACCCTCGCAAGACTAAAGAAAGGGCTCAACATTGCTGCAAGCTCCAAATCCTAAGACTTGCAAAAGATTTCCAGGTGTGCATTATCATACTTCCAATTCCATTTGCAAAAATCATGCATAGAAGGAAAGTTGTCATGCATGGGCATCTTGAAATCCATAAACTTCATTATCATGGTGAGCAAAAAAAGGGGGGGGGAAAGAAAAGAAGAAGAAGAAGAGAACCTCTTTAGAAAAAAAAAAAACTTTTTTTCTGAGCTGGCCCACAAGCCGTGGTTCACTGCCACGTGGCAGTACGGCTAGGTCCGTACAGCCAAGAAAAAAAAAGAGAGAAAAAGAAAAGAAAAAAAAAAGAAGAAAAAAAAAGAGAAGAAAAAAAAAGAGAAGAAAAAAAAAAGAGGAGAAAAAAAAACGGTGAAAAAAAAACTGTGAAAAAAAAAGAAACGAAAAAAAAGAGAGAAAGGCACAAAAAGAAAAAGAAAAAGAAAAAAAAAACATGTGAAAAAAAAAAGAGAAAACACGTGAAAAAGGAAGAAAAAAAAAAGAAAAGGAAAAGAAAAGAAAAGAAAAGAAAGAAACCTTTTTCCTACTTCTACATGGAATTTCTTAAGGAGGAAGAAAACTTACTTGAAGCCATGGAAGAAAAAAAAGAACTTGAAGATCCTTAAAGAAGAAGGGTTCTTGATCTTGGAGCACTCTTGAAGACTTTTGCAAAAAGAAAGCAAGAAAAGCCTTTTTTCAAGAAGATGGTGGGATCTCCAAAAGAAAACTACTAGGAACTTTAATGGAAGCTAGAAGAGAACTAGAAGAGGAAGAGAAAGAAGAACTTGTGAGGCATGTGCAACTCTTGCACAAAGAGAACTTGGGCGTGAATCCCTAGGTGAAACAATCATGGGACGTCCAAGCTCCTTGTCCTCCTATTTATAGCTTTTGCAAGCCCCACTTACTAATTTCTATTAGAAGTCTCACTTCCATAAGAATTAGTAACTTCCTCTTCTTTCTAATTAAAATAGAAGTCTCACTTCCATTAATAATTAGTAACTTACTATTGCCACTATTAGAAGTCTCACTTGAAATAGAAATAGTAACTTTCTATTTCCTTTTAGAGTTCAACTAGAATTAGAAACTTTTTAATAACTTGGGCTAGCATGGGGACCACTAAGGATTCCTTAGAAAGCTGGCTCCAACTGGGACTCGCAACCCCACATTGTTAGGGTTTTCATTAGTTTGCAATTTGATTGGATGCATTCATTTTTTGTTTAGCTTGAACTCTCATGCATTTTGGAATCTTCATGCATTATTAGTTTTTAATCATAGCATCAAAAGATTTTGAAAAGGTATGCTCAAACATGTTTTGAATTGCATTTTAAAAACACATTTCTTCAAACATGTTAGCCTCTAGTCAAGCATAGCTCTCCAAGACCATGTTTCCCTTTAAAATTCATTTTCAAGTCTTTAAAAAACAAGGGAAGTTCGGTCAGCCGAGCCTGGCTCGGTCAGCGTCGGTTCCGGTTCTAGAATACAAAAACCTGTTTTATCAGGGAACTTTGGTCAACTGTCGATCGCATGTCGGTCATCTGTCGGTCAACCGAACTTTAGTTCGGTGAGCTGACATACTTACTTCGGTCCGCAAATTTCAAAAAAATGACCGTTGGAGTTCGGTCGACCGAACCTTGGACGTCGGCTGACCAACAATAGATCCGTTGGATGAATTTTTTCTTATAAAAACAACACTTCCTTGGGATTTGTGCCAACACTTTTGAGACTTTTGAGGGTCAAGAAAGGTGGGACATTCATGCTAGGTTAGAGGGAAGCTAGGAGGGCAAATCAATCATTCCAAACATTTGATTCCTCAATGGGTTTGCCTCTCTTAACTTATTTTATTCATGCTTGTTTTTAAATCTTTGACTTCTTCAATGGCATGATTAAAAGTGTTCAAAGTGTTCAAATGTTGATTGTTTAAACATGCCTTGATTTTAAAATATGTTTAACTTCTAAACTCCATCATTTGAATAGTATTTCACATGTTAGTCATTTAATGATTCTTTAGAACAAACTTGGAAGTTTCATGATTAGCCTTTTCAAAACAAGTTTGTCATTATTTCAAAAACAAGTGTGAATCTCTTCCACCTCACATTTGCATCATTTATGAGCATTGAATTTCAAAGAGGTAGATAAAGTCTTTAAGACATATGTATCTCATACAAATCTTAGCATTCATCATTCATATGTCTTGTTAGTGTCACATTCCTGTGTGCACTATTTTTGGTTTGTCAATTCCGTGTCATTGTGTCCCGAAGACCTTACATCTTGAAGAGGTTCAAGGATGATCTACTTCAAGGATCTATTCAAGCTTTTGGAAGACCTGGATGTGTCAAAGAAGACTCCACTTGTGTGCAAATCATCTCAGGTATTTTGGACCCAAAACCATTACCTACCTGGACCCTAGGAGCCTTGCTTACCTTAGCCTATATTAAGTGTTTCATTTAATGTTATCTCCAGAAATAGGGGGTTCGGTGACCTTTCGGTCACCTGGCGGCTAGCCTCTTTGCAAAAAGCGGCTAACCGCTAGGTAACCGAAATATCACGGTTACATTTTCAGAATGCTGTTCTCTGTCAAAAAGTGATTCGGCCACCTTGTGGTCAGCATTAGGCTCACCGCAGTGTGGACTGGCGGCTAATTGCCAGGTAACCGAGGTTCACGGTTACATTTCCAGAATACAAACTTCTCAACTATTGTGGAAGTTCGGTCACTTCGCGGTTACCTTTCAGCTAACCGCCATATGGGCTGGCGGCTAACCTCCATGTAATTGAAATCCCTCGGTTAGCTTTCCAGAACGCTACAGGTTTTTGAGGTTCAGATTCGGTCACCATGCGGTCACCTCACGGCTAGCCGCTATGTCTACCGTCGGCTAACCGTAAGCTGACCGAATTAGAAAAACTAGTTGTTACCTCAGAGAAATTGAAATGAGGCTAGCCGAACTACCAAGAGGCTAGCCGCCAAAACTAGCCGTTGGGAACTTTTCTATATATATCTGGAGCCCGTTTTACACTGTAGACAGTACATTTTTGAAGAGCTTACTTTCCTACTTCTTCCCATCTTTCCTAAGCCTTTAAACCATCTTCCAAACACACTATTAACCTAATCTAGAAAATGAATGAGAGATGTTAGTCTCTAGAAAAGTGTGTTTGGAAAAAGGATTCTAGTTTGTTTTCAAATGATATACATTTAGGAAAATCTAGAACCCAACCTCTTGTCCCTTGAGTGAGCACAACATTGGAGCATCATCATCAATATCAAGGAAGCATTGCAAGAGGCATAAAAGCTTGGAGCTACGGTGACCAGCTTCGAAGAGCATCCTCTGGACTTCATTAAAGGGGTAAGTGGCAACCTCCAGATTTTGTCAAAAGAGGCAAGTGTTCTTCTCCCTCACTTCATTCAATTTAGAGCATTGTAAGAGTGGTTTATTTCTTTGTGATTTAACCACTATAAAAAATTGTAAAGGGGAGTAGATCTTTGTGATCGAACCTCATGAACAAAATTGATGTAGAATCATTACTTGTGTAGTTTTGATTCATCATAGTGGAACCAATGGACTGTGTGGACCTTGTGAGTGGATGTAGGACATATGGTCCGAACCACTATAATTCTCTGTGCATTTATTTATATTGTTTGTCTAAGTATTTTGATCTAGTTTACATGCCTTCTTTACCATTGAACATTGCTAGATAATCACACTTAGTCTACATATCACTTGATCTCTTATAAATCTTGATTAATAGGTTAAAAATGGATTTAAAGTTTGATAAACCTATTCATCCCCCCCTCTAGGTAGAGAACATTTGCCCTAGGTGAACTATCATTTGGTATCAGAGCTTTGGTTACTCCTTTAGGCTTTACAACCCGGAGTTGATCTATTCTTTTCTTGTGCCAATGTCTAATCGAAAAGGTAATGCTGTAAACAGACCATCACTATTTGATGGTACTAACTATGCCTTTTGGAAAGCCCGAATGTCCGTGTTTCTAAAATCTCTTAGTGGAGAAATATGGGATGCTGTTGAGGATGGATGGACTCCTCCTTCCTTCACAGTTGAAGATGGCACTGTCAAACCTCTCCCAAAGGACAAATGGACAACTAATCAAAAAGCTATGAGAGACTATGATGCAAAGGCATTAAATGCCATAACCTATGCCATGAATGCTGAAGAATACAAAAAGATTATGACATGTAAGACATCTAAGCAAGCTTGGGAGCTTTTGGAAACAAATTATGAAGGAACAACCATTGTTAAAAGAGCCAAGCTCCAGATGTTAACTTCTTAATTTGAATCTCTAAGAATGAGAGAAGATGAAATGTTTGATGAGTTTCGAACAAAGCTAATGGTTATCGTTAATGAGATGTGGTCGCTTGGTGAGCAAATCCCTGAAGGCAAAGTTTGTAGCAAAATCCTTAGGTCCCTACCTGAAAGATTTCACCCCAAAGTAACTTCTATAGAAGAATACAATGACTCTGAAACTATGAAAGTGGAAGAACTGACGGGTAACATTAGAACCTTTGAGATGAAGATGAACAATGCTTCCAACAAATCCAAAGATAAGAAATCAATAGCCTTAAAGGCCTCTCAACCATCTCCACCTAAAGAAGAATCAGGGAATGAGAATGAAAGTGATGCTGAAGATGTTGCATTGGTTACTAAAAGATTCTTAAGACAATTTAAGAAGAAGACTTCAAAGTTTAATAGAAAAGAGAAAGAGAAACCTTTTGATAAAGGTAAAAACAAAGTCAGCTCCTCCTCCAAGTATCAATCTAGAAATGTGAAATGCTATAACTGTCAAAAGTTTGGACACATATCTACCGAGTGTCCAATGGAAAGGAAAGTGAAGAAAAAGACCCTTGTGGCTACATGGGATGACTCATCTGAAGCCGAAACAGATTCAGATGAATCACACAAAGATGAGACAGAAAATTACACTGTATTGATGGCCAAAACTGTGTGTGATTCATTACTTGAGACAATGGAAAGTTCTAAAGAAAATGATGTTGAGAGCTTGGAGAGTGAATCTGAATCTGAATATGACAGCTCAGATAATGAAAAAGATGATGAAGATTCACAAGTCATATATGATAGACTCTATGAGGAGAGTTGCAAATTGATTGAAGTCTTAAACAAACAAAAATCCAAAAACAAAATCTTAAAAGACAAAATTGAAATGTTAACTAATGAAAAGAATATCTTAGCAATTGAACTAAATAAAAGTAATTCTAAATTTCATATTGCTAGTGAAGAATTCAACAAGATCAAGAGTTATGAAAAAGAAGCTGAAACTCTAAGCAAAACAAACGTACTTTTAAGAGATGAAGTCACTCAACTGAAATGGTTCAAAGAAAAGTACGAGTATTCATTTACCCATGGAGAAGAAAAATTTGAAAGACTTTTTAAAATGGGAAAATATCATAGAGACAAAACTGGATTAGGATACAACAAAATAGACAAACATAATCCTAATGTCTCTACTGTGTTTGTGAAAGGAGAAACTTCCTCTAGTAGTCAAAACATTTCTGAAATTACATGTCATTCATGTGGAAACAAAGGACATGTCAAGTATGATTGCAAAATTGAACAAATTAAAAGACAGACCGCTATGACATATGTCAATTATCAAACAAAAAAAATTGTTCATAACAATACAATCAAATACTCTGTTACTCAACAATTAAATGAGATGATGAAACAAATTGGTCGTCTAAAGTTACAACTCCACAATCACACAAAACCTGTTAAATCAACTGAAATCTACTCTAAGAAACATTTTCATCAACAAAATCATAACAAAGCTAAATCTCAAGGTCTTGGTAAAACCCCTATCACACAAAGATACATTTGGATTCCTAAGAACAAAGGCTTGTTGGTTTATATAGCCCTTAAAGCAGTTGATCATTCCTCGTGGTATCTAGATAGTGGATGTTCTAGACACATGACTAGGGATAGAGCATACCTATCTACCATAATTGAATATGAAGGTGGAACTGTCACCTTTGGTGATGGAAATATTGCTAAAGTAGTTGGTAAGGGTACTTTGAATGTTCCCAACATGCCTGTTATTAAAGATGTTTTATATGTTGATGGTTTGAAACATAACTTGCTAAGCATTTCTCAAATATGTGATAAAGATCATGTTGTTAACTTTAGTAGTCTTGGTTGTGAGATTTCCAAAAATGGAAAGATTATTCTAAGAGGCCTTAGAACTAAAGAAAACTGTTATGTTATCGGTAACCAGAAAGAATCATCTAGTTCAGCCTGTTACATTGCTCATCTTGATGAAGCTCAACTATGGCATCAAAGACTTGGTCATACATTTTTAGGGACTTGTCCAAACTGGACAAGTATGTAAAGGGTCTTCCTAAAATCAGCAGGAAATAAAAAACAATCTGTGGAGCATGTCAAAAAGGTAAACAAATTAGAAATTCTCACAAAAAATCCAAGTCTCTAAAAACTTCTAGACGCTTAGAACTTCTCCATATGGACTTGGTTGGTCCAACTAAGAAAGAAAGTAGGGGTGGCATAAAATACTTCCTGGTTATTGTAGATGATTACTCTAGATTCACTTGGGTTGCGTTTCTAAGAGAAAAATCTGATGCATATGTTGAATTTAAAAAGATTGTAAAAAGAATCCAAGTTGAAAAAGGAAGAGCAATTTCTCGGATAAGAAGTGCATGGTGGTGAATTTGAAAATATTAAGTTTGAAAAATTTTGTGAGAAATATGGAATTCACCATGAATTTTCTGCCCCTAAAACTCCTCAACAAAATGGTATTGCTGAGAGAAAGAATCGTGTCTTACAAGAGATGGCCACCGTTATGCTTCATGGAAAGAATGTCCCTAGAGATCTATGGGCTGAAGCAGTTAGCACAGTGCGTCACATTATAAACAGGGTATACTTGAGAACTGGCTTGGATAAAACTGCTTATGAGTTATGGCATGGTAAAAGGCCCAACATTAGCTATTTTAAAATTTTTTGTAGCAAATGCTATATATTTAAGGATAGAGAACACTTGAGCAAATTTGATTCAAAAAATGATGAAGGCATTTTCATTGGCTATTCTCTAAACAGTCGTGCATATAGAGTGCTGAACAAAAACACTGGAGCCATACAAGAATCTATAAATGTTGTCATTGATGACAAACAAAATGATTTCAGATTTCAAGAGAACTCTGATTTTGATGAGATAGATGTCCAAACTGAAAAACTAAACAAGGCTCCAATCTCTAGTAATTTGGTGAATGTGAAACATCACCCTATGAACCAAATTCTGGGAGATCCTTTGGCTAGTGTCAAGACTAGAAGACAATTAGAAAATATTGTTAGCTATCTCTGCTTTACTTCTACTCTTGAGCCTAAAAATGTGGATGAAGCTTTTACTGATGATAACTGGATAAATGCAATGCAAGAAGAGCTAAACCAGTTTGCTAGAAGTGAAGTGTGGGATCTAGTGCCTAGGCCAAATGACAAAAATGTTGTAGGTACTAAATGGATTTACAAAAATAAACTTGATGAAAATTGTACCATTGTTAGAAACAAGGCCAGGCTGGTTGTCCAAGGATATTCTCAAATTGAAGAAATAGATTTTGAAGAAACCTTTGCTCCTGTTGCTAGACTTGAGTCCATTAGAATCTTACTTGCCATTGCTTGCTCTTTAAAATTTAAATTATACCAAATGGATGTCAAAAGTGCATTTCTAAATGGTCTTTTGGAAGAAGAAGTTTATGTCGAGCAACCTAAAGGATTTGAAGACGCAAAGAAGCCTAATCATGTGTATCATCTCAAAAAGGCCCTCTATGGTCTCAAACAAGTCCCTAGAGCTTGGTATGAAAGGCTTACACAATTTTTAATTAATCAAAATTTTGAAAGGGGAAGTGTGGATAAAACTCTCTTTATTCAAAACACCAATGATTCTATTTTGATTGCTCAAATTTATGTTGATGATATTGTGTTTGGATCTACTTGCAATAACTTCACAGAAGAGTTTGCTAATCTAATGAAATCTAAATTTGAAATGAGCATGGTTGGTGAACTTAATTTCTTTTTAAGATTACAAGTTAAACAATTGACTGATGGAATGTTTATTTCCCAAACCAAATATGCAAAAGAATTGATCAAAAGATTTGGATTAGATTCAGCCAAACACAAGAACACTCCCATGAGCACAACTCTAAAATTTTCTAGAGAATCGAGTGGTAAGAGTGTAGATCCCAGTCTGTATAGGAGCATAATAGGCAGCCTATTATATCTTACAGCTAGTAGACCCGATATTGCTTTCAGTGTGGGAGCTTGTGCCAGATATCAATCTGATCCCAAAGAAATCCATTTGAAAGCAGTTAAAAGAATCATTAGATATGTTTCAGGAACTTCAGGATATGGCTTATGGTATCCATATGATTCATCTACTTGTATTGCTGGATACTCAGACACCGATTGGGCTGGAAATGTAGATGATAGAAAATCTACTAGTGGTGGATGTTTTTATCTAGGAAACTGTTTAGTTGCTTGGCACAGCAAGAAACAATCATCCATCTCTTTATCTACAGCTGAAGCAGAATATATAGCAGCTAGTAGTGGATGTACTCAAATGCTTTGGATGAAACAAATGCTCACAGACTATGGTATTGAACAATGTAGCATGAACTTGTATTGTGATAACACTAGTACTATCAATATCTCCAAAAATCCTGTTCAACACTCTAGAACTAAGCATATTGACATTAGACATCATTTCATTAGAGAATAGGTTGAAGAAGGAGTCATAGTATTGGAGCATATATCTATAAAGAAACAACTAGCAGACATTTTAACAAAACCCTTGGATGTTTCAAAATTTGAAAATATGAGAAAATCCCTTGGTGTTTGTGCTATTCGATAAAATAAAAAAAAAAATGGGGGGAATTTCGGCTAGCCGTGGACCCTCTCAGCGGCTAACCACCGTGGCGGGCCCGTGTTTCTAAAAACTAGGTTTTGTCATTTCGTTTAGTTTCTTCTCCTCTCGTCTGTTTCGTCTCCTCCGTAGCTGTGTGTCTGGAGTTCGGTTTCTTCACTCCTCAAGGTCCTTCCTTCTTATTCCTCTCTTTCTTTTATTTTTCATTTTCTTGTTTTCCTTGTTATTGTGCATTTCCTGTTCTTGTTTCCTTGTTCTCTTGTCTCTTTTCTCTATTGCACATATTCTCTTTCTCTTGTGTGTGCTGTTTTCACTTCTGTGGGCACTCCAACTGTTCGCATCAATGCCTCCTAGAATGAAATCGGTTGTAAATCGTCCCTCTAAAAGAGGACGCTCTACAGGAGGCTCCTCGTCTCGTCAAGATAGACCTCCTCCATCACCCCCATCTTCACCTTCACATTCATCTTCTAGTTCCACTTCTTCTTCTCTTCCTCCTCCATCTATGCCTATGAGTCTCAAACCAAATGTTCAAATGCTAAACGACATGAAAAAAAGGTTGATTATGGTTGAGCGTCGTACCCTCCGCTCAATTATTGAAGGTCATGAAATGGCCATTATTCTTGCTCAAATCAATTGGAGTAACATTCTGGATTGGGGGGACAAGGCTTATCCCTCTCTTGTTTACAGCATGTATGCGTCTATTACTGATGCTGTTTCAACTATTGACTCTTGCTCTTTCAATGTAGCATTTAGAAATCAAGTAGTCACAATTGACCCCGATCGTATTTCCTCTATTATGAACATCCCTGTTAGTGAAAATGGCCTAACTATGGTTGTTGACACACTCACTGAGGCTGAAAAGGCTGAAGCCACCCTCCGTATCTGCGGATTTAATGCTGAGTGGAATCGTAAAAAGAATTTTCTTCCTCTAGCTGCTTTGATTCCCAAGTATAGACACCTACACAATCTGTTCACATTTAATGTCTATCCTCGTAAAGTCAATAGGACCGAATTAACCTCTTATATGGTCAATATCCTTCATAAAGTCATTGCCGGTGTTCCCATTTGTCTTCCTTCGCTGATTTGTCGTACCATCATGCAATTTCACCTCTCAGATACCACAAAGACTGCTGCCCCATTTGGGTTTCTTATGACTCAGCTAGCTCGTTCTTATGGTGTTCCTCGACCGACTGATACTCCTCTATACCATGCTCCTTTTGGTAGAGCAAACCTTATTCAGATGAATCTCCTTCCTAATGTCGAAGCTGGGCCAGTTCCGCCTCTTGCAGATGATCAAGCTCCACAGTAGTTCATGGGGCTACTTCTTCTGGTGCGTCACGGAGCGTGGGAGATCGTTTGGATACTATAAAGCAACGGCAGTCCAAGACAGAGAAACTATTGAAAAAGACTCTACGATACTTAGGGGCTCTGTCCAAGGGCTGTCGAGGACATGATTTCAACAACATGCCTCCCTCTCCATCCCCTCCATCTGATTAGTTTTTAGTGGGTCTTTTAGCCACATTTGTTTAATTGGTTCTCTTTTTGGTGGTGTTGTGTTGACCAAGTGGCTGCCCTTCCCTATGTGTTTAACATACTTATGCTATTTCCTTTTAACTTAGGATGTATGAACTTTCATGTCTGACTTTTATATCATGTTCATGCTATATATTTTTGTGCCTTCCTGATATATTTTTCTATCGCATTGATATCTTTCTTATTGCATGGTCCTACCCTTGTCAATTTGTGACAAAAAGGGGGAGAGAGAATTCCCAGGTTTTCAGGTTTTCAGATACATTCTAAGGAAGAACGTGTGTTTGTCTCAAAGAATGCTTCTAACTCATTTGAACATGTTATTTTTGGCTAATGATTAAGGGGGAGTTGCAATCCCTCCATAGAATGTGTTTCTTCTTGTCCTATGCAGGTAATTCATTCAGATTCAAGCACATTCATAGGGGGAGTTATTATTTGAGTTGTAATTATTGCATTTCCTCGTAAAGTTCTCGTACTCTAGTAATTTTGAGTGTTATTGGGTTCATTTATTGTAAGAGTATATAGAAAGGTGTTTTGCCACGAAATTGTCAAAGGGGGAGATTGTTAGTGTCACATTCCTGTGTGCACTATTTTTGGTTTGTCAATTCCGTGTCATTGTGTCCCGAAGACCTTACATCTTGAAGAGGTTCAAGGATGATCTACTTTAAGGATCTATTCAAGCTTTTGGAAGACCTGGATGTGTCAAAGAAGACTCCACTTGTGTGCAAATCATCTCAAGTATTTTGGACCCAAAACCATTACCTACCTGGACCCTAGGAGCCTTGCTTACCTTAGCCTATATTAAGTGTTTCATTTAATGTTATCTCCATTATGTTCTGTCCAGAACTAGGGGGTTCGGTGACCTTTCGGTCACCTGGCGGCTAGCCTCTATGCAAAAAGCGGCTAACCGCTAGGTAACCGAAATATCACGGTTACATTTCCAGAATGTTGTTCTCTGTCAAAAAATGATTCGGCCACCTTGCGGTCAGCATTTGGCTAACCACAGTGTGGACTGGCGGCTAACTGCCAGGTAACCGAGGTTCACGGTTACATTTCCAGAATACAAACTTCTCAACTATTGTGGAAGTTCGGTCACTTCGCGGTTACCTTTCAGCTAACCGCCATATGGGCTGGCGGCTAACCTCCATGTAATTGAAATCCCTCGGTTAGCTTTCCAGAACGCTACAGGTTTTTGAGGTTTCAGATTCGGTCACCATGCGGTCACCTCACGGCTAGCCGCTATGTCTACCGTCGGCTAACCGTGCGTTGACCGAATTAGAAAAACTAGTTGTTACCTCAGAGAAATTGAAATGAGGCTAGCCGAACTACCAAGAGGCTAGCCGCCAAAACTAGCCGTTGGGAACTTTTCTATATATATCTGGAGCCCGTTTTACACTGTAGACAGTACATTTTTGAAGAGCTTACTTTCCTACTTCTTCCCATCTTTCCTAAGCCTTTAAACCATCTTCCAAACACACTATTAACCTAATCTAGAAAATGAATGAGAGATGTTAGTCTCTAGAAAAGTATGTTTGGAAAAATGATTCTAATTTGCTTTCAAGTGATATACATTTAGGAAAATCTAGAACCCAACCTCTTGTCCCCTGACTGAGCACAACATTGGAGCATCATCATCAATATCAAGGAAGCATTGCAAGAGGTATAAAAGCTTGGAGCTACGGTGACAAGCTTCGAAGAGCATCCTCTGGACTTCATCAAAGGGGTAAGTGGAAACCTCCAGATTTTGTCAAAAGAGGCAAGTGTTCTCCTCCCTTACTTCATTCAATTCAGAGCATTGTAAGAGTGGTTTATTTCTTTGTGATTTAACGACTATAAAAATTGTAAAGGGGAGTAGATCTTTGTGATCGAACCTCATGAACAAAATTGATGTAGAATCATTACTTGTGTAGTTTTGATTCATCATAGTGGAACCAATGGACTGTGTAGACCTTGTGAGTGGATGTAGGACATATGGTCCGAACCACTATAATTCTCTGTGCATTTATTTATATTGTTTGTCTAAGTGTTTTGATCTAGTTTACATGCCTTCTTTACCATTGAACATTGCTAGATAATCACACTTAGTCTACATATCACTTGATCTCTTATAAATCTTGATTAATAGGTTAAAAATGGATTTAAAGTTTGATAAACCTATTCAACCCCCCCCCCCCCTCTCTAGGTAGAGAACATTGGCCCTAGGTGAACTATCATGTCTTAGATAGGATTTCAATTTCATTATCAGCTTATGATAAGAGGCATCAACGTGTATTCACTTGCATCTCATCTTATGCTTCTTTAGGCATAATTTATTGAGATGAAAATATGATGTTGTAAAGGTTAATGTTCAGCCTATTGAAAAACATATGAGATTGTAATAGGTTATTGCTTAGCCTTGTGTAAAAGCATATGTGGTTGTAAGGTTGGAGGTTAACCTAAACCTCAAGATGATAGTGGAAATACCGGTATGGAAATTGGGAGTGAACGTAGGTTTATTTGGCCAAACTACTATAAACTTGCTTGTTGTGGTGATTGATCGTGGATGTATACTTATGATCGTGTTTCTTTTTAAATGTCTATCTTGAATGTTTAGTTGGGTGCTTTACTTGTTACTAGAAACCCCTCTTATAAAACAAGATGATAAAACTTCAAAGCATAATTAACATAAGTTTTAAAAAGAAGTGGTCTAGGTTTTAGGGCTCACCCTATTCACACCCCTCCCCCCCCTCTCGGGTTCGATTTTGGTCTTTCAATTTGTATCAGATCTTAGGTGCTCTGGTTTTAGGCCTAACAAACATTGAGTTAGAATCCTAGAGAGTGTTTTCATTAGTTGCCATTATGCAAACTCATTTGGGAGAAGGCAATGCCACCAATTGACCTCCACTGTTTATTGGAACACATTATCGTTATTGGAAAATTAGAATACAAGTGTTCTTGGAATCCCAAAGTCTAGATGTGTGGAATATCATACAAGAAGGTTATCATCTAACCACTATTACAGAACAAGATTCGGAAGGATATGCGATATCCATAAAACTCAAGCCCAAGAAAGAGTGGACTCAAGGAGAAAAAGATAGGGCAAATCTGAATGCTAAGGCAAAGAATTTTTTATATTGTGCCCTATCTCAAGAAGAATTCAATAGGGTAGTAAATTGCAATATGGCAAGGAAGTTTGGGATACCTTAGAGACCACTCATGAGGGAACGGATCAAGTGAAAATTGCTAAAATTCAAATGTTAACTTCCAAGTTTGAAGATATCAAAATGTTGAGGAAGAAACCTTTGATTAATTCTATTCAAAATTTATGGAGATTGTCAACTCCCTCATAGGTCTAGGAGAGAAGATGAATGAATCCAAGGCTGTTAGAAAAATCCTAAGATCTCTTCCCAAAAGGTTCAAACCCAAGATTGTAGCTATTGCTGAAAGCAAAGATGTTGATAAAATTAAAATTGAAGAATTAAGACGAAATCTCCTTACCTATGAATTAGACTTAGAAGTTCCTAGCAAGAAGAAAGGAGTAGCCTTTTCCTCTCAATTGAAGGGTATTGAAAGTGATGTCGAGAGTGATGATGATAATGCCTTGTTTACAAAGAAATTTAAGAAATTCTTTAGGAACAACAAGAATAGTAGAAATTCTGAAGAAACCAAAAGTTCAACCAAGATTCCAAAGAAATCCAAAATGATCTTTTGCTAAAAAGGATGTGCAATGTTACAATTGTAAGGGATTTTGACACATTGCTCAAAATTGTTTCACCCCTAAAGAATCTGAAAATGGAGATAGGAAAGGTAAGAAAGTGCTGAATATAACTTGGGATGAGGAAGATGAAGGTAGTGACAACAATGAGTCCCAAAATGATGAAGATGAAAATATTTCCAATTGGCTCCTATTTACATCTATTGAAGAAAATAATGAGCATAATACATTAATAAATGACACAATAGGGAAAGAGGAAACAAAGGATGAAAATGAAATGAATGAAATTCAACAAGCCTATGATGAGCTATATGAAAATTGGGAAAACATGATTAAGAAAAACAAAGTCCTAAGAGAACCAAAAGGCTTATAATTGATAACAATGATTTAAAAGATGAGCTGATATTAAAAACTGATGAGAAAAAGAACTTAGAACATAAGTTGACTACTTTAAATGAAAATCCAGCACATGCCAAAGAGGTGGTTTATAATTTACAATCTAAACTAGAATCTAGTCAACCAGAGACTAACTCTCTTCAAACGAAGCTTAAGAAAGGAAAATCCGTTGTTGATAAATTCACACTAGGAAATGATAAGTTTTATCAAATGTTGGGCATGCATAAAATTTATGGTGACATGAGTGGGGTAGGTTTTGATTGTTCATCTAGTAACAACAAGAATAACTTTCAAAAGATTACTAGAACTTTTCACAAACCTTTGATTAGAAATAACTTTACTTCTAGATGGACTTGTCACTTTTGCAATCGTAGTGGACATTTAGTTCCAAATTGCTCATACAAAATCATATTGTCTCTCAAAAATCCCTCTAGAGCTCTATTTAAGCTTGTCCCCAAGATCATTCCCCCCAAATCTCTCTTAACTAGTTGGTTTGAAAAGGAAAAAAAAAACTGTTAAGAGTCTTTTAGTTCAAACCGCCTTGAAGGCTAAGGAAAATCCTACTTGGTTCTTAGATAGCGGCTGCTCAAAACATATGACAGGAGACCGATCTAGATTCAGCTCTATTGATGATTATGATGGAAGAAATGTTTCATTTGGAGATAATAGTAAGGCTCAAATCATTGGGAAATGATGTGTGAAAGGAGATCAAATGCCAAACTTAAGTGATGTATTTCTTGTGGAAGGATTAAAACATAATCTTCCGAGCATAAGCCAATTGTGTGACAAAGGAAACAAAGTAGTTTTTGATAGTCAGTCATGCGAAGTGATCAATGATAAATCAAATCAAATCATTCTCACTAGATCTAGGACAAAAGGGAATATTTATATCATTGAAGAATGTGGTGAAGATGAGTCTAGATGTCTGATTACAAAAGATCAAGAAAATTACCTATAGCATCAAAGGATGGGACACAGAAGCTTCAAATTGATGAAAATCTTGTCAAAAATGAAATTGTAAAAGGGATTACCAAGTTGAGTGATGAAAAATCTGAACTTTGTAAGGCATGTTAATTAGGGAAAAAAATCAAAAAAAGTTTTAAGGGATTAAAGGATATATCGTCTTCCCATCCTGTTGAATTAATTTATATGGACTTGATTGGGCTTGCACCTGTGCGAAGTATTGGAGCAAAGAAATTTGTATTAGTTATGGTAGACGATTGTTCTCGTTTTGGATGGATCGCTTTTCTTCATGCTAAATCAGACGCTATAGACAATATCATAAGAATTTACAACAAGATTTAGGTCGAAAAAGATTGCAAAATTCGAAAGATTAGAAGTGATCATGGAGGAGAGTATGAAAATGAAGAATTTGCCAAGTTCTGTGATAGCCATGGCATAACTCACCAATTTTCTGCTCCTAAAACTCCTCAACGAAATGGAGTAGCTGAAAGGAAAAATAGAGTGATCCAAGGGATGGCTAGAACCATGCTTAATGAGAAGCACCTCTCTCGAGATCTATGTGCTAAAGCTGTTAATACTGCATGCTATCTGATAAACAGAGTTTATTTGATAAAAAATACTAACAAAACCCCATATGAACTTTATTTTGGAAGAAAACCAAATCTGGGGTATTTGAAAATATTTGGAAGTAAATGTTACATTCTAAGAGATAGAGAGCAGTTAGGAAATTTTGAGCCTAACTCGGATGAAGGAATTTTTTAAGGTACTCTAATAAAAGCAAGGCATATAAAGTATTCAATTATAGAACCTTGACTATAATGGAATCAACTAATGTTGTTATTGATGAAAATAATCAAATTGGAAAATCTTTGCAAGACGACGATGAAGCTGAAATATTAGTGAGCAATCTATGCCTAAAGAAATTGCAAAGGGTATTCAATCTACTTCCAATATACCATCCAGATTGTTGAAGAACCATACCATGGATAATGTCATTGGAGATATCAGAAGTGGGGTCATGACACGAAAACAAGTTCAAAATTTATGTGTTCATTATTCATTTGTCTCTCAAATAGAGCCCAAGAATTTTTCAGAGGCTGCAACTAAATCTGAATGGATAGAGGTAATGCAAGAAGAGTTGAATCAATTCAAAAAGAACGATGTTTGGGATCTTGCTCTCCTAACAAATGAGAAAAATCCAATTGGCACTAAGTGGATTTACAAGAACAAATCAAATGAATCTGGAAATGTTATGAGGAACAAGGCAAGGCTTGTAGCCAAAGGATATGCTCAAATAGAAGGAATTGATTTTGAAGAAATCTTTTCCTTGGTAGCACAATTGGAATCCACACGAATTTTGTTGGCATATGCAAGTAGTATGGGAATCAAATTGTTTCAAATGGACGTTAAAAGTGCCTTCTTAAATGATGAAATTGAGGAAGATGTGTATGTTACACGACCTGGAGGTTTTGAAGATCCTCATCAACTGGAATATGTTTATAAACTCAGAAGGGCTCTTTATGGTTTAAAACAAACACCAAGGGCATGGTATGAAAAGCCTACAAGTCACTTGGTTGAAAATGAGTTTGAATGTGGGAAAGCAGATAAGACTCTTTTTATCAAAAAGATTGATCAAGACATTCTCGTAGCTCAGATTTACGTAGATGATATAGTTTTTGGATCTACTTCAGAAAAACTTGCTCAAAGATTTTTAGAGTTAATGAGTTCCACATTTGAGATGAGTATGGTCGATCCTCTACAATTCTTTCTTGGTCTTCAAGTTAATCAAACTGAGAAGGGTATTTTCCTAAGCCAATCTAAATTTGCTCTAGAAATTGTTAAGAAGTTTGGTTTAGGAGACTCTAAGGCTAGTTGTAACCCCGTGGGATCTATTTCAAAACTATCTAGTGATCCTTAAGGTAAGAAGGTAGACCAAAAACTCTATAGAAGTATGATAAGAAGCCTGCTTTACCTTACAGCTAGCAGAGCGGATCTCTCCTTTAGTGTTGGAGTATGTGCTAGGTATCAAGCTCATCCATGTGAGTCCCATCTTAAGGTTGTCAAATATATAATCAAATATATTCATGGGAATTCTCACTATGGTATTTGGTATCCTCATGACTCTACATTGCAATTGATTGGCTACAGTGATGCTGATTGGGCAGGATCCATAGATGATAAGAAAAGCACAAGTGGTTGTTCCTATTTCATAGGAAATTGCTTAGTGGCTTGGCATAGTAAAAAATAGAACTCCGTATCTTCATCTACTGCTGAAGCTTAATACATAGCAGCAAGAAGTTGTTGTGCTCAATTATTGTGGATGAAACAAACTCATTTAGATTATAATGTTCCATAATAATGTATGCCTATTATGTGTGATAATTCTAGTGCCATTAGTATCTCTAAAAATCCTGTTCAACACTCACGCACCAAACACATAGATATTTGTTATCACTTTCTGCGTGATCATGCTAATCAAAGAAACATAGAGTTAGTCTTTGTTTCCACTGATGCCCAACTAGCTGATTTCTTTACTAAATCCCTTGGAAATGACCGTTTTATCACACTACGACATCAATTGGGCATTGGCCTATGCCCTGAATATTAATTCCTTAGTTAAATCACATGTTTCTGCTTTTCATTTTCATCTTTATATACTAATTAGGTGCTACTAACAAGGTGTGTGTTTTATTGTTTCAAGGGCATAATACTTTGCAATTAGATGTCAAAGGGGGAGAAAAATAGAGAAGTTGGCTTTGATTAAGAGGGAGAAGAACTATGGTCTTCTATCAATCAAAGGAGGAGGAAAGCTTTATTGGTATATTGTTTTTAGTCATGCAAATGTGGAGGGGGAGAAATGACTTAGAATTTTCAAGATTGCTCCCGCAAGAAAAATCCAAATGCTCCCTTATATCCAAAGCTCCTTAAGATCCAAAGAAGCAAATGTCCAAGTATCATTGAAGAAAGCAAGAGAGTCAAGCTTTAAGAGTTGCCATCAAATTGCAAAGGGGGAGATTGTTAGCGTTTAATTAGTTTGCAATTTGATTGGATGCATTCATTTTTTATTTAGCTTGAACTCTCATGCATTTTGGAATCTTCATGCATTATTAGTTTTTAATCATAGCATCAAAAGATTTTGAAAAGGCATGCTCAAACATGTTTTGAATTGCATTTTAAAAACTCATTTATTCAAACATGTTAGCCTCTAGTCAAGCATAGCTATCCAAGACCATGTTTCCCTTTAAAAAACAGGAAAGTTCGGTCAGCCGAACTGGGCTCAGTCAGTGTTGATTCCGGTTCCAGAATACAAAAACCAATCTTATCAGGGAACTTCGGTCAACTGTTGGTCGCATGTTGGTCATTTGTTGGTCGACCGAACTTTAGTTCGGTGAACCGACATACTTACTTTGGTCAGCAAATTTCAAGAATATGACCGTTGGAGTTCGGTCGACCGAGTCCTAGATGTTGGCTGGCCAACAATAGATCTATTGGAGGAACTTTTTCTTATAAAAACAATACTTCCTTGGGATTTGTGCCAACACTTTTGAGACTTTTGAGGGCCAAAGAAGGTGGGACATTCATACTAGGCTAGAGGAAAGCTAGAAGGCCCGTCATTCATTTCAAACCTTTGATTCCTCAATGGGTTTGCATCTCTTAACTTATTTTATTCATGCTTGTTTTTAAATCTTTGACTTCTTCAATGGCATGATTAAAAGTGTTCAAAGTGTTCAAATGTTGATTGTTTAAACATGCTTTGATTTTAAAATATGTTTAACTTTTAAACTCCATCATTTGAATAGTATTTCACATGTTAGTCATCTAATGTTTCTTTAGAACAAACTTGCTAGTTACATGATTAGCCTTTTCAAAAAAAGTTTTTCATTATTTCAAAAACATGTGTGAATCTCTTCCACCTCACATTTGCATCATTTATGAGCATTGAATTTCAAAGAAGTAGAAGAAGTCTTTAAAACATATGTATCTCATACAAATCTTAGCATTCATCATGCATATGTCTTAAATAGGATTTCAATTTCATTTTAAAACATATGTATCTCATACAAATCTTAGCATTCATCATGCATATGTCTTAAATAGGATTTCAATTTCATTATCAGCCTATGATAGAGGCATCAACGTGTATTCACTTGCATCTCATCTTATGCTTGTTTAGGCATAGTTTATTGAGATAAAAATATGATGTTGTAAAGGTTAATGTTCAGTCTATTGAAAAGCATATGAGACCGTAATAGGTTATTGCTTAGCCTCGTGTAAAAGCATATGCGGTTGTAAGGTTGAAGGTTAGCCCTAAACCTCAAGATGATAGTGGAAATACCGGTAGGGAAACCGGAAGTGGACATAGGCTTGTTTGGCCAAACCACTATAAATTTGCTTGCTGTGGTGATTGATTGTGGATGTTATACTTATGATCATTTTTCTTTTTAAATGTCTATCTTGACTGTTTAGTTGGGTGCTTTACTTGTTACGAGAAACCCCTCTTATAAACAAGATGATAAAACTTCAAAACATAATTAACATAAGTTTTAAAAAGAAGTGGTCTAGGTTTTAGGGCTCACCCTATTCAACCACCACCCCCCACCCCACCCCCCCCCCCCCCCCCCCCCCCCCCCCACCTTTAGGTTTCGATTCTGGTCTTTCACACATCTTGTTTGCAATCCAGGCCCATGGTTAATTGCAAATAACTCCACTATATAAATGCAATTGAACTCCAGTCTTAGGAATAAATTACATAGAAGACCCTAAACTTCTCTATTACCACAAGTAGGCCCCTCCTCCATCAATATCCATGGATCAATTGGACCTGTCTTTCAAACTTAGATCCATATCTAATTATCCTTGAGCCCCAATTAATTATAATGATCATAGGTACCTTTCCAATTAACTCTTAATCGGAATGAGTGCACCCTTACCAATGATAAATCCATTAATTGGCATAATGAGAGATTAAAATAGATTCCATCTTGACCATCGAATGTTCCCACAGCTCTACTACCACGTACCCAAATCATCGAGGCGTTCACCTACAATTGGCCTTACTTATTGGTGACTCAAAGCAAATGAATAGGTAGAAACTTGAGTTCATTAATGTCTCAGGATTGAGAGCCTATTACTGGGGAATTATGAGAGCAGACCTTAAAGTAAAGACAGTGTTCATAAGGCGCTTCTCATGGTCCTTCAATACATCCAATGTACCAGCACTATGATCCAGAATCTTACATTCTGATGATCGAGACAAATCACACTATCGCATAGTAATCAAAGTACTGCAACCTTGTCAGATGAGATGTCTAGTCTCATTACTCGTTGTGAAGATATTTAAGTATAAGATTTGCTATACATGTCTCCCGTATGTGGATTTCATCCATATACATGTATTGCATCTAGTATGCTTATGGACTCCCGGTTCATCTCAGTAACCATCATGTCATTCATATTGGTTATGTGCAAACAAGTAATAAAACACCATTCATCTCATTAAAGGAAAGCATGAATATATTGATAAATAAAGAAATTGATAATTTATTTCATCAATCTTAATGGATTGAGACCATAAAACTAATAGATTCAACCCTTAAACGTTGTCGAAAATGCACATAACTTCAGGAGCACCAAAACACACTTCTGTGGCATCTGAAACTTCATTTAGGAATTGATATGACTAACATGGACCTGGACCTGAAAAGGGGATCATTACCTAGGTTTGGACCTTTGTTACTTATTCCATTGATTGGCATGGTTATTGGGATTTATCATACTTGATTCATTGATGTTCACTCTTGTAATTACTCACTGTTTATACCTGTTAATTACATGGAAATTGAAAGACCTAAACTTAGGACTTCCTAGTATTGACCCGGATTTATGGACTAGAGATCGTTGACCCGTGTCTGTGGCTAGGCGGGCCATCCTATGGCCTAAGAATGGATGGATGTGACACCTTAGGATGAAGATGACCATTATTATGGATCTCTAACCCATTTATGAATGGGAATCGACTGAATATTACTGGACTGAATATTGATGATGTTCTTGGACTATATTGGGCTAAGACCATCACATTGTTGCTCGTCGCTGTGGATTTGATGATGGACTTGGATCTTGGACTGCATTTATTGATTGGACATGTACCTTGGACCTTGTATGGAAATGATAGGACTTTGCTCGCGCAAGGCAAAACTAGACAGGCACAAACCTTTACTTATTCCCTTGAGTTGGTACTAAACATTCACTCGATTGTTATAAGCTTAGCTATTAGACCGGTCATCCTTTATGGGAGCTCTATTTATTGTGGATGGAGCTATCATGATAAGCTATTGTTAGACGGTCGGCGGGGTTCCAATTTCGGTCTATAGAGTGTTAGAGTGTGGATATTGTTATTATTATTGGTGGGGCTTGTCATCCCTTGCATTTTACATTATTTCCCCGGCGCGACTGGTTTACAGTATGAGAGGGCTGTGGCATAATATCCTGCGGTGTCCAGCTCATGTGAATGTGCCATATTATCATCTCTATTTCCTTTGATGCATACATCCTATCTTACTTGTATACCGTGTCTTGCCAGATCCATGGATCTGACCCATCATTTGGTGCTTATATATTATCCTAGACCCCCGAGGGCAACACGTTCGTCGAAGCGCCCTAGCGAACGAGTACAGATGGGGATTGGCCGATTAGGAGGTCGAGCCGGAGGTTTGAGAGCCAGTACCAGGGGCATGAGTGATTTCGCTTTTGGGTTTTGAGTGACTTTTGTAGTGAGTAGGGTGGGACCATTCATCTAATAAGTACTCTATTATTACACTTTAAGATTTATATTAGACTGGTGCCTGCTACATTAGCTACATATTCAATTGTTACCTTCATAGCTTTCGCTACTATCTGATATTGCTTCCGCTATATTTCTTTCTGCTTTCGCAGTTAACCATTGATTAATATATTGTTAAAAAAATTTAAATTAAACCTCACTGCGGACCTAAGATCTTTAAGTTCTTCGGATTTTCCAGGAAGTAGTGTGCCAAATTTGGGTACCTTGGCAGTAAACTCAGTATTCGGATTCGGAATTGGAGCATTACACCCAAACTCTCCCACTAGGCCCTAAAGTTATAAATAACAACCTAGCCTCTATTATTCTAAGCTTTCTCATTGTTCTAAGCCCTAGAAAAGTCCTAAAGAAATTCCACTTCTCTAGAGACCCATCTTTTCATCCATGTGCTGAAGCTTTGTTAAATTGACCACTATAAACCATTGGAATTAAACTGAAGCTTTCTTTTCAAATGCACCGTTGTCTTCCTTTATCCTCAATCTGACAATCAGGTTTTCAAGTTTCATCTCCTTTCGCTTATGCTTAATGTAGTTCTTAAAATCCTTCCAAAGTGGTGGCAATTTTTCAATGATTGCTGCCACTTGGAAAGACTCACTAAGAGACATTCCTTCTGTATGAATTTCATAGAGAATTACTTAAAGTTCCTAAACTTGATGATTACTCCCTTGGAATCGATCATCTTGTAGTCAAGAAATATGCTAACAACGAATTTCTTCATTCCAGCATCTTCAATCTTGTACTTTGTATCAAGTGAATCCCATAATTCCTTAGCAGTCTTCAATGAACAGTACACATTATATAATGTTTGTCTAGTCCATTGAGAATGTAATTTCGATAGAGGAAGTCAGCATGCTTCCAAGCTTCTACAGCAGCAACTGCTTGCTTGTCTGTCTTGCCTTCTTTCAAAGCAGGAGCTTTTTCATGGAGGAACCTAGCCAAGTTCAAGGTAGTGAGATAAAACAACAATTTCTGTTGCCATCTCTTGAACTCAGTACCATTGAACTTCTCACGTTTCTCCCCATGGTTCACCATATCAGGGGTAGGAGTACATACTAGAGTATTCTTCTCAATGCCCATTTCTATTTAAAAGAGCAGAAATCACTTAAATAAAACACTGAGTGTATACTGCAAAATTTAAAATAACAATACTGTAAATAGAAATTAGAGTATATGGTAACCAGTTACTAGTTATCGTATACTGAGGCAAACAGAAAGTAAAATGCAGAACAAACTGAAGTTCTGTTACTTGTATATATATAATGAAAAGAACTCAGTTATACATACTAGTTTCAGAAACAAAAGAAAGAGAAACCAGTAGCAAGGCTGACAAAAACCGAAACTAGAAATGCTTAAGTAAAACTGAGAATAGAATGTACTTAGAATGATGAAAACTTGTCTTAAGATTGTTATTCCGAGTACATACAGAAATAGTTCAGTATTTAGGAAACAAGTTTGTACTGCAGTGAAACAAAACAACCACGAAACAGAATTACAGAATGTAATGTAGAAATGCAAATCCACTTACAGGTTGAAGGTAGAAATAGAGTACTATTGTTAAAGTTATGAAGTCCAAAAAATCGTAGAAGAAGGCTGATCAAGGCTAGTTTTAACACTATGTCCTTAAGACAAATTTTGCCCCCGCAACGGTGCTTATGAGTCTTCAGTGGCGTTTGTCTCCCAAGATACAATGATCAAGAACACACAGGAGCAGTACTACAACTTGTGTGTAAGTCGAACCAAACAGTGGAACAGAACTGTCTCTTCTTGACTCTTCTTGACCCAAATGCAATGACGGAATGGAATGAGCGAAAATGCATGGACAAGATGATATCTATAGCCTGCTTCAGGACTTTTTCATGGGGTTGCATCTGTTTAGTGAACAGATGCTTCTCTTTGGACACTCCTCTTGGGTATTGGACACGCCCTTTCATATGCGAATGGACACACCTCTTGGGTTGGACACACCCTTTCATATGCGAATGGACAGACCACTTTGGACACACCCTTTTTGGAAAAAAGAAATTTACCCAAAAATATATAAATGGGTAGTGGGCCGAGCCAGGCCCAACTCGCATGTGAAGCCGAAGCTGAAGCCCAGGTCCGAGTCAAGTAGTGGTGTTTAGGAGGCAATTTCTCATTCACTCCTTAATGGATTAGAGCAACCCAATACATATCCTTAATCTACTCATATAGTAGATTACATTCCCATGTATTCCCACCTAAAAGGATAAGTGGGTCCCACTTTTATTTTAGCTCAAAGATGACCAAAATAATGGTTCTCTATTCAGTTTTTCCA
This sequence comes from Persea americana, assembly GCA_029852735.1. Lineage (NCBI taxonomy): Eukaryota > Viridiplantae > Streptophyta > Magnoliopsida > Laurales > Lauraceae > Persea > Persea americana. Next base: position 31,360,350 of record CM056819.1, read on the forward strand.
ACAATCCCCCGCATGAATGAAATTTACTGAAAGCAATGAAATGATATGCAGACACAGAGAAAGAGAGTACAATTGGAAATTTTTTTGTATAGAGAAAGGTAGCTTGTAGCCTTGAACCTTCCCTTGTGAAATACTATCGGATTTATTGGTTGAACAGTGAACATAATGTCCTGAACTACTCTGCCTTTTGCGTAAATCGAGACGATAGAGTTCACACAGAATCTTTTCAGACACTGTTGGTTCTCATTATTGTGTTCATTTTGGCCCTGAACAATGCCAGGTTTCATGAGTACTTTAGAGAATTTAGCCTTATTATTCTCATAGAATCGTCCCCGTTCACACTCACATAGGTGATTCTTATTAAGAGTATCCTGCTATATCCCATCCTATTAGTCAAGATATAAGAATCATTAAAAGCTTTGCTTACCCTAGTTACTGTTGTAGATATCACTATTAGTATCATAGGAATGAGGAGGAGATTTTATCTCCATAGTGATATCGTTAAGTCACACATAATTCGGTTGTCCCTTTGAACCTAGATCTTGGGATCTCCAGTCAACTAGGTTAGGTTGCCATTATGGCGACTTTTCATTCATAGGCTTTTAACCCATTCCCCTCGATGAACAGTTTATTTGCTCTCTCATTAAACCTTTGGTAAGGTATCCGCAATGTTATCTATTGACTTTATGTATTGAATCGTCATAATTCCATTAGAGAGTAATTGTCTCACGGTATTATGCCTTTGATGAATATGTCGAGACTTACCGTTATACATTTTACTCTGTGCCCTTCCAATTGCTGATTGACTATCGCAATGAACGCACATAGGAGGCACAGGTGTTGACCACATTGGAATATCTTCTAGAAATTGACAAAGCCACTCAGCTTCTTCGCCAGCTTTATCCAGTGCAATAAACTCAGACTCCATAGTGGATCTAGTAATGCATGTTTGTTTGTTTAGAAGATTTTCATGATACCATTGCACCACAAAGTGTAAATAGATATCCACTTGTGGACTTTGAATCATGAGTATCTAATAACCAGTTGACATCATAGTAGCCTTCAAGTACTGCTGGATATCTTGAGTAATGCAATTTATAGTTTTGGGTGTATTTTAAATATCTTAAAACCCTAACTATGGCCTTTCAGTGGTCCGATCCTGGGTTATTTGTGTATCTACTCAATTTACTAACCGCATATGCAATGTTAGGACGAGTGCAATTCATCGCATACATTAGGCTGCCAATTATTTGCGCATATTCTCGTTGTGATATGCCTTTTCCATTATTCTTGGATAAATGGACACTAATATCTATAGGTGTTCTCGCTGAACTGCTATTATCTTGATTATATTTTGAGTTTTTTTTTTCTCATTATAATGTGATTGAGATAAAATCAGTCCATCCGATGATTTAGAAATCTTTATTCCAATTATAACATCGATAATACCTAAATCTTTCATATCAAACTTATTGTTCAACATCCTTTTGGTAGCTTGAATGATATCATCATTAATACCCATAATGAGCAAATCATCAACATATAAGCAAATAATGACACAGTCATTGTTAGTGCTCTTGACATTTACACACTTGTCACATTCATTGATCTTAAACCCATTTGACATCATCAAACTGTCAAATTCCTCATGCCACTTCTTTGGTGCTTGTTTTAATCCATGTAGAGATTTGACAGGTCGGCAAACTTTCTTAGTTTGACCAAGAACATTAAACCCTTTTGATTGTTCCATATATAGTTCCTCATCTAATTCACCATTTAAGAAAGCTGCCTTTACATCCATTTGATGTATCTCGAAATTGTTTATAGCAGCAATTGCAATTAACATTTGAGTTGATGTTATCCTCGTTACTGGTGAATAAGTGTTGAAATAGTCCAAGCCTTCCTTTTGTTTGTACCCTTTAACAAGCCCAGCCTTGTACTTTTCGATTGATCCATCCACTTTCGTCTTTCTCTTGAATATCCACTTGCATCCAAGAGTTTTACAACCTTGTGGAAGATCCACTAGTTCCCATGTGTAGTTTTGCACACTATTTATTGCCTCTTTCCAAAATGGTGCCTCGGGACCGAACACCACTTCTTTAAAGCTTTGAGGCTCATCTTCTAACATAAATGTTAGAAAATCTGAACCAAATGTTTTTTATGTTCTAGCCCTCTTACTCTGTCTAGGTTTATCAATCTCTTGTTGTTTTAGATTACTGCTACTAGCAGTAGTATGAGTTATTTTAGGAGAACTCAATTCCTGCAAGAGTTTATAAAAAAATACATGTTCAAAGAACAATGCATTCCTTGACTCAATAATAGTATTAGGATGCATATCAAGAATCTCAGACTTGTAAATTAGAAAGCGATACGTACTACCACTACTATGAGCATACCCAATGAATACACAGTCAACTGTTTTTTGTCCTATTTTAACCTTTTTAGGTGTAGGAACCGCCACTTTAGCCAAACATCCCACACTTTCAAGTATTTGTAAGTAGGCATTTTGCCTTTCCACAATTCGTAGTGGGTCTTATTGGTTTTCTTTTGAGGTATTTGGTTGAGAATATAATTTACGGAGAGTATAGCATCCCCCCACAAGTTCTGAGGTAATCCAGAACTTATTAACATAGCATTCATCATTTCTTTTAAAGTTCTGTTTTTCCTTTCAGCTAAGGAGTAGAAGTTTGGTGTATAATACCATGTTGTGAATAGAATTCACCAAAAGATGATTCATATTCACCACCTCTATCGCTTCTTATCACCTTGATTTTCTTATCAAGTTGATTCTCAACCTCATTTTTGTAATGTTTGAACATTTCCAATGCCTCATCTTTACTTCTCAGTAAGTAAACATAACAGTATCTCATGCAGTCATCAATGAATGTAAGAAAATATTTCTTACCACCTTTAGTTTGAACAAACTTTAGGTCACAAATATCAGAATGAATTAACTGAAGAGGTTTAAAAGTCCTTTCAATAGAATGAAAAAAAAAGTTCTAGTAAGTTTAGCTTCTACATATGTTTCACATTAATTTGATATTGGAATCAAAATTGCATTTAGACAAACATTTCATATTGACTAATCTACGCAATGCATCATAATTAACATGGCCTAATCTACCATGCCACACATTAGATGACTCGAGCATATAAGCAGAAGGATTTTTCTTATTAGGAACAATAGTCATTACATTCATTTTGAAGAGTCCATCGCTCATATACCTCTTTCCCACGTACATTCCATATTTATTGAGTACAAACTTGTCTAACTCAAATACTAGTTTGAAACCCTTTTTACTCACTAGTGAGCCTGATACCAAATTCTTACGAATATCAGGTACATGCAACATATTGTTGAGGGTGAGTTCCTTTCCAAAGGTCATTTTCAATACCACTTGTCCTTGGCCTTCAACTTTAGAAGTGGCAAAGTTGCCCATGAAGAGTTGTTCCCAGTTTGAAGCATGATGAGTGGAGAACATCTCTTTGTTAGAGTAGACATGTCAAGTGGCCCCAGTGTCTAACCACCATTCTCTAGTGCTGCCAACCAGATTGACTTCTGAGACCACAGCAGAAAGATTAATGTCTGAAACATCAATGGAGAGAGTGTCCAATTCTGTCACGTTGGCCTGCGCTGGTTTCTTACTTGTATTGCTTTGTTCCTTGAGCTTACGACAACACTTAGCACGGTGGCCTGGTTTGTTGCACACATAGCATTTCCCTTAGAACTTCTTATTGCCATTGGGACTTTGTATTGGACCGTTGGAAGGGTTCTTCCTCTCCTTGGGATTTTGACCATGTTCCACCACATTTACCTTAGCTTCAGTGAAAGTTTTTCCTGCTTTCTTTTCAAATGCATGGTTGTCTTCCTCTATCCTCAATCTGACAATTAGGCCTTCAAGTTTCATCTCCTTTCGCTTATGCTTAATGTAGTTCTTAAAATTCTTCCGAAGTGGTGGCAATTTTTCAATGATTGCTTCCACATGGAAAGACTCACTAAGAGACATTCCTTCTGCATGAGTTTCATGGAGAATTACCTGAAGTTCCTGAACTTGATTGATTACTCCCTTGGAATCGATCATCTTGTAGTCAAGAAATATGCTAACAACGAATTTCTTCATTCCGGCATCTTCAGTCTTGTACTTTTTATAAAGTGAATCCCATAATTCCTTAGTAGTCCTCAATGAACAATACATATTATATAATGTGTTATCTAGTCCATTGAGAATGTAATTTCGACAGAGGAAGTCAGGATGCTTCTAGGCTTCTACAGCAGCAACTACTTACTTGTCTGTCTTGCCTTCTTTCAAGGCAAGAGCTTTTTCATGGAGGAACCTAGCCAAGTTCACAGTAGTGAGATAAACTAACAATTTCTGTTGCCATCTCTTGAACTCAGTACCATTGAACTTCTCATGTTTCTCCCATTGGTTCACCATAACAGAGGCAGGGGTACGTACTAGAGTATTCTTCTCAATACCCATTTCTATTTAAAAGAACAGAAATCACTTAAATAAAACACAAATTATATACTGCAAAATTTAAAATAACAGTACTGTAAATAGAACTTAGAATATATGGTAACCAGTTACTAGTTACCGTATACTGAGGCAAATAGAAAGTAAAATACAGAACAAACTGAAGTTCTGCTACTTGTATATAATGAAAAGAACTCAGTTATACATACGAGTTTCAGAAACAAAAGAAGTAGAAACCAGTAGCAAGGCTGACAAAAACTGAAACCAGAAATACTGAAGTAAAACTGAGAATAGAATGTACTCAGAAAGAGGAAAATTTGTCTTAAGATTGTTATTCCGAGTACATATAGAAATAGTTTAGCATTTAGGAAACAGGTTTGTACGATAGTGAAACAAAACAACCACTAAACAGAATCACAGAATGTAATGTAGAAATGCAAATCCACTTATAGGTTGAAGGTAGAAATAGAGTACTATTGTTGAAGTTATGAAGTCCAAAAAACCATAGAAGAAGGCTGATCAAGGCTAATGTTTAACACTATGTCCTTAAGACAAATTTCGCCCCTGCAACAGTGCTTACGAGTCTTTAGTGACGTTTGTAATGCACCACCTTACACGGATGCATGATATTGTCCGCTTCGGCACACAGGCCTCACGGTTTTGTTTCTGATGTGCCAGAACCCATCAAAAGGCCTCATGCAAGGTAAGGGTGTAAGCTCTACATATAATCCCATTCACTTTCCTCTCTATAGTCAATGTGGGACTCCGGGGCGTTACAATGTTTGTCTCCCGGAGCGACTACAACAATATGTACTTTTGCCGGCGCTAAATAAGCGCCGGTAAAGGTCCAAAAAACGTAGAAAAAAAGTATTCCCGGCGATTTTTCTTGCGCTGGGAAAGATATGCCAGCAATAACATTTGCCGGCGAAAAAAAGGGAGCGCCAGGAAAAGCCTATACATTTCCGGCGTTTTATTTCGCCGGGAAAAGTGTATATTTCGCCGGGAAAAGAGGTTTTTTTTTTTTTTAATTAAATGTTAGAAAAACTTTCGCCGGCGTTATTTTGCGCCGGGAAAAGTAATTGATTTTTTTTTTAAATTTTGAAAAACTATCGCCAGCGTTATTTTGCACCGGAAAAGATTTACAATTTACGAAAATTAATTTTTCAAAATTTTTTGCCGACGTTTTTTCTTGCCGGGAATATTTTTTTTTAAATAAAAATTTATTTATTTATTTGACTTTTAATTTTCTTTTCCTATGTGTCACATGAATAAATTGAAATTACTAATTCCATTATCCAAAACCAAATCTACTACACACCCAACATCCATTTCCATTCCAAAATCATCAAAAATGAAACAAGAAAATTCATTCCACTTCATATTAATATTCAAACATCCGTTCAACATTGAAAGCACTTTACCATTAGCATTACAAAATTAAAACAAATGCTAACATGTATTCATTGTAAATGTACTCATTGCACATATGGCTGTCACTATGCTTCTCTCTCTCCTTTTTAGTTTCTAAGAATGAAGAGAAGGGAGGAAATGAGAACTGAATTATGTTTCTTTGGGTCCGTTTGTTGTCCTTGTGAGTCTTCATAAACTGAATGTAGGTACGAGGGGTAAATGAAGGAGATCCCTGCAAAATTGCCCGTTCCATTGATAGGACCATATGATATCAAAGCTCCAATCATTTTCTGGCTGCGACTCTTACTATGCAATGGTGTTCACATTCTGGACCATCTTAAGCCAACGTGGTCACCCTTGAGTCACCCTTACTACGCAAAAAGATGAAAAATTACCACAAAACAAAAAAAAAAAAAAAGTGAGTATAATAAAACAGAAAATTATGTTATAAGTATTGTTATTTTTACGTTCTAAAAATAAAATTATAATAAAATAGAAAATTATGTTCTATGAAACTAGAATTATAAGAACTATAAGACTTGTTATGTTTTACTTTGTTAATAATGAGTCTTAAGTAGTAGCACTGGGCAGTAGACACCCACAATTATGTTTCACTTGTTTGGAGGAATAGTACCTCCACTTTTTGAATGCTTAGTTCTAAAAAAATGTGATTTTGATCTCTGGTCAATGCAAAATGCCAAAAGAGACTCCCAAAGCTTCTCTTAAAAAGAAAATTCAGAAATAAATTAAGAGCGAAAAACTATAGGACTCAGAAGAATCTTGTTGACAGGAACAATGACAAATACAAAACCATGCCCCACCATGTGATGTATATCTTATATCCAAACCAAAACCAATTCTGGTTTGCAGGAATTCAGATTAGTCACCCAAACAGGAAACTACGACAAGCAATCCACACTGTAAAACATACCATCCATGCTTTCAAATCTTGAGATATCAGGTCTGAACTGAATCATTAAATCAAGCCTGAGTTGTTTTTTGGTATTAGGCTTGAGCTGAATCATGTTACCAAAGAAATTTAATCATGTTACCAAAGAAAAAAAAAAAACGTTGCCCAAACCTCATTCTGCAGCCATGTTTCAAAAAAAAAGAAAAAAAGAAAGAGAAGAAGAAATGGAAGAAGAGAAGGGTCGGGAATCACATACTTGGCAAGTTCTCCCTTGCTCTCCTCCCTCTTCTTCTCTGTTGACCACGCCTGGCCTCCACCTGAAATGACAGCAGCAGGGGAAACACAAAAAACAAAAAAAAAAAAAAAAGGAGAGAAAAGAAAGAATGGAAGCTAGCAGGGAGTGCGGATCCACAACAACAAATGCTTGGATTCTATCTTGTATAACAGCCATCTACCGAAAACCTTCAACTTTCAGAATAAGCTCTTCCTACAGCAACAGTATAAGACGTGGATTGATCTATTAGTAAAAATGATGACAGTCCTTTTCCAATCGACAAAAGCACTACTAAATACCACCTTTTCATATATGCACAAGATAAACTCAACATGTCAAAATCACATGGATACATGCATTAAGAAGTAACCAATACTGCAGTAGACAATAAAAAGGAAGTTGTTAAAATCACCTGCTTTTAGCATGGGTTCATACAATGTAACAACAAGACAATGGGTTTTCTATTTAGATCCAAAAATCCATCTTTACTTGGCAACGGGTGCATTTCCATTGTTGTTGGTAAGCATCTGATCATGATTGGTGTTGTTCAAAGTGTGAGGCCCGTCCTGTAATACTTTTGAGGACATCATTTCTTTGAGCAGGGTAGATGAAGCCACAGGTTGCTCTTTGATAGAAACAGGTTTTGCAGATGAAGCCACAGGGTAGTTGTGCTCTATCAATCCTGGATTGCTCTGGCATGTACTGTTTGCAGAGGCAGAAGAACATGCTGACCCGCTTATGATTAATTATTGGTAAACCTCTAGATACACAATACCATCCACTAAGCCTTAAACGATTTGAAGCGGAGACCTCCAGCTCATTGGAGAACTTTCTAACCACTTAAAACAATTAAAGTGTGATTAATTGGTGGGAGTTAACTTAAAAAAAAAAAAAAAAAAAAAGAGATGATGGGAGTTAATGTCGGGTTTTATAGTAAAAAGGCCCCTAGGCCTGTATTCTTTTGTAACTCAAAGAGGGCCCTACAATATTGTTTGTTACTATAACCCTGATTGACTAGTGGTCTAACAAGTCAATTTTTTATAATTGAAAGATGGTAAGATGTAGGGGCACATGCATGATATACAGGTCTCTCTCAATGGTAATAACATAGGGGCCAATTTGCAAAGTCCCATTTCTCTATCCCATGACCCACTGTCATTCACCAAACATATTGAAGGAGTAGGACCAGCTGCATGGACGGCCTGGATAGTGTCTTATGTTCCATAGTGGTGTTGTTGACAACCTAAGACAGAAAAGGTAGCAGACACACTCCACTTAATAAAAGTCTCTTCATCATTTTTATTCCCCACATTCATAAGCATTGATTGGAATACAGAACGTGACCACTCATTTGATATTATTAGCAAAACATAACATGTGCCTACATGTGTATGTGTACTTCTATAACTCCTCTGAAAAAGATGTCTTTAATGTATTTCCACAGATACTAATTGGTCAATATGATGCCTTTAATTTAATTTTCAATGCAGCATGTTGATGCAAGAATCTCCACAGAAGGCACGACTAAACAGACAATAAAGGTAATATGCATGTTACACAAGAAAACATTGTTATATTGTATTTTCACAGACACAACACTCGACCAAAAGATTTTTCACATAGTTACCATCAAAGATTGCAAGTTAATATAAATAAACCGTCAAAAAGTAGAAAAAGAATAGTAGTTCTTTACAATCACAATCTGATGAATGGCTTCTTAAATCATAGAAAGGTAGCTTCCACATTACAACCTTTTTGAGCATCGAGAATGTGCATGAATGATACCTTTACTATGGAGCTTGACAAACCATGCAAGGAGTGTGCTGATTCAAATGATTCAAAGAACGATAGCCTCTGCAGGATTTTCAATAGTACTAACATGTACCTTGAGGGATTCATCACAACTAAGAACAATCAGATATATGCATCAAATGTCCGTCATAGTAGTGTGTATGAACTGAATTAAGCACCAATAATGTATAAATATCAACCTTCATGGGCGAAGAACCATGCAACAGCTGCATATATGTTCCAGCACCAATTCTAGCAGAAAATAGACATCAAACTTTGGTTTGATTCCTCAGAATGAAATACCACAGATGTTATAATTGTGTGGGTAAAACACCGTAATGACAAAGTTAAGCAAAGAATACAGCTAAGCCCGCCGAACACCTCAGCCTATGGTGGAAGATCGTCAGCTCGGCAGCTCGGTCAATAGCTTGGCAGCTCGGCAGCTCGGTCAATAGCTTGGTAGCTCAATACCACAGTTCGGCAGTTCGGCATAATGCCAGCTCGGCACAAAGGCACGCCACGGCCAAGCCACCCTTGGTCTTAGACCACAATACTAGAGTCAGAGTGGGCCGCCACCTCCTTCCTGGAAATACGGCGCGCCCAGACAGATATGAGCAGTCATTTATGGCGATAGGATCGCTCATTTATGGCGATAAGAAGTGCGCTTTATCAAGCCCTGTACGCCAACTGGCTGAAGGCGTGGAAAGAAAGGGAGGGGTGTTGTCCATTTCACCTACTGCTGCCAGTCAGGGTAAGGATCGATGGGACCTCACCTCACCTACCCCCACTCACAGAGAGAATGAACGAGGAACGATCACCTATATATACACATGGGATCAGTCTCATGGGAGGTACGCAATACACAACTCACAAATACCCCACACCCTCTCATTCCTCTCTGGCTCCTCCTGTTTAGTTTTCTTAGAGCTAACTCAGGCATCGGAGTGCCTTCGGCTCACGACAGCCAGGGCCTCTGACCCTAGTCTTTCTCCTTCCTTTTCAGGTTTTTGGAAGTTCAGCATTCCCTGTCCCAAGGAGTGTTACCTCGACCTCATCTCAATCTAAGTAGGTGTCGTTTTTACCGCCTACAATAATCTTTTGAGCTACATTAGAAAAAAAAAGAAGAAAAGAGAAGGAAAAGAGAAATTTCTCCTCTTCCACCACTTGCACACACCCACCTGCTGCACCACCATACACACACCCACTACCTCCTCCTCTTCCACCACTTGCACGCCCACTTGCCCACCTGCTGGACCACCCTGCACACACCCACACACCCACAAAGCAAATTCAAATAAGCAATTCCAGCATTATAACCCTATAATCCATGAATCATGACCACCAAATACGCAATCACTACCATACTCTAAACAACCCCAATTCCCAAAACTACCAAATCATGCTTCTACCCAACACCCCAAAATCCAAATCCTCCAAAATACCAAGAAAATTCCTGAAACACTAACAAACAAAGAGCGGATTCAAAAACGCAATCCCAGCATTATAAAACAACAACCCATCCCTTGCAATCTCCAAACATCCCAATCATCATCAATTCCGGCTCAAACAAATAAAAAGAAAAAAAAGAAGATAACAAGGAAAGGAGAAAAAAAAGCTTCTTGCTTGTGAAGAAAGAAAACCCCATGAATAAAAAAGGTGAAAAATGGATAAAACTTCGAAAGGAATCCGAGTTCTTAGTACCTGCACCATCTTTAATTGGGAGAGATAGAGGTAATAATCAAAACGTTGGATTGGGAATGAGATAGTGGAGTAGGAAAGATTGTGTTTTTAACCCTCCATTGTATTTGTGCTATTCGAGAGCTTGTGATTTGGATTTTTGTGGAATGCGGGAAAAGGCTCGCCGGTATTCCCTTGTTTCTGCGAGGATGGCAGATGAGAGAGAGATGGCTGGACGAGACGGAGATGGGCACTGGACGAGGCGAGATGGGCCAGGGACAAAGAGGGAGGGAGATGCAGAGAGATGAGGGAGATGGGAGCTGCGAGATGGGCGCTGGACGAGGCGAGATGGGCCAGGGAGGGAGATGCAGAGAGATGAGGGAGATGCAAAAGGGGTTTGAAATGAGGGAGATGCAGAAGGTGTTTGAGATGAGGGAGATGCGATATTGGGGTTTTTTTCAATTTTTGTTTTCATTTGGGTATAAACCAGATGGGTTGAAGAAGGGTTGAGCAAGGAGGTTATTATGTTAGTAGCAATCCCGGTGCAAATAGTGCGCTGGCAAATATAATTCTAAAATATATTGGAAAATGAATTTCCAAATAAACGCGCTGTTAGTTTTATGTTCTCGATCCATTAAGATTGATGAAATAAATTGATTAATTTCTTTATTTATCAATATATTCATGCTTTCCTTTTATAAGATGAATGGCGTTTTATTATTTGGTTGCACATAACTAATACGAATGACATGATGGTTCATGAGATGAACCGGAGTCCATAAGTATACTAGATGCAATACATGTATATGGATAAGATCTACATATGGGAGACATGTATAGCAAATCTTATACTTAAATATCTTCACAACCAGTGATGAGACTGGACATCTCATCTGACAAGGTTGCAGTACTTTGATTACTATGCGATAGTGTGATTTGTCTCGATCATCAGAATGTAAGATTCTGGATCATAGTGCTGGTACATTGGATGTATTGAAGGATCATGAGAAGCGCCTTATGAACACTGTCTTTACTTTAAGGTCTGCTCTCATAGTTCCCCATCAATAGGCTCTCAATCCTGAGACATTAATAAACTCAAGTTTCTACATATTCATTTGCTTTGAGTCACCAATGAGTGAGGCCAATTGTAGGTCAACACCTCGGTGATTTGGGTACGTGGTAGTGGAGCTGTGGGAACATTCGATGGTTAAGATGGAATCTATCTTTAATATCTCCTTGTGCCAATTAATGGATTTATCATTGGTAAGTACGCACCCATTCCAATTAAGAGTTAATTGGATCGGTACCAAATGATCATTATAATTGGGGCTCAAGGGATATGGATCTAAGTTTGGAAAACAGGTCCAATTGATCAATGGATATTGATGGAAGGGCCTACTTGTGGACATTGGGAAGTTTAGGGTCTTCATGTAATTTGTTCCTAAGACTGGAGTTCAATTGCATTTATTTAGTAGAGTTATTTGCAATTAACTGCGAGCCCGGATTGCACATGAGATGTGGGGTCGCAGTGTCCTAGTTGGAGCCAGCTTTCTATGAAATCCCTAGTGGTCCCCACGCTAGCTCAAGATTGGATCTTTACTGATTCTATTTGAACTCAAAAATGAAAGCTACTATTTCTATTTGAAGTAAGGCTTCTAGTAGTGATAATAGTAGGAACAAATGGTTACTAATTATTATGGAAGTTGGACTTCTAATAATAAACAAAGAGAGAAGGTTGAAAAACTATAAAAGGGAGAGAAGGGAACCCCTTGGACGTCCATGCTTATTCCAAGAGGAGATTCACGCCCATTAACCCTAAGTGCAAGAGTTACACTCCTTCTCCTTCCCCTCTCTCTCTTCTAGTTCCCTTTTAGTTTCCTTAGAGATTCTAGTTAGTCTTTCTCTTCGAGATTCCACCATCTCTCTTGAGGAAGGAGATCTGAAGCGGGTCATAGCGTGGAAGACGATTGGGCATTGGAGATTCTGATTTTGGAAGAGCTCTTCATCAAAGAGTTGAATCAAGTTCTCCATTAGAGCACAACCGAGCTCCATAGGTATTTTCTACTCCTTGTATATTGTGGAATTTCGTGGTTGCATGTTTGCTACTGTTTCTATTTTCTAGATAGTGTTTATTACTGTACACGATCATGAGAAAGAGGACATGGATCCTGAATTGGGTTTTGTAGCCTTCTGGATAGATGATCACTGCATCAAGTTGGTCAAAAGTTTTTGAAACCTATCCTAAAATCCCACCTATTTCCAACAATTGGTATCAGAGCCATACCTCATCTCCAATCATGTTAGATCAGTAGGCTTGTTCTACTCTTTGCATGAGATGCGAAGAAGATAGAGCAAGGGTTGTGTTTGGATCAAGTTTTGATGAATTTGCTTGGTTATTAGTAGATTCATGTTTGGATAGTCACAAAAGGGTTTAACAATGATGGAAGGATGGTAGGAAGCCATTGGGAGACTTCAGAAGAGTTTTGGAGTCGTTTGGACACGAAACAGAGAAAACCCAGAATTCTAGTTCGTTTGTCCAGTCAACCAGGACCCGTGTTCGGTCGACCGGATACTTGTAGGCCGATCGACCGGGGACACTATATTAGTAAAGTGCAAACTGTTGGTGCGGTCGACCGACCCACTGCCCGGTTGACTAGGTACACTGATGCAGAACTGTGCAGGTTTCAGTTTCGAGTATGTTCAGTTTTGTTTTCCTTCTCGGGGGCGCTGCCCCCTGGGCCCCCGCAAGTTGACCGGGCAGCTCGACCCCCGCGGGGGGACACCCCCGGACCCCCTTTGCGAAGTGCATGATTTACAAAGGTGGAAATTTTTGGCATATTTTTTTTCTATTGTTGTCTGGTAACCCGGTTTTGTGAGTTGCTTGGTTGTATGAGATACTAACTTGTAGGTGATCTTGTCCTTTCCATATGGCCCACAAGTATTTTACTTTCCTTATATGGTTGTTGATTTATTTGAGGCTAAGTGTAAAGGGCATCATGGTTTCCTTGGTTTCCTGTGAAATGGCAAGGCATGGTGGTTTTCCTATAGCCCTTTTATTTCCATGTTTAGATTACCATGTAAGTCTCATTGTAGAGACATAGGAATTTATATAATTTTATAAATTTGTAAATTCCAGCAATGTCCAAGACGAAGAAGGAAAGTGAAGTTGGACTCCTAATCAAAGAGTTTGAAGATTAACAAAAGGTGTTTTGGAGATGCCCAAAGAGTTTATGGAATCCCAAAGTTTTGGAAAGTCTAGAAGTCCAAGAAGTCTATTCCGCTTGGGCCATGTGGAGGAGAGGACTAGTTACTATTTTTAGCATTTTCTATTTGTGGATGAATGCTTGATTTAGAATGTTTCCAAATCTGATCCAAACATAGCAAGTTACTACAATTGGTCAAATCAAATTAATTTTTGGAAAGAGTTCTAATTAGTGTTGATGACCCATGAGATGGACACATCGGTAACACTAATTTCAGAAACTGGACTTTCCTTAAAATAACTTGACTTGGAACCAATCTTTGATCACATCATGAGATGATTTGATGTTCATATTTATATATTTGGACCCTAATACTTTAAAAGAAAAATCCTCAAATCTAAAATATTAAGTGTGAGCGGGGCATTTAAATCTTATACCCCCATGGTTTTCCACCATAGGTCCATTGTAAGGAAAGTATTAGCTTCGCGCCATCTTGAGAATGGCCGTTCCCCACGGAGGGCTTTTATTTGTCTAGTTACTAGATATGGATCTCCCAAAAGGATAGTGTTGGTGAGACGGGGTGGGGGTTCACTACCCAAGAAGGAGCTGCTCACAACGGTTGTCACGTAATGCTAATTGGTGGGTCACATTTAACTAAAATAGTGATGTAGTATCCCCAAGGATTTGCCTCATGTATTTTAGAAACTAAAGCTAATCGGGAGTCATACATTATTTGGTATGAGATACCTAGATAATAATGAATGATAGGGGATCATGGATAGTTAGTCTTAATCAATAATTTTGACTCACTTTGATCCGCACCAATCTAGGTGGTATCCGCACTCCCCAAGGAGGCATATCTCAGGGATTGGAATTCTGATGTATTTTGAATTTAGTGGTTATGAGGATTCCCACATAAATTTAGTAGAATACTAAACCCTAATGTTATTAATATTCTTTAATTGAATGTATGGTTATGTGCTACAGTTAATTCAGCATGAATTCCAATACTATTCTTCCACTTGTAACCCTCATCAACCAGAATAAGTTGATGGAATCCAACTATATAGACTGGAAAAGGACCCTGGATATTGTCCTGACAGCCTCAGGATGCAGATATGTCCTTACCATACCCTCCATTCCTGAGCCTGAGCTTGATGCACCACAGTTTGAGAAGGACCTTTACACCAAGTGGACCAAAGACAATGAGATGGCCAGATATTTTATACAGGCATTCATGTCTAGTGTTTTACAACACCAACATCAATCATATAAGTTAGCATACGATATTATATCGAACTTAAAGGAGATGTTTGCAGACCATGTTAGACCTACTAGGCAAGCTGTTATGATGGTGCTGATAAACAAAAAAGATGGTTGAGGGAACCCTCAGTACAAGAACATTTGTTGAAAATGAGTTTCGCACTGAATGAGTTAGATGTACTGGGTTAAGATTGATACAGAATCGCAAATCGACATGATCCTTCAGTCACTACCGGATTCTTTCAATCACTTCGAGATCAATTATAATAAATTGGAAATGACTATAGCTGAGTTGTCTCGTCAGCTGATAGTGATTGAGGAAATCATGAAGAAAGAGCAAAATCCCCTCATGACAGAAAATTCATCTACTAGGATCAAGCCAAAAGGCAAAGACCGAGATAGCAAGAAGAAATCAGTCATCAAAGGTCCTAAGGTGGAGAATGGTTCTACTTGCGATATGGCCAAGGCTAAGGGTACGAGAGTAAAGGGAAAGTGTTTCCACTGTGGTATGACAGGACATTGGAAAAAGAATTGTCCAGAACTTCTGTCTAAGGAAAGGACCTCAGGTATGATTGAGTCACTTGTTTATGAAGTTAGTTTTGCAACTAATACTTCAAAATCCTGGTGTGTAGACTCCGGTGCAACTAATCACATATGTAATACGTTGTAGGAGTTATAGGTAACCAAAAGGATTAGTGGCGGAGAAATCATTGCTAACCTGGGATTGGAAGCCAAGGCAGATACAGTGACAGTGGGAGTAGTAACTTCGTTATTAAGTTGATTTTGTCAGATACATTATATGTATTGTTTTAAGACAGATTTTGAATTTCAGTTTCTAGTATGATGAATAAGAGTTATTCTATTACTTTTTGTACTGAAATTGTCTTAAAGAGATACGATACTTTTATATATTCTGACAAAATAATCAATGGCTTTTATTTATTAACTCCCACAATGTATGAGATAGATGACACTGAAATTAATAATAGACTATCATTAAAGAGAAAGTCACCTTCGTCTAATCCAACGAAACTTTGGCACCTGAGGCTAGGTCATATAAACCTAAACAGGATAGACAGGCTAGTGAAAGATGGTATCTTACCTTCATTGGTGGTAGAACCAACGTCTGTCTGCGAGTCCTATCTGGAAGGTAAAATGACCAAAAGACCATTTTCATCTAAGGGCACTAGGGCCAAAGATTTATTGGAATTAGTGTACAATGATGTGTATGGACCCATAAATATTAGAGCAAGAGATTGATATGAGTACTTCATCACTTTCACCATGATGACTCAAGATATGAATACATATACCTTATGCATCGCAAGTTTGAGACTTATGAAAAGTTAAAAGAGTTTCGAGCGGAAGCAGAAAAGCATTTAGGTAAAAGTATCAATACTCTTCGATGAGACCGACAAGGAGAATATCTCTCCGCTGATTTTATGGGATACTTATCAGGAAATGGGATTCTATCCTAGTTGTCTGCTTCTGGTATGCCTCAACAGAAACGGAGTAGCAGAAAGAAGGAATCAGACTCTTTTAGATATGATCAGGTCTATGTTGAGTTTATCAGGGTTACTTATAGGGATATGTTTTGGAAACTGCAAAGTATATACTAAACCTCGTTCCATTTAAGTTTGTACCTAAGAGTCCTCGGGAGTTGTGGTCCGGGCGAAAGCCTAGTCTACAACATAAGGGTTGTCCGGCACTCGCGCTGAAGGTTAAGACGGATAATTTGGAATTGAAGTCGAAAGTAAATACTTTTATAGAATATCCCAAAGGAACTAAAGGTTGGTTCTTCTATAATCTCAGAGAGAGCAGAAAGTGCTTATCGGAACCAATGCGGTTTTTCTGGAGGAAGATTATATGATTGACTAGAAATCTTTAGAAAAGGTTATCTTGAAAGAAATTCAAAGAGAGATTAATTCCAAATCCAAATATGACCGAACTTGAAGAAAATTCACCCATACCTAACCCAGTAATTACACCAGTGCCTTGTCGTAATGGGAGCATTGTCAGGACCCCTGACAGGTTCTTGTTTTTGGGAGAGTCTTACAAGGTAATCCCGGAAGATCTGGAGCAAGATCCCTGTAACTATGATGAAGCAATCAATGACATAGATTCGGGAAGTTGGCAAGATGCTATGAAAGCTGAGATGGAGTCTATGTACTCCAATCAGGTCTGGACAATTGTGAACTTGTCTGCCAATATTAGATCTATTGGGTGCAAGTGAGTCTACAAGAGAAAGAGAGGACCAGATGGAAGAGTTGAGACCTTTAAGGTCAGGCTTGTTGCGTAAGGATACACTCAAAAAGAAGATAACGATTATGAGGAAACCTTTTCGCCGGTAGCCATGCTCAAATCTATCCGGATACTCTTATCCATTGCGGTTCATCTCGTTTACGAGATTTGGCAAATGGATGTCAAGACAACATTTTCTCAACGGCCATCTTGAAGAAAACATCTATATGATGCAGCCAGACGGTTTTATGGCTAACAACCAAAAGCAAAGAGTTTGCAAGTTGCAGAAGTCCATTTATGGACTGAAGCAGGCATCCCGAACTTGGAACATCCGTTTTGACTAGGCAATCAAGTCATTTGATTTTTGTCAAAATCTGGATGAGTCATGAGTGTACATGAAAACTGCAGGAGGCAGGGTAGTTTTTCTGGTATTATATGTCGACGACATCCTTCTCCTAGGGAGTGCTATAGGGATGTTGTCAACAGTAAAAGTTTAGTTGGCTAAGACTTATGATATAAAGGACTTAGGAGAAGCCAACTACATCCTAGGGATCAATTACCATTAAGACCGAAAAAGTAGGATGATAGGGTTATCCCATGATGCGTACATAGATAAGCTGCTGGTACGGTTAGCTTTGCTTTGTACTACACCAGATATCTGTCATGCAGTGGGCCTAGTCAACAGATATTAGTCTAACTCAGGTCCTAACCATTAGACTGCTGTAAGATGTGTTCTCTAATACTTAAGGACTAGAGATCACATGTTGATTTCCAGCAGTGATAAGTTGACTACATTTGGTAACAAAGATACTGACTTCATGTCAGATAAGGATTCCAAGAAATCAACTACTGGGTATGTGTTTATGCTGTAACCGCTTGAGAAGCAGTTTGGCTTAAAAGATTCCTTATGGAACTTGGAGTGGTACTGTTGGCAGGACAGCCGCTCATAGTTTACTATGATAACAGCAGGGCAGTTACTAAGTTCAAGGAACTCAAAAGCCAAAAACACATAGAGAGGGAATAGCACAGGGTCAGAGAGATTGTGCAGAGAGGTGATACTGCAATCACCAAGATAAACTCTGTAGACAATTTGGGAGATCCCTTTACTAAGCCTTTGATCACCAAAGTTTTTGAGCGGTACGTAAACGGGATGGGCATAAGATGTAACCCTGAATGGCATTGAGCTTAAGTGGGAGATTGTTAGTTTTAGGGTCTCGATCCATTAAGATTGATGAAATAAATTAATTAATTTCTTTATTTATCAATATGTTTATGCTTTCCTTTCATAAGATGAATGATGTTTTATTATTTGTTTACACATAACTAATACGAATGACATGATGGTTCATGAGATGAACCGGAGTCCATAAGTATACTAGATGCAATACATGTGTATGAATGAGATCAACATACTGGAGACATGTATAGCAAATCTTATACTTGAATATCTTCACAACCAGTGATGAGACTGGACATCTCATCTGACAAGGTTGCAGTACTTTGATTACTATGCGATAGTGTGATTTGTCTCGATCATCAGAATGTAAGATTCTGGATCATAGTGCTGGTACATTGGATGTATTGAAGGATTATGAGAAGCGCCTTATGAACACTGTCTTTACTTTAAGGTCTGCTCTCATAGTTCCCCATCAATAGGCTCTCAATCCTGAGACATTAATAAACTCAAGTTTCTACCTATTCATTTGCTTTGAGTCACCAATGAGTGAGGCCAATTGTAGGTCAACACCTCGGTGATTTGGGTACGTGGTAGTGGAGCTGTGGGAACATTTGATGGTTAAGATGGAATCTATCTTTAATATCTCCTTATGCTAATTAATGGATTTATCATTGGTAAGTACGCACCCATTCCAATTAAGAGTTAATTGGATCGGTACCAAATGATCATTATAATTGGGGCTCAAGGGATATAGATCTAAGTTTGGAAAACAGGTCCAATTGATCCATGGATATTGATGGAGGGGCCTACTTGTGGACATTGGGAAGTTTAGCGTCTTCATGTAATTTGTTCCTAAGACTGGAGTTTAATTGCATTTATTTAGTGGAGTTATTTGCAATTAACTGCGGGCCCGGATTGCACATGAGATGTGGGGTCGCAGTGTCCTAGTTGGAGCCAGCTTTCTATAGAGTCCCTAGTGGTCCTCACGCTAGCCCAAGATTGGATCTTTACTAATTCTATTTGAAGTAAGGTTTCTAATAGTGGTAATAGTAGGAACAAAGAGTTACTAATTATTATGGAAGTTGGACTTCTAATAATAAACAAAGAGAGAAGGTTAAAAAACTATAAAAGGGAGAGAAGGGAATCCCTTGGATGTCCATGCTTATTCCAAGAGGAAATTTATGCCCATAATCCCTAAGTGCAAGAGTTGCACTTCTTCTCCTTCCCCTCTCTCTCTTCTAGTTCCCTTCTAGTTTCCTTAGAGATTCTAGTTAGTCTTTCTCTTGGAGATTCCACCATCTCTCTTGAGGAAAGAGATCTAAAGCGAGTCATAGCGTGGAAGACGATTGGGCATTGGAGATTCTGATTTTGGAAGAGCTCTTCATCAAAGAGTTGAATCATGTTCTCCATTAGAGCACAACCGAGCTCCATAGGTATTTTTTATTCCTTGTATGTTGTGGAATTTCGTGGTTGCATGTTTGCTATTGTTTCTATCTTCTAGATAGGGTTTATTACTGTACATGATCATGAAAAAGAGGACATGGATCTTGGATTGGGTTTTGTAACCTTCTGGATAGATGATCACTGCATCAAGTTGGTCAAAAGTTTTTGAAACCTATCCTAGAGGCCCACCTATTTCCTACACACGCGATGTTCCAAATGAAGGTGAGGTGGAGTTGGTGGGTAACATTTGCTGGCGCAGTAGCTAGAACGCCGGGAAAAATATGACAATTGCAAGCGAAGCGGCGTCGCCGGGAAAAGTTTTAAGAAAATTACTATAGGCACAGTTACCTTTACCGGCAAAAAAATAAATCGCCGGGAAAAGGAGATCGTTGCCGGCGAAAAGAGGCCTTTTGCCGGCGACAACATGTCGCCGGGAAAACCTGGTCTTTTCCCGGTGAAAAACATTTTTTCGCCTGTAAAAGTTACACTTTTCCGGCGTTGTATAATTGCGCCGGGAAAAAACGCCAGTTAAAATGCAAATTGTTGTAGTGTGTACTACAACCTGCGTGACAGTCGAATCAAACAGTGCAACAGAACTTTCTCTTATTGACTCTTCTTGACCCAAATGCAATGTAGGAATGGAATGAGCAAAAATGCATGGACAAGATGATATATATAGCCTGCTTCAGGACTCTTTCATGGGGTTGCATCTGTTCAATACTGAACAGATGCTTCTCTTTAGACACACCTCTTGGGTGTTGGACACACCCTTTCATATGCGAATGGACACACCTCTTTGGTTGGACACACCCATTCATATGCAAATGGACACACCACTTTGGACACACCCCTCTTGGAAAAAAGAAATTTCTCCAAAAGTATATAAATGGGTAGTGGGTTGAGCCAGGCCCAACTCGCATGTGAAGCCGAAGCCGAAGCCGAAGCCCAAGCCCGAGTCAAGTAGTGGTGTTTAGGAGGCAATTTCTCATTCACGATTAGAGCAACCCAATACATGTCCTTAATTTACTCATGGAGTAGATTACAGTCCTATGTATTCCCACCTAAAAGGATAAGTGGGTCCCACTTTTATTTTAGCTCAAAGATGACTGAAATAATGGTTCTCTATCCATTTTTTCCAACAAAATTACCATATATAGTTATACAAGATTGTAATTATCACGATTAAAGCCTTAATTAAGGCAACTAGTGATGATAAAAGGGAGGAAGGATAGACCCTTCTTCATCTAGTTTTCACAATAATCTTCTGTTATGTTTGTTGGCTATTGAATGTCATTGGGGGTCCATGAAAGTATAAAATTAAAAATCTATAGGTTAAGAATGTAGTTGAAGGGACTACAAGAATGCAATCATCATGTAAGAGACTATACTAACAACCGATTTTGAGGAGGTGGGAAAGCGATTCAGATGTGAAAACTTTGGTTTGTAAATACCTGAGCCTATTTGGGGGATTTACTTGTAGAGTTATGTAGAGTAAAG
This sequence comes from Persea americana, assembly GCA_029852735.1. Taxonomy (NCBI): domain Eukaryota; kingdom Viridiplantae; phylum Streptophyta; class Magnoliopsida; order Laurales; family Lauraceae; genus Persea; species Persea americana. The sequence goes on from CM056819.1 coordinate 31,381,711, forward strand.
GTTATTTTAAAGAAATAATAAAATATAAGTGGGTTATGATAGTATTTTGTTTTTAGTTGTTTGTAATGGAATCTTTTTGACTTTTTTTATTGGGAGATGGAGTTTTTTTGTCTTTTAATGGTTGCTTTTTGACTTTTTTGTGAAGAATATGGTGGGAAATGGGAAATAAAGTACTGTTGATGTGACTTGTTTTTTAAAAATGAGGACTTTACTCTACTCAACTCTACTAATAAAGTGGCCAAACAAGCCCTTAGTTACACATCATTTTCACACTTTATTTACTCAACACGTATGTAAATAATAGCAAACAAATGTAATAATGCATAACCATTACGTATGAGATCAAATCATTTGCATATGTAAACAATTGCAAACAAACGACCCTTTGAGGATGTCAATTGGTTGGATCGAGTTTACCACTGTGGCCAACTTGTATAGGCTCAACCCAATTCCTACTAACTTATTATAATTGTGCTAAAAAATGTCTATCCAAACTGAAACCCGTTGCTAAAAGGGTCAACCCGAACCTTTAATTAATAGGTCAGATTGAGGCTGGCTGTTGGGTCACAGTGCAATTACTCAAATTGAGTCCGGCCAATGACTTTAAAGTAGAAAAAATGGGTTCAACCAGAACGCAATCCATTTACCATTTCAAGTCAGAAATGTAAATGGTACCTGAGCCAAAAACATGAATAGAGTAAACCGGAACACTGAGTTATGATGTAAATGGCTTCAGGGTTGACAGGTCCGATGAAGATTTGCACCATCATCATTGGGAGACTAAAGATGATAATTTGGTGAAGCATGCCGGCTGTCGGTCGATACAGCTGGTGATGGTCGGCATATCAAAGCTTCATTTTCTTCAACATTCTTCTTCGTTTGATATTAATTTTTGGTGAAATATGCCGCCCCGGCGGTTGGTCAAAATAGTGTTGACAAGTGATGGTCAGCAATATGAAATCTTGCTTTCTTCTATATTCTTCTTCGTTTGATATTAATTTTCAACATGCGTGAAATAAAATTGAAAATTAGTCCCAGCGGCAGTAGCATTGAATGAGGTGACATTTTTTTAATTTAATTAATTTTATAAATTAATTAATCATTATAAAAACTTGGAATTTTTACTAGAAAAATACTTAAATGCTTAAAAAACGACGGAAGGACCAAACATTTAGTATTGATGTCAGAGGGCCTCGTAGGGCCTCTTTGAAGAGTTGTAAAGGAGTCGGTTCAAGTTTGGTCCACAGTGGTTCCTGATCCAGACCCGTTTATAAGGTGGTAGAACCGGACCCGGGTCCGAACCAGTTTACCAGTTCTGTTTGGAGCACCGGTTCGGGGTCCAGTTCCTTCCACGCAAAATCATTTAACAAGTGAAGTGACCTGTCCCCTGTCGGCACGTTTGTGTGGCAACATTCATTAAAAAAGTTAAGAAAGCTTATACTATATGTAGTGTAAGTTTCAAGAATTCCTTGTGTCGAAGATTTTATAGTCCATGGAGAATAGATCGATCAACTTTAAGACCTTTTATTTAAGGCATTCATTACTACCAATCTCTGTTACAGCTAATCTGGGATGCAGACCCTTTTACAAAAAAAGGAAAACTAATCTGGGATGAAGAGGTTGCATGATAATCATGGTTTTCCCACCAGAGAACTTCTTTTTATTTTTTTATAAATTGGGGAATGATCTGCTTTGGAGGGCCCAATATATACGAATAGAAAAGGATCCGGTGCCCACTGAATCCTGGGTCGGGTCCCGGGTCTGAATCAGTGTGGAACCGGGTCCAAAAAAAGGATCCCCAACTGGACCCATTTATATATTAGGATCTAAATAAGAATCCAGACCCGGTTCCTAACGGGTCAAAACCTTTAAACAATCGGCTAACCGGATATCCATTTACAACCCTAGGCCCTCTTTCCAATTATTTCTTCTTTTTTTTAATTTTTAATTTTTTACTTTTTTACCCATATCCACGATATCACAAGATGTTAGGATGAACCTCGAATTCGTGGTATCTTAGGAAAACACACTGAACTTTGCAACTCCTTTCTTTCTTAGCTCCACCAAGTAGAAACAATAACACATCCTACATTTTTATTGCATCAGAGATCTAAGACCTCAAATCCCATTTGTTTCTGGGAAAGACTTCCTCAAAAAATGCCATCTTTAGCTCTCCTCTTTTCAGTCACTAAAATTTGTCCAGAACCCATAAAAATCTAGATTAGCGTTTGGTGTTTCAAAAACCTTGAATGAATAAACCTTGCAACATGATTCATGTCCTCAAAACATAGAAATTCCTAGGCATCAAATCCCAAAAAAGAACCCACGTTTCGAACCTGTAAATTCAAATTCCCTCATCATCTATAATGCCCAAGCCATATCAAAACTAGTTCTTTTGAAAATCATTTTCTTTGAATTTTGGAGCGCAAAAATCAATTATTTCTCAGCTTAGCTAAATAACCACAGGTTTCCCTTTCCAATTAAAAACCACACAGATCTCTTGTATTGTCATATCAACCGCACAAATCTCCCCCAAGAAGTCTCCCCCAAGAAGCAAAACCGGCATAAAAATAGATTAAAGTGTGCAATTTTCCATATGGAACTCTATAATGTTAATTCCATCAGAGTAGCATTCGCAACAACGTTCAAGTGGCAAACCAGCAACTATAATCTTCTTTGCACAAAAATTCTAAAAACTAATATTGTACCAAAATAACCATTTTGGAAAGCTAAATTCAGCTAAGGCAACTTCTGATTTTGAAAGGGTTTGACGAGAGGGTTGGTTTCAATAATGAAAGGGTGTAATGGATTGTTGAAAATAGGGAGAATATTTTAGTGTGGAAGTGTACTTGGATCCCTTGTAAGCAAGGTTTTAGAAAGCCTTTTTCTACCATTGTCAACCCTAAGCTTAGTATGAAAGATTTATGGTCTGGGGAATGAAAATGGAATGGAAATCTTATCAAAAGACTTTCTAACAACCATACTGCTCATGATAGCCATCCTTTCCCCTCCCTATTCCAGACAAATAGCCCCAAAGTCTCAGCCACAGAAAACTCCTTCCTCACTTCCATTCCCTCCCCAGATGAAATAAAAACAGCAGTTTTTTCTCTCAATAAGAACAGCTCCCCTGGTCCAGATGGCTTCAATGGGGCCTTCTTCACAACTTCGTGGAGCATCATCGGCTCAACAGTCTCCCATGCAATGCAGCATTTTTTTTCTTACTAAAAGGATCCATACAGCCTCCAACACTTTCTTTCTAGCCCTTATTCCCAAGTCTAAATCCCCAAGTACCTTTGCTGAATTTAGACCAATTAGCTTGTTGAATTTCTCCTACAAAATCATCTCCAAAATCCTTTCCACCAGGCTTTCCCAAATTATTCCTAACCTGATTTCCAATAACCAGGCTGCATTCATCAAAGGGAGGAACATTCATCAACACTCAGGTCTGGCCTTTGAGTTATACCAGAAGCTAAACTCCAAAATTGAAAAAGGCTCCTTTTGCCTCAAGCTCAATATCTCCAAAGCATTTGATAAGTTGAACTGGTCCTTCCTCTTTTCTGCCCTCCAATTTTTTCAATTCTCAAATGCTTGAATATCTCTTATCAAAGAATGTGTATGCACAACCAAAGGCTCGGTGCTTCTCAACAGACACCCAACAGGCTTCTTCAGCTCCTACTGTGGCCTCAAACAGGGTGACCCCGTTTCCCCCTACCTCTTCATTCTAGCAGAAGAAATCATGAGCCTTAACCTCTAGAATCTCCAAAACCAAGGCTTAATTTTCCCTCTCTCCAAAGTCCCATCCACTCCTTGTCACCTATTTTATGCAGACGACATCCTCATCTTCATGCAAGGGGCTGCCTCCAGCATCCTAATCCTTCAAGATCTTCTGGAGATTTATCAGTCTGCTGCAGGGCAATTTTTCAACCTTCAAAAGAGTCAATTACACTTTGGCAAGTGCAGTTCGAGAAGAAAGAGAAGAGTCGGCTCTATTCTAGGCATTCAAGAAGCTTCATCTCACTTAAAATATCTAGGATATCTGGGTTGCTTTGGCTCCCCAAAAAGAAGCCACTTCCTTCCATTGCTGGATGCTGTTCAATCAAAACTTTCTGCTTGGTAAGTAAAATCCTTGTCCTTTGCTGGCCGTCTGATCCTGATTAAGCATGTTATCTCTGGCTTGCCAATTCACCTTGCCACCATGCTCCCCTTGCCTGCCTCAATTTGCAAAGAAATAGAGAGCTCCATGCATCTCTTCCTCTGGTCAGGAAATGGGCCCCATAAGAAGATTCACCATATCAGCTGGGCAAAGGTCACCCTCCCTAAGGCAGAAGGAGGCTTGGGAATTAAGAAGATCTCAGAGGTCAACACTGCCTCCTTCATCAAACTTGGCTGGCTAGCATCGTCAAATTCTCTCTGGTCAAAATGGTTCAAAAATAGATACTTCAAGTTCAGACCCATCTGGAGTTCGGAAACCACCAAATATGGTTCATGCATCTAGAGAAAAATCCGTCGCACTGCTTCCCTAATTCACCAAGGAAGTTCCTGGATCCTTGGCAATGGTCAGAGCATCAATGCTTAGCATGACATCTGGTATGCAGGAGATCCAATTTCCACCTGCTTCCCCCTCCAACAATTCCCCAGGGATCAACGACTCTCATCCCTGTTTCAATTAGCCTCTTGGGTAATTCCAGACAATTTGCCCTTCAGTGTCCACAACCACCTCTTTCCTCTTCTCTCCCATCTCTCTCCCAACCCCCTGGTCAGCGACTCCCTTAGCTAGAAAGACACCACTAATGGCAAGCTCTCCATGCATTCAGTGTGGCAGGCAGTTAGAGTTAGGGCTGACACTCTTCACTGGCCAAAATTGATCTGGAACAGCATCTCCCCCAATCGTATTAACTGCTTTGGCGAGCGCCTGATGCACAATAAGACCCCCACTGAAATTAGGCTACAGTGTCTGGGCTTCTCCCTTGCCTCCAGATGCAGCATCTGCCATGTGGCTGAAGAATCAGTGGGTCATCTTCTTTTCTCCTGTGATCTTGCGATCTCCATCTGGACTTGGTTTCTGTGTGCTGCAGGGGTTCATCATCCGATCAGACTCTCTGCCACTATAATCTAGGAGTCAATTTCTAAAGAAAATGACTCCAATGGTCTCCAATTCATGGCAGCCCTCTTTATCACTATTCTCTTCTACTTATGGAAGGCTAGAAATGAAGCTCTATTTGAAGATCGCAGGCCCTCCCTGCACGTCATCCAGGCAACCCTCTCTGCAGCTATCTCCTTCTCCCTGAAGTCTTTTGCAAGCCCTCAAGTCCGAGCTCTCTGTGCCTCCTTGTGCATCGCCATCAGCCACTGATTCATCTTCGGTCTTCGCTGGTTGAGCTTTGCTCCTGCTCGGTTTTCTCCTTGCATCTTCCCTCTCCTTTGTCTCTTTCTGTCCTCCTCTATTTTTTCTGTTTAGCTAGGGGTCATTTTTTGGGCCCTAGTTATCCGTTTTTTTTTTTTTCGGTTTTCATTTGGGGGTCATCTTTCGTCCCTTGTATTCTTTTTTCATCCTCCCCCTTTCTTTAATACAATTTACCGTTATTGCAAAAAAAAAAAAAAACCATACTGACGTTATAGACATTTGCAAAATATATATCGTTGTTCATAATGGCAAGGGCACAAGGATTTGGCCTCTCTCAAAGAATGACAAAATTACCACAAAATCGGCTTATAAAATACTCTTAAAGGGTGGTCGGACCCACCTTATCTCCTTGGTCAATTGGAAAGCTCTTCAGAAACTCCCTATCCCTGAAAGAGTTATCAAGAGTTATTTTGTTTGGTTGGAAGCATATTAAAATGTTATCCGTCAGGTAAGAGTTTCAATTAAGCTAAAAATAGACTCAATGGATGGTAAATATCCTATTTGTGAAGATGAGGTGAAATTGGTTGGCAATGCTCTGATGAGATACTAGAGCTAGTTAGTTTGGCTCGCATCTTGGAATTCAAACTCAAAATTTTCTTTCTTTGGATTCGACTAATTGATGGAAGGTTGTGAGGGTGACAGGGGTTGCCAAACCAAATGATAGAAGTGTTGCTTGCTATAGCGAGCCTCCTTCTTGCTATAGTGAGCCTAGCGGACGAAGCTCAATTTGATCCGAACTCTTTTAAAGAGTTTGAGGATGAGTGCGATTCTTATTGGAATATTATTAGATGACTAAGGCATGGATTTGGGGCTATAAATTGGGTGATTCTCTCTACCCAAATAGAGACACCACCTCTCTCATTAATATGAGTAAGAGATATCTTAGAGAGAGAATTATTCTCTAGAGCCATTGAGAAATTATTCTGAATGGCTGCTCTAGAAGGTTGTATTGCTTATACTTCTTCGTAGAAGATTGATCATCTTGGTTGATAATGTGCTACGAAATCAAGTAAGGAGAATGGTGCACGAGGGGAAGTTGTGGCAGCGGAAGTTGTCCAAGAATAACTACAGTCTTTAGGTTGAGATACCGACTGGAAAAAAGGGTTTGTGAGTATATCTTGTAATTGTTCGTGAGTTTTTGACTTCGAGATTCATGGTTTTTTTAAGATCAATTTTCAAGTGGGCCAAAGATGGATAGGTCAGCTTGGCCCCGTCGATGCGATACTCGTCTTCTTCTTTTCATGTTGCACAGGATCTCTGAAGTTTTTCTTTGTTAAAAAAGAAAAGATAGTGAAGGCTCAATCGGATGGTCCGACTGAGGCCCCTTCGACGATCAAGTTAGCAATAAGACTTGGAGAAATTTTTCAGGTGAATCTATGTGTCCTCACCATTCTAGATCCTTTCTTCCTTTCATTCAATCTCTTCCTGGATTTTCGCCCACTTCCAGCGCATGTTCCCCTCCTTGTATTTGGTAACTGCGGGCAATTAGATCACGGCACGTTTCTTCCGTGAATCCAAAACTTTATTTGTCTATCGACTGCTTCTATCTCCTCCATTTCGTCTTCTTCTGTGGTTTGGGTTGATAAGTCAGATCGGGTCGGTTTCGACCCAAACCCAACTCAAAATGCAATTCAAAGTTTCCCCACCCCCATAATTGCCCCCCAAGCCACCCTTTCCCTCTCCGTTTTTTGAGGGAATGGGGGTCTTGAGATATTTTCGAACACGCGTGTGCCCAGGGCTCATCCTCCTGTCACAGTTGTCATGTGTCAAGTCCTTAAAAATCGCCCTTTAACCCCTTCGGTTTCCATCTTCATCTCTCCTTCCTTATGCCTCAAATCTTCTCCTCTAGATTCTACTTCCATTCTCTTGTCCTCCATCAATCCGTGGTAAGTCTTACTTTCTCTTGTTCGTCTTCTCTTAAATGGGGAACCTCAAAGAGTTGCTTAATACCCCAGAGTTAAATTTTCGATTTCAGGAACAAATACAATATTCCTTCAGATGTTTAGGTCCGCACTCCATTGCCTGATGAATCTCTAGACATGGGATCTCGAGATGGGATGCCATTTCCAACCATCACCATTGTAGAGGGTGGCGTTAGGTTTCCTCTCGATCCCCTCTTAGTCCTTTTTCTTTCTTTAGCAAATCTTTTCCCTACTTGGTGCTCTCCCAACCTGTACGGCATTGTCATGGGGGTCACTGCACTAAATAGGCTGCTCGGCACTAGCCTTGGGGTTTATGACATCTTGTCTTACTACATGCTAATCTCTCTGGACAGCAGCAAATTAATTTTTTACTTGAAATCTAGGGACTCCAAGAAACTCCTTGTTCATTAGCTCCCACATTCGAACAACCGAGTAAGGGGGATTTTGTCATTGTGAGCGGAAACTGGGAAATTCCAATTGTTTGGGGTGAGGTTGGTCGAACAGCTCCCCGAACCCCAGGCTCCCCAGCTTGGCCCTCTTTTCTTTGAAGCACTTTTCATTCTTCACGCTGTTTTGGGGTTTTTTTTTTGTTTTTTTTACCATTGCCTATCTTCTTTTTTTTTTCTTTAGATGCAACAATCAATCGCATTCCTCAGTTTCTTCTCCGAACTAAAGAGTTAAGGTGGGTGCTTAAGTATCGAGGTCCTGTCGAGCTGAAGGGCTGAGGCCGAGCTGCCCACTTGTTGCTTGGATACACTCCTTCGTACGACAACTTCTTAGCAGTTCTGCCTAGCACGAACCCCTGGAGTCCGAAACTATTTCCAGGCAGAGGAAGATTCCTATTGTGAAGCCTTCCAGATCCTCCAGGGATCGTACCGCTTCCAGCACTCAATCCTCTGCTTCTCAGCATTCCCTTGCCCCCACTCAGCCTGCTGAACAATCTTCATCTGCTTGGGCTAAGTCTAAGGAATCATCGCAATGTGCTGGGCTTTCTAGTGGTTCTTCACCCTCTGCCATCCATCAATGAACTCCTGTCCTAAATATTTCAGATAATTCTTCCTCGTTTGATGCCGACAAGCCTTCACCAGCAATGTCTCGACGTAAACCAAAAATCTTTTTGATAGTCTCAGCGATCTTCCAGTTTCCAGAATTGGAAGCTCCTTCTTCCAGACCTTCATCAACCTTGGGCAAGAGAACTGCTCCTGAATTCGAGAGCAATCCATGTGAACCACAAATGGGTAAAGATCCTGTCAAGCCTACCGAGGTCCCCGATCCTACTTCTGCGTGGTTGGAAGGTTGCATGCCTCCATTGTCCCCTCATCCAAGCTCTTCTTCAAGTCGGACGGGTTCGCTCAGGTCTCCGTCCCTGGGTGAAGGAATTTCTGGATCTCATTCTTTGGCGCTAATCTTGGGCAAGTCTACCATTTTCCCTTTTTTCATTGATCTGCATAACGCCTTATCTAGCGACGAGCTTGTATCCACGGGAGTTCAACACTTCCTTCTGGTATGTCAGTTTTTTTTATTTGGCCTATTTTTATTCAAAATCTCTGTGACAGTATTTCCATCATTTCTTCCTCGTTTTTAGGGCCTTCAGAAATGGTTTACCTTTTCCGATCACCTGAAGAAGCTTCAAAGTCACGTAGAAGATTTAGAAAAGGAGTTGATAGGATCCAAAGCTGCTCGGCGCCTAGCTGAGTCCAATGCTGAAATCTCCTCCAAGAATGCTCAGAGTGTTGAAGCCCAGGCGGTTGCTGTCAAGAGTCGCCTCTCCGAGACCGAAATGGAGCTTGAAGTTCTCAGCTCCAGGCAGGCTAAGGCAGAGGAGGAGATAAGGGAGGCTATAGAAAAATCCAAGGACGCCCAATTTAAAGAAACCGAGGCACTCTACCTGCAGCTAGTCGAGTAAATCAAGGTCGTTGTGTTTAAGCGGGGTAATGATGTTTCCCTTGGAGAATCCGAAGTCCCAGAGAATTCCCCTCTTTGGGCCAATTATTCAGATCTGTCTGAGCAGGCTCCTCCTCTATCGCTGCTTGTTGAAACCCAAGCTTATCCTCAGGCTGATGAAGTTTTTTCATCTTCTGGCATGGATAAAGGTGCAAGTCATTCGTCAGCTGCCGAGCTTATCCCTCCAGGTCCTGAAGTTTCTAAGTGATTGCCAATTGATTTGAAAAACTCCACCTTTTTTACTGCTGCATTACTATGTTGTTGATTAGTTTGCCCAAGCTATGGACATGGCATATATATATTTACAAGGAATGCTAGTTCGCCCGAACTATGGGCCTACTTTTTGATGGAATGAAATGTTAATTCCCTTTGTTTATTTTCTTATTCCCACCGCCACTGTCGGTTCCTCTTGAGCTCCCTTTTTGCCTAACGCTTGCATCGTCATGCCTAAGTTGTTAGTAAAAAGGAGATCAATGCGGCATACCTAGTCTGGGATCTTCCCAGTTAGGTTTTTTATCTTTCGGTACGAAGTAATGGGTTCAATGTCACCCCTTAATTCTCAGGTCTTGGACTTATTTCTGCAAGTTTGTCCCAATAGGGTAAACCCCATTGCGGTCATAAGTTCAATGGAATTCCATTCTTGCCACAAAAGTGTAAATAAGATATTTTATATAAGATATGAAAGATACTAGGTCAACGAGTTCTTTGGTACAAAGATTAGTAATATAATTTCTTTAAATTCGCTATGTTCCATGGCCTTGACAAAACTTTTCCTTCGAGCGTCTCTAGGTAGTAAGCTCATGTTTCTCCAGCTGAGGTAACCCCGTATGGTCCTTCCCAAGTTGGTCCTAGCTTGTCATAACTAGGATCCTTGATGTTTGGGAGTACTCTGTTAGTGACACATTCCTGTGTGCACTATGTTTGGTTTGTCAATTCCGTGTCATTGTGTCCCGAAGACCTTTCATCTCGAAGAGTGTCAAGGATGATCTACTTCAAGAAACTGTTCAAGCTTTTGGAAGACCTGGATATGTCAAAGAAGACTCCACTTGTGTGCAAATCATCTCAGGTATTTTGGACCCAAAACCATTACCTACCTGGACCCTAGGAGCCTTGCTTACCCTAGCCTATATTAAGTGTTTCATCTAATGATCTCTCCATTATGTTCTGTCCAGAAATAGGGGGTTCGGTGACCTTTCGGTCACCTGGCGGGCAAAAAGCAGCTAACCGCTAGGTAACCGAAATATCACGGTTACATTTCCAGAATGTTGTTCTCTGTCAAAAAGTGAATCGGCCACCTTGCGGTCAGCATTCGGCTAACCGCAGTGTAGACTGGCGGTTAACCGCCAGGTAACCGAGGTTCACGGTTACATTTCCAGAATACAAACTTTTCAACTATTGTGGAAGTTTGGTCACCTCGCGGTTACCTTTTGGCTAACCGCCATATGGGCTGGCGGCTAACCTCCTTGTAATTAAAATCCCATGGTTAGTTTTCCAAAACGCTACAGGTTTTTGAGATGCAGTTTCGATCACCATACGGTCACCTCACGACTAGCCGCTATATCTACCGTCGGCTAACCGTGAGTTGACCGAATTAGAAAAACTAGCCGTTATCACAGAGAAATTGAAATGAGGCTAACCGAACTACCAAGAGGCTAGCCGACAAAACTAGCCGTTGGGAACTTCTCTATATATATCTGGAGCCAGTTTTACACTGTAAAAAGTACATTTTTTGAAGAGCTTACTTTCCTACTTTTTCCCATCTTTTCTAAGCCTTTAAACCACCTTCCAAACACACTATTAACCCAATCTAGAAAATGGATGAGATATGTTAGTCTCTAGAAAAGTGTGTTTGGAAAAAGGATTCTAGTTTGTTTTTCAAATGATATACATTTAGGAAAATCTAGAACCCAACCTCTTGTCCCTTGATTGAGCACAACATTGGAGCATCATCATCAATATCAAGGAAGCATTGCAAGAGGCATAAAAGCTTGGAGCTACAGTGACAAGCTTCGAAGAGCATCCTCTAGACTTCATCAAAGGGGTAAGTGGCAACCTCCAGATTTTGTCAAAAGAGGCAAGTGTTCTTCTCCCTCACTTCATTCAATTTAGAGCATTGTAAGAGTGGCTTATTTCTTTGTGATTTAATCACTATAAAAATTGTAAAGGGGAATAGATCTTTGTGATCGAACCTCGTGAACAAAAAAGGGGATTAGATCTTTGTAATCGAACCTCGATAACAAAATTGATGGAGAATCATTACTTATGTAGTTTTGATTCATCATAGTAGAACCAAGGGACTGTGTGAACCTTGTGAGTGGATGTAGGACATATGGTCCGAACCACTACAAATCTCTGTGCATTTATTTATGTTGTTTGTCTAAATGTTTTGATCTAGTTTACATGCCTTCTTTACCATTGAACATTGCTAGATAATCACACTTAGTCTACATATCACTTGCTCTCTTATAAATCTTGATTAATAGGTTAAAAATGGATTTAAAGTTTGATAAACCTATTCACCCCCCCCCCCCCCCTCTAGGATGAGAACATTGGCCCTAAGTGAACTATCATACTCTTCTCAAGACAGGATCTTCGACCTTGAAAGCAAGCTCTCGCAACTTCTTTTGGTAGCTCCGAGCTAGCTGCTGCTAGTAGGAGGCCAACTTGATCAGTGCCCACTCCCTCAGTTCCTCAATCATGTCCAGTTGTTCGGCGATTCTTTCTTTATTCTGCTCGTGATTGTAAGCCTCTGTCCTCATGGTCGGTAACCCAATCTCTAAGGGTATTACAGCTTCCATTCCATATGTGAGAGAGAAAGGAGTCTCTCTAGTTGATCTTCGCGGGGTGGTCCTATAAGCCCATAGGACACTAGGACGCCTGTTCACCCATCCTCCTTTAGCTTCGTGCAACCTTTTGTTTATGCCATCAAGTAAGGTCTTATTGGAGCTTTCTGCTTGGCCGTTACTTTGTGGATATACAGGAGTTGAAAAGTAATGATTGATGCTATAATGTTCACATAGGTTTTTGAATGCCATGCCTTCAAATTGTTTCCTATTGTTAGTTACCAATGCCCGGGGTATTTCAAATCTTGTGATGATGCTTTTCCACATGAATCTCTTAGCATCACTTTCTCGAATGTGAGCCAGAGGCTCTGCTTCTACCCACTTGGTAAAGTAATCAGTAGCAACGATCAGGAATCGGTAATTCCCCGCCAACCTTGGCATAGACCAACGATGTCGATCCCCCACTTTTCAAACGGCCAGGGGCTCACTATTGAGTTAAGCTGCTCGGTTGGCTAATGAATCACTTTTCCAAAGCGCCGCGTCTTTCGCATTTTTGCATGAACTGTAGAGCATCCTTCTGCATAAAAGACCACCAATATCCTTGAGACAGAGCTCGGTGATCTAAAGCTCCATCCTCCAATGTGCCCTCCACAGGACCCCTCATGGATTTCCCACAACAGGTTATCCACCTTGGCTGAACTCACACATCGCAAGTAGGGCCCTGAGTATGATCACCGATACAGCTTGCCCATTGGGGACAACCAGAATCTAGTTACTTTTCTTCAGATCTTCCATCCCTCTTTCTCGTCCTCTGGCAGCGATCCATCTTTCAGGTAATCGAGAATCGATGTCATCCAATTCAGACCCTCCATATCCTGTTCAGTGCACATGATGCTTTGGTCTCTTATGGTCCGGAATTGTTTGAAGTCAATGAAGATCCCTCTCCTTAGCTCAGACTTTACGGTCGTGGCCAAGCTGGCTAAACTATCAGCATGTGCATTTTCTTCTCGTCCAACCTATTTTACCACTACTTCTTCAATCTCCTGGATTACATGTTGTGCTTCTTCGACATATGTAACCATCCGATCATCACGAGTTGCGTATTCTCCAGTCAACTGGTTGGCAACTAATTACGAATCATAATGGATTGTTAACCGTTTGATTCTAAGCTCGTTAGCAGCCATGAGCCCCGATAGTAGAGCATCGTATTCCGTTTCATTATTCGATGCAGCGAAACCTAATGTCACAGCTCTTTCAATCATTGGTCCTTCTTGTGTAATGAACACCATGCCAACGCCCGGGCCTCATTAGTTAGATGCTCCATCAACATACAGCCGCCATTCTTCATCAATATCCAAGCTATTTTCTTTCCGTTCCTTCTCACTTTGCTTCAGTTCATCCTTGTGCGTAAATTCAGCAATGAAATCAGCCACTACCAGGCCCTTAGTTGCACTCCTGGGAACTATCTTTATGTCATGCTCACCAACCTTTATCGCCCATTTTACCATCCTCCTAGATAGGTTGGCCTTCTATAGAATAACTCACAATGGATGTTCGATTAGGACCCTGATAGTGTGAGCCTGGAAGTAATGTCTGAGCTTCCGAGCTACGCTTACCAATGCCAAGGCAAGCTTTTCCAATGGTAGGTACCTTGTCTCAGCATCTAGCAATGTTTTGCTGATGAAATAGATGGGTAAGTGTTGTTTCCCTTGATCTCTCATCAAGGTCGCTCTAACTGCACGTTCAAAAACTGCCAAGTATAGTACTAGCTCTTCCCCTGGATTGGGAATAGAAAGCATGGTGGGGGGGGGGGGGGGGGGGGGGGGGGTGGTGAACTTAGATACTGTTTGATTTGTGCGATAGCTTTATTACACCACTCGTCCCATACTTTCTCTGCCTTCTTCTTCAGGGCGAGGAACATAGGTTGGCATTTATCTGAACTTCTTGCTAGAAAGCGATTTAGAGATGCGAGCATTCCTGTCAACCTTGGTACTTTCTTCCTCAAGCTAGGCCGCTGGACCTTCTGTATTGCTTGAATTTGGTCGAGGTTTGTCTTGATTCCTCTTTGAGTTTCAATGTATCCAAGGAATTTTCCCATGCTTACACCAAGCGAGCATTTCAAAGCGTTCAGCCTTAGCTTATATCTTCGCAAGATACTGAAGACTGATCGTAAGTCTTCCTTGTGCATAGCTTTTGCCTTGCTTTTGACCACCATGTCATAAATATAGGCTTCTACCATCTTCCTGATCTCATCCTGGAATATCTTCGTCACCAATCTCTGGTATGTTGCCTCCGCATTCTTAAGTCCAAAGGGCATTCTTTTGTAATAAAAGGTCCCTTTTGGTGTTATGAATGCTATTTTCTCCTGGTCGGATTCTTCCATTGCAATCTGATGATATCCTCGGTATGCATCCAGAAAGCTCATTCGCTCATAGCCTGTTGTGGAGTCCATGAGCTGATCAATTTTCGGGAGCTGGAAGCTATCTTTAGGGCAAGCCTTGTTCAAATTGGTGAAATCCATGCATACCCTCCACTTTTTATTCTTTTTGGCACGACCACTGTATTGGACAACCATTCTAGGTAATGAGCCTCTCGTATGGCGCCTGCTTCCAAAAGCTTATAGACCTCCGGAGCGAGCTTTCTCTGTTTCTACATTACTGGTTTCACTTTTGGGTCGACTCCTAGCCTGTGATTGATCACCTCGCGATCAACCCATGGCATTTCTATGGGGTCCAAGCAAAGATGTTAGAGTGATGATTGAGGAATCGAACTAAGCTTTCTTGCTCTTCCTTGGACAGTGATGTCCCGACCATCCAATATCGCTCCGGGTCTCCTTCATCTACGACTATCTTCTTCAGCTCCTCCATCGCTGAATCAATCAGGTCGGCATTTTGCTCTCCTGTTTCTAACTGACCTGACTATAGTTGCTACTTTTGGTCAGCCTTCTTGCCTGAGCATAGGCCATCTCCTTCGGCCTTTTTGCATTTCCTTTAATTGCCTCAATTAGACAGGTCTTGGATGCTGCCTGGTCTCCTCTGATCTCCATGATTCCTTTTGGCGTCGGGAAGCGAATCCTTTGGTGATAAGTCGATGGCATTGCTTTCATGGTATAAATCCATGTCCACCCCATAATAACGTTATAGGGAGATGGTACATCTACCACAAGAAATTTCGTATCGAGTCAGATAGGTCCAATGCCGACTTGCACAGTTATTACACCCATTAGGTGTACTACTTACCCATTGAATCCAAACAAGGTTATCGAGGTTGGCTGTAGATTAGAGTGTTTTATGCCGAGCTTATCAAACAGCCCGGCATACATTAGTTCTGATGAGCTTCCCTGGTCTATGAGCATCCTCCAAACATCGTACTCCTGTACTCGTACGGCTAGTGTCAGGGCATCATTGTGGGGCTGGATTACATCTCTCAAATTGTCATTTGAGAACGAAATCTCTGTCATCCCTTGCCTGAATATGTTTACGATGCTCGGCTCAATACTCATTTGATATGCTTCTTTCAAGTGTGCAGCCATTCTTCTTTGGTTTTTGATGTATTGAGTCGTCATTTCTGCTGGATTTATCATTCCATGCACCATATTAATTATCCCCACAGGTCCCCCTTCATCTGAGATCTTCTTTATCTCCTTTCGATTTGAGATTCCTTGGTTCTTTTTTGTGCATGTGTTCTCCACATACTCTTTTAAGTGCCCTTCCCTGACCAGGTCTTCCAGATGTTGTTTGAGCATTCGGCAATTTTCTGTTAAATGACCGTTCTCTGGGTGGTAAGAGCACCAGAGATTGGGATTCCAACGTCCTAGGTTTCTCACCATCTTTGGTGGCCTTTTAAAATATGGTTTGTTCTTAATTTGTGTCAAGATCCTGTAGATTGGATCTGTGAAGATCGTATATATCCCCTCAAAGGCTGCTCTTGTGGGTTCAGTACGACCCATTTTTCTATTAAAGACTTCTCCAAACTCCCTTCTTCTCTTCCTCTTAGATCCCTCGTCCATTGGGCGACTCCACCTTGGCTCAGGTGCTCCCATGTCTTCTTCCAATTTGATGAACTCTTCGATCCTTTCCATCACCTCTCCCTGCGTGGACGAGGATTGTTTCGTCAGCGATTGGCGGGGTTGACTCTCCTTAGGTAGCCCTAGTTTAAAGGTGACCACTGCTACTTGTTCGTTGCTTCCTTCTACCTCATTATAGAAGCGTAAGCAACGAGCACTGAATTCCTTCAGGCTCTCCTAGCCCTGCTTCTTAAGAGACAGCAACGCCCTGACATACTTTGGTTGCTTAGAATTTGTCACGAAATGGGTGGCAAAAGATCTAGCCAGCTCTCGGAAGCTGCGGATTGATCTCGGCTTTAGACGGGAATACCGTTTTTTAGGCTAAGTCTCCTAAGCTCCAGGGGAAAACCTTGCACATCAGTGATTTATTACCGATCCAAAGTGCCATGGGGTGCTGGTAGTGCTGGACGTGGTCGACAGGATTAGAGATTCCATCATAGACCCTCAGCTTGGGGATTGAGAATCGCCGAGGAGGATCTGCTCTTTCTATCTCCTTTGAGAAAGGAGATTCAAAGTTTTGTGCACTTCCCAGCTACCTTGCTCGGGTCACAGTTTCTTGATGGGTTTCTAGTTTACTAATGCCTCCTTAATAAGGGCCTGCACATCCTCCTCTATGAGTGTCCGTGCAGAGGTTTTCTTCCTTGGTGTTTCCCTATCCTTTACGCGTCGTATTTGGACTTCAGATTTCTCTTCTCTCTGCGGTCGGGAGCTTGAAGTCCTACTCCCTTCATCCACTATTCTGGCTCTAGCTCGGGTCCGCCAAGCTCTCGATTTGGAATGGTGGCTTTTTGGCTTTCGCACTACCATGCAACTTTGGTGTTCCACTCTTCGCATCTCACAAGAGATTTCCGAGCTTGGGGAGCGTCTCTGTCCTTCTCTCACAGCTTCTAATTCTAACAATAAGCAATTGATTTTTTCTTGTTGCCACTTTACTCCCTTAGCCAAATCCCGAGCAGCATCTCTACAAGTTTGTTCGAGTTAGAGATATGTTTCCCGTGGTAGGGCACGTCCAAGGAGGCCATGGCTCTAGTTCTGTTGGTTTTCTCCTTGGAGTTTATCCACGGATGGTGGGATTATTGCATAGCTCAGATCAACGCGATTGACTTCTGATCGGATCCATCCTTTCTTAAGCGAAGAAGGGACAGTCCGGTCACTATCAGTGCATAGGACATATTCGAAATCTGCCCCACCTGAGTGGTTGATCATAGGATTGTCTTCCATTTGTTCCCGCTGTTCCTTGGTCTGGACTTCCTCCACATGAGATGAAGGTCGTCCAGTTTGAGGCTACGATCTCAGATTTTGCTCTTGATCTATCATTCCCCTTAACAGAAAGAAACGTCAATGGATAATTTCCCACTTTCGTTCCCACAGACAGCGCTAATTGTAAGATCAATTTTCTAGTGGGCCAAAGATGGATAGGTAAGCTCGGCCCCGTCAGTGCGATACCCATCATTTTCTTTTCGTCTTGCATAGGATCTCTGAAGTTGTTCTCTATTAAAAAGGAAAAGACAGTGAAGGCTCGATCGGATGGTCCAACCGAGGTCCCTCCAATGATCAAGTTAGCAATAAGATTTGGAGAAACTTTTGAGGTGAATCTATATGTGTCCTCACCATTCTAGATCCTTTCTTCCTTTTATTCATTCTTTTCCTGGATTTTCGCTCATTTCCAGCACACGTTCCCCTCCTTGTATTTGGAAACTGGGGGCTATTAGATAGTGGGACGTTTCTTCCGTGAATCCAGGACTTTATTTGTCTATCAACCGCTTTTGTCTCCTCCATTTCGTCGTCTTCTGTGGTTTGGGTTGATAAGTCAGGTCGGGTTGGTTTTGACCCAAACCCAACTCAAAATGCAATTCAAAATCTCACCCCCCCCCCCCCCCCCCCAGTTTTTCTTCCTGAAAAGGGTTTCCACGTTAAATATTGTGTCTACCTTCATATGGTAATTGCTTGGTAGATTTATTTGCTAGTTCTATCTTGTTTGATTGGTTACATCTGCTGCGTTAGTTTGATTAATTAAACTAGCATCCATTTTAGTAGGTTCTGCGGAACTCTTAGAGGTGGTTAGTGAGCAAGGCCATCTAACTTCCACTCTCGGAGATGATTACTCTAAGATGTGGGTTTTTTCCTCATGGTGGGCCATTTGGAGAGTTAGAAATGATTTCTTTTTTAGAAGTCAATCATTGGACCATGGTTAGAAAACTCCACGAGTTGACTCTTGACTCTTTCGAGTCATCTCATTTTGACGAAGGACCGAGGCCGAGTCCCCTTAATTTAGTAAGTCATTCGCATATGAACAATTTGATCAGTAGATCTAATTTTAAACATTTAATTTTTTTTAAGTACATATGTATGAGTCAACAATTTGAAAATGATGGTTGGGATGTTATTTGAAACTTATGTTTGATATTTTACATTCGATATTCATGTTAGGGTTTTCATTAGTTTGCAATTTGATTGGATGCATTCATTTTTATTTAGCTTAAACTCTCATGCATTTTGAAATCTTCATGCATTATTAGTTATTAATCATAGCATCAAAAGATTTTGTAAAGGCATGCTCAAACATGTTTTGAATTGCATTTTAAAAACTCATTTCTTCAAACATGTTAGCCTCTAGTCAAGCCTAGCCCTCCAAGACCAAGTTTCTCTTTAAAATTCATTTTTCAAGTCCTTAAAAAACAGGAAAAGTTCAGTCAGCCGAACTAGTGTCGGTCAGCTGTCGGTTCCGGATGCAGAATGTAAAAACAGTTTATCAGGGAAGTTCGGTCAGCTATCAGTCAACCGAACTGCTGTCAGTTCTGGTTCCAGAATGTAAAAACAGTTTCTTCAGGGAAGTTCGGTTAGCTGTCGGCTCAATGTCGGTCAGCTGTCGGTCGACCGAACTTTGGTTCGGTGAACCGACAGGCTTGTTTCGGTCCGCAAATTTTCAAAATTATGACCGTTGAGATATGACTGTTGGAGTTCAGTTGACCGAACCCCAAGTGTCGGCTGACAGACAATAGATCCATTAGAGAGAATTTTTCTTATGAAAACAACACTTTCTTGGGATTTGTGCCAACACTTTGGAGACTTTTGAGGGTCAAGGAAGGAGGGACATCCATGCTAGGCTAGAAGGAAGCGAGGAGGGAAAATCAATCATTTCAAACCTTTGATTCTTCAATGAGTTTGCCTTTCTTAACTTATTTTATTCATGCTTGTCTTTAATCTTTGATTTCTTGAATGGTATGATTAAAAGTGTTCAAAGTGTTCAAATGTTGATTATTTAAACATGCTTTGTTTTTAAAATATGTTTATCTCTTAAACTTCATCATTTGAATAGTATTTCACATGTTAGTCATTTAATGTTAGTATTTCAAAAATATGTGTGAATATCTTCTACCTCACATTTGCATCATTTATGAGCATTGATTTTCAAAAGAGGTAGATGAAGTTTTTTAAGGCATATGTATCTCACATACATCTTTGCATTCATTATACATATGTCTTAGATAGGTTTTCAATTTAATTATCAGCCCATGTTAAGAGGCATCAACATGTATTCATTTGCATCTCATCTTATGCTTGTTTAGGCATAGTTTATTGAGATAAAAATCTGATGTTTTAAAGGTTAATGTTCAACCTATTGAAAAACATATGAGATTGTGATAGGTTATTGCTGAGCCTTGTGTAAAAGCATATGTGATTGTAAGGTTGGAGGTTAGCCTAAACCTCAAGTTGATAGTGGAAATACTGGTAGGGAAATCGGGAGTGGACGTAAGCTTGTTTGGCCGAACCACTATAAATTTTCTTGTTGTGGTGATTGATTGTGGATGTTATAATTATGTTCATGCTTATTTTTAAATGTCTATCTTGAATGTTTAGTTGGATGCTTTACTTATTATTAGAACTCATTCTTATAAACAAGATGATAAAACTTCAAAGCATAATTGACATAAGTTTTAAAAAAGAAGTGGTCTAGGTTTCAGAGCCCACCCTGCGCGCACGCACGCACCACGCCCAAGAAAATATTGGAAGTGGTTCAAGCTCTAAAGGGAGGTGATGATTGGTCCTTTGTCTTAGACATTAAAAGATCGGTCTCTTTACTTAGTTTTGTGGGTTCCTTTTGATAAGGTCATAACAAAAGATAAGGGTTAAGCCATATTTCTTGGTCCAAGCCTCATTTGTTGGTCTGCCAAGAAGCAACCGACAGTATCCAAATCAAGCACTGAGGCTGAGTATCGTGCTCTCTCGTCTGTTGCATCAGATCTCCAATTGCCATCAAGCAACCTAAAAGATATGGCATCAAATATAAACCATGTCCAATTTTATATTGTGATAATATTGGTGATAATTATCTCATTGCCAATCCAATTTTTCATGCACGGACACGCCAGATTGAAATTGATGCTCATTTTGTTCCAGAACGTGTTCATAGTAGTCATCTACGAGTTGTTTACATTTTTAGTGCTGGTCAATTAGCAAATTTAATGACCAAAGGCCTTTTATCTCATCGCTTCATGGATTTACGAAGCAAATTGACCGTCATGCAGTGGCCATCCAACTTCAGGGGGGATGATAAGATCACGACAGAAGATAAGGGTTAAGCAACTATTTTTTGCAATATCCAAGGAAGCTGAAGTCAAAACATATATCCAGTTGTTACAGTCGTATGTAACAACCCATCTAAGCCTATATATACATGTATTCTCTTCGGATGTGAATATTTGCAAAATAATATAACAAGTGCTTAAGTGGACCAAGTGCATGATCAGGTGCATAAGTTGACCAGACTCTGTCATTCTATCATCCATGATATCGTACGGGAGCGGGCGGCTGTTGTGCTAGGAGAGGGGGGTTGATTTTTTTTTTTTTTTTTTTTTTGTTCCTCCCCTTTTTTATTTTGCTCTTTATTTCCTTTTTTTTTTCTTTTCTTCTTTTTTTTTTTTTTTTTTTGAAGGAAGAGTTAAGTCTTTCATTTCTTGAAAAACATAATATACAAAATGAGGAACACCAACGCCCATATTTAGCAGAATATGAGAGATACCTCCAAAGGGGCATACCCTATGAAAACATTAGCTAGAAAGAAAAAGCCACAGCCCGAACATCAAGGAAAAATTTTAAAAATAAAGAAATAAAAGCCCATTGCCCGTGCATCAAGCCAAAAAAAAAATGAAAGCCCACAACCTAGGCATCAAGCAAAAAAGCAAAGAAATAAAATCCCACTGCCCGGGGCATCAAGTTAACACATGAACTCATGGTGCAAGCTGATTCTCATCAAAACATTCTGAAGCCAAGAAAAGCCCATATTCTTAATCCTCCAAAGGGATTGGAGAGCAGATAAAGGGAAGAAGGCATAAATGTATATCATTCAAAGCATCAATAGTTGCTACTAGGCATCTTTGTTCAAAATTTTCAGTCTACTTCGATAACATTTGGTTTTAAGAACTTTCAATAATACCTCATCAATCTCCAGATACAGCGGCTGAGTATGATCTGACACCAAACCCAGATATTTCACTATAGCCAAATAAAAAAAAAAAATGCATCTCCATTGGAAGCAACCAATTGCAAGGGGATGACAATGAGCAATTGACAATCTCCACTCATTCCTATCATGAACATGAACCACTGGTAGATAAGCAACAGAAGGAACAGTAGAACTTGGAGGAAGATTCCACTACACCCCTGAAGATACGCCAATTACTCTCTCGCTCTCTCCCTCTAACAAACTTCTTAAATATAACAGCTTGTTAGAAAAGGAGAAAACTTAGATAAAGAAGATTAGAGGGAGAAAAGAGAGATAGAGTTTTCTATTAACTAAAGGATGTATACAAGTACAATGGACAAAGTTTATTTATAGGCAAAGTAACCTCTTAATTTAAAAAACCAAATCACAATAGGATTCTAACACTAATTCATCTCATGTCGGCATCCACCCATAATTCATATCTAATAACACTCCCCCTTAGATGACCAGCACTCAATGACAGTTGTCTTAATAAAAACCTTGCTAAGGAAAAGCCCAATGAGAAAAAACCAAAGCGAAGGGAAAAAGAGTATAACATTCTTCAAGATCATTGAACTAGTGTTATACGTGCATAATGCTACATCGATAAAACCTTAACTAGGAAAACCCAATAGGATAAAACCTAAAAAAGGAAAAAGAGTACGTCGCACAGATGTCCTGGGTAGCATACTTCAGGATGCCTCCCTAATTAACTACTTCCCCTGATGATGGCAACCATGTACATAGTTTGATAATGAACTCTACGCATGCCAATCTCATATACAAACTTCTGGGATAATGATTTTGGCAAAGATTTGGTAAACAGATCAGCCGGGTTGTTACTCAAACAAACTTGCTTGACTTCGGTTTCATTGTTCTCCTGAAGTTCATGAGTGAAGAAGAACATCAGTGCTATATGCTTAGTCTTGTCTCCTTTAATGAAACCTTCCTGAATCTGTTTTATACATGCTTCATTATTTTTATAGATAATGTTCAGGATACCTACAGTAAAAGGTAATTGACAAGTACTACGAACATGCTGAATCAATTATTTAAGCCATACAAATTCCCTACTAGCTTCATAAAGAGCCAAAATCTCAGTATGGTTAGAGGAAGTAGTTACCATTTGTTTAGTAAAACGCCAAGAAATGGCGGCATTACCACTAATAAACACATAACCTGTATGTGATCAACCTTTATGAGGATCAAAGGGATAATCCGAATCAGCATATCCTACAAAACTAGAATCTCTACGATCATAAGAATAAAATATTCTCAAATCAGTTGTTCCACGCAAATATCACAAGATGTGTTTAATACCAGTCTAGTGCCTTTGAGTTAGTGCGGAGCTATATTTGGAAAGTAGATTCACATAAATGAAATACCCAGTCTAGTGCATTATGCCAAGTGCATTAGGGATCCAACAACACTTAAATATGGTACTTCAGGACCCAATACTTCTTCATTTTCCTTGATGGGACGGTATGAATTTTTCTTTATATTTAGAGACCGGACAACCATAGGGGTGCTTAATGGATATACCTTGTCCATACCAAATTGTTTTAAAAATTTATTTGTATAATTAGATTGATGAACCAGCATCCCACTAGAGTTTCTCTCGATTTGCAAGCTGAGACAGAATTTATTTTTTCCAAGGTCTTTTATTCAAATTCTTTCTTTAAATAATTAGTAGTTTCTTCGGGCCCTTCTAGAGTCCTTATTATAAGACCCCGCCCCGAGAGATTCCGATTGGTACTAATTAAGTTGTGTTTTAGTTCTAAGTGAGATTAGTGGATTTTGGTTAAGTTTTGGATTAGAATACCTTTTATATAGCTTTGGAAAATTTTGAGAGCCTTTTTATTAGTGGGACCCTTTGAGGGTCCCTTCCTAGTGACTTTGCGTGAACATGGGGTATTATTCGACATTCCAAAAATTCGTGTTTTAGCTCCAATTGATTGATCTCATCATACTCTACAACTTTCGTGTTTGCTCCGTCCTCGTTTGAGACCTCGAAACCCCACTTTTCCAATGTTATGGGCAAAACAGTCTTTTTACACAAAATCTAGACACAAATTTCCATGTCTACGAAACCCACGAAATGTATACTTTTTAGAAACTAGATTTTTCGGCAAACATTTCTTCCTTTTCGTCGAACTCATTCGAGGCCCAGAAAACCATGTTCCTAGCCCAAAGAGTTTGTAAAGTTATGAGACCCACCCTTGCTTTCTATAGAAGGGGAACTCTTCTTCTCTCTAACTTTTCTAGCTACTTTTATTGTGAAAGAAAGGAAGCTCCATCTCTAGGGGTTTTCCTTTCTCCTCCTTGCTTCTTCATCTTCAATCCAGCTCAAACTATTGCTAAGGGAGAAATGGAGGTCATCATCTTCTTCCTCTCCATGAAAGCTCTCTATTAATACCATTTTTAGTGGAAACCATCCATTCCAGGGTCCTTATTGAGCAAGCTTAGTCCATTTGAGAACCTTACAAGTAAGCACTCCTCCTAATCTCCTAGATTTGTGTTCTTCTAGTCCTAGACAAGCCCCATCTTCATATTGCAAGTTCCCTCCTTTTATTTCTTGGTTTTGGCTATTTAGGGTTTGTAATGGGTTGTATTTTGGGGGTTTTTGTGTAGCTTGGTGATTTGGCTTAAGAGTGGTGATTAGGAGCTTAATTGTCTATCTTGAGGCCAAGGCAAGTGGATGAATGGGTTGATTTTATGATTTCTTGTTTATGGAAATTTTGGATTCTTATTAATTACTTTTACCCATGCTTTCTCTACGAGTTTTAATGATTTTGAAATGTGTATATTGACAAACTCTCCTCTTAATTGATCTCTTAAGAATATATGCATTTACTTTGCTAATGTTTTTTGTTTTTTTTTTTTTTTTTTTGTCATTTGTGGATTTCATAAATGGTGGTTGTTCTTGGAATTAATGAGGTTGGAATTAAATGTGCATTGATGATTTGGTGGAGTGGTTGTTGGAGGAGTGATTATGGTTTTTAAGAAGACTAGGAGACCTAAATGGTTGTGGGAAAGAAGTGGTTCAAAGGAGGTTAAAAAGGGAGGAATGAAGAGAGCTCGAACTGCAATGAAAAGCAGTTTTTGAAGCAGTTCGCTCGAGCGAACCCACTCCAAAAGCTGGTTAGCTCGAGCCAACCTTCCAGTTTGCTCGAACTAACCCTCCCAGAGGCCAGACCGCTCAAGCAAACCATTGTACGCTTGAGTGGAGCCCTTCCAAAGGCCAGGTCACTTGAGCCAACCTCCAGTTCACTCGAGCTCACCTGACTCCGACTCATTCGCTCGAGCGAACTTGGGTTCGCTCGAGTGAACCCTCTCAGTCCGCTCGAGCCAACCGTGCGGAATTCCTGGGCCTTCCCTAGTATCATCAAAAATGGTGTTTTAAGGTCCGATGAGGTTGGTTTGAAGCCCTAACGCCTTAGGAAGTCCTAGGAGATGATATATAGAGATTGATTGAGAAAGAAACCCCATTCCGGAAATGTATTGAAGATTTTGGACTTGTCAATTTGTATAGGGAAATTGAGATGATTTCTATCTTTTGAGTACCATGCCAAGAGCAAAAACAGACATACAAGACCCTTATGCATATTGTTTAAATCCGGAAGCCTCAATATATAGTCTGTGATTATATGGAGATTCATTGTGGTTGCTTTACTCAGATTATTCACATTCTAGCCCATTTTCACGTGATAACCCCAGTTTTGCTCAAATTATTGATTTATGAACTTGACATGTTCTGCCAGCCTCGTACATGCATGATAAGCTATTGATTGAAACATGTGCCTATGAGCACCATATCCCGCCTGCCTGGGTGTTGTACACCAATATAGATATGTATATATTTTGATTTTCATGTGACCTATGTGTTGGCATCACTAAGCCTAGACGTCTTTGTCAATCTGATCCACTGACTTGGGCCTCCCCCTCGTGCTCCTGCCAGCTGTAGTCTGGATCGTGTCTTATCCCGTTATCTGAATCCGCCGCCGTGGTCTTGTCTAGCTATATGTATATATATAATGTTGGTTCTTGTCACTTCGTGTGTCCGAGATCAACGAACTGAATGTGCTCTCATCACACTAGTAATGGAGGATTTAGGTTTTGTATGGTTGCCATCTTGTCAGTTCATGTTCCTTGTTACCCTACATGTTTTATAGTGCATATGTGATTTAAACAAATAATGCATCTTATTTTATGGAAATTATTGTTTTGACAGATTTTAATGTTTTATAAATTACTCTTTTGAATTACCTTGTGGATATATCTATTCACCCACCTGCCAGACCGTCGTATTTGACCCATTCTTATGGTACTCAGGTCCAGACCCCCTTGACCTTGAGGAAGAGTCGGATGGGGCGGCCGGTGAGCCGCAACGTGTAGGCGAATGGCAGGCTGATGACGTCTTCTAGACAATGGTCAAGCCTTGAGATGCAAAACATTTTGGGGGTTATTGATTGACACATTTTTGGAAATTCTTTTGGTTGTACTAGCCTTTGTTGGCCATTATTCTTGGGGAATGTTAATTTAATCACCTTTTGTATAAATACTAACTTTATATTTTGGGAATGCCATATGATCATTGCTCACTATGACGTCAGATTGTTATTAATTGCATTATCAGTTATGTATCATGGAATGAGTTACAACTTGATTTGCTACACGCTTCCGCACTTTAAAAGTAAATGTTTTGTGTGTTTGTGTAATATCCTCACCGCGGAACCCGGTGTGAAATTAATGTGTATCAATGTGTGTATCTTTGTAATCATCACTTAACTCGTCGATCCCGGATTAGGTGCGCTAACCCTATCTGGGGTCTCAACACTTGTTAAATTTATATCATCCACATAAATTGCTGCTATTGCAAATCCTTTCAAGAATTACTTTATAAATATACTTGGGCAAATAAGATTGTTTTCATACCCTTTTTTAGACAAGTATTCATTAAGACAATTGTACCACATTCTTTTATTTTGTTTTTGGCCGTACAATGATCACTTTAATTGGGTTAAGTACGTACTCCTTGACTTTGCTTCACACAAAGGAAATCTTTCCGAGATTTTCATGTAAGTTTTTGTGTCTAAGTCCCCATACAACTAAGCAGTTACAACATCCATGATTCTCATTTCTAGGTTTTGAGAAATTGCTAAACTTATCAGATATATGAATGTTGTTGTATCCATAATAGGGGAGTATGTTTCTTCATAATCAATCATAAGTTTCTGCAGGAAATCTTGTGCCACTAATTGTGCCTTATATATGGTAATTTCATTCATTTCTTTTCTTTTTCTTACAAACACCCACTTGTAACCTACATGGTTAACATTGGGGTTTGTACTATAGGTCCGAACACACCATGTTTATTAAAAGTCCCTAACTTTGCTTTGATGGCACTTTCCCATTTCGGTTAATTATTTATTTGTAGACATTCATTTATAGTCCGTGGTTTTGTGTCCCAATTATCATCATCGTTTTCCTTTGATATTTTTGTAGCTATCGCATATGCAAATGCGTCATCGATGAAAATTTTATTTCTGATCCATCTCTCTCTTGAATAATTGTAAAGCATAGAGATTTCTTCATTATCCGGTACCGGTGCCTCTTTAAGGGCTTCCAAAGTCTCATCAAGGACTTCCATTATTCTAGTGAGAACGAATTTTACCATAACCTTTTCAGGAGTGTTATGTGCCTCTTCGGGATGAATCTCTTCATGAGTGTTACGTGCCTCTTTGGGAGGACATGATAATGATTGCTCATTTCTCCTTTTTTGTAGTGCTGAGTCCTTCGAACCTATAGGTCTGCCATGCTTCTGGTGTATTACGGATTCTTTTGCTACTGTATTTTAACTTTGTCCTACAATGACACTGATCCTAACAGGTGCATTCATAGCTAACACATGCGACTTTGTTACATTTACTGAATCGTTAAATGCATTAGATAATATGTTTGTAATTTCTTGTAAGTGCACAATTCTCCATACTTCATTTTCACATTTTGAAGTTCGTGGATCTAGATGAGACAAAGTGAAAGTATTCCATGTTAATTCTCACCGTTCTTCAGGAACTGGTTGTTCTACTGGAACAATATATTCTTCAGGAACTATCTTATCTCCCCCTAACGGCAGGAATATTGTCCCATCGAATGGACAATCGGGAAAATGCTCTGTGGAGACATCTCCTGTCATTGGTTCTAAATATCGAATAATTGAGGGAAAGTCGTAACCTACATAGATTCCCAATCTACGTTGTGGTCCCATCTTAGTGTGCTTAGGAGGTGGTATTGGGACTTGAACTGCACAATCAAACTTGCGTAAGTGAGGAATATTGGGTTGATGTCCTGATATAAGTTGTGTAGGAAAATATTGATGATGGGCCGTGGGTCGAATTCTAATTAACATTGATGCATACAATATAGCATGTCTCCAAGCACTAACTAGTAATTTGGATTGCATTAGTAGAGTCCTAGAAATGAATTTGATGCGCTTAATCATGGACTCAGCTAAGCCATTCTGGGTGTGGACATAGGGGACAAGATGTTTGACTACAATTCCTAGAGATGAACAAAAAGCATAAAAAACTTGTGATATAAATTCGCTTACATTATCAAGTCTTATAGACTTAATGGAATAATCAGGGAAATGAGCCCTAAGTTTAATTATTTGAGTTAATAGGCGGGCAAATGATATGTTCCTAGTTGAAAGTAGGCAAACATCAGACTGATGGGTGGAGGCATCAATCAAAACTATAAAATACCTAAATGGTCCACTATGAGGATTTATGGGTCCACATATGTCACCTTGTATCATTTGCAAAAAGGATGAGGATTCGTATGCAACCTTAGCAAAAGAAGGTTATGTGATCAATTTTCCTTGTAAACACAAGGTACATAAGTACCTACTAGGTATGGTCAATTGATGGTTCTTTAAGGAATCCCTAAATGAGTTATCAATGATTTTTCTCAACATAGTAGACCCACGGTGACCTAACTTATCATGCCAAAGCTTTAAAGTCTTAGGATCACTGAGCTTTAGGCTTGACTTTGTTGTTTTGCTCATAACCGAATTGATTCGACATTAGATATTGTCGTGTAATATAACTTTGAGGAGAGTGCACTTAGTTTTTCTTGTATTTGCTTATGGCTTCCAATACTAGTAATGATGCATAAGTGTTCCTTGTTACCTTCACTCACAATCTCAATGTGGTACCCATTTATTCTGATGTCCTTGAAAGTAATCAAGTTTCTTTGGGAACTTCTTGAGAACAATACATCTTTAATGAATAGATGGGTACCATTAGGTAACATCATATGGGCTCTTCTAGAGCCTTCAATTATTTGCACAAGTCCAGCTATAGTGGATACTTTTCGCGGAATTGAACACCAATTCTGATAAAAACTATTGATTTTTCAGGATCATGTGTGTTGTGGCACTGTCTTCTAGACAAAGATTGTTCTCAATTCCACGATCCATACCTTAAACAAAATAATAAACTAATATAACTATACATCCACTTGATAAAGATCAAACTATTCACCATAGAACAGAACATCAATTAAATAAAAACCCAACATAAACCATAAGTCTAAAAATATAAATCTCAAAGGAATTAAAAAAAATTAAGTTTCTAAAGTTCAAAGAGTTATTGGTCTTCTAGACTATGCCAGGGGGTGCTCACAATTGAGCATTAAATGCCTTATTACTTAGAGGTTGGTTATCCTCATATTCAAAGAAATCTCTAGTCTCCAGGGAAACAATATTGGAGAGGGTAGAGCTATATTCAGATATTGTTTTGTAATCCTATAACCTTAGATTTGCCCATTCATTTTGAGCAGCTGGTCATATGACCATCTTCTACTGATCATACCTATCCTTCAGGGATTTTTAAAGACTTCCTGGGTCTTCCTCAGTTAGATATTCATTTTTTAGGCCGTTATCTACGTGATGACGTAAGAAGATAAGGACTAATGCCACATCCTACGGGGACATCTCATAACCATTTTTTATGAGCTCTCCAAGTTTCTTGGATTGCAAGTAGATTTTAGCCTATAGTTGCCGGAATAAGTAATTGTCCCCGTTTATATTAAGTGCTTTAAAATCAAGTTTTGCCAAATTTGGCATCATGTAAGAACTGCAATAAAAGATATATGAAGTTAACAACATGCAGATAATCAAAATAACAATAAAAAATGAAAACTTAACCTTTAAAATAAATTAAGGGAGGAATTAATTATGATAAATAAGTTAGTCAATGAAAAGTTGGAACATCAAGTTCTCAACTTTGATAATCAGAACTGCTGGTTCTTTTAAGACTTCAAGCTTGATTTTTAACTTCAAGTTCACAAAATATGAAATTAGAACTGCAGGTTTAATTGTTAAATCTTCAGGTTTGAAGTAGAACTTTTGGTTCTAACAATTGATCAGAACTTCTGGTTCTGTCAAATCTTCAGATTTAATTTCATGGCCTTATAATTTATTTGGGTTTGAACCAGAAACCCCAAGTTTTGATTTATGGATATGAATCTACAGGTTCATATTAGTATTCCAACTTCTAGGACTGCTAGTCCATAGATCGGTAAACTTCGGGTTCAAATTTAAAACTTTTGGTGTTATATAGTGATCTATTCACATAAATAGTTTCTAATTAAAAAAGATAAAGCAAATGTGATAATGAATAGTACACGAGTACCATGATTACTGTAAACAAGCATTATAAACTAGTTGCATGTATTCTAATAAATTGATTTTGATGATGGCTCAGATACTACTTACTGTATTTGAAGAAAAATACTACCCTTTTCTGAAATCTGCATTGGGAAGGATTCCGCGATGGAAATCAGCGTTGGAAAGGAATCTGCAATGGAAATTCGTGCTAGGAAGGAATCTGCACAGGGAATCCGCAATGGAAATCCGCACTGGGAAGGATTTCGCGATGAAAATCCGCGTAGGGAAGGATTTCTCTTCAAATCCGCGTAGGGAAGGATTTCTCTTCTCTTTGGGTATTAAGACTAGGTTTTCTTCCTTCTCTTAGAGCTTCGTTCTGATAACGTGTTAGAAAAGGAGAAAATTTAGATAAAGAAGATTAGTAGAAGAAAAGAGATACAGAGTTTTCTATTATCTCAAGTATGTATACAAGTACAATGGAGGAGGTTTATTTATAGGCAAAGTAACCTCTTAATTTAAGAAAACTAATCACAATAGGATTCCAACCCTAATTCATCTCATATGGCCATCCACCCATGATCCATATCTCATAACACGACTCGAATATTAAACTCCCTTCTTCCCTCCCTCTAACAAACTTCTTAAATATAACAGCTCGAATATTAAGAATCCCGACACACGAAAAGCTTTTTTTATATCAGAGCGGGGGCCACTTTCATAGGTTGTATTCTGCTACTTTTTTTTCCTTATTTTCCTTTCAATATTCAGTGAGATTAATTTGTGGGGCCCATTGTGGATATTTTTCTCCTGATTTTTCTTTGGATATTTGGTAAGATTAATTAATTTTTGGGGACCATTGTGGAAGCCAATTAGTTCTAAAATCCACATTTAATTATGAAACAGCACTTAATTTATTGCTAAGCTTTAATATAATCAAATCAAGGTCCTAAAATCTTTACTATTTACTTGATCTTTCCCTAAATATTTCCAGCTATCTAAAATTTCTCAAATGAGTTTTCATCTTTATTATAAATTATATATTAATATTCATTTATAATTTATTTAAATATTTAAAAATATTTCTAATTAGGAATTTTAATGACTTTTTAATTCCAGCGTAGGCCTATTACACTAGTGTATTTTTAACATGGGAGATGCATCTCTCACCTTACTATAAGAGATAGGGTGGGGGCTCTTACATCCAACAACTTAAATGTGAAGGCCCCACCCTATCTCTCATAGTAAGGTAAGAGATGCTCTCATAGGAGCATTTCCCTTTTAACATCTTAAATGTAGGTAGCACCAATGAAAGGAGCTCAAGCTTGAAATAGGTTGTGCGGAGACTTAATTGGCCGATCTATGCTTTTGGAGCTTTGGGCCCCATATGACTCAGAGTATTTATCAATTAATTTATAATTTAACCTAGGCTCATTTTGATAATTTAATTTACGATTTGAGTGTTTCCTTTGATTAGCCCTTGACAGATCAAAAAACTTTGTGATCGATCCACATAATTAAGAGCCTGATCAATCACCTGATCTATTGGATCTGGGCTATACACTTCTGCATCATAATTCTTAAAGTGAGGCTAGCTTTAATTGAAGTTAGATGAGAACTAGGGTCACTAAATAAAGGCACAATGAGTTTTAACAGCTTGTATTTCTTCGGTGGGCCTCATTGATGAGTTTTTAAGACTAAGTCCATGTTTGACATCTCTATTTCCAACCTCTACTTGTCTAATTGTCTAAAGTGAGTAGAGGTCTAAGAAATAAAAGTCTTTGACACAATATTCTACCCTCTACCTGCTTTAGAGATGTAGAGGCAAATCTTCTGAAAATGAATAGCCTTCTAGACTTGTGAAAATAAGAGCATTGACCTCGTTTTTTTATGGCTCTATTTTGGATGGATTTGTAGAAATAAGAATAGAGATACGAAACAAGGCCTAAACTTCTAAATTTTTCTTAGAATAATGCCTAGACCAAGCTAGTTCAATAACTTTTAGGCATACACCTAAAAAAGGGTTCAAAATAGCTTTATTAATGAAATTTTAAAATATGGGTGAGAAACGGTTTCATGCTTCCTTTGCAAACTAGAACTAGGCCTTTTATTTAGCTTACATTATCAATGATTAAGCCACATCACGTTCACACGAAAAGATTCTCAAATTGTATCATTGAAGTTATCCCTCTTTCTTATATAGAGATTCATAGCGAGTGAAGAAACTCCATGGACTAATTTTCATGAATTGACCCTAAATTTAATTAACAGAAACATCATAATTATAAGTAGCAAATGAAATAGAATAAGAAACTTAGTCCAATCATAAGTCTAGTTTGAACATTTTTCAGATTTATCATTTAATCTTGATTCTTATAATGTATGGTTATTCTTTACCTAAAAACATATCATTATTATCATCTTTTCTCTAGATATATCTAGACATGTCTATGATCCTCTCACAACTGCATGGTCCTTTGAAGTAAAGACAATATGCCAAACAAAATGCAACCCTTTAATCTATTAAATAAATAATCAATGTTATGCTTTGTTGGTGGCCGTCCCATCTATTCAGTTCATCACTCTCGCAATTCGCTTATTTTGAGTTTGTCGAAACAATTGTCCTGAGGCTTGCAAAGGGATCTGATCATTTGAGTATCCAAAGTCTTCAATTCTGAATGAAGTAGGCATGAAACGTATTTTTGGATTGGGGGAGAAATTTCAAACTCGACCAGATACATGATTTTAAGATCCCAATCAGATCCATGTATGTTCTAAACCGAGGATAAAAAAAACAAGATGATTACATTCACATATTAATTATATTTAAGATTTGAGGGTCTAAGTCACTGTACTTAGCTTTTAGCATATGCCATATAATACTTCCACCTGTATATCTTAAAAAAGGTAGTTCTATCCCATTATAGTAATGCACTCTACTCTTTATTCCGGATTTGAATCTAATTTTTTTTTTTTTTTTTAAGTTGATGCCAGATCCAAATAAATCACAAGATTTAGAACCATATCTATAAAGATGGGTCCATGTCTAGATCCATTGTGGTCCCACGAATATTGACGCTTGAATGAATAAAAAATGTTTACAACAATGGTTTTTCATTCAACTTTAGAGAAATTATAAAACCTATTTTTGACATAGCCTTTTCATTTAAAAAGTTCCGGTGGACATAGTTTCATGTCCATGCCCTTTTTTCCCGGGAATAAAAAATGTTAACATGGTGAACTCCTTCCGCATGCATAGGGATGGAGGACCAACAAATGTAAGAGTTGTTATCAATTCCAAAAGGATTGAGTCCATCCTTTGTAAGTCACATGTAAACATTACGTGCCTTGTCAACGAAGTTAGTCGATTTACCCTTTACTTGTTTCCAGCATGCAGAATCCACTGGTTCGCATGACTAATTTTTTTGGAACTAAGCTCGCACTACGTGCTATCTCTTACTCTCTGTAATTCAGGGTATGCTGTACATTCTTTGTAACTTGGTGTCAATGAAAAGTATCTTAGCTTTTTCCATGGCTTTGGTGATGGCTTCAAAGGATCTTCCAGTCACCACCACTTAAACCACACGTATTACAGGAGTCCATATTCTCATGCTCTCTCCAATAAAGTATGCAATCATTCCAACATGCATGAATAATTTGGTACTCCATACGCAAAGAATCGATTATCTTCTTGGCAATATATGTGCTATTCGGCAAAGTGTTTTCGATTGGCAGAAAGTTTTTGATCAATTGCAACTTTTTATTGAAATTGTTACCAATCATGTCTAGCTTTCATGCTCAATAACTCAACTATTGCCAACAACTTCATATATTTAATTCGACAAGAGGAATATAAGGATTGTATCGCATCCTCCATCAACTTCTTGTACCAAATATTCTCTAGTGATCCATATCCACAACATGAGAAAAAAACTATCATCATTAACTTCACCAAAGCATGCAAATGCACTACCCCACATGAGCTTGAATAATGCCTTCATTACAAACACATCCAAATATGTCATTCACCTTATCAATCGTTCTAGGGAGTTCATTTTCATTACAATTACTGGCTTCTATGCTTACACAATTTCAGTGACGAATTTCTCCATGGAAAGGCCATGTTGATGCAAGTCGTGTCTGTGCCATCACATATTAAATGTGTACCAATATCTTTCAATGTCTTCCTTCCTCCTACAACATTACGACATTTGACATAAGGGTAAAAATGCCAATCATCAGCGCCTAGCTTTTGTTTGGTAGCTATTATGAACTCAGAAAATGATTCCACCCCTTCTAATTACTCAATAGAAAGCCTAGGTGCCACCATCCAATCTTTGCTTGGGGTCATGTTCTGAAAAATTAAATCCATGTACCATAAGGCACATAACAGGGTTTAAGTCAAGTATATAACTCACACCCTCACAAGCACTATAAGAGCCAGTCTTATCAAACACAACGCACTGCGCATTATGCATTAAGATGACCGGATGGGGCCCACTTTTGCATTATGTATAAGATATGAATTAAGGAGAAAAAAAATGATCACACTATGCGATGTATCGTTTTTACTCATGGGGCCAACTTTTGTATGTCATATTACATAAAATGTGAAGAGACGAATCATTTACATGCTTGAGTATATCATAAACGATGAAAGACCAAAATCTAAGCATATCCATCTCCGCATCACCATGTAGTCTAAGTAAATCAGATTAAAACCTCAAAAGTAAAGAAATAAATTGAAAATTTTATAGTTCTTCATTTATTGATGGTTCAAACCAATCCAAAGGGGCCCTCAATCTCTACAATTTGAATTACTTTGTAAATCCCATGTGCGATAAATGCACAAAAACGTGAGTATTATGGGTGCACATAAGAGTTCACTACAATGAAAAGACAATAATACTATAAACTTAGGGCTTGTTTTGGAAATTTTATCTGTATGAAAAGATCTATATTATATAGATCTGTTTCAAATGGGGTGGTTTGAAATAAATGTTTTCAAAATAGCCAGTTTGGTAAGACCAAAAATTGTTTCAAATAGATGTTTAAAATTCCATTGGTTTAGGATTTTTCATTAATTTCTTGAGATCTACAATGAATCAGGGCCCGGAATTTGGACCCGTACTTGTTTTCAATATTTTAAATAGGATCAATGGTTAGGATCATGATTGTGCTACCCACGTAATTCTAGAAATACAAATCTATGGTGCTGCGTTTTTTGCAAATATCTCAAGATTTGAGAATCATCAACGGCTCAAACTTGAATATATGGCCGTGTCTGATCATGTGAAGAGTATCAATGGTTCATACCATCATTTAGGTTCCCATAAGTTAAAAGAAAAAAAAACAAACAAAATAGTGAAAAGTCACATGGAATGCAATTTTTTGACCTGTCCATATCCAACAGCTCTTAGTTTTTCATAATTTTCTCAAGATGTACACCGAGTCATTGGATAAAATTTGGACCCATGGCCATTTTCACTATTCCAAAGAGGAGCAATGGTTTTGATCATTATTGTGGGACCCACAAAAGTCCAAAAATATAGATCAGTGGTTATGTGGTTTTTTGTACATATCTCAAGATTAGAGAAAGATCAACAGTTAAAATTTATATACATGGCCATGTTTAGTCTTCTAAAAATTTATAACGGTTCAGATCATCATGTATGGTCCCATAATTAAAAAAAAAAAATGATGATGCAAAAATCACCGCATCATGTATCGTGTTGGCATACGTTCGCTTCAGATGCATGTCTTTTCGAATTCTCGCCCTTTCCACTGTTCACAAACGGACGTGTACCATCTTTAAACGTTTTCAAATGGCCCTGTTTACTTTTTGAAACCTCTTTTAGACATTAAGAGGCAGATGGTAGATTTGCCAAATGGGAACTAGGATGTATAACTAAAGAGAAACTTCATGTTCAAGCAAAAGAGATGACTACATGACATAGGTACATGTAAATTAAATTTAAAATCCATGATGAATCCATGTATTTATTATAATATCATATGAAGAGAGCAACCATAGAAACAAAAAGAAAAGAATCGTGCGAATGTAACAGAAATACTCATAAATAATCACTCCTTATTTTTTTTGTACTTTGCCAACACAAATTGAAAACAAAACAAGTCAAGTTTAGGACAATTTAGCGGGAAGGATTGAGGAAATGCCACATTCTTCATTGGCTGAGAAGAAATTGGGAACTGTATTGGGACATGTATCATTTTCACATTTTATGCAGGAAGCATTCTAGCAAACATTTATCTTATCAATTAAACACTTGTAAGTAACATAGAAAAAAAATTGTGTAGTTGTGGGTGGGGGGTGGAAAACTAGATATGGCCACAACTTGGACATTTTGGATTGGTGTAAATCTGTGCTATGCTCTCAGATCACTCTGTCTTCTATGTCTTGGTCTCTTCAAATTGGTGTAATAGATTTTAGAATCACTAAGCAAATTGTTTGTCCCTTTACTCAAAATGAAATTTAGGGTTGTAACTTGTAACACTTCCTATGGTTAGCAATTGATATAATGTTCAGATTTACTACAAATATGGTTCACCCTGGGAGTGGGGTGGAGGAGGGATGGTTTGGACTAAATGAGGCCACAACTTGGACATTTTGGATTGGTGTAAATCTATGCTACGCTCTCAGATCACTCTGTCTTGGGCTGTTCAAATTGGTGTAATAGATTTTAGAACCACTAAGCAAATTCTTGGTCCCTTTCCTCATGGTATGATGGTGAACCATATTTTTACTGAATCTAAACATTATATCAATTGCTAATCATCGGGAGTGTGTTACCACCCTAAATCTCATTTTCATCAAACTGATAGTCACCATCAGATTCGTTTTGCTTGAAATGCATGATTTTTCCTTGATGAACCTCACCCTTTTTAAGCATGATGAAGCCAATGGCAACCATCTCTCTGATCAAAATCGAACCTGAACCACGTACATTCTCGAGCCTCCGAATTGATTCAATGAACTTAAGCTTGAACTCACCATAGGTGAGGGTTTTGGCCCTCAATAATTGAACAATGCGTGTTAAGGTAGAAGACCCATTAAAATCTAATTTGAATTTCGTTTAAGATCTAGAATCAGCAAATTACAGTATGTTGAGATATTCTTAAATGTAGTCACACTTTTGTATACCATCGAACAACAGTACGCATGTATTGTTTGATATCACATATGAAAGGTATATTTGGAATTGTTTTTTCTCCTTGGTATGAACACCAAAATGATTAAAAGAAAAGGTCAACATCCTCTTAGTTAAAAAATCCCTCAAAAATTTTATAGGTTTTTTTTTTATTGTTAATGAGAAACGAAATGCGGGGAAGTAGTTTAAAAAAATCCATTGAGCCACTAATCTTAAGAAACTGAAAAAAGGAAAACCCAATTCAACAATGTGCCAAAAAAAAAAAAAAAAACAACAAAATGTCTATTCATAGAATACAATAAAAAGAATTAATCGAAACCAATCAAAAGATGAGACATTTGGGCAAATTACAAGAACTGCGGTCCAAGATGCTAAGCAATAAACACCAATACATAGTGTAGGATCTTACACCCCAATGAGGTTCCACTTATCCCAAAACCAATTGGTGCTAGGAAATGGCACAGGGCTCGGGCTCGACTACAATTATGACCACTCAAGAGCGAGGGTGGACGTTGACCTCAACAATCCCTCCCTCAACGGCACACCCACCGTTACTCCTGATGTGAACTCGCAAAACGTGTGTCCCGTGACTCGAACACCCGACTTACCAAGCTCTGATACCACTTGTAGGATCTTACAGCCCATTGAAGTACCACTTATCCAAAAACCAATTGGTGCTAGGAAATGGCACAACAATATTTTTATAGTGAGGGTGAGGGTTCAACCACAATTATGACCGCTCATGAGCGAGGGTGGACGTTGACCTCAACACATAGAACAACAAAATTAAATAATTACAGTATTCCAAACTTCTTTTTGGCACATGGAAGGGAATACGAGACATAAAGAGAGGAAATGAAAGAGCCTATTTTTGAGTACGACCTTTGGTCAATCCAAGCTCCCATAGGATTAGCACTCACCCAATTTTGATCCCGATACCCTCATGTGAGATCTTTTTGTGGCACTATCCATTAGTAATCCAAGCCCCTCTTTGCTAGCTACTTGGGTCATTAAGAATGGGAAGCTATTAAAATCCATCAAGGATACCTAACCTAAGCCACTGTAAGGTACCTTCTCATTCCACCCAAAATCATGATCAGTGATGTCCCGAGTAAGCTCTACAGTGGAGGCCATATTTTGTTACTCTGCATTTGGCTCCTGCTAGATCAAGATTCTATAAACAAGATGCACACCAGTGCAAGATTTTCCTTCTGCTTAAGACCTAACCAACAAATGCCCATTTGCCCCTAAAAACAAAAAGGGTAAATTAACCACAAGTCCCTAAGCATGGCCTTCTAAGACATCCAGTCCAACAATTTTTTTTCTAATGTCTATAGTCCATACAGTTGGAGATATTTTGGTGAGAGGTCCATAGTATACCACATCATATATTTTGCATGATTAATTTGCCCCTTTCAACAGTTTGAGCATAAAGTTTTGAATTTTAAAAGTTCAAATCTTCCATTCTCCCTCATTCCTAGGCCAAGTTCTCTCTCATTCTCTGTTGTCCCGGAAAACCCCTTCCATCTTCTTCTCTCTCATTTTCCATTTGTTGGATATAAATACTTTCCGTTCCTCTCCATGGTTTCGGAGTACCGTTGCAGAGCACCTTCCGTTGCCACCATGACTTCCGATTCTCTCTCTTTCATTTCTTCAAAGGTAGAAACGATTTTACTTTCTCTTACTCTTTAATCTGAAGTCCCTTTCAAATCTCTCTCTCTACAACTGATTTGAAAAAGAGCAGTTTGCTCTTTTGCTTGTTTTCCCCCTCTCTCTTTTCTCAATTGGATCATGGTCATCAAGTGTTCTTGTTTTGGATTTCTTCACGATCGTGGAGTTTCGGTGTTAATATTCATGACTTTCGGTTTTTATTAGAATCTGATTTTCTGTATTCTGACTTTCGATGTCGCCAAACTCAGATAAATTTCCCAGAAACTCTGATAAATTGGGCAAAAACTCAGATAAACTTGCCAAAAGCTCAGATAAATTTATCTAGGTTTTCGTCCAGATTATTAGAGTTTTTGGGAAATTTATCTTTATTTGAGTTTCTAAAAAATTTATCAGAGTTTTTGAAAAATTTATTTTTATCTGAGTTTCTGAAAAATTTGTCTGAGTTTCTAGCAAATTTATCTAAGTTTTTGACAAATTTATCTCTGTTTTGAGAATTTTAATTGAGTTTTTGAAGAAATCTTTTTGAGTTATTTGGAAAATTTCTTTGCGTTTTATGAAATGTATTTGTGTTTTTTTATTTTATTTGTGTATTTTGAAATTTATTTGCGTCTTTTCAAATTTATTTGCGTGTTTTGAAATTCTATTTCCGTTTTTTGAAACTTAGTTGCGTTATTTTGAAATTTATTTGCGTCTTTTGAATTTTACTATTATTTTTTTAATTTATTTCAAAATCTCATTAATGGGATTTTCATTAATCATGGCTAATTACATAGTAGCTGGCCATTATTAATGGCATATCCCACTAATCATAGGATATGATTTACCTTTAAATTGATAAGAGCTTTTAAAGAAAGGGCAACTTGGACATTTTAGATCTTTAAATTTGGAAAAAAGGACCTATCACACTATGAAAAGAGTTGGTGGATCTAAGGCCGTAAAATCAAATATGTTGAGGGACCTGTCTCTGAATGCCCCTAAAAAAAAAACCTTATTTTATCATATTTTCTTACAAAATCAAACCATCCTCACATACGAACATCATAGGAGGACAAGCCGTGGCTTGGAGGTGGTGGTGGAGCAAAGTTCCCAAAATCCCCAAATAAAAGGACAGAAAAATCTCCAAAATCCTACCCTAATTTCCATGTCAATCCATATATTTGAGAACTCTCATAAGCATAAAAATGAAAAAATATTAAAGCATTAGATTTTACATTTCTTGAGATTTTTTTACAGAGGAGTTAGCAAAGAGAACCGTTAGAGGGTCAGAGAGACAGAACCTTCCACCTTCATTTATGCGAACCACTAAAGCCCAAACGAACTAATCGAGCGCACCGCCTTCATTTCTATAGGCTATCAAAGGGTGGCAGGCTTTCATTTTGGCTGTAGGAAGCCTTTTCTGTGACTCGAACCCAAGACGTAGAGGTTGGCTTTGATAACAAATGTTATGGACCTAACCAATACGCCATAAGCCCATGGAATGTGCCAAATTAAGTCTTATAAACATTTAGGACCGTAACACACAACAATTGAGTGAGAAAGAATGATGAGGAGGGTAAAAAGTGAGGGAAAGAAAAAAAAGGGGAGGGAAGGCAAAACTACATGTGAAATTGGGGTTCATTGTCTTACTTTTATTACTGAAAATGGTGGTTCTTTTTCATTGTTATCTATAAGTCAGACAGCCACTAATGAGCGATGGTTTAAGGGATCGGTAAATCACGTGTCTCTATTTTTATTTTTATTTTTGGTAAAAGGGAAAATCATGTGTCTTAACGTCGGTAATAACATATTCTTACGTAGTGCTATGTCAAGTGCGAACCTACAACTATTTCATGTGGATCGACCTCATGCTCATCGAGCTTTATTACTACATCTTGATAACCCTTCACTTGGCATAGTGATCACATAGTATCAATATCATCATATATCTATTTATGTTTGAGCATATCTAACGTGTAGTATCTGGTTGTTGTTTAACCCAGGGCAAGATTCTCAAACATATCATGATTACGAAATTTGATATCATCTTGAAGGGCATACAGAGGGGACCTGCAGAGGCACTTGGACAAGAATACCAAGATTCTCAAACTTGAGTATCATCCTCCATGTTATTCATTAAGAAAATCTTGATGATATAAAATAATATCAAATAGACCCAAATTTGGTAATTTACTTATATAGTGAAGTAAGGTAAATGGTCAAGTTAAGAGAAGAAAAAAAGAGGAGATCAAAAGTAAAAAAGAGGGGGTTAAGAGTAAAAGTGCTAATGGAAAAAAAAATCTACTCTCCCCCAAGTTATATATATTTTTTGTCATTTAGAGCAATGAGAGAGTAATTTTTCTGTCCTCTCTGGTAAAAAGAAGATGTTCTTTTTGTCATTTAGCACTTCAACTTTTGAACCCTCTTCTTTTCTTCTATCTTAATTCGCCCCTTTATTTCTCTACAAGTAATTTTATGGAACAGCCAAAGCCATGAATCGACTAGAAAAAGATTGGATCATTACCCAAAGTATGAGAGCCACTTCATCATGAGTCAGCACCAAAAGTATCACTTGGGGAAGAGTAGCTTTTATTTGACTTTTTTTTTTTTTTTTAATATCTCAAAATCCGTGTTGAATCAATGGTTGGTTTTTGGTATCTTTACATTTTGTTTCATTTAAGCATGATTAATTGTTCGGATCTTCATTAAGAATCCCATAAAAACTAGAAATTTGAAAAGCAACGTTTCTTGCTTAGAGAACTTTTTTTCACAATAGCTCCGCAAAACTGTGGGAGCGAGGAAAGTGCCATTTGGAGGGGTGATTGGAAAGCAGGAATTCTTCGGAACGTTGGCTTTGGCACTATAGTGGGCTTCTTTCTTCTCATATCCAATCTCCAATCAAGGATTTTCCTTCCACATGAGGAAAACTGCGAGGAATCCATATGGAGGATGGTTGCCAAATGTGCTCTAAAACTCAAGATCCAAAAATTATTTATTTTCTATGCTCCATAAATTCTTCATTTAGAAACCAATAATTTCACTTTATTAGGAGGTAATCTGCATCCTCTCCATCCTAGAAAATTATTTAATTTTCTCTTTTTTCGTTTTTCAGAAAAATTTGGAATACCGACACACAGTTAAAAAAGTAAAAACCCTCTCATTAGACCAGCGTAGGCTGCATTGAGAGGAAAACTTGAACGTCGTTCCAAGCTTCATAGCTTCAATAGATGTTCCCAAACAGAGCATCGAGAAAGCGAAAGCGGAGGTGGGAGGGCTGGAGACGTCGCCGCAAGTCGTCCACGAACATCACCAAACGCCCCGTCCATATTCGACACCAAACAGATAGCTTAGGTACTGCTTCTTCTCTCACCACCTCTGCTCCACTTTTCTTTATTGTTCGATTGCTCATTCCATTTGTAGATTCCGTGGAGATGTTTTCTCTCTTTCATAAATTACCTAAACTGGAAGTCCTCTTGATTTCCATTCGATCATGAGGGCACATATGGATTTTCCTTTCTATTTCATATCCCAAATAAGCTTCTGTTGAATTGTTTGCAGTTAATGAAACACCAATACGAGCACCAACAACACCACAACACCAAAATTGATATTTGGGTTTGGTTGCCATTATTTCTTTGGAAATGTACAGGCTTCATTGCATGAAAACAGGGTCCATTTTAAGTAAAAGAGTTCATGGGTCAAATGAAATGAAAGGACATTTCTCTAATGTCTCCCCAATATCTCTTGATGGATCAGACTAGAAACAAGGAAATAGGTGCTGGAGAAGGAATTGACAGGGAGGAGGAAATAAGGTACATTTCCATAGAGATACAGGAAGCCAAATGCAGACAACTAAGAGTGTGTTTGGTTGGGCTTACAAAAAGTCAAACATGCTTTTCTAAAAGTAACTTGTAAAAGTCTACTTTCTTTAAATGGCTAGTTACCCAAAACTAAAAAAGCTCTTCTAGTAGCTCGGGAAGAAACTCGACTTCAATCAGAGTTTGGCCCACCGTTGGTTTATCAAATATAAAAAACTGCCATTTAACTTCTTTTATTTGTGTATTTTAGTCACTTTTAACAATTAATCAATCTGATGATTCCCAACTTAGATTGGATAAGCTCATTACGTTATTTAACTTTCAAAAATATATTGAGGTTTATTGATATCATTCACAAGGTAAAAAGAGAAGGATGGTGCTCTGAAATTACTCACACCTTTTTTTTTTTTGGATAGCCGCTTTGATATTTTACAGGAGAAAGAGGGAGTGAAAAGGGTAAGAAAAGAGTAGGAGAGGGGAACAGAAACTCTACCCTTCCCTTTTTGCCACTTTGCATACTTTTCTCACTTCCCATGAAAGTGAAGAAACTCTTTTTGAAAGTGAAGTCGGTCGAGATTTGCTTTTTCAAAAAGGTAATTTCGGCCTTTACTTTTTAAATGCTCTTTTAAAAACCTAATAACCAAACAAGCTTTGAAGGGCTTTTGGGCTTTTTAAAATTCAAAAGCCCAAATAACACTTTTAAGAAGTCCAACGAAACATAAGTACACATCTGTAAGAAGGAAATGAATTCCACATTAGAAATTCAGAAGTTACACAGAACACAAATGTTGGATAATCCTTGCAAATGGTGCAGACGTACAAGTTTATCCATTTCTAGTTTGAGGGTGTCAATTATTTGGCATGTAATATATTTTAGGATGGGAGATTATATAAATATATATATATATATATAGAGAGAGAGAGAGAGGGAGATTCTAGTTT
Organism: Persea americana; assembly: GCA_029852735.1. Lineage (NCBI taxonomy): Eukaryota > Viridiplantae > Streptophyta > Magnoliopsida > Laurales > Lauraceae > Persea > Persea americana. The sequence goes on from CM056819.1 coordinate 31,425,559, forward strand.
ACAGTATTAAGGTTGGTTTTGCAGTTTTAGCTTTGGTGGAGATTTTTTTCCCAATCTGTGGGATGTCTTTTGTGAGATTATGATGATAGTTTTGTGAATCTCCAAATTGGTTGGAGCTATGAAGGTATGTTCTTGCACTCAAAATTATAGAAACAGTGATCTGAAGCAGTAATAAGGTAGCTCAGTTGGTGAGGAACCTTCTTTCCACATAAACAACTAGAGATCAATTCCTAATTGTAGCGCTGATGTTGAGGGACTCGTGTGGGTGTATGTATGGGCCTATGCATACTTACCTTAAAGAAAAGCCAGAGGATGGCTATTCATAACTGTTCGCATAGCCTGCTTGTCAGCCACAGTACATGTGTTGCATATATAATTTTGGGCATGCTGGCTCATCAGCTGAGTGATAGTGATTTGATGATATTTTGAATCTATTTCTTTACCAATTGTAACTATGACTGTGATAGTCCGAGCATAAATTTTGATTATGATGTTATCTGGAACCATTACTAATATTTTCATGCTACTCAATTTCATGTTAGACTAAAGGGCAATGATTTGGTGTTATTCTCATAATTGCTTTTAAAGATTCAGAGCAAACCATTGGTGGTAGTTAGTATGAGGATTTGGAGATGCTAGACTGACAATTTCTTGTTAATCATCCCTGCTGAACATTGATCAATAGTCTTTTTAGTTTTATCATTGACTTCCCATTAGAAACCCACTCAATGACTAGGAAATATAATTGATGTGTTTTGTGAATTGTGGAACTTATGTAGTTTGTCTTTCTGGATGGGATGGTGTCAACTGTCAAGCCTTGGTTGCATCATCTTTTCACCAAGGTGGGGCTCCTGCTCCAATTCCTGTTTCAACTCTCGACCTTGATTCCACCCTTTCTTTCCTAGCATTTACACCAACCAATTGTTTTTTCCTATTGTCCTTTTGGATGGGATGGTGTCGACCCTTGGTTCTAGCATCTTGTGTCAAGCCTTGGTTCCATCATCTTCTCTTCAACGTGGGGCTCCTGCTCCAGTTCATATTTCAACTTTCGACCTTGATTCCACCCTTTCTTTACTAGCATTTACTCCAACCAATTGTTTTTTCCTATTGTCTTCTTGGATGGGATGATGTCAACCCTTGGTTCCAACATCTTCTCACCAAGGCGGCGCTTGTGAAGAAACTTAATTTTGTATGGTCGTCAGTGTACCATAATCCTTAGGAGGATCACCATTATTTAATAGTCTCTCATGTACCATATATTTTCTTAGGTTCAAGTAGTTAGTCATGTTGGGAAGTCCCACATCCCACATCGCCTAAGTAATAGGCTTGACATGTCTTAATGTACCTATATCAGCCTTCCACCTATGAGCTTAAGCTTTTGGGTTGGTACATGGCTTCTTACATTGTATCAGAGCGGGTTCCGATCTCGTCGTTCTTGTGTAGCCCACTTGGCCATCGTTCTTGTGTAGCCCACATGACAGGCCCATTCATGAAATCTTTTGGGCTTCCACGTGAGGGGGAGTGTTGAGAAGTCCCACATCCCACATTGCATAAGTAATAGGCTTGACATGTCTTAATGTCATGGTTCAAAATCGCGGTTTGCGATCATCGTGGTCCAGCGCGGAGCGAATTTTTATTTGGCCCAAAAAAAAATCCAAAAAAATATCAAAACAATCCAGAATATTATAAAATGATAGAAAACAATGTTTTTTTTTCCCATTAGTGCACACTTTAAAGCAAAATAACGGTCCCCTCAAGTTATAATATCCTGTATCATGGTTGTATCGCTGTATATACTAAAATAAGCTGAAGTATCATAAATTTTACTTAATGCAACAATAATTTTGGGTAAACTAATAGTGTTATACATTTAAAGTCTATAATCTAGCAATAATACTAATAGAGTTAGTGCATGTGCAGTACTTAACTCAATAACTCGGTCATTAAGGTGTGCTCTCACCTTCAAGTTTCAAGTTTAAAGTAACATTCACCACATCAAAATGAATTAACTTGCTGACTTAAAGTAGTGGAGTTTGGACAATTGTAACTTAACTTGGGTTGATTTTTAGGATGAGATGTGAATGCCCAAGAGGCAGGGCCTGAGCCTAATGCCAGAACGAGTGGCGTCCAGGCTCGACATCATCATCATCACTAAAAAAAACCTAGATCTACACTGAAAAAACAAGATCTACTCTAAACAAAAACTATATCTAAGAAAAACCAAGTGAGCCACATCAAATAAAAGTATTTAACTCAAAAAAAGACTTAGATTTATTTTATACAAACTTTCAAAAAAAAATTGGATTTAAATAAAAAAATTTAAAAAAATACCAGAAGTGCTAAAATCTTCAATAGGGTACTCCAAAACTCTAGATCTAACAAGCCTCAAGCATTTCTAAGCTATTTTGAGCTCCAGTCTTGGAAAAAACTCAAAAGAATCACAAAAAAATCTCACCAATTGATATCCCTTGACTTCCTTGTTCTTTCCCGTGGAGAAATCCATCAAAATCTTGAGAAAATCTTGCGTTTTGGAGCTTGGAGAGGTCACACACAGCTAGAGGAAGGCACAGGCTTAGTTTGGAGAAGAAACAAATGAAAAAGGAGTGAGAATGCAGGTTTAAAAAAAAAAGTTTCCATCGGCCGATATTTTCAAATTATCGGCCGTTCCGTTCCTATATTTTCAAAATAAAATATCGGCCATAACGGGCGATATTTTTGCCATAGTGGCACGGTCACGGCCGTTATGTAACGGTAACGGCCGTTTTTTTGAACTATGCTTACTGTACCTCTATGGGCCTTCCACCTATGAGCTTAAGCTTTTGGGTTGGTATATGGCTTCTTACAGGTCAAACTAAATCGTATTTGTGGTAATAAACTCATGAGAATTAATGTACATGAGGCTTCATTATAAATAGAGTGGTCAGGAGCATTAACTCGACACAAACTTGTCCAAATCTCTTGTTTACCTGAGTTGTTTCATGGCATCATAGCTTAGATTCTCTGTCCTGTCTAATCCAAGTGATCTTGGACTCTAATTGTGAGCCTTGTGAACTATTCATCTGTCGTGGGACCCACAAATCAATTCCGATCTACTGTACGCCTCAAAAATGCTTAGTAGCGCTCTTCTTTCTCGCCTACCAGCTCTTTTCCCTTCAACAAACAATAGATTTGTGCTTTGCACTTTTTTCAACCGTCCTATACCCCTCGCAACAGGGTTGTTAACTTAGTGCGGTCCACTCTTGATCTCTGATAAGGCTGAAAATTCATACACAGGGTTACCAGCCACGGGGGATTCATCCTCTAAATTTTCAGAATTCTCGGACTCCATTTGAGGGAGTTTTGGAGCTTTTTCAAAATTTTGACGTATTCTTCATCTTGATGGTTGATCTCCCTGGATCTTTGTTGGATTCACTTCAAAACTTGGAGGATAGGTGCGCTACTCGCCTATGCACCTTACCTGGAAGGTGGATGGATGGACTTCTTGACATCGTTTGGAGGACCTTATCTTCATTCTGCCTCAACCAAACCTGGACTTCATGGAATTCCTAGTGGATCAGAAAGTAAATGCTATTTATTTGATGGTTGGCATAAAATCTAGTCTTAATCTCCCGCTCATGAGAAATTCAAAACCTCCTCAGTGGCCCATGTTGATTCAGGCCCTCTTTGGCTGCATCACAAAACCTGGACTACATGTTGACGGTTCATTTTTGTGATAAACTTCTGTCCTTGTGTAAAATACTCTTTTTTTCTTATATAATGGCAACTGAAATATATATATATATGTATATATATGTATATGTATATTTATTTATAAAAGTAACCACTGAGAGAAAAATATATGGACAACTACAAGTCTAAAATAGAAAACAACGGAGCTAAGAATGCCTGAAGAAACCACAGAACTCAAGGAAGAACCAAGTTGTCTATCATCAATCTATTAGGTCTGAGTTGTCTGACAACCTAAAGTCAATTTTTAAACTGTGCATTTTCGTATAGTGGTTGGACTGTATATGTAGGAAAAGCACCAACTGGCCATAGCTGGGGAGGGCTATCATGGGCATCGAAAAAGAAGTAACTTCCGTTCTATCAAGAACGGAAGTTGAATACATGCTGTCACAACTACCGCTTGTCATGTCATATAGCTGTAGTGGATTTTGCGCTATCCGAGAGAGGTGAGAAGGTCCCCGTGAATGCTTTTCATTGACAAAAACCATCCAATACATCAGGGATGGACCAAGCAGATAAGAAATCATCATCTTTTCATTTGAGAAATCACGGATTAATGAGGGAGAGAGGGGTGGGGAGCCGAAACACTGCAACACCTATGATCAAGGAAAGGGTTAGTTTGGGGATTTTCTACAGGGGTGCTAAGGTTTTGAAAAAAAGGGATGTGGAAGGAGCAACTTGACCTGTGGCAATAGCAGCTCCCTCTTGAAATGATCTTTTTCCTTTGTTTGTATAGATTTAACTTCTAATTAGAGATGTGAGTAGTGAGTGGTTACTTTTTTTAGTAGTGGTTATGAAGAAGTAGAAAATATGTAAGTGGTATGGAAGTTTTAGAAAGTGGTGTAGTGTAATTGGAAGTCGTAGAAAGTGGATAGTTAATGTGTGCTTTTTTTCTACTATAGGGTTAGGTTTTCTTTTGGTAAAAGAAAAATCTCAATAGAAACAAGAAGTTAGTTAAAGGAGAGACGACATCACAAGAAAAACAAAGAAAACAAGCTACCTAGGAAACGAAAAGCCCCTGTCCCAATCCCCCAAATACATGTCCTTAGTAAAATTTTGCACAACCACATTCATGGTTTTAGGAAAATGAAAATTTTCAAAGAGATCAAATGACGTTGCCACATAAACAATGTCTTGCAAAATGGGGTCAATGACCAATCTGGGTTTCCGTTGATTACATGCACAACTTCAACAGCATCGGACAAAAGGTGAACTTTAGGGAAGCCCTTGCCTTGGTTTCAATCAAGGCTGATAAGATGGCCCTCGCTTCAGCGTCTTTGGAGGAAGAGACTTTTCGCCCATGCAGAGAGCCTGCAGCCACAAAATAGCCATTAAACCAAATGGCAAAACCAAAACCAGCTTTACCATCAAGCTTGCTAAAAGTAGTGTCAGAAAAAAACACCAGTCAATCCCTCAACCAATCTAAGAGGTAATCCTCTATATTGAAAATCTTTTACAATTTTCCTTACCTTTGATGTCATGGAATTAGATAACATTTTTGGTATTATAGTATTTATAGGGTGTATCCCATTTCCTCTAAAAATGAAATCATTTCTACATTTCCAAATGGCCCGCCACAAAGCTACAATCCAAACCTTAGGATGAGAATCTAAAGTTGGACTGGTAGAATCATTGAATTCCAAGTAGTTTTTCCACAATTTAGAAATTGAGATAAGGGAAATATTGTGAGAAAGATAGCTCAATTTTGATCCAAACCAAGAAGCCCTTGCATGCTCACACATAAACAAAGCATGTTCAAATGATTCTTTATCTTTCTGACATTTTTAGAAAGAGATTTACTAATTAGTAGTTTACGTACCTAGATGGCATTGTTTAGGCAATTTTATCCAAACATGAGAACTCTGAGGAAGAGGTAATCTCCATTTACTCGAGATTCTAGGAAGAATGTTTTCCTTTGAGATGATATATATATTTTTTGAATGGTAATATTCAATAAAAGAGGCAAAACAGTACAAGAGAGATAAACTGAAAAGCAAACCCAAAAACCAGAGTAGCCCAGAGGAAGAGAACCCACAAAGAACCTACAAAACAGAAGCTACACCCTTGCTAGAAAACAACTAACAAAAGAGAAAGCACAAACAGGCAGAGGAAATGACAAACCTCCTAAAGGAAATGGAGGCTAATTATCGCTGCAAGCATAAGCAACTTCCCTCCAATTATGAAGAATCAAATCAATGGGAACACCGTGGATCATAGGAAGGATTGAAATCCACAGGGCCACAAGAAATTTGGTCTTATCTTTTATGGCATCGACTGACGAAGAAACACCTTGCATTTCTTTCTTTCCATAAACTCATAAGGCCGCCAAAAAATGAGGATCCCTACATGACCTTTCCTCTAGCGTTTCACAGTCATCTTCCAAGTGTCAAAAAAATCTAGCAAAGAGCTGGGTAGCACCCAACTACAGTCAAACCAGCCAATGACAGATTTCCAAACCGCCTGGACAACTTTACAATTTAAAAGGAGGTGATCCACAGTCTCTTCCGAAGCAAGGCACAAGGGGCAGGCATTGACAATTATTATTTTCCTTCTACGAAGATTATCCAGATTGAGAATTCTTCCATGAAGTGCTAACCAACCAAAAACAGCGACTCTTGGAGGAACCTTGAATTTCCAAAGAGCGTGAAGAGGGCTAGTTTCATGAGAACCTTCTAATGATGCTGGGAAGAAAGAAGCAATGGAGAAGTTGCCATCCTTGGAGGGAGCCCACACCCTACAGTCTTGCCGCTCTTCGTACATAGAAACCTGGTTTAGGGTAAAAAAGACGAAAAAGACTCCTTTCCTCTGATTCCTGTAGATCTCTTTAGAAAATTGGGCCCCATTAAACTAAGTTTCCCTGTCTCTCCCTATAATTACCGATTGTGGCCATTGCTCCCTGACAGAGGAGAATAAATCAGGGAATTGGATTGCTAACGGTCTATCCCCAAGCCATGGATCAAACCAAAAGTGGGATCTTCTCACCCGATCCTTTGAGATGATGTTATTGTTAGAGACTCTTGAACCAAGCCAGAAGCAAACAAGAGAGAGAACAGAAGCATGCAAGGGAGAGACGAGTTGCAAGAGAATTGCTTATGATTGTATTGACGATGGATACATATATAACACTGTAGCCTACATTAGTGGATCTGATTACAAGATTACTGGTATAGTTAAGGAAACTAATATCTATCTAATATCTATTGACTACTCATATAATGTCGACTTGTGGGCTGACCCAATACATGGGTTGTGGGCTGACCCATTAGGTCGAGCTGACCTGCTGACCTATTTCTTTACAGTTATTAGCTAATTTTGTAGATAGCACCCTGTTTTTTGTGTAAGGCCGAATTTTCTTGTCCTCTCTATTATATAGTGTAATGTGAATTTTAAGAATACTTTCCACATCAGCTCAGTTGTTGAAATTTTCTTTGATGAAATTCACATTCCATCTTCTATCCTGATCCCATAGGTCACTAACATTAAGATTTGGATTACAAATTTCGGACTGAAGTCTTCTCAAACCACCCTCACATGGGATCCAATTATAATTCCAAATAGAGATTTTGTTTCCAATCCCTGTGATCCACCTCACCTTTCATCAATGAAATTTGTTGCTTCTGCAAAACCTTTCTAGAACCAAGAATTGCCCTTTCTAAAATTTGCCTCCCATAGAGATTTGTTTGGGTAATACTTAACCTTGAGAATCTTGGTAATTAGAAGCTCTTCATTGGATAGACATCTCCAAGGAGTCTTAGTTAAGTTATTGGAGAGAGTATTTACTTCTAAAAAACTCGTGAACTATATTTATCATGTCTAAACCAACTGATTCCCACATATGTTGATAGAATATGGCTGCAAAACCATCAGGACCAGGAGATCTGAGAGAACCTAACTGGAAAGCTGCCTCTTTAATTTCAGTGGAATCTAGAATAGCAATAAGTTCTTTATTCTCTTCACTAGTAATTGTGGGTCTAATCAGATTCTGTAGATCGTTAAGATTTCTTGGCCCACTTGTTTCTGTTATTTTCTTAAGATGTTTAAAGAAAGCCTCTCCTATGTCCTCCCTTTTGTCCATCCATTTCCCATCATTACTATTTATTTTGTCAATCTTATTGTGTTTCCTTTTACTTATGGTGCTACAGTGGAAAATTTTAGTGTTTTTGTCCCATTCTTTTAGCCATAATTCCTTAGAATTCTGTTTCCATAATCCCTCTTCTCTAGCAAGGTATTCATCAAGTTTTTTTTTTTTTTTTTTTACTGAGGTTTAATTCATAATCAATGTCTTGAAAGTTAACTTCTTTACATTTAATCCTTTCTAACTCGTTTCTGGCTTCTTGAATCACTTCTTCAACTTTACCAAAACTTGTTTTATTCCATTTGGAAAGATCTTTCCCAAGGAGATGGAGAGTATGATTAATATTTTTTTGTTTATATTTTTCGCTTTAGACCATCTTTTAATAATAATTTGTTCACATTCTCTATCTCTAAACCACATGCTATGAAATTTAAATAGACGAGGGTGCTTGGGCATTTTTGGGGATCCATTGAAGAGTATTGGGGGAGTTATTCGAACTCCCACAGTTAACACCGAAAATATAGCTTCTGGAAAGCGATTGCACTACTCAATGTTACCTATGGCTTTATCAAGGCTCTCTTTGATATGTGCAAGTCCCTTTCTTTTATTAGACCAAGCGAACTTGGGTCCAATAGTCCCAAGGTCTAACATATTCATATTTTCCATGAATTCCAGAGCATGTTTAGCTTTCCTAGAGTGAAAATCTTTACCACCCCATTTCTCTTACTTTTCTAAAACCTCTTATCATCCATGGGCCCTTACATTTTGTACCTATGTTATTCATGTTATCCCAAAATTTGGATTTTTCCGTAGGATATTGGGGTCCTTGAATAAAAGCAGCCAAACTTGTCTCCGTACATACTCTTAATATTGCAATGAAGATACCATCTATCACTTAATAAAACACATAGCAAAGCTAGCCCTCCAGCTGATCCTATAGTTGGGATAACACTCAATTATCAAATTTAACTGTTTTACTTGGCTTTTTAATATCAATTTCAGAAGATGTGGTTTCTAAAATAAATAGAAAATTAGGATTGTGATCCCTACATAATCTTTCGACTTTCTCAAATTGTTGAGGCTATTTTAGCACCCCTACAATTCCACATAATCCCTTTAATAGATTCCCTCCTTTTAGTAATACATTACCAGACTATGGAAAACTTTCTTTTTTGTGTGTGTGCGTGTGTTTTTTTTTTTTTTCCAATTCAAACATCCATTAGTATTCATAATAGTACTAACAGTATTATTCAAAGAGGAATTAGAAGTAGCAGAGTGATTAGAGCACCCTACCTCATTCACAGTCCACGGCAGTGGGTTTGGTTTTATGCCATCCTCTGTATGAGTATTCATTCCAGCGTGATCAGCTGCCCCCTGTGGATTGATGGCTCACTCGATCTCCCGACCAATTAAGTTCCTCTTCTTAGCCTTTAAACTATCTGATTTCTCCTTTTCTTGTGAAGATCCTAGATCAGACTTGCCATTGATCTTTCCTTTTGCGTCCATGCCGCTAATGTTCATTTCTAGTCTTCCTCTACCTTCTTTCAATGTTTAGGCTTTGCTTATTTCCTCCATCTATTTCCGTCAAAGAATCATCTCCATTTCTGTTGTGTGTGTGAATTAGGGTCGTTGGTTCTGATGAGTCGAACAAGGGATTAATTTCAGAAAAATTCTGTTGCTCCCCATTGTTCTTTCTCATTCCGAGATTAATAGAAGACTTCCAACGTTCTTTTGGTAACGAGGCCCCTCCTTATAAGATGGAAATTCTCAAAACCCGGTGGGCCATGTCTGTAGCTATCATTTTTTTTACTAAGATAAGTATATTATATAAGAGATAAGATTACAAGAGAGTTTGTGGAAGGATAATACATAGACAAAAATAGAAGAGATTATACATGAAAAGAAGAGACGAGATATGTAACAGAGGAATATTTATATATGTATATCTTAGGTGTTTCCTGTGAATCACTCTCATGGTGCAGTTGTTGAGCCAGGTCTGTAAACTGTGTAGTCTTGTTGAACACTTTTAGACTGTATCTGTTGAGAATCTTGAATGGAGCTGTGGTGAACCTGTTCTTCCCTAGACAAAGTCACCCCCTGAGCTTGCAACATTTCCTGTTGGACTACTGGTGTTGTTGTTTCTGTCGTATGGTCCTGAGATTGTTGGATATCAGTGCGACAAGCTGGAAGAATATGGTGAGGCAAATGAGTATTCAGTAGGGATTGCAACGGGGCGGATCGGGGACGGAATTGGGGTGCCCCACCCCCACCTCGCCACACTTTTACGCCGCCCTGGCTCCGCCCTGCCCTGCCCTTCGGGGTAATTGATATGCCCCGTTTCCCGCCCCGCCATACCCCGATTGCCCCTCAGGTACCCCACTCCGCCCCGCAATTATAAAAATTTTAAATGTGCAAGACTTAGGATTTGAACTTGGGTGGGGGAGTAACTAGAGGTTTGTCTTACCACTAGACCAAACCTCATTTCTTGTAATTTTTTACCGTATTTAAAATATATTCATATATTCAAGATTGTTATACACATATACATATATATACACACACACACACATACAAATACATATAGAGCCCCTCTATCCTCAGCTCGAGCTGAGGATAAGGGTATCCGCTTAATGGCCTGGGTGCCACTTGGGGACCCACATGGGAATGGGGATTGGGGGATTTGGGGGCCCTCTTTGGGCCCTCTTCTCTACAAAAAATCAGCCCTAAAGATGATTTCTATCATCTCCATCTGGGCCACAAAATTTTTACAGTGTACAATGCATTTGGATGGGTGTCACTCGATCCAACGGTCCGGTGTAATCGATCGGTGCCAAATTTTTATGGACATATGCAACTCAGGGGGGCCCTGAGTGTGGTCCATTTGGATGGACCAAATAGTGGGCCCCAACCTAGGCAACAGACAACCCTCTCCCGTCCGCTTGAGCTGAGGAGAGGGCTGGGCATACATATATATACACGCATATACATATATATATATATACATACACATACATATACATATATATATGTTTGTATATATATATATATAAACATAACCCTCTATATATTATATATATATTAATATAGGGAGGTGTTCCTATGAGAGGCACTCTCACCAACTTGGTGAGAGATGGGTGGGGCCCCTCACATTTAAGTTGGGGGTCCTTGCATTTAAGTTGGTGAGAATGGATATGGAAGTGAAGGCCCCCACCCATCTCTCACCAAGTTGGTGAGAGGCCTTCCCACCCATCTCTCACTAAGTTGGTGGGAGTGCCTCTCATAGGAGCACCTCCCATTAATATATACATATATATATATATATAAATATAAACTTATTTAATGGCGGGGTGGGGCGGGGAAAACCCGCGCGGGGCAGAGCGGGCAAGCCGGGCCGGGGTGGGGCGGCGCGGAGCAAAATTGCCACCCCCAGTATTCAGAATTATAATGTAGGAAGAAAAAGATGCGCTAGTAAATGAGGTGCTTGATTTGCTGATCTTCTAGATAAATGAAACTTCCACAATTTGTGTTGTCTTCTTAAAGCTGTAATTCTCTTCCACAGATGCATAAGATTCCAGCGTACATTGACTTGTTGGTGAATGATGTTAAAAATATTGGAACGGTCGCCTTCAATAATCAAATTCTGAATATGATAAGCATCCGCTATAATGAGGCCTTGATGAAGAGCTTGAATTTCAGCTACTATAGGAGAAGCTGCTATAACTTTAGCAGCATGTGCCAAAAGAGGTAGATCGGTATAATTTCTAAGAATTCCACCAATGGAGGACAACCCTTCATTCGGTAAGAAAGCCCCATCAAAATTCAGCTTGAGTTAATCTATGGGGCTATCATTGCAATTCTCCTTACACGCATGTTTAGGTTGGTTATTGACTTCACCGAGTACTAGAGGAGAGGAGTCAGTTGGTTCCACTGCAAATTTGAGATTTGAATATTTGGGATAGAGATCTCTGTGAGAGGGGATCATGCCATCTACATTCCCTCTATCCACAGCCGGCTCCACAATAATTTCTTCATTTATTCTTTCCTGTCGCGTCTCGTGCACTGTAACGTCTGGAATGTGCACTTTCCTTTCTTCATTTATTCTTTCCGTTTGAATTTTTTATTTTTATTTACATCAGATGGAGATTTAAATAGACTTGCCAACTGTGATGGAGACAAATCCAAGGCATCTTTAACACTATGTTTGGGAAGGAGGGAAAATGAGGGGAAGGAGAAAAAAAGAGGGGAAAATGGAGGGAATGTTGAAATTGAGGGTGTTTGGAAAGGGGGGAGGGAAAGTGGGGGAGGGGAATTTGGGGGTAAAATAAGAGTGGGGCCCACTCCAAAATTTTCCCTTTAAAAATGGGGAGAAAGAGGGAGGCAAAGAGGGGATTTTTGGGCAAATTACTGAACTACCCTTTTGTCAACTTGATGCTTTTGCAAAAGTAAGGCTAAAATGATAATTGTCTCTCTACCTCTTTTCCCTACTTTTTGACTAAACGAACAAGAAGAGGGAAAATTAATTTTCCCTCCCCTCCCCTCCCCCCTTCCCAAACATAGTGTAAATAGCTTTGCCATAATGTCGATTTCATCCCCAAAGAACCCTACATAATTTCCGTCATTATCATTACTTATAGGCATGCTTGTAGGCGTGGGAAATCACATACTTCTGTTCTCGTCATTATAATTCCTTCCACGTGGCGCTTTGTTGCTTTCCAGCGACTGAGAACTTGAAATGGCATCTTGCCCGTTGTTTCTCCGAGTTGACTCGTAACCCACTGAGTTTGACGATTCACCTGTAGACTCGTTCATCTTCCTCGGCCATTTAGTTCTTTCAGGCACCTATCCACCTACCATTGATCCCCAACTTCTTCCTCTCCTTAGCGTGGGCATTCCCATCCATTCACCGAATGGAAAGTGGGGTTCTTCCGGCATGCTGAGAATTGGAATATTTGCTCAGTCCCACAGATTAGAAGGGATGCTGCTCAGATTGAGAATCTTTCTGCAGATTACCTCTCTGTGAGATATGAGTCCACAATACTTGTAGATGGATTGAAGTTTCTCATATTTAAAATATATCCATCTGTCATAAGTTTCTACTCTAATGGCTAGTCTGAAGCATCTCTGAAGATTCATTAGGACTCTAACATGGACAATATCCTAGTAAGGGGATCCATCCTCATCCTCAAACCATATATCTTGAACGTCTCCCACAATCTTCCTTACTTTCAATTCCTTAAAAGGCCTGTAGTGGGAGGCTGTGGATTTGGACCCAAAATTACACACTAGTTATTTAAATGTCATCAAAGGCTTGATTATTTGATACCTGTTGAAGTCCTAGAATGACACCATCAAAGGTCCATGGCCCTTTGATCTGCATACTATCTAGCACTTCTTGTGTCTTGAATCTGAAGATGAATCTCTCGCTTGCCATCTTTGTTATTCTAACAGGGATAGCAAATCCTCCCCAGCTCCTCTTTACAGCCTTTTGAACCCTTTGCAGCACTAAACTTGACAGGACAGGACAAGACAGGATAGCCCACCATGAGAAAGTCTCCAATCTCGTCACATCTTCTTCAAACTCTTAGGTATCACGTATTTTACTGGAGATGATGTGTTCCCATTGTTCCGCCCAAAATCTCTTTCCATTCTCACTACCGATGGATATCTCCATCCACTTTCCATTAGAGACCCGTGGAGGAGGGTTACTTTGATCCGACCAAAAAGGGCTAGATTTCGATGGTTTTCCATAGTCGAAGAAGTTGCAGAGAGATCCTCAGCAAGGAGACCAGAGAGAAGTGAGCACTTTTCCCCAACGAGGAGAGCCGAGAGAAGTGAGCACTTTTTCCCACTAAGGAGAGTAGAGAAGTGAGCATTTCCTCAATGAGGGGAGCAAAGAGATAGAGGAGTACTTAATGTGTTAGTGGTGTGAAATGTGTATAGGAAGTTCTTCAAGTAGTAATGTTGAAAATTTTGTACATGGGCTTCACGAGCAATGAAATTTTTTTTGGTTCCTAATTTCCAAGTGTTGCGGTAAACTTCTCAAGACTAGGTTGGGGTTGATGCCTAAGGTTATAAAGAAAGGCCACTTGTATTGAAGTCATCGCTGATTGGACACACGCACCGAAGGGGCTGGGCTGATGAAGTTAACCCAAGTCAATTAGGTTTCCTTATTTAGTTATGATTTTGCAATTCATTCAGCTTTCCATATTAGGTTGTGTTTCCTATTTTTGTTAGGAATCTTGTTTTTGTAGGATTGTCATTATTTTTCTATAAATTTGTTGAATGTAATTCAATTTAGGAGAATGCCATAAGCACTGGTTTCTGGTATTTCCCTTTCCTCTCCCTTCTCCCTCAACAACCTGTTCCCAACTTCTGACGATAGTCGCTATGGGAATCTATTTAAAATGAGGAGGGATAGAGCCCCATGATGCTATATAGAATTTGATTCTATTAATCAAAGATTCCTCAGTAGGAGAGGCTTCCTCAAAATATCCCTTGTTCCTTTCTTTCCAAGTCATCCATAATACAGCCAAGAATGAAACCTTTCATTTAATTCTTCCATTGGCCTGCCATCCTGTGAAAAAGCCAACAGAACCTTCTATAAAAGTCCAACTGAAATGAGACCATTATAATATAACGCCCAAGGCACTTGAGCTTTGTGGCAGTTTAACAAAAGTTGGTCTAATGTTTCTGCTTTAGGAAAACATATGGTCCGCAAATTGACAATGATCATTTTAAGTTTCAGTGGGTTATCCATAGTAAGGATCCTCCTAGAATAGCCAAACCATTGAAACGCAAGGATCCACAGGGGAGCTATAATCTTTCAAAGAGAGGGTAAGGATTAAGGAGATGGGATTTGTGGTTCTCCCTGTTACAGCAGAAAAAAGTGTGGCTACAGAGAATCTACTATCCGTTGTTTCTTTCCACACCCTTCTTTTAGTGGCATTCTCTGAACTGTAGGCTCCACTAAGTAGAGCTAAATGGAACTGGCCTTCCTCCACCTCCATGAGCTTTCTTCTGAAATTAGGGGCTCATACAACCTGCCGCCAAGTGTCGCCAGGTAAGTACTCATTAAAGCTCGACTATCATGAGTGCTCTGAAAATGATCCTGATACTAAAAAGCTAAAGGTTTCATGTTTAGATACATCGTTAATAATCTCACAGTTGTGATGCAAAGATGGTACTGTAGTTTTGTGATCAGTTCACAAATTGCTGTTCTCATCCAGAGATAGTGTCAGAATAAGCTATGTCCTAGTGAATAAGCTCTCTCTCTCTCTCTCTCTCTCTCTCTCTCTCCCCATGCTGTGGTTTGGGATTGAGGTTGTTGATCACAGGTTCTCATTGTGATCTGGTGATGCTTCCCTTTTGACTGTCCACTAGATTACTGCACGACGCTACAATGGCACTTTAGTGATCATTACAACTATATAAAATTATTGTTTAGTTGTATTATTGGGATTATCTACCATTGAATTTCAAATTCTATTACAAAAACCTGCATTTCTGTTGGATTTCATGCTACTTGCAAATTGTTGCATCTTTTGTGTGTATGTCCATGCATTTCTGTTAGATTTCCTGCTACATGCAATTCATTGTCTTGTGTATGTACGCATGTCATGTAAAAGCCAACACAATTCTGCATTTAAGAGAGAAAATTCTGCCCAGCGTTTACAGGTGATGCTTCTGCGATGCAGGAAATTGGCGACTAAAAATCATAAATTCTGCCCTCTGCAACGTTCTCCAAGCATGAATGACCAGATGATATTGACTAAATTTGATCGACCTATGCGGTCCTTCCTTTTCCCTTTCCTTTTTTAAATCATGTGTGAAATTACATGTTAGCATAGAAGTTATGGGTGGAGTTGAAATAGTAACGAAGATTGTTCTTTTTGCAAGTGCTTGGACTATGAGAGGAGATTGACCCATAAAGACTGTACTTAGAATGAAGCAGAGAGTGGCATTATGGAATGTACTGTTATTCTTTTAGGGCTGCAGTTGTAGAGTTCCATCAGTTGGACCATTTTTTTTAAATCAAAAAAAGAAAAAGAAAAGTAGATGCTATAACTCATCAGATTGTAAATATCATTTGAAAAGTAATCATCTCATTGCGCTATAGAGTTACATAAGATTGGGAAAATAATCACAATGACATTACAAATGCACCATTATAAACGCACCCTTGCCCACCTCACTCTGTAACTGATCAACTCTACTCCCAAATGCGAGCGTAAAAGTCTTGGCTCACATGATGCTGATCCAATCTCTCTTCCCATTTCTCCTAGAAGCTTTCAAGCTATTTACTCCTCATGGCAATATGTACGGGTAGCAAAGTTTGACACGACTTGCTTACTCAACCTGTATCTAACTAGCATTTGACCTGCATAACCCCACCTGATAGATACAAGTGGGTTGCAGAGGTCGGTTTAAGAGTAACCTTTATATCTAAACAAATTTAAATAGTTTTGTAGTTTAATATTTTGGTATTTTAAAGAGTTTGTTTGATATGGAATAAGGCGAGCTTGTGTTGCAGTTTTTTTTTTTTTCCTAATAAACTCAAATATAGAATTTATTGTTTCGAACGGATTGGGCTTGGTACAATCTTATCCTGGTCAGGTCAGGTTAAAGTAGGTTGATCCATATTGGATGCGGGTTATGCGGCTTGGGTAAAGTTGACTGTCATTGGATGCAGGTTCGGGTCATGTGATCCATTTTAAAAACAGGTTGGACAAGGATTAAGGTTCTCAATCAACCTTACCCTTTTTTACCATTAGGAGAGTTGTCAATTAGGCCCTTCTATGAGATTGCTCTGCTTCGCCCAACATACAAAAATGTTGCAAATGAAGGGCTTTGGTTGTTGTTAAGAAGCTTGAATGGGCTTGAACAAAATTTTTGCTTGAATATTATGCTTGGCCTATCTCGGCCCTCTTATTTTTCTTGCACACACATAAAGAAATTATCTTCTGCACAACTCGTGCATAGTGTGCATCCCTAGTGGGACCCATCTGATGGTCCACCTAGTTGGACATATGCTTGAGTTACACTGCCCCTAGGTTTGGACCATCCGATTGGACGGGACCGTTCACCCATTTGAATAGACTGAACTTGTAGGCCCCGAATGATAGGATTAGGATGATCAGATGGGGCTATTTTTTGCATATACGAGGGGCTTAGGCAAGCCTTCAAATCGCCCTGCCCCCCCTTCCCCTTCCCCCCCTTCCCTTCCCCTTCCCATTCCATGGTGGGGCCAGAAGGTTGGCCCTGCAGTGGGTGGACTTAACAATTTTAACAATATACAATCCATTCAAGCACCCGATGCAGATGTTGTGCACCAGGGGTGGGGCTCATCCTAGTGGACCAAAAAAAAAAAAAAATCCCCTGTTTACATGGTTCCCACTAAGTTTGCATCAATTCGAATGGATTGTATATTGTTGAATATACTGTACACCAATCTGGATGGAACGAACACTGTTAAACTTGTGGGCCCTCAATGAGGATGAGAGGGTGATTGGTTAGGGATGATTTTTTTATAGAGAGGGGCCCAAGGAGATCCTTCGATCCACAGGTCCCAATCCCATGTAGGGCCCATGTGGGCCCCACATCGAGGTGCTCCAAGCGAGTGCGCATAAATTTTCCTATGCACACAATGTGCAAAGTGCACACCCATAGTGGGGCCCACTTGATGGGTTATCTGATTGGACCACGCAAACATAACACCCACAATCCCCCCCCCCCCCCCCCCCCCCCCCCCCCCATTTTCACACGTTCCCTGGGTTTACACACATCCTAATGGATTGGACTGTTGGATCCTTTGTATATCAATTCAAATGGAGTATACACCTTTAAACTCGTGAGCCCCATATGAAGATGAGGAGATCTTTCGATCC